>CM065818.1:89340143-90590143 GCA_033398695.1 Orobanche coerulescens | reverse complement strand
TTATCAAGGTGCTCAAAACCACTCGCAAATGCTCGGCATGCTCCCCTGTATCTTTCGAATAGATCAAGATGTCATCAATGAAAATGACCACAAACTTGTCTAGGTATTCTAAGAATACCCGATTCATCAATTGCATAAATACCGCAGGAGCATTGGTAAGTTCGAATGGCATCACCACGAATTCATAGTGCCCGTACCGGGATCTGAAAGCAGATTTCGGTATATCCGATTCCTTAATTCTCAACTGATGATATCCTGATCGTAAGTCAATCTTCGAGAATACCCTTTCCCCTTGCAGTTGATCAAACAAGTTGTCAATCCGAGGTATAGGATACTTGTTCTCGATCGTCACCTTGTTTAGCTCCCTGTAATCAATACATAATCGGAGGGATCCATCTTTCTTTCGGACAAAGAGAACGGGTGCTCCCCAAGGAGAAACGCTAGGTTGAATGTAACCCTTCTGCAATAATTCCTCCAGTTGCTTCTTTAGTTCATACATCTCGGTTGGCGCCATGCGGTATGGTGCTCTGGAAATAGGAACGGCTCCAGGCTCTAATTCGATAGTGAACTCCACTTCTCTCTGCGGAGGTAACCCAGGTAGTTCGTCAGGGAATACATCTGAAAATTCATTCACAACTGGAATAGATGAGAGTTCTACTCCTTCTTCTTTCTTCATGGCATAGCACCAAATTCCATGATATCCCTGCTTCAGTAATTTCACTACTTTCATCGCCTTTATCAATTTTCCCGAGCTTCCCGGTCTCCATCCTCTGAATAAGTGTTCAGATCCATCATTAGCAATGATAGAAATGACCCTCTTTCGGTAATTCAGAATAGCTCCATAACGGTTGAGCCAATCGTCTCCGAGAATTAAATCGTCACCATGGATGTCAACTACAATAGGATTCGATGGCCAATCTCTCCCTCCTATAGACACTGGAAAATCTCTAGTTTCTATGGTTCCCACAATTTTCTCTCCGCTCGGCAAACCCACAACATTAGGTTCACAATCAAATAAACACGAGATTTTCAAACGATTAATACAGTTCAATGATATGAAAGAATGTGTAGCTCCTGAATCGAATAGGATACTAACTGGTTGCAAAAGGATCTGAATCGTACCTGATGCAACAGCAGTGTTCTGATCGTCAGATTTCCTCATCTCGTACAGGCACGGAAGAACGGACCCAGCACTGGATGTCTCTCTCTTCCCAACATTCTGCTGCTGAAATCCACTCTGATGCGTCTGCTTCACACTTATCTCTTTCGGAACTGGCGCTGGAGTGCGAGTACCAAACGATCTAGTCGCCACTCCACAGAATGTTGCGCGATGTCCTTCCTGTCCACACTCGAAACAGGTCACAGCAGGTGCGAAACAATCACGTCGAACATGCCTTGTTTTGCCACAGTTATAACATTTCTTCCCTGCGTCTGAAACGGTTGGTGCTTCCCGGAACTTCTTTCCGCCTCGAGAAGGATGTGGAGGCCTCCTGGATGAATGAAATGAGGATTGGCCCTTGCGGGGCCCACTACTCTTATTCTCCGTGAAGTTGCCAGACACTTTCTGCTTCTTTGCTTCTGTTGACTTTTCTACTGTCGCCTCTTTCATATCATAGGCCAGAGCCTTGTCACGATCGCAAGGTGGTACATTTAAATGGACATATCTTTGAATTTCGGCTTCATCCGCATGTCGAAATGGAAAATCCTCTCCCTCAGTCGACCAAGTGGCGCACATAAGTCAGCTGGTGATTAAAAGTCTTAATCACGTCTGTCACAGATGCCTCTAAATTTTGTGGTGAGAAAAATTCCCGGACTCGGGCCTCTCTAACTGGGCGAGGACAATAATGCGCTTCCATCATTAATTTGAACTCCGTCCAGTCAACATTATGCTCCTCAGGTCGAATGGCCTCCCACCAGTCAAAAGCCTCCCCAGTCAAAAGATACTGGGCGATCGGAACCTTTCTGTCGTTAGGACAGTTAATCCCTGCAAAGATCTTCTCTAACTCCTTCAACCAGTGGTCCCAAGAAAGCGTCTCAGTAGAACCGTCAAATTTTGGAGGATGCAATTTGACCACTTCAGTAAGCCATTTGTCTCCCCGGTTATCCTCGTTATGCTGCTGTCCCATCGTCGTCTTCATGCGATCAACAACCTGAGCAAACTGGTTTATCTGGGCAACCACCTGTTGAAGCACTCCCGGCACGTTAGGATCTGCATTATTATTTGTTGATCCCTGCTGTCCTCCGGAATGGGAATCTGTTCGACTAGCGGTTATTTCTGGGGTAGACACCGAATCTTCCTGTCTCGCATTTCCATGTCTTCATCCACGACCGCGTCCGCGTCCATGACCTCCCCTCAACATACTGTAAACACAAATCCTCAATATCCAGGGCAACTTTTCTAAAAGAAAGTCCGTCAATATTCACAAAAAGGAATTAAATAAAACGGTAGTAACTGAGATTAGGAGACTTACAACCAGGGTCCACACGACGATGCTGGCTCAGCAGTGATGTTACAAACGACCCGTAAATAACGTAAACAGACCCAACTAAAACCCGACTGCCAAGATATCCATGAAACCTGGCTCTGATACCATATTCTGTAACACCCCGAGATATTCGGAATAATTACAGCGACGTAAACCCTTTAAGTAAGGATTTACAAGGCTAATTAAAAGAAATGTGATTACAATCCAACAATACCACAAAATTTCAAGTTACAAAACTGGTTCCAACTGATCCATTGAGTTAATTAATACAACCATATCGAAATGATATTAATAAGACACGCGTACTCGAGTACTGAAAATGAACCAAGAAGACAAATCACAAAAACAACAAACATCAACCACATCACTGAGCCATTTCATCGTCATGCCGGTAATGTGGCTGCCTCCTCGCTCCTCGGCTACCTGAACATCAAAACAAATGTCCACCCCCGAAGGGGTTAGCAAAACGATGCTAGTACAAGTATCATAATACAAATTTCATCAATGCATTATAAAACATACAAAACGGACTTCCGTCATCAGAATCTAATGATGTGAATCCTCACGATTCCATCAATACAATACAGGGTAATCCAACGATCCAGCGCCCTCGGTATAGATCCCCATGATGATCCCGTCGGACCAACGCATGGTGGAAAACCCGTCCAACGATCCAGCGCCCTCAGCATAGATCCCCATTATGATCCCGTCGGACCAACGCATGGTGGACATTCGATCCAGCGCCCTCAGCATAGATCCTCATGATCCCCTCGGATCATTTACAACACAAACAATACCATTATGCATACACATATGCAAATCAACACGTTCATCGACGTAAATATCATGACAACTCAAGGAATATAATCTCATGTTCAACAACACGAATAAATCGTACACACGATCAACAATACAAAATCAATAAGCTTAAAATACGATACTTGCCTCAAAGATAGCAAGAACAAATCACTCCAACGAATCTCAACACACTCGAAGGCCGTCTCCTTCGGTCAACGTAGCAAGCTCGAACCTTAACAAAAGAAATAACATAGAATTTATCTTATGTCGTACGAATGTCTAACAACCCGGTCTACGGCCGAAAGCTCTAAAAAAATGCAATCTGCCTGAACTACTTAGCGTACGCTAAGTACTCTACGTAACATGCGCTAAGCCTTCCCGTTAGCGTACGTAAACGACGAAGTCTAGCGTACGCTAACTTATGTACGGCGATCTGTCGATCGGTGGTGACTACTTTGATGACATAATGTACGTTACATACCAAACGTAGCGTACGTTACTCATTCCCGATAACGCACGTTAATATATACATCTTAGCATGCGCTACCTGTGCATGGCAGTTTACAATTGGGCAGAAAACTGATCTAATGGTGATGAAGCTCATGAAATCTTCAGCGATAAAACATGTCATCTCCGTGCATATTATATTCATACGGTTTGTGAAAGATATTTACGGATTAAACAACTACGAGATTCAAGGATATGTATAATCATCACAACACCATAATTCATCTTGATCTTCAAGAAAATATCTTAAGTTCAATCCATTTCATGTCCCAAAATGTATGATTCCATTATGTAAAGACTTAAGATCTTGATAATCTCCATATACTGGTCACAATCGGTTTGAAGCTTCATGAATATGCTAGGAGTTCAAACACTAAAAGGTTCAATGGTTTGTACGATGAAGAAGTACCGAAACATCGAAAATATCCTACTAACACATGATGTTCGACTACTTATGAATTTAACTGACTAGATAATCCCATATCATGATCAAAACATCTTTCAGAATACTACTAATATTGGTGAAGAATCACCTACCTCAAAGTAGCGAAGAACACGAAGGAACTTGAAGAAATCCAACACCGAGAGCTTGAACACCAACCTCCAATGATCTACAATCTTCAACTTGGGCTAGGATGATGATAAGAAGGGTTTAGGATGGAGAGAGTGACTCTCTATGTCTCAGAATTTTGGGTTTGGAAAGTGATGAAAGCTGAAAAAATGAAAAAGGGTGTTGTCCTATATATAGAAAATGGTTATTAGCGCGCGCTAGTCCATATTCATAGCGTGCGCTAACGGCTATACAAAACTTACTGACTACACTGTACTCAGCATTTAGCGCACGCTATCCTCATATCATTAGCGTGCGCTACCACGTTGACTTGGCTTTTCCCGAAAGCCATCCAGGTTCATCCCGACATAATCCGACCAAGATCCGCGGCCTGATATCACCTACCAACACGTCTCAATCATGATGACTACGTATAGCGCGCGCTAAGGTTCATATATAGTGTGCGTTACTAAACCCAAATTAGCGTACGCTACGCCTAGTCGATAGCGTGCGCTACGAGTGCAAAATCACAATATTGAACACAATCATGCAATCATGCGCTCAACAACACCGAATCATGAAATACGGAGAATAATACTCAGATCAAAATACAACAAATACAATATCACAAGGTTCAATTACACATCAGAAATCTCGGGTATTACAGCATAAGGGCAATCTACATCTTCTGCCATAAAATGCCTCGAAAGGTGCCATATTTGGAGTTGTGCCAGCTGTTATTGTAGGTAAATTTAATAAGTGAGTTTCCCAATCATTCTTCCCGCTTAAGGCACAAGTCCCAACATAGCTTCTAATGTCTAGATCGTTCTCTTGGATTGCCCGTCAGTCTGAGGGGTAAGACGTATTGAATCTCAACTTAGTTCCCAGTGCACAATGAACGACTTAACAAAAATGCGATACAGATCTACCATTATGCTCTGAAATTATCCTCTTCGTGGTACCATGTAGCCTTAATATTTCAGCGATAAACACTCGCACTACGCCATAGATGGCTTTCTACAACACTTAAGGGGGGGTCTTACCTTCTTGGATGTTACCATAGCTATGAAATTTTGGACCTACCACAACGTTCGGGTTATGGTGTTACCAAATCCTGAAATATATGTTACTCTAACTATAAAAGGTGTAACTCTCAGTAACACCATGAGATGTGTTACCTTAAAGTATTAATAAACAAAATTTTGAATTTTATATAAAATTAATGATTTAATAAATTTTTAACTTTAAAAATAATTAATTTTAATAAAACGTTGAATCTGTTTTTATAAAAAATTATTCCATCAACTAATGAATTATATATTTTTTTATAAATAATAAAATATTTTTAATAAATTTAAATTGAAAAAGGTTTTAAAATAAAATAGTATTTGAAAATTAATAAATTTTGATATAAATAATTCAAAAAATTAAAGCTTGTAATAACTACAAATAATTACAAAATAATTAAAATAACAAATTTAATGTCTACATATAATAACAAATTTTAATAAAAATAATGTCGAGTCGCTATGCTGACTAAAATAAATGCCCATTAATTGAGGCAACGACATGACATAGATAAGAGGTAATAATTGCGACGGAAATAAATTTATAATATTATATTTTTAATCAAGATTTTCCTCATGTCATTACGCAGGGTTTGAGAAGTTTACTGATCTCGGCTTATTTTGTCATTGAGCCGAGTCGGCGCAACAAATTGGTTGCCTGAAGCAAGTCTTGGCTTGAGCCTGAGCTGAGGCACACCGGGTGTGGTCTTGGTTTTCAGGTCAGTCTCGACGTCATGCTCTATGCCGAGATAATAAGTTTATTCCTAGGCTTTGTAGGGTCTTGATTTATGAGCCTTCCTGAGCTTTATACTCGAGCTCTCCAGATCCATGTAATCAATTCAGTTTATTTCGTTCATTATATAATTATTTTAAGTTGGTGTTAAAAGTGTTAACATAAGTTATAGTTTGACCTAATATAGAAAAAGTTACAAAATAGGAGTTTCTTTTTTCAAGCCCAACAATTGCATTTTTGTTATTAAGCCCGATTGATGTGATGAATTTAAACTGCCATGTTGTCACCCATTTCGGACAATTCCTCTAGTAGAAAATGGGAAAACCCTCGCGGTCCTCCATCCTGAAACCCCGACGATTCTCCCCCGCTCAGATCGATTTCCCCCGCTGGAAAAATGTTTCACCATCGATGCCGCCGCCTTGATCGCTCGAGAGCTCCGCCCTGTCACAGTCCGCTGTCCTCCACTGCGAGCGGGAAGATCACATCTCAGCCGCATCGCCGTCATCCATACAGCGCCGCCGACGTCTGTTAGCCTCCTCAACAACCAGCGCCTTGCCGCTACCACTTTCGCCAGTCTGTTTGTCGAGACCTAAGTCGTCGCCCTGCTCCGACTAGATTTGCTTTCACCTCCCGATGCCGCCGCCTTTGTCCTCCTGTGTAAATCAATTTACACTGTTCAGGTCCCGACTGGATTAGAGAATTGTGACACTTGTACAAAGGATCAGTTTGTTTGATATTTCTAATTGTTAAAGAGTTTACATACATTGTTGTAGGTTGACTATTCTGAATTCTTACGGTTCTATTGTTTCGTGTCCTTCATTTGCCTGGAAAATGGTCAAAAGAGTATAAGTAAGGCAGCTATGATACTTTACTTAAGTTAAACTGCACTTTCATCCTACTTTCTTATACATCTTTGGCATATGGATCTTTTACATTGCTGTTCTCCATAAATATTCAGGAGAAGAGCAGTTACGGCTTAGAGACTGGTTCTAGCTGGAAGGTTTCGGCTGCTAAATGAGTGGTGTAAGTTTGTTGAGGTACCAGTTTGTAAAGTTGCGTATGAAGATGCTTAATTAAGGAAATGAAACTATTCATAAGTTCGAAACAAAGATAAATGTGCATGAATTGAATTTAGAGCATAGCTGTGATATATCAAGTTTGGAACCACCGGATCCTTCCCTTTAGAGCTTCTACCTAATTTTCTCTATTGCTTTATTTTATCCAATTTTCTGTTTTAGTTTTAGAGAAAGATATGATTTCTAGGGCGCTATTTTTTGTGTGGATTGGATGCCGCATCTGAGGTATAGATTAAATCATTATTGGAAATGGCTTTTGTATACTTGCCATGATCTTGAATGTCATCCAAAAGAACAATGATGGAGAAATTTTATGTTGCAGAATCTGATATCTAATATGTGATTCTTAAATTGAAAATAAAGAAAGAGAAAAATTGACTTATTACTTATTTCCCTTTAAAGAATGTAGTCATGTACTGTCCCTGAACTTACTGAGGCAGTTTAGCCTCACTCTTGCTATGTCGAAATGTTTATTTATGCTTGTTCAATATGTCCTTTTACAGGTAACAAGGCTATGCAGTCTAAACGTTACGCAGAAGCAGTTGAGCTATATACTTTTGCTGTTGCTTTGTGTGAAGACAATGTTGTTTACCATTGCAACAGGTCATCCTGTTGTTATTTATAGTGGTCTATTCTTTTTTGTATTTGATCTCATTGTTTCAATTTAGCATCTTAAAGAAGGCTGAGTAGGTTCAAATATGTTCCGTAGGTTAAATGTAGTTTTTGAAGCAGAATGTTTAGTTTTTTCTTTCCTATCTCCCAGTGGCACTAGTGTCACTTAAGATGACCTTTATTATCCCCCCCAAAAGATAAGAAGCCATCAGTTCGGGGACTTTAAGATAAAAACTATCATTTAAGGGCCTGGAAAATTGAATTATCAATTAAATACCCATAAATATAATGCATGTTTGGCGTCTTGTAATATGTAGTTATTTAAAGGTATTTTCAAAATTATAATCCATAAAATATTATCGGTGAATTTGATGTGTACTAAAAAAAGGAAAGAATAATAATATTAAACAAATATATTCATAATGGTATGAATTGGAAGATCCCTAATGTTAAGGCTGTCTATTTGGAAGCTTAGTAACCATCACTAATTATTGACTCTTCTTTCTTGTTTCATTCTGCAGCTCCATCGTTCAAATAAGGTGAAGTTTGTGAATGGACACCAACTCACGCAAATTGGCTAATCCTTGGCTAATTGAATAAGTGTTCCACATAATAGTTTCTTAGAGTCTTTTTGTATATTAGTCTTAGACGCCCACTGATGTAATTGGTTAAAAATAACCAAGTTATTTTCTTCTAGTACTTGTATATATGTAGTTGGTTGGTTTTGTGATTGAGTATAGTTGTTTTTTATGATGGGATTATATAGTTGGATGATGTAGTTGGTTTTTGTTAATTGGTCTGTTGGTTTTTTTAATGGGAAATGCTAAATTTAAAATTTATGTTTTTATTTTTTTAAAATGAAGGTGTTACCTTCGGTACTATATATATGTTGCAAATGTCTTTCATTTGTAATACCTAGTGTGTTGCAATTGGTAATATAGAATAGACTAAAAATTACTGCACAATTGTGGCCCCACCTGTGGGACCACAAAGTAGGCCCACTAACAGGCCCAAGAAAAGTGGGTCCCACATATGGGCCCAACCAGCTGACCCCACTACGTGGGTCCCATCGGTGAGCCCGGCCTGTATGACCCATAAAATGGGCCCCGCATGTGGAACCCACTAAATTAGCTATATGTTTTACAAAATTATAAAGTCTATTGCAACACGAATATGATGTTGTTGTAGGGTCCTTAGGATGTTGCTGTAGGGTACTTAGGTAACTAATAATTCTATGTTAGCTTAGGATGATCCACATGATGCCTTTGAGTCCAAAGGTTACTGCTCACAGAGCAACATAGCTAAAATGTTACCTTTTCCCATTTTGGGTCTGTGGCAATAGAAAATTGGCTCTAAGGTAACACAGTTATGTGGTTGCCGAATGCCATTTATGGCGTAGTGTCGTGATCGACGCTCGGGTCCCCATGTATCCTTGACTGCCAAAAAGTGTGGAGATTTGGTTAACCTATTGACAATCACCCAGATCATATTCTGTTGGCCACTAAGTATACAGGATACAGCTTGGAAAGTCTTTTAAACAACAAGCTGTACAGTTTCAAATGTGAGTGCGTAGCGGAAGTCTTGAATACAGTGAGTTGTTGAGGATACATCAACTGGGTATGCAGTGTATACTTAAATAATCACGATTAATAAAACAGTAAAGGCAGAAGGTAAATAACACAATATTTAAAGTAGTTCGAGGTAAACCCCTCTACGTGCACTGGTCCTCCACACAGGAGTAAAAAGTTTATTATAATTAGTGCATACACAACTACGTAATTATAACCAAACTTAATCAATATATTATTCACACAGATTGATATAAAGATCTCAGCTTTCAACCGTTCACACAGATTGATTTGAGCTAACACGTGACTGGCTTCTTCACACACAGTTCTGAAGCTTCGTCTCTTCAATGCAAGTCCGTCACACACATTTCAGGAATAGCAAGGATTCTCAGTCCACACAGGACTGATCGAGTTTGTTCAAGGATAGAACAATGGTTGAACAACAGCTTTGACTTTCTGGGCTTTTAGCTGATAATGCGTTGTTCACGGTTTGAACACTTGTATATCTCTTCTTTAGGAATAGCAGTATGCTTTGGAGATATCTTTGTTCATATGTATATGATGATAGCTTTTCTTTGCTTTCGTGGATATGTATTTCCGTATATATGTTTCGTGTGTTCTGTCTGTAGATCGATCTTCAAGGTCTGGAGATATATATATAGTCTTCTGAAATATATCTGTTGAGATAGATCCGTTGAGCATGATTCTATAACAACTTGATAGTTTGACAGAGATCTGGATATTGCGGGATTTGAAGATCTTCTGACGACTTTGATATTTAAATACTTTATCCTTCAGTATTTGAATATATCTTCTTAAACGGGACATTTGACTTTAGTGAATCAAAGATTTCTTCTTGTCCTGTTTGAGGGCTGTATGGAAGGATTGCTGTATTGTTGATTCGAGATAGCTTCCATACTTGGTCATAAGAGAATCTTTGCTGCGAAGTCTTAGCAACTCGAAGTTTTGCTGTAGCTGGTGCTAAGAGAAGTCTTCAATACAGATTCAGTGACTTCGATCGACTCTTCAATACAGTTGCTTGCTGTATCCAGGATTGGCATATTGTCAAAACTTCTCTCGACACGATTGATACAAGGATTGTTCGATAGTTTCGATACCGGGTTTAGTTATCCCAATAATTTCGATACCGGGTATTTGTTATCCCAACAATTTCCCCCTTTTTGATAATTTTCCAACTCTTGCCAAGTCTTCTTTTCAAATCTTTTTGATGTTATCTAAAGAACCTTGATGATGCCAAAACTTTGACACTTAGCAGCTTTAGGTAGGGCAGACTTCTTGATCTTCTTTCGAATGTTCTGGCCTTCATCAAACTAGTCTAATGTTAAGAACTGCTCGCAGGCAAGTTCAGCTTTTATCAAAAGAGTGTTACATCCATAAACTTATGATTGGCGTGCAGGCACAATCTTACATTGTTTTCTAGATACATACAACTTTAAACTATGAACTGTTCGTAGACATGTTTTTACATTTTGTGTATTGAGATAAATTTCAGAATTTGCATATATTAAGAATAAATAAAGTGTTTGTAGTCATACAAGAACACAATAGATTACGAATTGTAATCTTTCAAGACAGGCAAGTATTTTATTGATACTGAAATAAGAGTACAAGAGTTGCTGTTCTGAATAATAAAATTACAAAGGAATAATACACTAAGATGTTTGACTCCTGAAGTTAGAGTGTCTCCATGGTCTTTTAGAAGGGGCATTCTTGGTATTTCTCCACCAGTTCTGGTGAGCATCCTTGTCTCGATTCAGATATATGGCTCGTCCTTCATATGATTTATCGAAGACTAGGATCCAATCTTCTGGGTGGGTTACCAAGTCACCTTTTCGATGTTTGGACTTCATCTGCTGCTGTAGCGGGAGCGATCATTGTTCCATCTTGTTCTTAAATTCCTCTTCGGCTTCCTGCACCATCCTGCATTGGTTGAATAATGAGGATCCCTGATAAGTACAACAAAGTATCTTAGCAGTTCATTTCTCCTCCAGTTTTTGATCTCTGTAGCAGTAGGCTGTCGGTCGGCCGGGAGGTTCATAGCTTGAGGCTTTTGAACTAAGCTCTTCCAAGGATACTTAGGATCCTGGAAGTTTAGGTCGGTCTCCCTGTATCCTAACGTTCAGCGTTGATATACGGGCTATGTCAGCATTGATGGAGTCTTCAAAAGGAGCTAACAACTCTTTCTCTTGCTCCAACCTTGTTCTCCTGGCAGCTTCCCTTGCTTCTTCCCCCTTTTTGGTGTCATCAAGGTATTACACCTTCTCATCAAGGCGTTCCAGGATTTGTAGAGTGGGAACCTGTTTCGACTCGAGGCTTGTCATCTTCTCGACCAAAGAGGTGAGCACCTGCGACATGTCCTGAATTTTCTTATCGTGGGCTCGAAGCTCGGATCCGGTTTCAATCATAGTCGATGCTGTCTTGTCCTCAGACACGCGTAGCTTATATTCCTCATCTCTTAGGATCTGCTCTTGTTTTTCTTGTAGTTGGCTCAGGGCCTGCTTGAAGACGTGTGGCAGGACAATGAAGGCTTCCACTACTCGGGAGACTTCGTGCTGGAGTCCTGTCATCTCTTCAACTCCAGATGTGTGAAACCAATCAAGAGCTTTTTCCACAGAGTGTAGAGCATTGACGGCGTCCTGGATAAAGACAGTTTGGAGGCCAAGAGCACGTAGTCTCTCTTTTCTTGTTGCGGACTGGGGATAGTCTGGCTGGGCAAAGTCCTCGAGTCCGTTTAACCTTCTCAAATTCACGGTTGGGCGTGAAATGAGTTGGACATCCTCAGGTTTTAAACCGTCGTCGTATTCCAAGGTGGTTAAGGGTGCAGGAGCTTCAGGTTCGGGCTCGGCAATAGGGGGTGCTGCATCCTCCTGTGGTGAAGTGGTTTCTGAAGACAAGGATACAGGAGGGACTGATTCCTCCTGTTGTCTCTCAGCATCCGCCTGCTCCGGCAGAGGGAATGATTCCTCTTGCTGGATGGCGCGAGATTCTTCTTCGGTGGGGGCGACGACAGGCTCGGTGCCTGTTGCGAAACATGTTGTTTCTCCGCGACATGAGGGGCTGAATCCTCATAGTCGGGAACAGTGTTTTGCTGTTGCGAGGGGGACGACTGATGAGCAGATGTCCCTTCATCTTTCTTTTCTCGGTCTTCCTCACGACTCATCCGCAGACCATCCTGGAGTGCTCATGGGAGTTGACGATGATTTGGAAGTATTCATTCCAAACTTGTTGAGAAGCTCCTTGCAGTATTTTTCGTGGTTGATGAATATCCCTGTAGGCAACTGCTTTACATGCAAACCTAGGAAATAACTAAGTTCTCTCATCATACTCATTTCAAATTTACTTTGCATGAGATGAGAGAACCTTTGACATAAAGCAAGGTTAGTTGAACCAAATATAATGTCATCTACATAAATTTGAACCATTAGAAGATCATCGCCTTCCTATATTTCGAATAAGGTCTTGTCCACAGCACCTTTCTCAAATCCATTATTGGTTAGATACTGGGACAGGGTTTCATACCATGCTCTAGGTGCTTGCCTAAGTCCATACAGCGCCTTCCTTAGTCTGTATACTAGGTCTACACCGTCTGTGTTAGCAAAGCCTGGTGGTTGTTCCACATAAACTTCTTCGGCCAGGTCTCCATTCAGGAATGTACTTTTGACGGCAATCTGATATACAGTGAAGCTCTTGTGGGCGGCAAAGGCTAAGAATATCCTGATGGCTTCTAGTCTAGCTACAGGGGCAAAGGTTTCATCGTAGTATATGCCTTCGTCCTATCTATAACCTTGTGCGAATAGGCGGGATTTCTTTCTAATAACAAGTCCATTTCTGTCCTTCTTGTTTCGAAATACCCATTTGGTTCCAATTACGGTTTGATGCGTAGGTCGGGGTACAAGATACCATACATTGTTTCTTTCGAAACCATTAAGCTCTTCTTCCATAGATGAAATCCAATGAGAATTGTTCAGGGCTTCTATGGTAGAAACAGGTTCGGATTGGGCTAAGAATACAGCAATAGTGCACATGTTGAGTCTTCTAAGTTCAGATTGGGACTTCCATACAGGGAATGGAGCTAACTCAGGCTCTTCTGGTTCTACTTGCGCACATAGTACATTTGCTTGTGTAATTTGTATTCTCCTACGAGTAGAAACACCAGCATCAATGTTTCCTATAATCAGATCTTGTGGGTGATCTCTCAACCATCTTCTGTCGGGTTCTAATTAGGGTCCCGTACTGTATCGTGAGTTGCTGTAGTTTCGGCTTCAGCTTGTACAGCATCGGCTTCATCTACGTCAGTTTTTATAGCTGCGGGGTTGATTTCTAGATCAACGACAGGTTCTATAGGAGTTGGTGGATCTAGGGTGGAAAGATGTTGAATGTTCTGAGTAACCGCTTCTACTCCTGTAGGGTCATGGTGAGGGTCGTTGAACACTACATGAACTGATTCCTTGATTGTCAGCTTCCTTTTATTGAAGATCATGTAAGCTTTGCTGATGGAGGAATATCCTACAAATATTCTGTCATCCGACATCTCGTCGAAGGTTCCAAGTTAATCCTTTACATTATTTAATACGTAACATCTGCATCCAAAAATGTGAAAATACGAAACTAATGGATTTTTGTTGTTCCATACCTCATATGCTATTTTGTTGTGATGCTTCTTAACGATACAAAGGTTTTGAGTGTAGCACGATGTATTGGTGGCTTCGCCCCAGAAACGCTGTGGCAACTTGCTTGCGGCAATCATTGTCCTTGTTGCTTCTTTCAGCGTAGTGTTCTTTTGCTCAGAAACACCATTTTGTTGAGGTGTATGGGCAGTTGAGTATTCGTGTTGTATTCCATTTTCCGAACAATATTGCTCTATAAAGCAATTCGTAAATTCTGTACCTCTATCGGAACGAATGGACATGATACTCAACCCTTTCTCATTTTGAAGCTTTCTTAGGTACTCGGGTAACTTTGTTGTTGTATCCTTTTTCTTACTTAGAAAAATCGTCCAAGCATACCTGGAAAAGTCATCGACAATAACGAGACAGTATTTCTTACCTCCCAAACTTACCAGGTCTACAGGACCATAGATATCCATGTGTAGCATTTCCAAGATTCTCTGAGTGGAAAGGTAGAATTTGCTCTTCAGGGTGGACTTGATTTGCTTACCTTTTTGACATGGTCCACAGACACTGTCTTTTTGAAATGATATATGTAATATCCGGATTTATTATTGATAAGATTCCCGCGGGCGAACCTGGACAGATTTGGAGTCAACGCTTGTTAGCGTGCGCTAAGGATACTGTGATAGCGTGCGCTAAATAACATACGAACAGAAATGTTATAAAAGGGACAGCACCCTATTTTACTTGGTTTACATTCTCTTCACTTGTCCTTCGTTCTTGAGAGACCAGAGAGCCTCATATCTTCCTTAAACACACATAGACCACCTCTACTCGATCATTGGAGATTGGATGTCACTTGTGATTGATCATTGAAGTGGAGAAGCACCTTGGACTGACGTTCAAACAACCGGAGTTAGGTTCTACCTTTTTGACTCGGTGTTTTCTTCATCTTAAGGTATGTTAATTCTATCCAGCCTTAGATTCATGTTCTTGAGAATAAGATGATCATGCTACCAAGATATTAAGTTCCATTGATGAATTATTCAAACAAACATCATGTTTAGAAGTCGGAATGATTATGCTTATGATATCGTCGTTGAAAACATCGCAGTTGGAATCCTAGTACGTCAAATGATGAGAGGAATATTTTGAGATTAATTATCCATATGATTAACGTTGCCATATTGATCGTAAACTTGGAGTTGATATCACTTTTGTTAGAAGGACTTAAGAAAGAATCATCTTAGGTTGTATCTTTTCATTGGGAATGTTAGTTCACCTTTAAGATGAAGTCTGAATGTGATAATGGTAATGGAATCTAGTGCATCAACCTGAGATCACCGAACTTCAAATGAGAATGATAATCGAGATTGAATATAAGAGTTGTGATGATATTCATTTCCTTGAATTCAAAGATGATTGAATCCGTAAGATTATTCATAAGTTTATGATTTGTAGATGAGTAACGTACATAAATCACTGAGGAGTTCATAGTTTCATCACCATTAGAACAGTCATCTGCCCAGAAGTGAAACTGCCATGCACGCTTAGCGTACGCTAAGCTATGTAGATTAACGGACGCTATCGGGCTTAGTTAACGTACGCAATGTTTGGTACGTAACGTACGTTAAAATAATCAGAGGAGTCAGTCGGCTGATCAGAGAGGGACTGCGATACTTATATAGCGTACGTTTGACTTTGTCGTTTACGTGCGCTAACGAGTAGGATTAACGTACGCTACATAGAATACGTAACATGCGTTAAGCAAGCCAGGCATATTACGTTTTATGAACCTTCGACCGTAATTTGGATTGTTAGATGTTCATACAACGTGAGATGAACTCTATATTATTTCTTTTGTTTAAGGTTCGAGCTTGCTACGTGATTGATCGAAGGGGCGACCTTCGAGTGTTTCGTTTTTCTTGGAAGTAATATTCTTTTCTTCGAATCAAGTCAAGTACCTTAATTGTTTTACATATTGATGTTATACATATTGTCGTGCATATATGTCATTGTTGTGTGTCCACCTCGTGTTGGTCCGACGGGATCATTGGGGGATCTATGCTAGCATGCGCTGGATCATCGGACGGGTTTTTCGACCACGGGTTGTTCTGACGGGATCATCGTGGGTTCTAGGCAGTAAACGCTGAATCGTCGGAATTACCATGTGTATGTTGTTATATCATGTTGTGATTATCATTTGTGTATGTTATTTATGAGTTTATCGTAGGAGAAGACTCGTTGGTATTTTGTCATTTACGTTATTATTATTCTTCGTGAGATGTTGAATAATATGTTGTGGTACTTGTACTAGCATCGTTGTGCTAACCCCTTCGGGGGTGAACATTTGTTTATGCTCAGGATCCAGGAGAGCGGGGAAACAACCACTGGAGCTGCATGACGACGAGGGTTCAGAGTGATGTTTCGGCCGTGTTTATTATCTGTTGTTGGTTATTTTAATAAGTACTCGAGTACGTCGTAATTTGTGATGTTTGGATTTCAGTGATGTATTAATATTCTTCATTTGGATATTTGTATTCTCGATATTGAACCAGAACTGTCGTATTTTATTTCAGTGATTTCATAATTTGGTATATGTTATTGTCTTTTCATTTATTCATCCTTGTAAATTCTTATGTAAAGGATTTACGGCGCTGTAATATTCCTGAATATATCGGGGGTGTTACAGAATATGGTATCGGAGCTAAGATTATGGATATCTTAGCCATTGGGTTAAAATAGGGGTCGTATATGTCTTTTGAGGTAACCGGCCGTGAATAACATCACTGTACTGTTTACGTCTTCATGCGAGCGGTGGTTGTAAGTTCCTAAACTTTATCTCGTCCTTTACATGTTGTATCTCTTTATACTTGAACATGAGAATGATATTATTTCCTGTATATTGAGTATTTATGCTTACAGTATGTTGAGAGGTGGACGTGGACGTGGTCGCGGTCGCGGACGCGGATGAAGGAATGCAGAAAGAGAAGCTTCGCCTTCTAATCAGGCCAGCCATAGCTCAGGCGAACCGCAAAGATCTATTAATAATGAACTGGAACCTGTTGTGCCCGAAATCCTTCATCAAGTGGTGAACCAGATGACTCAGTTCGCCCAGGTTGTGAACCGAATGCAGGTGGCAGTGGGATTACAGCAGGGAGATAGACAACAAGGGATCCCAGACATGGGAAATCGAGGCGACCGATGGTTGCAGGAGCTGGCAAAGATGCAACCACCCAAATTCGACGGCTTTTCTGAGACTCCCACATGGGACCATTGGTTGAAGGAATTGGAGAAAATTTTTGCTAGAATTAATTGCCCAGATGACCGGAGAGCCTTTATTGCTCAGTACTTTTTGATAGGGGAAGCATCCGAGTGGTGGGAAGCCATCAGGCCTGTAGACCATTATGCTGACTGGACAGAATTTAAATTGATGATGGAAGCTCAGTACTGCCCTCGTCCTGTGAGGGAAGCCAAAGTTCGGGAGTTTTTCTCCACTCAGTCTTCAGATGTGCCAGTATCTCAGACAATTAAGACGTTTAACCAGCAGTTGGAATTTGTTCGACATCTGGTCAGAACATATGCAGAAATGATGATACATTTTGATATGAGAATGAAACCAGAAATCCAGAGGTACATGTCCAGTTTTGAATGTACCACTCTCCGTCAATACCAGGATAAAGCATTAGCGTATGAAATCAAGGAAGCAGCAATGGAGAAGTTGACAGATTCCAAGAAGCAGAAAGTCTCCCGTAGTTTCACGGAGCATAAGAGCAGCAGGCCCCGCAAGGCTCAGTCATCCTTTCATTCGTTTATGAAACCTCCGCACCCATCTAAGAGCGGAAGGAACTTCGCAGCAGCATCAACCACGACGAATGTCACCAGGAAATGCTTTAACTGTGCCCAGACAGGGCACTATCGACGGAATTGCCCCCTACCTGCCGTGACTTGTTTTGATTTTGGTCGAGAGGGACATCGTGCGGTGTTCTATGAAGAGGCTGCAAAGTCTTTTAGAGCCTGTACACCACAGCCAGTTCAGAAGGAAGCCAGTATCCAACAGACACAGCAAAG
This sequence comes from Orobanche coerulescens, assembly GCA_033398695.1. Classification (NCBI taxonomy): domain Eukaryota; kingdom Viridiplantae; phylum Streptophyta; class Magnoliopsida; order Lamiales; family Orobanchaceae; genus Orobanche; species Orobanche coerulescens. The sequence continues at coordinate 90,572,044 of CM065818.1, read as the reverse complement.
TGTTCAGATGCCTCAGAATTTTGGTCGCGGACGAGACAGAGGACAGTGGGATCGAAAGGGTACATCGAGTGTCGGATCTGTTCCCCCATGTCTGTATGAGATGAGGAGAACATACGATCAGGTATTGTTCATATCCTTTCCCATCCAGTTAGCGTTTTATTCGATACAGGAGCTACGCATTCATTTATATCCTTATCTTGTGTAAATCGTTTGAATACTGGTTTTCATAATTGTGAACCCTATGTTGTTGGTTTACCGAGCAGAGAGAGGATTGTTGGAAACTTAGAAACTAGAGATTTCCCTATATCATTTGGAGGCAGAGAGTGGCTCTCAAATCTGATTGTGATAGAAATGCAAGGAGACGACTTGATACTCGGAGACGATTGGCTTAATCGATATGGAGCTATTGTAAACTACCGAAAGAGGAATATATCGCTGATCGCTGATGATGGTTCCGAAATACTATTTGAAGGATGGAAACTAGGAAGCTCAGGAAAGTTGATCAAGGCGATGAGAGCTGTCAAATTGTTAAAATAGGGCTGTACCGGATACTGGTGCTATGCAATGAAGAAAAAAGACGAAATTGTGGAACTTTCATCCATTCCTGTTGTGAACGAATTTCCAGATATATTTCCTGACGAATTACCTAGACTACCTCCACGACGAGACGTGGAATTTACCATCGAAGTGGAACCAGGAGCTCCACTAATTTCTAAGGCGCCGTATCGTATGGCACCTACTGAGATGTACGAACTGAAAATGCAACTAGAGGAGTTACTGGACAAAGGCTATATCCAGCCAAGCGTTTCGCCCTGGGGAGCACCAGTTCTTTTTGTCCGGAAGAAGGATAGATCGCTTCGACTGTGTATTGACTATCGAGAGCTGAACAAAATGATGATTAAGAACAAGTATCCGTTGCCACAGATTGATGATTTGTTTGACTAATTACAAGGAGCAACAGTGCTTTCAAAAATCGATCTGAGATCAGGATATCATCAGCTAAGGATTAAGGAATCTGATGTTCCGAAATCAGCGTTCAGAACTCGCTACGGACACTATGAGTTTGTAGTTATGCCGTTTGGTCTCACTAATGCACCTGCTGTATTCATGCAATTGATGAACCAAGTGTTCATCGAGTATTTGGATATATTTGTGGTTGTGTTCATTGATGACATTTTGGTGTATTCTAAGAGCCCGGAAGAGCATGCACAGTATTTACGGATTGTGTTAGACCTGTTGAGAAATGAACAATTGTACGCCAAACTTTCTAAGTGTGAATTCTGGCTAAAGGAAGTAATGTTCCTCGGCCATGTGTTATCAGCTGAAGGAGTCCGAGTTGATCCTCAGAAGATCGATGCAGTTATGGATTGGAAGCCTCCAAAGAACGTGAAAGAAGTCTGGAGTTTCTTAGGACTTGCTGGATATTATCGTGGATTCGTGGAAGGGTTTTCCAAAATTACCCACCCACTTACGCGACTAATGCAGAAAACTCAAAAGTTTGAGTGGAATGAGATGTGCCAGAATAACTTTGATGAATTGAAGAAGAGATTGGAGATGGCACTGATTTTAGCACTCCCACAGAGAACGGGAGGATTCATAGTTTACAGTGATGCTTCGAACCAAGGACTCGGATGTGTATTGATGCAGAACGAGAAGGTGATCGCTTATGCATCCCGAAAGATGAAACCTTATGAAGTGAATTACCCAACGCATTATTTGGATCTGGCAGCAATAGTTTTTGCTTTAAAAATCTGGAGACATTACCTGTACGGGACTCACTGTCAGATCTTTACGGATCACAAGAGTCTCAAATACATCTTCAGTCAGAAAGAGTTGAACATGTGGCAAAGAAGATGGCTGGAACTTATTATGGACTATGACTTGGAGATTCTTTATCATCCAGGCAAATCAAATGTAGTGGCCGATGCACTTAGCCGCAAGCCTGTTTCTATTCAGATGCTGGAAACTCTGACCTCGCAGCTCAGCATTCAACGAGAATTGATTCCCGAAGGAATTTAAGTATGGTTGTAGAGAGTCCAAGGACAACTGTGTTTGATGGAGATAACTTCGTCGTTAACCGAAGAAATCAAATCTAAGCAAGTATATGATTCGCTGATTATTCGATTACGTGATGAAGTGATCAAGGGAAAGGCCCCTGGATTCGTAACTCATGATGATGGAGTTTTGAGATTTCAGAACCGACTTTGCGTTCCCGATGTCGATGTTCTGAAACAGAATATTATGAAGGAAGCTCACAGCACACCCTATTCTATCCACGCGGGCACCAGTAAGATGTATAAGGACTTGAAGCAGAACTTTTGGTGGGGCAACATGAAGAAAGATGTAGCTGATTATGTTTCGAAATGTTTGACTTGTCAGCAGGTTAAGATCGAGCATCAACGACCTGCCGGAGTGCTGAAGCCGCTCTCGATTCCTGAATGGAAGTGGGAGAACGAAGCCGCTCCCGATTCCTGAATGGAAGTGGGAGGACATATCGATGGACTTTATCACTAGTATGTCAAGAACCAAGTCAGGAATGAACATGATTTGGCTGATAGTTGATCGTTTAACCAAATCAGCTCATTTTCTAGGCATCAAGGACACGTGGGGACCAGAGAGGTTGGTACGATTATTTATTTCATAGATAGTCCGATTGCATGGTATGCCGAAAACCATTATTTCTGACAGAGACGGTCGCTTTGTGTCTCATTTTTGGAAAGCAGTTCATAAGGCCTTGGGGACCGAATTGAACTTCACCACAACTTATCACCCACAGACAGATGGACAATCCGAGAGGACTATTCAAATAGTGGAAGATATGCTAAGGGCTTGTGCCTTAGATTGGTCAACTGAATGGGAAGTTCATCTACCGTTGATTGAATTTACCTACAACAATAGTTGGGATGCTTCCATTAAGATGGCACCGTTTGAGGCTTTATACGGGAGGAGATGCAGATCGCCCCTATGTTGGGATGATTCATCAGACTTGATCGAGACAGAACCAGAGTTGATCGTACAGACGCGAGAGAATATATCCTTGATTCGTGAAAGGCTGTTGACCACCCAGAATAGACAGAAATCTTATGCAGATGTACGCCATCGTCCATTAGAGTTCAGTATTGGAGATCACGTACTTTTAAAGGTTTCTCCTACTCGGGGAGTCTTTCGTTTTGGAAGGAACGGAAAGCTGAGTCCGAGATATATCGGACCATTCGATATCCTTGAGAGAGTTGGAGAGTTGACATACAGATTAGCATTACCGCCGTCATTGAGCCACTTTCATAACGTGTTCCACGTATCCCAGTTACGGAGATATATACCGGATCCTAGTCATGTCATTGATTTCGGTGAGATCAAAGTCGCTTAGGATGGAACATTTGAAGAAAGACCGGTCAGGATACTTGAGAGTCGAGTTAAGCAGTTGAGGAACAAACCGATCGCTTTGGTCAAAGTTGAGTGGTCACGCCACGGAGTGGAAGAAGCCACTTGGGAAACGGAAGATAGCATGAAGTCCAGATATCTAGAGTTATTTTCGTCTTGAGTTTCGGTACGAAACTCCTTTTTAGTAGGAGAGTATGTAATATCCGGATTTATTATTGAGTATTTCATCTGTTGTTGAAACCTTACTATTCGGAATTGTGATCTCGATAATTGGAATATGATATTTCTCATATTTGTATCTTTGTACATGAGTACAACAACATGTAAATTTTCTCATGCAAACTCGTGATAACGCACGCTAAGGACGTAGCTTAACGTGCGTTATCGGCTAAAACTAGCGCACGCTACGAATGAAGAATTGCGTGCATTAGGCAGTCAATTATTGAGGTGCGCGGCTAGCACATGCGCCAGCCAGACATGGGTCCGGTTAAGATTCCCGTGGGCGAACCTGGACAGATTTGGAGTCAACACTTGTTAGCGTGAGCTAAGGATACTGCGATAGCTTGCGCTAAATAACATACGAACAGAAATGTTATAAATGGGACACCACCCCATTTTACTTAGGGACAGCACCCCATTTTACTTGGTTTACATTCTTTTCACTTGTCCTTCGTTCTTGAGAGACCAGAGAGCCTCATATCTTCCTTAAACACACATAGACCACCTCTACTCGATCATTAGAGATTGGATGTCACTTGTGATTGATCTTTGAAGTGGAGAAGCACCTTGGATTGACATTCAAACAACCGGAGTTGGATTCTACCTTTTTTTACTCGGTGTTTTCTTCATCTTAAGGTATGTTAATTCTATGCAGCCTTAGATTCATGTTCTTGAGAATAAGATGATCATGCTACTAAGGTATTGAGTTCCATTGATAAATTATTCAAACAAACATCATGTTTAGAAGTCGGAATGATTATGCTTATGATATCATCGTTGAAAACATCGTAGTTGGAATCCTAGCACGTCAAATGATGAGAGGAATATTTTGAGATTGATTATCCGTATGATTAACATTGCCATATTGATCCAAAACTTGGAGTTGATATCACTTTTGTTATAAGGACTTAAGAAAGAATCATCTTAGGTTGTATCTTTTCATTGGGATTGTTAATTCACCTTTAAGATGAAGTCTGAATGTGATAATGGTAATGGAATCTAGTGCATCAGCCTGAGATTACCAAACTTCAAATGAGAATGATAATTGAGATTGAATATAAGAGTTGTGATGATATTCATTTCCTTGAATTCAAAGATGATTGAATCCGTAAGATTATTCATAAGTTCATGATTTGTAGACAAGTAACGTACATAAATCACTGAGGAGTTCGTAAGTTTCATCACCGTTAGAACAGTCATCTGCCCAGAAGTGAAACTGCCATGCACGCTCAGCGTACGTTAAGTTATGTAGATTAACGTACGCTATCGGGATTAGTTAACGTACGCAACTTTTGGTACGTAACGTACGTTAAAATCATCAGAGGAGTCAGTCGGCTGATCATAGAGGGACTGCCGATACTTTTATAGCGTATGTTAGACTTTGTCGTATACGTGCGCTAACGAGTAGGATTAACGTACGCTACACAGAATACGTAACGTGCGTTAAGAAAGCTAGGTAGATTACGTTTTATGAACCTTCGACCGTAATTTGGATTGCTAGATGTTCGTACGACGTGAGACGAACTCTATATTATTTCTTTTGTTTAAGGTTCGAGCTTGCTACGTGATTGATCGAAGGGGCGACCTTCGAGTGTTTCGTTTTTCGTGGAAGTAATATTCTTGCCTTCGAATCAAGGCAAGTACCTTAATTGTTTTAAATATTGATGTTACACATTTTGTCGTGCATATATGTCATTGTTGTGTGTCCACCTCGTGTTGGTCCGATGGAATCATCGGGGGATCTATGCTAGCATGCGCTGGATCATCGGACGAGTTTTTCCACCACGGGTTGGTCTGACGGGATCATCGTGGGTTCTAGGCAGTGAACGCTGGATCGTCAGAATTACTATGTGTATGTTGTGATATCGTGTTGTGATTATCATTTATGTATGTTATTTATGAGTTTCTCGTAGGAGAAGACTCATTGGTATTTTGTCATTTACGTTATTATTATTCTTTGTGAGATGTTGAATAATATGTTGTGGTACTTGTACTAGCATCGTTGTGCTAATCCTTCGGGGGTGAACATTTGTTTATGTTCAGGATCCAGGAGAGCGCGGAAACAACCACTGGAGCTGCATGACGACGAGGGTGCAGAGTGATGTTCCGGCCGGGTTTATTATCTGTTGTTGGTTATTTTAATAAGTACTCGAGTATGTCGTAATTTGTGATGTTTGGATTTTAGTGATGTATTAATATTCTTCATTTGGATATTTGTATTCTCGGTATTGAACCAGAACTGTCGTATTTTATTTAAGTGATTTCATAATTTGGTATATGTTATTGTCTTTTCATTTATTCAGCCTTGTAAATTCTTATGTAAAGGATTTACGGCGCTGTAATATTCCTGAATATATCGGGGATGTTACAATATATTGGCAAACCTCTAACCAGTCCTTATCTTGAGAGCTTGTTGATCGTCTTGAAATTGACGTGAGACATCCTCTTGTGCCATAGTCAGCTTAAATCTGCAGTGCCTTTGGCAACAAAACATGGAATTGAGGAGCTCATAGGCATCCAGTCAGCAATGTACATGTTACCTGATCTGCTTCCTGTGAGCAGGACTTCCTTGGTCAGGATGTTCTTAACTCTACAACGATCTATATAGAATTTCACCGAGAACTGTTTGTCACAGAACTGGCTAATACTAAGTAGATTGTACTGTAAGCCTTCATCATAAGTAACATCAGTTACTTTGAATTTTCCGACAAGAAGGGTTCCTTTCCCTCTTGGTCTTCCTTTAGATTTATCACCGAAGCGCACTATTGGACCGCGACCTTCTACGAAATCTGAGAGCTTGCTTTTGTCTCTTGTCATGTGCTGAGAACATCCGCTATCGAAGTACCAGCTATTCTTCTCAAGAATGTCCTATAGGCAAAGAATTTAAGTAGATTTAGGTCCCCTTCGATTGTTGGGTCCATGTAGGTTAGTGCCTTTTGGTACCCAAATTTTCCTGACAGCAATTGGCTTACTGTAGGTTACATAGGGTACTGTCTTGCTGTATTTATGTGGGGCATGTACGTAGTTACTGTAGCCATGATAAACATTGTGCATGTAAAAATCAGGGTTATTATTATTAATCTAGTACTTATGCCGTCTTGGAGGTGGAGCCATTTTCTTTGGCCTTACAGCTTGCCTTGTGGGTCTCCAGTTGGATTCCCAAAGCTGTTGTTGATACTTTGCAGACACCTTCTTTCTGGATGGATAATGAGGTTCCTGTATCCAGTACCTAGGTGTGCTGTACTGAAAGTACTGCCGTGCAGGCCTTTGGTATTTGGATACAGCCTTCTTTCTGAACGGCTGTTGGTGCTGTTGATATGCTCGGGGAGCATGCTGTTGCGTGCGCCTTACATGTTGGAATGGCTAATGATTCTGCTGTCTCGAATAGGATTGCAGAGGCGGAATGGCAGCCTTTACTTTTCGCAGTGCAGCAGGTTCCTTCACAGGACATGGAGTTTCTTCCGATACATGAATGTGTTCCACACCCCTGACGAACACAGTACTAGTTTTCCCTTTGTTGGAAAATGAGTTGTATCCTAAGCCACTTTTATCATGAGCATGTTTCCCAGTGCTTAGAATTTCTTCCATTCTTTTAGATGATTTCTCGAAAGATTTCAGAATGGTCTCAAGTTCGCTTTCTCGTTTTTCGAGAGTATTAAATTTTGCTTGAAGTAGAACAAAATCATTTGTCTTGCTTCTATTTTGAGACTTAGCCTCACTTAGTTCATGAGCAAGTTGATGATTGCTCTCCACGAGTTTTTCATGCTCGACCTTGCTGTTTTCACAATCTATTGACATATTTTCATAGTTTATCTTCAGCAAGTTGTTTTTATCTTTCAGCTCTATGTTGGAAAGTTGAAGCTGAATGTTTTCATTTTTCAAAGTCTCGTGGGCTTTTTGAATATTTTTAAATTCATTCATCATATTTTAGAAAGTATGCGATGCATTTACTAGAGTAATTGACGTTGAGCTTACCTCATCATCGCTATCTTTTTCTTCCGGAATTTCCTTTGCCATAAAGCACATGTATGCCTTATCTTCGAATTCATCGATAGATGAGTCAGTGTCAGTGACTACCTGAAGACATTCTTCGGATTTGGATGGTGTGGGGGAGGCTTCTGATTTTTCTATCAAGGCCTTGAGCTTGTTTTTCTAAGCACATCTTCGTTCATTCCTCTCTTGTTGCTCGGCTTCCGGCAACCTTTGAACTTTAGGATGAGGACATTTGTTTGCATAGTTTCCTAGTTTTCTGCAATTATAACATAGGTTAGCATCACCAGATGAAGTTTCGGTACTTATCTTGTGGACAGTCTTGGGCCTGTAGGGAGTCTTTCCCGACTGCTTGATGAACTTTTTGAACTTATGCATGATGAGCGCCATTCCGTCTTGCGACAGGATGTCGTCGTCACTGTCAGCATTCTTGTGATTAGGCTTTGATGGGCTGGGCATGTTGTGTCGACGGTTTGATACAGCGGCTAATGCTGTCACCTTTGAAGGAGATTCTTCACCTTTCTCTCTTCTATCAATATCATACTCAAATGCTTTGAGGTCAGAGAAGAGATCAAAAGTAGATATTTCATTTAGTTTACACGACACACACATAGTTGTGGTCTTAATGTCCCATTGGGCAGGGAGAGATCGAAAATTTTTTAGATTCTTCTCCTTTTGGGTATAAATTTTGCCCAAAACTTCAAGTTCACCAACAATTCCAGTGAATCTGAGGTCAATTTCCTCAAGTGTTTCAGCAGGCTTCATTTCAAAAGATTCAAATTGCTGAGTTAATTTTGAAATTTTATTTTCTTTGGAGAGCTCAGTTCCCTCACAAATCAACTTGAGTTTATCCCAGATATCCTTGGCTGTTTTATAGCTCTTTACTTTCGAGAACATGCCTTTGTCAAGAGTAACAAATAACGTGTTCTTAGCAATATTGTCTAGACTGGCGCGCTTTCTATCATCACTAGTCCATTGTTCGCGCTCCTTCTCGAGCATCTCAGCATGGGCTTGGCCTTCAATCCTTGCGGCCGGATTTACCTTCATGGTCTTGATGGGGCCATCCTGTATGACAAAAATCATCTCTTCATGCATTGCTGCAAGATGAGCCTCCATTCTAATTCTCTAATCATCAAATTCATTAATAGAATACATAGGCACTTTGTTGATCATTGATGTATCCATGTGAGAATATAGCAATGAAAAAGACTGTTTTACAAAAGGAAGTGATTTGAATCTGATTCAGTTAAAAAATATGACTGATTCTTTTTAGAACCAACCGCTCCGATACCACTTGTTGACCACTAAGTATACAGGATACAGCTTGGAAAGTCTTTTAAACAACAAGCTGTATAGTTTTCAAATCTGAGTGCGTAGCGGAAGTCTTGAATACAGTAAGTTGCTGAGGATACAACAACTGGGTGTGCAGTGTATACTTAAATAATCACGATTAATAAAACAGTAAAGGCAGAAGGTAAATAATATAATATTTAAAGTGGTTCGAGATAAACCCCTCTACGTCCACTGGTCCTCCACACAGGAGTAAAAAGTTTATTATAATTACTGCATACACAACTACATAATTATAACTAAACCTAATCAATATATCATTCACACAGATTGATATAAAGATCTTAGCTTTCAACCGTTCACACAGATTGGTTTGAGCTAACATGTGACTAGCTTTTTCACACATAGTTCTGAAGCTTCGTCTCTTCATTGCAAGTCCGTCACACACAGTTCAGGAATAGCAAGGATTCTCAGTCCACACAGGGCTGATAGAGTTTGTTCAAGGATAGAACAATGGTTGACCAACAGCTTTGACTTTCTGGGCTTTTAGCTGATAATGCGTTGTTCACGGTTTGAACACTTGTATAGCTCTTCTTTTGGAATAGCAGTATGCTTTGGAGATATCTTTGTTCAGATGTATATGATGATAGCTTTTCTTTGCTTTTGTGGATATGTATTTCCGTATATATGTTTCGTGTGTTCTGTCTGTAGATCGATCTTCATGGTCTGGAGATATATATATATATATAATCTTCAGAAATATATCTGTTGAGATAGATCCGTTGAGCATGATTCTATGACAACTTGATAGTTTGACAGAGATCCGGATATTGCGGGATTTGAAGATCTTCTGACGACTTTGATATTTAAATACTTTATTCTTTAGTATTTAAATATATCTTCTTAAACGGGACATTTGACTTTAGTGAATCATAGATTCCTTCTTGTCCTGTTTGAGGGCTGTATGGAAGGATTGCTGTATTGTTGATTCGAGACAGCTTCCATACTTGGTCTTAAGAGACTCTTTGCTGCGAAGTCTTGGAAACTCGAAGTTTTGCTGTAGCTGGTGCTAAGAGAAGTCTTCGATACAGATTCAGTGACTTCAATCGACTCTTCAATACAATTGCTTGCTGTATTGCCAAAACATTCTGTCGACACGATTGATATAGGGATGGTTCGATAGTTTCGATACTGGGTTTAGTTATCCCAACAATTTCGATACCGGGTATTTGTTATCCCAACATATTCATTCCTGAATGAGTTCTCGGCATTCCTACTGTAAAGTACATAGTGATATCTTCCCACTTCCATTTCGAGTTAGGCAAAGGGTTCAACATTCCAGCAGGTCTATGATGTTAAATTTGGACTTGCTGGAACATCTTTCAAGGAACTCCTTAACCTCCTTATTCATGTTGGGCCACCAAAAGTTCTTCTGCAGGCCTTTGTACATTTTACTCGTGCCCGGATGAATCGAATATGGCATATAATGTGATTTGTTTAGGACCCTCTGTTTGAGATTGGCATCGTTCGGCACGCATAGTCTGCCTTGAAATCACAGAACTCTATCTCCGTAGATTATTAAACAAGGGGATTTCCCTTTTGTAACATCATTCCAGATTTGGACCATCGCTGGATCCTCAAATTATCTGTTTTGGATATCATCGATTTCTGAGGAGGTAATCTCTAATAAATGTAACTGTCCTTGAGATTTCTGAAGCCATACTTTAATCTCTTGTTCAATCAATTCCCTTCGAATCCTTGGATGGGTTGTAATTAATTCCAGCCTCCGTAAAATGACTAACTTGCGGCTCAGTGCGTCTGCGACCACATTAGCTTTACCCGGGTGGTAAATGATTTCAAGGTCGTAATCTTTAATCAACTCACGCCATCGCCACTGGCGCATGTTGAGTTCTTTTTGTTCGCCCAACTATTTCTTCAACTCGAGCATTGCGGATGGTGCCATATGATATGATGCTTTCAACAATGGTGTTGCATTAGGTTCTAGCTCGATGTGAACTCCACGTCACGCTGCGGTGGTACTCCCGACAAGTCACCTGGAAATATGTCCTGGAACTCATTCACGACTGGAATAGTCGATAGTTGAATTCATCCATCCTCATATTTCGTCGCATAACACCAGTAGCCAATATAACCTCATCTCAACATTTTCATCGCTTTCAAGGCCCGTGTAACCTTCTTGGAAGCACCTGGCTTCCGCCCCTCGAATACATGTTCCGTCCCATCAATTGAGACCATCGAAATGGTTTTCCTTTGATTATCCATAGTAGCTCCATGTATGTATAACCAATCTTCGCTGAGGATCAGGTCCTCGCCATGCATATCAATAATAATCAGGTTCGAGAACCAATCACGGTCCCCAATACAAATAGGGCAATTGTGAATCTCATGATTCCAACAATCCTATCTCTACCTGACATACACATAATGAGGGCTCACGAGAAAATATACCATCCAGGTTCAACTCGATGCACAATAATACAAATAAAGAATGGGTGGTACAACAATGAAAGTTGATTTTGGGTTAAAGATTCCAATCAAGTACAAAGAAAGAAATGTGCTACACACGCCAGTTAATTGGTAGAAGACGTCTAAAGCATGAAAGAAAACTCATACTCAATGGGTTAGAATGCCAATATATTGCATCTCAGTTGGAACCGTCAAACCACAAAATTCTAATTACGAACTCATTCTTCTGGTCGCTACACATCAACAATGTCGCTCATAAATAATTCGTGCTTGACCATTCGTACGACTCTCTTTAGCACTGCGGATATGCTGCACTCTTACTACCGGTACATGGGCTTTTATATTTGTCTTTTAAAATCTTGTTTATAATCATATTACTTTTTTACGTACAAACTCTCTTCGAGTTTCTAGCGCAGAGGTCAATTCTCAATTTCAAACCTGAAAACACCAGATTTGGAAAGTGCAAACTTTTTTTGGATATCATCGAAAAATACTGACATCTTCTTACAACAGAGACATTTCCCAACTTTTGTTGTTCTCAAAGACAATTACAATATACATTTAGTTGAAATCAAGTTGCAAAAGAATTATTTTGCATGATAAATCTTCACGTCACACATCTCAATCGAAAATCCAAAAATTAAATTTACTAACTTTCATAAGAACATTTGGACCAAAATTGCAAAATTAAATTTCTTTTTGAAGATGGCATACTTGATTTTACTAAAAAGAGTTCGAATTTACACTTTAGCCATCATTTTGAGAAAATAGTATAGTATGGTTTGTAATATAGATTACTCTCATTCAAATAAAATATTCAAGCCTAAGTACAATTGAGTATTTTCAACCCAACACTAGATTTACTATCTCGAAGGATCATGCCTTGTCTCATTGCAGTCTGATGTCTCTAATCTAATGACTATGATCTCGTAGGTATTGGATTCAAGTGAAAGACCAACACATTTTTCCTATTTTCAAGGATTTTCGCTCTAGGTAACCATCATTATACGCCAGTGAGCACAAACTTCTCAAACTTATAGGAAAAGAACATAATTAACATAGTTCGAATAAGATCGAAGTACAAAAAGAATGCCCTGATTCCTCGCAGGACTCGGATAGGACCAAAATAAAATCAATTAGCACGATTCCGATGAGATACAGTTACAAGTGGATCTTTTATCTCAAAATAAGATTCGGATTCCGATAACCTGCTGAGTGATATGCACGCTCAGCATAACGCACCCCAGATCCCTAGGAAGGGCACTCTCTGGTTTTAATCGGCCCACACAGCTCGAACGACAATGTTTATTTCATTTCTTTTCGGAAAGCTTGTCAAATTAGTCATTTCATTTTAAAAACATCATAGTATAACATCATATGCAAGATAATACATAAAGCACAATCAGGGTACTTGCCTGATAATTTTAGATATTTGAAGTTTCAATCAAGATGCGAATAAGATTCGAAACCCTCATAATCTTGACCTAGGACGAGCAATACGGTATAATCAATGTTAGCTATAGCTATTCTCATCAACACAATATCGAAATACCCAATTAAAACCCATTGGGGCATTTTATCGGACACATCATGGGCATTGGCGAATATGATGATTCAAACGAAGGATATGATTTCCGTTCAGCTAGAAATGATAAGAATAATCTCATGACTCGATATACAATCAATTTCAAGTTCTAAAAAACAATTAGTCAAAGATATTAAGAACAAGATTAGGGTTCAAGGCTAGTTTTACCTTCAATCTGGCGAAAAATACTGAAATTGATTGTAGCAGACTTGATAATTTGATTCCAGGACATTGATTGCGTGTCTAAACCTCTCGAAACCGGGCTAGAATAGAATCCTATCTGAAGCCCTCTTTCTTAACGGCTGAATTTCATGAAAATGGGTGAGAATTTTCATGAGTTGAAGGAAGCTCACTACCACCTAAATTGATTCTGCAGGTTAATTGGAGCCGGATGGACGAAGGAGTGAGCCTAGCGAGCATATGATAATAGTTTAGATATTATAAAAGATGGTAAAAATCATATATTTTTTCATGATTTAATTCGTGGAAAATCATCATTTATATTAATATTATTTCGATTTCTTTTGCCGCACTTAAGATTTCTTAATTTCAGTATTTAGTTGCCTTAAATTAATAAAAAAAAATCAAGCCTGAGTATGTGCCTCTTCAATATTTCTTCTTTCAGCTTAGGAACATTAGACAAACAAATCCTTCCTCCAGAGTACATTGTTCCCTCATCGAACACACTAAGACCCTTATCCTCTCCTTTAAGAGTACCTTCTTTCATCTTGATCAAAAAGTCATCTTATCCTTGACCTTCCTTGATCCTCTCCCTAAAGATTGGTCGTACCACCAAACTGGCCAATATTGACTCCGTCGGCTTGGATGGCGTAGCTATCTCAAAGTTCATTGTTGCAAATTCCTTGACTAAACTTTCCTTTTTGGTTAGCATACGAGCTATGCCTCCTCTCGCCTTATGGCTCAGTGCATCGGCAACTGTGTTTGCTTTACCTGGATGGTAATGAATCGTACAATCACAATCCTTCAATAACTCTAGCCATCTATATTGCGACATATTTAATTCTTTTTCAGACTTTTAGGGTCTATAAGTTTCACACTTACCTCCATATAGGCGATGCCTCCAAATCTTCAAGGCATGAACTATCGTTGCTAATTCCAAAGCACATGCGATTTTAGTTGCCTTGACTAACTTGACCTACTGCATCAACACACATCCCAAGCCTTACTTCAATACGTCGTTGTAGATAACGAATCTTCTGGTCGGATAGGGAATAGTCAAAATTAGTGCTACAGTCAATCTTCGTTTGTGTTCTTAGAAGCTCTTTTCACATTTCTCGTTCCACAAGAATGTTTCTCTGATCCTTGTTAAATGAATCATCAGTGCAGCTATCTTCAAAAATCCCTCGATTAGTCTTCGATAATATCCAGCAAAAACTAAGAAACTGCAAACTTCATTAGCATTATTTGGTACATTCCAATCATTTACTGTCTCTGCCTTAACCGAATCAACCTCAATTCCTCGGCAGTGACAACATGTCCAGTAAGTACAACTCGGTTAAGCTAAAATTTGCACTTGCTGAATTTCATATACAACTTCTCCTTGCAAAGTACTCCAAACACTGTTCTCGAATTCTGCTCATGTTCAACCTTGCTCTTTGAATACACAAGTATGCAATCTATGAGCACGATGACAAACTGATCCAAATAAGGTTGAAATACACGATTCATGAGATCCATGAATACTGTTGGTGCATTAGTCAAACCAAATCACATCACTATAAACTAATAGTGTCCATATCGGCTTCAAAATGCTATCTTCAGGATATCATCGTCCTTAATATTTAGTTGGTGATATTCGGCTCTCAATTCTATCTTCGAGAACACTCTCGATCCTCCAAGTTGATCGAATAGGTCCTTTTTTCTAAGAAGTGGATATTGTTCTTTATTGTGAGTTTATAAGCTCATGGTAGTCTATGCACATCCTCAAGATTCCATCTTTCTTCTTCACAAGGAGTATTCGCGTACCTCATGGCGATACACTTGGCCAGATAAATCCAGAGTAAAGTAGTTCCTGAAGTTGCATCTTCGGCTCTTGTAATTCCTTGGGTGCCATTCTATAGGGGGCTTTTGATATTGGCCGCTCTCCTGACACTACGATTGAGAACTCTACTTGCAGACTTGACGGAACTCCCGGTAAGCCTTCGGGGAACATCAGCCACTGTCTTTTCCGAACTAGTCTCCCCCATCATATTCACCAGTAATACTTGGCAATTGCGCTTCATCAACATCTTCACAGCTTTCAGGGTCATGATCACCTTCAGAATTATATGGTATCTTACTCAAAGACAGTCTAAGTACCATTTGATGGACATAAGGTTACCCTCTTCTCAGAGCATTCTACTACAACTCTATGTTTTTCTAACCAATCCATTCCCAAAATAATATCAAAATCACCGAGTTCAACTATGTGCAAGTGAACTGAAAGGCTATGTTCATTTATTTCTATCTTCACATTATTAGCTATCGAGTTAACACGCACCACTCCCACCCCGCAAGCATGCTAACTAAAAGAGATCTTGGAGCTTTACTACTCCTACAACCAAACATAGTACAAAGCTTCCTAGAGATGAATGAATGAGATGCGCCCATTGTAACACCCCCAATCCGCTCAGGGATATTACACGCCGTAGAACCTTTCCTCAAGGATCTACCAGGCTGGTAACGATATTTAACATCTCGACAATGCCCTCGAGGCTACAATGACTCAGTAGACCGATTTGGTCTTTCCACAAATACATACAACTCAAATACAACTCATGCCCACGCAGGGGACAAAATACAACTACACCCGTACAACGGGAACAATACAGCAGCGGAAAATAAAGTACAACCGAACCAACACACGATGTACGGTTCCTCATGTGATTAGTATCGATCATCTTTCATCATCCTTCGTGCCGACCCTGTGTTATGCTCCAAAACCTGAATGCAAAACAGACATCCACCCCGAATACTGGGGTTAGCAAAACTCCACTGTTTTGCTAGTGCAAATACAAAGTGCAAATACGAGCCCTACAATTCACATTCCACGAATAACAATAACCGAGGATCCTCAAAGATCCAAACGAAACGAAAAGTACTTCCCGAGGCAAGGGTTTGAGAAAACATTTCAAAAACGAAATATCATAAATCAATGGAAGTAATTTATAAAAGCTTTAGAATGCCATCGATAGTTTTAATAGAAAACAATTTAGGATTATCAAATCCTACTTTTCAAAACCGAAAGACAAAAGGGGTCACCGCCCAAAGGTTTACTTTCGAAAAATGACATTAACCAACCGTTGGGATTTTAGCCCCAAATCCGTGAAACGACTTTTACAAAACCATTGGGATTTTAGCCCCAAATCTCATCAACTCACAAGACACAAGAACGACTGTGAGGTTCGTATCCCAACATCAAAATCCACAAATAAAGGATTTAAAACAAACAACAAAATACTCCAAAGGCCATCCTAGCCAAGTAAGCCAAACGAACACTTACCTCTTACACACTTAGTCAATGCATGCAATCATGAAAACCGCTCAAAGCACTCATTTCCTAAATGCCAATATCAAATCACATTAGCAAAAAAATGCACCACAATTAACCGTCGATCCACACCTCCGGACCCCTACCGAGACCCGTCGGATCTAACCCGTAGTGGTTAAAAGCAAAGCTCGTCGATCCACACCTCCGTGGACCCCTACCGAGACCCCGTCGGATCTAACCCGTAGTGAGCATACACACACACACGTTACTCATGCAACACTAATATGCTAAGAATGTAAGTTCATTACGAATACTTACTAGAGATGGCCATTAACTCGACACCATTATCAAACTCTTCAAAATTACGATAACAAGATTAAATAAGGAAATACACGATTCCATAACTTAAACAATATGAGTATCATCATAAAAATCCTTCGACGTTCAAAATAATCAATTAATAATCAATTCTCAAAACACCGTTCACAAAACACACGCGTTTTGAAAGAAAGCCTTTAACGAGGCCAAACCGAAATTCCTTTGAAACTTCATTTCAAATAACCAAACAAACACATCAAGACGACCACCGATCATCATATACATAAAACGAGAAAAGTATGGGCAAGGTACTTGCCTCGATACCACGAGCACGGAACCACGAACGGATACGGCTCAACCGGGAAGCTTCGGAACGCCCGATGCTAACGAAAAGGAATACGACAACGAACGGAACGGAAGAATCAAGCACGACCGCGAGGAACCGACGAAAATGAACCTAACGATTCGAATAGCACAATCACAACCACTTCTAAACGATTATGGAAATGGAATACACCCGGAAACCCGCCTACGATTCATGTATATTCATACAAAAATAACAACGAGGGCGGACCACAACCAAACCCTCTCGATTCCATAAAAATCCAGAAAATATCCATGAATCCGTAGGAAAACTAAAGATACTAACAATATCAATCGTATACGTCATGAATCCACCAACGAAACGGAACGAATCGGAAGAAAAACCCAAAACCCCCAAATTAATCGAAATAGGGTTTTAGAGCATTACCTTGGAAGATTCAAGTGTTAAGATCCGTAGAACACGCGTTAGATTGATTATCCGAGCCTCACAACCGAAAAGAAATGATGAAAATCGACCCCCGGATGAAGAACTCTCTCCCTCTCTATCTCTCTCTCTCGCGACTCGGTGCAAAAATGGAAAAGAAATGAGCTGCTCACGCTCAGAACCACATTTATAGTGTAACACAGCAGACCCTATCGGCCGGCCTATCGGCCGATAGGCCCAACCGATACCCTACACAAAATGCCGGCAGTAGAGTCTATCGGCCCCCTATCGGCCGAAAGGCTCCTGGACGGTGCCCGACAGCTGACAGTCTTCCACTAAAACGACCATAACTCTCTCGTCCGGACTCCGATTGACTCACCGTTTGAACCATTGGAAAGCTAACTCGATGTTCTATAATATTGCAAAGATTTATAATTTTTGGAGTTACCAAAAATTAATGACGATCTAACAAAGACGAACTCATACTTAGAAAAGTCGTTTAGTAATCCTGAATTCAACAAAACGACATCGAAACCCGAACCTGAATACGAACCGAAGATACGGTTATGAAGTACTCACAAAGACGAATCTAAGAGCTAGTAGAACACACAATTTCGACCACCCGAAGGCTCGAAATTCGACAACGGAAGGTAATTACCCCAAACTTTGGGAAATTACGAAAATGGCCCAAAGGCCCGAAAATCACGATACGTGATCGAATAACCAAACCGAAGTTCACAACACGTCCAACAAAGATAAACGGACTTGCGGGAAACTCGAAACAACAGTTTCGGATGAGATTCGCAAGAATCGAACTCAAGTGCGGAAAAGTCGCTAAAAGCACGTAACTCAACGAAACAACACGAAACGAACTCGGATGTCAAAAGTGTAGAATTAATCATTCTCGAATGACGAAACGGTCATGAGCGAAGTCGTCAAAACGGACTCCGACCAAAAAAAAGAAATTAGGAAATCGAAAATTGCGGATATTACATTCTACCCTCCTTAAAAGAAGTTTCGTTCCGAAACTTAAAACAAGTAGGAGAAGAAATATTCCGCCAGAAAACTCAACGAGACACACAAGAATGCGTAACTAATGCCCAACGGCGAAATGTTACAAACAACGCAAAGGAATATACGGCGTGTAAACACGCTCCACGGTGACCAACACAACGTCGCCGTTAGGGATATAATAAAACCGACAAGTGACAAGCGTCATCAAACGGATACTATAGCCAAGTCAATTATCCGACAATCGCAAAACACAACGAACGAAAATCAATATGATTGACCAACCCAACGGTGCATCAATCAAAACGCGAGCCAACCGCTGAACAAACACGGAATCCCACCGCCTAAGGGATGGAAGATCGAAAACGAAACTAATTTCCCGAACTGAAGGGAATTACGAAGGAGTCGGAATGCTCAATAATCACGAAACGAGAACAAAAACCGAACAAACAAACGATCGAGACAACAAAAATCGAACAATCATGTCCGAAACACGGAGGATAATAAAATTCAAACAACAACTCCAAGGTTCACATCTCGACTCGAGACAATATATGATCCGGTGAAAACAACAGGATGTGCATTCACATAAGATCCACAGGAAAGGGAATAGCAATTGAAAAGTCACAACGACGAACGAGTTATTCCGAAACGATACCACACTCGTTCGATAAACAAAAACAAGGGGCGGACAATCTCAGAAATGTCAACAAACATAAAGGAGTCGACAGAGTCGAAAACATAAGAGTTCCAAATCCGATCCACTTCGAATAAAAGAACTAGTAGAACCAGATGATGTCACTCCCAAACAAGGTTCACAAGAATCGAACTGAACCCGAAAAAGTAACATCGATAACCAGATCGACCCACAACAAGATCACAGCTCGTTCGGACGATGAAATCGAAATACAGAACAAGTTCATAAAGTACCAACGAAGATGAGCGAATCGATAGACTGGGGAAGAGAAAACACAGAAGTCAAAATAGTACGGGCATTACCTCCGACCTCGTCCACGAAATTCACAAAAACGGGAGCAAGGTAACAAGACATTAAACAATCGACGCATAACGGAACCATCACCGACGCACACGGTCATGCCAAACCAAGCTCTAACAGCTCGCACATGCGCGACAACGCAGAAATTGCCATGAGGCGACAACATTCAATACCAACACTCCGCCTCTCACAGGGGCTAGCACAACCAATGTGTGGAAAGCGTCTCAACGCTCACACCGCCAATTCGGTCATATTCGGGAGAAAGTATCAAAAGGACAACGCGAACATCACGCATACATACTCAGCCCTCAAACGGGAATGGATAGGTTTTAAAAACGAAAACCTCATTTTGAAAATAATTTAGAAGAACACCGATTGATCTTGAGTATCATCTTTCAAAAAAAAATACAAACGTGAAACATCGTTATCGAGACATTGGGGAACCATTTTGCATTTGATAAAAATGAGGACATTTTCTCTTAGTGAAAACTTTCAAAATATTCGACCCTCGGGTCTAAATAAAAGTGTTGAAAATATCTCAAAACATTTTGGTCCTCGAGGTAGAAAATTTTTGAAATATAGTGTGGCACCTTGGATGTACCACAAGAAAATAACCCATTTGAAAAGTATGTCTCGAAATTTATTTTTCTAAGATACTCAAGGTTTTCAAAAATCCGCTAGGCCAGAATGCCCAAAACTCACACATACCGACGTTCAATAAAACAACTCCTAGCACACACATCAAAACGTTTAAAATCAAGACAATACATGTCTTTAAACGAAAATAAACGATAAAATACCACATTCAGAACAAAACCACTGATAAAATACCCTCCCGCACTGGCTAGTGAACAAGCCGAACGCGTATAAGCACAAAGCTTCCACAATAGAACTTGTAAAACGTGCAAATCGGTTCGAAAATCATCAACAACGGAGAAAAACAACAATAAAAAGACATCACAAACGACGACACTCCTCGTATAAATCAAATACGAGAGTCGACTAAATACACATCGTGAAATCAAAATTCACATAAAATTCCACCACTTAACAAATAATCATAAAAATAGCTCGTGTCACACGAGGCACAACACAAAGAAGGGAGACTTACTTCCACAGGTCGCACGAAGATGATGATCGCCCCACGATACTAATCACGACCAACAAACTCAAACGACGCGTCGCGACACGACTCGCCGATAAAAATCCAACGAAACAAGACTCAAACAACACGACTTGACCCGACAGCCTAGGTTTCCTCAACCTAAGCTCTGATACCATTTATGTAACACCCCCAATCCGCTCAGGGATATTACACGCCGTAGAACCTTTCCTCAAGGATCTACCAGGCTGGTAACGATATTTAACATCTCGACAATGCCCTCGAGGCTACAATGACTCAGTAGACCGATTTGGTCTTTCCACAAATACATACAACTCAAATACAACTCATGCCCACGCAGGGGACAAAATACAACTACACCCGTACAACGGGAACAATACAGCAGCGGAAAATAAAGTACAACTGAACCAACACACGATGTACGGTTCCTCATGTGATTAGTATCGATCATCTTTCATCATCCTTCGTGGCCGACTCGTGTTATGCTCCAAAACCTGAATGCAAAAACAGACATCCACCCCCCGAATACTCGGGGGTTAGCAAAACTCCACTGTTTTGCTAGTGCAAATACAAAGTGCAAATACGAGCCATACAATTCACATTCCACGAATAACAATAACCGAGGATCCTCAAAGATCCAAACGAAACGAAAAGTACTTCCCGAGGTAAGGGTTTGAGAAAACATTTCAAAAACGAAATATCATAAATCAATGGAAGTAATTTATAAAACAGTTTAGAATGCCATCGATAGTTTTAATAGAAAACAATTTAGGATTATCAAATCCTACTTTTCGAAAACCGAAAGACAAAAGGGGTCACCGCCCCAAAGGTTTACTTTCTGAAAAATGACATTAACCAACCGTTGGGATTTTAGCCCCAAATCCGTAAAACGACTTTTACAAAACCATTGGGATTTTAGCCCCAAATCTCATCAACTCACAGTACACAAGAACGACCAGGAGGTTCGTATCCCAACATCAAAATCCACAAATAAAATATTAAAAACAAACAACAAAATACTCCAGTGCCATCCTAGCCAAGTAAGCCAAACGAACACTTACCTCTTACACACTTAGTCAATGCATGCAATCATGAAAACCGTTCGAAAGCACTCATTTCCGGAAATGCCAATATCAAATCACATTAGCAAAAAAAATGCACCACAATTAACCGTCGATCCACACCTCCGTGGACCCCTACCGAGACCCCGTCGGATCTAACCCGTAGTGGTTAAAAGCAAAGCTCGTCGATCCACACCTCCGTGGACCCCTACCGAGACCCCGTCGGATCTAACCCGTAGTGAGCATACACACACACACGTTACTCATGCAACACTAATATGCTAAGAATGTAAGTTCATTACGAATACTTACTAGAGATGGCCATTAACTCGACACCATTATCAAACTCTTCAAAATTACGATAACAAGATTAAATAAGGAAATACACGATTCCATAACTTAAACAATATGAGTATCATCATAAAAATCCTTCGACGTTCAAAATAATCAATTCATAATCAATTCTCAAAACACCGTTCACAAAACACACGCGTTTTGAAAGAAAGCCTTTAACGAGGCCAAATCAAATTCCTTTGAAACTTCATTTCAAATAACCAAACAAACACATCAAGACGACCACCGATCATCATATACATAAACGAGAAAAGTATGGGCAAGGTACTTGCCTCGATACCACGAGCACGGAACCACGAACGGATACGGCTCAACCGGGAAGCTTCGAACGCCCGATGCTAACGAAAAGGAATACGACAACGAACGGAGCGGAAGAATCAAGCACGACCGCGAGGAACCGACGAAAATGAACCTAACGATTCGAATAGCACAATCACAACCACTTCTAAACGATTATGGAAATGGAATACACCGGAAACCCGCCTACGATTCATGTATATTCATACAAAAATAACAACGAGGGCGGACCACAACCAAACCCTCTCGATTCCATAAAAATCCGAAAATATCCATGAATCCGTAGGAAAACTAAAGATACTAACAATATCAATCGTATACGTCATGAATCCACCAACGAAACGAACGACCTAAGAAAACCCAAAACCCCCAAATTAATCGAAATAGGGTTTTAGAGCATTACCTTGGAAGATTCAAGTGTTAAGATCCGTAGAACACGCGTTAGATTGATTATCCGAGCCTCACAACCGAAAAGAAATGATGAAAATCGACCCCCGGATGAAGAACTCTCTCCCTCTCTATCTCTCTCTCGCGACTCGGTGCAAAAATGGAAAAGAAATGAGCTGCTCACGCTCAGAACCACATTTATAGTGTAACACAGCAGACCCTATCGGCCGGCCTATCGGCCGATAGGCCCAACCGATACCCTACACAAAATGCCGGCAGTAGAGTCTATCGGCCCCCCTATCGGCCGAAAGGCTCCTGGACGGTGCCCGACAGCTGACAGTCTTCCACTAAAACGACCATAACTCTCTCGTCCGGACTCCGATTGACTCACCGTTTGAACCATTGGAAAGCTAACTCGATGTTCTATAATATTGCAAAGATTTATAATTTTTGGAGTTACCAAAAATTAATGACGATCTAACAAAGACGAACTCATACTTAGAAAAGTCGTTTAGTAATCCTGAATTCAACAAAACGACATCGAAACCCGAACCTGAATACGAACCGAAGATACGGTTATGAAGTACTCACAAAGACGAATCTAAGAGCTAGTAGAACACACAATTTCGACCACCCGAAGGCTCGAAATTCGACAACGGAAGGTAATTACCCCAAACTTTGGGAAATTACGAAAATGGCCCAAAGGCCCGAAAATCACGATACGTGATCGAATAACCAAACCGAAGTTCACAACACGTCCAACAAAGATAAACGGACTTGCGGAAACTCAAACAACAGCTCGGATGAGATTCGCAAGAATCGAACTCAAGTGCGGAAAAGTCGCTAAAAAGCACAGAACTCAACGAAACAACACCGAAACGAACTCGGATGTCAAAAAGTGTAGAATTAATCATTCTCAGAATGACGAAACGGTCATGAGCGAGTCGTCAAAACGGACTCCGACCGAAAAAAAAGAAATTACCGGAAATCGAAAATTGCGGATATTACACCCATATCAAATAACACCATAGCAGGATTATTAGCAACTGAAGACATGTCTGACATGGTTTGGGGATCTATTCCTCCACCTCGATCATGCTAAACACTCGAGCTCTGCTTCCTGAGCGCGGACCTTGCACTCCCTTGACTGGACTCTTGACTTTTTTCGAACATACTGATGCCATGTGCCCTTCCTCAGGCATAAATAGATCGATTCGGACCGAGCATACAGGTATCCTTGTGTCCGTTGCCACAAGTAGCACAAGCAGGATTATTGTAGGAGTAAGTATATTTATACTACTAAGTTAGGGTTGAGAGGTATTGTAGGTTTAGGATTCTAGAATTTGAAGTTGTAAGATTATGATATGGATCGATCGATGGAAAAAGAAGTGGGTTTAATCTCGTTGGGCCTATTGGGCCAAGAAAAGTAATTTGGGCTAAAAATACAATTAAAATTATTATTTATTGGGCTAGTGAAAATGTTTGGGCCACACAGAAATAAAATTATAAATAAAACTTATTGGGCTTTAAATAATTAATAATATCATTTAATAAAAATACTAGAAATACTAATATTAATATTGTTCTTAATAATAAATAATGATACCATTTACTAATAATAATAATAATATTAATAAAAATAATTAAATAGTATTAATATTAATGATTATTATTAAATGCCTCTTAAAATTAACTGGTAAACTGACTCGGGCTTATCATTTATGAAATATCATGAAAATAACTATGATCTCTTTAAATAAGACTAAATGAATTGACTTGTACGTGAAGTGAAAATAATTACCCACTCGATGATCAATGTAATGCAATGAGGATAAACTAAATAAAATTGAGTATTAATATTATTATTAGTAATAATATTATATCATGAAAATGGCGGGTATTACAGTCATTCTTATTTGGTAAATAAATAGAAATATTGTCCATACAATTGAGTAGAAATGTTCCACTCCTTATGAGGTAAGGAGTCTGGAACTGAAAGTGTTTAGACTTAATTACTTAACGTGCCTGCAAGTCAATAAAACTCAACTGGATAATATGTTTAGAAAGTACCCGTATAACATATGCTTGGACATGTGCATGTCTTCAGCCAGGAGTAGTGGGAGCATTCGATATAGGCATGATAATGAGATTAGTATACACGTATATGACATACCTCGATTCAGTCACATAGATATTACTCTGGTCAATGACTGAATCGTAAGGTTATGATTTTATACATGAACTTTTGATATAAGGGTTCAGTACCAAATGTGCTAATGACATTATGTTAGTCAATTGAGTAGTTCGATCTAATCACCTATCAACGTGGTCAACCTTGAAGTACAGAATAATGGGCAAGTAGCTGTCTCAACTAAATACGAAGATTGGATCTTTTCTCTTGTAAGTGAGCAGGTGAATGTCCTATGCGGTTAGTGGCAAATAAGATCACAAGTCTTTTGACAATCAAATCAGATAATATATTTGATACACGAGATCTTCGTGACCTTGATTTGCACTAGCGCTGCATAGAGTCAAGTGGAAATTATGGTTGACTTTATCGTGACCCTAAGACTTGACAGGGCCATCTGATTGAAGGGTTTATACATATATAATATTCATAATATGAAATGTTTGGAAAGGTCTGGAATGATCCTATCTCAGTTGGGTTAGAGTGTGAGCCACTGTTCTGGCTAGGTATTACTCATACTATTTGGATCATCACATTGCTAACTGAGTCAAACATATGGAGTCGCACAACAGGATATATGGTGGATGAATATGACATAATTATCTTTACATGAATTGTAGACATTGGATGTCTAATTTGTAATACACCCAAAATCCCATTGGGTTATTACAGTGCCGTGGATCCCACACCAGGAAATCCACCAGGCGAACACAACTAAAATACATCAAACTGGCCGAAAAGGAAAATAACACGTCCATGCTATGATATTCGGCACAATATTCCGATGTGCAATTTCAATGATAACGATGGGCCTACATGGCCAAAATAAAAATATAACAACATCCACGAGCCTTTCTCGGATAACACATAATAACAACGACTGACAAACTGGAGAACATTCCGAACAGACTGACCAACATGAACACCAAAAGAACTCGGGACTAGTATCGCTCAAATGCCTCGTCACCATCATCATGCCCATGCGTCTCAACTATTTCCTCGCAAACACCTGAAACATGAGAACATGTTCTGCCCTCACGGGGTCAGTCATCCAGATAATGAATATCAAATACATGTACAACATGATATGAATCCAAAGGCAAATAAACGGTACAACAATGATAATACGAGATGCTCACAAACCAAGGTTAGAACCAAGCATTCGTTAAACACTATGCCCACGACATACGATAAATACATGCTCAATAGGTTAGAACAGAAGTGACCAATGCCGAATCATCAATATAGAGTACAACAACGAATTACACGAAGGTAAACCAAGCCAAAGCTGAAATAGATATGAACCACAATGTCCAAAGGCTCCAACGAAAACACTAATACATCACACATGGCCTAAAAGCCCTCAGCCGAAGCTGAAAAATATCATAATGGCCTGAAAGCCACTCAGCCGAAGCTGCAAATTATCACAAGGGCCTGAAGCCAAACAACCCGAAGCTGTATTACATGAGGGGATGAAGCCACACAGCCGAAGCTATATCACAAAGAGGGCCCGAAGCCACACAACACGAAGCTATATCACAATGAGGGGCCAAAGCCGCGTAGAACGAAGCTGTATCACAATGAGGGGCCGAAGCCACACAGCACGAAGCTGTATCATAATGATGGGCCGAAGCCACACAACACGAAGCAGCATCACAATAAGGGGCTGAAGCCACACAGCCAAAACTGTATCACAATGAGGGGCAGAAGCCACATAGCCGAAATTGTATCACAATGAGGGGCCGAAGCCGCACAACTGAAGCTGTACCACAATGAGGGGCCGAAGCCACACAGTCGAAACTGTATCACAATGAGGGGATGAAGCCACACAACCAAAACTGTATCACAATGAGGTCATCCAATGACCGTGGATTGATGAATTACAGGTGCTGGGAACCAACTATGACAAGTTCAAGCCCCAGACTTACCCATAATGAGATCACCGAGTGACCATGACCTACTGAACTGTAGGTGTTGGGAAACAAACCGCGAAGGTTCAAGCCCCAAGCTTACCCATAATGAGATTACCCAATGAACGTGACCTACTGAACTGTAGGTGTTGGGAAACCAACTGCGAAGGTTCAGGCCCCAAGCTTACCCATCAAGCACTAGCCGAGACTAGCCTCCAAAACACAATTAATCACAACTGGCAACGATCACAAGATTACCAAATTCACAAGAATGATAATGTGCTGCCTTGAGTCGGCCAACACGACAACCATAACTCATGGATGGGCACCGTCCTCGGCAGTCCCAATTCAAATACCTCGATTGCCTTGGAATGGCCAACTGATAACAATGACTCAATATATGGGAACTATCCTCGACAGTCCGAATTCAATAACTCGATTGTCTTAGAGCGACCAATCGATAGCAACGGCTCAACGGATAGGAACTATGCCTGACAGTCCCAATTCAATACCTCGATTGTCTTAGAATGACTAATCGATAACGACTCAACAGATGGGAACTATCCCAGACGGTCCCAATTCAATACCTCGATTGTCTTAGAATGATCAATCGATAACCACGACTCAACGGATGGGAACTATCCTCGATAGTCCCAATTCAATACCTCGATTGTCTTAGAATGACCAATCGATAACATCGACTCAACAGATGCCTCAGTACCTTTAATTGGCTACCGACAACGGAAATGATAATCAAATATGTCAATGCCTTCAATCGGCTAATACAACATCGATTGCAAAACACTAACATCAATGTCACCAATAACAATCGATACATCGATACTGCGAATCGGATGCCGACAACAACAATAACAACAAGACGATCAACAATAACATTTGGCATAATTACCGAAGGGTATCGTATCAAACAATCCCGTAATATCAACGAAAATCATGAAGAGACAACGTCTCAAAATGATACAACACATTCATACACATATATGATAACATTAATCTCATTGACACGTACAAGTATAAAACTTGCCTCAAACCGAAGGCGATGAAATTCTCCAACGAACGACGAACGGTGTCCTCCGACAATCACAAGCACTCGAACAACCTTGAATGAAATACAATTCATTCAATACCGCAATATCAACCGAAAATAATATAATAGATAACTCTGATTCAATCCCGAATCGATCAAACCACACAAACGAATAGCAGAGTCCTCAACTATGAATTCTAACATCCTCCAAATCACCTCAATGATCAATTAACATGATCATAATGTTCTTAACAATTGTGAAAAATAATTCAACAAGGATTATCAAGAACACCACCAAATTAATCATCTTATAATGATAACATCACCAATATTATCACTATCACCTCAAGAACATCATCAACACTACCAACATGATGTCTACAAAACCACAATCACCAATTCATCAAGAATTTCGGATTAATCAACAAGATTAACTTAACCATTTTAAGATTATGATAATTATCAACATAACTCATCATAATCCTACACTAAAATGATTATAATCTCTCAAGAACACAACCAACAACAATAATCATCTCAAGGCTATGTTAATCATCTAGCAATTTTAACATAACCCTTCCTAGACATTATTATAATCTCCAAATATTCCTAAAATATCAAGAACACAATCAAACTCAAGTCATATCATCATGTTCTTCATCATAAGTTCATAAAAATTATGAAGAATCGTACTATTCTCCAACAACCCATCAATACACGAACTAATCGACCACAACATCATTATAATCTCGAGTTAAACACAAGATTAGCCAACATACCTTTTGAAAGTGAAGAACAACCTCAAACCTTCAATAATCCACTCCAATCTTCAAGTTTCTAAGCTCCAATCCAAGTTATGAAGCACTAAATCAAGTTTGAAAAGGCTGGAATACACTAAGGGATGCAGAGGGATGATTTCTATGGAGAGAAATCGAAAATGGATTGTGAACAAATGAAATACGAAACATGTTTTTATAATCTGCACAATTCATTACGGCAACTACATAACCCGCTTAACGTACGTTATACGCATAACGTACGTTATCACCTCTACATAGCGTACGCTATGCTATCCCAGAAGCTACTGCCTCAAAACGAACCATGCATTACGTACGCTATAGCATAAGCATTACGTACATAATGCTCGTTGACTTGGCTGCCTCGAAAGGCCAAATATCCGGATCATGCATGGCCCTATGTGCCGAAAATCAGATGCGATTTGATACCCATCATTACGTACGTAACCCTACTGGTTTAACGTACGTAAGCCTCAACTCATAGCGTAGGTAGTGTTATACATATAGCGTACGCTATGGCTAGTATACTTAGCCAAAATTCCAAACTCACCAAGCAACGTCCAATCGGTAAAACAATACCGACGACCAGTATAAATATTTCTATTCCGAAATATCCTAATACAATATATATTGTATCAGTCAAATATAACAACACTTGTACAATTCTAAATGAATACTACAACACAACAGTAAAACGAAAAAAAATTACCCTTAGATATTACATACCCCCCCTTAAAAAGAGTTTTGTCCCTGAAACTAAGGGTATACAACTTGGGATATGAACTATATATCGGGATATGAAGACAAATCTCCAGGAATACTCCTCAATCCGAACCACTTCGCTTGAGCAACTAGGCCAACCCTCCGGGTCCCCATATCTCCTCCGCCTGAAGAAGGCGAAAACCAAGTGATAAAATACTCAACCAAGTACGAGATCAGTCGAATCATGACTCCTCCGCTAGAGACCAGCCAGAAAGTCGTACCAACTGCATGACTTGTAACACTGGCATACACACCCCGCGGGAGCTTCTCATTGTACATGTCTACAATCATAGGTGTACACTTCCCCATTCTCGTCGGCATCGGATGCCCATTCAATCACTGAATCATGCCATAAAAGGAAAATAACAACATATATAATCCTCGGGACCTCACACGCTCAAGTCCTCACGACTTGACGTCTCAAATCACAACCAAGATTTACCCATATTATCACATAATCTCGGGTATGACACCGAATGAAAACTGGAAGCAAATCAAACAATCTCAAGTCTCATAATTATCAAATACTATCGTTACAAGATAGATCGACAACAAATGGTTCACAACCACAATACCACAATACAGATCAAGTTAACCATTAATCCAAAAATCAAAGAAAGGAATACATAAATCAAGGCTACATCTCAAGTGTACCCAACATCGATATCCTCCATCTCATTGATTCGAGAAAGACCCAAATCTGAGCTCGCTCCTCCACCTCGACTGTCTTTAGCTCTGGCTCCCGAAGAATGATAAGACCCCTTGGACGAAGTACGGACTGGAATAAGAAAATCTCTCGAGACCCGTGAGCTCTCTCGAGATCTACTCGCATGGAACTCCTGCAGTATTTCTAAAGGTGTCCCTGCCTCCCACATGAATGACAAACAAAATATGGCACCGTACACCGAGTGCTATTGTGCCCCGCTGAATCACAGTTAAAACAAACAATAGTTGAACTCGTCGTCTGAGAAGAAGATGCTTTCCCAGCACGAAGATGACTAGAAAATGAGCTCTAGGACGTCAGAGCCCGATGTACCTCTGAACGAACCGGCATCATAGTCCTCTCACTAGAAGAAACTGAAGGGTTCTTTCGAGCAAACTCCTTGATCAAAAGTTCTGCTCCAAGAGCCTTCTCAATGAATTCACCAAGTGAGTTATAATTATGATTAAACAACTACATCCTCAAGTGCAGGTCTAGCCTCTTGCTAAAATACTTGATCTTATCCGCCTCAGTACGGATAACAGATTAAGAAAACTAAAGAAATCTATGAAACTTCTCAGCAATGACAACGACACCCTCATCCTCGATAGATTCAGGGTTCAAAATTTCTGATAGTTTGGCTTCACGAAGTGGATCCGGATAATACCTCTCTAACATGAGAGCCTTAAAATCGCTCCAAACACAATCACGATTGGCGGATTTCACAGAAAACCACCAAAAATAAGCGCCCTTACACAAATAGTAAGCCGCTACTGCCACCTTACTCTCTTCAGGACACTGAACCATATCGAAGAGTTCATCAAAATGTTCAAGCCAATGAACAATATCAGCTGGTTCCGACGAACCTCAAAAGTAGGCGGCCTCTAACGAGAGATATCGCCAACAATCTGACTCACTCCCCCAGTCTGCCACTGAAACGGCACCTGGAATCCCTACTGTGGTGGACCACGAACCATCGAGGCCTGCATAGTTTCCACTATCTACGTCATCTGATTCATCTGGGCCATCATGCCATTGATAATCAAAAAAGGATCGACGTGTCGACTCTCAATCTGATCGACTTCTCAAGTATGACATCTTGAAGGGGAATCAATCGCGTAGGTAACACCACCGGCCGAACTCTGATCCATCTCGGTATCTGCACGCGCATAAACATGAGGTTCTAGGTTCCGGCCTGCTCTGCAACCTTTACCCCCTCTGCCACGTCTTCGGATTCCTCTTTCCATACTGGAAGAATAATGTTCGATCATGATCATAGCTCAAATTCACCTCAACGTCCAATCCAGAATGCTAAGTCAATAGCTATACACGAGTATATATACTCAAAAGATAATCAATCATATCAATCTTGCTAATCGTAGCCGATACAGAACTCACACGCTCCAAATAAATAATCATGAATCAATCGCACCACAAATGTCACATACAGGTTTCAACAAAACATGTATAATCAATGACATAATGAATGTAAGAACAAAAAAGAGAATAGAGTCCTTACACAGGTCATACGAAGCTGTGAGGTCTTGCAATACTAGTCTTCACCGACAACGACTCGATGAAACAACGACTCATACATTCATACAACTATCACGACTCACATAACCACACTGTCCAGATTCTCATAACCTGACAGCCCCACTGCTACCGCATTGGTAGAGCCACATAACTCACATGTCAGGGTATCTCACAACCTGTTTGGGTATTACAATGCCATGGACCCCACACCAGGAAATCCACCAAGCGAACACAACTAAAATACATCAAACTGGCCGAAAAGGAAAATCACAGTCCATGCTAGGATATCCGACACAATATTCTGATGTGGAATTTCAATGATAACGATGGGCCTACATGGCCAAAATAAACATATAACAACATCTACGAGCCTTGCTCGGATAACACATAATAACAATGACTGACAAACTAGAGAACATTCCGAACAGATTGACCAACATGAACACCGAAAAAACTCGGGACTAGTATAGCTCAAATGCCTTATCGCCATCATCATGCCCATGTGTCTCAACTCTCTCCTTGCAAACACCTGAAACATGAGAACATGTTCTGCCCTCACTGGGTTAGTCATCCAGATAATGAATATCAAATACATGTACAACATGATAGGCATCCAAAGGCAAAATAAACGGTACAACAATGATAATACGAGATGCTCACAAACCAAGGTTAGAACCGAGCATTCGTGAAACACTATGCCCACGGCATATGATCAATACCTGCTCAACAGGTTAGAACACAAGTGCCCAATGCTGAATCATCAATATAGAGCACAACAACGAATTACTCGAAGGTAAACCAAACCAAAGCTGAAATAGATATGAACCACAATGCCCAGAGGCTCCAACGAAAACACCAATACATCACTCATGGCCTAAAAGCCCTTAGCCGAAGATGCAAAATATCACAATAGCCTGAAAGCCACTCAGCTGAAGCTGCAAATCATCACAATGGCTTGAAGCCAAATAGCCCGAAGCTGTATTACGTGAGGGGCTGAAGCCACACAACTAAAGTTGTATTACATGAGGGGCCGAAACCACACAACCGAAGCTGTATCACAATGAGGGGCCAAAGCCACACAGCACGAAGCTGTATCACAATGAGGGGACGTAGCCACACATCACGAAACTATATCACAGTGAGGGGCCGAAGACACACAGCACAAAGCTGTATCACAATGAGGGGCTGAAGCCACACAGCACGAAGCTGTATCACAATAAGGGGCCGAAGCCACACAACCGAAACTGTATCACAATGAGGGGTAGAGGCCACACAGCCAAAACTGTATCATAATGACGGGCCGAAGCCGCACAGCCGAAGTTGTACCACAATGAGGGGCCAAAGCCATAGAGCCGAAACTATTTCACAATGAGGGGCCGAAGACACATAGCCGAAACTGTATCACAATGAGGTCATCCAATGACCATGACCTGCTGAATTGCAGGGGCAGGGAACCAACTGCGACAAGTTCAAGCCCCAGACTTACCCATAATGGGATCACCCAGTGACCGTGACCTACTGAACTGTTGGTTGTTGGAAAACCAACCGCGAAGGTTCAAGCCCCAATCTTACCCATAATGAGATCACCCAGTGAACGTGACCTACTGAACTGTAGGTGTTGGGAAGCCGTCCACGAAGGTTCAGACCCCAAGCTTAGCCATCAAGCACTAGCCGAGACTAGCCTCCAAAACACAATTAATCACAAACGGCAACGATCACAAGATTACCAAATTCACAAGAATGGTAGTGTGGGGCCTTGAGTCGGCCAACACGACAACAATAACTCACAGATGGGAACTATCCATGGTGTTCCCAATTCAAATAAATCTATTGCCTCGGACTGTCCAACCAATAACAATGACTCAACATACAGGAACTATCCTCGACAGTCCCAATTTAATACCTCGATTGTCTTAGAGTGACCAATCGATAACAACGACTCAACGGATGGGAACTATCCCTGATGGTCCCAATTAAATTCCTCGATTGTCTTAAAATGATCAATCGATAACAACAACTCAATGGATGGGAACTATCCTCGATAGTCCGAATTCAATACCTTGATTGTCTTAGAATGACCAATCGATAACAACGACTCAACAGATGCCTCATTACATTTAATTGGCTACCCAATCTTCAAGTTCCTAAGCTCCAATCAAACTTATGAATCTCCAAATAAAGTTTGAAAAGGATGGAATACACTAAGATATGCAGAGAGGTGATTTCTAGGGAGAAAAATCGAAAATGGATCGTGAAGAAATGAAATACAAAACATGTCTTTATAATCTGCACAATTCATTACGGTCGCTACACAACCCGCTTAACGTACGTTATACGCCTAACGTATGTTATCACCTCTATGTAGCGTATGCTACGTTATCCCAGAAGCTATTGCCTCAAAACAAACCATGCATTACGTACGCTATAGTGTAAACATTACGTACGTAATGCTCGCTTACTTGTATGCCTCAAAAGGCCAAATGTCCGGATCATACATGGCCCTACACGCTGAAAATCAGATGCGATCTGATACCCATCGTTACGTACGTAACCCTCCCGGTTTAACGTACGTAAGCCACAACTCATAGCGTACGTAATGCTATACATAAAGCATACACTATGGCTAGTATACTCAGCTAAAAATCCAAACTCACCAAGCAACGACCAATCGGTAAAACAATACCGATGACCAGTATAAATATTTTGATTCCGAAATATCCCAATACAATATACATTGTATCATTCAAATACAACAAAACTTGTACAATTCCAAATGAAAACGTACAACAAAATAGTAAAACAAAAAAAGTTTACCCTCGAATATTAAATAATTAAATTAATCGATTTATTATTACGGTGTAGTGAATTAAATTAGATTATTGGGTAATTAATTTAATTTGCAAACTTGGTCATTTGATTAATAAAAATGATCAATTGTTTAAAATTAATTACTTCTATCCGGACTAATTGAGACTAGTTTCTATGCTGATGATGGCCTGGGACAAAGCCTATTAGGGTGGTCGAATTCTTGATGAAGTGGCAAACTGTGCAAGCCTTTTTCAAGGCTTCCATTCCTAAGGATAAGTAGTACAAATACTACTTTACCACCTTCTTAGATACCAGGTTATTGAACAAAATCCTTAGACACCAATAGAGAGAAAACGAGATCTCCCTCCCCCTTTCCAACTACCCGCAGCTAAGAGGTCCAACGAAGAGGAGAAGGGTTTTTTTTGTGATTCATTGGACTCGTGTGAAGTACATGCATCGTGTTTTATTGTTGGATCGATTCAAGCTTTCGAATCAAAGGATGATTTCATCATCATCGTCAAACACGTTTGGTCGATCCAATTATTATTCAAAGACGGTTTGGCCATCGTATTTTGAATTCCTATGTGTATACACTCATTAATCGATTCCTTATGGATTTAGATGAGCACATGGTTTATTGTGCGACCCCATAGGGAAAGCCATATCTCTCGGTCTTTGTTTCCGAGATCCGCGATAGATAGGGGCACGTCGGATGGGTCTCTGGGTTTGACCCAACATACTGCTCCGGGCAGCAGTATTTCTGAACTGTTTTATTTGTCGGGGCCCGAATTTTTTGAAATTTTTTTAGTTTTATATTTTTCCCAAAATCATTTTAAATTGGATTGGAAAATAATTATTATTTTTATATGGGAAAATTTCAGTACACTGAAAATGAGTTTAACCAAAATTACTTCAAATAGTTAAATTATGAATTACTGAATTAATCATATTATTTCTGTTATTTAAATAAAATTAATTATTTATGTTGATTGGATCAATATATTAAACTAACAGGTAATTATTCGTTGCATAACATATGTTGTATAATTATATGATGGTGATGTTACTCATGGATTAGTCTTTTTATAGCTGGTGTATTTTAGGATGGGTTGTGAAGGTCATGTTGCCTATTTATTTTCATAGAATTTTTGTATTGGTTGCAATATTCAAAAATGTAATAGATAGCTAGGATGGAGATAACGAGAGATAAACCATCGAGAAGACATTTGTTCAAGACTTTATTTTTCTTTATTATTTTATTGGATCATTCGCTTGACCCAATATTTGGGGAAATGCATGAGCTGCATGTTGTTAATTTTACGGGGGCATTACATCTTGACCCCTCGCTAGATGTTCCAATTATATCTGGATCACGGTTAGAGAAACAATAACATCTAGATACCTCACTAGATATTTTGTAATTACATCGGAGCCCACGAATTTGACCTTTTGTGGATTACAAAACACGAAAAGATATTTTACCCCTTTTAAATATTGGATTTTGATTGAGGCCAAACAACCTTTAAATTATTAACCAGAAATAGAAACAGAAAAAAATGAAATAAAAAAAAAAAATTTGTTTTTCTTTTTCTTTTAAAATGACCTGTTTTTCTAAAAAAAATATTGACAGAAAATAAATAAAATAAGAATATATTTTTATTAACACGAAATATAAACGAAAAAATAAATAAAAAAATATTTGTTTCATTTTTATTTTCTCAAAATGGACCTAAATGTCCAAAAATAGCATAAGGGCTTGTTTGGAGAAGAACATTTCAGAAATTTTAATTAAGTTGGTCAATCCTAAAACTGAAATTTGAACCTAAAGATAATTGTTAGAGCAAGAAGGGCTTCGATTAGGGTGACGTCTCCTGCAGGGGTCCTCAATGTAATAGACCCTAATTTTATGGTTCATTTGAAATGAATTTTTATAACAAACCATGATTGTAAAATGAACCAATGTGCAAGTGTAATATTAGTCGCTTGATTCTCCTACAAATAAAACACTAAGTTAGTAATGGATGCAAGGTATCACGTCCTCCAAGAAATGCTGGTAAATTAGAAACCTAAACCGGTGTACTTCCTTTCCCAATATGTCGGGGTAGTGATGTCGGGTAATGAATTTAGAGAAGGTGAATAAAATACAGTGTGCAATTGATGTAATACCCAGGATTTTCGCTTTCAGACATCTTGAATTATTTACCCATTCAAGCGGATGAAAGGTGCACGTGTTTACGTGATCGTATATCTTGCTTTGTTATTTGTTTGTTTTCATTCGGATCGTTGTCGTGTTTGACGTTTAACTTGAATTCTGAAGTTAGTTCTGTGGTGATTTATATGTGTATCCATGTTATTATATGTTGTGTGTGTCAATGATTCGTTTGATATCGGTTCGTCGACTCGTTGAAGCCTTCTTGCCGGTTCTTTAGGAAAACGGCGGTAGACACAACCCTGGTTGCGCCGTGTGTTGGGCAGTTTGTGACACGGCCGTGTCTGGAGTGGATGTTGCTCCGTTTGTTGGAACACGGCACTGAACACGCGGCATTTTACGCCGTGTTGTGTGCCATGTTGTTCAGGTTTTTCATTTTGCTTGCTGTCCGAATACGGCGCTGGAACATGGCGCTAATTCAGCCATTTTGCTGGGCCATTTTGTCCAGGTCTATAAATAGGACAGTCGCGTTTTGAGCCCCATTTCACTTCTCTCTCTCAGTTTTTGGGCAATTTGACGAGAATTTCAATCCTTGAGCAGATTATCATCATATGTTGAGGTCTTGATCATGTTTAACATCATCCCTTGTTGATTCTTCATCCGAATTGAGCAATTCTGTGAAAATCCTTTCCAACTATTTTTGTACGGTTTTCCTCTTGATTTCTATTCTAGCCCGATTATGATGAATCAATTGATGTTGTTAGAGGTTGTTAATCGTATTGTATGGATTGTATATCCATATCTTGGATTCATTCCGCACGATTGAAGATTTTGGGTGTTCTTGAAGAACCATGAACATTTAATGTTCGATTAAATGTTTCACCGAGTTTTTTTCGGTTGTTGGTTGTGATTTCCATTGTTATTGATCCTTATCCCCGTAGTGATTGTGTTATCGTTGTCTTTCGTGGAGGTTGTAGGTTTTCGGGGCTGTCCAGTCGAATCGTGCCCTCTGCAGAGAAGAAGATAAAGTGCCCTGCAGATGAGGACTTTTCAGATGATAAATCAGGAACTCCTGAGAAGACCCCATCTGATCCGGCAGTAGCAGACTGGCAGGTCTCATCCGAGAAATCCATTGCTCAGAGTCCAACTGCACAAGAGGATTCAGGAGAGAACTTTGTTCGTGCAGAGCCACCTATGTATCATCTATCTCCAAATATCACTGAGATGATCCGAGGCATAGTAAAAGAGACTATTGCTGAGCTCCTAGCAACTGATGTAAAACCTGAGCTAGTGTCCGTCAATGTGAAAATGGACACTCTCATCAATAGTAAGGAACCCTCTCCAACACCTTCAAGTTCAAGAATGCCTCTTGGCATGTCTGATTTCATGCACAAGGTGGAGGAGCAGCTAGCATTTATTATTGATGCTGGCAAAAAAGGGGGAAGAGAGCAGACAGGGGGAAGCAATAAATAAGGGGAAAGACAGAGGAGAAATGAGGAAAAATCAACAAGACCTCCCTCTGCTTCAGGCAGGCAGTTCTAGTCTGAAAAGAAAAGAGCCAGCTGGACCTGTAGACCCACCTGCAGCCAAAAGAAAAAGGACAATACAAGATCCTGAAGTGAGATTCAAATGGGAAGGCAAATAACTTCAATATGTTGAAGTGTTCATGCCTGCTAAGGCAGAACATATGTTGGGAAGTGAAAAGAAGCAATTCATAGATAAGTACTACCTATGGGAAATACTTCAAGATAAAGATTGCTCCCCACAGGAAACCTTCATAAACTTCATGGACATTAATTTCCCCAAGCTTTGGGAAATTTTGAAGAAATATGTTGCAAAGGACTTCAATGCATACTCTATGAGTCTGAGTTTCAGACCTGGAGAAGCACCAACGCTCATGAATGGAGAACTTTTTGAAAGTGCTCTTCAGGAAGAGATTAGAGAAGTATGCATTGAAAATAATTTCACATCTCCAGAGCAGCAGCAATTTGCTTCAGTGGTCAACAGGAAATATGGGTTAACCCCAGTTATAAGAAGACCCATTGGAGCCAAACCATTGAAGTCACTCCCTCCACAAAAGCAGATCAGAGGAAGAGGAAGAGGCAGAGGAGGAAGAGGATTTTTCATTTTTGTTTGTTTTGTAAATTACAGTTTATTTGTAAATTCCAGTTTTACTTGTAATTTTTCATTCAGACTGTACTGCACTGTAATGTAATGTAACATCTATAAAAAGTTTATAACAGTCACTTGAATGACAACCACTAGTTGCCTCAAAAAGGCTGAGCTTGAGTTTTTGTCTTGCACTTTATCTTTGTGCTGACTTGTTTTACATTCGAATGTTTTAAGTTTTGCCATCATCAAAATAGGGGGAAATTGTTAGGAATACTTGTTAAGATTTTTATGATGTCATCCTTGTACTTGTGATTTATTCAAATGTATACTCTAAATACTTGGCATTGTAAAGAATAACCAAATGAGTATCTTATATAAGCCATTTATGTAGGCTAAGATTGATCTGAAGTTAATCAGTTAAAAATCGACTAAGTATAGAACTATCTAGATATTAGATAAGTTAGTTATCAGCCGAGTTTTGTCAAACGGAAATTATCAGAGAAGTTTTGAATGCACACAACTGAATATCATACGAGGTCTGGTCAACACAAGTGTCAGATGAAGTTTGACCATCAGATAAGAGAACATTCATCTGATCAGAGAGTACCATCAGATCCGAGAGGAGTTAATCACCAGATCAGAGGACTTCATCTCATCATATCAGAGAACTTCTACAAATTTATATTAGAGAAGTTTTACATCAGAGAGGGTTTACCTCACATCTGGCTGGTCTGACCAAGTTATATCAGAGAAGTTTTTTAGACAAGAAATCAGCCAAGTTTGAGAAACTCAGTCCACGTCAGCAAGCATTGAAGTCAACAATAACAAAAATTCGCATGCAGATGTAAGGAGACAAACCATAAAGATTCCCATAAAGCTAGGAATAAAATATTCCTTTAGATCCGCGTACCGAAGACCTATGAATATACAAATCAAAAAAAGTGGCACGGCCAAAAAAACTCTTTAAAACGGTCGGAATTGAAAAGTAAATCAAGCTGTGCAACAGAATGAGAAGATAAACAAAGAAGTCCACTCTCCAATGGATGAATTTGTTACAGAAGATGCAACGGCTGTGAAGGAAGCTCAAAGAATCATACTATAAATATCTAACAATCAGAATTGAGCAAAGTACGATGCGAACTATACTACAAGCAATCTAAGCAAACAAAGCAATCAAAGCTATCAAGAGATCTATAGCATCGTGAATAGCTAGTTCTAATGTTCATATACTGAGAAGCTCTTAAGTTGGAGAAGACAAACACTCTTGTCTTAAAAACTGAGTACGGAGTACTTCTGTGAATGAGGTTTCAGAAGTTTCGTGACTGATAAGTCATCTATGGGTTCTTGATTGGAAGGTAATAGACATCTCGAGAGTTGTTGAGGCATCCACGGGTTTTCAATCAGGAGGTGCTAGGCAGTCAAGGGAGTTGAAACGGCCACGGGTTTCCACTAGTTGGAAGTTGTTGTAACTGGTTTGAATCATTATAACGTTTATCACTGGTTGAAAGTTATAGTGAATTCATCTCCAACTAGTTTGGAGAAAAGTGGACTAGTAGAGGATTGCCCCACCTCTGAAACCACTATAATTGCTTGTGTGTTTTACTACATTCACCATACTTATCTGTTGCATTCATATTTACTGTTCCAATTAATAGTCAATTATCTTCCGCATTGCTTAGTCTTTACAATTGACATAAGTCACCTACAGTCGATATAAGTCACCTGCAGTGTTACCAGCTATGCCTCCGCACTACTTATCTACAGCTAAGGTTTGTTAGCTGCATATTACACACCTGAAGAAACTCACCTGATTAAGGAAAAGAGTTCAATAAGTCTATTCACCCCCTAGACTTATTCCTGGCGACTTGTGACATACACTATCGATGTTGTATTGGCCGATTGAAGGCATTAACGTAGTCAATTATTATTTCCGTCAACGGTAACCAATTAAAGTTACTAAGCCATTCGTTGATTCATTGTTATCGATTTGTTGTTCTAAGAAAATCGAGGTATTGAATTGGGACTATCGAGGATAGTTCCCATCCGCCGAGTCGTTTTTATCGATTGGTCATTCTAAGACAATCGAGGTATTGAATTGGGACTGTCGAGGATAGTTCCCATCTACCGAGTCATTGTTATCGATTGGTCATTCTAAGACAATCGAGGTATTGAATTGGGACTGTTGAGGATAGTTCCCATCCGGTGAGTCATTGTTATCGATTGGCCATCCCAAGGCAATCGAGGTATTTGAATTGGAACTGCCGAGGACGATGCCCATCCGTGAGTTATTGTTGTTGTGTTCGCCGACTCAATGAAGTATGCTATCGTTCTTGTGAATTCGGTAATCTTGTGATCATTTCTGTTTGTGATTAATTGTGTTTTGTAGGCTAGTCTCGGCTAGTTCTCGATGGGTAAGTCTGGGGCTTGAACCTTCACGGTTGGTTTCCCATCACCTGCAATTCAGCAGGTCATGGTCATGTTTATGATCTCATTATGGGTAAGTTTCGATCTCGAATCTTCGCCGTCAGTTTCCCAATGCCTATAGTTTAGTAGGTCACGGTTATTGGGTGATCTTATTATGGGTAAGTCTGGGGATTGAACCTTCGCGGTTGGTTTCCCAGCACCGGAAATTCAGCAGGTCATGGTCATTGGATGATCTCATTATGATACAACTTTCTGCTGTGTGGCTTCAGCCCCTTATTATGATACAGCTTCGTGCTGTGTGGCTTCAGCCCCTCATTGTGATATAGCTACGTGCTATGTGGCTTCGTCCCCTCATTGTGATACAACTTCGTGTTGTGTGGCTTAGGCCCCTCATTGTGATACAGCTTCGTTCTTTGTGGCTTCGGCCCCTCATGTGATATAGCTTCGGTTGGCTTCAGGCCATTGTGATGATTTGAAGCTTCTGCTGAGTGGCATTTAGGCCTTTGTCACATTTTGTAGCTTCGGATGAGGGCTTTTAGGCCATGTGTGATGTATTAGTGTTTCCGTTGGAGCCTTCGGGCATTGTGATTCGTATATATTTCAGCTTTGGTTTGGTTTACCTTCGGGTAATTCATTGGTGTGTTCTATATTGATGATTCACCGTGGGGCACTTGTGTTTTAACCTATTGAGCATGTATTGATCGTATGCCGTGGGCATAGTGTTTCATGAATGCTCGGTTCTTATCTTAGTTTGTGAGCATCTCGTATTATCATTATTGTACCGTTTATTTTGCCTTTGGATGCATATCATGTTGTACATGTATTTGATATTCATTATCTAGATGACTGACCCCGTGGGGGCGGAACATGTTCTCATGTTTTAGGTGTTTGCGAGGAGATAGTTGATACACCGGGACATGACGATGGCGACGAGGAATTCGAATCATACTAGTCCCGAGTTATTTCGGTGTTCAAGTTGGACAGTCAGTTTGGAGTGTTCTCCAGTTTTTCAGTTTTTGTCATTTTGTGTTATCCGAGCAAGGCTCGTGGATGTTGTTGTATTTTTATTATGGCCATGTAGGCCCATCATTATCTTTGAAATTCAATGTCGGAATATAGCGTCGGATATCATAGTAGGGACTGTGATTTTCCTTTTTGGTCAAATTGATGTATGTTAGTCGTGTTCGCCTGGTGGATCTCCTGGCGTCGGGTCCACGGCACTGTAATAACTCAATGGGATTTTGGTGGTGTTACACTCGGCCCATGCCTGGCAGTTGTGCCAAGCCACGGGCTTGGCTCAGGCAATTTTTTCCGACTCCGTTTTTGTATTCGTGTTTGGTAAATTAATTTCCCACATATTTAATTGGATTTAATTTTACTAAAATATAAATATGGTATTTTTATTTGTAAGGGAATACAATTTAATGGAATATTTATTTTCGTCCGGAATAAGTAAAGTTATCGATTATGTGAATTAATTAGATTAATTCTAATAATTGAATTATTTTATATTAATTTGATCAATATATATTATTCAGTATTTATGCCATTAATCTAATGTATTTATTGCATTTTATGGAATGGTGATGTAATTCATGGACTTAGTTTTGAATCTTTATTCGAAGGGGTTGTAAAGGCCGTTTTGAGCCAATTTATTTTTATTAGTAAATTTTATTCAAGCCGAACAGCCATGAAGACGAAGATTCAAGACATGTAATTTGATTACTTGTAATTTTATCGAGTCGATGATGACTCGGTACTTAGGAACGGTCCATGAGCTGCATGTTGATAGATACTAAATGTAACAACCCTGTCCCGAGCCAGGAATGCTACAACACCGGGAATCCATTACAGGAATTCACAGGGCAGAAACCTGCAAACACAATGATACATCGACCAGCCAAGTATTGACCGTCAAGGTCGATGGACAACACATCTGCCATTGACAGACTACATCATAACAAAAACAATCCGACACCACATGTTTTAACATACAGACCAATGAATTCGATTCAACCCAGCGCGCACATGGGCATAAAAAATAATCGAAAACAGCATACCGTACTCATGAGTAATCAAACAAAACTAAGACAAAAACAACTAGATAAACGACTGGGATATCCGCAGGCAATATTACAGGTGCTCTTCGTCTTCGTGCTCTTCCTGTGCCTAATCACCATGGAATTTCGTATTTGAACACACAAATAGTGTATCCACCTCCGCAAGGGTTAGCAAACAACTGGTGCAAGTACATTGATAACATGAATATGGTTAATGGGCAGAAAATATAAAATATAACAGTGGTCCATTCATATCACGTCAATGTTCTGGAACAATACATATATCATCAACAATAAAAACCACATGGTTTTACTAGTATTACTTAACCTCATACCAATATCCCTCATCAGGGCAATCCCCGGTTGGATAACCCTCCGAGTGATACGCTGGCTCAGCACAATATAGCCCGGAGCCCTCATCAGGGCACTCCCCGATTTTACTCAGCCCACACAGCTCGGACGACCATTTTTATTTTACAAAATCATTTCTTTTCAAAAAGCTTGTCAAATCAGTCATTTCTTTTCAAAAAACATCATAGTATGACATCAAATGCATGATAATACATAACGCTCGATCAATGTACTTGCCTGGTAATTTTAGATATATAATGTTTCAATCAAGATGCGAATAATATTCGAAACACTGTAGAACGACCAATACGGTATAATCAATGTTAGGTCTAGCTATTATCATCAACACAATATTGAAATATCCACATAAAACTCATTGGGCATTTAATCAGACACCTAGTGGGCATTGGCGAATAGGATGATTCAAACCAAAGATATGATTTCCGTTCCGCTAGGAACGATAAAAATAACCCCACGATACTCAATATACAATCAATTTCGAGTTATAAACAATAATTAATTAAAGATCTTGAAGCACGCGATTAGGGTTCAGGGCTAGATTTACCTTCATTGTGGCGAACACTACTTAAATCGATTGTAGCAGACTTGATAACTTGATTCCCGGACGTTGATTACGTGTCTAGCCACTTGAAACCTATCCAGAATAGAATCCTGAAGTGAGGGCTGAAGCCTTCTGTTCTTCATGGCTGAATTGCCATGAAAATTGCTACAAAATCGCTATTTATTCTAAAAAGCTCCTAAGGTCGGTTATAAGGGCAAAGTGGTAATTTGGACAGCGGCACACTGGTACCCTTGTCTCATTTCTACCACAACTTGCTAATATCA
This sequence comes from Orobanche coerulescens, assembly GCA_033398695.1. NCBI lineage: Eukaryota > Viridiplantae > Streptophyta > Magnoliopsida > Lamiales > Orobanchaceae > Orobanche > Orobanche coerulescens. The sequence goes on along the minus strand of CM065818.1, from coordinate 90,527,615 downwards.
ACTCCGATTGACTCTCCGTTTGAATTATTGGAAATCTAACTCAACCTTTTACAATTCCATAAAATTTCAAAAATTTTGAGTTTCTGAACCATTTTTGGTTATTTTTCAAATTCGACCCTTGTGCGTACTAGTCCCAGATAGAAGAACGAGTTATATTTTCGTCACACTTTTGACATCATTTTGTATCTCAACTAGTCCAAGATCAAATATGGCTCAAATGCGCATCTATTTGTCATACCTTTGTAATCCTTAGTGCATTACTCGATGACTAATAAAATACTATGTTAATCTCGATAATATTTGTATGACAATTTATGAAAGTATAAACCTACACAGGTATAAGGTACACGGCATCACACTCTTCCCCTATAACAAAAAGTTTCATCTCAAAACTTAGAAAGTGAACAATTCGGGATAGCATGAATGCATACTATCTTCTATCTTCCAAGTTGCTTCATCGACCCCATAACGCGACCATTGGACATTGACCAGTGGGATATATTTATTCCTCAATTGCTTTACTCTTCATTCCAAAATCATCAATGGCCGTTCTTCGAATGTGGCATCACTGGCCACCTCAATTTCCCCGGAGTCAATGATGTAATTGGGATCGGGACATACTTCCAGATCTGGGAAACATGGAATACATTATGTACATGGATTAGCGACGGCGGTAATGCCAAACGATACACTAGTTCGCCAACTCTTTCTAAGATTTTAAAAGGCACAATGTACCTCGGACTCAGCTTTCCCTTCTTCCTGAATCGTACAACACCTCGGGTTGGTGATACCTTCAATAATACGTGGTCTCCCACTTTAAGTTCTAGCGGGCATCGCCGAACATCAACATATAATTTTTATCGACTCTGCACGGTCAATAGTATTTGTCGGATCAAGGTGATCTTCTCTCTGGTTTGCACCGATAGATCTGTCTCGACACTAATTAGTTCTGATGATTCATCATGGCATAAGGGCAATCTACATCTTGTGCCATAAAGTGCCTTGAAAGGTGCCATATTTGGAGTTGTACCAGCTGTTATTGTTGGTAAATTCAATTAATGATAAGTGAGTTTCCCAATCATTCTTCCCTCTTAAGGCACAAGTCCCAACATAGCTTCTAATGTCTAGATCGTTCTATTGGATTGCCCGTCAGTCTGAGGGGTAAGACATATTGAATCTCAACTTAGTTCCCAGTGCTTGATGAACGGCTTAACAAAAATGCGATACAGATCTACCATTATGCTCTGAAATTATCCTCTTTGTGGTACCATGTAGTCTTACTATTTCAGCGATAAACACTCGTGATAGACGCTCGGGTCCCCATGTATCCTTGACTGCCAAAAAGTGTGGAGATTTGGTTAACCTATTGACAATCACCTAGATCATATTCATTCCTGAATGAGTCCTCGGCATTCCTACTACAAAATACATAGTGATATCTTTCCACTTCCATTTCGAGATAGGCAAAGGGTTCAACATTCCAGCAGGTCTATGATGTTAAATTTGGACTTGCTGGCAAGTTAAACATCTTTCAAGGAACTCCTTAACCTCCTTATTCATGTTGGGCCACCAAAAGTTCTTCTCCAGGCCTTTGTACATTTTTCTCGTGCCCGGATGAATCGAATATGGCGTATAATGTGATTTGTTTAGGATCCTCTGTTTGAGATTGGCATCGTTTGGCACGCATAGTCTGCCTTGAAATCACAGAACTCCATCTCTGTAGATTATTAAACTAGGGGCTTTCCCTTTTGTAACATCATTCCAGATTTGGACCATTGCTGGATCCTCAAATTATCTGTTTTGGACATCATCAATTTCTGAGGAGGTAATCTATAAGAAATGTAACCGTCCTTGAGCTTTCTGAAGCCATACTTTAATCTCCTATTCAATCAATTCCCGTCGAATCCTTGGATGGGTTTTAATTAATTCCAGCCTCTGTAAAATGACTAACATCGCCGCTGGCACATGTTGAGTTCTTTTTGTGTAAAAATATACTTCAAGTTCTTGTGGTCACTATATATTTTGCAGGGAGAACCATACAGGTAGTGTCTCCTCATCTTCAATGTAAATATCACCGCTGCTAATTCTAGATCATGTGTGGGTTAGTTAGCCTCGTACAGCTTCAGCTAATGATATGCTAAAACGATCACTCGATCATGCTGCATTAGCACCCACCCAAGCCCTTATCTAGAAGCATCGTTTTATATAACAAAGCCATCAGTTCCCTAGGGTAAGGCTAAAACCTTAGCCATGGTTAGTCACTTCTCCAGCTCATCAAAACTATTTTGACATAAGAGTCTTCTCCAATATCTGAGTAATGGGTCGTGTAATTTTAGAGAAGCCTTCAAAATATCTGTGATAATAGCCAGCGAGACCCAATAAACTTCTAACTTCTTTGACACTCTTTTGTGGTTCCCAAGCAAACCCTAGTTCGATCTTCTGGGGATCAACTCTGACACCTTCAGCTAAAATAACATGACCGAGAAAGGTAACTTCTTTCAACCAAAATTCATACTTAGAGAGTTTGGCATAAATCTTCGCGGGTCTCAGATACTCAACATAATACATAAATGCTCGGTATGCTCTGTCTCATCCTTCGAGTAGATCATGATATCATTAATAAACATCACTACAAACTTATCAATGTATTCAATAGATGTCTTGTTCATTAAATGCATAAATACATCTAGAGTATTGATCAGGCCAAAGGGCATAACCACGAACTCATAATGCCCGTATCTTGTCCTGAACGCCATCTTAGGGATGTTGGAATCCCGAATTGGTAATTGATAATATCCTGATCTCACATCTATCTTAAAGAACACAGTAGCTCCTTGCAGTTGATCGAATAAATCATCAATTCATGGTAACAAATACTTGTTCTTGATATTAAGTTTAGTCAACTCATAATAATTAATACATAAATCGCAACGAACCATCCTTCTTTCAGACAATAAGTACTAATGCGCCCCATGGAGATGCGCCAGGTCGTATATACCCTTTATCTAGTAGCTCGCCCAACTATTTCTTCAACTCGAGCATTGCGGATGGTGCCATATGATATGGTGCTTTCAACACTGGTGTTGCGTTAGGTTCTAGCTCGATGGTGAACTCCATGTCACGCTGCGGTGGTAGTCCCGGCAAGTCACCTGGAAATATGTCCTGGGACTCATTCACGACTAGAATAGTCGATAGTTGAATTCATACATCCTCATATTTCGTCGCATAACACTAGTAGCCAATACAACTTCATATTAACATTTTCATCGCTTTCAAGGCCCGTGTAACCTTCTTGGAAACACCTGCTTCCTCCCCTCGAATACGTGTTCCGTCCCATCAATTGCGGCCATTGAAATGGGTTTCCTTTTATAATCCATAGTAGCTCCATGTATATATAACCAATCTTCGCTGAGGATCAGGTCCTCGCCATGCATATCCAATAACAATCAGGTTCGAGAACCAATCACGGTCCCCAATACAAATAGGGCAATTGTGAATCTCATGATTCCAACAATCCTATCTCTACCTGACATACACATAATGAGTGCTCACGAGAAAATATACCATCGAGGTTCAACTCGATGTACAATAAGACAAATAAAGAATGGGTGGTACAACAATGAAAGTTGATTCCGGGTTAAAGATTCCAATCAAGTACAAAGAAAGAAATGTGCTACACACGCTAGTTAATTGGCAGAAGACGTCTAAAGCATGAAAGAAAACTCATACTCAACGGGTTAGAATGCCAATATATTGCATCTCAGTTGGAACCGTCAAACCACAAAATTCTAATTATGAACTCATTCTTCTGGTCGCTACACAACATTGTCGCTCATAAATAATTCGTGCTTGACCATTCGTATGACTCTCTTTAGCACTGCGGATATGCTGCACTCCTACTACCAGTACATAGGCTCTTATATTTGTCTTTTAAAATCAGGTTTATAATCATATTACTTTTATACGTACATACTCTCTTCGAGTTTCTAGAGAAGAGGTCAATTCTCCATTTCAATCCTGAAAACATCAGATTTGAAAAGTGCAAACTTTTTTTGGCTATCATCAAAAAATACTGACATCTTCTTAAAACAGAGACATTTCCCAGCTTTTGTTGTTCTCAAAGACAATTACACTATACATTTAGTCGAAATCAAGTTGCAAAAGAATTATTTTGCATGATAAATCTTTACATCACGCATCTGAATCGAAAATACAAAAATTAAATTTACTAACTTTCATAACAACATTTGGACCAAAATTGCAAAAGTAAATTTCTTTTTGAAGATGGCATACTTGATTTTATTAAAAAGAGTTCGGATTTACACTTTAGCCGTCATTTTGAGAAAATAGTAATAGTATGGTTTGTAATATAGATTACTCTCATTCAAATAAAATATACAAGACTAAGTACAACTGAGTATTTTCAATCCAACAGTAGATTTACTATCTCGAAGGATCATGCGTTGTCTCATTGCGGTCTGATGTCTCAAATCTAATGACTGTGATCTCGTAGGTATTGGATTCAAGTGAAAGATCAACACATTTTTTGCTATTTTCAAGGAGTTTCGCTCTTGGTAACCATCACTATACGCCATTAAGCACAAATTTCTCAAACTTATAGGGAAAAGAACATAATTAACATAGTTCGAATAAGATCGAAGTACAAAAAGAATGCCCTGATTCCTCGCAGGACTCGGATTGGACCAAAATAAAATCAATTAGCACGATTTCGATGAGATATAGTTACAATTGGATCTTTTATCTCAAAATAAGATTCTGATTCCGATAACCCGTTGAGTGATATGTAGGCTCAACATAACGTACCCAGAGCCCTCAGAAGGGTACTCTCCGGTTTTAATCGGCCCACACAGCTTGAATGACCATGTTTATTTCATTTCTTTTCGGAAAGCTTGTCAAATCAGTCATTTCATTTTAAAAACATCATAGTATAACATCATATGCAATATATTACATAAAGCACGATCAAGCTACTTGCCTGGTAATTTTAGATATATGAAGTTTCAATCAAGATGTGAATAAGATTCGAAACCCTCATAATGCTGACCTAGGACGAGCAATACGGTATAATCAATGTTAGATCTAGCTATTCTCATCAACACAATATCGAAATACCCAATTAAAACTCATTGGGGCATTTTATCGGACACGTCATGGGCATTGGCGAATATGATGATTCAAACGAAGGATAAGATTTCCGTTCCGCTAGAAACGATAAGAATAATCTCATGACTAGATATACAATTAATTTCAAGTTCTAAACAACAATTAATCAAAGATATTAAGAACAAGATTAGGGTTCAAGGCTAGTTTTACCTTCAATCTGGCGAAAAATACTGAAATTGATTGTAGCAGCCTTGATAACTTGATTCCGGGACATTGATTGCGTGTCTAAACCTCTCAAAACCGGGCTAGAATAGAATCCTGTCTGAAGCCCTCTTTCTTCACGGCTGAATTTCATGAAAATGGGTGAGAATTTTCACGAGCTGAAGGAAGCTCATTCCCACCTAAATTGATTTTGCAGGTTAATTGGAGCCGGATGGGCGAAGGAGCAAGCCTAGCGAGCATATGATAATCATTTAGATATTATAAAAGATTGTAAAAATCATATATTTTTTCATGATTTAATTCGTGAAAAAATCATCATTTATATTAATATTATTTCGATTTCTTTTGTCGCACTTAAGGTTTCTTAATTTCAGTATTTAGTTGCCTTAAATTAATAAAAAAAATTCAAGCCTGAGTATGCGCCTCTTCAATATTTCTTCTTGCAGCTTAGCAATATTGGACAAACAAATCCTTCCTCCAGAGTACATTGTTCCCTCATCGGACACAATAAGACCCTTATCATCTCCTTTAAGAGTACCTTATTTCATCTTGACCAAAAAGTCATCTTATCCTTGACCTTCCTTGATCCTCTCCCTCAAGGTTGGTCGTACCACCAAACTGGACAATATTGACTTTGTCGGCTTGGATGGCATAGCTATCTCAAAGTTCATTGTTGCAAATTCCTTGACTAAACTTTCCTTTTTGGTTAGCATACGAGCTATGCCTCCTCTCGCCTTATGGCTCAGTGCATCGGCAACTGTGTTTGCTTTACCTGGATGGTAATGAATCGTACAATCATAGTCCTTCAATAACTCTAGCCATCTATGTTGCGTCATATTCAAGTCCATTTCAAACATTTAGGGTCTATAAGTGTAACGCCCCGACTTTCTAGGGTAAATAATGGGGAAAAATAAATAAAAGGTAAATTTTGAGAAAAATAATTTTCTTGAGAATATAAAAATTCTCGCCTACAAAGTCGAGTTGCTACACTCACATAAACATAAATACCTTTAAATAAGGTAACATTTCATCATATATCCGAAGTAAAATTTTGCGGCGGAAGAATAAATCATAATTTATAAATTGCTAATCAACGTTTTCCCCAAATGAGTTTCAAACATTTGACAAAAAGAAACATCATATAATAATTCATCTTTCATATGTCCCCTCGGCTCGCTCCTTCATCCATCCGGCTTGGTTCAACCTGCGGGTTCAATAAAGGTGGGGGTGAGCTTCCTTCAGCTCGTGGAAATCACACTGATCACAGTAATATACAATCTCATGGAAAGCATAACATGAATAATCTATCACATTTTCCTCAACGTAAATGCATACACACAATATTACGCATAACACGAATATTGAGGTTGCGCAGGTGCCCCCGCAACAACATTAGCATATACACAATATTACCTATAGCATGAATCTAGCACGCACAACGCGAATATTGAGGTTGCGCAGGTGCCCCCGCAACAACATAAACATACACACAATACCACATAACATGAATCGAGCACGTATGTGAATATTGAGGTTGCGCAGGTGTCCCCGCAAAAACATATATCTTAATATAGCCTCTTACACGAAAACAGGTTAGCCTGAATTACAACGTGCATAAAAATTTTAAACATGAATAGAATACCGCATATACAGTCCAATTAAAGCAATTAAAGTGATAGTGAAAATTCCCACCTGAATAAATGATGATGATGATGATGATGATGTCTGGCTTGAAATGAAGATGCTCGACTCACAGTCCTAAGCCCGTAAATCCTTGACAAAGTCTACATAGGATAATAATAATAATTATAAACTTACAATTTACTAGCTATATAATAATGAAAAGATACGCATCACTAAATAATAACTGAAGATAAATTTTAATTGCTTATTAATATTAACCGAAGAATTAACATTATTAATGACTGGAATTAAAATGTTTAGGTAATAATTCGGATTAATCGTTAATATAAATGGAAAGTCAATGTTTTAATATTTAGTTCAAAAATAGGATTTAATTTAAGTATGAAAGTTATTTGAGGTCGAATGTAAAAATTGAGAAAGGAATGGGTAAAAATCGAATTAATAATCTTGATGGGGCTGAATTGAAGGTTTCAAAGCTGTGAGGGCTAAATTGAAGTTCTTTAGGCGAGAGGGTTAAATCGAATAACCTACGAAACTCGCGGGTATATAAAAACCTTATTTCTCCTTCAGACACAATCCCTCATTTCTCACTTCTTCTCCGTCGCCCTTCTCCCTTCTCTCCCTCTAAATTCTAATCTCTTTCTCTCTCTCTAAAATTCTTACGCTCTCGGGAAATCGAATCGCAGAAAACACACACACCCACACACACAACGACCATCTTAGGTTAGCTTCCCGGACTCGGCCCGCAATATGGCGGCGGTGGAAGGAAGGGCTACGGTCTGAACCTCGCGGTGGTTCGACTCGGCGGAGCGGCAGGGCGTAGAGCGGAGGTCTCAGGAGGAAAACTCGCACCAAGAGTCCGATTCAAAAGGTTCGGCCAAATTAAATTGATTTCGGCTAAGGTGAGCTCAATGCTCGGGAAAGCACATCCAACCGCGGCGGGTAACAAGGCGGCGACCGTCGAGAACTCGGGTATGGGTTTGATATTTTTATAAAGGGTCGGGTTGCAGGTGCGAAGGGTGATGTTCGGTTTGGGTTTTTGATTGTGAAATATGGGTTGAAGTTTGGTTCCTGAATTTGATTTTTCGGATTTGAGTTCGGGTTTTTGTGTTGCAGCAATCGGACTAACTCGTATGAGAGGGCAGGTCGGGTCAGAGGTTGATGGTGGTGGCTCACGGCGGCGGCGCACAGGTAAGGGTTTCCGGTAAGAATCAAACAGGCTAGATTCTAAGTTTTGATTCAGTTCGATTATGAGTTCGGCCATGGTCTATGGTTGATACTAAAATGAGATGAGTTCTAAAAAAATCGTGATTACAAAAATATTATACGTTAAACATAAGACTAACTAACAGTAAATGATTTGAGTTTACCTGTTCGAGAAAATATGGGATAACTGCAGTATGATGTGGAGAGTTGCAGGTTGAAGGAAGTTGCTAGAGAATTAAGCGGAAAGGATATATTGATACTAGAGAAGGGACTGAACTGATATTGAGCAGAAAACCCGAGACTGCCGGATCGGTGAAGATGTCTTCTTCTCCTCCTTCTTCTTCTTAGTTTGAAACTTTTCTGGCGATGGACTTGATGGCAGACATTGTGTTGTATTTTCTTTTCTCTTTTTTTTTTTATACTAAGGATGTTGAACGTAAGATTTCTGTAAAGGGTTTCTGCACTGCAGAATTTGTGTATTTATAGGTGTAGATTTTTAAGTGTTTTAGTTGAATTAGGTTTGTATTTAGGATATGTATTGAGGAGTTTTGGTGGAGTGAAAATTCTGATGTTGTTTCAACGATCTGCACCAGAGTTCTTAATTGTGGTTAATAAAATTTAATCATAGTTGGTTAATTTATAATTCATGGTTAAAGTATAAATGATATAATATTAACAATACTAATAATAGTTATTGTAGAATAGCAATTAATTGGGAATGTTGATAATAAAATCTGAAAATAATAAAGATAATAATAATAATAATATTAATACTTAATAAAAATGGTATTAATAATATTTTAATAATAATAATAATATTAATATTAATAATAATAATGTTAGTATTATACTCGGATAATTAATAACTCTATTATAAAATAAGTAATGACTACTTAATTTGTATCTGACAAAATGACTTGGGCTAGGACTTGTGATACGTCGAAATAAATGTTCATGATCTTCTAAATGAAATTAAATAATATGAAATGCATTATAATAAATAATAATATTGTATTATGAAAATAGAGGGTATTACATCCTACCCCTCTTAGAAAAATTTTCGTCCTCGAAAATAAATGACATACCTCGAGTGAAGAAATTCGGATAACGAGCTTGAAGTTCCTCTTCGCGCTCCCAAGTGGCTTCATCCTTGCTGTGGTTATGCCATTGGATCTTGACGAACACCTTCTCTTTATTCCTCAATTGTCGGACTGATCGATCGAGAATCAGTTCTGGTTGTTCTTCATAGGTAAGGTCTTTGTTCATCTCTACGGAGGTATAGTTGATGACGTGGCTGGGGTCGTGCACATACTTCCTCAACAATGATACGTGGAAGACGTTGTGCACAGCCAAAAGTTCCGGGGGTAAAGCCAAACGGTAAGCTAACTCTCCAATCCGCTCAAAAATTTCTAACGGTCCAATGTATCTCGGTCTCAACTTGCTCCTCGGACCAAAACGAACAATTCCCTTGGTAGGGATACCTTCAGGAATACCTTGTTGCCAACACAGAATTCGAGATCTTTCCTACGCTTGTCGGCGTAAGACTTCTGACGGTCCTGGGCTATCTTGATCCTCTCACGAATCTTATCTACCATGCCAACTGTCTGTTCGATCATCTCGGGACCCAAAATCTTCCTTTCACCAACCTCATCCCAATACAGTGGTGATCGACACTTCCTACCGTATAAGGCTTCATATGGTGCCATACCGATCGTTGACTGGTAACTGTTGTGGTAGGCAAATTCCACTAATGGCAACAGTCGTTCCCAATTATTTCCCATATCTAGCACACATACTCGCAACATATCCTCAAGGATCTGGATGGTCCTCTCGGACTGACCATCAGTTTGAGGATGATAAGCCGTACTAAAATTCAACTGCGTTCCCAAAGCTTCTTGCAAACTCTCCCAAAAACGCGACGTGAAACGAGTATCCCTGTCGGATACTATAGAGACTGGCACTCCATGCAACTTAATAATCTCCCTGATATACAGTTGGGCATACTGATCCATTCGAAAGTTCATCTTAACTGGGATAAAATGAGCTGACTTTGTGAGTCGGTCGACAACAACCAAATAGCATGGTTTCCTCTTTCCGTTCGAGGCAAACCTACCACAAAGTCCATCGTAATGTGTTCCCATTTCCATTCTGGGATGTGAAGTGACTTAAGTAATCCAAAGGGGCGTTGGTGTTCTGCCTTCACTTGCTGACAAACTATACATTTTCTGACAAAGTCTGCCACATCTCTTTTCAAACCTTCCCACCAAAATGTCCCCCTAAGATCTTGGTACATCTTTGTACTCTCAGGGTGTGCTGTATACGGAGTACTATGTGCCTCCTTCAATATAGCTTCTCTCAACTTAACAACATTGGGTACACAAATCCTCCCTTCATAATACATCGTGCCATCATCGGACACGCTAAAACCTTTATCCTCACCTGAAAGAGTACGTTCTTTCATCTTGACCAAGAAGTCGTCCTGTCCTTGACCTTCTTTGATTTGTTCCCTCAAGGTTGGTTGTACCACCAAACTAGCCAATAATGACTCAACTGGTCTCCATGGTGTAGCCACCTCAAGGCTCATCCTTGCAAATTCCTTGACCAAGTGTTCCTACTTGGTTAACAAACTAGTCAGATCTCCTCTTGCCTTACGGCTTAGTGCATTAGCATCAACGTTTGCTTTATCGGGGTGGTAATGAATTGTACAATTGTAGTCTTTGACCAACTCAAGCCATCTGCGCTGCCTCATATTCAATTCCTTCTATGTGAAAATATATTTCAGACTTTTGTGGTCTATATAAATTTCACACTTACCTCCATAAAGGTAATGTCTTCAAATCTTCAGGGCATGAACTACCGCTGCTAATTCCAAATCATGAGTAGGGTAGTTCAGCTTGTGCGGTTTCAACTGTCTCAAAGCATAAGCAACTACTTTGCCCTCTTACATTAATACACATCCCAAACCTTATTTGGATGCATCACTGTAGATGACAAATTCTTTCGTCGGATTGGGAATCGTCATTATTGGTGCAGCAGTGAATCTTCGCTTAAGTTCTTGGAAACTCTTTTCGCATTTCTCATTCCATAAGAAAGCTTCTCCCTTTCGAGTCAATCTAGTCATAGGTGCATCAGTCTTTGAAAATCCCTCGATAAATCTCCGATAATAACCGGCTAATCCCTAGAAGCTTCGAACTTCATTCGCATTACTTGGTACTTTCCAATCATTGACTGCCTCAACTTTAATCGGGTCAACCTCAATTCCTTTAGAAGTGACCACATGACCCAAAAATGCAACTCGGTTAAGCGAGAATTCGCACTTGTTGAATTTCGCATATAACTTCTCCTTGCGCAGTATTCCCAATACTGTTCTAAGATGCTGCTCATGTTCAACCTTGGTCTTTGAATATACAAGTATGTCATCAATGAACATAATAACGAACTTATCCAAATAAGGTTGAAATACACGGTTCATGAGGTCCATGAATGCCGCTGGCGCATTAGTCTAACCAAATGGCATCACTATAAATTCATAATGTCCATAACGAGTTCGAAATGCGGTCTTCGGGATATCATCACTTTTAATCCTTAGCTGGTGATATCCGGATCTCAAATCTATCTTCGAAAATACTCCCGACCCTCCAAGTTGATCGAATAGGTCCTCTATTCTAGGAAATGGATATTTATTCTTTATCGTGAGTCAATTAAGTTCACGATAGTCAATGCACATCCTCAAACTTCTATCCTTTTTCTTCACGAATAGCACTGGTGCACCCCATGGAGAAACACTCGGTCGGATAAATCCAGAGTCGAGCAGTTCCTGGAGTTGTACCTTCAACTCTTGTAGTTCCTTAGGCACCATCCTATAGGGAGCCTTCGATATTGGTGCCGCTCCTGGCACTAGATGAATCAAGAACTCAACTTCACGATTCGGTGGAACTCCGGGCAAGTCTTCGGGAAAGACATCTGGATACTCTTTGACGATAGGTACGTCAGCTACCGTCTTCTCCAAAGTTGTTTTCCCCATCACGTTCACCAAGAATCCTTGGCAATCACTCTTCTTCAGCATCTTCACAGCTTTCATGGCCGAAATCACCTTCGGGGTACTGCTGTGTCTAACTCCCTCAAATACGGTCTTGACATCAACAAAAGGACATAAAGTTACCCTCCTTTTGGAGCATTCGACTACGGCTCTATGCTTGTCCAACCAATCTATACCCAAAATAACATCAAAATCGCTAAGTTCAACTATGTGCAAGTCGGCTAAGAAGTTATGTTCGTTAATCTCTATCTTCACATTGTTAGTTATAGAGTCTACACACACTACTCCCCCCACAGCCATGCTAACTAACAAAGATCTAGGGGCTTTACTACTTCTACAACCAATCGTAGTACAAAGCTTCCTAGAGATGAATGAATGAGACGCACCCGTATCGAACAACACCAAAGCAGGAATATTGGCAACTGATAACATACCTGACATGGTTTGGGGTTCAGTCTTTGCTTCAACCTCGGCCATGCTATACACTCGAGCTCTGCCTCCTGAGCCTTGACCTTGCACATTATTGTCTGGGCCTTTTCCTATCTTTGGACACGCTGAGACCATGTGTCCTTCCTCACGGCAAAAATAGCACCGCTTCTGACCAAGCATACAAACACCTTTATGCCCTTTGCCACAAGTAGCACATGTAGGTTTATCAGACTGGGGTTTCACCCCCGAGGATCTAATCTTAACATTCTTCTTACTACCACTTCCTTGATCGTGCCACTTGCGCTTGTTATTTGTTGCAACTAGTGGTGCCCTTGCCTTCTCCACGTCTAAGCTAGCATAAATGTCCTCGGCCCTTGAAACGGCTTCATTGTAGCTCAAACGACCATGACCAGCTAAATGGTGGCGAATCCGATCACGAAGCCCATCCCGGAATTTTTGAGACTTCATATCATCCGTCTCGACCATGTGGGGAGCGAAACGGCACATATGGTTAAACTTGCGCTCATACTCGGTGACCGACATTCCACCTTGGGTTAGATCAAGGAACTCCTTCTGCATCTTGATCTTGTATGCTCTTGGGTACTACTTTTTCATGATCGTCTCCTTGTCCGTAGAGTCGGTATCCCAATTTGCAGTTGGAATCTCCTCTCGAGCATTTAAATCTAATAGGCGTCCAGCGACAAATTGGAAATCGTCCGCAACCTCTCGCTCTTCAAGCGATCTCTTGATGGACTTTTTCCAAATCCGGAAGATGCAGCAACTCCAGTCTTCGGATAATTTCTCCATCAAGTGCTCTATCTAGCGGGTGTCGGAACATTGTTTCCCAGATTTTAGCCACTTACTCAGTCTATTAATCACGTAGTGTGGCGCATTTTCTGGTAGACTAGGGTCATCCCACTAGTCCGTACGCGCTAGGAGACGCGAGTCAAAAGTAGCTGGGAGCTTCTTACGTGGGGTCATTCTAGGTTTGGCCATTCTAACAGTTCGTACATACATAAATAATTATATAAGTAAAATGAAATGACATATGCATCATTAATGACTAAAATTCGGTACCTCAGGCGGAGTGACGAAGTGGCGAAGCTGAGAGCATATGATACTTTTACATTTTAGCGAGTCTACAGAAAGGTAAGACCTCGCTCCGATACCACTATGTAACGCCCCGACTTTCTAGGGTAAATAATGGGGAAAAATAAAAAAAAAGGTAAATTTTGAGAAAAATAATTTTCTTGAGAATATAAAAATTCTCGCCTACAAAGTCGAGTCGCTACACTCACATAAACATAAATACCTTTAAATAAGGTAACATTTCATCATATATCCGAAGTAAAATTTTGCGGCGGAAGAATAAATCATAATTTATAAATTGCTAATCAACGTTTTCCCCAAATGAGTTTCAAACATTTGACAGAAAGAAAAATCATATAATAATTCATCTTTCATATGCCCTCTCGGCTCGCTCCTTCATCCATCGGGCTCGGTTCAACCTACGGGTTCAATAAAGGTGGGGGTGAGCTTCCTTCAGCTCGTGGAAATCACACTGATCACAGTAATATACAATCTCATGGAAAGCATAACATGAATAATCTATCACATTTTCCTCAACGTAAATGCATACACACAATATTACGCATAACACGGATATTGAGGTTGCGCAGGTGCCCCCGCAACAACATTAGCATACACACAATATTACATATAGCATGAATCTAGCACGCAAAACACGAATATTGAGGTTGCGCAGGTGCCCCCGCAACAACATAAACATACACACAATACCACATAACATGAATCGAGCACGTATGTGAATATTGAGGTTGCGCAGGTGTTCCCGCAACAACATATATCTTAAGATAGCCTCTTATACGAAAACAGGTTAGCCTGAATTACAACGTGCATAAAATTTTTAAACATGAATAGAATACCACATATACAGTCCAATTAAAGCAATTAAAGTGATAGTGAAAATTCCCACCTAAATAAATGATGATGATGATGATGATGTCTGACTTGAAATGAAGATGCTCGACTCACAGTCCTAAGCCCGTAAATCCTTGACAAAGCCTACATAGGATAATAATAATAATAATTATAAACTTAAAATTTACTAGGTATATAATAATGAAAAGATACACATCACTAAATAATAACTGAAGATAAATTTTAATTGCTTATTAATATTAACCGAATAGTTAACATTATTAATGACTGAAATTAAAATGTTTAGGTAATAATTCGGATTAATCGTTAATATAATGGAAAGTCAACGTTTTAATATTTCGGTCAAAATTAGGATTTAATTGAAGTTTGAAAGTTGACTGGGGTCAGAATGTAAAAATTGAGAAACTGAATGGGTAAAAATCGAATTAATAATACTGACTGGGGCTGAATTGAAGGTTTCTGAAAATTGTGAGGGCTAACTTGAAGTTGCTGGAACTGAGAGGGTTAAATCGAATAACCTACGAAACTCGCGGGTATATAAAACCCTTATTTCTCCTTCAGCCGACACAATCCCTCATTTCTCACTTCTTCTCCCATCGCCCTTCTCCCTTCTCTCCCTCTAAATTCTAATCTCTCTCTCTAAAATTCTTCTGCCCTCGGCCGGAAATCGAATCGCAGAAAACACACACCCACACACACAACGACCGTCTTAGGTTAGCTTCTGGCCAGACTCCGGCCCGCAATATGGCAGCGGTGGAAGGAAGGGCTACGGTCCTGAACCTCTGGCGGTGGTTCGACTCGGCGGAGCGACGGCGGCGTAGAAGCGGAGGTCTCCAGAGGAAAACTCGTAGCAAGAGTCCGATTCGAAGAGGTTCGGCCAAATTAAATTATGATTTCGGCTAAGGCTGAGCTCAATGCTCGGGAAAGCACATCCAACCCGCGGAGGGTAACAAGGCGGTAACCGTCAGGAACTCAGGTATGGGTTTCGATATTTTTTATAATGGGTCGGGTTTTTGGGTCTGAAGGGTGATGTTCGGTTTGGGTTTTTGATTGTGAAATCTGGGTTGAAGTTTGGTTCCCAAATTTGATTTTTCAGATTTGAGTTCGGGTTTTTGTGTTGCAGCAATCGGACTAACTTCTTTGAGAGGGCAGGTCGGGTCAGAGGTTGATGGTGGTGGCTTACGGCGGCGGCGCACAGGTAAGGGTTTCCGGTAAGAATCAAACAGGCTGGATTTTTGATTCAGTTCGATTATGAGTTCGGCCATGGTCTGTGGTTGATACTAAAACGAGATGAGTTCTAAAAAAAATCGTGATTACAAAAATATTCTACGTTAAACATAAGACTAACTAACAGTAAAAGATTTGAGTTTACCTGTCCGAGAAAATATGGGATAACTGCAGTATGATATGGAGAGTTGCAGGTTGAAGGAAGATGCTGGAGAATTAAGCGGAAAGGATATATTGATACTAGAGAAGGGACTGGACTGATATTGAGCAGAAAACCCGAGATTGCCGGATCAGTGAAGATATCTTCTTCTCCTCATTCCTCTTCTTAGTTTGAAACTTTTCTGGCGATGGACTTGATGGCAGACATTGTATTGTATTTTCTTTTCTCTTTTTTTTTTTTGTACTGCAGAATTTGTGTATTTATAGGTGTAGATTTTTAAGTGTTTTAGTTGAATTAGGTTTGTATTTAGGATATGTATTGAGGAGTTTTGGTGGAGTGAAAATTCTGATGTTGTTTCAACGATCTGCACCAGAGTTCTTAATTGTGGTTAATAAAATTTAATCACAGTTACTTAATTTATAATTCATGGTTAAAGTATAAATGGTATAATATTAACAATACTAATAATAGTTATTGTAGAATAGCAATTAATTGGGAATGTTGATAATAAAATCTGAAAATAATAAAGATAATAATAATAATATTAATACTTAATAAAAATGATATTAATAATATTTTAATAATAATAATATTAATATTAATAATAATAATAATGTTAGTATTATACTCGGATAATTAATAACTCTATTATAAAATAAGTAATGACTACTTAATTTGTATCTGACAAAATGACTTCAGATCATGATACGTCGAAATAAATGTTCATGATCCTCTAAATGAAATTAAATAATATGAAATGCATTATAATAAATAATAATATTGTATTATGAAAATAG
Organism: Orobanche coerulescens; assembly: GCA_033398695.1. Lineage (NCBI taxonomy): Eukaryota > Viridiplantae > Streptophyta > Magnoliopsida > Lamiales > Orobanchaceae > Orobanche > Orobanche coerulescens. Next base: position 90,510,805 of record CM065818.1, on the reverse strand, counting down.
CGGGCATTACAATAAGTTTCACACTTACATCCATACAGGCAATGCCTCCAAATCTTCAAGGCATGAACTATCATTGCTAATTCCAAACCACATGCGATTTCAGTTGCCTTGAAGCATAGGCGACTAAGTTGACCTACTACATCAACACACATCTCAAGCCTTGCTTCAATACATCGTTGTAGATAACGAATATTCTGGTCGGATAGGGAATAGTTAAAATTGGTGCTACAGTCAATCTTCGTTTGTGTTCTTAGAAGCTCTCTTCACATTTCTCGTTCCACAAGAATGTTTCTCCGATCCATGTTAAACGAACCATCAGTGCAGCTATCTTCAAAAATCCCTCGATTAATCTTCGATAATATCCAGCAAAAACTAAGAAACTGCAAACTTCATTAGCATTATTTGGTACATTCCAATCATTTACTGTCTCTGCCTTAATCGAATCAAACTCAATTCCTCGGCAGTGACAACATGTCCAGTAATTACAACTCGGTTAAGCTAAAATTCGCACTTGGTGAATTTCATATACAACTTCTCCTTGCGAAGTACTACCAACACTGTTCTCAAATTCTGCTCATGTTCAACCTTTCTCTTTGAATACACAAGTATGCAATCTATGAGCATGATGACAAACTGATCCAAATAAGGTTGAAATACACTATTCATGAGATCCATGAATACTGCTGGCACACTAGTCAAACCAAATCACATCACTATAAACTAATAGTGTCCATATCGGCTTTGAAATGCTGTCTTTAGGATATCATCATCCTTAATATTTAGTTAGTGATATTCGGCTCTCAATTCTATCTTCGAGAACACTCTCGATCCTCGAAGTTGATCGAATAGGTCCTTTATTCTAAGAAGTGGACATTGTTCTTTATTGTGAGTTTATACGCTCATGGTAGTCTATGCACATCCTCAAGCTTCCATCTTTCTTCTTCACAAAGAGTATTCGCGTACCTCATGGCGATACACTTGGCCAGATGAATCCAGAGTTAAGCAGTTCCTGAAGTTGCATCTTCATCTCTTGTAATTCCTTGGGCGCCATTATATAGGGGGCTTTCGATATTGGTTGCTCTCGTGACACTAAGATTGAGAACTCTACTTGCAGACTCGACGGAACTCCCGGTAACCCTTCGGGGAACATCAGCCACTGTCTTTTCCGAACTAGTCTCCCCCATCATATTCACCAGCAATACTTGGCAATTGTGCTTCTTCAACATCTTCACAGCTTTCAGGGTCATGATCACCTTCAGAATTATATGGTATCTTACTCAAAGACAGTATAAGTACCATTTGATGGACATAAGGTTACCCTCCTCTCGGAGCATTCTACTATAACTCTATGTTTCTCTAACCAGTCCATTCCTAACATAATATCAAAATCACTGAGTTCAATTATGTGCAAGCGAACTGAAAGGCTATGTTCATTTATTCCTATCTTCACATTATTAGCTATCGAGTTAACGCGTACCACTCCCACCCCGCAAGCATGCTAACTAAAAGAGATCTTGGAGATTTACTACTCCTACAACCAAACATAGTACAAAGCTTCCTAGAGATGAATGAATGAAATGTGCCCATATCAAATAACACCATAGCAGGATTATTAGCAACTGAAGACATGTCTGACATGGTTTGGGGATCTATTCCTCCGCCTCGATCATGCTAAAGACTCGAGCTCTGCTTCCTGAGCGCAGACCTTGCACTCCCTTGACTGGACCCTTGACTTTTTTCGAACATACTGATGCCATGTGCCCTTCCTCAGGCAGAAATAGATTGATTCGGACCGAGCATATAGGCATCCTAGTGTCCGTTGCCACAAGTAGCACAAGCAGGATTATTGTAGGAGTAAGTATATTTATACTACTAAGTTATGGTTGAGAGGTATTGTAGGTTTAGGATTCTAGAATTTGAAGTTGTATGATTATGATATGGATCGATCGATGGAAAAAGAAGTGGGTTTAATCTCGTTGGGCCTATTGGGCCAAGAAAAGTAATTTGGGCTAAAAATACAATTAAAATTATTATTTATTGGGCTAGTGAAAATGTTTGGGCCACATAGAAATAAAATTATAAATAAAACTTATTGGGCTTTAAATAATTAATAATATCATTTAATAAAAATACTAGAAATACAAATATTAATATTGTTCTTAATAATAAATAATGATACCATTTACTATTAATAATAATAATATTAATAAAAATAATTAAATAGTATTAATATTAATGATTATTATTAAATGCCTCTTAAAATTAACTGGTAACTGACTCGGGCTTATCATTTATGAAATATTATGAAAATATCTATGATCTCATTAAATAAGATTAAATGAATTGACTTGTACGTGAAATGAAAATAATTACTCACTCGATGATCAATGTAATGCAATGAGGATAAACTAAATAAAATTGAGTATTAATGTTATTATTAATAATAATATTATATCATGAAAATGGCGGGTATTACAGTCATTCTTATTTGGTAAATAAATAGAAATATTATCCATACAATTGAGTAGAAATATTCCACTCCTTATAAGATAAGGAGTCTGGAACTGGAAGTGTTTAGACTTAATTGCTTAACGTGCCTACAAGTCAATAAAACTCAATTGGATAATATGTTTAGAAAGTACTTGTATAACGTATGCTTGGACATGTGCATGTCTTCAGCCAGGAGTAGTGGGAGCATTCGATATAGGTATGATAATGAGATTAGTATACACGTATATGACATACCTCGATTCATTCACATGGATATTACTCTAGTCAATGACTGAATCGTAATGTTATGATTTTATACATGAACTTTTGACATAAGGGTTTGTACCAAATATGCTATTGACATTAAGTTAGTCAATTTAGTAGTTTGATCTAATCACCTATCAACGTGGTCAACCTTGAAGTACAGATTAATGGGCAAGTAGCTGTCGCTACTAAATACCAATATTGGATCCTTTCTCTTGTAAGTGAGCAGGTGAATGTCCTGTGCAGTTAGTGGCAAATATGATCACAAGTCTTTTGACAATCAAATCAAATAATGTATTTGATACACGAGAGCTTCGTGACCTTGATTTGCACTAGCGCTGCATAGAGTCAAGTTGAAATTAGGGTTAACTTTATCGTGACCCTAAGACTTGACAGGGTCATGTGATTGAAGGGTTTATACATATATAATATTCATAATATGAAAGGTTTGGAAAGGTCTGAAATGATCCTATCTCAGTTGGGTTAGAGTGTGAGCCACTGTTCTGGATAGGTATTACTCATAGTATTTGGATCATCACATTACTAACTGAGACAAACATATGGAGTCGCACAACAGGATATATGGTGGATGAATATGACATAATTCTCTTTACATGAATATTGGACATTGGATGTCTAATTTGTACACACCCAAAATCCCATTGGGTTAATATAGTGCCGTGGACCCCACACCAGGAAATCCACCAAGGAACACAACTAAATACATCAAACTGGCCGAAAAGGAAAATCACAGTCCATGCTATGATATCCGGCACAATATTCCGGTGTGGAATTTTAATGATAACGATGGGCCTACATGGCCAAAATAAAAATACAACAACATCCACGAGCCTTGCTCGGATACACATAATAAAAAAGACTGACAAACTGGAGAACATTCCGAACAGACTGACCAACATGAACACCGAAAAAACTCGGGACTAGTATCGCTCAAATGCCTCGTCGCCATCATCATGCCCATGCGTCTCAACTCTTTCCTCGCAAACACCTGAAATATGAGAACATGTTCTGCGCTCACGAGGTCAGTCATCCAGATAATGACTATTAAATACATGTACAACATGATATGCATCCAAAGGCAAAATAAATGTTACAACAATGATAATACGAGATGCTCACAATCCAAGGTTAGAACCGAGCATTCGTGAAACACTATGCCCACGGCATACGATCAATACCTGCTCAACAGGTTAGAACACAAGTGCCCAACGCCGAATCATCAATATAGAGCACAACAATGAATTACTCGAAGGTAAACCAAACCAAAGCTGAAATAGATACGAACCATAATGCCCAAAGGCTCCAACGAAAACACTAATACATCACATATGGCCTAAAAGCCCTCAGTCGAAGCTGCAAAATATCATAATGGCCTGAAAGCCACTCAGCCGAAGCTGCAAATCATCACAATGGCCTGAAGCCAAACAACCCGAAGCTGTATTACATGAGGGGATGTAGCCAGACAGTCCAAACTACATCACAATGAGGGGCCGAAGCCACACAGTACGAAGCTGTATCACAATGAGGGGCCGAAGCCGCACAGCACGAAGATGTATCACAATGAGGGGCTGAAGCCACACAGAACGAAGCGGTATCAGAATGAGGGGCCAAAGCCACACAACACGAAGCTGTATCACAATGAGGGGCCGAAGCCACACAGCCGAAACTGTATCACAATGAGGGGCAGAAGCCACACAGCCGAAACTGTATCACAATGAGTGGCCGAAGCCGCATAGCCGAAGTTGTACCACAATGAGGGGCCGAAGCCACACAGCCGAAACTGTATCAAAATTAGGGGCCGAAGACATACAGCTGAAACTGTATCACAATGAGGTCATCCAATGACCGTGACTTGATGAATTGCAGGTGCTGGGAACCAACTACAACAAGTTCAAGCCCCAGACTTATCCATAATGAGATCACCAAGTGACCGTGACCTACTGAACTGTAGGTGTTGGGAAACAAACCACGAAGGTTCAAGCCCCAAGCATACCCATAATGAGATCACCCAATGAACGTGACCTACTGAACTGTAGGTGATGGGAAACCAACCGCGAAGGTTCAGGCCCCAATCTTATCGATTGAGCACTAGCCGAGACTAGCCTCCAAAACACAATTAATCACAACTGGCAACGATAACAAGATTACCAAATTCACAAGAATGATAATGTGCTGCCTTGAGTCGGCCAACACGACAACCATAACTCACGAAAGGGCACCGTCCTCGGTGGTCCCAATTCAAGTACCTCGATTGCCTTGGAATGGCCAACCGATAACAATGACTCAACATATGGGAACTATCCTCGAAAGTCCAAATTCAATCGATAGCAACGACTCAATGTATAGGAACTATCCCTGACAGTCCCAATTCAATACCTCGATTGTCTTAGAACGACTAATCGATAACAACGACTCAACGGATGGGAACTATCCCTAACGGTCCCTAATCAATACCTCGATTGTCTTAGAACGATCAATCGATAACAACGACTCAACGTATGGGGACTATCCTCGATAGTCCCAGTTCAATACCTCGATTGTCTTAGAATGACCAATCGATAACAGCGACTCAAAAAATGCCTCAGTACCTTTAATTGGCTACCGACAACAAAATAATAATCAAATACGTCAATGCCTTCAATCGGCTAATACAACATCGATAGCAAAACACCAACATCAATGTCAACAATAACAATAGATACATCGATACTGCGAACCGGCTGCCGACAACAACAATAACAACAAGACGATCAACAATAACATTTAGCATAATTACCGAAGGGTATCGTATCAAACAATCCCGTAATATCAACCAAAATCATGAAGAGACAACGTCTCGAAATGATACAACACATTCATACACATATATGATAACATTAATCTCATTGACACGTACAAGTATAAAATTTTCCTCAAACCAAAGGCAATAAAATTCTCCAACGAATGACGAACAGTGTCCTCCGACAATCACAAGCACTCGAACAACCTTGAATGAAATACAATTCATTCAATACCACAATATCAACCGAAAATAATACAATAGATAACTCCGATTCAATCACGAATCGATCAAACCACACAAACGAATAGCAGAGTCCACAACTAGGAATTCTAACATCCTCCAAATCACCTCAATGATCAATTAACATGATCATAATGTTCTTAACAATTGTGAAAAATAATTCAACAAGGATTATCAAGAACAACACCAAATTAATCATCTTATAATGATAACATCACCAATATTATCACTATCACCTCAAGAACATCATCAACACTACCAACATGATGTCTACAAAACCACAATCACCAATTCATCAAGAATCTCGGAGTAATCAACAAGATTAACTTAACCATTTCAAGATTATGATAATTATCAACATAACTCATCATAATCCTACACTAAAATGATTATAATCTCTTAAGAACACAACCAACAACAATAATCATCTCAAGGAAATGTTAATTATCTAGCAATCTTAACATAACCATTCCTAGACATTATTATAATCTCCAAGTATTCTTAAAACATCAAGAACACAATCAAACTCAATCCATATCATCATGTTCTTCATCATAAGTTCTTAAAAATTATGAAGAATCATACTATTCTCCAACAACCCATCAATACACGAACTAATCGACCACAACATCATCATAATCTCGAGTTAAATACAAGATTAGCCAACATACCTTTTGAAAGTGAAGAACAACCTCAAACCTTCAATAATACACTCCAATCTTCAAGTTACTAAGCTCCAATCCAATTTATGAAGCTCCAAATAAAGTTTGAAAAGGCTGGAATACACTAAGGGATGCAGAGGGATGATTTCTAGGGACAGAAATCGAAAATGGATCGTGAACAAATGAAATACGAAACATGTCTTTATAATCTGCACAATTCATTACGGCCACTACACAACCCGCTTAACGTACGTTATACGTCTAACGTACGTTATCACCTCTATGTAGCGTACGCTACGTTATCCCAGAAGCTACTGCCTCAAAACGAACCATGCATTACGTACGCTATAGCATAAGCATTATGTACATAATGCTCGTTGACTTGGCTGCCTCGAAAGACCAAATATCCGGATCATGCATGGCCCTACGCGCCGAAAATCAGATGCGATCTGATACCCATCATTACGTACGTAACCCTCCTGGTTTGACGTACGTTAGCCTAAACTCATAGCGTACGTAGTGTTATACATATAGCGTACGCTATGGCTAGTATACTTAGCCAAAAATCCAAACTCACCAAGAAACGTCCAATCGGTAAAACAATACCGACGACCAATATAAATATTTTGATTCCGAAATATCCTAATACAATATACATTGTATCAGTCAAATATACAATTCCAAATGAATACTTCAACACAACAGTAAAACGAAAAAAAATACCCCTGGATATTACATACTCCCCCCTTAAAAAGAGTTTCGTCCATGAAACTAAGGGTATACAACTCGGGATATGAACTATCTATCGGGATCTGAAGATAACATCTCCAGAAATACTCCTCAATGTGAACCACTTCGCTTGAGCAACTGGGCCAACCCGCTGGGTCCCCATATCTCCTCTGCATAAAGAAGGCGAAAACCAAGTGATAAAACACTCAATCAAGTACGAGATCAGTCAAATCATGACTCCTCCACTAGAGACCAGCCAGAAAGTCGTACCAATTGCAGGACTTGTAACACTGGCATACACACCCCGTGGGAGCTTCTCATTGTACATGTCTATAATCATAGGTGTACACTTCCCCGTTCTCATCGGCATCAGACACCAATGCAACCACTGACTCATGCCATAAAAGGAAAATAACAACATATATAATCCTCAGGACCTCGCACGCTCAATTCGTCGCGACTTGATGTCTCAAATCACAACCAAGATTTACCCATATTATCACAAAATCTCGGGTATGACACCGAAAGAAAATTGGAAGAAAATCAAACAATCTCAAGTCTCATGATTATCAAATACTATCGTTACAAGATAGATCGATAACAAATGGTTCACTACCACAATACCACAATACATATCAAGTTAACCATTAATCCAAAAATCAAAGAAAGGAATACATAAATCAAGGCTACATCTCAAGTGTACCAAACATCGATATCCTCCATCTCATTGATTCGAGAAAGACTCAATCTGAGCTCACTCCTCCTCCTCGTCTGTCCCTGCCTCCCACATGAACGACAAACAACATATGGCACCATACACCGAGTGCTAATGTGCCCCGCTGAATCACAGTTAAAGCAAACAACAGTCGAACTCGTCGTCTGAGAAGAAGATGCTTTCCCAGCACGAAGATGACTAGAAAACGACCTCTTGGACGTCGGAGCCCGATGTCCCTCTGAACGAACCAGCATCATAGTCCTCTCACTAGAAGAAACTAAAGTGTTCTTCTGAGCAAACTCCTTGATCAAAAGCTCTGTTCCTCCAAGAGCCTTCTCAATGAATTCACCAAGTGAGTTACAATTATGATTAAACAACTGCATCCTCAACTGCGGGTCTAGCCTCTTGCTAAAATACTTGATCTTATCCGCCTCAGCACGGATAACAGATGAAGCAAACTGAAGAAGTCCATGGAACTTCTCAGCAATGACAACAACATCCTCATCCTCGACAGATTCGGGGTTCAAAAACTCTAATAGTTTGGCTTCACGAAGTAGAGCCGGATAATACCTCTCTAACATGAGAGTCTTAAACTAGCTCCAAACACAATCACGATCGGCGGGTTTCACAGAAAGCCACTACTACCACCTTACTCTCTTCAGGACACTGAACCATATCGAAGAGTTTATCAAAATGTTCAAGCCAATGAACAATATCAGCTGGATCCGACGAACCCTCAAAAGTAGGCGGCCTCTGACGAGAGATATCGCCAACAATCTGACTCACTCCCCCAGTCTGCCACTGAAACGGCACCTGGAATCCTTGCTGTGGTGGACCACGAACCATCGAGGCCTTCATGGTTTCCACTATCTATGTCATCTAAGTCATCTCGGCCATCATGTCATTCATAATCAAGAAAGGATCGACGTGTCCACTCTCAATCTGATCGACTTCTCAAGTATGATGTCCTGAAGGGGAATCAGTCGCGTAGGTAACACCACCGGCCGAACTCTGATCCATCTCGGTATCTGCACGCGCATAAACATGAGGTTCTAGGTTCCGGCCCGCTCTGCAACCTTTAACCCCTCTGCCATGTCTTCGGATTCCTCTTTTCATACTGGAAGAATAACGTTCGATCATGATCATAGCTCAAATTCACCTCAACGGCCAATCCAGAATGCTAAGTCAATAGCCAAACACGAGTATACATACTCAAAGATAATCAATCATATCAATCGCGCCAATCATAGCCGATACAGAACTCACACGCTCCAAATAAATAATCATAAATCAATCGCACCACAAATGTCACATACAGGTTTCAACAAAACATGTATAATCAATAACATAATGAATGTAAGGACAAAAAAGAGAATAGAGTCCTTATACGGGTCATACGAAGCTGTGAGGTCTTGCAATACTAGTCTTCACTGACAACGACTCGATGAAAGAATGACTCATACAGTCGTCCAACTATCACGACTCACATAACCCGACTGTCCAGATTCTCATAACCTGACAGCCCCACTGCTACCGCGTTGGTAGAGCCACATAACTCACATGTCAGGGTATCTCACAACCCATTGGGTTATTACAGTGCCGTGGACCCCACACCAGGAAATCCACCAGGCGAACACAACTAAACTACATCAAACTGGTCGAAAAGGAAAATCACAGTCCATGCTATGATATCCGACACAATATTCCGATGTGGAATTTCAATGATAAAGATGGGCCTACATGGACAAAATAAAAATACAATAACATCCACGAGCCTTGCTCGGATAACACATAATAACAACGATTGACAAACTGGGGAACATTCCGAACAAACTGACCAACATGAACACCGAAAAAACTCGGGACTAGTATAGCTCAAATGCCTTGTCGCCATCATCATGCCCATGTGTCTCAACTCTCTCCTCGCAAACACCTGAAACATGAGAACATGTTCTGCCCCCACTGGGTCAGTCATCCAGATAATGAATATCAAATAGATGTACAACATGATATGCATCCAAAGGCAAAATAAATGGTACAATAATGATATTACAAGATGCTCAGAAACCAAGGTTAGAACCGAGCATTAATGAAACACTGTGCCCATAGCATATGATCAATACCTGCTCAACAGGTTAGAACACAAGTGCGCAACGCCAAATCATCAATATAGAGCACAACAACGAATTACTCGAAGGTAAACCAAACCAAAGCTGAAATAGATATGAACCACAATGCCCGAAGGCTCCAGCGAAAACACCAATACATCACACATGGACTAAAAGCCCTTAGCCGAAGCTGCAAAATATCACAATGGCCTGAAAGCCACTCAGCCGAAACTGCAAATCATCATAGTTGCCTGAAGCCAAACAGCCCGAAGCTGTATTACATGAGGGGCCGAAGCCACACAGCCGAAGCTGTATAACATGAGGGGCCGAAACCACAAAACCGAAGCTGTATCACAATGTGGGGCCAAAGCCACACAGCACGAAGCTGTATCACAATGATGGGCCGAATCCACACATCACGAAGATGTATCACAATGATGTGCCGAAGACACACAGCACGAAGCTGTATCACAATGAGGGGCTGAAGCCACAAAGCACGAAGTTGTATCACAATGAGGGGACAAAGCCACACAACCGAAACTGTATCACAATGAGGGGCAGAATCCACACAGCCAAAATTGTATCATAATGAGGGGCTAAAGCCGCACAGCAGAAGCTGTACCACAATGATGGGCCAAAGCCACATAGCCGAAACTGTATCATAATGAGGGGCCGAAGCCATACAGCCGAAACTGTATCACAACGAGGTCATCAAATGACTGTGACCTGCTGAATTGCAGGGGTTCGTAACCATCTGCGACAAGTTCAAGCCCCAGACTTACCCATAATGACATCACCCAGTGATCGTGGCCTACTGAACTGTAGGTGTTGGAAAACCAACCGCGAAGGTTCAAGCCCCAATCTTACCCATAATGAGATCACCCAGTAAACGTGACCAACTGAACTGTAGGTGTTGGGAAACCAACCGCGAAGGTTCAGGCCCCAAGCTTACCCATCAAGCACTAGATGAGACTAGCCTCCAAAACATAATTAATAAAAAACAGCAACGATCACAGGATTACCAAATTCACAAGAATGGTAGTGTGCTGCCTTGAGTCGGCCAATATGACAACAATAACTCACGGATGGGCACTGTCCATGGTGTTCCCAATTCAAATACCTCGATTGCCTTGGAATGGCCAACCAATAACAATGACTCAACGTATGGGAACGATCCTCGACAGTCCCAATTTAATACCTCGATTGTCTTAGAATGACCAATCGATAACAACGACTCAACAGATGGGAACTATCCTTGACAGTCCGAATTTAATACCTCGATTGTCTTAGAATGCCCAATCGATACCAACGATTCAACGGATGGGAACTAGCCCTGACGGTCCCAATTCAATACCTCGATTGTCTTAGAACGACCAATCGATAACAACGACTCAACGGATGGGAACTATCCTCGACAGTCCCAATTCAATACCTCGATTGTCTTAGAATGACCAATCGATAACAACGACTCAACAGATGCCTCAGTACATTTAATTAGCTACCGGCGATGGAAATGATAATCAAATACGTCAGTGCCTTCAATCGGCCAATACAACATTGATAGCAAAACACCATAATCAATAGCAACACTCATATCGATGTTTTAATTGAACATCAATGTCAACAATAACAATTGAGACACCGATACCGCGGATCGGCTACCGAAAACAACAATAACAACAAGACGATCAATATTAACATTTGGCATAATTACCGAAGGGTATCGTATCAACAATCCCCTGATATCAACGAAAATCATGAAGAGACTACGTCTCGAAATGATACAACAAATTTATACACATATATGATAACAATAATCTCATTGACAGTACATGTATAAAGCTTTCCTCGAACTGAAGGCAATGAAATTCCCCAACGAACGATGAACGGCATCCTCCGACAATCACAAGCACTCGAACAACCTTGAATGAAATACAATTAATTCAATAACACAATATCAACCAAAAATAATACAATAGATAACTCCGATTCAATCACGAATCGATCAAACCACACAAAAGAATATCATAGTCCTCAACTATGAATTCTAACATCCTCTAAATCACCTCAATGATCAATTAAAATGATAGAAATGTTCTTAACACTTGTGAAAAACAATTCAACAAGGATTATCAAGAACGACACCAAATTAATCATCCTATAATGATAATATCACCAATATTATCACTATCACCTCAAGAACGTCATCAACACTACCAACATGATGTCTACACAACCACAATCACCAATTCATCAAGAATTTAGGATTAATCAACAAGATTAGCTTAACCATTTGAAGATTATGATAATTATCTACATAACTCATCATAATCCTACACTAAAATGATTATAATCTCTCAAGAACACAACCAACAAAAATAATCATCTCAAGGCTACGTTAATCATCTAGCAATCTCAACATAACCCTTCCTAGACATGATTATAATTTCCAAGTATTTTAAAAACATCAAGAACACAATCACACTCAAGCCATATCATCATGTTCTTCATCATAAGTTCATAAAAATTATAAAGAATCATACTATCCTCCAACAACCCATCAATACATGAACTAATCGACCACAACATCATCATAATCTTGAGTTAAACACAAGATTAGCCAACATACCTTTTGAAAGTGAAGAACAACCTCAAACCTTAAATAATCTACTCAAATCTTCAAGTTCCTAAGCTCCAATCCAAGTTATGAAGCTCCAAATAAAGTTTGAAAAGGCTGGAATGCACTAAGATATGTAGAGGGATGATTTCTAGGGAGAGAAATCGAAAACTGCCTCAAAACAAACCATGCATTACGTACGCTATAGCGTAAGCATTACGTACATAATGCTCGTTAACTTCTCTGCCTCAAAAGGCCAAATATCCGGATCATGCATGTCCCTACACGCCGAAAATCAGATGCGATCTGATACCCATCATTACGTACGTAACCCTCCTGGTTTAATGTACGTAAGCCTCAAATCATAGCGTACGTAATGCTATACATAAAGCGTACGCTATGGCTAGTATACTTAGCCAAAAATCCAAACTCACCAATCAACGTCCAATCCGTTAAACAATACCGATGACCAGTTTAAATATTTCGATTATGAAATATCCTAATACAATATACATTGTATCAGTCAAATACAACAAAACTTGTATAATTCCAAATGAAAACGTACAACACAACAGTAAAACAAAAAAAATTACCCCCGGATATTACATAATTAAATTAATTGATTAATTATAACGGTGTAGTGAATTAAATTAGATTATTGGGTAATTAATTTAATTTGCAAACTTGGTCATTTGATTTATAAATATGATCAATTGTTTTAAATGAATTACTTCTATCCGGACTAACTAAGAGTAGTTGCTAAGCTGATGATGGCCTGGGACAAAGCCTATTAGGGTGGTCGAATTCTTGGTGAAGTGGCAAATTGTACAAGCCTTTTTCAAGGCTTCCATTCCTAAGGATAAGTATTACAAATACTATTTTACCTCTTTCTTAGATACCATGTTATTGAACAAAATCCTTAGACACCAATAGAGAGAAAACGAGAGATCCCTCCCCCTTTCCAACTACCCGCAGCTAAGAGGTCCGAGGAAGAGGATGTAATATCCGCATTCTTCTTTTCCCGATATTTTCATTTTTCGGTGTATTTCTCAGTTGTAGCGACTCTCGTGTATCTTTCAGTGTATTTCTTCTGTCATCTATTGATTTGATTCTCGTAATTGTTATGTGGAACCGCCGTTTCGGGGTTGCCGTGGATCTATTCTATGTTATTATACGTTTTGAGATGTTTCGTTTGATGTTTCGTTCATATTCCGGTGTTTCGGACCGTTTATATTCCGTACCTAGCGCGCGCTATCTTTTCTGCATAGCAAACGCTAGAGGTCCCTTAGTAGCGCACGCTACGTATACTTCATAGCGCGCGCTAGCGAGCAAGCCCTGGGAGTGGCAGTTCTGTTTCCAGCCCTCTGAACTAACGGATTAGCGCATGCTATGTTGTCTAGCACACGCTAATGTCGGGGCACTAGCGCACGCTAAGGTGTACGGTAACGTGCGCTAACATGACTTCCGAGTACTGGCAGTTTGCTACTGGACTCGGTTAGGTGCCCAGGTAGCGCACACAACGTTTGGCCGATAGCGCGCGCTAACTGGATCAGGTGTGTACTGGCAGTTTGCTTCTGGACTCGGCTGTTGTCCAGGTAACGCACGCTATGTCCGATAGCGCACGCTACCGAGCGGTTATTAGCGCACGCTATGTTTCGGGTAGCGCACGCTAACGGCCCAGTAATCTAGTAACTGGACTGGGACATTAACTCCTGGACTAGAGTTTTGTCCCGTTAGCGCACGCTAACTTATGGGTGTTAGCACGCGCTAACACTCCCTGGCTATATAAACCAGGGAGTTGACCCAGATGAACGTATTGTTCTCATTTCATTCCCCCTCCGCGGCGTTAGCGATTCCAGGCGATTTTCTTAGAGATTTCTTCCTATAATCATCTCAACAATCATCTTCCTTGAGTTCTTGGTGTATAATAACAACATCAACACGAATCTTTCATCTTAATGCAAGGTAAATCTCTTAGAACCCTACTTTTGGATAAATTGGGGGTTTTGGGATTTTCGTCCGATTCGTTCCGTTTTATTGGTTAATCCATGATGAATATGATTAATCTTGTTGATATGATTAGTTTTCGTACGAATTCATGGTATATTTTCATGGTTTTGTGAAATCGAGAGGGTTTGGTTGTGGTCCGCCCTCATTATTTTTGTACGAATATACATGAATCGTAGGCGGGTTTTCGGGTGTATTCCATTTCCGTATTCGTCTAGAGTTGGTTGTGATTATGTTCTTCGAATCGTTAGGTTCAGTTCCGTTGGTTCATAGCATTCATCGGTGATTTTCCTTTCCGTTCGTTGCATCGTCAATTATTCAAGGCAAGTATTTTTGGAAACCTTTATGCTTAACATGAAATGGTAATGTATATTGTGTGTGATATGCTCACCTCGGGAGGGTCCGACGGGATCACGGAGGGAGTCCAATGGTTTGTGCCCTGGATTCATGAGTTTGTTTAGCTAGCCAGCTCGGGAGGGTCCTTAGAGGCCTCAAGTGGGATTTGTTGCTTCGACCCGGTCCTAGGCGATGCATGTGCGTGATTTGTTTTATGATATGGCCAGCTTGGGAGGGTCCTTAGAGTCCTCGAGTGGGATTTGTGGCTTCGTCCCGGTCCTAGGCGATGTATGTGCGTGATTTGTTTTATGATATGGCCAGCTCGGGAGGGTCCTTAGAGGCCTCGAATGGGATTTGTGGCTTCGTCCCGGTCCTAGGCAAATTTGTTTGACTGTTTGTTTCCGGAAAAGACATGCCTGGTTTTGGTTTTTGAAATGAATTGGTGCATTGTACTATGAAACGTGTAAGCGAATGGTTTGCCTTTATTACTTGTACTAGCGTAATTGCTAACCCCTTTGGGGACCCGTTTTGGGGAAATTCTTGTTATAAATTTCAGGTTATGTTTTGCCGGACGAGCGGGCGCTGGGACAATACGAGGATGTTGGCCAGGGTCGTTGACATGTGCATTTGGGTTTTTCTTGTTTCTTTTGTCTACTTCGATTTGGTTGTTTCCCATATTTATAAACTTATAGATTATACTCGCGAGTACTTAGGCTTTTCACTTCGAACTTCATTTTGTATTAACTCAGATTTCTATATTGCGGGTTGATGTTTATTATGTCGGTTGCTCTGGACGTACCTTTATATGTTGCATTACTTAAATGTGTGTCCTTGCTAACTGAGATGGTTAGTCGAGTGTTGTTTTTCTTGTTTTAGCCTGGTGGGTCCCATGTAGGGGTCCACGATGCTGTAATATAGTCCGAATATCTCGGGGGTGTTACAGAAAATGGTATCAGAGAGCACTAGGTTTATGGATACCTAGGCTTGTCGGTTATTTGGGTCTATTTGTGTTTTGTTTTGCACATTGTCACACCGCTGCCGGCATCTCAGTACTTCCAGTGCTCGTAAGTTTTCCTTACTCGATTCTTTACTTTCTCGTACCGTATTTCTGTTTCTTGATCTGTGGTTATTCTCCATCTTTTACTTATCATCGAGTTGCTTTTTGCCACCTCTTAATACCAGCATGGATGCTGGAAGGGGCCGTGGTCGTGGTCGTGGCTGTGGATGCGGTCGGGGACGTGGGGTAGCCAGTGGGGCGGCCGCGTCGTGTTCTTTGGGAGCCGGCAGTACGGATGACCGTCACAGTCATGCTTCCTCTCAGGAATGCACCGACCTTGGTATTGCAGCCGTTATGCAGCACATGGTAAACCAAATGGCGGCGATAGCCCAGGTGGTTCAGAATCCCAATCCGGCCTATGCTAATCCGGATGGAGCAGACCGTTGGCTCCGAGATGTCATCAAGATGCATCCTCCTCAGTTTTCGGGGGTATCAGACCCGATCGGCTGGGAGGGGTGGATCAAGGAGATATCTAAAGTCTTCGTTTCCACCAACTGTCCTGAGGACCATAAGGTCCCTATTGCCCAGTACTTTCTCACTCGGGAGGCTACGGATTGGTGGGAGGCCGTTGGGCCCAAAGATCATGTTTCTTCGTGGGCCGAATTTCAGGAATTGGTGGAGACTGAATATTGCCCGTGGCTAGTTAGACAGGCTTGAGTCCATGCCTTCTATGATGCTCAACCACGGGATATTCCCGTATCCCAAGCTATTGCTGATTTCAACAAGGAGTTGAGCTATGTGAACACCCAAGTTGTCGAGGAGAGCGACAAAATTTTCCATTTTTCCAGGTGGGTGAAACTATCGATTCGGGACTACATGTCTGGGCTCGTCTGCACTACCTTGAAGGATTATCAGAGTAGGGCTCTTGCTTATGATATGTCGGTGACGTATAGTGATGTGGCTCGTGAGAAAAAGAAGCAGAAGTCAATTGGAAATTTTTCTGGTCCCAAGGGTGGAGGCTAGCAGAAATCCCAGGTTGCGAATGTTTCTACGGGTGGTTCGGCTCGTTTCTCTGGATCTTTCGAGGTGCTGCTGGAACCTCCGTTCGTGAACCCACATGTTTTAACTGTGGCCACCATGGCCATAGGAATCGGCAGTGTTCTCGTCCGAAGTTGACTTGTCATACTTGTGGTCAGTCGGGCCACAAGGCCCTCTTCTGTGATCAGGTCAGACAGTTTCGCGAGTCCCGTGATTCTTTCCTAGCACTTAGAGAGCCGAGTGTGAACCAGGGCTCGTTTACTCCGCAGCCTCCGCCGAGTGCCGGTCGAGGTAGAGGTCGGGGTCAGCCCGCTAGAGGAGGAGCTTCCAGTGTCGGCTCTGCCTAGCCTTGTATCTATGAGATGAGGAGGGCCGATGATCCAGTAGCCATCGTGGAGACAGGTACCATTCATATCCATTCTTATCCTGTCAGTGTGCTTTTTGATTCTGGTGCTACACATTCGTTCATATCGCTGGGGTGTGTACGCCATTTGAGTCTCGACTTTTTGTCTCCTTGCGAGTCTTTCGTCGTTAAACTTACTAGCGGTGATAGGATCGTTGGCGATCGAGAAGTCCAAGACTGCTCCGTGTTTATTTGTGAGAGAGCTTGGCTCTCTAATCTTATTGTTGTTGATATTGAGGGTGAGGACTTGATTCTTGGGGATGATTGGCTCGAGCGGCATGGCGCGATCATGAACTACCGCACGAGAATCATCACTTTGTTAGCCAATGACGGCACCGATCACTCTTTCATGGGGCGAAAGAGGGGAAACCAGAAGTTTGTTATTAATGCCTTGAAGGCGATGAGGCTCCTGCGAAAGGGGTGTACTGGTTATTGGTGCTATGCCTTGAAGGTGGAGGATTGTGGAGTCGAGTTTTCCTAGATTCCAGTCATTAGTGAGTTTCCTGATGTATTTCCTGACGAGTTACTGGGATTGCCAACGGACCGTGAGGTCGAGTTTGCTATAGAGTTAGAGTCGGGTGCAGCTTTGATTTCGAAGGCGCCGTATCGCATGGCACCTTCAGAGATGGATGAGTTGAACAAGCAGTTGAGTGAGCTTCTTGAGTCGGGGTATGTTCGACCGAGCGCCTCGCCTTGGGGTGGACCCGTCCTGTTTGTGCGGAAGAAGGATGGGTCACTGCGTTTTTATATCGACTATCGCGAACTAAACAGGGTGACCGTCAAGAACAAGTATCCTTTGCCAAGGATTGATGACTTGTTCGATCAGTTACAGGGAGTTTCGGTGTTCTCGAAAATTGATTTGAGATCGGGGTACTATCAGCTCCGGGTGACGGAGTCCGATGTGCCGAAAACAGCTTTTCGGACGAGAAACGGACATTATGAGTTTGTAGTTATGCCTTTCGGGTTAACTAATGCACCGGCGGTGCTCATGCAGTTGATGAACAAAGTCTTTATCGAGTATTTGGATAAGTGTGTCATCATCTTCATTGACGATATTCTTATTTATTCGAGGAACGAGGAAGAGCATACCCATGATTTGCGGGTAGTGTTAGACATTTTGAGGACCGAGCAACTCTATGCTAAGTTCTCGAAATGTGAGTTCTCGCTGAAGGAAGTGATGTTTTTAGGTCACGTGATTTCAGCCGAGGGAGTTCGAGTGGATCCGCAGAATATTGAGGCAGTGTTAGATTGGGCACCGCCCAAGAATGTGAAGGAGATCCGTAGTTTCTTGGGTCTGGCCGGCTACTACTGTAGGTTCATCGAGGCTTTCTCGAAACTGGCTCAGCCACTTACACAGTTGCTCCAGAAGTCCGAGAAGTTTGTCTGGAATAACAAGAGACAGTCGAGTTTTGAGGAGCTGAAGAGGCGTTTGACTTCAGCCCCGATTTTAGCGTTGCCATGTGGCAACGGGGGTTTTACTGTTTATAGTGATGCTTCGGGTCAGGGTCTTGGGTGCGTATTGATGCAGCACGGCAAGACCATCGCATATGCGTCGAGACAGTTGAGGCCGTATGAGCTTAACTACCCTACTCATGATTTGGAGTTAGCGGCAGTTGTTTTTGCACTCAAGATTTGGCGTCACTATCTTTTCGGCTCTGCATGTCAGATTTTTACCGATCATAAAAGTCTGAAATACATATTTACTCAGTGGGAGTTGAATATGAGGCATATGAGGTGGTTAGAGCTGATTAAGGATTATGACCTCGAAATCCTTTATCATCCAGGCAAGGCGAACATCGTTGCCGACGCCTTGAGTCGGAAACCGGTTGCGTTGCGAATGCTTGAGATCCTTACATCTCAGTCTGAGCTTCGGCGAGTTTTGATTGAGTTAGATGTTGAGGTTTTGTTGCCTGGAGCTGTCGAGAAACTTTGTGTTTAGGGATTTCGTTGTCTTTGATCAACAAAATTAAGCTGAAGCAGTTGGAGGATCCGATGATTACTCAAATCCGAGAGAACGTTCTTAAGGGAAAGTCTCATGGGTTTGTGATTCACGAGGATGGTGTTTTGAGATTCCAGAGTCAGCTTTGTCTACCGAACGACTCAGAGTTGAGACAGAGTATTTTGCGTGAGGCCCATGCTACACCTTACTCCGTCCATCCTGGTTCGAGTAAGATGTACAAGGACTTGAGAAGGAATTTCTGGTGGAATGATATGAAGGAGGAGGTCGCATAGTTTGTAGCGAGGTGTTTCACTTGTCAGCAAGTCAAAATCGAGCATCGGCGACCGGCTGGGTTATTGCAGTCACTTCTTGTTCCGGAATGGAAATGGGAAGACATATCGATGGATTTAATTACGAGTTTGCCGAGATCGAGGTCGGGCATGAATATGGTATGGGTGATTGTTGATCGTCTGACCAAGTCGGCACACTTTCTGGGCATCAAGGACACTTGGGTCGTGTTTATCGCGCAGATTGTGAGGTTTCACGGTACTCCAAAGTCTATTATTTCGGATCGTGATGGCCGTTTTGTATCGCATTTTTGGAAGGCAGTGCATAAGGCGTTGGGTACTCGTTTGCATTTGAGTACCTCCTTTTATCCTCAGTCAGATGGACAGTCGGAACGCACTATCCAGACATTCGAGGATATGTTGCGTGCTTATGCTCTTGATTGGAGCAATGACTGGGAGGAGCATTTTCCATTGATCGAATTCACGTACAACAATAGTTGGCATGCGTCGATTCGGATGGCACCGTATGAGGCACTATATGGGCGACGTTGTCGATCGCTGATTTGTTGGAATGAGGCGTCCGATATGGTCGGGACCGAGCCGGATATCGTCCTAGAGATGAGGCGGAAGATAGAATTAATTCGAGAACGGATGTTGACTGCCCAGAGTCGACAGAAGTCATATGCCGATGTCCATCGTCGACCTTTGGAATTCGAGGTGGGAGACCACGTTTTGCTAAAGGTGTCGCCGACGAGAGGAGTTTTCCGCTTTGGGAAAAAGGGGAAGTTGAGTCCGAGATTTATTGGACCCTTCAAGATTCTCGAGCGAGTCGGTGTGTTGGCATACCGTTTGGCATTACCCCCGGCCTTGTGTCATGTTCATAGCGTTTTTCATGTTTCCCAGCTGAGGAAATATGTCCCGGATCCTAGTCACGTCATCGATTATGGTGAGATTGATGTCGCCGAGGATATTACTTTTGAGGAGCGTCCTTTGAAGATTTTGGAGTATCGTGAGAAGCGACTGAGGCATAAGACCATCTCTTTGGTCAAGGTGCAGTGGTCGAGACATGGTGTCGAGGAAGCAACTTGGGAAACCGAGGATATCATGCGTGCTAGGTACCCTGAGTTGTTTGTTTCTTAAGTTTCGGGACGAAACTTATTTTTAGAGGGGTAGAATGTAATATCCGCATTTTTCTTTTCCTGTTATTTTCATTTTTCGGTGTATTTCTCAGTTGTAGCGACCCTCATGTATCTTTTAGTGTATTTCTTCTGTCATCTATTGATTTGATTCTCGTAATTGTTATGTGGAACCGCCGTTTCGGGGTTGCCGTGGTTCTATTCTATGTTATTATACGTTTTGAGATGTTTCGTTTGATGTTTCGTTCATATTTCGGTGTTTCGGACCATTTATATTCCGTACCTAGCGCGCGCTATCTTTTCTGCATAGCGCACGCTGGAGGTCCCTTAGTAGCGCACGCTACGTCTACTTCATAGCGCGCGTTAGCGAGCAAGCCCTGGGAGTGGTAGTTCTGTTTCCAGCCCTCTGGACTAACGGATTAGCGCACTCTACGTTGTCTAGCGCACGCTAATGTCGGGGGACTAGCGCACGCTAAGGTGTCCGGTAACGTGCGCTAACATGACAGCCGAGTACTGGACAGTTTGCTACTGGACTCGGTTAGGTGCCCAGGTAGCGCATGCTATGTTTTGCCGATAAAGCGCGCTAACTGGATCAGGTGTGTACTGGCAGTTTGCTTATGGACTCGGATGTTGTCCTGGTAACGCACGCTATGTCCAATAGCGAGCGCTACCGAGAGGTTATTAGCGCACGCTATGTTTCGGGTAGCGCACGCTAACGGCCCAGTAATCTAGTTACTGGACTGGGACATTAGCTCCTGGACTGGAGTTTTGTCCCGTTAGCGCAGGCTAACTTATGGGTGTTAGCGCGCGCTAACACTCCTTGGCTATATAAACCAGGGAGTTGACCCAGATGAACGTATTGTTCTCATTTCTTTCCCCCTCCGTGGCGTTAGCGATTCCAGGCGATTTTCTTGGCGATTTCTTCCTATAATCAACTCAACCATCATCTTCCTTGAGTTCTTGGTGTATAATAACAACATCAACACGAATCTTTCATCCTAATCCAAGGTAAATCTCTTAGAACCCTACTTTTGGATAAATTGGGGGTTTTGGGATTTTCGTCCGATTCGTTCCGTTTGGTTGGTTAATCCATGATGAATATGATTAATCTTGCTGATATCATTAGTTTTCATATGAATTCATGGTATATTTTCATGGTTTTGCGAAATCGAGAGGGTTTGGTTGTGGTCCCCCCTCATTATTTTTGTACGAATATACATGAATCGTAGGCGGGTTTTCGGGTGTAGTCCATTTCCGTATTCGTCTAGAGTTAGTTGTGATTATGTTCTTCTAATCGTTAGGATCAGTTCCATTGGTTCATATCATTCGTCGGTGATTTTCCTTTCTGTTCGTTGCGTCGTCAATTATTCAAGGCAAGTATTTTTGGAAACCTTTATGCTTAACATGAAATGGTAATGTATATTGTGTGTGATATGCTCACCTCGGGAGGATCCGACGGGATCACGGAGGGAGTCCAATGGTTTGTGCACTGGATTCATGAGTTTGTTTAGCTAGCCAGCTCGGGAGGGTCCTTAGAGGCCTCGAGTGGGATTTGTGGCTTCGACCCGGTCCTAGGCGATGCATGTGCGTGATTTGTTTTATGATATGGCCAGCTTGGGAGGGTCCTTAGAGGCCTCGAGTGGGATTTGTGGCTTTGTCCCGGTCCTAGGCGATGCATGTACGTGATTTGTTTTATGATATGGCCAGCTCGGGAGGGTCCTTAGAGGCCTTGAGTGGGATTTGTGGCTTCGTTCCGGTCCTACGCAAATTTCTTTGACTGTTTGTTTCCGGAAAAGACATGTCTAGTTTTGGTTTTTGAAATAAATTGGTGCATTGTACTATGAAACGTGTAAGCGAATGGTTTGCCTTGATTACTTGTACTAGCGTAATTGCCAACCCCTTTGGGGACCTGTTTTGGGGAAATTCTTGTTATGGATTTCAGTTTATGTTCTGCCGGACGAGCGGGCGCTGGGACAGTACGAGGATGTTGGCCAGGGTCGTTGACATGTGCATTTGGGTTTTTCTTGTTTCTTTTGTCTACTTCGATTTGGTTGTTTCCCATATTTATAAACTTATAGATTGTACTCGCGAGTACTTAGGCTTTTCACTTCGAACATTTTTTTGTATTAACTCAGATTTCTATATTGTCGGTTTATGTTTATTATGCCGGTTGCTCCGGACGTACCTTTATATGTTGCATTACTTAAATGTGTGTCCTTGCTAACTGAGATGGTTAGTCGAGTGGTGTTTTTCTTGTTTTAGTCTGGTGGGTCCCATGTAGGGGTCCACGGCGCTGTAATATACTCCGAATATCTCGGGGGTGTTACAGAGGACAAGGTTTTTTTTTGTGATTCATCGGACTCGTATGAAGTACATGCATCGTGTTTTATTGCTGGATCGATTCAATCTTTCGAATCAAAGGATGATTTCATCATCATCGTCAAACATATTTGGTCGATCCAATTATTATTCAAGGACGTTTGGCCGTCGTATTTTGAATTCCTATGTGTATACACTCATTAATCGATTCCTTATGGATTCGGATGAGCACATGGTTTATTGTGCGAACTAAGTCTTCCGTCGGCTTTAATTTTTATGTCCAGAATCGAATCAGTAGTATCGAAGCAAGGTCCATGCTCTTGTATACATGAGAATTGTTTGTTTGAACGCATGAATGATGTGTTTATGATTTTGAATTGTGAGGATTGTTGTGTTGTATTTTAATTATTTTGATAGTAATTTTTTCATGAATTTGTGTTTAAATATGAATTTGAAAATTTTGAAAATAATTTATTTTTGGAAAACAAGAATTCTGAAATTATGAATTTGGAATTCTGATTAAGAACATCCGCAAACCACCATATCGACTGGCAGCACGCGGCTGCAAGGAGGCTGCCAGGACGGGCCTGGTAACAGGTGCCGTGAGGCACCGACTATTTCACGCGAAACGCGTTGTAATCGCGTGGATCACTCCTGCACGACCCCGTATGGAAAGCCGCATCTCTCGGAATTTGTTTTCGAGATCCGCGATAGATAGGGGAACGTCGGATGGGTCTCTGGGTTTGACCCAATAGACTGCTCCGGGCAGCAGTATTTCTGAAGTGTTTTATATGTCTGGGCCGATTTTTTTGAAGTTTTTTTACTTTGATATTTTCCCAAAATGATTTTAAATTGGATTGAATAAAATAATTATTATTTTTATATGGGAAAATTTCAGTACACTGAAAACGAGTTTAACCAAAATTACTTCAAATAGTTAAATTATGAACTACTGAATTAATCAGATTATTTCTGTTAAAATTAAATAAAATTAATTGTTTATGTTCATTGGATCAATATATTAAACCAACAGGTAATTATTCGTTGCATAACATATGTTGTATAATTATATGATGGTGATGTTACTCATGGACTAGTCTTTCTAGAGCTGGTGTATTTTAGGATGGGGTGTGAAGGTCATGTTGCCTACTTATTTTCATAGAATTTTTGTATTGGTTGCAATATTCAAAAATGTAACAGATAGTTAGGATGGAGATAACCGAAGATAACCGAGAAGACATTTGTTCAAGACTTTATTTTTCTTTATTATTTTATTGGATCATTCGCTTGACCCAATACTTGGGAAAATCCATGAGCTGCATGTTGTTAATTTTACAGGGGCATTACATCTGGACCCCTCGCTAGATGTTGCAATTACATCTGGATCACAGTTAGAGAAATAATAACATCTAGATACCTCACTAGATATTTTGTAATTATATTCGAGCCCACGAATTTGACCTTTTGCGGATTAAAAAACTGGAAAAGATATTTTACCCCTTTTAAATATTGGATTTTGATTGAGGCCAAACAACCTTTAAATTATTAACCAGAAATAGAAACAGAAAAAATGAAATAAAAAAATATTTTTTTGTTTTTCTTTTTCTTTTAAAATGACCTGTTTTTCTAAAAAATATTGACAGAAAATAAATAAAATAAGAAAATAGTTTAACCATTTTTATTTTTCTTGTAAATAGTCTGTTTTTAAAAAATTTTATTAACCAAAAACAAAAACATAAAAAATAAATAAAAAAGAATATATTTTTATTAACACGAAATATAAACGAAAAAATTAATAAAAAAATATTTGTTTCATTTTTATTTTCTCAAAATGGACCTAAATGTCCAAAAATAGCATAAGGGCTTGTTTGGAGAAGAACATTTCAGAAATTTTAATTAAGTTGGTCAATCTTAAAACTGAAATTTGGACCTAAAGATAATTGTTAGAGCAAGAAGGGCTTTGATGAGAGTGACGTCTCCTGCAGGGGTCCTGAATGTAATAGACCCTAATTTTATGGTTCATTTGAAATGAATTTTTATAACAAACCGTGATTGTAAAATGAATCAATGTGCAAGTGTAATATTAGTCGCTTGATTCACCTACAAATAAAACATTACGTTAGTGATGGATGCAAGGTATCATGTCCTCCAAGAAATGCTGGTAAATTAGAAACCTAAACCGGTGTACTTCCTTTCCTAATATGTCGGGGTAGTGATGTCGGGTAATGCATTTAGAGAAGGTGAATAAAATACGGTGTGCAATTGATGTAATACCCGGAATTTTGGCTTCCAGACATCCTGAATTATTTACTGATTCAAGCGGATGAAAGGTGCACATATTTACGTGATCGTATATCTTGCTTCGTTATTTATTTGTTTTCATTCGGATCGTTGTCGTATTTGACGTTTAACTTGAATTCTGAAGTTAGTTCTGTGATGATTTATATGTGTATCCGTGTTATTATATGTTGTGTGTGTCATTGATTCGTTTGATATCGGTTCGTCGACTCGCCGAAGCATTCTCGCAGGTTCTGTAGGAAAACGGCGGTAGGCACAACCCTGGTTGCGCCGTGTGTTGGGCAGTTTGTGACACGGCAGTTTCTGGAGTGGGTGTTGCTCCGTTTGTTGGAGCATGGCTCTGAACACGCGGCATTTTATGTCGTGTTGTGTGCCATGTTGTTCAGGTTTTTCATTTTGCTTGCTGTCCGAATACGGCGCTGGAACATGGTGCTAATTCAACCATTTTGCTGGGCCATTTTGTCAAGGTGTATAAATAGGTCTTGATCATGTTTAACATCATCCCTTATTGATTCTTCATCCGAATTGAGCAATTCTTTGAAAATCCTTTCCAACTATTTTTGTACGGTTTTCCTCTTGAATTCGATTCTAGCCCGATTATGATGAATAGGTTGATGTTGTCAGAAGTTGTAAATCGTATTCTATTGATTATATATCCATATCATAGATTCATTCCGCACGGTTGATGATTTTGGGTGTTCTTGAAGAACCATGAACATTTAATGTTCGATTAAATGTTTCAACGAGTTTTTTTTGGTTGTTGGTTGTGATATCCATTGTTATTGATCCTTATCCTCATAGTGATTGTGTTATCGTTGTCTTTCGTGGAGGTTGTAGGTTTTCGGGGCTGTCCGGTCGAATCGTGTTCTTCGGAGGATTCGTATCGATTATCGATGCAAGCATCTTGCCCATACATTTTGTGTTTCATGGATATAACCATTTGGTAATCTACTATGTTTGTTTACTTGATTATCTAACATGAACATTCAAGAGAAATATTATATATACAAAAAAGAGTCCTTCACTAATACCTTTATGTGTTTTGAGAATGAATGAGTGTTATGGATATGCTATGTCGTGGTTGTGAATTGGAATACGTTATCTTCGTATTATGTGGTTATAAAAGCTCTCTCTTTATCCCCTCATTAAGGGTCGTATGTTGGAATGTGTCTAAGTTGGGTGAGTGCGTAATGTTGTGTTGTAATGTTGCTGACTCCTTTGTAAGGAAGTAATACTATTCGGCATTGTTCGGGAAATATATCTACTCGTAGAGTGCGATTGTATATATTCACTCTGGGACGGACCGATGGTTCCTCAGAGGGTTCCGTTGCCTTTGGTGCACGAATATATTTTAGGTTAACCACTCTGGGAGGGTCCGACGGGGCCTCAGAGGGTTTCGTTGTCGTTGGTGCGGTTCCATGGTTAATCACGTATATAAAAGGAATGTGACGTACAATGAGACTTTGTTACTCCGCAATACTAGAATTGAATCCGATTAATTACATATATATATATATATATATATATTCACACTAGGAGGGTCCGACGGGACCTCAGAGGGTTCCGTTGCCGTTGGTGCGGTTCAATGAACATTTTGGGATTAGCCATTCTGGGAGGGTCCGACGGGGCCTTAGAGGGTTCCATTGCCGTTGGTGTGGTTCCATGGTTGATCACGTATGTTATAAGAGTTATTTATTCTGGAATACTGATATTGAATTGTACGGTTATTCACCATCGATACATGTAACCCTCAGATATTTACCATAGTGGTTCAGTTATAATTATATTCTTGGAATATGATTATGTATGGCTTGTATTTGCACTTCATACTTGCATTAACAACATAGTGGAATTTTGCTAACCTCTGAGTAATTGGGGGGTAGATATCAGTATTGCATTCAGGTACGTGCAGGTTCTTGAGGATCAAAACACGGGCTCAGTATGAAGGATGATGGAAGACAAATGATACTAATCACATGAAGGCCAGTATTGGGATTTGTTGGTCGAATTGTATTAACCTTTCCGCTGTAATGTTCTCCCATTTTATCGGAGTGATTTTTTATTTTGATCCTTGTGCGGGTATGAGCTTTGTAATAGGAATGTATATGATGTTTAAGTTGTATGTTATCAATTAAAGACCAAATCGATCTACTGATTCAGTATTTAGTTATTCTGACATGTGATGTGATGTCTTGTTTTGGTATTTAGCGTAGTAGATCCTCTTACAGAATATGGTATCGGAGCTTAGGTTGAGGAAACCTAGACTGTCGGGTTGAGTCGTGTATCGTTGGGTTGTGTTTGTCCGGTCTTGTCCGATTAAGTCGTGTTGCGATGCGTCGTCTGAGATGTCAGTCGTGATTAGTATGGTGGTGCAACCATCATCTTCGTGCGACCTGTGTATGTAAGTCTCCTCCTCTACATCTTATGGTTAGTGATTTTGTTGTGTGTGTTGTGGAATAGAGTTCGTATTTGGTACTTGTAGTACATTACGTGTGTAATGATCAGAGATGCTCAGTGGAAGCAAAGATGGTTTCGACATATGTTCGAGTAGGTGTTCATAAGTTATGCTGTTGAACTCGGAGAGACGGTTTGACGTATGTTTGAAATTAGTGATCCAGATATCCGCTTGTTGAATATGTGATTTGAATGCCATATAGTAATGTGTTTGAGAATTGATGGTATTTGACTAGTTGTTGTTGTTTACAACCAAAGTATTCCTATTAATAATTATATCCGCTACATGCGTGCTTGAAAATGATTTCTAAAATTTCTTAGACCTGAGTGTATTGTGGAAAATCAGTTTTCAAAAATGTTTTGATGGTGCGGTCAAATGGCAGCTTAATATGGGTTTTGAAAAGTGGTAGGAATTTTTGCGAGCCAGCCTTGTATTTTCAAAGCAAATTTGATGACGATATTTGAAATATGTGTTTGAAAGTGTTTTAGGACATTTTGTAGATTGTTACCATCATTAATCCTTTATCGTGTTTGAAAGGATTTTGAAAGTGATTTTAACTTATCGGTTTTATTTTCAAATACCTCGAGTATACGATTTTACAAAAAATATTTCGCACCATAAAACTTTTATATTTTAAAACAAAAATGTAACTTGCATTTCAAAATGAATTGTGAAAGATGGAAAATCTTCCTCGGTTAAACTTTTGAAAATTCAATTTTGGAAAGATTTTCGAAATTGATTCATATAGTGCACGCTAACCATAGGCTTTTAAGATACGTTGTATTATATGGTTTGGTTCTGCTTTATGACTTGTACGATGTTTTCGGATGAGATTGTTGATCTGCAGAAACGGTTAGTACATGTATGAATGGATTGTCCACTCGGGCATGGTTCAGTGAAACCTCTGGGGTCGATGGCAAGAGACATGGCCACGGGATACCCTATGTGTTTTTAATTGTGATGATGCCGAATGGTAACATGTGGATACCTTGTGTGTTGATTATTGTGATGAGGATACGTGATGACGTGGATATCTTGATGATGTTATTTCCGAATAAATTGATCTTTCAGAATGTTGCTTTGCAAATGTTTTCAAAGTAAGATGGTTAAGATTCATGATTCATGATTTGGTAAAATAGCCCGAGGTATCAACAGTATTTTCAAAAAAAATTTCGGAAAATCACACGGATTCAAGGATTTTCAAATTTTATTGTTTAAACAAATACCTCGTAGAGTTTTAAAGAAAAGAATGTTACGAGTGGTTGACCACTGTGATATGTACTTTGTTTTGGCCTAGTTTGTATAGGTAAAGATCGTAACTTCCGTTGATATGGTTATGTGATTCATTTACGACTGTAAGTTCCGTTTGTTGCAATGGTAGTTCTTGTATTCGTGCAATTACCCAGAGTGGATATTTTATCGTGTTACTATTTGTTGCCTTACGTTGATATGTTGTGCTGAGTTGGTATCTCCGGTATGTTGTTTTGCGATGTTATATTTCATTGTACCTAGCAGTTGTATATTCAGTATGCCGAGGAAACGAAGTTGTGGTCATGGTCGTAGCCACGAGCGTAGCGAAGTGACTCGATCGTTAACGAGCACCGATCAGACTAGTACGTATGGTCGTGAAGACCAGTCGCATGAACTAACGCAAGTAGCTGAAGAGAAAGTTGATGTTGATGGAGATCTAGCATTCGAGATGGCTCTATCGTCGATGGAGCCTATGTCCATGGCAAAGAAATAGGAGACGTCTAGGGATTCATATAGAGGTAAGGAAACTGACGTATCTAAATCTTGACCCTCACATCGATTGTTTGTGGAACCTTCTCCATCGACAGAGGATCAAAGGGTTCTTAGTTGGTATCGTTAATTTTCGGTGGTACGCCGAGGTATTTCAACTGTAATGTGCCAGGGCATGTACGTTCAAATTGTCTTTCCCCACTAGTAATGTGTTACAAGTGCGGACTCGAGGGACACGTAATCCAGTTTTGTGAGTTGGTTATCCTGTCTTCTGGGGAACGGACTGCAGCACAGATATCAGGATCTACTCTGAAAGGCCCTTGAAAGTTTTTTCTGTCAGTTGCTTGTTATGTTGTTACCTTGCTTTCGTTGTTGCGAGTTTCAGGGACAAAACTTCTTTTAAAAGAGGTTGAACGTAATACCCGTATTATTTTTCACTTTTGTATTTTTCGATTCTATCGACTCGCTTGTGTTCGTTGATACTTTATGAACTTGTTTTGTCCTTCGCTTCTTGTCATTCGAACGTGTTGGAATATTTTATTCCAAATATTCATTATTCGAGTTTTGATGATTAAGTTGTTAAACAAAGGAAAACAACAAAGAAACGAAACAAAACAACGAAGAAATCAAAGAAGAAAAAAGATGGAATTAACAAGCTTAGCGCACTCTATGAGCATTGCATAGCGCATGCTATCGAGGCAACTTAATGTACGTAACATAGTAAGGTTAACGTACATAATGAGAATTCAAATCAGATGAATGTTGGAAGATTCCGAGTCAAAGTCAAGCACTCAACGGATACTTTGACAAATGCAGGCAACAGCTATATGTGATTTCACGTACGCTAAAGGATGTTGTTAAAGTACGGTAATGAGACAGCATAACGTACGTAATATCAAGTGACAACGTTCGTAATGGAAGAAACGAAAGCTACTGGACTGAAACTGGAAGTCGATAACATACGCTACAGGACATGTATAATGTACGTAATGATCCATAGCGCACGCTATGAGGAAAGGCTAGCGCACGCTATATAGTCAAAAGGAGCTAACGGCTAGTTGGATGAAAATACCTATAAATATCAAACCATTTGGTATCAAACCACACAACAACCTTGAGCAAATCATTCATACTTGAGATATCATTGTAATCATTCTAGTTGTTGTATTTGAGCTTATATTGCTTAGTGATTGAGTGTTGTACATGAAATCATACAAGAGAGGAAAAAGAAAGGATACGATTGGATTCAGTGTTACTAGGATCAAGGATCCGGCATTGTTAGAATCGCAATCGATATCTACTTGAGGTTTATCTAGTACCCATAGAAAGCTAGATTGCTTGATTCCTTGTCCAATAGAAAAGGAAAATAATTTAACTTAGACCGATATAAAAACAAGTGATTAAACAGTTTACTCAGACCGATAGAAGACAAGTTTGTAACGGTTATCCCTCGACTGATAGAAGGGAAGTGTAGAGGTTAATCTTTAGCCTATAGAAAAAGATATCAAGGGAGGACGTAGGCATGTTTGGCCAAACCTCTATATATCCTGTGTCGATTTAATTTCCGCACCTTTATTTAAATCGCTTCCTCAACGTGAAAGAGTTTTATAACTCTATCTCTAAATGGCGATACCGACCAATATTGCACTAATAATTGGTATCGGAGCGTTACCTCATAGAAGCGGCTAAACATCCGAGGAGTCGATCCAAATGGCGTTCCAATTTGTCCCAGTAGAAGGTCTCGCATTGAACCGACCACCATTCTTCAATGAATCAAATTATATGATGTGGAAGAAAAAGATATCGATCTTCATTTGTTCTTATGATATAGAAATCTGGAAGATCATTTGTCTTGGCCCGAAGATTCTAATCAAATCCAACGGATCTCTTAAGAGTTTCAAAGAATATAATGATGAGGATTGGAAGAACGACCATCTAAATTATAAGGCTACTCAACTTTTATATTGTGCCTTAAATCCAGAAGAGGTCAACCGTATCTCATCGTGTGAAAGTGCTACAGAGATATGGAAAATTCTTGAAATCACACACGAGGGAAAAACTCACATCAAGGAGGCGAAGATCAATATGCTTCTCCATGACTACGAGTTTTTCATGTTGAAGGGTGACTATTCCATCACCAACATGCTCGACCGATTTTCGGTCATTACTAATGGACTTGCTTCGTTCGGAAAACCATTATCAAGTGGTGAGAAAGTCAAGAAATCTTAAGATCACTACCTGCTAAATGGGACGGAACAGTGACGGTGATAATGGAATCAAAAGATTTAAACAATCTTGATTTTAGTGCTCTCGTTGGTTCACTTATAAACTACGAGATTGTCGTAAAATCTCGGAATGCCAAACCAAAGCCGAAGGAAAAATTAATAGCCATGAAGGCTAAGATGTGAAGAAATAAAGAAGAAATTCCGATGGATCAAAGCGACGAAGAATCGGCGTATTATGCCAAAAATATTAATAAGTTTCAAAACTTATTAAATCGGGGAAATAAAGACATCAAAATGGGTGAATCTAAGAAATTCGACAACAACTGTCGGGTCTGTGGTAAACCAGGCCACTTCGCGAAGAATTGCCGAGCAAATCAAAAGAAGGAAGTTTTAATTGCCACGTGGAGTGACGAAGACGAGGATGAAGATTTCAGCAATCAAAATAACCTCGCACTTATGGCAAGAAGTACATTCGACGAAAGCGACGTCGAAAGCCAGGTTAGTACGTCGTCTCAAGATGAATTATTTGAAGCATTCGAGTTATTACATACCGATTTTCAAAATACTTTAAGTGAAATAAAATCCCTTCAGTCTAAAAATAAATTATTGGAAATTGAAATTCCAAAATTTTTGAAAAAGGGAAAGTTATCGAAACCGATCATTCAAAGTTTCTTAATATTGAAAATAATTTAAAGAATGATCTTTTAAAAGCTCAAGACGAACATAAAATTTTGACAAAGAAATTTTCGTGTGGAAACGAAAAATTTGAACAAATGCTTTGTGTTAAAAAATATACTTTGAATAAATAGGGGTTAAGATTCAAACTACATACTAAAAATGAATCCTTAAATTTCAAAATACCCCAATGTGAAAAATGTTTAAAAATTGGGCATCATTTTACAAGTTGTAAAAGCCCACGACGGATGATAAAAAACAAAAATATTTGAATTCCAAAAGGAAATTTTATTCCGAATATCGTCTATATCTCGAAAGAAAAACCATCGGTTGGATCCCCAAAAATAAAAATTATTTTTTTATCAATAAATATTTTACTCAAGTGGAGTTTATATTTTTAAAGGGGAAATTTTTGTCAGGGAGAGTTTTACCCTTTTTATGCACATTTATCATATAATGTTTTATCATTAATTGGTATACTCTATTTACTCTTTTTGATGATAATAAAAAGGGGGAGAGAATAGTTGAATGGGATAAAAAGTGTCATGGAAGAATGACGAGAAAAAAAAAAGTAAAAAAGGGGAGAGAAATTTAAAAAGGACAAACTAATGAAATGATGAAAGCCGAAAACTTTGATTCGTAAAAATATATATTTTTTATTTTGCAGGTTTTATCCATTCAAAGTGTTGTTTTGTAATCATAAAAAAGGAGGAGATTGTTGGAATATTTTATTCCCAATATTCATTATTCGAGTTTTGATGATTAAGTTGTTAAAGAAAGAAAAACAACAAAGAAGCAAAACAAAACAACGAAGAAATCGAAGAAGCAAAAAGCTGGAATTAACAAGCTTAGCGCACGATATGAGCATTGCATCGCACGCTATCGAGGCAACTTAGCGTACGTAACATAGTAAGGTTAACGTACGTAATGAGAATTCAAATCAGATGAACATTGGAAGATTCCGAGTCAAAGTCAAGCGCTCAACGGATACTTTGACAAATGTAGGCAACGGCTATATGTGATTACCATACGCTAAAGGATGTAGTTAACATACACTAATGAGACAACATAACGTATGTAATATGAAGTGACAACGTACGTAAAGGAAGAAACGAAAGCTACTGGACTGAAACGGGAAGTCGATAACGTACGCTACAAGACATGTATAACGTACGAAATGAGCCATAACACACGCTATGAAGAAAGGCTAGCGCACGCTATATAGTCAAAAGGAGCTAACGGCTAGTTGGATGAAAATGGGTATAAATGATAAACCATTTGGTATTAAACCACACAAAAACCTTGAGCAAATCATTCATACTTGAGATATCATTGTAATAATTCTAGTTGTTGTATTTGAGCTTATATTGTTTAGTGATTTAGTGTTATAAACCAAATCATACAAGAGAGGAAAAAGAAAGGATACGATTAGATTCGGTGTTATTAGGATCAAGAATACGGCATTGTTAGAATCTCAATCGATATCTATGTGAGGTTTATCTAGTACCCATAGAAAGCTAGATTGGTTGATTCCTTGTCCAATAGAAAAGGAAAATGGTTTAACTTGCACCGACATAAAGACAAGTGATTAAACGATTTACTCGGACCGAGAGAAGACGAGTTTGTAACGTTTATCCCTTGACCGATAGAAGAGAGGTGCAGAAGTTGATCTTTAGCCTTTAGAAAAAGATATCAAGAGAGGATGTATGCACGTTTGGCCGAACCTCTATAAATCCTGTGTCGATTTAATTTTCGCACCTTTATTTAAATCGCTTCCGCAACGCGAAAGAGTTTTATAACTCTATCTCCAAACGGCGATACCATACAACATTGCACCAACAGAATGAGTTTTGATATTATTTCAGATTAATCCATTTATCGTTGTGACTTTTCTGAGTTCGGCTCGATTTTTGTGAACCTTGTTCGAAACTAACATCTTTTAGTATCTACAAGTTCATTTATTGTCTTGAGTTGAATGTGAACTTCGGATTTGTTGTTCGATCGTTATTATTCGATTTTGTTGCTCGGTCTCGTATCGTGATTATTGAGCATCTGGGCCACTTCGTAATTTCCTTAAGTTCGGGTAATTGTTCGCTTATGTGAACTTACAAACCCTCGAGGTTATCGGAATTACATACTTGTTCAATGTTAGACTCGCATTTTTATTGTTGCACTGCTCGGATTTATCAACCATAGTGATTCATGCTCATTACTTTTTGTAAACATTCTTGCATCTTGAATCGGACTGCAGCAGCTCTGTACTGCATGGAACTCTTGTACGCTGTCAGCAACAGATAACGTGTGTTATCTTGGGTTGCCCTGCCTTGATTGTTCCATGTTTTAGGTTTCAGGACGAAACTTATTTTTAGAGGGGTAGAATGTAATACCCGGAATTTTGGCTTCCGGACATCTTGAATTGTTTGCCGATTTAAGCGGATGTAAGGCGCACGTGTTTACGTGATCATATGTCTTGCTTCGTTATTTGTTTGTTTTCATTCATATCATTGTCGTGTTTGACGTTTAACTTGAATTCTGAAATTAGTTCTATGATGATTTGTATGTGTATCCGTGTTATTGTATGTTGTTTGAGTCATGATTCATTTTGACATCGGTTCGTCGACTCACCGACCCATTCTCACCGGTTTTGGAGGAAAATGACGGTAGACACGGCCCTAGTTGCGCCGTGTGTTGGGCCGTTTGTGACACGGCCGTGTCTTAAGTGGGTGTTGCGCCGTTTGTTGGAACACGGCGCTGAACACACGGAATTTTGCGCCGTGTTGTTCAGGTTTTTCATTTTGCTTGATGTCCGAATATGGTGCTGGAACATGGTGCTAATTCAGCCGTTTTGCTGTGCCGTTTTGTCGAGGTGTATAAATAGGAAAGTCGCATTTTTAGCGTCATTTCACTTCTCTCTCTCGGTTTTTGGGTGATTTGATGAGGATAATAATCCTTGAGCAGATTATCATCATATGTTGAGGTCTTGATCATGTTTAAAATCATCCCTTGTTGATTCTTCATCCGAATTGAGGTAATTCTTTGAAAATCCTTTCCAACTATTTTTGTAGGGTTTTCCTCTTGATTTCGATTCTAGCCCGGTTATGATGAATCGGTTGATGTTGTCAGAGGTTGTTAATCATACTCTATGGATTGTATATTCATATTTTGTATTCATTCCTCCCGGTTGATGATTTTGGGTGTTCTTAAAGAACTATGAACATTTAATGTTCGATTAAATGTTTCGACAAGTTTTCTTCGGTTGTTGGTTGTGATTTCCGTTGTTATTGATCCTTATCCTCATAGTAATTGTGTTATCATTGTCTTTCACGTAGGTTGTAGGTTTTCAAGGCTATTCGTTCGAACTGTGTTATTCGGAGGATTCACCTCGATTATCGAGGCAAGTATCTTGCCCATACATTTTGTGTTTCATGGATATAACGATTTGGTAATCGACTATGTTCATTTACTTTATTATCTAACATGAACTTTCAAGAGAAATGATATATATTCAAAAAGAGTCCTTCACTAATACCCTTATGTGTTTTGAGAATGAATGAGTGTTATGGATATGCTATATCGTGGTTGTGAATTGGAATACATTGTCTTCATATTGTGTGGTTATAAAAGCTCTCTCTCTCTCTCTCTCTCTCTCTCTCTCTCTCTCTCTCTCTCTCTCTCTCTCTCTCTCTCTCTCTCTCTCTCTCTCTCTCTCTCTCTCCTTGTTAAGGGTTGTATGTTGGAATGTGTATAAGTTGGGTGAGTGCGTTTTATGTTGTGTTGTAATGTCGCTGACTCTTTTGTAAGGAAGTAATACTATTCGGCATTGTTCGGGAAATATATCTCCTCATTGAGTGCGATTGTATATATTCACTCTGGGTCGACCGACGGGTCCTCAGAGGGTTCTGTTTCCTTTGGTGCGGTTCCACGAATATATTTTGGGTTAACCACCCTGCGAGGGTCCAACGGGGCCTTAGAGGGTTCCATTGCCGTTGGTGCGGTTCCATGGTTAATCACGTATATAAAAGGAATGTGACGTACAATGAGACTTTGTTACTCTGGAATACTAGTCTTGAATCCGATTAATTATATATATATATATATATATATATATATATATATATATATATTCATGCTGGGAGGGCCTGACGGGGCCTCAGAGGGTTTCGTTGCTGTTGGTGCGGTTCCACGAATATTTTGGGATTAACCACTCTGGGAGGGTCCGACGGGGCCTCAATGTAATATCCGTATTTTTCCTTTTTCGGTATTTTTAATTTTGGTGTATTTTTCATTTTTAGTGACTCGCTTGTAACCGTATGGATATTTCGAGAATATTTAATACTGGAGTTTTTGTCATCCGAGCTTGTTTCGGACTTATTTTACCCAATTCCACGTTTATTGTAATTTATATTGCTATTTGGTTCGATTCCCGTTATCGTTATTCGGAACCGCTATTTCGGGATTGCCGTAAATCCGCCTTATGTTATTATGGATGTTGTGAGCTTTCGTTTGGTGTTTCGATCGTGTATCGTGTATTTCAGATGTTTTGGGCCATTTTGTAATTTTCTAGAGTTATGGGGCAATTAATATCATTGTTGTTTTCCAAACTTTGGGCAGTCGGAATCGTGTTTTATTTTAGTGCTTTAGTTCTGACTCGAACTCGTCGTGCATGTGTCTTCTTCAGTCCATTATTTGGTGTCGGGTTCGCGTTGTTTTCATACGGGGTAGAATTCGTCGTTTTCCAGCCTTGGGTGTTGTCTGTACTACTGTATGCGCTCGTTTGCGAACGCTAACTTTGTTTTGTAGTGTACGCTAACTCCGTTGAGTGGTGCACGCTAACTTCGCCAGTAGCGCGCGCTAATGATTCGAGCACAGCAGTGGCAGGATGTTTCTACTCTCTAGACGAGCAGTTTAGCGCACGCTAATTCTGTAGATTCGCGCATGCTATGGTTGAGACTTAGCACACGCTAGGTATGTGGCAGCGCGTGCTAATTCGATATTCCAGTTAAGGAAGAATGTTTCTGGACTCTAGATGACGAACAGGTAGCGCACGCTATGGGCCGATAGCATGCGCTAAAGGGGAACTTATAGTGCACGCTAATTATCGGGTAGCGCACGCTAACTGGTTATAACCGAAGGTTCTGACTAGGGTTGGATGGTTAGCGCACGCTAACCACAAGCCGTTAGTGCATGCTAAACCGTCTGGCTATATATACCCGAGAGTTGACCCAGACGCATCTATTTTGCTCACTTTTCTTTCTCCTACGCGGTTTGGGTGATCTAGGCGATTCTTGGGCGATTTCTAAGCAATTAGAAGTCTCTTAGGTCCAAGCTATCGTCTTTCTTGAGTTCTTGGTGTATATTAATAACACCAACCCTTGTTCTTCGTCTCCGATTCAAGGTAAACTCTTAGAACCCTATCTTTGGGTAAATTGGGGGTTTTCAAGTATTTATCCGATTTGGTTAGTGTTGTTGATTAATTCATGTTGTATATGATTAATCCTTGTGTATCCCATGTTTTCCCTACGAGGTCATGGTAAAGTTTGTGGTATTTGTGAAATCGAGAGGGTTCGATTGCGACCCGCCCTCGTTGTTGTTTTTGTACGAATTTACATGAATCGTAGGTGGGGTTTTCGGGTGTATTCCATTTTCATACTCGTACTGAATTGGTTGTTATTGTATTCTTCGAATCGGTAGGTTCGTGTTCGTCGATTCCTAGCAACCATAGTTGATTTTCCCATTCATTTCGTCATCAATATTCTCAAGGCAAGTATTCTTGTGAAACCCTTATGCTTAATAAGAAATGGTAATATATGTGTGTTCTTTGATCACTCCGGGAGGGTCTGACGAGGCCTCGAATGAATTTGTAATTTCACTCCTGATTCACGAGCTTGTTTGGATAGCATATCCGGGAGGGTCCACAGAGGCCTCGGATGGGACCAGTGGTTTAGCCCCGATCCTAGGCAAGTCATGTGCGTGATTTTTAACTATGGCCAGTTCGGGAGGGTCCATAGAGGCCTTGGATGGGACCAGTGGTTTAGCCATGGTCCTAGGCGATTTTGAACTGTGATTATTGACTGTTTGTTTTTTCGGGAAAAGACATGTCTTGTTTTGATTTTGAAATGATTTGATGCATGTACTATGAAATGTGTAAGCGATTGGTTTGTCTTGATTACTGGTACTAGCGTAATTGGTAACCCCTTTGGGGAAATTCGTGTTATGAATTTCAGGTCGCATTCAGCCTGTCGAGCGGGCACTAGAGTAGTATGAGGATACTGGCCAGAGTTGTTGACGTGTGCAATTCAATACCTTTATTTCACTTGTCCATTTTAAAACGTTTGTTTTTCAAACCTGTAAACTGATAGATGGTACTCGCGAGTACTTAGGCGTTAAATTTGGAAGATGGATTGTATACTAAATTTCATGTGTGATTCTCGATAATGTCTGGTTTACCGGTTGTACCGGGTGTTTTATTTTAATTTGCGTCTTGGTGATATGTATTTTCTCTCTAACCGAGAAGGTTAGACGAGCGGTATAAATTAGTTAGCCTGGTGGTTCCCACGTGGGGGTCCATGGCACTGTAATATACCCTGAATATCTTGGGGGTGTTACAGAAAATGGTATCAGAGAACTAGGTTTATGGATACCTAGGCTTGTCGGATAATTGGGTCTAGTTGTGTTTTATTTTGCACATCATCATCATGTCACCATCATCTCGGTACTTCCAGTGTTCGTAAGTTTTTCTTACCCCATTCTTTTATTTTCTCGTATCGTATTTCCATTTCTTGAACTGTGATTTTTTTCCCTCTTATACTTATCATTGAGTTGCTTTTACTTCATTTTATATCCAGTATGGATGCTGGGAGAGGTCGAGGTGGAGGTTGTGCTCGTGGTCGTGGATGCAGCCGGGGACGTGGGGCAGCCACGTCACACTCTTCTGGAGCTGGCAGTACTGATGGCCGTCAGGGCCATACTGCTACTCAGGATGGCCCAACTGGTAATGGCGTCGACTTTGGTGTTGCAGCTATGATGCAACAAATGGTGAACTAAATGGCTGCGATAGCCCAGGCGGTTCAAAACCCGACTCCGGCTCATGCTGCTCGAGCCGGAGCGGATCGTTGGCTTTAGGATGTCACCAAGATGGATCCTTCTCAGTTTTCTGTGGCTTCAGACCCGATTGGTTGGGAGGGGTGGATCAAAGAGATGTACAAGGTCTTTGTTGCCATAAATTATCATGAGGACTGCAAGGTCCCAATCGCCCAGTATTTTCTCACTGGGGATGCTGCTGATTGGTGGGAGGTTGTCGGGCCTCAGGATCATGATGCTTCGTGGGCCGAGCTCAAATACCTTATGGAAGCTGAGTACAGTCCGTGGCCAGTTCGCCAGGCGCGGGTCTATGCTTTTTGCAATGCTTAGCCGTGAGATATTCCGGTTTCTCAGGCCATTGCAGATTTCAACCGGAAATTGGGCTTCGTGAAGGCCCAGTTAAAGGAGGAGAGTGACTAGATTTGCCACTTTTCTAGGCGAATGAAACTGAGGATTCGTGATTACATGTATGGGCTCGCTTGCACCACTCTAAAGGACTATCAGAGTAGAGCTCTTGCTTATGATATGTCCTTGACGGCCAGTGAGGTGGCTCGAGAAAGTAAGAAACAGAAATTTGTCGGTAACTTTTCGGGTCACAACGGCGGAGTTCAGTAGAAGTCTCAGTCTGCTAACGTTTCTGCAGGCGGTTCGACTTGTTTTTCTGGGGAATTCCGAGGTACTACTAGTTCCCCCACTTAAGAGATCAGGTGTTTTATCTGTGGCCAACCGGGCCATAGGAACCGGGAGTGTCCTCGTCCACCATTAACTTGTCATACTTGTGGTCAGTCGGGCCACAAGGCTTCCTTTTGCGATCGTTTAAGGCAGAATTTTGGTGCCCATGCTTCTTTCCCAGCGCCTAGGGATCCAAGTGTGAACCAGGGGTTGTTTGCTCCACAGTCTCCGTAGAGTGCCAGCCGAGGGAGAGGTCGGGGCCAGCCCACCAGAGGGGGAGCTTCCATATCGGCTCCGCTCATCCGCGTGTGTATGAGATGCGGAGGGCTGATGATCCAGCGGCTACCGTGGCTACAGGTACCATTCATATCCATTCCCACCCTATCAGTGTGCTTTTCTATTCTGGTGCTACACATTCGTTCATCTCTCTGAAATGTGTGCTCCGTTTGGGTCTTGACTGTTTGTCATCTTGTGAGCCTTTCATCATTAAACTTCGTAGCAGTGATAGGATC
The DNA here is from genome assembly GCA_033398695.1 of Orobanche coerulescens. Lineage (NCBI taxonomy): Eukaryota > Viridiplantae > Streptophyta > Magnoliopsida > Lamiales > Orobanchaceae > Orobanche > Orobanche coerulescens. Next base: position 90,470,058 of record CM065818.1, on the reverse strand, counting down.
GTTGGTGATTGGGAGATTCGAGATTGTTCAGTCGTTATTTGTGAGAGGGCTTGGCTCTCCAATCTTATTATTATGGGTATTGAGGGTGAGGATTTGATTCTCGGGGATGATTGGCTCGAGCGGCATGGTGCGATCATGAGCTACCACACGAGGATCATCACCATGTTAGCTGAGAACGGTACCGAACACTCTTTCACGGGGCGAAAGAGGGAAACCAGAAGTTCGTAATTAACGCCTTGAAGGCGATATGACTCCTACGAAAGGGGTGTACATTGGGGTTACGCCTTGAAGGCGGAGGATGGTGGGGTCGAGTTTTCACCATTCCCGGTCATTAGTGAGTTCCCAGATGTCTTTCTTGACGAGTTGCTGGGGTTACCACCGGACCGGGAGGTTGAGTTTGCTATCGAGTTAGAGCCGGATGCGGCGCCGATTTCGAAGGTGCCGTACCGCATGGCACCTTCAAAGATGGCTGAGTTGAAGAAGTAGTTGAGTGAGCTTCTTGAGTCTGGGTATATTCGACCGAGCGTTTCGCCTTGGGGCGCACCGGTCCTGTTTGTGCAGAAGAAGGATGGTTCACTGCATTTATATATTGACTATCGCGAGCTAAACAAAGTGACCATCAAGGATGGTTATGCCCTTCGGACTAACTAACGCACCGGTAGTGTTCATGCAGTTGATGAACAAGGTTTTCATTGAGTATTTGGATAAGTATGTCGTTGTTTTCATTGATGACATCCTTATCTACTCGAAGAATGAGGATGAGCACGCGCATCATCTGCGTGTGGTGTTGGACGTTTTGAGGACCGAGTGACTCTATGTGAAGTTCTCGAAATGTGAGTTCTGGCTGAAGGAAGTGATGTTTCTGGGTCACGTGATTTCAGCCAAGGGAGTCCGTGTGGATCCACAGAAGATTGAGACAGCACTGGATTGAACACCAACTAAGAATGTGAAGGAGGTCCATAGTTTCTTGGGTTTGGCTGGCTACTATCGTAGCTTCGTCGAGGGGTTCTCGAAACTGGCTCGGCCACTTACATAGTTGCTTCAGAAATCCGAGAAGTTCGTCTGGTATGACGAAAGGCAGTCGAGTTTTGAGGAGCTGAAGAGGCATTTGACTTCAGCCCCGATTTTATCATTGCCATATGGCAACAATAACTTTGCTTTCTATAGTGATGCTTCGGGTCGGGGTCTTGGGTGTGTGTTGATGCAGTACGACAAGACCATTGTGTATGCGTCAAGGCAGTTGAGGCCGTATGAGCTCAACTACCCTACTCAAGACTTGGAGTTAGCGGCAGTTGTTTTTGCGCTCAAGATTTGGCGTCATTATCTCTTTGGCTCTGCATGTTAGATTTTTACCGATCATAAAAGTTTGAAGTACATATTCACTCAGCGGATATGAGGAAGAGGAGGTGGTTGGAATTGATTAAGGATTATGACCTTGAAATCCTTTATCATCCCGGCAAGGCGAACGTCGTGGCAGATGCCTTGAGTCAAAAACTGGTTACGTTGTGGACGCTTGAGATACTTACGTCTTAATCTGAGCTTCAGCGTGAGTTGATCGAGTTGGGTGTTGAGATTTTGTTGCCAGGAGTTGTCATGCAACTTTGTGCTTTGGGAATTTCGCCGTCGCTGATTAATGAAATAAAACTGAAGCAGTTGGAGGATCCGATGATTGCTCAAATCTGAGAGAATGTTCTTAAACTAAAGTCTATCGAATTTGTGATTCACGAGGACAGTGTGTTGGGATTATAGGGTCGGATTTGTACACCTAATGACTTGGAAGTGAGGCAGAGTATTTTACGTGAAGCCCATGATACGCCTTACTCCGTTCATCCTGGTTCGAGTAAGATGTACAAGGACCTAAGGAGGAACTTTTGGTGGAATGATATGAAGGCGGAGGTCGCACAATTTGTAGCAAGATGTTTGACTTGTCAGCATGTCAAAATCGAGCATTAGTGACCAATTGGGTTGTTGCAGCCGCTTCCTGTTCCGGAATGGAAATGGGAAGATATTTCGATGGACTTCGTCACGATCTTGCCGATATCGAAGTCTGGTATGAATATGGTTTGGGCGATTGTGGATCGTCTGACCAAGTAGGCACACTTTCTGGCCATAAAGGATACTTGGGGTCCGGATAAGTTGGCTCGTGTGTTTATTGCGCAGATTGTGAGGCTTCACGGTACTCCGAAGTATATTATTTCGGATCGTTATGGCCGTTTTGTATCGCACTTTTGGCAGGCAGTACATATGGCATTGGGTACTCGTTTGCGTCTGAGCACTTCTTTTCAACCTCAGACGGATGGGCATTCGGAGCGCACTATCCAGACATTTGAGGATATGTTGCGTGCTTGTGCTATCGATTGGAGCAGTGATTGGGAGGAGCATTTGCCATTGATCGAGTTCACGTACAACAATAGTTGACACGCATGGATTCGAATGGCACTGTATGAGGCACTTTATGGGCCGCGATGTCGATCGCCGATTTTTTGGAATGAAGCGTCCGATTTGGTTGGGACCGAACTGGATATATCTTTGGAGACAAGGAGGAAGGTGGAATTAATTCGGGAATGGATGTTGACTGCTCAGAGTCGATAGAAATCCTATGCTGATGTTTGTCGTCGACCTTTAGAATTCGATGTGGGAGACCATGTTTTGCTAAAGGTGTCGCCGACGAGTGGAGTTTTCCGCTTCGGGAAGAAGGGAAAGTTGAGTTCGAGATTTATTAGACCCTTTGAGATTCTAGAGAGGGTCGGCGAGGTGGGGTATCGTCTGGCATTGCCTCCGGCTTTGAGTCACGTCCATAGTGTTTTTCATGTTTCCCAGCTAAGAAAAATTGTTTTGGCTCCTAGTCATGTCATCGACTATGGTGAGATCGATATCGCTGAGGATATTACCTTCGAGGAGCATCCCTTGAAGATCTTGGAGCACCGTGAGAAGCGACTGAGGCATAAGATCATTCCGTTGGTCAAGGTGCAATGGTCGAGACATGGTGTCGAGGAGGCAACTTGGGAAACCAAGGATAACATGCGTGCTAGGTACCCCGAGTTGTTTGTTTCTTAAGTTTTGGGACAAAACTTATTTTTAGAGGGGGAGAATGTAATATCCGCATTTGTCCTTTTTTCGGTATTTTTCTGTTTGGTGTATTTTTCATTTTAATTAACTCGCTTATAACCGTATGGATATTTCAAGAATATTAATACTGGACTTTTTGTCATCCGAACTTGTTTCAGACTTGTTTTACCTAATTCCGCGTTTATTGTCATTTTCATCGCTATTTGGTTCGATTCCCATAATAGTTGTTCGGAACCGCCGTTTCGGGGTTGCCATAAACCCGCCTTATACTATTATGCATGTTGTGAGCTTTCGTTTGGTGTTTCGATCGTGTATTGTGTATTTCAGATGTTTTGGGCCGTTTTGTAATTTCCCAGAGTTATGGGGCAATTACTATCGTTGTTTTTTTCCGAACCATTGGGTAGTTAGAATCGTGTTTTATTTTAGTGTTTTAGTTCTGACTAGAACTCGTCGTGCGTGTGTCTTCTTCAGTCCGTTGTTTGGTGTCGGTGCGCGTTGTTTTCATCCGGGGTAGAATTCATCGTTTTCCAACCTTGGGTGCTGCATGTACTACTGTTTGCGCTCGTTAGCGCACTCTAACTTCGTTGTGTAGCAAACTCTAACTCCGTTGAGTGGCACGCCCTAACTTCGCCAGTAGCGCGCACTAATGATTCAAGCACAGTCGTGGCAGTAGGTTGTTTCTGCTCTCTGGACGAGCAGTTTAGGGCACGCTAAGTCTAGAGATTCGCGCACGCTATAGTTGAGACTTAGCGCATTCTAGGTGTGTGGCAGCATGCACTAATTCGATATTCCAGCCAAGGCAGAATATTTCTGGACTCTGGATGACGAACAAGTAGCGCACGCTATGGGCCAATAGCGGACGCTAACGAGGGGCTTATTGCGCACGCTAACTATCGGGCCAGAACCGAAGGTTCTGACCAGGGTTGGCTGGTTAGCGCATGCTAACCTCAAGCCGTTAGTGCATGCTAAACCATCTGGCTATATATACCCGAGACTTGACCCAGACGCGTCTATTTTCCTCACATTTCCTCCTACTCCGCGGCTGGGGAGATCTAGGCGATTCTTGGGCGATTTTAGGGCGACTTGAAGTCTTGTAACTCCAAGGTATCATCTTTCTTGAGTTCTTGGTGTATATTAAAAATCAAGCACACTAATAGGATTTGATAGTTCGAACGTAGATAGTTCAGCGAGCTATAGAAATCTATATCGGTTGAGGTGAGTGAAGAAAGGGTAAAGAAATATCGAATCATCCATTAGATGATTTGGTGTTAGACACTTTATTAAGTTAAACATATCAGAAAGTGTATGAGTTGCCCTCTATTAAATTTTATAGAGAATTTGATCACCACTAAGAAGTCGATCAATTAAAGACTTCTGATTTTCCACGTGGGAGTGTGTCTTTCCGATGAAATTTGTGGGAGCTGAGTTTTGAATAGAATATTCCTTAACTTTAATTACTGGTATCATAATTCACATATCACTAATCAAATCTATTTTATTTCTGCAATACTAAAATCTCATAAAAGAACTGTTAATCCTCTCATAATTATTTTTAAAAAAACACCTCACTGGACCAAACTTTGTAATTGGCTCCGAAATATGTGGATAGTCCTCATATGGAGGTTATGTCTTGGAGGTATTCATCTACTATCTCCTATTTGGACTAGGGCTAATCAGGACGAGGTTAATACCCATGAGAAATGGGTGAAAGATGATGTCAGAGTTTGTGGCTATAGAATAGGCTCTACGATAAATGAGTTGTACAGAAGCACGAGAAAATGACTTCTGTTAGGTTGAATCTGGCTCATCTGACCGAGCTCTATGGGGACCATAGTCGAATAGCTCAATTTGGAATATTAAAGCAGTTGTTCGGTACTTAGATGAAGAAAGGAGAGAAAGTCAATGACCATGTCCTCAAGATGATATCCATAATCGAGAGATTGGAAGGTCTCGATTTTAAGATGGATGCTTCTCTCCAAACCAACCCCATCCTTCAATCTTTGTTTGACTCCTTCTCACAGTTTGTTGTGAATTTCAAATGTAATGATATTTCTTGCAATCTATCCGGATTGATGAATAAACAATCCACCGCACAATCTTAAAGGAAGACACCGAGGGTGAATGAGGCATCACTTGTTATTTTTTCTGCACCTCCGAGGTCCAATAACAAGAAGCACTTGGGGCTCAAAGGTTCGGTAAAGGAAAGGGCAAGGTCCGCATGGTTCAAAATGCAAGTGAGGTAAAGCCAATCGATAAGTGCCTGAAATGCGGTACGCTGGTCCACTAGAGAAAGGATTGTCCTAAGGTTGATGGTGCATCAGCTACAGAACTTTTAGTTTTGGAAACAAATTATCCTACTACTGTTTTTTCTACTTCTTAGATTTTGGACACAGGTGCTAGTTCTGATACTTGTACTATGAATCAGGTTCTCAAAAGAAGTAGGCATCTTAAAACTAGGGAAGTGATGGTGACGGTTGGAAGCAGACAGAGTGTTAGGCTACCGAATTCAGATCACTTCTGTTAGATTTAGAATCTGTTTTGCTTTATCTTTAGATGTTGTATTGGTTTTGCCCAAGGGCACAAAAGCATTGTTTCTATTCCGATTGTGGAAAAAGATACCATTTTACATTGACAATGAGAGTTGTAATATTTATTTTAGAAATAAATTAGTTAACTCAACCACCTTTTTTAAATAGTCTTTATCATCTAAATCTACAAAATAAAATTGTTATAAATATTGTGACTAGAAAATGTGGTAGAGATGAAACTAACCAACCGTTAAAATGGCATCTTAAACTTGGACATGTTGGTCAGACAAAGATTCATAAGATGGAGAAAGATGGACTTATTGGTCTATTGGAATCGGATTCCTATCCTACTTGTAAATCTTGTCTTAGACCATCCCCAACAGTTTACACAAAAATAATGCAGCATCAAACACAAAAGTACAGAAAATCAATCATGTATCTCCAACAACTTACACAAAAATGCGAAAATCAATAATACATCTCCAATAGTTTACACAAAAGTACAATAAAACGAAAATATCTCATATATCTGTTTCTTGATTTAATTTAGATAATTTATATAAAGCAATAAATAATTCAAATAATATAAAAATGTAACAAATAATATAACTAATCAATTTCAACTTCAATATAAATTTATGCTGGATAAATTGAGCAACAATTTAAATTTTAACTAATTAATTCATTATATGAAGAAAAAATAGATAATTAACCTAGACACAAAAAGGAAAAAAGAAATATAATAAAAATAGAAAATTAGATATTCTTAAAATCTCAGCGCCGCTTCTTCCTCTTCTTCACTATACTACCTAAACAATTTCAGTTTCCATTTTCTCTGTCGACTCATCAAGAAACCAAAACAAAAAAAGGCATTATGATAGGAATTGATCGATATGAGCGTTATCTCTTTTTGGTGGAAAAGACGATTAAGCCCACATCAGCGTAGCGGAGAATGGAGATCTCATGGACTTTTTTGAGAAAGTGAAAAATGAGATATATATGAATAGATAAAAAATAATATAATGAAGAAGAAGAAGATGATGTGTCACGCAGCAACAGTGCTACGGGATAGATCCCGTAATATTGTAGAAAACACAAAAATTGGGATGAACTTTCAGTGGATGTTGGACAGCCTTTCTCCTAAAAAACCGCTGAGCGCTATTATGCAGAGTCTATTGGAGATGATTTTAAAGGCAAAATGATTAAGTCCCCCTATACAGGGCCTTGCGAAAGAGGTGCTAATAAACTTAGATTGATCCATACCAACACACGGGGTGCTTAAGAAGCAGCACGAGATGGACATCAGTATTTCCTCACGTCCAATAATAATCATACAATGTATGGTTTTGTGCAATTGATGAAACACGAATCCGAGGCCTTCATAAAATTCAAGGAATTTAAGGCTCTAGTAGAAAATCAAACTGGAGACATATTAAGGAACTTCAGTTGGACCGACGAGGCGAGTACATTGTAATGTGTTTAACAAGTACTTAAAGTAACACGAATCGTATTGCAACTTAAACCTTCAGCAACACCCCAGTTAAATGGTGTTTCAAAAAGAAGGAAGAGAACCCTGTTGGACATAGTTCATGTAATACACGCAATTTTGATTTTCTAATATTTCTTTCTTCTGGAAGGAGTCTGTTTAGTGGCTCGGTTGCGACCGTTTCGTCATTCTGAGAATGATTAATTCTACACTTTTGTGACATCCGAGTTTTTCGGTGTCTTTTTGTTGCATTCCGTGCTTCTTAGCGACTTTTACGCACTTAAGTTTGATTCCTGCGAATCTCGTTCGAAATTGTTGTTTCGTGTTTCCCGCAAGTTTATTTAACGTTGTTATACATGTTGTGAGCTTCGATTCAGTTATCCGTTGTCGTATCGTGATGTTTCGGGCGTTTGGGCCATATCATAATTTTCCTAAGGTGTTGGGCATTTGTTTTCATATTCATTTTCTTCCCAATCTTTAGGTTGTTGGAATTCTGTGTTCGTTATTATTCTGGATCATAGTCGGTGCGTTAGTGTGACCGAGACATTGTCGAACATCTAACCAGACTGTCGGAATGGTCGAGTTTCGACCATAAGGCCTGGCCAAGTTATGGCCATAAGGCATGGTCGGTTACAGACGTAAGGCGTGGTCGGTTACAGCTGCAATGCCTGGCCGAGTTACGGCCGTAAGGCATGGTTGAGTTACAGCCATAAGGCATTGTCGAGTTACGGCCATAATGCAACTGTACGTATTGGGCAGTAGCCCGAGGGGCTTGGTTACAACTATAAGGAGCTACCTGTTATGGCCGTAACGCGCTCCGCTACTTAAGGCCTGGGCGACGGGTTTTGCCCCATTTTTCTTCATTCTCCTCTCCTTCTCACCGAGATGAGTTTGAGTACGTCTTTTCATCCTCAGTTGGGCGGTCAGACTGAGCGGACAATCGAGACGTTGGAGAATATGTTGCGAGCTTGTGCCCTAGATTGGAGTGATGATTGGGAACTTCATTTGCCTTTGATCGAGTTAGCCTATAATAGTTGGCATGCGTCGATCAAAATGGCACCCTTTTAGGCGCTTTATGGTAGGCGATGTAGATTGCCATTATGTTGGTATGAGGCTTCGGAGTTAGTCGGAATGGAACTGGATATGTTGATGGAAACCAAGGAGAAGATTTCTATTATTCGAGACCGGTTGTCGATTGCCCAGAGCCGTCAAAAATCTTATGCTGATACTCGTCGTCGACCTTTGGAATTCGTAGTGGAAGACCATGTTCTACTCAAGGTGTCCTAACCAAACTGGTTTTCCACTTTGGGAAAAAGGGGAAACTTAGTTCGAGAACGTTTGAAATTTTAGACACGGTTGGAGATTTAGCTTATCGCTTGGCGTTGCCTCCAGCTTTGAGTCATGTCCATAGCATTTTTCATGTTCCTCTGTTGAGAAAGTACGTGTCGTATCCAAGTCATATTATCGACTATAGTGAGATTGATATTGCCGATGACGTTACCTTTCTAGAGAGACCGATAAAGATCCTTGAACGTCGTGAGAAGCAGCTTCGGCACGAAACCATTCCGTTGGTTAAGCTGAAATGGTCAAGACATGGAGTCGAGGAAGCAACTTGGGAGACGGAAGAGACAATGTGATCGGGATACCCCGGAATTTTTATTTCTTAAGTCTCAGGACAAAATTTCTTTTTAGAGGGGGAGAATGTAATAACCGTACATTCCATGAATTTTTTGCCTTTGACGTTCCTTCACTTTTGTTGCTCTTGTAAGCACTTATTGAGATGTTGTTGCTGTTGACTTAAGAGTTTCGTAACTTTCGGGACATGTTCGTATTGATTGGACTTTACAGCAATGTTCTGAGTGAGGTGCATAGCATACGCTAGGCGTAAGCTAACGCGTGATATTTCCGTTGAATAGCATGCGCCAGCTTCGCCTGTAGCGCATGCTACTGGTCCTGGCTTAGCAGAGACAGTAGCTGGGTTCTTTCCTCTAGACTAGCAGTTAGCGCATGCTAGACATGAGCTAACGCATGCTATTTGTGTTGAGTAACGCGCGCGAGCATCGCCTGTAGCGTACGCTAATAGGCTAAGTTTGGAAGGGGCAGTGAGGTGATTTCTGTTCTCTGGACTAGCAGTTAGCGCATGCTAGGTGTGAGCTAACACATGTTATAGGTATTGCATAGCATGCGCTAGTGCCGGATGTAGCACACGCTAGTGAGTTGGGCAGTAAGTTTGAAACTTCTGCATGGTATCAGTTAGCGTACGCAACGCTATTGTTAGTGCAGAGGGTTTGGATGATTTCCATCCTCTATGTGAATACTTTGAAGATTATGGACCGTAAAAGGGGGGTTTCAGGAGTTTTCCTTGAGAATTGAGTATTGATGATTGATTATCGTATTTCATTACTAATCGTTTAGGTCGGAAGTGCGTTCTTGGACCTCTTGAGCTTGAATACCATTTTCACTTCAGTTATAATGTCTCAAAGGCAAGTATATGTTTATGATTTTACGTTCTCGACTTTGAAAGTGAGGTATATGAATTGTGTGATTATATATATTCATTCTGGGATGGACCGACGGGTCCTCGGAGGGTTCCGTTGCCTTTGGTGCGGTTCCATGAATATTTTTGGGTTAACCACTCTGTGAGGGTCCGACGGGGCCTCGGAGGATTCCGTTGCTTCTGGTGCGGTTCCACGGTTAATCACTTATATATTGACATGAAATCCTATGATATTTAGTTATTCCGGAATACTAGTCTTGAGTTTGATGAAACAAGAATTACGTTTACTTTATAGTCGAGAAGTATTGTGTTTCATATTCGATATACTTGTACTAGCTATTCGACGACTAACCCCTTTTGGGGGAAATACCTTTCATGTATTTCAGGATCCATGAAAGGGGAAAGGGGTGTACCGAGTCGGCGCGAAGATGATGGGCAAGAGTGATGTTGTGTCTTGTTTCTATCTGTGTTTTGTACTTTGTTCCATTCGGTATGGTTGTACTTGGAATGGTTTGTATACTTGAGTAATGTTTCAGATGTTCATGACGTTGTGGCCTGTGTTGCCCTGAGTTTTAATTTCTAATGTATTGTATTCTATCGGATTGATTATTACATTGGTGTCATTCTTATTGCCTTCTATTGGGATTATGTTTAGACCTCATCAGTCTGAAATTTATGGTTCCGCATAATTTACTAGCCTTTTGGGTCCCACGGAGGGGCTCACGACCATGTAATATGCCCTGTATAACTTGTGGGTGTTGCAACTAATATTAATTCAGTCCACTAAAGAGTTAATATTGCACTTCCTACCCAAATGCCAAATTACGAAATCAGGCTCCTTATTTAAATATATTATTTCCCGTGTTTGAGATATGAATATCCATTAATTAATTTAAGCTACTGACAACTTTAATTAATTAATTAATTTCTTATCCAAGAGTAGTATCACTCAAACCTTATTAATATATCGAAATGAGATCCACCTGCAGGGTTTAATAAAATAAATATTATCGATCTCCTCAAGGGGACATCATCAAACAGCATGAGTCGGGACATGATTTCTAGTTATAATGATAGGTGTCATATAAGTAACACTTTTGCCCAAGATGCTAAGCATATTGAGTCAATCACTTTGACTCTCACCCATGATAAATCAAAGTAATAAATATTATAAATACATAATTAAATATTACATACTTAGAATTAAGAAATAATTATTATTCGAGATTTACGTTCTTCTTACAGTCAGTACACAAGACACTATATCATTGTGATCCAGTTCATCCAATGCAAATACGCTAATGCATGCTAATATTCAAGACCAACTTATCTCAAGCATTTACAACCTTTCATATATTTTGTCTAGAATTATATAGGTTGTGAATTATTATATTATTTTATAAGGCACCGATAATGTGATCTTCCGTGTGACACCAACACACCACATTATCTATATATAAAATAATTAGACATTTCATTTGCATAACCATAATGTGAATAAATATGCAAAACATGTGAATAAATGTAATTAATATTCTCATAGGTAGTTATAGGGAAATAAGGTAATACAAGCATAAAGTATGCTTTGCAGTATGCAATCCTAACACCATAAACAAGAAGATCAGGCCCCAAACTAGTATACTTCAAACCCTTCGCCTTCACAATGCTCTTCCTATGCCCTGGCCTTCCCACAGCCTAAAATATGATAAAAACAACATATTTCGCCCCTAAACCACAGGTTCAGTTACACAAGATAATAAATATCATTATATATACAACGGGCATACGTAATTCACACATAATGCATAAACCAATAAATCATCAGTTCAAACGGAATATATGCAATCATACATGTTGTATAATCCCAATGTTCGATTATAATTTCAAATCGTTGAACATAGGCAATTAAAATATGAATCGACCAGATTATAACCTATCCCATTGAAACACACGCAATTGAACATGTTGTATGTGTCAAGCATATTTATGGCTCATATGATGGCGCCACACTGTGCTCGGGATTAGAAAATGTGTTTGTCCACATATCAACAATGTAAGCGGAATCCTGATAACATACATGTAATAATGTACTAATTAGTCTCATGAGCATCCCCCCCTCCCGAGTGCACAGTCCAGTTTGAGGCTAACTACCAATACATGACCATATATGTCCGACATGAAAATCCTACACATACCAACCGGCACGCCCGTGCGACTCGGAATGCCACGATAGCTAAAGTGACATAGGAATTCAATAATTAATTAAAAATTCCCCAAAGGAACCAAACAACTCAACGAAGGGAATATGAATCCAAGAATGATCCGACAACTCACAAAGTACAACGATAGTATCAATAAGACCCGAAAACACTGTTCCTCGATAAGCGATCGACGCGATCAACAAGAACATCATTATGAACTGAAATTCATAAAGCATAAACATACGTAAAACATACAACATATATAAGACATATTATCATCATAACCAGAAAAGAATTTACTTGTGTTGACACCGAAGACGTAAAAAATGCCACCGCACAATTAGGACATCCTCCATGTAACAAACGATCGCCCAAATGAACAATCAAAACCAATCAATCTCACGAACAACCTTAAATAGAATACAATTCATTCAATAACATAATTCCACAATACCATTATCGAATTCATGGAAATTGATATCCACAATTCAACACGAATAGTTCAACCTATTCAAATGAATATCAAAGTCCTAAATTATTAGTTCAACATTCCCAGTTCATATCTATGATCAAAATAACATGTTCATAATGTTCTCCAGCATGTATGATAATCTATTCTACAAGGATTATTAAGAACAAAATCCAATTAATCATTCTATTATTACAATCATCATATATCATCATAATCTCCTCTAGAATATTACCAACACATAGACATGATGTCTTAAACAATCACCAACTCATCAAGAATTTTGGATTTAACAACAAGTCTAACATAACCATTTCAAAGTTATGACAATTTTATCTTATATCTTATCATAAATTTTCATTAAAATCCAAGAACATTATTGATATATGTTGGGTTTTGCGTGTGTCTAATACAATAAATATGAGCAAAACGCAGCGAAGAAATCAACGAAAAACCCAGATGAGGATCTTCATGCAGTAATTTAATTGATTTATAAAGAGTTCGTCGAATTACCTTAATTCAAAGAACAGATCTGTAACCCGGACCAGAAGTTGATTAATATCGTATTTCTCTTTCAGTGATCCACACACGAACAACTAGTACAAGCCAGATTGCTAGATTCTTACGAATAATATGTTGGAAATAAAACGCAGCGGAAGCGAAGTTGGTAAATGTTTGATTAAAGAATTTTATGCATCCACGAGCATAAAACGTATTTAGGCATGCTATTAATTAACTACTAAGATAAATAAGCAATCTAAATATTATTTAATATTTGTTAATTAAATAGGTTGGTAAATTAAATATCCTAATCTAGATCAAAGATTATAGGATATTTACCTTTGAAGTGTAGTGGTTGCTTGATCCTTGATATTCTTTTATTTCCATCTTTAGATCTTCTAGAGTATGATCCGCCTTAATCCGGACGTTGTGTGTGCAATGAGCTAGCGAATCTATCTTGGACAAAAGTGGATCAGCCGAACCATGTTCTTATGAGTCACTCCATTTTTTCCTATTTTTCTATTATTATGTAAATACTCTTAGAAAATTGATGTGTTAACTAAATTGTAGAATTAAAGACACAAGTCAAGATATACAATTAAACACAAGAAGAAAAAAATTGAATCTCCCTCACACAAGATGTCACACGGCCAAACCCCCTCTTAATGCCATATTTATAGGCTTTGGACTACTCTAGGGATCTCAAGGAGGATTAGGGTCAGGACTCGTAGTGCAACCCAACTTCCCAAATTAATCCTTTTCCTAATATGGTTGAGTTCACTAATATCAACTCAGTCCACCAAAGAGATAATATTGCACTTCCTACCTAAATCCCAATTTATGAATTCGGGCTCCTTATTTTAAATATATTATTTTCCGTGTTTAAGATGTCGAATGTTCATTAATTAATTTTAAGCTACTGACATCTTTAATTAATTAATATCTTATCCAAGAGTAGTACCACTCGAACTTTATTATTATATCAGAATTAAATCCACCTGCATGGTTTAATATAAAAATCATTATCAAGCTCCTCAAGGGACATCATCAACCCGCACGAGTCGGGACACAATTTCTAGTAATAGTAATAATTGTCATATAAATAATATTATTTCCCAAGATACGAAGCTTATTTAGTCAATCATTTTGACTCTCACTCACGGTAAATGAAAGAAATAAATATTATAAATACACAATTAAATATTATATACTTATAATTAAGAGATCGTAATTATTCGATATTTACGTTCTTCTTACAGTCAATACAGAAGACGCTGTCTCACTTTGATCCAGTTCGACATATGCAAATACGCTAATGCATGTTAATAGTCAAGACCAACTAATTTCAACCATACACTACAACCTTTCATATAATTTGTCTAATAATTATATATAAGTTGTGAACTATTATATTATTTTATAAGGCACCGACAACGTGATCTTCCGTGTGACACCAACACACCACATTATCTACAATATAAAATAATTTGACAACCATAATGTGAATAAATATGCAAAACACGTGATTAAATGTAATTAATATTCTCATTGTAACACCCCCAATCTGCTCAGGGATATTACACGCCGTAGAACCTTTCCTCAAGGATCTACCAGGCTGGTAACAACATATAACAACTCAACCATGCCTTTAAGGCTAAAATGACTCAGTAGACCGATTTGGTCTTTCAATAAATACATACAACTCAAATACAACTCATGCCCACGCAGGGGTCAAAACACAACCACACCCGTACAACGGGAAAAATATAGCAGCGGAAAATAAAGTACAACTGAACCAATAAACAATGCATGGTTCCTCATGTGATTAGTATCGATCGTCTTTCATCATCCTTCGTGCCGACCCTGTGTTATGCTCCAAAACCTGAATGGAAAAACAGACATCCACCCCCGAATACTCGGGGGTTAGCAAAACTCCACTGTTTTGCTAGTGCAAGTGCAAAGTGCAAATACGAGCCATACAATTCACATTTCACGAATAACAATAACCAGGAATCCTTAAAAATCCAAACGTGACGAAAAGTACTTCCCGAGGCAAGAGTTTGGTAAAACATTCTAAAACCGAAAGGTCGCAAATCAAGGGAAAACAATTTATAAAACAGTTTGAATTGCCATCGAGAGTTTTAATAGGAAACAATTTAGGATTACCGAATCCTTCGCTTTCAAAAATCAACGTGGTCATGACCCAAAGGTTTTGTTTTCGTAAATAAAACCAACCATAATACACAAGGTTAAAAACCCACGCCATGCGTCCTCGACGGACATAAAATACACACGCACCCGTGAAGTTTCACTCGTGAATCCAGGTCGAAGCCAATGGAATTCCCTCCATGGTCCCGTCGAACCCTCCCGAGGTGAGCAAACACATTCACAAAACATAAGCAACCGCACTCGTGAATCCAGGTCGAAGCCAATGGATTTCCCTCCGTGATCCCATCGGACCCTCCCGAGGTGAGCGAAAAACAATCACAAAATATACACACGTAGCGGTGAAGTTTCACTCGTGAACCCAGGTCGAAGCCATTGGAATTCCCTCCGGGGTCCCGTTGAACCCTCCCGAGTTGAGCAAACACATTCACAAAACACAGTACTCACATCGCCTAGGACCGGGTCGAAGCCACAAATCCCACTCCGTGATCCCGTCGGCCCCACCCGAGCTGGATAGCGAAATACTCAAGCACCACACTTCGCCTAGGACCGGGACGAAGCCACAAATCCCACTCCGTGATCCCGTCGGACCCACCCGAGCTGGCTAGCGAATCAATCATGCACAAATAACATATCACACCAAGGATATCCAAACAATTCACCCAGAGGCATCAAACACTTAGCAAAACACCACGTCAAACCACAATGCACCGAAATGAAACAATATACGTCCACACGCAAATACCAAGTGCATCAACAACACCAAACATATCCATAGGATTCACATAGTCACTTACAACCCACAATTTACAAAGCACACGCGTTTGAAAGTGAGCCTTTAACGAGGCTAGTCGAATCTTTTGAAAACTCATTTCAAATAAATAAACAAACACACCAATTATCATATTCACAAAACAAGAATAGTATGGACAAGGTACTTGCCTCAAAATCGGCACGCAAGTATCCCGACGAACACGGCTCAACCGGAAAGCTTTGAAACGCCCGATGCTATCGAAAAGGAAGACGACAACGAACGGAAGGGTTCAACTCGGTTTCTTCGCAAGAAACTCGACCCTAATAACATATAATCAATAAATTATTGATCATACGAGGAAGAATAATCGTAGAACGCCCGAAAACCCCTCTAAGACATTTTACCGGATACCTTCAAGGTGTCGATCAAGAACTCGACCAAAACAACGAATCGATACAATCCAACCATGGAATAATAAAGGAAATGATATAATACATCTAAATAATCATCAATCCATCATAATCCTAAGTTAAATCGGATTAATCGGACGAAAACAACCAAAATACCCAAATTCCCCAAAACTAGATTTTCAAGAAATCTAACCTTGATTCGGTAGATCGGAGGATGTTAACGGATGATTGATTGATGATATAACCTCAATAACTTCGAGGATTTGTTGTTCAACAACATGGTTCCATGGTAAGAACAACCCCAGCCGCGGAAGAGAAGGGGAAGAAGGAGAAAATGGCAAAAAAAACGACTGCAGGGCCTTAAATAGGGTGACTGCCGGCCGAGTTACATACGTAACCGGCCATGGCTTACGTACGTAACCGGCCATGGCCGAACTCACTGCCTGGAAATGCCGGAAACGTTACGTACGTTACCGGCCAGGGCCTTACGTACGTAACTGCCGAGCACTATCTTTCAAGTAGAGTTTTATGTCTTTAATTTTACTATCTAGTAAATTTACGTTATGACAAGTAAAATTAATAGTTGGTTCCTCTTGGCCATGTATTAATTAACATAGATTCCAATGGGGAGATTATTAGTTAATACGCCTAAGTGAACACCGTAATTTAACAACCTTAAAATATTGTCTACTCAATAATAGTCCTACAGATGGAGAGGTCCTATCATAAAAAATAACCTTTTGTTATCATTTGAAACTAAAACTAGTGAACTTATAATTAGCACATCCGATATGGAGGAAGACCCTAATGTCAACGCGGATGCTAATTACTTCAAAATTTAAAGTAATTATGGAGGCCAATTTGATTTTATTTAAAAAATAAATCAATTTAATCACTTAATTATTTTAACCTTAAGGTTTTTAATTTTCTCGTCCTAACTTGCAAGAAACATATCATGTATACATTCATATATGTCATACATCCAAAATAGTAAAAATAAAAATAAAAGCATGGATAATTCAATTATCCAATTATCATGGTCTTCTTCCTTGAATTTAATCCGAGGAAATCTTCGACTCGATTTCTCCCACTGGATCAAGCATCTCGTCACTCCTACCCACTCAGGCCATGGATTTCCAAAATTAAAGTTTCACTTTTATGCAAAATTAACTACATAAAAAAATTCAATTTTAAATCCTGACTCTCCACCGGACGCAACGAACGCCGATGAAACGGACCGGACTAAAAACTGGACGACCGGACCCGAACCGACCCAGAACAGGGTGTCTGCGGCCCTCGTCGGCCAAGTCCTTGCTCGTGACGGCCATGTCTTTGCCGCGAGCGTCTTTGTTGTCGGCCTGCCCATCGATAGTCCGGTGTCCCGGTTCTGCTCTACTTCTTCGTGACTTCGTCTTCTCCGAATTTGATTCTATTTTTACACAAAATAAAATACATCGAATTTACAGCAAGATTACCCAAAAAAATAAGATCCTAGATCTACCCGCGGATTTTTGCACGAAAAAACCATTACATGACTCAAAATCAGGCCAAAGCAACAATTGCATAAATAATAAAAATAAATAAATAAACCATTCATATAACCATGATAATTTGATCATATTCCCTGCAAGAACACATCTAGCAAAATACTCCAACATCAAATTACATAAATATTTAAATTGCTATCAATTAATCACCAAAATTAATTAAAATAGCAAAAGCCTAAACCTTTCTCCGATACCAGTTGTTGGAAATAAAACGCAGCAGAAGTGAAGTTGGTAAATGTTTGATTAAAGCGTTTTATGCATCAACGAGTAAAAAACCTATTTAGGCATGCTAATTAATTAACTACTAAGATTAATAAGCAATTTAAATATTATTTATTATTTTTAAATAAATATGTGGGTAAATTAAATATCCTATTCTAGATCAAATATCGTATGATATTTACCTTTGAAGTGTAGTGGTTGCTTGCTCCTTGATCTTCTTGTATTTCTACCTTTAGATTTTCTAGAGTATGATCCGCCTTAATCCGGATGTGTGTGGGCAACGAGCTACCGAATCTTGCTTGGACAAAATTGAATCGGACGAACCAAGTTCTTATGAGTCACTCGATTTTTTTTTGTTTTTCTAGCATTATGCAAACACTCTTAGAAAATTGATATGTTATCTAAATTGTTGAATGAAAGACACAAGTCAAGATTATACAGTCAAAAACAAGAAGAAAAAAATCAAATCTCCCTCACACAAGATGTCACACGGCGAACCCCCTCTTAATGTCCCATTTATAGGCTTTGAACTACTCTAGGAATCTTAAGGAGAATTAGAGTTAGGACTCCTAGTGCAACCCAACTTTCCATATTAATCCCTTTCCTAATATGTTTGAGTTCCCTAATATCAACTCAATCCACTAAAGAGTTAATATTACACTTCCTACCCAATTCTCAATTTATAAAATCGAGCTTCTTATTTAAATATATTATTTCCTGTGTTTAAGATATCGAATGTCTATTAATTAATTTTATGCTACTAATAGCTTTAATTAATTAATATCTTATCCAAGACTAGTACTACTCGAACCTTATTATTATAGCAGAATTAAATCCACCTGCAGGGTTTAATATAATAATCATTATCGAGCTCCTCAAGGGGACATCATCAACCTGCATGAGTCGGGACAATTTCTAGTAATAATAATAATTTTCATACAAATAATATTATTGCCCAAGATACGAAGCTTATTGAGAGTAAACCAAAGCAATAAATATTATAAATACACAACTAAATATTATATACTTAGAATTAAGAGATAATAATTATCCAAGATTTACGTTCTTCTTACAGTCAGTATACAAGACACTATCTCCCTTCGATCCAGTTCAACTTATGCAAATATGCTAATGCATGCTAAATACCGTACTGGAAGAGCCACATAACACACATGTATGAGTTTCACAAAACTCAAGCTCCTATACCATCTTCTGTAACACCTCCAAAACCATCCGGGAATATTACAGCACCGTGGGTCCTGCGCCGGAACCCACAAGGCTAAAATCATTTTCACAATCATTTCAAACACGCCAAAAAGGCCGATGACGGTAAATCTTTCAATTACTCAAATACTCTCCAAAAGTCCCCTTACAAATACCATCATAAATGTAACACCCCCGATATATTCAGGAATATTACAATGCCGTAAATCCTTTACATAAGAATTTACAAGGCTGAAGAAACGAAAAGACAATAACAAATACCAACATATGAAAGTAACTGAAATAATATACAGCAGTTCTGGGCCAATACCGAAATACAAATATCCAAATGAAGAATATTAATACATCACAAAATCCAATCATCACAAACGAAGACGTACTCGATTACTTATTAAAAACAACACCAACAACAGACAATTAAACCCGGCCGGAACATCACTCTGCACCCTCGTCGTCATGCAAATCCAGTGGTTGTTTCCGTGCTCTCCTAGATTCTGAACATAAACAAATGTTCACCCCCAAAGTGGTTAGCACAATGATGGTAGTACAAGTACCACAACATATTATTCAATATCTCACGAAGAATAATAACAACATAAATGACAAAATACCAACGAGTCTCCTCCTACGAGAAACTCCTAAATAACATACGCAAATGATAATCCCGACATGATATCCCAACATACACATGGTGATTCCGATGATCCAGCGTTCACTGCCTAGAACCCACGATGATTCCATCAGACCAACCCGTGGTGGAAAAACTCGTCTGATGATCCAGGGCATGCTAGCATAGATCCCCCAATGATCCCGTCGGACCAACACGAGGTGGACATTCAACAACGACATAAATGCACAACAATATGTATAACATCAATACATAGAACAATTAAAGTACTTGCCTCGATTCGATGACAAGAATAGCACTTCGACGAATATTAATACACTCGAAGGTCGCCCATTCGATCAATCACGTTGCAAAGCTCGAACCTTAAACAAAAGAAATAATATAGAATTCATCTCACTTCGTACGAACATCTAACAATCCAAATTACGGTCAAAAGTTTATAAAACGTATCCTGCCTGGTCTGCGTAACGTACGTTATGTATCCAATGTAGCATATGTTAAGGCTACTCGTTAGCGTACGTAAACTACGAAGTCTAGCGTACGCTAATCATACATTGACAGTATCTTCTCTGATCAGTTAAACAACTCGTCTGATGATATAACGTACGTTACGTACTAAACGTAGCGTACGTTAATTCTGCCCGTTAGCGTACGTAAGTTATAGTTCCTAACGTACGCTAAACCCATATGACAGTTTCTCACTGAACATATGATTGTTTCGATTGGTGATGAAGCATACGAAATCCTCAATATTAACGTACGTTACCCTTCTACATATCATGCTCATACAATTATGAATGATCTTACGGATTCAAACATCTTCGAATTCAAGGATATGTATATCATCACAACACTTAATTCAATCTCGATTACCATTCTCATGTGAAGTTAGGGTGATCTAAGGTTGATGCGCTTGTTTCTAATATCTTCATTACATTCAAACTTTATCTTAAAGATGAACTAATCAATCCAACTTATAAGAAAGGATACAACTTTTGATGATTCTTTCTTAAGTCCATTTAGTAAAAATGGTATGAACACTAAGTCTACGATCAATATGAGATAACATTCGATACAGATTATCAATCTCAGAACACTATTCTCATCATTTGACATAACAAGATTCCAACTATGATGTTCCGAGCAATGATAACTCAATTATAATCATCCTAACTTCTAAACATGATATTTGGTTGCATAAGTCATCTATCTGATCTACTATTCTCATGAGTCTGATCATAACATCCTTAAGAACATGAATCTAAGGTTGGGGATACCATAACATACCTTATGATGAAGAAAACACCGAAACAATAGGTAGGGTCCAACTCCGGTTGCTTGTGTGCCAATCCAAAATGTTTCTTCACTTCAATGATCAAGCATAAGTGATATCCAATCTTCAAAGATCAAGTAAAGATGGCCTATGGATGTTTATGAAGGAGGGTAGGCTCTCTAGACTTCAGAGAATGAAGGATAAGTGAAGAAAACGTAGGCAAAATAAAAGGGGGTGCTGTATCTTTTATAATGTTTCTATATTTACATATGTTAGCCTTCCATGCATAACGTACGTTAGCTGTTTAGCATACGCTACCCTGATGTCCTTAGCGTACGCTAATGAGTGTTGACTCCAAAACTGTCCAGGTTCGCCCGTGGGAATCTTATCTGGACCCATTGATTGGCTGGCGCTTGTGCCAGCCGCCCTGCTCTATTATTGGCTGTCTTACGTACGCTATGCCATCCTTCGTAGCATACGCTATACTTGTCAATATAACGTACGTTAAGCTTTCCTCTTAACGTACGTTAACATGTATTTGCATGAAAAATTTTGTGATGATATTATCATGCACATGGATACGTATATGAGAAAGATCATACTTCGATTATTGATATCACAAATCCAAATAATACAAGGTTCAATTACAGATGAAATACTCAACAATTAATCCGGATATTACATACTCTCCTTATAAAAAGGAGTTTCGTCCTGAATCTCAAGACAAAAATAACTCTGGATATCTGAACCTCACGCTATCTTTCGTTTACCAAGTAGATTCTTCCACTCCGAGGCATGACCACTAAACCTTAACCAAAGAGATCGGTTTGTTTCTCAATTGTTTAACTCGACTCTCGAGTATCCGGATCGTCTCTCTTCAAACGTGCCATCCTAAGCGACTTCGATCTCGCCGAAATCAATGACATGACTAGGATCTGGTATATACTTCCATAACTGGGATAGGTGGAATGCGTTATGAACATGGCTCAACGACAGCGGTAATGCCAACCTGTATGCCAACTCTACAACTCTCTCAAGAATTTCAAATGGTCCGATATATCTCGGAATAAGCTTTCCTTTCCTCCCAAGTTGAAAGATTCCCCGAGTAGGAGAAACTTTTAAAAGCACGTGATCTCCAATACTGAACTCTAATCGATGATGACGCACGTCTGCGTAAGATTTCTGTCGACTTTGGGCGGTCAACAACCTTTCGTGAATCAAGGCTATCTTCTCTCGTGTCTGCACGATCAATTCCGGTTCTGTCCCGATCAAGTCTGACGCATCATCCCAACACAGCGGCGATCTGCATCTTCTCCCGTATAATGCCTCAAACGGTGCCATCTTAATGGAAGCATGCCAACTATTGTTGTAGGTAAATTCAATCAATGGTAGATGAATTTCCCAATCAGTCGGCCAATCCAAGGCACAAGCCCTCAACATGTCTTCCACTATTTGAATAGTCCTCTCGGACTGTCCGTCTGTCTGCGGATGATAAGCTGTACTGAAGTTCAATTCGGTTCCCAAGGCCTTATGAAATGCTTTCCAAAAATGAGACACAAAGCCACCGTCTCGGTCAGAAAAAATAGTCTTCGGCGCACCATGCAATCGTACCATCTCTGAAATAAATACTCGTGCCAACTTCTCAGGTCCCCAAGTGCCCTTAATGCCTATAAAATGAGCCAATTTGGTTATATGGTTAACTATAACCTAAATCGTGTTCATTCCTGTTCTGGACCTTGGCATATTAGTGATAAAGTCCATCGATATGTCCTCCCACTTCCATTCAAGAATCGGGAGAGGCTTCAGCATTCCGGTAGGTCGTTGATGCTCGATCTTAACCTGCTAACAAGTCAAACATTTTGAGACATAATCCGCTACTTCTTTCTTCATGTTGCCTCACCAGAAGTTCTGCTTCAGGTCCCTATACATCTTACTGGTGCCCGGGTGGATAGAATAGGGCGTGCTGTGAGCTTCTTTCATAATTGTTTGCTTCAGAACATCGACATCGGAAACACAAAGTCGGTTCTGAAATCTCAAGACTCCGTCATCATGATTAAGAATCCTGGGGCCTTTCCCTTGATCACCTCATCACGTAACCGAATCATCAGAGGATCATCAAATTGCTTAGATTTGATTTCTTCAGCTAACGATGAAGTTAATTCCATCACACACAGTTGTCCTTGGACTCTTTTCAATCATACTTCAATTCCTTGGCGAATCAATTCTCGTTGAATGCTGGGCTGGGAGGTCAGAGTCTCCCGTATATGAATAGAAATAGGCTTGTGGCTAAGTGCATCGGCTGCTACATTTGCTTTGTCTGGATGATAAAGAATCTCCAAGTCGTAGTCCTTAATCAATTCCACCCATCTCCTCTGCCATATGTTCAACTCTTTCTGACTGAAGATGTATTTGAGACTATGGTGATCCGTAAAGATTTGACAGTGAGTCCCGTATAGGTAATGTCTCCAGATTTTCAAAGCAAAAACTACCGCTGCCGGCTCTAAATCATGTGTTGGGTAAGTTACTTCATAAGGTTTCAGCTGTCGTGATTCGTAGGCGATCACCTTCTCATTTTGCATCAATACACACCCGAGACCTTAGTTCGAAGCGTCACTATAAACTATGAATCCTCCAGTTCCCTGTGGGAGTGCTAAAATCGGTGCCGTCATCAATCTCTTCTTCAATTCATCAAAGCTAGTCTGGCACATCTCGTTCCACTCAAACTTTTAAGTTTTTTGTAGTAGTCTAGTGAGTGGGCGGGTAATTTTGGAAAACCCTTCCACGAACCGACGGTAATACCCAGCAAGTCCTAAGAAATTCCGGACTTCTTTCATGTTCTTAGGAGACTTCCAATTCATAACTGCTTCGATTTTCTGTGGATCTACTCGGACTCCTTCTGCTGACACCACATGACTGAGGAACATTACCTCCTTTATCCAAAATTCACACTTAGAAAGTTTGGTGTACAATTGCTCGCTTCTCAAAAGTTCTAAAACTATCTACAAATGCTGCGCATGCTCTTCTAGGCACTTAGAATAAAGCAGAATGTCATCAATGAACACAACCACAAACTTGTCCAAATACTCTATGAACACTAGATTCATCAATTCCATAAACAGGGCAGGTGCATTAGGGAATGGCATCACTACAAACTCAGAATGTCCGTAACGAGTTCTGAATGCTGACTTCGTAACATCAGATTCCTTAATCCTCAGCTGATGATATCCTGATCTCAAATCGATCTTAGAAAACACCATTGCTCCTTGAAGTTGGTCAAATAAATCATCAATCTATAGCAACGGATACTTGTTCTTGATTGTTATTTTATTCAGCTCTCGATAGTCAATACACAATCGAAGCGATCCATCCTTCTTCCAGACGAAAAGAACTGGTGCACCCCAGGGTGAAATGCTTGGCTGGATATAGCCTTTGTCCACTAGCTCTTCCAGTTGCTTTTTCAATTCATACATCTCAGTAGGTGCCATACGATACGACGCCTTAGAAATTGGTGTAGCTCTTGGTTCCAGCTCGATGGTGAATTCTACATCCCATCGTGGAGGTAGTCCAGGTAATTCGTCAGGAAACACATTCGGAAATTTGTTCACAATAGGAATGGATGAGAGTTCTACTTTTCCATCTTCTTCTTCATTGCATAGCACCAGTATCCAGTACAGCCCCGTTTCAACAATTTGACAGCTTTTATCGCCTTGATCATCTTTCCTGAGCTTCCTAGTTTCCATCCTTCAAACAGTATTTTGGAACCATCATCAGCTATCACCAAAATATTCCTCTTTCGGTAGTTTACAATAGCTCCATATCGATTAAGCCAATCATCTTCGAGTATCAGGTCGTCTCCTTGCATTTCTATCACAATAAGATTTAAGGGCCAGTCTCTGCCTCCAAATGATATAGTGAAATCTCTAGTTTCTAAGTTTCCCACAATACTCTATCCACTCGATAAACCCACAACATAAGGCTCACAATTATGAAAACCAGAAACATTCAAACAATTTACACAAGACAAGAATATAAATGAATGCGTAGCTCCGGTATCGAATAAAATGCTAACTGGCTGTGAAAGGATCTGAACAGTACCTGATGCAACAACAGCATCCTGGTCGTCTGCCCTCCTCATCTCGTAGAGATGTGGGGGAACGGACCAGCACTCGATGTCCCCTTTCGGTCCAACTGTCCTCTTCCTCGTCTGCGACCAAAATTTTGGGGCAGCTGAACACTCTGCTGCGTCTGCTGAATACTTGCTTCCTTCTGAGCTGGCTGTGACATACAGGCTCTAAAATATTTTGCAACTTATTGACATAACACCGCATGATGTCCCTCTCGACCACGATCAAAACAAGTCATGGCAGGAAGGGGGCAATTTCGCCGATAGTGTCCCGTCTGACTACAGTTAAAGCACTTCCTTGTCACATATGTCGTGGCTGATACTGCTCCAAAGTTCTTTTCGCTCTTTGATGGATGCGGAGGTTTCTTGAACGAATGAAAGGATGACTGGGCCTTGCAGGGCCCGCTGCTCTTGTGCTCTGTGAAACTACCAGAGACTTTTTGCTTCTTGGATTCTGCAAACTTCTCCACCGCTGCTTCTTTGATTTCATACGCCAATGCTTTGTCTTGATATTGACAGAGAGTGGTACATTCAAAACCGGACATGTGCCTCTGAATCTCTGTTTTCATTATCATATCAAAATGGATCATCATTTCTGCATCTGTTCTGACCAGATGTCAAACAAATGCCAGCTGCTGGTTAAACGTCTTAATCGCCTGAGATACTGGCACATCTGAAGGCTGCGCGGAGAAAAAATCCCGAACTTTGGATTCCCTCACTGGACGAGGGCAGTACTGAGCTTCCATCATCAATTTAAATTCTCCCCAGTCGGCATCATGATCTATAGGCCGGATGGCTTCCCACCACTCGGACGCTTCCCTTATCAGAAAGTACTGAGCAATAGAGGCTCTCCGGTCGTTTGAGCAATTAATCCCGGCAAAAATTTTCACCAGTTCTTTTAACTAATGATCCCACGTCGGTGTCTCATAAAAGCTGTCGAATTTGGGTGGTTGCATCTTCGCCACCTCTTGCATCCATCGGTCACCTCGATTTCCCATGTCTGGGATACCTTGCTGTCTATCTCCCTATTGTAATCCTACTGCTACCTGCATTCGGTCCACGACCTGGGCAAACTGAGTCATATGGTTAACCACCTGACGAAGGATTTCAGGAACAGCAGGTTCTGGTTCATTGTTAATAGATCTTTGTGGCTCGCCTGAGCTGTGGCTCGCCTGATTAGAAGGCGAAGCTTCTCTTTCAGCATTTCTCGTCCGCGACCGCGACCGCGACCACGTCCATGTCCACCTCCCAACATACTGTAAGCATAAATACTCAATATACAGGATACAATATTGTTCTAGTACAAAGAGGTACAAAATGTAAAGGACGAGATAGAGTTTAGGAACTTACAACCACTGTTCGCACGAAGACGTAGGCACTACAGTGATGTTATTCAAGGTCGGTTACCTCAAAAGACATATATGACCCCTATTTTAACCCAATGGATAAGATATCCATAATCTTAGCTCTGATACCATATTTTGTAACACCCCCGATATATTCAGGAATATCACAACGCCGTAAATCCTTTACATAAGAATTTACAAGGCTGAAGAAACGAAAAGACAATAACAGATACCAACATATGAAAGTAACTATAATAAAATACAGCAGTTCTAGGCCAATACCGAAAATATAAATATCCAAATGAAGAATATTAATAGATCACCAAATCCAATCATCACAAATGACAACGTAATCGAGTACTTATTAAAAACAACACCAACAACAGATAATTAAACCCGACTGGAACATCACTCTGCACCCTCGTCGTCATGCAGCTCCAGTGGTTGTTTCCCTGCTCTCCTGGATCCTGAACATAAACAAATGTTCACCCCCGAAGGGGTTAGCACAACGATGATAGTACAAGTACCACAACATATTATTCAATATCTCACGAAGAATAATAACAACATAAATGACAAAATACCAACGAGTCTCCTCCTACGAGAAACTCATAAATAACATACACAAATGATAATCACGACATGATATCACAACATACACATGGTGATTCCTATGATCCAACGTCCACTGCCTAGAACCCACGATGATCCTTTCAGACCAACCCGTGGTGGAAAAACCCGTCCGATGATCAAGCGCACACTAGCATAGATCCCCTGATGATCCCGTCTTACCAACACCAGGTGGACATACAACAACGACATATATGCACAATAATATGTGTGTGAAGAAGTTAGTCAAGTGAAAGCCTAAACCAATCTGTGTGAACGGTTGAAAGTTTCGATCATTGTATCAATCTGTGTGAACGATACATTAATAGGTTTGATTATAAATACGTAGTTGTGTACGTAGTATTTATAATAAACATTTTAACTCCTGTGTGGAGGACCAGTGGACGTAGAGGGGTTTACCTCGAACCACTTTAATTACTGTGTCATTTACTTTCTGCAATTACTATTTTATTATCTGTGAGTATTTTAAGTATACACCTCATATCTAGTTGCTGTATTTACAACAACTTATTTTAACAAGACTTCCGCTACGGACTCAGATTTGAATATCGTATAGTTTGTTGTTTAAAACATTTTCCAAACTGTATTCTGTAAACTTTTTTTTTTTTTAAAAGTGATATATTATAGCACAAAGATGATAGGGGGGCCTATTCCCTTACATAGCCGATATTTTTCTGGGGGGGCAAATCCCAAACATAGCCCGAAAGAAATTTAAACAAGCTAACTAAGAACTAGAAAGCAAGTAAATTATAGGGAGGCCAAATCCCTAACATAGCCACACGACAAACGGCACAAACAAATATCTTCAGCTGAGTGTCTGGTTCGAGCTTGAATATTTGTTGAACTGCACCATGAGCCGTGTTAGAATTAGGTACTTTAACGGCATACCTAGGTCAAGTTTGAGCGCCAACTGAGTATCAGGCCTTGGTTCAGAGCCAAAAATGAATTCGGCAAATCACCAGTAGCCATCATCAACGAGTCTGAAGCGCCAGCTAGAGCATCTTGGAATATGCAGATATGAACGGACCATATCCAAAGCCGAATAAAGGTCTAACAAAATCCCCCATCAAGACCTACTTCCTCATTACTGCAATGCGTATAGGCAAACCGACTCCACGCCCCCATACGTAGAGTATAACTAAAGGCCGCATTTCTTCATGATTCTTCGATTTCTCAGGGTTCATTCAAAATTCCCAATCCAACTATTGAGTAGGATCCATCCGTCATGATCCTTAGCGATATTTTGAGCATCTTGGAATATGCAGATAAGAAAGGACAATATCAAAAGCAAAATAAGGTCTAATAAAATCCGCCACAAATACCTACTTCCTCATTACTGCAATGCGTATATACAAACCAACTCAACGTTCCCCAACGTAGAGTATAATCAATCACCGCATTTCTTCATGATTCATCGATATTCAACGTTTCATTCAAAATTCCCAATCCAGCAATTAAACATGACCCATCCGTCTTTGATTTGGAGCGAAAGCATGTGCATCTAGAATGCAGATACGACAGGACTCCTTCAAGAGCCAGATACAGGTCACACGAAATCGGCCATAAACACCTACTTCCTCACTACTTCAATGAGCAAATGTGAACCACCCTAGCGTCCCTCATACGCATGGTAGAACAAATATGCACCACATCTTCGTGATTCTTCGATATTCAAGGTTTCTTTCGAGGAACCCAATCCAACCATTTACAAAAAGCCAACCATCGCATAACCTTACGAGCAGATATAGAATAGGATGAAAACAAGTCCTAAAACAAAACCCAAGCACCTACCAAGACACTTCTCAAATTCGGGCCCCGCACCAACCCAATGCCATCCGTACACTGGGAAGGGCCATTCCGTCATCTGCCTCGTGGCCTTCGATATCACTGAGAAGAATTTCTGGACGCGATTCAGCCACTAACAAGAACCAGAGCCATTTTGGATATGATAGGAGTAAACGTCTTGGAAACAACAAGCTCAAGCCGAGTGCCAAATGGAGATCTAAAAAACACAACCACCAACACCTACTACATCACTACTGCAATGAGCACAGATGCACCAACCCAGCGCCCCCATACGCAGGGTAAGATTCTCGTGTAACACATATCTTCATGAATTTTCAATATTCGAGGAAGCGATTGAAGACCCATCCAGCCATAAACCGAAGCCAGTCGCCAAGTCTTTAATAGTAACCATAGCAAGGCCGGCAGCAATTCCAACCCTGCCCGAAGGGCAGTTCGATTGGGTCGTTTATTGTTATGACCAATCTCCCCACCCCCGAGGCCGTTTCAAGACATGCCTAGGTCTCTTTGGGCCGTTTCAAGACTTGCCCAGGTCCCTATGGGCCTTTTAAAGGTCCTGCCCAGGACCACTGTATTCTGTATACTTAGTGGCCAACAACCGTCATTTTGGTTATGATTGAAAGGATTTGGGAAAATTTCGATTTTGTAAAAGAACTTTGGCTTCCGGAATTTAGAACGTTTTGTGTTTGTGTGTTGGGTCTAAGTTATTGCGACAAGTTTCTTATGTTGTTACGCTCATCCAAGAATGTTATAGTGTTTTCTAAATGTTGGAATGCTTTGTTAGGAGTAGATCCTTAACTGTCAGAGCCATGTTGGGTCTGCTGGGACAGTTCTGCAGTCCTGCAGCTAGATATTACGGCCGTAAGATGTTTTCCATTATGACCGTAAGCTCATAATTGTTACGGCCGTAAACTGCATGTTGTTACGGCTGTAAGTTTTTTACTGACTCGGTAGTAATCTTGTTGTTACAGTTGTATCTGTGCCCTTTTACTGATTGTTCGATCCTTGTGGATATGTTCGTGATGGTTGGCATGGTAACATGTCATTACCCTGTATGTCGTTAGAGTTATAGTGATATATTGTTAAAGGTCACTCTGATGATATCGTTTATCGAGTAGATTGGTGTTTCAAAGTGTTGTTTTACAAATGATTTCAAAACAAAGCAGTTTTGATAATGGGTCCATGGTTTTGAATAAATGATCGAGATATTAAAAGTGTTTTCAAAAATTTTATTTCAGCTAAATCTTTCAAACTCATGAATTTTAAAATATTATCATTCGAACAAATACCTCAAAAAACTTATTTTTAAGGATATTATCCATATTAGACCACAATGGTATGCATAATGTTTTAACCGTGTTTGCTGAGATAAAGGTCGTACATATATGTCGATGTAACCGTGTGAATCACTTTTAAATTTAAGTTCTATTATTGCGGTGTTAGTTCGTGCATTCGTGTAATGACTTGGGATGAATATTGTATTGTACTGCTGTTTGTTGGCTTGTGTTGATTATGTGAGGTTTTTTATGTTATGTTATTCTGAATGGTTGTCCGTTTAGTATGCTGAGAGGTCGAGGCCGAGGTCGTGGTCGTGGTGGTGGTCATAATCAAGAGCATGAGAGGGCAACTCACTCTTTGTCGAGTGACAATCAGCTCAGTACAGATGGTCGTGATGACCAGTCGTGAGATCAGAGACAATCAGCCAGAGTTAATGTTGACGTTGGCGCCGCCACCATCCTTCGTCAGGTCGTTGACCAGTTAGTGTAGATGAATTAGGCCGTACATCGGAATGAGAAACCAAATGGGGATAACGGAGCTAGTAAGTGGTTACGAGATGTGATGAGACTGCACCCACCCTGTTTTGTAGGTTCTTCTGACTCGTTAGATTGGGAGAACTAGCTCTTCTAGTTGGACAGAACATTTGATGCTGTAGCTTGTCCGGATGAAAGGAGGGTACTTATTGCTCAGTACCTACTCGACAAAAAAGCTGCACACCGGTGGTAGGCTGTAGTGCCTGTAGATCGTACGCCCACATGGGCTGAGTTTGAGACCGCCATGGAGGCAGAGTATTGCCCGTTTCCTGTCCGTGAGCACAGGATCGTTGAGTTTTTCTCAGATACGCCCCAGGATGTGTCGATATCCCAAACGATAGTCGATTATAATCGGCAGCTGGCTTATGTTCGCGATCAAGTGAGAAGTGAAGCGGAAAATATCCGATATTTTAATATGTGCATGAAACCCCATATCCGTGAGAGTATGGCTCCGCTTATGTGTACTACCTTGAAAGAATATCAGGACCGATCTCTAGCCATCGAGATGGCTATTTCCATGTCAGAGGCTAGCTCAGTAGGTAATAGACAGAAGACCTCGGGTAACTTTTCAAGAAGCCAGAGAAGTGAGATTCGCGAGTGTATTGCTTTGCATCATCCTTCTGTGAACACTCATCCTTCGTTTGATCAGTCTAAGAATCCTACTCAAGAGCCAAGTAAGACGAGCGGCGTCAAGTTATGTTTCAATTGTAGCCGTGTGGGCCATACTCGGAAGAATTGTCGCTCACCGCAAGTTAACTGTTTTAAATGTGGTCATGCGGGACACCAGGTGGTACACTGCGAGATCATCGTTGAGATGTTCGGGAACCGAGATCCCGCCCTACTCGTGGAGGGCCCAGTGGTGCCCAGTAACGTAGTTATGTGATGTATTTGTGCTGTAATTCGTGTAGATATTGATACTTCTTGCGTGAACCTTTCGGGACGAAGCTTATTTTTAGTGGAGTATAATGTAATATCCAGTATTTTCGTTTTCCGTTATCTTGGATTTGTTTGTGCATTAGCGACCGGACATTTTCTTGTTGATGTGAGTCGGAGTGATTTCTATCGTGATACTCTGTTTGTTACTATCGTATAGCCGTTTTAGTTGGGTGGACTCGTTGTTGCGTGCGTTTCTTTGATTAAATGTGCGCATGTGATGTGGTATGTTGTGTTTGTTTTTTGCTCGTTATTGTTTGGAATCTTAGCCGGTGCGTTAGTGTGACCGAGATGTTGTCGAATGTCTAACCGTACTGCCGGAACGATCAGTCTTGGCCATAGGGCGTAGCCGAGTTACGACCACAATGCAGTGCCTGTTACGGCTGTAAGACGTGGTCGGTTACGGTCGTAATGCCTTGCTGGTTATGGCCGTAAGGCTCCCGCATAGGTTGGGCAGTAGCCTAGGGATGTTCGATTACGGCCATAATGTGTGGCCGGGTACGGCCGTAATGCCCTGTCACGGCCGTAAGGCTTGCCTGGTAACTGCCGTATTGTACCGAAGTGTTTTGGGCAGTGGCCTGGGAGGTGACGATTACGCCCGTTAGATGATGCTTATTACGGACGTAAGCTGCTGTCTGTTACGGCCGTAACGGGCGCGGCTTTATATAGCCTTGGCCGACGGGTTGTGCCATTTTCACTTCATTTTTCCTTCTTGTGGCGGCTGAACAACGGGAGGTTCTGGAAGAGTGTTTCTTGGTCGATCCACTCGATTCGAAGACGTTTTGGAAGGCCTTTTTCGATTATATCAACATCCAATCCTTGTTCTTCATCGAATCGAAGGTAATTTCTTGAAATCTCCTAGGGTTGACTTTCGAGATTTCCTTCTTGATTTTCGTTGTTCGTCCGATTTTGATGAATCGATTGATGTTATTGGGTATTAGTAGGCATGTTCTATGTATTATATATTCATATTTCGAGTTCGTTGGTACCCAATCGGGATTTTTGGTGTTCTAAGAAAACATTGAACATTTAATATCCGATTAAATGTCTCAAAGGGTTCTCGTCGATTCTTGAACGTGTTTTTCCGTTGTTTTCAATTGTTATTCTCATAGTAATTGTGTTTTCGTTGTATTTCACGGAGGATTGTAGGTGTTCGGGGTTTTTCCGGGTTGTGCCGTGTTCGTAGGTGTAACACCCCAAACTAGGCGGATATTACAGTGCCGTGGACCCCCGACTGGGACCCACCAGGC
The DNA here is from genome assembly GCA_033398695.1 of Orobanche coerulescens. Lineage (NCBI taxonomy): Eukaryota > Viridiplantae > Streptophyta > Magnoliopsida > Lamiales > Orobanchaceae > Orobanche > Orobanche coerulescens. Next base: position 90,437,187 of record CM065818.1, on the reverse strand, counting down.
GAATGAAAACTGATGAACTAAATAATATAATTGTAGTACCGAACCACATTATATTACCAAATACTCCAATGGGAAGCTTAAGTACATTACACCAGGACAAAACAGAATACTAGTATATTTTATATGAAGATAAAATACACCACCCTGAATAAATAAACATTTCAAACGGAATTTGCAGCGGAAATACAACTGTAGAGAAATAAGCATGACTGAAATAAACGGAATGACTGGGGCCCCCTACTAGTATCATTGGGACTCCTCGCCGTCAACATGCTCTTCCCGTGCCTTTGCCTTGCCGTGACCTGAAAACAAAATCCCCCAACGGGGTCAGTTACACAGAACAACAATCCTCAAGGGTTGAAATTACACAATCACGATATATCTGAAGTTATGAAATATCCTTAGTTATGAATTACGCTGAAGAGGAGTATCATAGTACGCCCGTAGTGTTCTATGGAAGTGTACAAGACGGATGACCGGACACACCCGTCCTTGTACCTAATTAGTCTCACGGAGGTAATCGTTACCGTGTGCACAGTCCAATGTATCACTCCCAATACATGGCCATCACGTGCCCGACTAAAAATTCCACACATCCGCACCCGGCCACGCAATATGAACCCAGAAGGTCATATGAACGAGAATGACCATAATGAATATTAATGAATAATAATAATCTGACAAAGTCAAGAATGACTCACCGAGATGAAAGTGATAATGAAGTGATTGATAGTTTCAATGAAATGATTGGAACCGCCGTTCCTCGCTAATGAAGTGATTATTCGACAATTACAAGTCTCAATATGATTAATACAATGATGAATGAGTTATGATTATGAATGATCAACAACAAAAGGAATGAATATCCTTTTAACCGAGTAAGAATCAACTTACACAATACTGATGACAATGTCCTTCCACGAACAACGTCCTAATTGAGATACCGGTCGCTCGAACAACCTTGAATAACAATAATTACCAAAAACCATTCAATACACGTATCAAGCAACAAAACACGACTAACCCAAAAGTCGATACAACGATAATCAAACTCATAGGGGCATTCTAACGAATACGTAACCAACCACACAACATCGAAAATATTCAATCACGAATATATCGAAACCAACACCAAAATGAGTATTTCGGACCATCAAAACACTTTAATGATATCAATAATCCCATAGGAATCCACAATTCGAGTTAACGACAACATCTAATCGAAAACCCACAAGAACATCAAAGTCAACCCCAAGGTGTTCTTGAATCAAACCTCAAAATTTATGAAATCCGAAACATACACGGAATAATCCGTGGGAAAACATTTACCCAAGGTAGATAATCCATATCTAACATATTCCATCAACAATCCAAGCTTACACGAACATAATGGAAGGAAAAACCCAAAATTCGAAATTCTAGATCCAAGAAGATTATTACCTTGATTCGATGTGATGAGGATGATGAAATGATGATTAATCCAAAAGATAACCTTGAAGATGATGATTGATGATTACACCTCGAAGAACACTCTCCAAATCGCCCGGAATCGCCCGAAGTCGCCGAAGAAACGAAGGGAGATTATAAATGACGAAGTAAGAGCTGAACTGTCCTATTTATAGTAATCCCAGTTTAGCGTGCGCTAACGGGTGTCTTGGGTAGTCCAGTACCCACTGTCCGAACATGGTAGCATGCGCTACGTACCTTTTGTAGCGTGCGCTACAACCATGCCATTAGCGTGCGTTAATACCCATGGTTAGCGTGTGCTAATGAATTATTGATGCCCAGTACTGGAGTCCAGAACCTCCTGTTCTCTGATCTGATCTCGGTAGCGCACGCTACACACAATAATTAGCGTGCGCTACTACACCGTTTGCGTACGCTAAAAACCACACACCGTGCGCTATGAATAGATTCAATTCAGTCCAGTAGCCACTGGACTCAACCTGATCCGACCTTAGCGCGCGCTACACCGACTGTATAGCGTGCGCTACTCCGGCTCACTAGCGCGCGCTACTTACCATTCGTAGCGTGCGCTACCTACAAGCCTAACTGCAGTCCAGTGCCTTCTGGACTGCCTGCTCAACTACACTAGCGTGCGCTAGTATTGAGAGGTGGCGTGCGCTGCCAGTACTCAATTAGCGCACGCTAAAGAGAGTACGTAGCGTGCGCTACTTCTCACACACAGCACACTATGAAATGACAACGATGGTAAACACCGCACGATTCCCCAACTAGATTGATGATGAATGACGATAAAATTGCTCTGAACGATGAATACAATGATTGAATATGAGTGACAAATGATCATTAATGAGTGAAAAATACTGAGTGACAATTACTGAATGATAAATACTGAATGAAAATGACTGAATTACAACCGGGTATTACATACACCCCCCCTTAAAAGAGTTTCGTCCCCGAAACTAAGGGTCAAACAACTCGGGATAACTCTCCCGCATACTCTCCTCGGTTTCCCAAGTAGCCTCTTCGACTCCGTGTCTAGACCACTGAATCTTGACCAAAGGAATCGTCTTGTTCCTCAACTGTTTGATTCGCCGCTCTAAAACTCGTACAGGACGCTCCTCGTATGAATGATCATCCGCGATCTCGATTTCGTCGAACTGATGTATGTGACTCGGGTCGGCAACATACTTCCGCAACTGAGAGACGTGAAACACATTATGAATTCGGCTCAACACCAGAGGTAAAGCCAATCGATAAGCTAAGTCGCCTATTCGATCCAAAATCTCAAACGGTCCAATGAATCTCGGACTCAACATTCCCCTCTTCCCAAAACGGAAGATACCACGACTTGGGGATACCTTAACCAACACGTGGTCACTTGTCTCAAACTCTAATGGTCGACGACGGTTATCGGCATATGATTTCTGTGGACTCTGAGCGGTCAACAAACGACTCCTGATCAAAGCTACCTTCTCACGGGCGGCTATAAGCATATCGGGCTCGGTGCCGATTGATTCTGATAGACCGTCCCAACACAAAGGAGATCGACAATGACGACCGTACAAGGCCTTGTAAGGTGCCATCTTAATCGAAGCATGCCAACTATTATTATACGTGAATTCGATCAATGGTAGTTGGGCTTCCCAATCATCTTTCCAATCGAGGATGCATGCCCTCAACATGTCCTCTAATGTCTGAATGGTCCTCTCTGATTGTCCGTCGGACTGAGGATGAAAAGCGGTACTGAGATTAAGCTGAGTTCCCATAGCACGATGAACTGATTTCCAAAAATGAGACACGAATCGCCCGTCACGATCAGAGACGATACTCTTAGGAGTATCGTGCAATCTCACTATCTCTTTGATGAACAGCTGGGCAAGTCTCTCGGGACCCCACGTATCCTTAATCTCAAGGAAATGAGCTGATTTAGTTAAGCGGTCCACAATCACCCAGATCGTATTCATGCCACGACGACTCGTCGGCAAACTCGTGATGAAATCCATAGAAATGTCTTCCCACTTCCACTCTGGAATAGGGAGAGGTTTCAACATACCCGCCGGTCGCTGATGTTCGATCTTGACTTGTTGACAGGTTAAGCATCTCGAAACAAATTCTGCGACTTCTCGCTTCATATTACTCCACCAGTAATTTTGTTTGAAGTCCTTGTACATCTTGCTAGACCCCGGTTGAACATAATAAGGGGTAGCATGAGCTTCTCTCAAAATCGAGTTTTTCAACTCGTCATTCGCCGGTACGCACAACCGATTCTTAAACCTCAAAAGTCCATCCTCGTGGACCACAAATCCAGGGGCTTTCCCCTGAGTCACATCCTCACGGATGCACAACAATGAAGGGTCTGAACTCTGATTGTCTCGGATTGCCTCCTCAAGTGACGATGAAATCTCTAACATACAAAGTTGTCCCTGAACTCACTGAAGCCAGACCTCGATCTCGGGTCTAAGGAATTCCTGCTGAAGCTCCTTCTGGACTATTAAATGAGCAAGCATCTGCTCCTGAACGGACTTACGACTCAAGGCGTCGGCGACAACATTCGCCTTGCCCGGGTGGTAAAGGATCTCGATATCGTAATCTTTGATTAATTCCAACCACTGCCTCTGTCGCATATTTAACTCCTTCTGAGTTAATATATACTTTAAACTCTTATGATCGGTGAATATCTGACAAGTAACGCCATAAAGGTAATGATGCCAAATTTTAAAAGCGAACACCACGGCTGCTAGCTCCATGTCGTGGGTCGGATAATTAACCTCGTAAGGTCTCAATTGTCGTGAAGCATAGGCAATAACCTTCCCATTCTGCATGAGCACACATCCGAGACCCTGTCCGAACGCATCACTATAAACCACAAATCCTTCCGTCCCTTGCGGCAAGGAAAGTACAAGTGCTGACATTAACTGTCTCTTGAGTTCCTCAAAACTCCGTTGACACGCGTCGGACCACGTGTATTTCTTATTCTTTCGCAAAAGGTTCATCAAGGGTTGAGCGATTTTAGAAAATCCTTCCACAAACCGCCGATAATAACCGGCTAATCCGAGAATGCTTCGGATTTCCTTAACATTCTTCGGAGGTAACCAATCTCGGATAGCCTCCGTCTTCTGAGGATCAACACGCACTCCATATGATTAAATTACATGCCCGAGGAAAGTCACTTCGGGCATCCAGAATTCACATTTGGAAAACTTTCCATAAAGTTGCTCTCGTCTCAACACATCGAGAACCTGATGAAGGTGAACCTCGTGCTCCTCTCGGTCACGAGAATAAATGAAGATGTCATCAATGAAGACAACCACAAACCGATCCAAAAAGTCGATGAAAACCCGATTCATTAGATCCATGAATACCGTAGGTGCGTTAGTTAGTCCGAACGGCATAACTACGAACTCATAATGACCATAGCGCGCACGAAACGCTGTCCTCGCGATATCCGACTCTCGAATCCGCAACTGATGATATCCAGATCTTAAGTCGATCTTGGAAAATACTGAAGCTCCCTAAAGTTGATCCAAAAGATCATCGATACGGGGTAAAGGATACTTATTCTTGATCGTCACCCTGTTCAACTCCCGATAATCAATACATAAGCGAAATGAACCATCCTTCTTCTTGACAAACAACACTGGTGCTCCCCACGGGGACGCACTCGAACGGATATAACTTTTCTCGAATAACTCCTCAAGTTGATTCTTCAACTCTCGCATTTCGGTCGGGGCCATCCGGTATGGTGCCTTCGATATCGGGGACGTACCGGGCTCCAACTCAATTGTGAATTCCACATCTCTCTGTGGAGGCAAACCAGGTAACTCGTCTGGAAAAACATCGGCATATTCCCTCACTACCGGAATATCCGTCAACATTACTGATGATTTCTCGGTTTTGGTCATAAAGCACCAATAACCAACACACCCCTGATTGAGTAATCTCACTGCTTTCATCAAATTAATGACCTTACCAGAACATCCGGGATTACCTCCCTGAAACACACATTCAACCCCATTGTCTGAAATGATAGTGATCATACGCTTATGGACACTAATGATGGCATCATGACGATCCATCCAATCAATACCCAAGATGACGTCGTCTCTCGGCAAATCTACTACGATAAAGTCCGCTGGCCATGCACGACCATGAAGCTGAATCGGACAATTCTGAATCTCACGATTACCGATAATTCGTCTACCATCAGGTCGGCCAATGACATAAGGCTCACAACTAGTAGCACTACCCAGACGTAGTCTACTCAAAAATGACTCGGAAATGAATGAATGCGATGCACCAGTATCAAAAAGGTTACACACAGGTTGAGATAGAATATTGAGTGTACCTGAGATCATTCGGGCCTCTAGATCATCGGTCTTCTTCATCTAATAAATCCGGGGCTTGCTAGTCCCGGCACCGGACGCTCCCGCCTGCTGGCTATAGGCTCCACCTTTAGTCGCTCCTGTCATTTTAAACGACACTGATTGAGTGGACTGATTCTGAACGGCTGACTTCTTAGGGGCCTGAGATGACGTCTGAGCAGGTTTAGAGTCCCTACGGCAAAAATGGGCCTTATGCCCAACAATTCTACAGTTATGACACGTGACAGACTGTCTCGGACACTTGGTACTGACATGACCAAGATCCCCACAGTTATAACAGGTGATGGCCGAACTGGCCGCTCGTGACTGAGATTCCGCGGGTTTAGACGTCACAGGAGGTCACTCAGAAAAAGCAGAGCCCGCACGGGGTTTCTTGAAAGTGGCGTGACTGCCGTCAGACTGATTACGGTTCTTGGACTTCTTGCTAGCAAATGAAGGTTTCTGCCTAGCAATCTCCTTAGCAGTAAGCTCATAGGTAAGAGCTTTCTCAATGAATTCAGCCAACGTGGTGCAATTATGATTAAGCAACTGTAGTATCATACGGGGTTTCAGCCTCTTGCTGAAATACTTAATCTTATCTGCCTCGGAATGAATGATAGATGAGGCGAACGGAAGAAGTTCCTGAAATTTCTCGGCAATGGCGAGAACATTCTCGTCACGAGGGTCGGGAGTGAGTAATTCTGACAATTTAGCTTCCCTGAGTGGGGCTGGATAATACCTCTCCATCATGAGAGTTTTGAACTGATCCCAAGTACATGATCCTTCGGTGGGCTTCAACGACAACCACCAAGAATGTGCGCTCTTACCCAGGTAGTAAGCCGCAACTGAAACTTTGTGTCCTTCGGGACACTCTACCATAGCTAACAACTTCTCGAAATGCTCGAGCCAATGAATAATATCCGCCGGCTCAGACGAGCCCTCAAAAGTAGGTGGCCTCTGGTGAGAGATGTCGCCGATGATACTGCTCACATTCCTCTCTTGCCTCTGAGGTGGCGGAGGAGGAGCCTGTTGATTTTGATTGACTGAGTTATGCATCGTCTCCATCAGTTGTGCCATATGGGTCATTTGGGCCATCATGCCCTGCATAAAAGCGAGTGGGTCAACCCGGACACCTTCTGACTGAGCCGTGTCCCGGGTACGACTCCCCGATAGTGAATGATCGCGTCCAGGTGAATGAGTGGCAGCATCGCTGCTCGAAGAATTAGCATTATTTCTCGTGTTCGCACGTGTATTCACATGAGCTCTCGGGATTCGGCCCGCTCCACGGCCTCGTCCTCCACGTCGTCTTCTTGCCCTCTCCATACTGAAGTAGGAAAGTCACATGATGATTATATTTCCCGCATGAATATCACGTTATGATTATGACATGAGATGATGAAAATGAGCATACACGCTCTAACACAGTGATTACATGAATGATTAACTGAGGTGACATGATTATCTGATGAAATTATTGAAATGATTATCTTGAACAAGTTAACATGATTAATGATTTGATCTTCCTGATCAACAACTGAGTAATGAAATGAATTGAGTGATTAACGAGTTAACATGACCGTCCTGGTCAAAATGAAAATGATGGTTGAGGATTGTTAACTGATGAATTATGAATGAATGATTCTTGCCAGAAATTATACCATGGCGTTAGAAATCTTACAATTCTTTCGGTCTGATTGGCTCGGCACCTGCACAGGTCACACGTGACGCGAAGGTCCAATGATACTAGTCCGATGACGATGATTTCAAATGAGACATGACACGGAAGGTAGTATTCAAAACCACGCTCCGATACCAACTCTGTAACACCCCAAACTAGGCGGATATTACAGTGCCGTGGACCCCCGACTGGGACCCACCAAGCGAATGAAAACTGATGGAACCACATTATATTACCAAATACTCCGATGGGGAGCTTAAGTACATTACACCAGGACAAAACATAATACTAGTATATTTTATATGAAGATAAAATACACCACCCTGAATAAATAAACATTTCAAACGGAATTTGCAGTGGAAATACAACTGTAGAGAAATAAGCATGACTGAAATAAACGGAATGACTGGGGCCCCCTACTAGTATCACTGGGACTCCTCGCCGTCAACATGCTCTTCCCGTGCCTTTGCCTTGCCGTGACCTGAAAACAAAATCCCCAGCCGGTCGATTACCAGAACAACAATCCTCAAGGGTTGAAATTACACAATCATGATATATCTGAAGTTATGAAATATCCTTAGTTATGAATTATGCTGAAGAGGAGTATCATAGTACGCCCGTAGTGTTCTGTGCAAGTGTACAAGACGGATGACCGGACACACCCGTCCTTGTACCTAATTAGTCTCACGGAGGTAATCGTTACTGTGTGCACAGTCCAATGTATCACTCCCAATACGTAGCCATCACGTGCCCGACTAAAAATCCCACACAATCCGCACCCGGCCACGCAATATGAACCCAGAAGGTCATATGAACGAGAATGACCATAATTAATATCAATGAATAATAATAATCTGACAAAGTCATGAATGACTCACCGAGATGAAAGTGATAATGAAGTGATTGATAGTTTCAATGAAATGATTGGAACCGCCGTTCCTCGCTAATGAAGTGATTATTCGACAATTACAAGTATCAATATGATTAATACAATGATGAATGAGTTATGATTATGAATGATCAACAACAAAAGGAATGAATATCCTTTTTTAACCGAGTAAGAATCAACTTACACAATACCGATGACAATGTCCTTCCACGAACAACGTCCTAATCGAGATACCGGTCGCTCGAACAACCTTGAATAACAATAATTACCAACAACCGTTCAATACACGTATCAAGCAACAAAACACGACTAACCCAAAAGTCGATACAACGATAATCAAACTCATAGGGGCATTCTAACGAATACGTAACCAACCACACAACTTCGAAAATATCCAATCCCGAATATATCGAAACCAACACCAAAATGAGTATTTCGGACCATCAAAACACTTCAATGATATCAATAATCCCATAGGAATCCACAATTCGAGTTAACGACAACATCTAATCGAAAACCCCCAAGAACATCAAAGTCAACCCCAAGGTGTTCTTGAATCAAACCTCAAAATTTATGAAATCCGAAATATACACGGAATAATCCATGGGAAAACATTTACCCAAGGTAGATAATCCATATCTAACATATTCCATCAACAATCCAAGCTTACACGAAGAAAACGGAAGGAAAAACCCAAAATTCGAAATTCTAGATCCAAGAAGATTATTACCTTGATTCGATGTGATAAGGATGATGAAATGATGATTAATCGAAAAGATAAGCTTGAAGATGATGATTGATGATTACACCTCAAAGAACACTCTCCAAATCGCCCGGAATCGCCCAAAGTCGCCGAAGAAACGAAGGGAGATTATAAATGACGAAGTAAGAGCTGAACTGTCCTCTTTATAGTAATCCCAGTTTAGCGCGCGCTAGCCCCAGTTCTTAGCGTGCGCTAACGGGTGTCTTGGGTAGTCCAGTACCCACTGTCCGAACACGGTAGCGTGCGCTACGTACCTTTTGTAGCGTACGCTACAACCATGCCATTAGCGTGCGTTAATACCCATGGTTAGCGTGCGCTAACGAATTATTGATGCCCAGTACTGGAGTCCAGAACCTCGTGTTCTCTGATCTGATCTCGGTAGCGCGCGCTACACACAATAATTAGCGTGCGCTACTACACCGTTTGCGTACGCTAAAAACCACACATAGCGTGCGCTATGAATAAATTCAATTCAGTCTAGTAGCCACTTGACTCAACCTGATCCGACCTTAGCGCGCGCTACACTGACTGTATAGCGTGCGCTACTCCGGCTCACTAGCGCGCGCTACTTACCATTCGTAGCGTGTGCTACCTACAAGCCTAACTGCAGTCCAGTGCCTTCTGGACTGCCTGCTCAACTACACTAGCGTGCGCTAGTGTTGAGAGGTGGAGTGCGCTACCAGTACTCAATTAGTGCACGCTAAAGAGAGTACGTAGCGTGCGCTACTTCTCACACACAGCACACTATGAAATGACAACGATGGTAAACACTGCATGATTCCCCAACTAGATTGATGATGAATGACGATAAAATTACTCTGAACGATGAATACAATGATTGAATATGAGTGACAAATGATCATTAATGAGTGAAAAATACTGAGTGACAATTACTGAATGATAAATACTGAATGAAAATGACTGAATTACAAGCGGGTATTACAGTAGGAATATTCGGGTGTCGACTATCGAGGCAAGTATCTTGCTTATACATTTTGTACCTTGTGAATATGACTTACCTGTTGAAATGAATGATTTGTGGTTAGTTGTGATAAACTTGGATATATATATATATATACTTGGGTGTGTATCATGTTATAGGCATTGATAGTGAGTTATTTGACATTGATTTCATTAGAGATTTGGATGATAATATTAGGTTATATGTGTTTGGTTGTGCAAAGCTCGTATTGGTTGTAATGTCGGCTTCGTGCTATGTATGCTAGTTGTGTGAAGTTGTAATAGACAAGATGATTGATTGATTGTGAGCGTGTTGGTGTGATGTGAATGTGAATGTTGTGTGTTGATATGCTACGTTCACTCGTGTGGGTTTGACGGGGCCTACGAGGATTCGTAGCACAGGTCCATCACATCAGGACACAATACGTTCAACCGTGCATGTTCGGCGGAACCTACGGTGACACGTGACACAGGTTCACGGGGTCAGGACTGGTTGTTATGATTGATGTGTGATTTCCAACTGTGGGGGTTCGGCAGAACCTATGGTGACACGTGACACATGTTCACGGGGTCAGGACTAGTTGTTGTGATTGATATGTTTGATTCCTTCCGAGCGTGTTGTCGAACCTACGGAGACTCATGGCAGGAGATCATGGAGTCATGAATATGTTTTGATAAACTAAGTTCGAAAGGGGAGTTTTCAAGGAAAGAATATTGGGCCGAGCCCTCCGAGACTTGTGGTAATATTTTCATGCAGTAAATTACCGAAATACGAATAGATATTTGGGTTAGAACCCTAACGTTTTCGAAAAGGTTTTACGATTTAGGACTCGAGGTCTTAAAGGTTTTGTATTTCTAAAAATCCCCCAGATGATGATCTTATTTTCAAATGCTTCATAGCTTATTTTCAAAACACTATCACTAGCAGTGATAGTGTTGGATTGTGATGATGTAATTATAATCCTTTGCTTTTCATTGAAGTTTACGGATTAAGTTTCGAGTTTTCTTCCGTAAACATGTATGATCCAAGATGACCCTATAGTGTCCGTTTGATTGTCCATAAGGGTAGAACTTAGGGTAAACCTTTCCGTTTCCATCATACTGTGTTTGATATAGTGCTGTGTTGTGCTAGGACCTAATCTTTGAGGAAAGTTCGAGCAGCAGGTCCTTTCGTTCACGGCCCCCTATACCAGTGTAATTGAGGCAAGTACTTTGATTGTGTTTAATTTACTTCTTGTGAATATGTGAAAAAATGTGATTTTATGAAAAGTGGTAATTTCAGAAAATGTGATTTGTGCCATTTCGTGAAAAAGTGATGATTTCTGAAAGTCCGACATGTGGTCGTGTGCCAAGTAAAACTAGTGAGGGTCCCCTGGGTTCCATAGACCGAGGCTTCTGCGGTTCACTTGGTAGTGTTGTACAGCTAGAGGGGCCTGACGAGGTCACTTTGGGGAGTGGTATGTATCTCGCGTGAGGTATAGTAACAGTATAGCCCCCGTTGTTTTGTAATGATTGTGATATGGTACTCCGGATTACCTGTGCTGACACTATGATTCATGTTCACATTTTGTACATATTTTGGAATCGTTGTACTTGCACCAGTTGTTTGATGACCCCTTCTGGGGAAGATATACTGGTTATGTATTCAGGTACAGGTATTAGTGGCAAGCTGGCGAACAAAGGGCACGAGGATGACGAGCAACACTAATATCACGTGTTTTTATGAGTTGGTGGTGTTTTTTGGCATGGTCAGAGTCGTGTTTTGATTTTGTACTCATGCGGGTACTGTCACATGTGGTTTAATGTGTTGATGTTTGTTATGGTTGATGTGTTGGATCAGTTATGAGATGTTGTTTTGGTTGTGATCCAACAGGACAATGTATTGGCATGTTTTGGTGATGTTTGTCGTCTTGAAATTTAACATTGGTTTTAAATGTGTAAATGTCTCATTTCTATTAATGGTCATTGTCTTTTATGTTGGTCTAAGCCTGGTAAGTTCTCCCAAAATGAATCTACGGCGCTGTAATATCTCTGTAAATCACGGGGGTATTACACGAACGACAAAAATCAAAGAACGGAACAAATTCAGAAGATATCATCGAACATAAGCGATTTAGGGTGGAAAAAGAAATCAAAACTCGGGTGTCACGGTCCACTTTAATAAAAAGGTTTATTCCTGAAATTTAGAACAATGAAAACAAGGTAATAACGTAACAAGCAATTTCATAAGGTCGGATGACCAAATCTCTGGGCATCCCGACGAATGCGGAATGACTGCTAATATCGCGAGGATTTCTCGGTAGTAACGCGATCCAGTTAATGGCACAAGTTGAAATCAAAATAAAGCACAACGCAATAGATACGGTTTGCTCTGATAGAATCATGAATTACCAAAGGAAATATGGCCCAATATTCAACAACAATGGGGCTATATTACAAAATCATGAAACCAGCACATGACGAAAACCACAATTGTCGGGAGCATCCATTATTCGGACGTATTAGGAAAGCATAACTTTCCATCATCTGGCATACGGAACATCCCTTGATCACTTGCTTTGTTCACCAAGAGTTTACGGATATTGAATCAAGCGTTAATTGTTCATAGTTTCTCAGAATCTTTAAAATTATCAATCGGGTTGAAAAAGTCGGAATTATGGATATACAATTCATAATACATGACCAACAATAATATTTAACATCAATTGATTCATCAGAATCGGGTTGGAAATGAGATCAAGAACAAAATTCACAAAATGTGAACTTAAGGGAATATCAAGGAGTTACCTCAATCCGACAAGGAACATTAGGTTAGAAAATGTTATACTCCAAAACACCTTTGAAAGAAACAAAATCGGTCAAGATCACGAACCGCAGTCACCTTCAATTCACATCTTGGTGTCACCTACGGAGAAAAAGAAAAGAGCGGAAATGAGGAGTCACGATTGTTGTCTAGTTTATATGCCGAACGGATTAGGGTGCGTTAACTACAAGCATTAGCGTGCGCTAACGAGACCTCCAACCTCAGTCCAGTAGCCTCTGGACTGCCCCTGAACTACCAGTTAGCGCGCGTTCCCCCCTCCATAGCACGCGCTAACTGCTGCACTTTAACATGCGATACATAATTGCATAGTGTGCGCTGCTGAATTCTCAGTTGAATGCGGTAGTTTCTGTATCTCGTGTTAGCGTGAACTATCTTCAAGGTGGCGTACGCTAACTACTCCGATTCAATAAAATGGTCGTGAACCGAAGGGTACCAATAAACGGCAACATGCAAATCCAAACACCATCGGTTCGTACGTATATAACGTCACGTAGGGAATCATTGAAAGGCCATTACCAACAAAACTGAAACCCTACCTCTCGGCGAAGAGAGTTATTATCACGTGTGCATATGGAACGTCCTAACGTACACACCATCATCTCAATCACAATTCTAAGCACTATTCCCTAGAATTTCCCAGATATCTTTTCTCTGCTTGCCCCACTTGTCAACTCAGTTACTAAGGGGACTTCATAGGGTATCGTTTGATCTCAAGTACTCATAATAGGCACCACTAGAACGTCGAAATTTGGGAGGCTCGTATACTATATACAAGGGTGAGAATACATCTACATACGTATTGCGCTTAAAATCAACTTTTGTTCTTCTAACCGGAATGGTAATACCATATCCGAAACACAATCTTTTGCAAATAAGGGCGAGTCACGTTTCGCCTAAAACTCGTGAATACTTTAGGAGAGGGAGTTTTATTTTACACATCGATTTCGAAATCGCTTTTAAATAATGCGCATAGCAATTTATATTTTTAAAATTTTCAAAAAAAATCTATAACCTGAAATGTTTTAAAGATTTACCTCGGATTTAGATAAAATGAAGATTCCTCTCCCACTAGTTGTTTGATTAGAAAGAAATACTTTCTATCATATACATACTCATTTGATATGGCGATATTAAATCGTAGATTGTCACCATTTGAAAGAATTTCAAAGGCCACTATAGATGTTTCACCATAATCTGTAACATCCCCCAAAACCACCCAGGATATTACAGTGTCGTGGGCTCCACGCCGGGACCCACCAGGCTAAAAACTATTTTCCAAAAACATTCAAAAAATGCCCAAAAGGCCAATGATGGTAGTATTTTTCAAATACTCACAAAGTCATTTATAAGACACCAAATACCGTCATAAAAATATCGTCAAAACGTTCAAGGCCAAAATGACAAAACTCGCTTTAGGGAATTGGTTTTACAAAATAAAACCCATTTTGCAAAATACCAAAAGCCATTTCAAGATACTGACCCAGTGGATAAAATTGATACTTAAAAATCTCATGGAATGTAGGAATCAATAACATTCCTGGTTTTTCAACATACGTTATATAACTATTTCCACCCGGACCATATAGTATACTCATGCACATCCCAACAATCCTAATACCATCAACAAATTCCAGCCCTTCAACCTAGGGCTAATCGAGTTACAACAATACAACCACCACACAGCTAGGAGGGAGCTCACAATCGAAAGACTTACTTTCTCCTTACCTCAATATGCTCCAGTTACTTAAACGTATAAGGAGGAAAACAATAGACACAACCTCAATGGAACACAATTCACAAGGGGAACTCAAAATCCAAGCATATTCAAAACAGGCCAAAACAATCTGGGCAGAAGGAATTAGAGTTCAGAGAAACTTACAGTGCAGGTCGCACGAGATGACAGCAACCCAGTGATATCACAAACAAACGACCAACTCAACTTTGACAGACCCAAAACACCAGCAGCCTAGGTATCCATAAACCCAGACTCCAATTCCAAATTCTGTAACACCTCCATGATTTACAGATATATTACAGTGCCGTAGATTCTTTTTGGGAGAACCTACCAGGCTTAGACCAATATAAACGACAATGACCATCAATAGAAATGAGACATTCACTTAGTTAAAACCAACGTTAACTTTCAAGACTACATACATCACCGAAACATGCTAATACATGGCCCTGTTGGATCACAACCAAAACAACAGCTCATAACTGATCCAACACATCAGTCATAACCAACATCAACACATTAAACCACATGTGATGGTACCTGCGCGAGTACAAAATCAAAACACGACTATGACCATGCCAAAACAATCACCAACTCACAATAACACGTGATATCAGTGTTCCTCGTCATCCTCGTGCCCTTTCTTTGCCAGCATGCCACTAGGACCGGTACCTGAATACACAACAAGTATATCCACCCCAGAAGGGGTCAGCAAACATCTAGTGCAAGTACAACGATTCCAGATTATGTACAACAGGTGAACAACATGAATCACAGTGCCATCACGTGTAATCCGGAGTGCCATATCACAATCATCATCACAAAACAACGGGGGCTATACTGGTACTATACCTCATGCGAGATACATACCACTCCCCAAAGAGACCTCATCAGGCCCCTCTGGATGTACAACCCTACCAAGTGAACCGCAGAAGCCTCGGTCTACGGATCCCAGGGGACCCTCACTGGTTTTACTTGGCACACGACCACATGTCGCACTTTCAGAAATCATCACTTTTTCACGAAATGGCACAAATTACATTTTCTGAAATTACCACTTTTCATAAAATCACATTTTTCATCATATTCACACGAAGTACATCCAACACAATCAAAGTACTTGACTCAATTACAATGGTACATGGAACGGTGAACAAAGGACCTGCTGCTCGAAAATTCCTCAACGATTAGGTCCTAGCACAACATAGAACTATATCAAACACAGTACAATGGAAATGGAAAGGTTTACCCTAAGTTCTACTCTTAGGGGCAACCAAATGGACACCTAGCGTCAGCTTGGATCATACATGATTACGGAAGAAAACTCGAAACTTAATCCGTAAACTTCAACAAAAAGCAAAGGATTATAATTACAGCATCATAATCCAACACAACCACGGGTAGATCTGGACTTTAGAGCATAAAACCTCAAGAAAACCCTAAGATATGAAGAACTCAGGTTTCAAATGATTTACCTTGATCCGGATGATAAAAGCTGTTGAGATAGAGTTAACTTCATTCCAGGAACTCTATAACATTGTTGGGTAGTGAAGTCTGGCCAAAACCTGCACTTCCGCATATACAGAACACTCAGCCGCGGAAGGAGGGAGGAAGGGAGAAGAAAATGATGAAATTAAACTATGCCGTCCTATTTATACTGGACATGATTAGCGCATGCTACGGGTAAGGCGTAGCGTGCTCTATAGGGCTTAAAAGGCAACCCACCGCCTTTGCAAGGCGGTGCAGAACTGTCTACACTATCCACGCTAGCGTGCGCTACCCGTAAGGGTTAGCGTGCGCATCCTGATAGTTTGTCCAGATTCCAGAACCCTCTGCATGCATGGACCGGCCATAATGGCGTGTGCTACCATGGCCAACTAACGTGCGCTACCAATACATAATTAGCGTGTGCTAGCAACACAGTTTAGCATGCGCTAGCTGTTATTTCTCAATATCACCACTATGGAGTTGGTTAGAACAAACACATCTGACAAGAACATAATTCGAAAATCACTAACAACCAACATACCGATTCCAACTCCAATATACACACAGTTCCATGCACCAAATAGTATGATATGGAACTTTCCCAAACCAACTTCCAACAAAATACGACCATTAATAAAATATACTAATAATAAAGTGTTGCGGGTGTTACAGGAACATCACTTCCTTTAGCCAGAATTCACACTTAGAGTGTTTGGCATATAACTGCTCGCTTCTCAAGAGGTCCAAAACGATTCGTAAGAGCTGTGCATGCTCTTGGAACAAACCAGAATATCGTCAATAAACACAACTATGAATTTGTCCAAATACTCTATGAACACTTTATTCATCAACTGCATGAACATGGCAGGTGCAGTAGTGAGACCAAACGGCATCACTGCAAACTCATAATACACGTAGCGAGTTTTGAATGTTGACTTCGGAACATTGCATTCCTTAATCCTCAACTGATGATATCCCGATCTCAGATTGATCTTAGAAAATACTGTTGCTCCTTGCAATTGGTCAAATAAATCATCAATCCGTGGAAACGGATACTTGTTCTTGATCGTCATCTTGTCCAGCTCTCGATAGTCAATACAGAATCAAAGCGATCCATCTTTCTTCCGGACAAAAAAAAATTGGTGCACCCTAGGGCGAAACGCTTGGCTGAATATGGCCTTTGTCCAATAACTCTTCCAGTTGCTTTTTCAATTCGTATATCTCAGTAGGTGCCTGTTGTGAGGAAATCCCTCACACTATGCCGCAAGTGCACGGTGTCAGCAAGTAATAAAGTGATAAGCAAGATATCGTTCCCTCGAGGATTGATTTTACTAAGTACCAAAATATAGTCAACTCGTAATTTTATTTGAAGAACAATTTTATATAATTTATTTCTAAACTAATTGTAGAAAAGTAAATAGAAAATAAAGATAGTAATAATAAAAATAATAATAATAATAAGGGTGTAGGATTATGATTTTCACCTCAAACAATCAGGAATGATTTTTATTTAATTCAATTCCCTTTTATTCAATTGACTGTAAGCCAGAAATTCCTAAATTATTCTAAAGCTTCTCCCAAAGTCGATAGAAAATACTAAGAATTATTAACTCGATATATCCCTATTCGAATTAGATCATTAATAGCTAAAACAGTTCATGAATTTCCACAATAACCAGGCTTCACAATTTCCATGAGTATATCCCTATCTCACGAAAATCATGATTTTTATCACAAGAACTATGCCTAAATTTCATCTCTCGAATCCATAAGACATTCAAATCAATTCAACTATTGGCTAGACAATTGAAAGCATTGAGAACAGTGAGAAGAATTCAATTCAATACGAATAACGAGTGAATTGAAATAAAAATAAATAACTCAAACCGTCATGTAATCGGCTACAATCACAATCCTACTCAAACAGATCTAGAAAATAAGATGCGGAAAAATTAAGAAAAACCGTAAGGGATCCGTGATCTTGTCGTCGCCCACAAATCTCCTATTCTTGTGTTCTTCGATCCCTCCTACGATGTCTCTCCTCTCCTTCTTTTCAGACCTTAAACCCCTATTTATAACTATCATTAGCCTCCAAAACGCGTCTGGGGATTGGGTCGAAAAAGGGCTTCCAAATCGGCCCAGAAACGCGGCAAATTCCTCAAAACCGCCCCGTGGGCCGCGACTCACTTAATCTATGCCGCGGCCCCTATCTTTCAGCGCCTATACCTGGGCGCTAATTTTTCCTCATGGGCCACGGCTCAGCATCCTTGTGTCGCGGCCCTTGGTACAGTTCACTCGGGGCCTTGCTGTGTCGTGCGTGTGCCGCGACTCTCTTTCCTTGTGCCGCGGCCCCAGGCCAAAAATTGCCATTTTCGCCCGTTTTTCATCGTTCGAGCTTCCGGACTCTAATTTCCTGCAAAACATATAAGAATAGTGCATTAAAAGCTCATTTATGCAAATTTAGACATAAAATGGATACAAAATAATGATAAATAAGCGCATAGAAATACGCCTAACAGTGCCATAAGATACGGTGCCTTAGAAATTGGTGTACCTCCTGGTTCTAGCTCGATGGTGAATTCTACATCTCGTCGTGGAGGTAGTCCAGGAAACACATCCCGGAATTTGTTCACAACAGGAATGGATGAAAGTTCTGCTTTTCTGTCTTTCTTCTTCATTGCGTAACACCAGTATCCAGTACAGTCGTGTTTTAGTAGTTTGACAGCTTTCATTGCTTTGATCATCTTTCCTAAGCTTCCTGGTCTCCATCTCTCGAACAATATTTCGGAACCATCTTCAGCTATCATCGAGATATTCCTCTTCCGGTAGTTTACAATAGCTCCATATCGATTAAGCCAATTATCTCCGAGAATCAATTCGTCTCCTAGCATTTCTATCACAATAAGATTTGAGGGCCATTCTCTGCCTCCAATTGATATGGGAAAATCTCTAGTTACCAAGTTTCCCACAATCCTCTCCCCACTCGGTAAACCCACAACATAAGGCTCACAATTATAAAAACCAAAATTGTTCAAACGATTAACACAAGACAAAGATATAAACGAATGTGTAGCCCCTGTATCAAACAAAACACTAAGTGGTTGTGAAAGAATCTGAACGGTACCTGATGCGACAGCAGCATCTTGATCGTCTGCTCTCATCACCTCATACAGGCGTGGAGGAACGGATCCGGCACTCGACGTCCCCTTTTGGTCGAACTGTCCTCTGCCCCATCCTCGACCAAATCTCTGGGGTGGCTGGACACTATGCTGCGTCTGTTGAACACTCGATTCACCACAATCATAACACGTCACTGCGGGAAGTGAGCAATTACGTATATAGTGCACTGTCCGACCACAGTTAAAACACTTCCTGGTTGTTTCTGTCGTGGTTGATACTGCTCTGGAGTATTTCCCACCCTTGGATGGATGCGTAGGTCCCTTGAATAAATGAAAGGATAACTGGGCCTTGCGGGGCCCACTGCTCTTGTGCTCCATAAAATTACCAGATACTTTCTGTTTCTTGGACTCTGAGAATTTTGCATTGCTGCTTCTTTAATCTCAGACGCCAACGCATTGTCTTGATACTGACGGAGAGTGGTACATTCAAAACCAGACATGTACCTCCGTATCTCTGGTTTCATTCTTATATCGTAGTGGATCATCATTTCTACATCGGTCCTGACTAGGTGTCGAAAAAATGCCAACTGCTGATTAAACGTCTTAATCGCCTGAGATACTGGCACATCTGAAGGCTGTGCAGAGAAAATTTTTCGAACATTAGCTTCCCTCATTGGACTAGGGCAGTATTGTGCTTCCATCATCAATTTAAATTTCCCCCAGTCGGCATCATGATCTATAGGTCGGATGGCTTACCACCACTCGGATGCTTCCTCTGTCAGAAAGTACTGGGCTATGGGAACTGTCCAGTCGTCTGGGCAGTTAATCCCTGCGAATACTTTCTCCAACTATCTAAGCCAGTGATCCCACATTGGCGTCTCCGAGAAACCGTCAAACTTTGGCGGATGCATTTTCGCCACTTCCTAGAGCCATCGGTCTCCTCGATTTCCCAAGTTTGGGATGGCTTGCTGTCTCTATCCCGGTTGCAATCCTACTGCCACCTGCATTCGGTCCACAACCTGAGCAAACTGAGTCATCTGGTTGACCACTTGACGAAGGATGTCGGGAACAGCAGGTTCTGGTTCGTTGTTGGTAGATTCTTGTGGCTCGCCTGAGCTGTGGCTTACTTGATTTGAAGGCGAAGCTTCTCTCTCAGCATTCATTCGTCAGCGTCCACGTCCACGTACTCCTCTCAACATACTGTAAGCATAAATACTCAATATACAGGTAACAATATCGTTCTAATGTACATGTATAAAGAGGTATCACATGTAAAGGACGAGATAGAGTTTAGGAACTTACAACCACCGATCGCACGAAGACATAGGTAGTACAATGATGTTATTCACGGCCGGTTACCTCAAAGACATATACGACCCCTATTTTAACCCAACGGCCATATTCTGTAACACCCCCGATATATTCAGGAATATTACAGCGCCGTAAATTCTTTACGTAAGAATTTTCAAGGCTAAGAATAAAACAACATAAATAAATAAAGAAGGACAACAAACTAAAGTTAATTATTACATTACCAATTCATAAAGTACCAAATCAAATCCTCAACTGAACTTAGTTATCAAATACAACAACACAACAAGCGTACTCGAGTACTTATTTAAAACAACAATGAGACCCCAGAAAGCATTCCGGCCGGAACATCACTTTGCACCTCCATCGTCATGCAGCTCTAGTGGTTGTTTCCCCGCCCTTCTGAATCTTAAACATAAACAAATGTTCACCCCCGAAGGGGTTAGCACAACGATGCTAGTACAAGTACGATTACTATACCATAACAGGATATTCAACATCTCCCGAAGAATAATGTTAACAACACAAATGACAACAACAACGAGCCTCTCATACGAGAAGACTCACAAATATCATACACAAATGATAATCACAACATGACATCACAACATACATATGGTAATTCCGATGATCCAGCCAGCGTTCACTGCATAGATCCCAAGATGATCCCGTCGGACCAACACGAGGTGGAAAAACCTGTCCGATGATCTAGCGCACGCTAGCATAGATCCCAAGATGATCCCGTCGGACCAACACGAGGTGAACATACGAGAACAACACATATGCACGACAATATGTATAACATCAATGCATAAAATAATTAAAGTACTTGCCTCAAATTGACGACAAGGATAATACTTCGACGAATAGTAATACACTCGAAGGTCGCCCCCCTTCGATAAATCACATTGTAAAGCTCGAACCTTAAACCAAAGAAATGATATAGGGTTCATCTTACATCATGAAACTAATGTACGAACATCTAACATCCAAAACTATAGCTAAAAGTTGTCGACATGATGTATCCTGCCTGTTGTCTTCATAACGTATGTTACATACCCAACATAGCGTATGTTAAGTCTGTACGTTAGCGTACGTAAGCTCCAAAGCCTAACATATGCTAAGCATGTATTTGATAGTTTTCTTCTATGATCAGACGACTAACTCACCTGATGATATAACATACATAATGCATGATGCTTAACGTACGTTATACCCACAAATACATTACTCATGCGAAAATGAATGATCCTACGGTGTTTAATGTCTTTGAATTTCCATGATAAACATGCCATCATAATACTTTACTCCAATCTCAATTATCAATCTTCAAATGTAGTTCGGAAAATCTATGGTTGTTATCAACTTCATCACTACCTTCAAACTATCATCATGAAGATCGGCTAAATGATTCATCTTTACAAGATATAAGAAAACCTTCAATGTTTATCCTTCTACATTCATCTAGTAAAGGTGATATCAATATCAAGTCTACGATCATTATGAAAATACCATCCAATGCGGATTATCAATCTCAGAACACTCCTCATATTTGTTCATCATAACAAGATTCGAACTATAATGCTCTTAATAATGGTAACTTAAGCATGAACATTCTAACTTCCTAAAACATGATGTTCGGTTAAAAGTAATCTATTGAACTTAATAATCTCGGTACTATGTTCATAACATCCTTAAGAACACGAATTTAAGGTTGGAGATAGCATTAACATACCTTAATATGAAGAAATCACTAAGGCAATAGGTAGAATCCAACTCCGGATGCTTGAGTGCCAATCCAGGGTGCTTCCCATCCTCAATGATCGAGTATAGACGATATATAGGTCTTAAAGTATCAAAGGGAGCTCTCTGGACTTGAAGGATATGAAAGGGAAGTGAAAAGAAATGAGGTGAAATGAAATGGGGTGCTGTCCCATTTATAACGTCTTAAGCATTACGTACGTTAGCCTTAGTGATTAACGTACGTTATACTCTTAGTGTACACAATCTACTATCCTTAGCTTATGTTATCGTCCAATAATAGCTTACTGCCTCTTTCCTGTTCTCTCTTATGTACGCTACGTCAACACCGTTACGTACATAATCAACCATACTTAGCATACGCTATATACATCACTTAGCGTACGTTAATACCCATTGACCCAAAACTATCCAGGTTCATGCCGCGGGAATCTTATCCGGGCCCTCCACCAACTGGCCCATGTGCTCGCCTCCTTGATCAATTATTGATTGCCTTACATACGTTTTACCTTGCTCACATAGCATATGTTATCTGTGGCTCGTAACGTACGTTACGCTTACTAGCTAGCGTACGTTACGACGAAGTTGCACGTATAAAGTTACAAGGTTGACATGATCGTGCATGCGAATACGAATACGGGAAAGATCATACTTCCATTATTGATATCACAAATTCAAATAATAAAAGGTTCAAATACGGATGAAAATACTCAAAAATTTATCCGGATATTACACATGGCGGCCTACACTGTACCCCAATTAAGAACGAATGATGGGGATCATTCAAGAACCATTCTGTAGTGAATACCAGTATACATATAAACCCTTCTTTCTAATGTCCCGATCAAGTTATAGGGTCATGGTAAGTCAAACCCTACCTGTACTTGACGCTAGGCATGAGTTAATGCAGATCGAGATCATCGAGCTCTCGTGTATCCAATACAACTAGCTCCAATGCTTTGGCAAAAGACTTATTATCTCATCTGCCAATAACCGCATAGGACATATAACCCGTTCACTAGCAGGAGAAAGAATTCTATCTTGGTATTCAGTAGGGCCTGCTACTTGCCCGTTAAGATGCACGTTGAGGTTGACCCCCGCCTTACGGTTTATAGGTTCGAACTACTTTAATGAAAATCTTAACGTGACAAGCACATCCCAACTAAATCCTCAAGTCGAAGGTTCACGAATACCTATCACAACCTTTCGATTCCGCCATTGACTGTCCCGGAGTGAAATCCGTGTGACGAATTGAGGGTGAGTCGGTTCGAGTATACTGATCCAATTAACATACCTACAACGTGTGCTCCCACTAACCATTAGCGTTCGACAGGCACTCTCCATGTCAGAGAACACGTAATACAAGTCTTCACATAAACTTAACACCCACTCAAATTTCATCGACTTGGAATGTTTTGCTCTCAAATACACGGACTAGTTTATATATATATATATATATTCACGAGTTAGGAATGCCAGTAACTACCAGTAAATAAAGAAACATCCATTTGCCTTATGATAATGAATTACATAATAAGAAGTACAATGCCCTCACTCATACATCCCCTGAGTGGCATTCGAGGGCATACTCTATTGTCATATTTCTTAGAATGCGGAGGGACTAAAATAAGTAGAAAACTGGCAAGGAAGAAGTGGACCTGTACATGAGAAATAGAGCAAGAGTTGTTGCATTATCTATAGTTATATATGTTTCATCCTTGCCCTATGGGCTTAATTAGAATTGAAAAATTGTCATTAACATCATTTTTGTATACGTGCTAAACATGGATAAGCAAATCTATAACACAAATACTAAAAAGGCTACATTAAATGATTTGAATCCAAATTATCTCTAATTTTGTCGTTTAGGTAGCATTATGACATGTGAATCATGATTAATGTGAAAAATTATGAAATAGCCATTCACCAGAATTGGAGAAATAGTGAGTGATATATTGGGCCTAATCCATACTCATGTATGCGGCCCAATGAGTTCGATCGTAAGAAGTGCATTTAGCCATTTCATCACTTTTACCAACAATTTAAGTTTATATGGTTAAGTCTACTTAATAAGACATGAGTCTGAATCTTTTGAGAAATTCAAGGAATTTCGAAATGAAGTAGAAAATAAATTTGGTAAGAAAATAAAATCACTTTGGTGAGATCATGGTGGCCTAATATATAAGTCAAAAATTTGATGATCATATAAAGACACATGGAGTACTCTCCGAACTCACTCCTCCGGGAAGACCTCAATGGAACAGTGTGCCCGAAAGAATAAATCGAACTCTACTGGATATGGTTTGATATATGATCAGTCCGTTCTTTTGATCTTTTTCCGTGGAAATGCACTATCACCTCCTGTGCTTACACTAAACATGGCACCATATAAAGTGTAGGAAAGACCCCATACGAGATATGAGTATGAAAGGTTCCTAAAAATTATCTTTTCTTAAATCTGGGGATGTGAAACATACATGAAATACTTGATTTAGGACAAACGTACACCCAAATCAGATAAATATCTCTTTTTTGGTTGTTAGATTAGACAAATCGGTCTTACTTCTATAACCATTATGTGAACAAAATATGTGATGCTTGATAAGGTGTCATTCTAGAAAATAAACACCTTCTAAAAGATAAGTGGGAGTAAAAAATGTAATCGAAGCTCTTCATTATGCCTCACTAAAAACACCCATTCTATACAAAGTAGTTCAAGAAAATCGAGAATCTGTTTTAGAAACTATTGCCAGTGTTGCTCAACCCCTACATAGGTCTCAATGATATAGAGTTTTACTAGAAAGATACTACTATATCAATCTAACCTAAAACTATCAGATTATGCCTTTAGAAAGTAATGAGCCAAGCACCTAAAAGGAATCTGACACACGTCCTGATTCCTAGAAATGGCGAGAAGCTATGAAATTCGAAATGGAGTCCATGTATAGATATCAAGTTTGGAACTTGTTGGTCACAATATTGTAATATCCGACTGTAATTCTTATCTACTGCTGTATTAATCGGATAATTTGAGCACTGTTGTAATCATGTTACATTCGGTTAATGTTTATTGATGTTGGGATATATCAAAATAAATTTGGTTATGACTATCATTCGCATTGTGGTTGATTTCTTGACGTTGTGTAGATTGTTACATTTTTGGGATAGATTTTTGATGTGGTTAACGTACGCTAAAGCCTTAACCTAATATACGCTAGATTTTTAGCTTTACGTACGTAATGTAATGCTAGTTACGTACGTAATGCTTGGGAATCTTATCTGATCTCACTTTCGGCGTGGAGGGCCGGACATGATCCAGATAAAATGGCCTTTTCGAGGCAGCCAGGTTGACACAAATTACGTACGTAATGCTCTGGCCCATAATGTATGTAATGATGTTAGTGTTTTGAGACAGTAACATCTGGGGACATATTACATACGTAACACTTTCGGTGTAGCGTATGTAAAGGGTTTAACGTACGTGATCTTCATGCGATAACGTATGTAATGAGCTGTGCAGTTTATAAAAAGACAGCTTGTGTCTTTCATTTGCACGTCCAAACTTCGAATTTTCTCTCCAACAATCATCCCTCTGCCTCACTAGATCGATTTTACACCCTTCCAACTTGTGTTTGAGCTTTGCATCTTGGATTGGAGCTTGTTGATTGGGGGTTTAGAGTTGTTTCTTGAAGCTTGGAGTGTGTTCTTGTGGTTTGATGATTTGTTCTTCATTGTTGAAGGTATGTTGTACAATTCTACTCTATATTTTCATGGTTATGATATTAGTGTTGTGGTATACTACACCTAAAGTTGAATTAACCAAGTAAAACATGTTTGTAGTTAAACTTTCTAACACTTATTGATGAAAATGGTAACTAAGGGTTTTGAATGAGGTGTTCTTGATATTTTGATGATAATGGTCATGTTTAAATGAATCAGACTCTTCCTGCTAGATTGTTAAGATAATTAAGACAATAATAATCATTAGCTTCTTCATAGTTAAGTTTAATTGATGAAAGTGTTGTCATAAAATGTAACCTTGTTGAATGTTAGAAGATTAGTGTGATGATTCTTGAACCTAAGCTAGGTGAATTAATAGATGATGATAATGGATTCTCCAGGTTAGTAAGGGATTGTAAGGATGGTGTTAATAATCTTCATGAATATGATGTAATCTTACAACTAAATGAATTTAGTATAACCTTATTGTAGCTTACTATATTCAATCTAAATTTGATGTAGTAATGAACAAGTTTTGCAGATTATCACTTTCAACATTTATGATTTTCTTGGAAAGTTTAAACTACATAAGATGATATTAACAAACATAAATGATTTTTTAACATGTTCTTGATAAATCCCTATTCATAAGAACCATGCGAATTTTTGAGAATATCTTGTAAACCGATCATAAGAATGAATTGAGGAAATAGAATTCTTGGAATAAAATTTCGATATCTTGAGATAGTTGTACTATTCAAATTGAATTTAGGGTGTCGTCCCCCTGAATTCGATATCAATGATTATATGGATGTGTTATTGAGTGAAGTGTATTTCATTCAAGGTCGATTGTTCGTGTAACCGATATTAGTTAAGGACCGTCCATTTGTTCGACAAGGGAGGATTATTCTCGTCTCCATATTGAGATAAGTTATCTTGTTTGGTTATAATGATGATTAGATTCTTGTGATGATTATATGTTTCATGTATATGAAACGCTTATGAATTTGTGACTCGTAATTTGATATTGTTCTTGACGTTGTTCCGTTTTTCATCATGGGATTGCATTCCCAAGCCCGTCACTTTGAATCGTTGATCTTGTTGATCCTTATTGTCACTTCGGTGAGTTTCTTGATCCTTAATCGGAAATGTGATTTGTTGAATTCATTATCATGTTGTATAGTGACATATCAGGAATCATATCTACGTGCCGATTGGTTATTGTGGAAGATTTTTAGCTAGGCACTTATATAGTCATACATGGATGTTTTCCGTATTAACTGTGCACACGAGACGTAGTTCGTGAGGCTGATTAGGTACATTATCACACGTACATTCTGGATTCCGTATACGGGGTGGACATGTACACGGACATATTTACAGATCGGGCGCACTGTGATGTCCTTCTTGAGCCATATTGTTTAACCGTTCATAGTCCATTTATGATTGGACATGTTCGACGGTTTGTGACTGATTGTTCATACGTCTGAGCGGTATGTTCAATAGTCGGGATGTTTTCTTTGATATCTAATATATGTGAATTGTATAATGTCGGGAGAATCATTTATCATATATAACTGACCCTGTGTTTTGGGCGAAATACTTGTGCTGTATTTTAGGTTGAGGGAAAGGTAAGGCACGGGAAGAGCATGGTGACGGCGAAGGGTTCGAAGGATATTAGTTTGGGGGGGCCAAGTCTTTTGTGTCCGGTTATATTGAAACCGTGTAATGTTACTTTAATTCCACTTTATTTAAACTATTTTCCGGTTGTATTAATATTTGAAGTATATTCCATCTCCACATGGTTTATACTTGTATTTCGGATCCTGTGTATCATAAGGCCGTTGGCCATACCATTAATAAACTCCTAATCGGAGTAGTGACAATTTAATGTGGTTCGGTATCACAAGGTAATACTTACTTAATCTGTATTTTGATATCGCCTGGTGGGTCCCAGTGTGTGGTCCACGACACTGTAATAGCCGCCTTTTGGGGTGTTACAGAAGATGGTATCAGAGAGTTGCTTTCTCTTTAAGAGTCGTTGTGAAATGAACTAGTATCAAGAGACCTTCGTGTCACATGTGACCTGTGCAAGCACCTGACCCTGCGAGACAAATACAGTATGTACTTTATGAGCCATGATTTAATTACTGGCATGATATTGATATCGGAATAGATCTCTTTGTTGATCTTGTTATTTCGAGAATTTGTAGCAGGATTTATCTGATTGATAATTCGAGGTAAATTCTGGATTAATTATATGATTGAAATTGTTCGACTCAACGTAGATATGATATTCTGTGTGACACTCATAGTGTTGATAATTCACTGTGAACTGTTTTCTTGAATATGTAATTCCTTGTTGCTATTAACTTAGCATGAATTTTGATTGGTATCATGAACTGTACTTATGGTTGTCATTATGGTTTGATTCTTTCAGTATGGAAAGAAATCTGAGAGGCCGTGGCAGAGGTGGGTGAGGACGCGGAAGGGGCCGAATCTCGATACCATGAGCCAACAGGCACGCGAATGTGGAGCATAGTTCCGCATGCAGTGATTCGCCTCCTAGGCACCACACAGGACGCGGGGATGCACGTGTCGATCCTTACATTGTGATGCAGGTCATGATGGCTCAGATCACCCGGATGGGACAACTAATGGAAGCTATGCGTAGAGATACTACTGGCCAGCAACTGGGGCCTCATCCTCCACCTCCTGTGCTTGGCGGGCCCGTGAGTCGGATCATCAGCGACATCTCTCGCCAGTGACCCCCGACCTTTGAAGGCTCCTCTGAGCCTTCTGACATTGTACATTGGATTGAACACTTTGAGATATTATTCGAGATGGTGGACTGCCCCGAAGAGAATCGCGTCTCCGTAGCAGCTTACTATCTTAGCATGGGCACCCACACCTGGTGACTTTCAGTGAGGCCAACTGATGGTGTATATACTTGGGAGGAATTTAAAAACCTCATGCTAGACCGTTACTATTCAGGGCCACTCCGTGAGGCCAAGCTGTTGGAATTGCTGAACCCGGACCCACTGAAGACGATGATGTACTATCTGTTGCCGAGAAATTTAAGGGACTTCTTCCTTTTGCCTCGTCGATTGTCCGAACGGAGGTTGATAAGATCAAATATTTTCTCAAGAGCTTAAACCCAGAATGAGAATGCAGCTGTTGAACCATCACTGTACGACCTTACCGGAGTTCATCGAGAAAGCTCCGGAATACGAACTTACCATAAATGAGATTTCCAAGAAGCAACCACAGTCCAACAATAAGAGATCCAGGAACCAGAACTAGACTGACAGTACTCGGGGAACATTCGGGAAGCCCCAGTTATTGTCGGACCCTTCTGAACAGCCACCCGTGGCATCAAAGCCAGTCGGATCGCACTCTTAAGCAGTCAACTCTTCTGTTTTGTGCTATAACTGTGAGGACCAGGGGCACATCAGCTCCAAATGCCCGAAGCCGGCCGTCGCATGCCATACTCGTGGGAAGAATGGACATCGTGCTCGTTATTGCAGGAATAGACCAAGACGTGAACCAGTAGCGTCTCATGCTCGAGTTCAGTCTTCTGTCCAGGACCGTGTGCCTCCATCCGCTTCTTATCAGACTTCCGGGGCAAACAGAGGGATGGACCGTGGAAACCAAGCTAGTACATCTGGTGCCGGAGCCGCGAAATCTAGGATCTATGAGATGAAGAAGGCAGACGATCCCAAAACCAGCATGATTGCAGGTACTCTCGAGATCTGATATCAGCCAGTCTGTGTTCTTTTTGATACTGGTGCTTCACACTCCTTTTTATCTGATTCTTGTTTGAGTCGTTTGCAAATTAGATAATGTTACCAATTGTGAACCTTATGTAATTGGTCTACCCGATGCCATAAGAGTTGTTGGGAATCGCGAAGTGCAGAACTGTCTGATTTGCATGAACGACCATGAGTGGTTGTCAAACTTAATTGTGGTCGATTTACCTAAAGATGATGTAATCTTGGGTATCGATTGGATAGATCGTCATGATGCCATATTTAGCATTTGCAAGCGGATAGTGATCGTCACATCTGACGATGGTGTTATGTATATTTTTCAGGGTGACAATCCCAGCCATTTTGGGAGAGTCATCAGTGCTATGAAAGCAGTGAAACTACTTAATCAATGGTGTATTGGTTATTGGTGTTATATGACTAAAACAGCGGATGGACCAGTTGAATTGGCTGATATTTCGGTAGTCCAAGACTACTTAGATGTATTTCCGGATGATTTGCCAGGCTTACCTCCATATCGTGATGTAGAGTTTACTATTGAGTTAGATCCAGGTACGTCCCCGCTTTCGAAAGCATCGTATCGTATGGATCCGACCAAGATGCAGGAGTTGAAGAACCAGCTTGAGGAGTTAACTAAGAACAGCTATATTCGACCTAGTGCGTCCCCTTGGGGAGCACCGGTGCTATTTGTATGAAAGAAAGACGGGTCTCTGCGTTTGTGTATCGATTACCGTGAGCTGAACAGGGTAACCATCAAGAAAAAATATCCATTTCCACGTATTGATGCTTTATTGGATCAACTTCAGGGAGATACTGTGTTTTCTAAGATCGACTTGAGGTCCGGGTATCATCCGTTGAGGATTCGTGAGTGATATTTTGAAAACCGCTTTTCGTACTCGCTATGGACATTATGAGTTCATAGTGATGCCTTTTGGACTGACTAATGCACCGGCTGTATTCATGGAGTTGATGAACCGGGTTTTTATTAATTATCTAGATCGCTTTGTAGTCATTTTTATTGACAACATTCTGATTTACTCTCGTGACCATGAAGAGCATGAACATCATCTCCACCAAGTTCTCGATGCATTGAGGTGGGAACAGCTTTACGGAAAGTTTTCTAAATGTGAGTTCTGGATGTCTGGAGTTATATTTCTTGGGCATGTGATATCAGCCGAAGGGGTGAGAGTAGACCCACAGAAGACCGAAGCTATTCGAGACTGGATACCTCCGAAGAATGTGAAGGAAGTATGCAGTTTCCTGGGTCTAGCAGGTTATTACCGACGGTTTGTGGAATGTTTTTCGAAGATTGCGCAACCGATGACTAACCTGTTGAGGAAGGATAAAAAGTATTTGTGGTCAGAGGCATGTCAGCAAAGTTTTGATGAACTCAAGAGTCGATTGATTTGAGCACCTCTTTTGGTTCTACCAAAAGGAACTGAAGGATTCGTGGTATACAGTGATGCGTCGAGACAGGGCCATGGATGTGTACTGATGCAGGAAGGGAAAGTGATTGCCTATGCATCGAGACAATTGCTGTAACACCCCGAGATATTCGAAGTATATTACAGCGCTATGGACCCCTACGTGGGACCTACCAGGCTAAAACAAAAAAACACCACTCGACTAACCATCTCGGTTAGCGAGGAAACGCATGTTAACAATACAACAAATAACAACACGCCTGGAGCAACCGGCGTAATAAACCGCAACCGACAATTATAGTAGCTTCAACGAATAACAATCACAATTCGAAGAGAAAAATCTAAGTACACGCGAGTACAATCTATAAGTTTATGAAGTAGACAACAACCATATCGAAGGGAACAACGGAAAGAAAAGGACTCAAATGCATATGTCAACGACCCTGACCACCATCCTCGTACTGTCCCAGCGCCCGCTCGTCCGCCTGAACGTAACCTGAAATCCATGACAAGAATTTCCCCAAAATGGGTCCCCAAAGGGGTTAGCAATTACGCTAGTACAAATAATCAAGGCAAACTATTCC
Organism: Orobanche coerulescens; assembly: GCA_033398695.1. NCBI lineage: Eukaryota > Viridiplantae > Streptophyta > Magnoliopsida > Lamiales > Orobanchaceae > Orobanche > Orobanche coerulescens. The sequence goes on along the minus strand of CM065818.1, from coordinate 90,405,336 downwards.
CTTACACATTTCATAGTACAATGCACCAAATTCATTTCAAAACCAAAACCAGACATGTCTTTTCCGGAAACAAACAGTCAATCAATTTGCCTTGGGAACAGGGCTTTACCATTGATCCCGCTCGAGGCCTCTAAGGACTCTCCCGAGCTGGACATATCATAAAACAAATCACGCACGTGCATCGCTTTGGGAACAAGGGCTATACCATTGATCTCACTCGAGGCCTCTAAGGACCCCCCCGAGCTGGCTAGCGAAACAAACTCGTGAATCTAGGGGTGTACCATTGGATTCTCTCAAGGCCCCATTGGACCCTCCCGAGGTGAGCAAAGCACACACAATATACATCACCATTTCATGTTAAGCATAAAGGTTTCCAAAAATACTTGCCTTGAGTAATTGACGACGCAACGAACGGAAAGGAAATCATCGTTGAACGCTAGGAACCGATAATCACGAACCTAACGAATCAAAGAATACAATCACAACCATTTCTAAAAGAATACGGAATTGAAATACTCCTGAAAACCCACCTACGATTCATGTATATTCGTATAAAAATAGCAATGAGGGCGGACCACAACCAAACCCTCTCGAAAATGCAACAACTACGAAATATACCATGAATCCATAGGGAAACCAAGAATATCAACAAGATTAATCATATTCATCATGAATTAGTCAACCATACGGAACGAATCGGATGAAAAAGTCGAAACCCCAAGTTTTCCCAAAAACAAGGTTCTAGAAGTTTACCTCTGATTAAAGACGAAGAACACGATTAGATGTTAATAATACACTCCAAAAACTCGAGGAAGATGATGACTCGGAGTTACAAAGCTTCAAATCACCCGGAAATGCCAAGAAATCGCCTTGCAGTGGGCGGGAAGAGGCGGAGAAGTGAAAAGTGACTGAAATCGGTCAACTCTTGGGTATATAAACCCAGGTCGAGTTACGTACGTTAGCCACAGGCATCTAATGTACGTTAGCTTGTTAACGTACGTAAGCCCTCCCATTTTACGTACGTAATGCAATGGGCAGGATCACCTATCCAATTTCCTACATACCATTACGTACGTAACAACATATTGCATTACGTACGTAATGTCCCTTCCTGAAGTGTACAGGCCGCTTCCAACAGGCAAGGAAAGAACCGAAAAATCGAAATGCAACGGTGAACAAAACACGAGGGTACGAACGTAAATGATTCGAGGCGACGAACCTATATGTTGAAGGAAAACATATCCCCAACTACCCGAAGGTTCGGAAAACAACAACCGTAATTATCCCAAAACTTTGGGAAATTACAAAACGGCCCAAATCATCCGAAATGTACGATACACGGTCGAAACACCAAACAAAAGCTCACAACATGCATAATAACATGAGATGGATCTTCGGCGACCCCGAAACGGCAGTTCCGAATGATGATTTATGAGAATACATGAAATAGCGATGAAAATGACATAAAACACCGAATCGAGTAAAACGAATCCGAAACTAGCTCGAACGACAAGAAGTCCAATATTAAATATTCTCGAAATGTTAATACGGTTACAAGAGAGTTTCTAAAAACGAAAATACACCAAAAATGAGAATATCGGGAAAAAGGAAAAATGCGGATATTACATTCTACCCTTCTAAAAATAAGTTTCGTCCCGAAACTTAAGAAACAAACAACTTGGGGTACCTAGCATGCATGCTATCCTCGGTTTCCCAAGTTGCCTCCTCGACACCATTCCTCGACCACTGCACTTTGACCAAGGGAATGGTCTTATGCCTCAGTCGCTTCTCACGGTGCTCCAAAATCTTCATGGGACGCTCCTCGAAGGTAATATCCTTGGCAATATCGATCTCACCATAGTCGATGACATGACTAGGATCTGGGACATACTTACTCAGTTGAGAAATATGGAAAATGCTATGAACATGGCTCAAGGCTGGGGACAACGTCCAACGGTAAGCCAATTCGCCCACTCTCTCGAGAATCTCGAAAGGTCCAATAAATCTAAGACTCAACTTCCCTTTCTTCCCAAAACGGAAAACTCCTCTCGTCGGCGACACCTTTAGCAAAACGTGGTACCCCACCTCGAATTCCAAAGGTCGACGGCGGACATCGGCATATAACTTATGTCGAATCTGAGCAGTCAACATCTATTCCCGAATCACTTCCACCTTCCGTATCGTCTCTAAAGCGATATCTGGTTCGGTCCCAACCAAATCGGAAGCCTCATTCCAACAAATCGGCGATCGCCATCGCCGCCCATAAAGTACCTCATATAGTGCCATCCGAATTGACGCATGCCAACTATTGTTGTACGTGAATTCGATCAATGGCAAATGCTCCTCCCAATCACTGCTCCAGTCGAGAGCACAAGCACGCAACAAAACCTCGAACGTCTGAATAGTGCGCTCCGACTGTGCATCTGACTGAGGATGATAAGAGGTACTCAAACGCAAACGAGTACCCAACGCCTTATGCACCGCCTGCCAAAGTGCGATACAAAACGTCCATCCTAATCCAAGACAATAGACTTCGGAGTACCATGAAGCCTCACAATCCGCGCAATAAACACACGAGCCAACTTCTCCGGGCCCCAAATATCCTTGATGCCCAGAAAATGTGCCGACTTCGTCAGACGATCAACGATCACCCAAACCATGTTCATGCCCGATCTTGATCTCGGCAAACTCGTAATGAAGTCCATCGATATATCTTCCCATTTCCATTCCAGGATGGGAAGTGGCTGCAATAACCTGGCCGGTCGCTGACGCTCGATTTTGACCTGCTGACAAGTCAAACATCTCGCTACAAACTGTGCGACCTCCTCCTTCATATCATTCCACCAGAAATTCCTCCTCAGGTCCTTGTATATCTTACTCGATCCAGGATGAATGGAGTCAGGCGTAGCATGTGCCTCATGCAAAATACCCTGCCTCAATTCTGAGTCGTTCGGCACACATAAACGACTCTGGAATCTCAATACCTCATCTTCATGAATCACAAATCCAGGAGACTTTCCCTTAAGACCATTCTCTCGGATTTGAATAATCATCGGATCCTCCAGCTGCTTCAGTTTAATTTCATAAATAGACGATGAAATTTCTAAAGGATATCGTCAATGAAGACGACGACACACTTATCCAAATACTCGATAAGGACCTTGTTCATTAACTGCATGAACACGGCCGGTGCATTAGTTAACCCGAAAGGCAAAACTACGAACTCATAATGTCCGTATCTCATCCGAAAAGCTGTTCTTGGAACATCGGACTCCTTCACCCGAAGCTGATAGTACCCCGATCTTAAGTCGATCTTTGAGAATACCGCAGCTCCCTGCAACTGATCGAACAAGTCATCAATCCTCGATAGAGGATACTTGTTCTTGATGGTTACCTTGTTTAGCTCGCGATAGTTGATATACAAACGTAGTGAACCATCCTTTTTCCAAACGAACAAAACCGGTGCGCCCCAAGGCGAAGCGCTCGGTCGAATATACCCCAACTCAAGAAGCTCACTCAACTGCTTCTTTAACTCGGCCATATATGAAGGTGCCATGCGATACGGCGCCTTCGAAATTGGAGCCGCACCTGGCTCTAACTCTATAGTGAACTTGACCTCACAGTCCAGTGGTAACTCATCAGGAAAAACATCAGGGAACTCACTAACGACTGGAATCGATGAAAGCCCGACTCCACCATTCTCTGCCTTCAAGGCGTGGCACCAATAACCAGTACACCCCTTTCGCATGAGTCTCATCACCTTCAAGGCGCTAATTACAAACTTCTAGTTTCTCTTTCGCCCCGTGAAAGAGTGCTCGGTGTCATCCTCGGCTAGCATGGTGATGATCCTTGTGTGGTAGTTCATGATTGCACCATGCCGCTTGAGCCATTCATCCCCGATAATCAAATCCTCACCCTCAATACCCACAAAAATAAGATTAGAGAGCCAAGCCCTCTCACAAATAAATACAGAACAGTCTCGGACCTATCGATCGCTAACGATTCTATCACCGCTAGGAAGTTTTACGATGAAAGGCTCGCAAGGCTATAAACAGTCAAGACTCAAACGGCGCACACACTCCAAAGAAATGAATGAATGTGTAGCACCCGAATCAAAAAGCACACTAATAGAATGGGAATAGATGTGAACGGTAACTGTCGCCACAGTGGCCGCTGGATCATTGGCCCTCCTCATCTCATAGATACGCGGATGTACGGAGCCGACACTGGAAGCTCCCCCTCTAGCGGGCTGACCCCGACCTCTCCCTTGGCTGGCACTCGGTGGAGACTGCGGAGCAAACGAGCCCTGGTTCACACTCGGCTCTTTAGACACTGGATGAGAAGAACGGGTACTGCGGATCTGTCTGATCTGTTCACAAAAGGAAGCCTTGTGGCCTGTCTGACCACAAGTATGACAAGTCAACTGCGGACGAGGACACTCCTAGTTCTTATGACCCGACAAGCCACAGTTAAAGCATATGAGTTCACGAATGGAGGTTCTAGCAGCACCTCGAGAACTCCCAGAAAAATGAGCCAAGCCGCCCGCAGGAACATTCGCAGACTGAGATTTCTGCTGGCCTCCGCCCTTGTGACCAGAAAAATTTCCGACGGACTTCTGCTTCTTGCTCTCACGAGCCGCTTCACTGGCCGTCACCGACATATCATATGCAATAGCCCTACTCTGATAATCCTTCAAAGTGGTGCAGATGACTCCAGACATGTAGTCCCGAATTGACAGTTTCATCCGTCTGTAAAAGTGAAAATTTTTGTCGCTCTCCCCAACAACTTGGGTCTTCACATACCCAACTCCTTCTTGAAATCGACAATAGCTTGAGAGACAGGAATACCCCGCGGTTGGGCATTATATAAGGCATGGGCTCGAGCTTGCCTAACCGGCCACGGGCAATACTCGGTCTGCATCAGGTCCTTCAATTCTGCCCATGAAGCAACGTGATCCTTAGGCCCAACGGCCTCCACCAATCAGTAGCGTCCCCACTGAGAAAATACTGGGCAATAGGGACTTTGCGGTCCTCGGGACAGTTGGTGGCAACAAAGACTTTGGATATCTCCTTGATCCACCCCTCCCAGCCAGTCGGGTCCTAGGCTCCCGTAAACTGAGGAGGATGCATCTTGATGACATCCTGAAGCTAACGGTCAGCTCTGTCTCGAGCAGCATGGGCCGGATTCTGAACCGCCTGAGCTATCGCCACCATTTGGTTCGCCATTTGTTGCATAACAGCCGCAACACCAAGGTCGGCGCCATCTTGAGAAGAAGCATGGCTATGTCGGTCACCAGTGTTGTCGGCCCCCGAAGAATGCGACGTGGCCGCCCCACTGGCTGCCCCACGTCCCCGGCCGCATCCACGTCCACGACCATGACCTCTTCCAGCATCCATACTGGTGTTAAGAGGTAGCAAAAGCAACAAGATGATAAGTAAGAGAGGAAAAACATCCACAATTCAAGAAACGGAATCACGTTACGAGAAAACAAAGAATCGAGTAAGGAAAACTTACGATCACTAGAAGTACCGAGATGCTGGCAGCGGTGTGACAATGTGCAACACAAAACACAACTAGGCCCAAATAACTGACAAGCCTAGGTATCTATAAACCTAGTTGCTCTGGTACCATTTTCTGTAACAGCCCGAGATATTCGAAGTATATTACAGCGCTGTGGACCCCTACATGGGACCCACCAGACTAAAACAAGAAAACACCACTCGACTAACCATCTCGGTTAGCGAGGAAACGAATATTAACAATATAACAAATAACAACACGCCCGGAGCAACTGGCGTAATAAACATCAACCGACAATTATAGTAGCTTCAACGAATAACAATCACAATTTGAAGAGAAAAACCCAAGTACTCACGAGTACAATCTATAAGTTTATGAAGTAGACAACAACCATATCGATGGGAACAACGGAAAGAAAATGACTTAAATGCACATGTCAACGACCCTGACTAGCATCCTCGTGCTGTCCCAGCGCCCGCTCGTCCGCCTGAACGTAACCTAAGATCCATGACAAGAATTTCCCTAAAACGGGTCCCAAAAGGGGTTAGCAATTATGCTAGTACAAGTAATCAAGGCAAACCACTCGCTTACACATTTCATAGTACAATGCACCAAATTCATTTCAAAACCAAAACCACACATGTCTTTTCCGGAAACAAACAGTCAATCAATTTGCCTTGGGAACAGGGCTATACCATTGATCCTGCTCGAGGCCTCTAAGAACCCTCCCGAGCTGGCCATATCATAAAACAAATCACGCACGTGCATCGCCTTGGGAATAAGGCTATACCATTGATCTCGCTCGAGGCCTCTAAGGACCCTCCCGAGCTGGCTAGCGAAACAAACTCGTGAATCCAGGGCTATACCATTGGATTCCCTCGAGGCCCCATCGGACCCTCCCGAGGTAAGAAAAGCACACACAATATACATCACCATTTCATGTTAAGCATAAAGGTTTCCAAAAATACTTGCCTTGAGTAATTGACGACGCAACGAACCGAAAGGTAAACCACCAACGAATGCTAGGAACCCATAATCATGAACCTAACAAATCCAAGAATACAATCACAACCATTTCTAAATGAATACGGAATTGAAATACTCCCAAAAACCCGGCTACGATTCATGTATATTCGTATAAAAATAGCAACGAGGGCGGACCACAACCAAACCCTCTCGAAAATGCAACAACTACGAAATATACCATGAATCCATAGGGAAACCAAGAATATCAAAAAGATTAATCATATTCATCATGAATTAATCAACCATATGGAACGAATCGGATGAAAAACTTGAAACCCCAAGTTTCCCCAAAAACAAGGTTCTAGGAGTTTACCTCTGATTAAAGACGAAGAACACAATTAGATGTTGATAATACACTCCAAAAACTCGAGGAAGATGATGGCTTGGAGTTACAAAGCTTCAAATCGCCCGGAAATGCCAAGAAATCGCCTTGGAGTCGGAGGGAAGAGGAGGAGAAGCGAAAAGTGACTGAAATCGGTCAACTCCTGGGTATACAAACCCAGGTCGAGTTACGTACGTTAGCCACCTTTGGCTAACGTATGTTAGCTTTTTAACATACGTAAGCCCTCCCATCTTAAGTACATAATGCAATGGGAAGGATCGTCTGTCCAATTTCCTACATATCATTACGTACGTAACAGCATATTACATTACGTACGTAATGTCCCTTCCTGAAGTGTACAGGCCGCTACCAACATGCAAGGAAAGAACCGAAAAATCAAAATGCAACAGTGAATAAAACACGAGGGTACGAACGTAAAGGATTCGAGGCGACTAACCTAAGTGTTGAAGGAAAACATATCCGCGACTACCCGAAGGTTCAGAAAACAACAACAACCGTAAGTATCCCAAAACTTTAAGAAATTATAAATTGGCCCAAATCATCCAAAATGTACGATACATGGTCGAAACACCAAACAAAAGCTCACAACATGCATAATAACATGAGATGGATCTTTGGCGACCCCGAAACGGCGGTTCCAAATGGCGATTTACGAGAATACACGAAATAGCGACGAAAATGACATAAAACACCGAATCGAGTAAAACGAGTCCGAAACAAGCTCGAACGACAAGAAGTCCAATATTAAATATTCTCAAAATGTCAATACGGTTACAAGAGAGTTGATATAAATGAAAATACACCAAAAATGAGAATATCGGGAAAAAGGAAAAATGTGGATATTACAATTGCGACCCTATGAAGTTAACTATCCAACCCATGATTTGGAGCTAGCAGCTGCGGTGTTTTCTTTGAAAATCTAGCGTCATTATCTGCATGGAGTTGCCTATCATATCTTTACTAATCACAAGAGCCTGAAGTACATTTTTACTTTGGAGGAGTTGAACATGAGAAAGAGAAGGTGGCTAGAACTAATCAAAGACTATGATATTGAGATCCCCTATCATCTGGGCAAAGCAAATGTGGTTGCGTACGTATTGAGTCATAAGACAATACAGGAATAGATGCTTGACCGCTTGACAGTTCAGAGAGAATTGCAGTTGCAATTCGTGAGGCCATAAATTGAAGTCTGGTTACAGCGTATTCAGGGGCACCTCTGCACACTTGAGATTTCATCATCCCTTAATGATATAATCAGATCGAAGCAGGTTACGGACCCATTCTTTTCTCAAGTTTGGGATGAAGTAACTCGAGGGAAAGCTCCTGGATTTGTGGTCCACGAGGATGGATTGATACCCTTCAGGAATCGAGTTTGTATACCCGCAGACGAAGAGTTGAGGAACTCTATCATAAGAGAGTCCCATGCTACCCCGTACTCCATTCACCTGGGATCTAACAAAATGTATAAGGATTTGAAGCAATGTTATTGATGGGGGAATATGAAACGTGAAGTTTCAAAGTTTGTTTTGAGATGTTTAACCTGTCAGCAGGTTAAGATTGAGTATCAGCGACCCGCAGGAATGCTGAAACCGCTCCCGATTCCTGAGTGAAAATGGGAGGATATATCTATGGATTTTATCACTAGATTGCCGATGAGTCGTCGAAGGATGAATACGATTTGGGTAATTGTGGACCGTCTAACCAAATCAGCCCACTTTTTGGAGATTAAAGACATATGGGAACCCGAGAGATTAGCCCAGATATTTATTAAAGAGATTGTAAGGTTACATGGTACGCCCAAGAGTATTATATCGGATCGTGACGGGCGATTCGTGTCACACTTCTGGAAAGCAGTTCATCGTACGATGGGTACGCAGTTGAACTTCAGTACGGCATTTCATCCGCAGACTGATGGCCAGTCCGAAAGGACTATCTAAACTCTAGAGGATATGTTGAGGGCGTGCGCTCTTGATTGGAAGGGTGATTGGGAAGCCCAACTTCCTTTGGTGGAATTCACTAATAATATTAGTTGGCACGCTTTGATTTAGATGGCACCTTATGAAGCATTGTATGGCCATCGTTGTAGGTCTCCCTTGTGTTGGGATGACATGTCTGAATCTTTGGGTACAAAACTTGATATGTTGTTCGTAGCCTGTGAGAAGATCGCCCTGATTAGGAGTCGTTTGTTAACGGCTCAAAGCCGACAACAGTCTTACGTAGACAACCGTCGACGACCGTTTGAGTTCGAGGTTGGCGACCATGTGCTAATGAAGGTGTCCCCTACTCGATGTGTTTTTCATTTTGGGAAGGGAGGCAAGCTGAGTTCGAGGTATATCGGGCTGTTTGAGGTTTTGGAATGAGTAGGCGATCTAGACTATCGTCTGGCATTGCCACCAGCTCTGAGTTGGATTCATAGTGTGTTCCATGTCTCTCAGTTGAGGAAATATGTTGCTGATCCGAGTCATATACTTCAATTCGATGAGATCGAGATAGCGGAGGATCATTCGTATGAGGAACGTCCCATACAGATACTTGAGAGGAGGATCAAACAATTGCGGAATAAGACGATTCCCCTACTGAAGGTTCAGTGGTCATGACACAGAGTCGAGGAGGCTACATGGGAGACGGAGAGTATAATGCGAGAGAGGTATCCCGAGTTGTTCACCCCTTAGTTTCGAGGAAGAATTTCCTTTTAAGGGAGGGAGTATGTAATATCCGACAGTAATTCTTATCTACTGTTGTATTATTCGGATAATTTGAGCACTGTTGTAATCATGTTACATTCGATTAATGTTTATTGATGTCGGGATATATCATAATAAACTTGGTTATGACTATCATTCGCATTGTGGTTGATTTCTTGACGTTGTGTAGATTGTTACATTTTTGGGATAGATTTTTGATGTGTTTAACGTACGCTAAGGCCTTAACCTAACATACGCTAGATTGTTAGCTTTACGTACGTAATGTAATGCTGGTTACGTACGTAATGCTTGGGAATCTTATCTGATCTCACTTTCGGAGTGGGGGGCCGGACATGATCTGGATAAAATGGCCTTTTCGAAGCAGCCAGGTTGACATATATAACGTACGTAATGCTCTGGCCCATAACGTACGTAATGATGTTAGTATTTTGAGACAGTAACATCTGGTGACATATTACGTACGTAACACTTTCAGTGTAGCGTACGTAATGTTATCTTCATGTGATAATGTACGTAACGAGCGGTGCAGTTTATAAAAAGACAGCTTGTGTCTTTCATTTGCATGTCCAAACTCCGAATTTTCTCTCCAACAATTGTACCTCTGCCTCACTAGATCGATTTTACACCGTCCCAACTTGTGTTTGAGCTTTTCATCTTGGATTAGAGCTTGTTGATTGGGGGTTTAGAGTTGTTTCTTGAAGCTTGGAGTGTGTTCTTGTGGTTTGGTGATTTGTTCTTCGTTGCTGCAGGTATGTTGTACGATTCTACTCTATATTTTCGTGGTTATAATGTTAGTTTTGTGGCATACTACACCTAGAGTTTAATTAATTAAGTAAAACATGTTTGTAGTTAAACTTTCTAACACTTATTGATGAAAATGGTAACTAAGGGTTTGGAATGAGGTGTTCTTGATATTTTGATGGTAATGGTCATGTTTAAATGAATCAAACTCTTCCTGCTAGATTGTTGACATCATTAAGACAATAATAATCATTAGCTTCTTCATAGTTGAGTTTAATTGATGAAAGTGTTGTCATAAATGTATTAGAACACCTTGTTGAATGTTAGAAGATTAGTGTGATGATTCTTTAACCTAAGCTAGGTGAATTCATAGATGATGACAATGGATTCTCAAGTTTGGTAAGGGGTTGTAAGGATGGTGTTAATAATCTTCATGAATATGATGTAGTCTTATAACTGAATGAATTTAGTATAACCTTAATGTAGCTTACTATATTCAATCTAAATTTGATGTAGTGATGAACAAGTTGTGTAGATTATCACTTTCAACATTTGTGATGTTCTTGGATAGTTTAAACAACATAAGATGATATTAACAAACATAAATGATTGTTTAACATGTTCTTGATAAATCCTTATTCATAAGAACTATGCGAATTTTTGAGAATATCTTGTAAACAGATCATCAGAATGAATTGAGGAAATAGAATTCTTGGAATAGAATTTCGATATCTCGAGATAGTTGAACTATTCAATTTGAATTTAGGGTGTCGTCCCCCTGAATTCGATATCAATGATTATATGGATGTGTTATTGATTGAAGTGTATTTCATTCAAGGTCGATGGTTCGCGTAACCGATATTAGTCGAGGACCGTCCGTTCGTTCAACAAGCGAGGATTATTCTCGTCTCCATATTGAGGCAAGTTATCTTGCTTGGTTATAATGATGATTAGATTCTTGTGATGATTATACATTTCGTGTATATGAAACGCTTATGAATCTGTGACTCGTGATTTGATATTGTTCTTGACGTTGTTCCGTTTTTCATCATGGGATTGCATTCCCAAGCCAGTCACTTTGAATCGTTGATCTCGTTGGTCCTTATTGTCACTTCAGTGAGTTTCTTGATCCTTAATCGGATATGTGATTTGTTGAATTTATTATCATGTTGTATCGTGACATACCTGGAATCATATCTGCGTGCCGATTCGTTATTATGTAGAAATTTTAGCCAGGCACTTGTATAGTCATACATGGATGTTTTCCGTATTGACTGTGCACACGAGATGTAGTTCGTGAGGCTGATTAGGTATATTGTCACACATATATTCTGGATTCCGTATACGGGGTGGACATGTACACGGACATATTTTCGGATCGGGCGTACTGTGATGTCCATCTTGAGCCACATTGTTTAATCGTTCATAGTCCATGTATGATTGGATATGTTCGACGGTTTGTGACTGATTGTTCATACGCCCGAGGGGTATGTTGAATAGTCGGGATGTTTTCTTTGAGATCTAATATATGTGAATTGTATAATGTCGGGAGAATCATTTATCATGTATATCTGACCCTGTGTTTTGGGCAAAATACTTGTGTTGTATTTTAGGTCGAGGCAAAGGCAAGGCACGGGGAGAGCATGGTGACGACGAAGGATACGAAGGATACTAGTTCGGGAGGCCCAAGTCTTTTGTGTCTGGCTATGTTCAACCCATGTAATGTTACTTTAATTCCGCTTTATTTAAACTATTGTCCGGTTGTATTAATATTTGAAGTATATTCTATCTCCATATGTTTTATACTTGTATTTCGGATCCTGTGTATCATAAGGCCGTTGGCCATACCATTAATAAACTCCTAATCGGAGTAGTGACTATTTAATGTGGTTTGGTATAACAAGGTAATACTTCTTTAATCTGTATTTTGGTATCGCCTGGTGGGTCCCAGTGTGGGGTCCACGGTACTGTAACAGCCGCCTTTTGAGGTGTTACAAATATACTTAAATGAAAACTTATGGAGGGGGTGGGTTGGGAAATAAATTGCACTCTTTTTAAAGATATTTGCAAGGTGTAATTTTTCTAAATACATTGCTATAGTCACATCAACTAGATATGCACATGTATGCTTGATGCTTACAGGATTTTTCGAGTAGGTATATGATAAAATCGTAGACAGTATACTAATGTAAATAAGAAAGTAAAGAACATTGAATATAACGTGGTTCGAGACAATATTCTATGCGTCCATAAGGTCTCCAAACAATAGGGTCATTAATTAATATCAAGGTCGTACACAACAGTGGTGATTTTAGCTAAAAACTTAAAGTTGTATCGTTCACACAAATCGATACACTTGACTTCTCAGCTTGGGATGTTCACACAGATTGACTGTAAATTGTCTTAAGTTTTGCCTTCTCACACAGATCAGAAGCTCGATTCATCTAATCTTTCTTTGTCCCACAAAGGTCGGAATAGGATTGCTTCGCTAGTCCATACAGGATTCTTTCGATTATAAGAATTGTAAGTTGACAAGTGTTTGAGCATCTCCTCTGGTTGGGATATTTATATCCTGAAAAATAGATCAATTGTAAATGTAGTCGTTGGCCGGGTTGGTGAGATGTGCATGATTTATATTGGAGGTGGATGAATATTTGAATTAAGGTAATCCGTCATGTCAGCATTAAAAATGCTCGAGACATTCTTCTGGCCTTCATTAAGTGAGTTGCACGCCATAATCTTTGGCCACATTAAATGCTGTCTCCATCAGCAATAAATGCTCTTCAAAACCGTGAATTCTTCGTGAATAATAAATTATTTTACTCACAATGGCTTGAAATCTAAGTACTTATTATGCTGGGTTTTGCACGTTACTTTTTCCAAGTGCCAATAATGTTGGAGCCAACTAGATACTATGTTGCCGTATTTTTGCTGCATTAACAAAATCTAAAAAGAACTATCCCAATATTTTTCTCTTTTTTTATAGTGCCAAAACTATAGCCAGAAACAACTTCTAAGTCTTCTCTTCAAATATTCTGATCTTCAAACGACTTAGACGAAAATGAACATCTTGCAGGAATGTTGTACAAGTTTTAGCCTATTTAGCTAAGTTTTTCAAAACATAACTATGATAGGCTCGCAGGCACAATCATATAGTAAATTACTTAGTACTTAGAACTTATTCTATGAACCTCACATGGGCATGTTCGTACAACTTTAGTTTTATAGCAAGAAAAATACTTTGAAAATAATTCAATCATATCAAGTACGGAGTAAAGAAAATAAAATAGATTAAATAGTGTCTTTCACTAGTCAGTCAGATTCATGGAATCTTTCTTATACTTCACCTCATATTTTTATTGGTTCACCAATGTCTTCTACTGGCACTCCTGCCATTCTATTCCCAATACTGATTTCGTCAGCTCACCCTGATGTTGGCCCATCCGCCGACTTCGGTGACCAGGTAGCGAGGAACATATCTTGGGTTGATCTATGGTGATCACCCTTTCTTTAGATGCTTCCTTCCTACATCAGATTAACTACTGTTGCCTTACCACCTTCAGTTGACCAAGTTCCAGAGCCGGTCCAATCGTTTTTAATGCCCGGAGCGAATAACTAAAATTATGCCCCTAATTCAATAAACACATAATACACAACTTTTTTTTAAGGGGTTTGAAACCTATTCAAGCTAGGCGGCTCACCCGATTCTTATTGAAAACAAGGGAGCTACAACGGAAGGCATAAACCAAAACCCCAAACAATAAAACGAAAATAAGATCACTTAAAATAGTGCATTCGTGCACTTCGTGAAGAAAAATCATCAATTAATCTATCATAGTCTGTATATGCTAAAGACTTACTTTCGATGCTCAAAATTGCTAACTCGTTAAGCCTACCTTGACTCGTGGTAGTCCGCAAATATGATTTCAATAGCTTTAATTTTGAAAAACTCCTTTCATCACACTTAGAATCACCAACAAGTTCATCATCAACAAGATTCACATTATCATTAGAATTAGGATCACCAATAAATTTTTCATCAACAAGATTTTCCACATCATCATTAGAATTAGGATCAAGTTCTTCGTCAATAAGTTTTTCATCAACACATTCCTCAACATGATCATTGGTATTAGGATTATTAAAACCTCTTAGGTCGGATTTTCAATAGGTTTTTTTTTGCCCAATAAAAAACTTATTTAATGATCCTTGTAAAAGTTAAGCAATTTCTTTTTTTATTTTGAGCTGTCGATGGTTGTGATCTAAGAAACATATTTTATGTTTTTAAACAATGAATCAATGATAGTGATAATGAACATCAAATAACCCATAAACCACTTAATCAGTTAATAATCACACTAATACGGATCACAGATGACATAATTTGTAAGTTGTTGGCGTCAGCTTTTGAGCCAAAAAATTAAATGAAAATTTAGAGGGATGTATTAAATTCAGATTTTGGTGGATTAATAATAATCCATGAATTTTTAAAGATTTAGGTGGATTAGAAATAATGCATGGATTAATAATAATCATTGTAGAATCATATAAAGTTGATGGAGAGTCTTTCGGATTTAAATATGGATTTTTAGAAATCCTTCAAAAACTCATTGATTTTGGTGAGATTTCAAAACTAAAAAAAACACTTATAAATCCATCAAAATCCACCGTTTTAATGAATTTAAAAAAATCCATGGATTTTTGAATACACTGAGATTTTAATAGATTGTTTTAAATCCAGATTTAATACACCAAGATTTTAAATGATATTTTGAAATCTAAATTGAATACACCAAGATTTTAAATGACATTCTGAAATCCAAATTGAATACCTCAAGATTTTAATGGATTCAAAACAATCCAAATTGAATACCCTAGGATTTCTAAAATCCAAAAGAATTCCACAAAATCCCAATTGAATACACCCAACTTAATTTTTTTCTTTCAAAAAAAAAAAACTGAACCTAGGTATACTCAAGAGAAATTTGGGCTCTGCTGCCCCCTGGACTTTGCTGCCCTGGGCGATGGCCCATGCTGCCCACTAGGAGGGCCGGCCCTGCCAAGTTCCTATGGTCGATGGCGGGGTTGTTAAGATAGTGACTCTGAATCTTCTCGTAAACCTCTATTATGACCTTATTAAAAAAATTACTAATACCTCAGACCTTTCGGCAGCTTATGTGTTTTCATCACCGTAAGCTGTGGTACTCTTGAGGTTTCTCCCAAAGAGAGCATCACTTATTTCACCGACCAGGTGAATAGTGGTAGGCAGTTCCATATTCCTTCCTTCCTTGTTGACTTATCCGATAAGTATACCCCCTAATCAGTTTTCCCTAAATCCATCACAACTATGGTAGGTGAATCGGGCTAGAATTTTTTCTCCGAAATACAACCCCGTGCCGGCACTGATTGTCCACACAACAACCAGTCAGCCTTTGATCCTCACCAAACACTCGTGTTTTTCCTCATAGCACTCGTGTTTAGTATGATCAGAGTTACAACCCAAGACCACTTTTCGTGCTGGAAGGAGTATGCAGCGGAATACCATCAAAAGCACGTAAAGGCACACACAATTTACGGAGACAATTCCCCATCCTTGAATATTATTGCACACTCAATATACAAGAAAAAGGCCTCGTTGTACAACTCTCTCGGCTCTCCCTTTCGGAGATGGCCAATCGCTCTCAGATCTCCTCACGATCTAAGCTCTCGATCTCCGCTCCCTACAAAATTGTACAAAGCACCTATATATAGCCCAAGCAAAGGACTACATCGGTTGACAACCCCAACCGCTAGATTAATCCCGACACTCCACGTGTCGATACGTGGAAAAAGACCACCATGCATCCCTGCCACTTGTCCTCAGCAGTTTCCGCACAACTTGCTCGCATCTGCCTTGTACTGACACGTACAAGGTCTTCTGGAACCGTCCCGCAACCGTCCGCAACCGCTTGCTAGTAACCGTCCTGCAACTATCCTGATGGATCCCAGCACTCCACCTGGAACATGCAGTCCACCAAGTAACTGCCCACATGTTGACGTGTGTTGCGCACGTCTTATAACTGCCTGGAACCGTTCCCGCACAACCGCTCCAAGTAACCGTCTGACTTGACTGTTTGGAACCATCTATGCCACGTCGATGCAACGCCCCGCAAACGTGCACCAACCGTCCAATATTTCCCGTCTAATTCCAATTCCCGCATGTTTCGAAGCCTAGTGTTGTGTCAAGAATTAACACCTTCCGACCGGCGATCGCCTAGGAGGACCGGCGACCGACTTACTGCCGAGCGGCCAAGGCAGACCTGGAGACCAAGCCTTAGCCCAGCGGACATGCTAGACTGGCCAACCGAAGGTCCCAGGATGGATCCCGGTGCCGAGCGATCTACATCAAGACGATCGCCTCTCGGTACTCGGCGATCGACTCCTGGCGACCGACTGGAGGCGATCATCTCTCGGCATCTTGCCGACCTACCCTTGGAGACCGACCATTGCCGACCTTCATCCACTGGCCGATGGCGACCTCTGATGATCAGCTAGAGACGAGCGCCTCATATCGATCTCCACCGATGGCCATCCAGTCGGCGAAGACCGAGCCTCAAGACTGACACCACGTGCAAGATCCGGGACAAGATCCGCGAATCACGGGCCATTGACCACAGTCTGGCAGATTCTCTCCACCAGCCGACAAGCCGCCGAAAGCTTGTCAGTAGGGCCGCATGTTGACTGACTCCGGACACGTGATGGCTCCTTATTGGACCGCCCAGATGTGGCAGCCTCTTCCTTGGACTTTAGCCCGACAGCCAGCATCTTTCTTGGACTTTAGCCCGACAGCCCAGGAGATCGCCCCATTATAATATTGGCCAGCAGGCCATCGGCACATTATTATAATGGCCGGCAGGCGATCGGCCACTAGAGGACAGGACCCGGCTGCCCCTATATAAGCAAGGCACCCTGCACTTGGACACTTCTTCTGCAACCTCACGATTTGAGCATACAACAAAGAAGCAAACATCAAGCACTTGGCTAACATCCAACTCTTGGCAACAGCTATCTTTCGGTCTTACTTCTCCCGGCCTATCTCATCCAGCAGATTATCGGCGGGGACGAAGAACACCAAGCTTCGCTCAAGAGCCGGATTAACAGAGTCTTTTTACACTCATTGTATTTAGATTTCTCTCATTAATACTTGTATCCAAGAATATTTGTATTAATAACATCTCGCGAGAGCATTCAAGCCCGGACCTAACAAACCCGGCAAATCTTGTATTATTTATCTACTCTCGGAAGTGCTCCCGCAATTGTTGTTTGTTGTCCGTCTTCTAGCAGTATTAATCTTCGGATAAATATTTTGGGCAACAACAATTGGCGCTAGAGGAAGGGGATCCAACCCTCGATTTTTTATACCTACCGTCCCGAAGAACACTCACTGTTCTCGGGGCAGATACTTGAAGTGACACTTACTGCACTTCAAAGAAATCCTTCAGAAAACATGTCTTAGCCTCGCGTCGAAGAAAGCCGGCCGACCGGCTGCACTGCCGTCCCGGGCCCGAGCCGCGGCCGATGGTGGAAGGTAGCCGCCATGATCGAGACGCTCGACCCGTCCCGGGAAGGCGGCCCGAGCCTCTCGCTCGATCGGTTCGAACCAATGAACAGATCGAAGAGGCCATAGCCGCCTTCAGAGCGACGGAGTGCTCTCGACGCGCCTCAGCCTATCACCCCTCGGTCTCCCGCCGGAAGATCAGCGGAAGCTCAAGGCACTGCGCCGAGCGAGCGCCAGAGGCTCTCGCCGCAAGAAGAGGCGCTGGCGGCCGGGCACGTCGTCTTCGATCGCACGGGCGGTGACCCGACACGCGGCCGGCGATCCGGCCCGGCCTACGAGACGACGGAGTTGGTGTCCGTCACCAGAGCTCGGCCTACCCGGCTCCCACAAGGCGATCCAGCCCGCTGCTCCCGCCGCTAGATTCCCGAGGTCGGCGGCGGTGGGGTCGGAGGTCGGTACACGATCGCCTCGGCCCCGCTCCCAAAGCCGATCCGCAAGCGGCCGAGCCGCGCGATTGCCGCAATGCAACGTCGGATCGACGACGTGAAGGCGCTCTGCATCGGAGCAGCGCCGTGAAGACGATCGCCGCGCCAAGCGAGCCGCTCGCGATCGACATCGAGCTCGCCCGGCAAAGACAAGATCGCCCTCCTCAGACACCCGTGTACCAGGGGCGATCGGACCCCCAAGCACACCTGCAGAAGTTCAACATCTACATGACCGGGTGTGGGGCATCGGACGCGACCCGGTGCCGAATGTTCCCTCTGACACTAGACGACCTCGCCCACCGGTGGTACACCTCATTGCCACCTCGGTCCATTGGCTCCTTTAACGAGCTGGCGCACGTCTTCACGGAATACTTCGCCACCAGGGCCGCTCGGCCAGAAGGTCCCCATCGCATGTGGCGGATCAGGCAAGGGGAAGAGGAGTCCGACTCGGACTACATCGACCGGGTTGACATGATCATCCTCAACGGCGAGCCCGTGAGCGATGAGACCGCCCTCTACGCGGTTCTAGGAGGTTTTCAGGGCTTCTCGCCTATGTTCAGGCATCTCACGAAGACGCTACCGACGACCTATGCAGCCTTCCGGGCTAGAGCCGCAGATTTCCTATCCAGGCAAAGGCTTCTTCTCAGCCTAGGAGTAGATCGATCGGCGCCCGTACGCCGACCTCCAGTCTACCAGCCCGATCGCTACTACCCAGCAGAACCGGAGGACTCGATCCCCGCCTACAGTCCATTTTAAATGACGGACTAGCCGCCGCCCGATCGCCAATATCGACCTACGAATAAAGCGATCGGCCGCCGAGCGACGATCGCCAGTCTTCCGCCGATCGCAACATCATCAAGAACCGGTGGACACGATCGCCATCTACAGTCCGGCACATAACATGACGGACTAAGGCATAAGATCGCCTCCACCGCACATCATAAAGCCATGGTCCTGGCAGTCGATGGAACCGGCTGCTTCGGCCATGCAAGGTCCTTTTCGGCCTAGATCGCCCGCCCTTCGTTTAAATACGAGGCCGGCGTAGTCTGAGGGCTCTCCAACATTAATCAGTGGACACATGCCACAACCCCGTCTCAACGTACACCGTCGAGGTCGGCCATCTCCATGGCTGGCCGAGGTGGAAGCAGAGCTAACAATCCGCGGAGGTGGAGTTGATTCATCCGACGCTGCCCCGCGCAAGGACTCCTCTAGACCGAGACCACACGCCCTTCGTTTAAATACGAGGCGAGGCGCAGCCTAACAGAGGACCCTCATAATAAAGTGAGTCACGAGACACTCATTGTCTTCGCGCACCAAGACACGGTCATGGAGTCGGTCCATCGATCTCCGCGACTGTGCACGATTCCTCAAACAAAGCGAAACCACCAAGTTTCCATGGGGGATCGGCCAATGTTGTTTTTGCAGGTACAAGACCGAAAGATAGCTAGCCAATCGACCATGATAGCCCAAGTCCGAGTCCTAAGTCAGCTCAGATCGCCCGTCCTCATCCAGACACGATCGCCAGCAAGAACCACCTCGCCCCATGTCTTCAACATAGGAGCAAGCTGGGGGGCAATTGTTGTGTCAAGAATTAACACCTTCCGACCGGCAATCGCCTAGGAGGACCGGCGACCGACTTACTGCCGAGCGGCCAAGGCAGACCTGGAGACCAAGCCTCAGCCCAGCGGACATGCTAGACTGGCCAACCGAAGGTCCCAGGATGGATCCCGGTGCCGAGCGATCTACATCAAGACGATCGCCTCTCGGTACTCGGCGATCGACTCCTGGAGACCGACTGGAGGCGATCATCTCTCGGCATATTGCCGACCTACCCTTGGAGACCGACCATTGCCGACCTTCATCCACTGGCCGATGGCGACCTCTGATGATCAGCTAGAGACGAGCGCCTCATATCGATCTCCACCGATGGCCATCCAGTCGGCGAAGACCGAGCCTCAAGACTGACACCACGTGCAAGATCCGGGACAAGATCCGCGAATCACGGGCCATTGACCATAGTCTGGCAGATTCTCTCCACCAGCCGACAAGCCGCCGAAAGCTTGTCAGTAGGGCCGCATGTTGACTGACTCCGGACACGTGATGGCTCCTTATTGGACCGCCCAGATGTGGCAGCCTCTTCCTTGGACTTTAGCCCGACAGCCAGCATCTTTCTTGGACTTTAGCCCGACAGCCCAGGAGATCGCCCCATTATAATATTGGCCGGCAGGCGATCGGCACATTATTATAATGGCCGGCAGGCGATCGGCCACTACAGGACAGGACCCGGCTGCCCCTATATAAGCAAGGCACCCTGCACTTGGACACTTCTTCTGCAACCTCACGATTTGAGCATACAACACAGAAGCAAACATCAAGCACTTGGCTAACATCCAACTCTTGGCAACAGCTATCTTTCGGTCTTACTTCTCCCAGCCTATCTGATCCAGCAGATTATCGGCGGGGACGAAGAACACCAAGCTTCGCTCAAGAGCCGGATTAACAGAGTCTTTTTACACTCATTGTATTTAGATTTCTCTCATTAATACTTGTATCCACGAATATTTGTATTAATAACATCTCGCGAGAGCATTCAAGCCCGGGCCTAACAAACCCGGAAAATCTTGTATTATTTATCTACTCTCGGAAGTGCTCCCGCAATTGTTGTTTGTTGTCCGTCTTCCAGCAGTATTAATCTTCGGATAAATATTTTGGGCAACAACACCTAGGTCTCGCGCCAAGTATACCCTTGCATCTTTGGCCGATAAGAACAAAAAGGACCCGCACTTTGTTCCAACATTCCGAGTCATCCAATAGATTTATGCACAAGTGCCCAGCCACTTACACATTCCCGATCCTTGCCCACAATGATCCGACAACTTCTCACAAGAGTCTAACATTGCCTGCATATGTCCGCACATGGTTCGTCCGTACCGCACGAACCGGAACAACCCAACTCCGGGTCGAGTTGGACACCTGGGTCGACCCGTGACCCAACTCTATGACTAAGTCCTGACACTTGGTCAAAGTCATGTCCGAGCACCCTTGGGTCACATGCCAAGAAGGCCCTCCAAGACACCTTCCCTCCTATAATAGGCTTAGAGAGATAAAGCCTCGTGATGGCAGTAACCGTTGAAAAGCTAAGGAACCCACTGTCTCACTTCCAGCTCTCATCCTGCCAAAACTTCAAAGTAACATGAGATTGTCTTGATTCCATGTCTTAGCTAAGCCTCACACTCGCCAAGAAACCTCCAAATCACTTTTCATTCCCGTGCCTTAGTGTCGTGCCATGCCCAGTCGGCACAGTCCGCCCAGTGACTCGACCACCTACCGAGCCTAATGAGTCACCCATGTTAAGGGTGTAACAAACCTCCCCCACCTGAAGAAATCGACGCCCTTATCGATGTTCAACACATCACATCCCGATACTTGTACTTTTCTCGAACTGCCTTAGTCCGCCTTCTGTTTTGGGATGTTGCATTGATTCACCCTTCCGCTGGACCACAATGATCGATCCTCCATCCGATGAACCTCCGGAAAAAAGATAACTACATCTTCAAAACCATCCCAGCGAACCGTCTTGAAACACCGCATGCCTCAAGAAAGAAGTCAGCTTCAACCACATAGGTCTCCTACACTGTACGATTATTTCCGTCTAGTTACATAACCCACTAACTCACACACACTTAGACAAGATTACATAACTTTGCATCGGGAAACCCCCGAATGCTAGGTAGTTCACAAGTAAAATTGCTACACACAAAGCAAAATTACAAACTTAGGGTCACAAACATCCAAATCTGAAGTCTACCTATTACAATAAAAACCAGCCACATAGATTGTTCAGACGGCCCAAAAATCTTCTGGAGTGAGCAATGGCCTGCAACTCTTTTGCTCATTTTTACCGACTTCGGCAACGCGTCTTTTGGCCAACCTTAACGGAACATATACTGTAAGCACCTCCCATTCTTTGGATGTTCAGTCCGATTGAAGATCGTGGGAGTTCTTCAACCGACTGAAATTTTCATAGGCTAATCGGGACCTTAGCCACACCCAACACCGTTTATCCAGCCAAGTCTGACTATGACCGAGATATGCTTCACTCTGAACACATATCCATGCTATTTTCCCTCACAAATCCGAAAAATAACAACAACAACAAAAACAACAACAACGTAGGACCACATAAATTTCAACAAGAATGTATGGAAAACATTAACATTTCCCAACCACACACCAGCCTAAGTCGTCGAATAACATCTCCTACTCATGTAACAGGTTCAAGTATGATCAGTACATACCCTGATTTTCGACCTCGCACCTTTAGACTAGCCTTTGGGCTGCACCAATGTTCCTCAACCACTTGACAAGAACAGATCGCAATCTTTAAGTGTCTTCCATCGCTCCTAACAGATCAGCCATCAACTCGACCGAACTGTCCATCTAGATGCACCAAGCACCATCCCGAATATTGGTACTCGTACGAAGTACCTCTCCAACCCGAACTAAGTCTGGAACTTTATTGATAAAGGGAACCAATCCCACCATCTGGTCGCTTGCTTCAACATCAGCCTTCATGCCACAATTTTGAACCACGGTCGACAATGCTCCTCCACGCAAGCATCAGTTCGTATCTCGGCATCCAGTCCACACGAACAATGCTCTCTAGAAATATCTTTCTCAGAACCGAGCATGCCTCATTCCGCACACAAAGATGATGACTTTAACAGCTTCCGACATCCATCTTTCCACAACTCATCCCACATTTCTTTCTTCAGTCCCCAACACCAAAGAAGAACCAAACAGAGACTCAACTCTGCTTTTTCCCACGACATGACAAATTGATACCTTCAAAAATCCTTCCACCAACATAGCTTATAATAATGGCTTTCAGATCTCATCCGGTCCCTATCGCCACATAAACATCACCACCAAGCATGATGCCAGCCCTCAAATATAAACTGGCAATGGACATCTTTTTCGCCCGAACATGTACAGACAATCATTTTGATTCATGTCCGCCAAGAAGTCTTGTCCACCCGATTGACGTTTTTTCATTGTCAATTCTCTGGAATTCAGGAACCCGCACACGAGACAAAAATGAAGAGGCTTTGTCTTCCACAATCCGACAAATTCCAGCCAGCAACCGTCCTCTTCCGAACCACCAAGTCGTCCTCAGGCAATCATCTTCAGATCCTTGGCTACCAAGAGGATATATGCGTCCTCGCCTTCTGAAATGATCATTGCTCAACGAACTTCGGCATCTCCCACATTGAAAATCTGGCGTCTGTCCAGGTATCTTACGTTTCCTTTCCAATCCTTGCATTCACGAACAAGGACTCGCCTTCCTCAAGCGAACTTTGGCCACCAAGCACCAAAATTTTCCGACCAGAACCCATTAACGGGGCTCCGATACCAAATTGTCACAGGTCCGAATTGGGCTAGAATTTTTCACTGAAATACAACCCCATGCCGGCACTGATTGCCCACACAACAACCAGTTAGCCTTTGATCCTCACCAAACACTCGTGTTTTTCCTCATAGCACTCGTGTTTAGTATGATCAGAGTTACATCCCAATTCCACCTTTCGTGCTGGAAGGAGTATGCAGCGGAATACCATCAAAAGCATGTAAAGGCACACATAATTTACGGGGACGATTCCCCAACCTTGAATATTATTGCACACTCAATATACAAGGAAAAGGCCTCACTGTACAACTCTCTCGGCTCTCCCTTTCGAGGATGGCCGATCGCTCTCAGATCTCTTCACGATCTAAGCTCTCGATCTTTGTTCCCTACAAAATTGTACAAAGCACCTATTTAAAGCCCAAGCAATGGACTACATCAGTTGACAACCCCAACCGCAAGGTTAATCCCGACACTCCACGTGTCGATGCGTGACAAAAGACCACCATGCGTCCCTGCCACTTGTCCTGAGCAGTTTCCACACAACTTGCTCGCCTATGCCTTGTACTGCCACGTACAAGGTCTTCTGGAACCGTCCCGCAACCGTCCACAACCGCTTGCTAGTAACCGTCCCGCAACTGTCCTGATGGATCCCAGCACTCCACCTGCCACATGCAGTCCACCAAGTAAGTGCCCACATGTTGACGTGTGCCGCGCACGTCTTATAACTGCCTGGAACCGTTCCCGCACAACCGCTCCAAGTAACCGTCTGACTTAACTGTCTGGAACCATCTATGCCACGTCGTTGCAACGCCCCGTGAACGTGCACCAACCGTCCAACCTTTCCCGTCTAATTCCAATTCCTGCATTTCCGAAGCCTAGGTCTCGCGCCAAGTAGACCCTTGCATCTTTGGCCGATAAGAACATAAAGGACCCGCACTTTGTTCCAACATTCCGAGTCATCCAATAGATCTATGCACAAGTGCCCAACCACTTGTACATTCCCGATCCTTGCCCACAATGATCCGAAAACTTCTCGCAAGAGTCCGACATTGCCCGCATATGTCCGCACATGGTCCGTCCGCACCGCACGAACCGGATCGACCCAACCCCAGGTTGGGTTGGACACATGGGTCGACCCGTGACCCAACTCTATGACTAAGTCCTGACACTTGGTCTAAGTCATGCCCGAGCACCCTTGGGTCACTTTCCAGGAAGGCCCTCCAAGACACCTTCCCCCCTATAATAGGCTTAGAGAGATAAAGCTTGGTGATGGCAGTAACTGTTGAAAAGCTGAGGAACCCACTGTCTCACTTCCATCTCTCATCCTGCCAAAACTTCAAAGTAACACGAGATTGTCTTGATTCCATGTCTTAGCTAAGCCTCACACTCGCCAAGAAACCTCCAAATGACTTTTCATTCCCGTGTCTTAGTGTCGTGCCACGCGCAGTCGGCACTGTCCGCCCAGTGACTCGACCACCTGCCGAGCCCAGCGAGTCACCCATGTTAAGTGTGTAACAACCCTTCCCCACTTGAAGAAATCGACGCCCTCGTCGATGGGAGTCTTTTAACATATCAAAGCCCGATACTTGTACTTTTCTCGAACTGCCTTAGTCCGCCTTCCGTTTTGGGATGTTGTATTGATTCACCCTTCCGCTAGACCACAATGATCGATCCTCCATCCGATGAACCTCCGAAAACAAGATATCTACATCTTCAAAACCATCCCGACGAACCGTCTTGAAACACCGCATGCCTCAAGAAAGAAGTCAGCTTCAACCACATAGGTCTCCTACACTGTACGCTTATTTCCGTCTAGTTACATAACCCGCTAACTCACACACACTTAGCCAAGATTACATAACTTTGCATCGGACAACACTAGAATGCTAGGTAATTCACAAGTAAAATTGCTAAACACAAAGCAAAATTACAAACTTAGGGTCACAAATGTACAAATCTGAAGTCTAGTTATTACAATAGAAACCAGCCACATAGATTATTTAGACGGACCAACAATCCTTCTGGAATGAGCAATGGCCTGCAACTCTTTTGCTCATTTTTACCGACTTCAGCAACGTGTCTTTTGGCCAACCTTAATGGGACATATACTGTAAGCACCACCCATGCTTTGGATATTCAGTCCGATTGAAGATCGTGGGAGTCCTTCAACCGACTGAAAATTTCATAGGCTAATCGGGACCTTAGCCACACCCAACACCGTTTATCCAGCCAAGTCTGACTTTGACTGGGATATGCTTCACTCTGAACACATATCGATGCTATTTTCCCTCACAAATCTGAAAAATAACAACAACAACGTAGGACCACATAAATTTCAACAAGAACGTATGGAAAGCATTACCCTTACCCAACCACACACCAGCCTAAGTCATCGAATAACATCTCCTACTCATGTAACAGGTTCAAGTATGATCAGTACTTACCCTGATTTTCGACCTCGCACCTTTAGACTAGCGTTTGGGCCGCACCAATGTTCCTCAACCACCGCAATCTTCAAGGGTCTTCCATCACTCGTAACATATCAGCCATCAACTCGACCAAACTGTCCATCTAGATGCACCAAGCACCATCCCGAATATTGGTACTCGTACGAAGTACCGCTCCACCCTGAACTAAGTCTAGAACTTTATTGACAAAGGGAACCAATCCCACCGTCTGGTTACTTGCTTCAACATCATCCTTCATGCCGCAATTTTGAACCATGGTCGATGATGCTCCTCCACGAAAGAATCAGTTTGTATCTCCGCATCCGGTCCACGAACAATGCCCTCTAGAACTATCTTTCTCGGAACCGAGCATGCCTCGTTCTGCACACAAAGATGTCGACTTTAACCGCTTCCGACGTCCATCTTTCCACAACTTAGCCCATATTTCTTTATTCGGTCCCAAGCACCAAAGAAGAACCAAACAGAGACTCAACTCTGGTTCTTCCCACGGCATGGCAAATTGATACCTTCAAAAATCTTTCCACCAACATAGCCCATAATAATGGCTTTCAGATCTCATCCGGTGCCCATCGCCATGTAAACATCACCACCAAGCATGATGCCACCAACCCTAAAATATAAACTGGCTATGGACATCTTCTTCGCCCGAACATGTGCAGACAATCATTTTGATTCATGTCCCCTAAGAAGCCTTGTCCACCCGATTGACGTTTTATCATCGTCAATTCTTTAGAATTCAAGAACCCGCACACAAGACAAAAATGAAGAGGCTTTGTCTTCCACAATCCGACAAATTCCGGCCAGCAACCGTCCTCTTCCGAACCACCAAGTCGTATTCAGGCAATCATCTTCAGATTCTTGGCTACCAAGAGGATATCCGCATTCTCGCCTTCTGAAATGATCCTTGCTCAACGAACTTCGGCATCTTCCACACCGAAAATCTGGCGTCCGTCCAGGTATCTCGCGTTTCCTTTCCAATCCTTGCATTCACGAACAATGACTCGCCTTCTGCAAGCGAATTTTGGCCACCAAGCACCAAAATTTTCCGACCATAACCCATTAACGGGGCTCCGATACCAAATTGTCACGGGTCCGAATCGGGCTAGAATTTTTTCGCCGAAATATAACCCCGTGCCGGCACTGATTATCCACACAACAACCAGTCAGCCTTCGATCCTCACCAAACACTTGTGTTTTTTCTCACATCACTCGTGTTTAGTATGATCAGAGTTACAGCCCAAGGCCACCTTTCGTGCTGGAAGGAGTATGCAGCGGAATACCATCAAAAGCATGTAAAGGCACACACAATTTATGGGGACAATTCCCTAACCTTGAATATTATTGCACAGTCAATATACAAGGAAAAGGCCTCGCTGTACAACTCTCTCGGCTCTCCCTTTCAGAGATGGCCGATCGCTCTCAGATCTCCTCACGATCTAAGCTCTCGATCTCCGCTACCTACAAAATTGTACAAGGCACCTATTTATAGCACAAGCAAAGGATTACATCGGCTGACAACCCCAAGCGCTAGGTTAATCCCGACACTCCACGTGTCGATGTGTGGCAAAAGACCACCATGCGTCCCTGCCACTTGTCCTGAGTAGTTTCGCACAACTTGCTCGCCTCTGCCTTGTACTGCCACATACTGTAATACCCGGTTGTAATTCAGTCATTATAAATCAGTAATTTCATTGAGTAATTGTCTCTATGTAATTTTTCACTTGTTAATAATCATTCATCATCCACATTCATTCATCCGTGTTCACCGTTCGGAATAACTTCGAGTCGTATATTGATATTGTTCATTGTTTCAACCTTGCTTAGGAATCGAGACAAGAGTATTATCTTGATTGTTGTAATTGATTCATTAGTCGATGTTGACGTTGGAGTTCATGTCATTTCAAATCTCCTCATTGTTCAAATTGTGTTTTTGTTGGGCGAACCCTTGTAATCATTGCTTGGAACCACCGTTTTGGGGTTTTCGCACTTCCATTTCGTATTATTGTTTCACAAATATTGATTCTTATTGCTTTAATTCTCTTTCCAGGTCATTTTTCATTATTTTAGGATCCAAGGGGTGTGGGCCGCGGCACAAGGCAGTGTGCGCCGCGGCACACACATATTTGCAGTTTTGGCCGACCAGCCTATACCGGGGGCCGCGGCTCCTGTCGGTAGGGCCGCGGCACGCTGCCGAGTCACTGCCGCGGCACACTCGGCCGGGCCGCGGCACACTGCCGAGCACTGGGAGTAGATTTTGGCCCTGTGCCGCGGCACACTCGGCCGGGCCGTGGCACACAGTGCAGGCTGCACTATAATTTCGTTTTTTTGAGAAGAAAAACTTATTTCTTCATCCTACTTCTGAGAGAGAGGGTTTGTGGGAGAAATTTTCATCATCAATCACTTGAATACTCGATTTTTCATCATTTTCATTCGGTTGTGAAGCTCGGATCGTCGATCTAACGCGTGTTCATCGAATCAAAGTGTTTGGATCTTCAAAGGTAATATTCTCAAACCCCTTGAATTCGATTTTGTGTTGAGATATGATGTTTTGGACGTTATAATCGTGTTGTATGAAGTGATATACTTGTGATTATGAATTTTTAAGGATATTCATTGGATTATTGAAGGATTATTCAAGAATACTTTGAATATTGAGTTGGATTTGGGGGTTTTCGATTAATTGTTGTTGAAATCACGAATTTGGATATTCATATTGGATTATTGATCGTATTGAAGATGTTTTGTTGGTTTGAAACACTTATTGGGGATTTGATATTGGTATTATTGAGGTTTGATTGTAAACAATTGAAGATTGGCCACAACGTGTTCGATATAATGCCCCAATGAACTTGGTTTAGTCGTATCGGCGTTTTGAGTTAGTTATACTCGTGTTTGATTCGTGTGTTGAACCGGATTGTTGGTAATTGTGTTATTCAAAGTTGTTCGAGCGACCAACATCTCATTTAGGACGTTGTTCGTGGAAGGACATTCTTCATCGGTGTTGTGTAAGTTAATTCTTACTCGGTTAAAAGGATATTCATTACTTTCATTGTTGTTCATTCATAATTATAGTTCATTCATAATGTATTAACCGTATTGAGACTTGTAATTGTCAATTAGTCACTTCAGTCACAAGGAACGACGGTTCCAATCATTTCATTGAGCTATCATTCATTTCACTGTCATTTCATCTCAGTGAGTCATTATTGACTTCGATGTCACTTTTGTTATCTCGTGGCATTCCGGGTCATACTGGCGTGCCGGTTGGTATGTGTAGGATTTTCATGTTGGGCACATATTAAGTCATGTATTGGTTGTTGGCCTCACATTGGACTGTGCACATGAGAAGGTCATTTCGTGAGACTGATTAGGTACAAGACCACACGTGTATTCGATCGATACTCGATGGTGGCTTGTGCACGGACACATTTCCATCCCGGGCGTAGTGTGGCGCCACCCTTTGAGTCGTACCATTAGTTGATTCATACAGCATGTTTGATTAAGTATGTTTTCAACAGGATTGGGTTATAATCTGACCGATTCACTTTTGATCGCATGTGTTCGACGTTTTGAGACTTTGATCGAACTTGTGGTTTATACAGCATATATGATTATGTTTATTCAACTCTTGAGGATTGTTGTTTTGTGTAACTGACCCCGTTGGGGGATTTTGTTTTCAGGTCATGGCAAGGCAAAAGCACGGGAATATAACGTTGACGGCGAGGAGTCCTAGTGATACTAGTAGGGGGCCCCGATCCTTTCAGTCATTCATGTTGTTGTCATTTATTTTCCGCTGCAGATTTCCATTTGGATACTCCGTTTTATTCAGTGTTGTGTATTTTATCTTCATATAAAATATACATGTACTTGGTATTATCTTGGGTGTGTTATAATGAAATTCCTCATCGGAGTAATTGTTGATATATTGTGGTTCGGTACTACAATTATATCACTTAATTCATTAACTTTCAACTTTAATTAACATAATGCGGTACTCATACGAGATATATGATTATCATGCGACCTTCCTACTTCAGTATGGAGAGAGCTGTCAAGGGATGCACGGGGAGAGGCCGCGGTGCGGGCCCAAATCCGGGAAATAATCACTCACTGCCACGAAGTCGTACCCAGGACTCAGCTCATTCGGAAGATGTTCGGGTTAATCCACTCACCTTTATGCAGGTCATGATGACCTATATGCAATTGCTTAATCATCATTGCGCCACTCTGGCCGATTTAATTGAGAGAACTCTCCCGTATGAACCTGCTGCTAAGGAAATTGCTGAGCAACAACCTTCATCTGTCAGCAAGAAATCAACAAAGCGTAATCAGTCCGAAGGCGGTCAGTCAACCTCCAAGAAGACTCGTGTGGGCCCTAACATTTCTGAGCGACCTCCTACGGCGCATAATCGTGCGGGATCTCAGTCCCGAGCGGCCAGTTCGGCCATCACCTGTTTCAACTGTGAAGAACAGGGTCATTTCAGCACTAAGTGTCTGAAACCATCTATCACGTGCCATAATTGTGGGATTATTGGGCATAAGGCCCATTTTTGCCGAAGGGACTTCAAGCCGACTCCGGTAGCATCTCAGGCCCCGAAGCGATCAGCGATTCAGAATCAGACTGCTCTATCAGCATCGTTTAAGATGACGGAAGTGAATAAAGGCGGAGCTCATATTTATCAGATGGGAACGTCCGGCTCGGGAGCCGGCAAGTCCCGGATTCACGAGATGAAGAGGACTGACGATCCGGAGGCCCGAACGATCTCAAATATACTCGTAATTTTATCTAAACCTGTGTGTACCCTTTTTTATACCAGTGCACCGCATTCATTCATTTCCGAATCATGTTTGAGTAGACTTCACTTAGACAGTCCTAATAATTGTGGACCTTATATCATTGGTCTACCTGACGGTAGAAGAATTTCCAGAAATCATGGGGTTAAGAACTGACCGAATTAAATTTAATGACCGCGAGTGGTGGGTGGACCTAATCGTGGTGGATTTACCTAAGGACGATGTAATATTGGGTATTAGTGGGATGGATCGTCATGACACCATTGTCAATGTTCGTAAGCGTATGGTCCCTATCATTTCCATCGTTGGAGTCGAGTGTGTATTTCAGGAAGGTGATCCCCGTTGTTCCGGAAGAATCATTAATATGATGAACGCAGTAAATTACTCAACCAGGGATGTTCAATCATTCATTATATATCATTGTCATCGATTGACCATTCTAAGGCGATCGAGATGTTCCATCATTCCTTATATCATTGTCGTCGATTGGCCGTTCTAAGGCAATCGAGGTCTTCAATCATTCATTGTATCATTGTCATCGATTGGCCATTCTAAGGCAGTCGAGGTGTTCAATCATTCATTGTATCATTTCCATCGATTGGCCGTTCTAAGGCAATTGAGGTGTTCAACCATTCGTGGTATCATTGTTATCGTTTGACGATGTACTCCCAAACGAGCTACCTGTTTTACCTCCACCGAGGGATATGGAATTCACGATAGAGTTGGAGCCTGGTACGTCTCCATTATCGAAGGCACCGTATCATATGGCCCCAACCGAAGTGCTAGAACTAAAGAATCAATTGGAGGATTTGACCGAGAAGGGTTATATCCGACCAAGTGCGTCTCCGTGGGGAGCACCAGTGTTGTTTGTCAAGAAGAAGGATGGTTCGTTTCGTGTGTGTATTTATTATCGGGAGTTGAATAGGGTGACGATCAAGAATAAGTATCCTCTACCCCGTATTGATGATCTCTTAGATCAACTTCAGGGAACTTCACTATTTTTCCGAGATCGACTTAAGATCCGGAAACCACCAGTTGCGAATTCGAGAGTCGGATATCGCGAGGACGACGTTTCAAACACGCTATGGTCATTATGAGTTTGTGGTAATTCCGTTTGGGTTATCTAATGCATCCGCGGTATTCATGGAATCAATGAATCGGGATTTCATCGACTTTTTAGATAAGTTTGTGGTTGTCTTCATTGATGACATTTTAATTTATTCTCGTGACCGGGAGGAGCACGAGCTTCACCTTCATCAGTTTCTCGACGTGTTGAGACGTGAGAAACTTTATGGAAAGTTTTCCATATGTGAGTTCTAGATGTCCGAAGCGACGTTTCTCGGGCATGTAATTTCATCAAATGGAGTGCGTGTTGATCCTCAGAATACGGAGGCTATCCGAGATTGGCTACCTCCAAAGAATGTTAAGGAAATCCGAAGCTTTCTCGGATTAGCCGGTTATTATCGGCGGTTTGTGGAAGGATTTTCTAAGATCGCTTAACCAATGACAAACCTTTTGCGAAAGGATAAGAAATACACGTGGTCCGACGCGTGTCAGCAGAGTTTTCAGGAACTTAAGAGCCGGTTAATTTCAGCACCTGTCCTTTCTTTACCGCAAGGGATGGAAGGATTTGTGGTTTATGGTGATGCATCCGGACAGGGTCTCGGATGTGTACTCATCCAGAATGGGAAGGTTATTGCCTATGCTTCAGGGCAATTGAGACCTTACCAGGTTAATTATCCGACCCACGACCTGGAGCTAGCAGCCGTGGTTTTTGCGTTGAAGATTTGGCGTCATTACCTTTATGGCGTCACCTGTCAGATATTCACCGATCATAAGAGTTTGAAGTATATATTTACTCAGAGGGAGTTAAATATACGATAGAGGCGGTGGTTCGAACTAATCAAAGATTATGATATCGATATCTTGTACCACTCGGGTAAGGCAAACGTGGTTGCCGATGCCTTGAGTCATAAGTCCGTTCAGGAGAAAATGCTTGCTCGTTTAACAGTTCAGAAGAAGCTTCAGCAGGAATTCCTTAGACCCGAGATTGAGGTCTGGCTTCAGCGAGTGAAAGGGCAACTTTGCATGTTAGAAATTTCATCGCCACTTGAGGAGGCGATCAGAGTGAATCAGGGTTCAGACCCATCATTGTTATGCATCTGTGAGGATGTGGGTCAGGGGAGAGCCCCGGAATTTGTGGTCCACGAGTATGGACTATTGCGATTCAAGAATCGGTTATGCGTACCGGAGAATGACGAGTTGAAAAACTCGATTTTGAGAGAAGCTCATGTTACCCCTTACTCCATTCATCCGGGGTCTAGAAAGATGTACCAAGACTTGAAACAAAATTACTGGTGGAGTAATATGAAGTGAGAAGTCGTGGAATTTGTTTCGAGATGCTTGACCTGTCAGCAAGTCAAGATTGAACATCAGCGACCAGCGGGTATGCTGAAACCGCTCCCTATTCTAGATTGGAAGTGGGAAGATATTTATATGGACTTTATCACGAGTTTGCCGACGAGTCGTCGTGGCATGAATACAATCTGGGTGATTGTGGACCGCTTAACTAGATCGGCTCATTTCCTTAAGATTAAGGATATTGGGGTCCCGAGAGACTTGCCCGGTTGTTTATCAAGGAGATAGTGAGATTGCACGGTACTCCTAAGAGTATCGTTTCTGATTGTGACGGGAGATTCGTGTATCATTTTTGGAAATCAGTTCATCGTGGCATGGGAACTCAGCTTAATTTCAACACAACTTTTCATCCTCAGTCCGACGGACAATCAGAGAGGACTATTCAAACATTAGAGGACATGTTGAGGGCATGCGTCCTCGATTGAAAAGACGATTGGGAAGCCCAACTACCATTGATCGAGTTCACGTATAATAATAGTTGGCATGCTTCAATTAAGATGGCACCTTATGAGGCCTTGTACGGTCGTCGTCGTCGATCTCCTTTGTATTGGGATGACTTATCAGAATCAATCGGCACCGAGCCCGATATGCTTATAGCCGCCCGTGAGAAGGTAGCTTTGATCAAGAGTCATTTGTTGACCGCTCAGAGTCGACAGAAATCTTATGCAGATAATCGTCGCCGACCATTAGAGTTTGAGACAGGTGACCACGTGTTGGTCAAGGTATCCCTGAGTCGAGGTATCATCCGTTTCGGGAAGCGGGGAAAGTTGAGTCCGAGATTCATTGGACCGTTTGAGATTTTGGATCGAGTAGGCGAGCTAACTTATCGATTGGCCTTACCTCCGGCGTTGAGTCGAATTCATAATGTGTTTCACGTCTCTCAGCTACGGAAGTATGCTGCCGACCCGAGTCACATACTTCAGTTCGACAAAATCGAGATTGCAGATGATCATTCATATGAGGATCATCCAATATGGTTCTTAGAGCGGCGAATCAAACAGTTGAGGAATAAGGCGATTCCTTTGGTTAAAATTCAGTGGTCTAGACACGGAGTCAAAGAGGCTACTTGGGAAATCGAGGATAGTATGCGGGAGAGTTATCCCGAGTTGTTTGACCCTTAGTTTCGAGGACGAAACTCTTTTTAATGGGGGAGTATGTAATACCTGGTTGTAATTCAGTCATTATCATTCAGTAATTTCATTCAGTAATTGTCACTATGTAATTTTTCACTTGTTAATAATCATTCATCATCCACATTCATTCATCCGTGTTCACCGTTCGGAATAACTTCGAGTCGTGTATCGATATTGTTCATTGTTTCAATCTTGCTTGGGAATCGAGACAATTAATTATCTTGATTGTTGTAATTGATTCATTAGTCGATGTTGACGTTGGAGTTCATGTCATTTCAAATCTCCTCATTGTTCAAATTGTATTCTCGTTGGGCCAACCCTTGTAATCATTGCTTGGAACCACCGTTTTGGGGTTTTCGCACTTCCATTTCGTGTTATTGTTTCCCAAATATTGATTCCTATTGCTTTTATTCTCTTCCCGGGTCATTTTTTATCATTTTAGGATCCAAGGGGTGTGGGCCGCGGCACAAGGCAGTGTGCGCCGCGGCACACACATGTTTGCAGTTTTGGCCGACCAGCCTGT
This sequence comes from Orobanche coerulescens, assembly GCA_033398695.1. NCBI lineage: Eukaryota > Viridiplantae > Streptophyta > Magnoliopsida > Lamiales > Orobanchaceae > Orobanche > Orobanche coerulescens. The sequence continues at coordinate 90,370,236 of CM065818.1, read as the reverse complement.
ACCGGGGGCCGCGGCTCCTGCCGGCAGGTCCGAGGTACGCTGCCGAGTCACTGCCGTGGCACACTCGGCCGGGCCGCAGCACACTGCCGAGCATTGGGGGCAGATTTTGGCCCTGTGCCGCGGCACACAGTGCAGGCTGCACTATAATTTCGTTTTTTGAGAAGAAAAACTCATTTCTTCATCCTACTTCGGAGAGAGAGGTTTTGTGGGAGAAATTTTCATCATCAATCACTTGAATACTCGATTTTTCATCATTTTCATTCGGTTGTGAAGCTCGGATCGTCGATCTAGCGCGTGTTCATCGAATCAAAGTGTTTGGATCTTCAAAGGTAATATTCTCAAACCCCTTGAATTCGATTTTGTGTTGAGATATGATGTTTTGGACGTTATAATCGGGTTGTATGAAGTGATATACTTGTGATTATGAATTTTTAAGGATATTCATTGGATTATTGAAGGATTATTCAAGAATACTTTGAATATTGAGTTGGATTTGGGGGTTCTCGATTAATTGTTGTTGAAATCACGAATTTGGATATTCATATTAGATTATTGATCGTATTGAAGATGTTTTGTTGGTTTGAAACACTTCTTGGGGATTTGATATTGGTATTATTGAGGTTTGGTTGTAAACAATTGAAGATTGGCCACAACGTGTTCGATATAATGCCCCAATGAACTTGGTTTAGTCGTATCGGCGTTTTGAGTTAGTTATACTCGTGTTTGATTCGTGTGTTGAACCGGATTGTTGGTAATTGTGTTATTCAAGGTTGTTCGAGCGACCAACATATCATTTAGGACGTTATTCGTGGAAGGACATTCTTCATCGGTGTTGTGTAAGTTAATTCTTACTCGGTTAAAAGGATATTTATTCCTTTTGTTGTTGTTCATTCTTAATTATAGTTCATTCATAATGTATTAACCGTATTGAGACTTGTAATTGTCAATTAATCACTTCAGTCACAAGGAACGACGGTTACAATCATTTCATTGAGCTATCATTCATTTCACTGTCATTTCATCTCGGTGAGTCATTATTGACTTCGATGTCACTTTTGTTATCTCGTGGCATTCCGGGTCATACTGGTGTGCCGGTTGGTATGTGTAGGATTTTCATGTCGGGCACATATTAAGTCGTGTGTTGGTTGTTGGCCTCACATTGGACTGTGCACACGAGAAGATCACTTCGTGAGACTGATTAGGTACAAGACCACACGTGTATTCGATCGATACTCGATGGTGGCTTGTGCACGGACACATTTCCATCCCGGGCGTAGTGTGGTGCCACCCTTTGAGCCGTACCGTTAGTTGATTCATACAGCATGTTTGATTGCGTATGTTTTCAACAGGATTGGGTTATAATCTGACCGATTCATTTTTGATCGCATGTGTTCGACGTTTTGAGACTTTGATCGAACTTGTGGTTTATACAGCATATATGATTATGTTTATTCAACTCTTGGGGATTGTTGTTCTGTGTAACTGACCCCGTTGGGGGATTTTGTTTTGAGGTCATGGCAAGGCAGAATCACGGGAATATAACGTTGACGGCGAGGAGTCCCAGTGATACTAGTAGGGGGCCTCGATCCTTTCAGTCATTCATGTTGTTGTCATTTATTTTCCGCTGCAGATTTCCATTTGGATACTCCGTTTCGTTCAGTGTTGTGTATTTTATCTTCATATAAAATATACATGTATTCGGTATTATCTTGGTTGTGTTATAATGAAACTTCTCATCGGAGTAATTGTTGATATATTATGGTTTGGTACTACAATTATATCACTTAATTCATTAACTTTCATCCGCCCGGTGGGTCCCAGTCGGGTTTCCACGGCACTGTAATATCCGCCTAGTTTGGGGTGTTACACGTACAAGGTCTTCTAGAACCGTCCCGCGACCGTCCGCAACTGCTTGCTAGTAACCGCCCCGCAACGGTTCTGAGGGATCCCAGCACTCCACCTGGCACATGCAGTCCACCAAGTAACTGCCCACATGTTGACGTGTGCCCCGCACGTCTTATAACTGCTTGGAACCGTTCCCGCACAACAGTAGGATATGAACAACGAAAAACATTGTGAATATTCCATGTTAAGGGTGTAACAGTAGGATATGTGAAAAACGAGAAACATTGCGAATATTCCCGAGACTAGGTGGCAAAGCCAACCTAATTCAAGTATTTAAATTGTGGCATGAGTGTTAAGAACTAGATTTACTTTGGTTCGATTAAGTATCCTGTTGTTCATTATTTAAATTAAACTTACGGAATAATAATTAATAATTGATTGATTAAAAAATAACTAACAACTCGAGGGAGTTTGAATTAGCTGAATTGGGTATTTCACAAAATATCATTTTTCCTTAAAATCTTAGTTGTGCGTTTTTTTAAGTTTTAACGCAATATTTCGAGTTGGGTCTGGATGACGAAATTTTACATGGAGTTCACTTATGGGTGCATAACTCCAGATTTTTAGAGATTTCCAGAAAATCAGTTTGGAACCTAAATTTTCGGTCATTACATATTCAACCCGATTTTCTTGAGATATTACTTTGAATGCAGTAATATTTTGAAATTAATTTGGATGATAGTAAAATTTTATGAGATGGTTCGTTTGAATATAAAATTTCATAATTGATAATTTTTCCATAAAATTCAAATTTTATTCTAGAACTTTTATTTCTTTCAGCTTTACCCCAAAATTAATGTAAATAATAATTTTAACCTCTTTAAATTTGGGAAAGGAATTTTAATTGTTACGAAACTTTATATGGGCTGCATAATTATACTTTAACAAACCTAATTTTTAGTCAATAAACATGAACTTAATTTATGTCCCGGTTGTTTGTAAAAATTGCATTTTGACCCCAAAATTATCTTAAAATTACGTTTTTGACCCCTAGACCTAGAAAACGAATTCCAACTCTTATGAGATTTTACAGGCATTAAATACATACTTATATAAAATATATTTCCTGTCCAGAAGCATAAATTTAACCTCAGTCCCAGAATTTTACTAGAATTTATAATTTAACCCCAAAATGTTCATTTTGGTGATTTTGGCTCGTAGGCTTAGGAAACGAGTTTCGATTCCTACGAATTTTGAATATCAGAGACTAATTAAGTTTTAAAACTTTATTCTCTGCCTCAAAATAGAATAAATAATTTTATCATTTAGGTTCTTATTTATTTGCATAATTTGTGTTTTTCACCCGTTTTCTCGATTTAATCTTGAATAGGCCACAACTTAAATATCAAATCATAACTCAACCAAATAACACCTGTTGTTGCCCAAAATATTTATCCGAAGATTAATACTGCTGGAAGACGGACAACAAACAAATGCGGGAGCACTTCCGAGAGAAGGTAAATAATACAAGATTTGCCGGGTTTGTTAGGCCCGGGCTTGAATGCTCTCGCGAGATGTTATTAATACAAATATTCGTGGATACAAGTATTAATTAGAGAAATCTAAATACAATGAGTGTAAAAAGACTCTGTTGATCCGGCCCTTGAGCGAAGCTAGGTGTTCTTCGTCCCGCCGGTGATCTGCTCGAGGAGAAAAGGCCGGGAGAAGTAAGACCGAAAGAAAGATGTTGCCAAGAGTTGGATGTTTGCCAAGTGCAAGTAATTTGCTTCTGTATTGATTGCTTGAATCGTGAGATTGCCCAGTGTTTTGAGAGTCAAAATCTCGGTCCCTGGACAAGTGAAGGCTGCCTTGTTTATATAGGGCAATGGTCTCGTCTCAGAGTGGCCGATCGTCACGGCCATTTTAATATTCGCCGATCGCACGGGCCAATACTTTAATGGGGCGATCTCGGGTCCAAAGCTAAAGTCCAAGGAAGATGCTGGCTGTCCGAATGAAGTCCAATGCAGTGGCTGGCGCCAGCTGGGCGGTCCAATAAGGAGCCATCACGTGTCCGGAGTCAGTCAACATGTGGCCCTACCGACAAGCTTTCGGCGGCCTGTCGGCTGGTGGAGGGAATCTGTCCGGCTTTGGTCAATGGCCCGGGATTCGCGGATCTTGTCCCGGCCTTTGCACATGGCGCCAGTCTTGAGGCTCGGCCTTTGCCGACTTGGATGGCCATCGGCGGTGATCGTCATGAGGCGGTCGTCCCTGGATGGTCTTCGGAGGTCGTCATCGGCCAGTGGATGGAGGTCGCCAAGGGTCGGTCGCCAAGGGTAGGTCGCCAGGTGCCGAGAGACGGTCGATCGCCAAGGGTCGATCGCCGAGTACTGAGAGGCGATCGCCTTGATGTCGATCGCTCGGCACCGGGATTCGCCCTGGGCCCTTCGGTTGGCCAGTCTAGCATGTCCACTGGGCTAAGGCGCGGTCGCCTGGTCGCCGATCGGCAGGCTTGCCTTGGTCGCTCGGCAGTGACTCGGTCGCTCGGCCTGTAAGTCGGTCGCTCGGCCTCGGAGGCGATCGCCGGTCGGAAGGTGTTAAATCTTGACACAACAATTGCCCCCCAGCTTGCTCCTATGTTGAAGACATGGGGCGAGGTGGTTCTTGCCGGTGATCGCGTATGGATGAGGACGGGCGATCTGAGCTGTCTTAGGACTCGGACTTGGGCTTAATCATGGTCGATTGGCTTAGCTATCTTTCGGTCTTGTACCTGCAAAAAACAACATTGGCCGATCCCCCATGGAAACTTGGTGGTTTCGCTTGCTTGAGGAATCGTGCACAGTCGCGGAGATCGATGGACCGACCCCATAACCGTGTCTTGATGCACAAAGACAATGAGTGCCTCGTGGCTCACTTTATTATGAGGGTCCTCTGTTAGGCTGCGCCTCGCCTTGTTTTTCAACGAAAGGCGTGCGGTCTCGGTCTAGAGGAGTCCTTGCGCGGGGCAGCGTCGGATGAATCAACTCCACGCCCGCGGCTTGTTAGCTCTGCTTCCACCTCGGCCAGCCATGGAGATGGCCGACCTCGACGGTGTACGTTGAGACGGGGTTGTGGAATGAGTCCACTGATTAATGTTGGAGGGCCCTCCGACTACGCCGGCCTCGTATTTAAACGAAGGCGGGCGATCTCGGCCGAAAGGGACCTTGCATGACCGGCAAATGGTTCCATCGATCGCCAGGCCATGGCTTTATGATGTGCGGTGGAGGCGATCTTACGCCTTAGTCCGTCATGTTATATGGCCGGATCAGTAGATGGCGATCGTGTCCACCGGGTTGCCGATGATGTTGCGACCGCGGAAGATCGCGATCGTCGCTCGCGGCCGATCGCTTTATTCGTAGGTCGAACTTGGCGATCGGGCGCGGCTAGTCACTCATGTTAGAATGGATCAGGGCGGGGATCGAGTCCTCCGGCTCGCCGGGTAGTAGCGATCGGCCGAGACGGAGGTCGTCGCGGGTGCCGATCGTTCTACTCCTAGGCCAAGGAGAAGCCTTTGCACGACAGAAATCTGCGGCTCCGGCCCTAAGGCTGCGAGGTCGTCGGTAGGTCTTCGTGAGATGCCCGAACATAGGCGAGAAACCCCGAAAACCTCTTAGACCGCGTAGAGGGCGGTCTCATCGCTACGGGCTCGCCGTGAGGATGATCATGTCAACCCGGTCGATGTAGTCCGAGTCGGACTCTTGTTCTCCTTGCCTGATCCGCCACATGCGATGGGGACCTTCTGGCCGAGCGGCCCTGGTGGCGAAGTATTCCGTGAAGACGTGCGCCAGCTCGTTAAAGGAGCCTATGGACCGAGGTGGCAATGAGGTGTACCACCGGTGGGCGAGGTCGTCTAGTGTCAGAGGGAACATTCGGCACCTGGTCGCGTCCGATGCCCCACACCCGGTCATGTAGATGTTGAACTTGTGCAGGTGTGCCTGGGGGTCCGATCGCCCTTGGTACACGGGTGTCTTAGGAGGGGCGATCGTGTGCTGCACCGGGGCGAGCTCGATGTCGATCGCGAGCGGCTCGCTCGGCGGGGCGATCGTCCTGGTGGCGCTTGCCCCGGATTGCAGGAGCACCTTCATGTCGTCAATCTGACGTTGCATTGCGGCGATCGCCGCGGCTCGGCTGCTTGCGGATCGGCTTTGGGAGCGGGGGCCGAGGCGATCGTGTACCGATCTCCGACCCCACCGCCGACCTCGGAATTTGGCGAGCGGAGCCAGCGGCCGGATCGCCTTGTGGGAGCCGGTAGGCCGAGCTCCCGGTGACGGACACCAACTCCGCTGCCTCGTAGCCGGGCCGGATCGCCGGCCGCTGTGTCGGGTCGCCGCCTGTGCGATCGAAGACAGACGTGCCCCGGCTGCCGAGTGCCTCTTCTTGCGGGCGAGAGCCTCCTGGCGCTTGTTCGGCCAGTAGTGCCTTAAGCTTCCGCTTGAACTTCCGGCGAGAGACCGGGGGGGCGGCAGCAGGAGGCGCGTCGAGAGCACTCCGCTCTCGAAGGGCGGCTATGGCCTCTTCGATCTGTTCATTGGTTCGAATCGATCGAGCGAGAGGTTTCGCCGCCGCCCCGGGACGGATCGAGCGTCTCGATCGCGGCCGCCTTCCACCATCGGCCGCGGCTCGACCGGGATGGAATCGGGTCAGCCGCCGCCAGTTTTCTTTGACGCGGATGCGGAAGACATGATTTCTGAAGGATTTCTTTGAAGTGCAGTGAGTGTCACTTCAAGTATCTGCCCCGAGAACAGTGAGTGTTCTTCGGGACGGTAGGTATAAAAAATCGAGGGTTGATTTTGCCCTCCTTCTAGCGCCAATTGTTGTTGCCCAAAATATTTATCCGAAGATTAATACTGCTGGAAGACGGACAACAAACAAATGCGGGAGCACTTCCGAGAGAAGGTAAATAATACAAGATTTGCCGGGTTTGTTAGGCCCGGGCTTGAATGCTCTCGCGAGATGTTATTAATACAAATATTCGTGGATACAAGTATTAATTAGAGAAATCTAAATACAATGAGTGTAAAAAGACTCTGTTGATCCGGCCCTTGAGCGAAGCTAGGTGTTCTTCGTCCCGCCGGTGATCTGCTCGAGGAGAAAAGGCCGGGAGAAGTAAGACCGAAAGAAAGCTGTTGCCAAGAGTTGGATGTTTGCCAAGTGCAAGTAATTTGCTTCTGTATTGATTGCTTGAATCGTGAGATTGCCCAGTGTTTTGAGAGTCAAAATCTCGGTCCCTGGACAAGTGAAGGCTGCCTTGTTTATATAGGGGCAAATGGTCTCGTCTGTAGTGGCCGATCGTCACGGTCATTTTAATATTCGCCGATCGTCACGGCCAATACTTTAATGGGGCGATCTCGGGTCACAAAGCTAAAGTCCAAGGAAGATCTTGTTTGTCCGAATGAAGTCCAATGCAAAGGCCGGGCGCCACTGGGCGGTCCAATAAGGAGCCATCACGTGTCCGAGTCGGGCCAACATGTGGCCCTACCGACAAGCTTTCGGCCTGTCGGCCGGTGGAGGGAATCGTCTCGCTTTGGTCAATGGCCCGGATTCGCGGATCTTGTCCCGGCCTTTGCACATGGCGCCGCCTTGAGGCTCGGCCTTTGCCGACTGGATGGCCATCGGCGGTGATCGTCATGAGGCGGTCGTCCCGGATGGTCTTCGAGGTCGTCATCGGCCGGTGGATGGAGGTCGCCAAGGGCTGGCCGCCAAGGGTAGGTCGCCAGGTGCCGAGAGACGGTCGATCGCCAAGGGTCGATCGCCGAGTACTGAGAGGCGATCGCCTTGATGTCGATCGCTCGGCACCGGGATTCGCCCTGGGCCCTTCGGTTGGCCAGTCTAGCATGTCCACTGGGCTAAGGCTCCGTCGCCTGGTCGCCGATCGGCAGGCTTGCCTTGGTCGCTCGGCAGTGACTCGGTCGCTCGGCCTGTAAGTCGGTCGCTCGGCCTCGGAGGCGATCGCCGGTCGGAAGGTGTTAAATCTTGACACAACAACACCTAAGACACATATTTTTATCTTATGTGTGCAGAATTTCGACATGCTTCAAAACCATCAAATATATGCATGCAAATCGAAGATTTACCACAACATGAATTTTTACAAAAAAAAAAAGGTAATATTTCTTCAACTTGGATTATTAAAGCATAGATCTTATAAAATAACATCATATAATATAATTATATCTTCATACATAGCAAGAAAATTTAAGTTTTCACAAAAGGCATCCATCACTCCAACTGTTTGAATCAGTTTAATAAATTTGAAAGGATTTTTACACCCACTTTAGAGTTGTGTTTGAATGGTATTCTAAGAGTTGGCTTGATGAAGAATATATCCTCCTTTCTTGTTCCTCTTCTTCTTTCCTCTCCTTCTTCCTTTTTCTTCTTGTTTTTCTCTTCTTCCTCTTCCATCTCCTTCTTTTTCTTCTTCTCTTTTTCTTCTCCTCTTTGTCTTAACTCACAGCTCACTCCTCTCTATCTAAACTTGCAAATGTTTTGGCTAATTGTCTGAGTTTGAGTTTATTTGTAAGTTTATAAGTGCATGAGATGGTCAAAGGATACATGCTTAATCACCCAACAAGACTTTGATGTATCACAAGTGTCTTCACCTTCATTTGTATGAATACACATCAAGTTTGACTCCCACATCACCATTACTTTATCTTGGATGATTTTTAATTATAATATATTAGTATATTTCTTTTTCTAATTATTAATAATGAGATCATAAATCTTTGGCCAAAGAATTTAGAGATAGTTGTATTTGATACACAAGAGCTCGATGATCTCGACTTGCATTAACAAATGCATTGAGTCAAGTTACAATAGGGTTTGACATTGTCGTAATCCTAATACTAGATCAGGACATATGAAAAATAATTTATATGTATACGATATTCACGGCATAATGGTTTGGAATGATCCTATTATTCGTTCTCAGTGAGATTACGATATAGGCCACGAGACTGGCTAGGTGATGCTAACACTCATTGGATCCTCTCAATGCTAACTAAGACGAACCTACAAAGTCACGACATAGGAATTGACGATGGATTATATTTAACTTATTCTCTCTTGGTTAATATTGGACATTAGATGTCTAATTTAATTTATTGGATAAATTAAATCGGTTTCATGAATTAAATAAATTACTGAGTTATTAATTTCTTCATATTATTTCTTAGAGAATTTATTTTAATATAATTAATTAATTAATTAAATTAATTATATTAATATTAAAATATACCAAGGTTTGTCTATCGAACTAGATACACGAGGATTCGTTTCACGGATCGAAATGAACCAACTCCATAATACTTAATCATGGCCTCCCCCCGGTCCACTTCATAATTCACTCGGTGAATTATCATTTTTGTCATGATTTTATGATGTGAGGTGTATGATAATTACTAATTTTTAGCAACTAAAGGGTGGTGAGGTGGGAGGTGATTTTTGTTTATATAAACAAAACTTATCTCCACTTTCATAAGTGTGCTGCCCGTGAGCTTCAAAGGGAAGAAGAGAAAAATCATTTCAAGCCTTATACACTTGTATTCTAAATGTATATTGATAGAAACAGTTTTTATAAAATACTTAAAGCATTATAAAAGTATATATGAGCTAATTCTATCAACTTCTAGACGTATACTTAGAGTATAAGTTGATAGAAATATTTCCGGTCATCTTCCAATGCATGATACGTAGAGGCACGATGCCTTCGGAGCTCGGGAATTCCCAAAATCTCGTTCGATTGAATTCGTGTTCGTGCTCGGAATCAAGAAGAAATTACCAAAGGAGTACGAGGGTATGAATTCTTTAATTATTATCTTAGTCAATTTTTATATACTCATTTATACGATGCTTGATCAATCCTCTTAGGGGTTCCGTCCTATCTAGTTATTCCGGTTTTATTTTTCAGCTGCGTTTGTAGTTTTTATTACCGAATTCCAACACATGAGTGAGCCTATGAGCTTCCTGTAGAGAGATTGATCAACTGGTTTTCCAGCTTCGTCAGCACTTATCTATATGGAAGTGCACATCGGGGTAGATGATGCCTTTGAAGTATTCATCCCGAATTTATTGAGCAACTCCTTGCTATATTTCTCGTGGTTGATGAATATGCAGGTAGGTAGTTGTTTAACCTGAAACCCTAAGAAATAGCTAAGTTCTCCGATCGTACTCATTTCAACTTTACTTTGCATGAGATGAGAGAACCTTTTACACAGATCAAGGTTAGTTGAACCAAAATTAATATCGTCTATATATATTTGTACCATAAAGAGATCATCACTTTCCTTAATTTTGAAGAAGCTTTTGCCAAAAACACCTTTCTCAAATCCACTATTGATAAGATATAGCGACATGGCTTTATACCATGCCCTGAGTGCTTGCTAAAGACCATACAGTGCTTTCCTTAGCCTGTATACAAGATCTCCTTCATGCAAACCCTGGAAGTTGTTCAACATGTACTTCTTCAGCTAGGTCCCATTAAGAAAGATTTATATACAACAAAGTTCTTGTGAGCCGCAAAAGCTAGGAATATCCTAATGGCTTCTAGCCTGGCTATAGGGGAAAATATTTCATCATAGTTCATTTCTTCTTTATATATGTAGCCTTGGGCAACTAGTCTGGACTTGTTCCTTATGTAATAACCGGATATTTGATATGTATTTGAACCTTGTGACATTGCGTATGTCGTATTATTAATCCGAGTATGATCCTCAATATTTCATAGTCTGGTATTGGCGAGTGTATGATTTCATTAATGTTAATGCATGCATGTACTTACACGTAATTAGCGCACGCTAAACAGTGAGTGTAGCATATGCTAAAATGTGTGAACTAGCACACTCAAAGCACTTAGCGCATGCTATACGTGGTCAACATGATTGAGACAATGTAGGTAGGTGTGATCGGATCATGGATATTGGATGGGGACCTGTTGGGATGAACTGGACGGATTTTGAAAAAGCTGAGTCAATGGTGCTTAGCGCACGCTAGTAAAGAAAAGCTAGCGCACTCTATGTCGAGTACAGTGAGGTCAATAAACTTCGTAAAGTCGTTAGCGTACACTATGAGAAGGTGTTAGTGTACGCTAACTGTTGCATTAACGTACGTAAAGGATATTTAACGTACGTAAGGCCGAGGAAAGAATGAGTCAGTGGACTGAGAGCTCGTTAGCGAACGCTAAGAATTGAAGCATAGCACACACTAACGGTCATTTCCTATAAATAGGACATCACCCTCATTTCATTTATCACCCTACCCTTTGTCTAATTTCCGACTTATACGACTTGGAGAAGTCATCCCACGATATTTCCATCCCATATCAGCCCCTGCATGTGATCGTTGAAGACGAAGGACATTGAGGATTGGTATTCAAGCATCCAAAGTTGAGCTTCATCAAGTGATTTCATCATTTCCTTCCATAGTGAGGTATGTGATACTCTAACCGTCTGGAATTCTTGTTCTTAGGAATGTTCTGATTAGATTACTGAGGTTATTGAGCTTGTTATGAACTTTATGAATCGAACAATATGTTTAGGAGAATTGAATTGGATGAACTTAGGTTTTTCATTGGTAATAGTTAAACCTTGATGGTGCCTATCGTAAGGACGTGAATTTCGAAGATTATGACCTCCTTTATGATGATTTTCGTGATGATTGTTATGATGAACGAAATGAGTATGTTATCACCTAGATTATGTGAATCTGAAATGTTGAATGTAGGGATTGTTCCTTAAGTATAATCCGGGGTTTGTAAGGATTATTCGTATTGGTAAACTTCATATGAATGGTTAGAACGTTATGGTCTTGTTGTAATAATCATGGTGAATGTAGAACTTGTATGAAATGAATTTAATTGCGGAAGAACGATAATCATGAGCGGGATTAACTTAAAATTTGGTGGAATGTACTTACCTTGTTATGAATTCATTTAGATAACTGTTGCTTGCATTTGAAATCAATGGGCATAATTAGATTGTAGTTTGGGACGTTTTGAATATGCTGAACATCCGTATACATCATCATGTTATCCCCGATATGATCTTCGTTTCGCAATAGCATGGTATTCGTTCGACGTGATGTTCTTTAAGAAGTTAACCGAGAGTCGATCGTATAATGATAACTAGTTCGATCACTATTTGGAACATTTAGCATGATCGTGTGACAGCCTTGTTACATAAAGTTGAGTTTGTCGTTGTTTTCTTTTGTGTAAGGTTCGAGCTTTGCGAACGGTCAATCGTAGGGGTGACCTTCGAGTTTGTTGAAGTCGTTGAAGTACTTGTTTTCTTGCCATCTTTCTATGGCAAGTACCTAAATTATGTTTATTCCTATTGATGTCGGTTATGTTGTTATGTGTCGTCCATATGTGTTGTGATTATTTTGTCCGCCATGCATTGGTCCGACGAGATCATTATGGGAATCTATAGTTGTGTGCGCTGGATCGTTGGATAGGTATTTCCACCATGCGTTGGTCCGACGAGATCATCATAGGAATACATAGCTGTGTGCGCTGGATCGTTGGAATACCACGAGTATGTTGAGATCGACATGTTGTGTTGTGCATTGTTATTGTTTCTCGTTGGAGAGACTTGTTGTTATCATTGTTGATATTATTGTCGTTATTGTTCAGGGTCGCTGAATAAATCATTGTGGTATAATTATCGTACATGTACTAGCATCGTTGTGCTAACCCCTTCGGGGGTGAACATTTGTTTTATGTTCAGGATCCAGGAGGGCGGGGAAACAACTACTAGAGCTGCATGACGATAAAGGTGCAGAGTGATGTTACGACCGGGATGATTTGTCAGATTGTGTTTTGCTTTAATAAAGTACTCGAGTACGCTGTTGTTTTGTTGTCTTTTGGGGTTCGTATTTGGATGTTGGCTGACTTGTACGTTTTAGACTGGTGATGTAATAATAAATTTTATGGTTGGTATTTAATAATGTGGTTTTTAAATTCTTAGCCTTGTAAATCCTTATAACAAGGATTTACGGCGCTTAATAATCCTGAATATCTCGGGGTGTTAAAGAATATGGTATCGGAGATAATATTATGGATATCTAGGCCGTTGGGTTAAATTAGGGTTCAGATGTGTCTTTTAAGAGTTAACCGGCCCTGAATAACATCATTGTACTGCCTACGTCTTCATGTGAGCAGTGGTTGTAAGTTTCCTAAACTCTATCTTGTCCTTTACATGTTATACCTTTTTATAATTGAATGTAAGGACAATATTATTCCCTGTATATTGAGTATTTATGCTTACAGTATGTTGAGAGGAGGATGTGCACGTGGTCGCGGTCGTGGATGCGAATGTAGAAATGCTGAGAGAGAAGCTTCACCCTCTGTTCCTGATTTGTTGTCAGATCAGGCTAACTACAGTTCTGGTGAACAACAAGAATCCGTCAATAATGAACGAGAGCAAACCATGGAAACGAATGCCGAACCTGTTCTTCCCGACATCCTTCGTCAAGTGGTCAATCAAATGACCCAATTTGCTCAAGTTGTGGACAGGATGCAAGTGGAGGTAGGATTGCAGTCGGGAGAGAGACAGCAAGGCATACCAGACTTGGGAAATCGAGGAGATAGATGGCTACAGGAGGTGGCGAAGAAGCACCCGTCGAAGTTTGATGGTTTTTCTGAAACACCAACATGGGATCACTGGTTGAGAGAGCTGAAGAAAGTATTTGCAGGGATTAACTACCCGGACGATCGGAGAGCCCCCATTGCCCAATATTTTCTGACAGAAGAAGCGTCTGATTGGTGAGAAGCCATCCGACCTATACATCATGATGCCGACTGGGAAGAGTTCAAACTGATGATGGAATCACAATACTGCCCTCGTCCGGTAAGGAAATCTAAGGTTATAGAGTTCTTTTCCGCACAACCGACAGACGAGTCTGTATCCCAAATGATTAAGTCATTTAATCAACAACTGGCGTTTGTTCGACTCCTGGTCAGGACTGGCGCAGAAATGATGATCCATTTTGATATAGGAATGAAGTCGGAGATACAAAGGTACATGTCAGGTTTCGGATGTACCACTCTCCGCCAGTATCAAGACAAAGCTCTGGCGTATGAAATGAAAGAAGCAGCTACAAAAAAGTTCTCTGAGTCCAAGAAGCAGAAAGTCTCTGGTGGTTTTGCAGAGCACAAGAACAATGGGCCTCGTAAGTCCCAGTCATCCTATCACTCATTTAAGAGGACCCCGCACCCCTCCAAAGGCAGAAAGAACTTCAGATCACTATCAACACCGATAGATGCGGCCAAGAACTATTTAATTGTGGTCGCCCAGGACACCTTTGGCGTGACTGTCTCTGTTCTACGGTGACATGTTATGAATGCGGACAGGAAGGGCATCTTGCGATGTTCTGCAAGGATTCCACTAAATTATTTGGTTCATACTTTGCAGTCGGCCCAGAAAGAGGCGAGTGTCCCGTAGATGCAACAGAGTGTTCAGCCACCCCAGAGTTTTGGTCGAGGAAAAGACAGAGGATAGTTCGACCGAAGGGGAGCATCGAGTGCTGGATCCGCTCCTGCATGCCTTTATGATATGAGGATGGCAGATGATCAGAATGCAGTTGTCGCATCAGGTATCGTACAGATCCATTCGCAACTAGTTAGTGTTTTATTCGATACAGGGGCTACACACTCGTTTATATCATTGTCTTGTGTTAATAATATTTCTTGTTTACATAAATGTGAGCCTTATATTGTTAGTTTACCGAGTGGGGAGAGAAAAGAGTGGCCCTCAAACGTGATTGTAGTATAGATACAAGGAGATGATCTTATTCTCGGAGAGCATTGGCTTAATCATTATGAAACTATTATGAACTACCGAAAGAGGAATTTCTCGATGATAACCGAAGATGGTTCTGAATTATTATTTGAAAGATGGAGACCAGGAAGCTCAGGGAAAGTGATCAAAGCTATGAAAGCCATCAAACTACTAAAACAGGGCTATACCGGATACTGGTGTTATGCGATGAAGAAAGAAACAAGAAAAGTAGAGCTTTCATATATTTCTGGTGTGAGTGAATTTCTAGACGTGTTTCCTCACAAATTACTTGGGTTACCTTCGCAACGGGATGTAGAGCTTTCCATCGAGATAGATCCGGGAGCTACACCGATTTCTAAGGCACCGTATCGAATGGCACCTACCGAAATGCATGAACTGAAAAAGCAATTGGAAGAATTGCTGGACAAAGGTTATATTCATCCAAGTGGTTCGCCCTGGGGTACACCAGTCTTTTTTGTTCGAAAGATGATGGAATTGAGATGGCTCTGCTATGTAGCAAGAGTAGAGGAAGAAGCGAATGATAGAAGGGATTCAAAAGCAAATGTAGTTGAATGGAACAGCAGGCGTCAGTTATTCTCAAGCTTTTGAGTAGAGAGGGGCTGACCAATAATAGGCGGCTCCTTAGCCAGTGAAGGATCGCTTCTATTGTGCATTGACTACCGAGAGCTAAATAGGATGACAATCAAGAATAAGTACCCATTGCCACGGATTGATGATTTGTTCGACCAGTTGCAGGGAGCTACGTACTTGGTAGCGTGCGCTAATGCCTTCCTCTTAGCGTGCGTTAACCGGATGTTAGCGTGCGCTACCTGATAGTTGTTGTCCAGTAACTGGAGTCCAGAACCTACTGTTCTCTGCCCTGCTCGTCTTAGCGCGCGCTACTACGATGACTTAGCGTGAGCTACCAGTACAGTTAGCGTACACTATTTTCCACTCATACCGTGCACTACGAATTCTCCAATTCAGTCCAGTACCTTCTGGACTATCTGCCTCACTTGCACTAGCATGCGCTAATGCTGAGCGATAGCGTGCGCTACCAGTACTCAATTAGTGCATGCTAACAAGAGTATGTAGCGTGCGCTACTATTCACACAGACTATCAAAATATGATGATAATGACAATATTCTCATCTCGATCTCAAATAGGGTTGAATGATGAATAATAAATGATATATGATTAAAAAAATACGCTGAACGGTGAGCACAAAAGGTTGAATATGATTGATGAATAATCAATAATGAGTGAAAATTACTTAATGATAATAACTGAATTTACAGCCGAGTATTACATTTTAGGTCCTCTTTTGCATGATTTACATGGGGCAGGTACTTATGCGCTGTAAGCATTATGATTATGCATGTAAAATTGAGAATTTTGTTCCTAGTATGGTTGTTGTCTGGAGGAGGAACAATATTTCTCTGCCTTCTATATTGCCTTCTGAGTTTCCAATTGGATTCCCATACTTGTTGTTGGTAGAATTGTGTGGCGGCTTGCTTACGAGAAAGATACATGGCTTCTTGTACCCAGTATTTAGGAGCCTCATAATGTCGGTAGTACTGAGGTGCATGTTGTTGGTGGTACTTATGTATGGCCTTCATTTTTTTCTGCTTATGATGTTGTTGGTATGCTTGTGGAGCACACTGTTGATATTGAGCATTGCATCTTACAGGCTTGTGAGGCTAAGCTTTCCATTGCTTGTGATAAGAACTTGGTGCCGAAATGGCAGCCTTTGGTTTCTGAGATGGGAGTGATGATGCCTTTCCTTTGTCTACGGGTGCAGCCTTTGGAGCTTCCTCAGTTTTAGGGATAGGTCCCACCCCTTTGACTAATACCATACTAGTTTTTCCGTTGTTGGAGAACGAGTTGTAGAGCCAAGTTTATCATGGACATGTTGCCCAGTGCTTAGGATATCTTCCATCCTCCTAGATGATTTCTCAAATGACTTGAGTATGGTATCGAGTTATCTTTCTCTCTTCTCGGGAAGAAGTATCTTGTCTTCCAGCAAAGTCATTTGTCTTACATTGATTATATGGTTTTACCTCACTTAGTTCAGTTGTAAGTTGATGATTACTTTTCATGAGTTTTTCATGAGTGACCTTGCTATTTTCGCTATATAAAGACATGTTTTCATAATTGATTTTTAGCAAGTCAATTTCATCCTTTAGCTCTAGGTTGGAAAGTGGGAGCTCTATGTTTTCTTGTTTAAGCATCTCATTGGCTTTTTGAATTATTCTTAACTCATTCATCATATTGTCAACAGTATGTGATGCATTTACAGGGTTAACTGAGTTTGATGTAGGTTTTGTTAGGTCATCTTTTGTGAGATTTACGTGGGGCAGACACGTTGCTGGCCACAGTATACAGTATAAACAGCTTAGAAAGGGGGGGTTGAATAAGTTGTATCCTTTTTCGAAGTTTGTTTGCATATCGGAAGTCTAAGATTAAGTTGTTGTAAATAGAGTAACTGAATGGTTTCAGTTTTACGATATGTATACTCAAAATCACACAGGCGAATAGAAATCAATAAAGACAGTAAGTAAAGACACACTGATTAAAGTGGTTCGAGGTAAACCCCTCTACACCCACTGGTCCTCCACACATGAGTAAATAGTTTATTAAAATAACGGCGAACACAACTGTATTTCAGCTTGATTTGAAGAGGGAATGTTCCTTCCGTAGGAGCCTTGAGAACTCCTTGGAAGCGTCGTCCAGTGTCTTAAAGTGATTAAAAATGGCTGATCCCTGATGAGAGTGCAAAAATATCTCATCAGTTTATTGTACTTTCATGCCTTCAACTCTTCTGCTGATAGTTGTCTGTATGTCGGGAGATGAGTCACACCGGTCTTCTGTACATTGTTCTTGTTGGGTTTTACTTGTATCTAATATTTGAAATGAGCAAAAACGCATCAGAATAACTATCAAAAGACCCAAGATGAGAATCTTCATGCAGTAATTTAATTGATTTAATAAAGGGTTCGTCAAATTATCTTAATCCGAAGAACATATCTAAATCCGGAGCAGAAGCTGATGAAAATCACCTTCTTTTTTCGGTGATCCACACACGAACAATTTGCACAATCTGGATTACTATATCCTTATGAATAATATGCTAAAGAGGACAACAGATGATTCCTTGCTAGAAGGATTGTAGTGTTGATCAAGATCAACTAAGGGAGGAACACAGAATGGGCGGACCAGGACTTCTTCACACGAAGGGGGCGACCGAATTGGTGAAAGGGGAGGGTTTTATTTTCTTGTCTTGTTTCTTATGACAACTCCTTGTCATAGATCTCTTATTTAAACTATGTAAACCCTATAGTCAAAACTCTTTTATTGCTTAGTTACCCCTCAACTTATTAAATAACACAATACGTATAATATCCCATATTATATATTACTTATTTTTTAATTTCTTAATAAATATAATATCTAATATTATATCTATTGATAATTCTTTATTGTCTTTAATTGTCTTATGTGACTCAAAAGGCTTATATTATGTTGGTAATAATTTAATACCTCATTAAATTATAAATCATAAACGGTCTCTAGCAAGACATTATGGCTACCCAAATAATATAAGTTTATAGTCTATTAAACCAATTAACTTGTTAAATCCATTTGTCGTGCGATTTTATATTTGAACTAGGCCATGAAAACTGTCATACTTATTATGTTCAAATGCTTTCTCGATCTTAAGTAGACTGATTGAATCAAATGACTCTTCATTTGAGCATGGCCATACCTTTCCTTCTGTCCTACTTATCGAGGGGCCCAGCAAATACATCTCTCCCGAAAGAGAGGGACAAATCCATCTTGATTATTAATTGTCCTCTACATGACTCCCACTAATCTCGATCACTAATCTTTATGATCATCATATTTCAGATGATGTTGGATTACGTCAAGGCATAGTAGTTATCATGTTAGACTTTATGATAATCTCAGGTTCAAGGATTCATTGACATACTGTTATATTGAAATTCACTTATAAAATTTTCATGCAGTGATCTCAATGAGGGTCTGTCCAATATTGCGTTCTCCAACCAATATCCATAAGTTTGATATGTACCATGTGCATAATTATCCTATGATTATCAATCAAACTTCTACTAGTATATTAATCACTTGAGTCTCCACTTTACGTGATTGTACCAGGAATATATGAATAATTTTATTATTTGTGAATAACTATTATTCAATTATTATAATATTAAAACATGCACATATTATAATAATCAATGAGAAATTGATGATACCAAATAACTTTATTTAAATGTGACAATTACAAATCTATGCACATTAAATGTCCTAGGGCAATATTCCCAACAATCTCTCACTAGCACTAAGATCATTCGTTCATGAATATTAAGCCTATTGATCTAACATGGTCTTCATGCTTTCCTTGTGAGAGAGGCATGGTAAGTGGATCAACAACATTCTCTTCCTTTGCTCCTTTGCATATACTGAGTAGGAGTTTAGATCTCTAATCAGACCTTGACTCTTTAGCTCGCGCAATAGCACCATTATTGTTTCAGTAGAGACTTATAGGACCTAAAAGATCCACATATTATCCTCAGCTGCATCTGATGCTGCCAAGTATTCAACATGATTTATAGAATCTACAAGCGTGCTTTACTTGGAACATTTCCTTCTCACAGCATCACCATTTTAAACAAAAAACACAAAACCATCTGTGATCTTTAATTATCTATCTGTTTCGAAACTTACATCGGTGTAACTATTTATGGACAACTTGTCTCCCGCACCTCCATAAATTAGGAATGCATCATTAGTTCTTCTCAAGTACTTTAAGATGGTTTTCACTGTTGTCCAGTGACTTTCACCTGGATTTGATTGGTATCGACTTGTTATGTTAAGGGCAATGATATATCTGGCTGAGTACAAATTATGGCATACATGATCGATCCAATGGCTGAAGCATATGGAATCTTGCTGATGCGGGCTTGCTGATCAAGAGTCGAAGGACTGAGATGTACTAAGATGAATGTCATGTGATATTGGCAGGAGTCCTCTCTTGGAGTCCTGCATATTAAACCTGTTCAATATCTTGTTAATGTAGGTACTCCGACTCAGACCAATCATTCTCTTTGATCTATCTCTATAGATTTTTATTCCACAAATATAATCAGCTTCTCTTACGTCTTTCATGGAGAAACAACTTCCCAACCAAGTCTTGACTGTTTGCAAGGTGGATATGTCATTTCCAATGAGTAATATGTTATTTACATATAAGACTAGGGGGACAACTATACTCCCACTAACTTTCTTGTACACACATGGTTCATCTTCATTTTGAATAAACCCAAACTCTTTGATAGTTTCATCAAAATGAAGATTCCAGCTCCGAGAAGCCTCCTTCAACCAATAAATGGATCTTTGAAGCTTGCGAACCTTTTTAAAATTTTCTGGATGAACAAAACTCTCAGTTTGTGTCAATTACACATCCTTGGATAAGTTTCCATTAAGAAATACTATTTTGACATCCATTAGGCATATCTCATAATCATAGTATGCAGCAATAACAAATAAAATTCTAATTGATTTAAGCATGACTACTGGTGAAAAAGTCTCATCATAGTCAACACCATCAGTCTATCTATAACCTTTTGCAACTAGTATAGCTTTATAGGCTTGCATATTGTCGTCCATGTCTTTCTTATTTTTGAATACCCATTTTCACCCAATGGTTTTAACACCCACATGTGGATCTATCAAGTTCCAAACTTGACTGTCGTACATGGACTGCATCTGTGACTTCATGGCCTCTAGCTATTCCTTGGACTCTGGTCCTGAAGCAGCTTCTATATAGATACTAGGCTCATCATCTATGAGCGATGCGTCATCTTCCTCTGTCATTAGATACCCATATCTCTCAGGTTCATGTTGCACCCTATCAGATATGCGAGGAACTTGTGTACTTTGAACTGGATCCTCAACTAATTGTTCGGCCTGTTCAGTTTCCATCGGTGAAGCAATGTCTTCTTTTGGTTCTTGAGTTTCCTCGAGTGTTACTTTCTCCCAATGTATCTTTTGGAAACAAATTCCCTTTCTAAGAAGACGGCATTTCGAGTAACAAATACTTTGTTCTCTGTGGACTTTTAAAAGTATTATTCTTTAGTTCCTTAGGATATCCTACAAATAAACATCTTTCAGATCCGAATTCTAATTTGTTAAACACTTTGCGTCTTACGAATGCTTCGCAATGCCAGATCTTCAAAAAAGACAAGTTTAGTCTCTTACCAGTCTATTTCTCTAATGGTGTCGTTTCAACTGCTTTAGATGGAACACGATTAAGGGTGAATGTTGTTGTTTCTAAGGCGTGGCCCTAAAATGTTAATGGAAGCACTTTTAGACTCATCATGGATCGAGCCATATCTAATAAAGTTCTATTCCTCCTCTCAGACATGCCGTAATGTTGAGGTGTTCCATGAGGAGTAAGTTGTGAAATAATTCCACAACTCCTAAGATGATCATCGAATTCTTGGATCAAGTATTCACCACATCGATCCGATTGAAGGGATTTAGTCATCTTGCTAAGTTATTCTGTACTTCACTCTCGAATATTGTGAACATTTTAAAAGATTCATGTTTATACTTCATAAGATAAACAATCCATACCGACTAAAATCATCGGTAAAAGTGATGAAGTATTGATATCCGTCTGTGGCATGAGTGCTAAGAGGTCTGCATAAATCAGTATGTACTAGGCCTAATAGGTCACCAGCCCTTTCTCCATAACCGATGAAAAGATTCTTTGTCATCTTGCCCAATAAACAAGATTCGCATGTCCAAAATGACTCATAGTCAAAGGAGTCTAAAAGTCCAGCTTGATGGAGTTTAGAAATGTGTTTCTCGTTTATGTGGCCAAGTCGATAGTGCCAAAAGAAAGCCGGATTAGAATCATTGAGCTTAGATTTCTTGGTTGCAATGTTATAGTTTTCCAAAGTATTAGACTTATCTAGATCAATATTGTAAAGGCCATTATATAACTTTGCAGTACCATAAAGAAAGTCATCAAAGATTCTTAATAAGAAAACTGTTACCTTCGCAATCTAATGTAGAAACTAAAATGATATTCTTATTCATAGCAGGAACATGATAGCAATTGCTCAAAACTAACAAAAGCCCATTGGATAAAACTAGATCATAAGTTCCAGCGGCTAGTGCAGTAATTTTTGATCCATTGCCGACTCTTAGATCCACTTTACCTTTTTCAGCTCTATACTACTTCTCAACTCCTACACATTTGTACAAATGTGAGATCCACATCCAGTATCCAATACCCAAGAGTTAGAAGCAGATAAGTTGACTTATATAATAAATATACTTGTGGTAGTCTCCCTACCCTTGGTACGCTTTAGCTCTTTCAGGTAAACCATGCAATTTCTCTTCGAGTGTCCTGGTTTATTGCAATGATGATAATTTCCATCTTTGGGATCTTTTGCCTTGAAAATCGGCATAGTTGGGTCTTTAGCTTTGGTAACTTTTTTTCCTTTACCCTTGCCTTTGTTCTTGAAGAACTTCTGAGTCGTTTCTTCTTGATATTTTTCTCAGCCGTTTGAAGCATCCCATATAGCTCAGCAATGGAATTATCCATCTCATTCATATTATAGTTTATAATGAACTGACCAAAACTATAGGGTAATGAGTTTAGGAATACATCCGTGGAGTGCTCCTTACAATGTGGAAAATCGAGCTCATCAAGATGGTCAATGTATCCTTTCATTTTGTGTACATGAGCGCTGACAGATGTCCCCTCAAACATCTTCCAAGTATATAAGGCTTGAAAGATATCATACCTCTCTTGCCTAGCGTGCTTTGAGAATGTCTCCTTGATATGATATTAAGCTCATAAGCTTCCATTTTTTCCATATTCTTCTGAGTTCTGGATAAATGGTAGCTAACATAAGACAACTGATATTAATAGAATCATCTCAATATTTCTTCTATTTATCTTTTGTTGCTTTATTAGAATTATCAGCAGCCTCATCGGGAAGTTCTTCCTCAAGAATGTACAACTTTCTTGCTTGAGAACTATTCTCAAACTCCAGATCCAATCCAGATAGTTTCTTCCGTTTTATTTGAGCTTGTGCTTTTCAAAGACGGATCGCAGTGAAATGGTTATTGTGTTGTTTGATATCATACAAAATTTAAATATGAAAAGTATTTAGTCACATTTCTAATACCCAAAAAATATCCCACGACAATAAAATACCCTCAATTTTACAACATTTATAGTTTTAGTGGGCTAAGACGCCATTTTGCGCAATTTTAAACTGAGCTTTGGCATGACGCCTAGAATTAAGATACTTTAGGTGGATAACTCTTTATCGATTACATCATATGTAACTCTTAAATTATACTAATTTGGAATCTTACACCCAAGCATATTATAATCCCATATTATGCATTAAGGTTCAAAACTATATCGAATTCTTAGTTCATTAAGACACATAAGTATCACCATTACCTATCCTACCTTACTAATATAATTCGAGCACCCAGCTTTGGCATAGCCTGCTCAAGATTATTGAAGTCTTTATAGGTGTTTTTAATTGAGCGGCATTAAAATTTTAACGAGGAGTTTTATCCTATGTTTCATGTCTATGTTGGCTAACATACATCTAAACGTACATCGCATCACATACACGTATAAATTTAAACATACATAGCATGACACAACATAATAAAGCATAAGACCATGTATAGCATGACCATAATCCTAACGTGATTTTCATGTGCCAATACGAAAATCACAAAAGTTAATCTAAATGGTATAATTGGTCTTCATTGATCTTCCAACTCCTTGGAATATCATACGAGATCAATTGGCTCCTTGAGTTCGTCTTTCATCTCCTTCTTGTCTTTATTACATTAATGAAAAACTATACTACAATAGTAAAGTAAATTACAAGAGGACAAACGTCATGCAGGCCGTAAATAATAAATCAATAGACGACTCGCAGATCGTAAAAACCAATTATATTAAATAACATGCATGCCGTTAAAACCAAACCAAAAATAATTTTGATTGAAATAACTGAAACATCCAATCACATTGGTCAATTTAAGTCACACACAAACTAAAATTAATTATCATATAATTAATAAACACATAATATGAATTTGCCTGACAATCAGACATAAGATAATGATCCGTGCAAAATCAACAATCTGATATACCAGACCAACTGGTCAGGCCACGACCTACTACTCATGACCGTGCGAGTTCGAAACCTGCCAGAAAGAGAAACACTTTTGCAACATTTATCTTGAATTATATAGAGACTATTTGGTTAAATAAAACTGGGTGAATAAAACAACCAAACAGGGCCCGCGGCCCAGATGGCGAGACGCGGCCCTAGGGTCTGGACGCGGCGGGATCGAATCCCGCTTGTAGCGCAAATGTTTTTGCGGATTTTCCGCGACCTGTGGGTTTTGGTCTGCGGTTCCTTGACCCGACCCTGTCCGCTGACCCATTTCAATGTGTTGGTCCATAACAGTTCTGGACATCAGATTTTGCAATAACCCAGTCCAAAAAATTAATTTTTTTACAATCAGATTTAATCAAATTAAATCACAAAAATATTTATAAAATCTCTATTTTATAAATATGATCAAGAACATAATTTTATATATTCAAAGTATATAAACATATTCTACATAAATAATTAAATTACTTGCAAGTTGGCTCTGATACCACTGTTGGATTTTACTTGTATTTAATACTTCGAGTTTGTGCAAAAACGCAGCAGAATAATTATCGAAAAACCCAAGATGAGGATCTTCATGCAGTAATTTAATTGATTAAATAAAGGATTCGTTGAATTACCTTAATCCGAAGAACATATCTAAATCCAGACCAGAAGCTGGTGAATACCACCTTCCTCTGTCGGTGATCCACACACAAACAATTTGCGTAATTCGGATTGCTAGATCCTTAATATTGATAAATAGTACAATAGATGATTCCTTGTTAGAAGGATTGTGCTGTTGATCAATATCAACTAAGGGAGGAACACGGGATGGGAAAACCGGGACTTCTTCACAAGAAGGGGTTGACCGAATTGGTGAAAGGGGAGGAGTTGATTTTATTATCTTATTTCTTGTGACAACTCTTTGTCATAGATCCCTTATTTATATTAAGTAAACCCTAGAATCAAAACTCTAGTATTTGCTTAGTTATCCCTCAACTTATTAAATAATATAATATATAATATTCCATATTGTCCTGTTTACACTCGTTATGTGATAAGGAGTCTAGCAATGGAAGTGTTCTAGAACTCAGTTGTTTAACTTGTCCGTAAGTAGAAAACTTAATTGGACATTAATTTAGTAAAGACTCGTATAATGTATGCTTGGACATGTGCATGTCTTCACTTAGGAGAGTGGGAGCAATAGCAGATGTGCTTGTGAAATTAAGTTAGTCATTAGAATAGCTCGACTAATTTTTTTTGGTAGGGGTCAACCTCGAAGTGCAGCTTAATAGGAAATTAGCAGTTTTTACTAAATACTGAGAACTCTTTCTCACGTAAGTAAGCATGTGGATGTTCTATGCGGTTAGTGGCAAATAAGATCAAAAGTCTTTGCCCAAGCAAATTAGCTAGTTATATTTGATGCAGAGGATCTTTGTAATCTTATTTTGCACTGACACTGCATAGTGTCAAGTTGAAGTGGGGTTTGACTTTACCGTGACCTTAATCCCTGATCGGGACATCTGATTTAACGGTTTATACCTATATTGTATTCCTAACATGATAGGCTTGCAATGATCTTAATCATCTGATCTCAGTTTGATTTTATAGTGTGAGCCACGAGTCAGGCTAGGTGTTACTCACACTCTTTGGATCCTCCATTTTCTAACTGAGACGAAACTACGAAGTCTCACAACATGATAGACACTGGATTAATATGAACTAATTCTTTCTACGTGAATATTAGATATTAGATGTCTAATTAAATTTATTAGATAAATTATCACGGTGTAATGATTAAATTGGATTATTGGATAATATATTTAATTTGGTAAATCGATCATTAAGTTAATTAAATAATTTCTTGGAATAATTATTTATTGATTATAAAGTATTCATTTAATTAATTAATTGGATTAATTATTGTAAATGAATTACTTCATATCAAACCAAATTAAGCTTAGTGGATAGACTCTCATGGGCGGCTAATTTGTGGCTTATGGGTCGGCTTATTGGTCCTTAACTATGACTTGAAGCCCTAAGATAAGTAGTATATCTCTTAAGAACTAGGGATTTTGACGTAATATTTCTAACTATCCATTGGAGAAAAAAATAAACATAGCACCCTCCACCTTCTCATCTAGTTGTGGTCTTCTGGTGCTAGAGGAAGAGGAGGACCTTTTTAGGTGTTCCATCCGACACATGTGAAGTAGAGACCTCGTATTTTCGTAGCTGATTCATTCAAGATTTTGGATCATATGGCGAAAATCATCATCATCATCATCAAGCATACAAGGCTGATTTTTTCCTTCAAAAGAATATAATAATTTAGGCCCTCGTAACTTTATATCGATCTTTATGAATTTGGATGAGTACATTGTTTATTATGCGAATTAGCCTTCCCCTATGTTATTCATATGGCCCTAGCCCAACACCAGTTAACTTATCAAAAAATAAATAAAAAATAAAAAACCAAAACTTTACAAAAAGGGTTGACTAACACCCTACCGCCCAAAGCTCAAACCCATTTCACCCTTGTCTACTGACCCAAGCCCCGAAACTAACCCGAATCAGAAGCCGACTTGGACCAAACTCACGAGCTAGCCACCACTTCAATCGGTCGACTCGGCCCTGAACCCCAAATCAGAAGTCGTCGCCATCCACGACTTCAATTGGCCGACTCGGCCCTGAACCCCAAATCGGAAGTCGTCGCCGTCCGCACACAATCACCTACACTGTCATCTCTTAGGTTTTGCCGAGTCTATGCGAATCGGTGTGTGTGTGTGTGTATGTGCATATTGGTGTATGATTGTTTGTTTTCATTCTGGTGAGTATGTGTGTGAATTTACGATAAAGAGATTCCAGAAAGATATCTAAGTTTTTAAGGGAGAGAGGGGGGCAGGTGCGAGTAGAGCTGTCAAATTGTGCGTGTTGGGTCGATATCGTGTCGACATGATAACAACATGATTTGTTAAGGGCCGACACAAACGCGACCTATTAATAATTTTGTTCAACACGATACGAACATGATCTGTAATATGTCAACACGAACACGACTACACGACATGAGAACAAAAATGACATGATTTCTTTCTTATCGACACGACACGACTACGACACGAACACGATTAAAAACTGATTTTGCACTTTAACGGCATGAACACGATTAAAATTTTGAGAAATGGGAGTTTATTTTTAACCTGTGGAAGGGAACAAATTAAATTCTAAAAATATAGGGTAAAAAATAAATTATACTAGTTAAATAATTAATGAGTAATAGAAAATAAAAATATTAAATAAATAATATCGAGTTACACGAACAAGACACGAACCTGGCACGATAATATCGTGCTCTTTGTAACACCCCCAATCCGCTCAGGGATATTACACGCCGTAGAACCTTTCCTCAAGGATCTACTAGGCTGGTAACAACATCGAACAACTCAACAATGCCTTTAAGGCTAAAAATGACTCAGTAGACCGATTTGGTCTTTCAATAGATACATACAACTCAAACACAATACATGCTCACGCAGGGGTCGAATACAACACACTCCCGTACAATGGGGAAAGAATACCGCAGCGGAAATAAACTACAACCAAACCAATACGACAATGTACGGGTCCTCATGTGATTAGTATCGATCATCTTTTATCATCCTTCGTGCCGACCCTGTGTTATGCTCCCAAACCTGAATGCAAAAACAGATATCCACCCCCCGAATACTCAGGAGTTAGCAAAACTCCACTGTATTGCTAGTGCAAGAACAAAGTGCAAAAATACGAGTCATACAATTCAAATTTCACGAATAACAATAACCAGGAATCCTCAAAAATCCAAACGTAACGAAAAATACTTCTCGAGGCAAGAGTTTGGGTAAAACATTCCAAAACCGAAAGATCACAAATCAAGGGAAACAATTTATAAAACGGTTTAAAATGCCATCGAGAGTTTTAATAGAAAACAATTTAGGATTACCGAATCCTTCTCTTTCCAAAATCAACAGGGGTCACAGCCCAAAGGTTTTGTTTTCACAAATGAAACCAACAAGTATACACAAGGTTAAAACTCACGTCACGCATCCTCGACGGACATAAAACATACACACGTACTCGTGAAGTTTCACTCGTGAATCCAGGGCTCTACCATTGGACTCCCTCCGTGGCCCCGTCGAACCCTCCCGAGGTGAGCAAACACATTCACAAAACATACACACGCACTCGTGAAGTTTCACTCGTGAATCCAGGGCTCTACCATTGGACCCCCTTCGTGGCCCTGTCGAACCCTCCCGAGGTGAGCAAACACATTCACAAAACATACACACGCACTCGCATCGCCTAGGACCGGGACGAAGCCACAAATCCCACTCGAGGCCCCGTCGGACCCTCCCGAGCTGGCTAGCGAAATAATCAAGCACACACGTCGCCTAGGACCGTGACGATGCCACAAATCCCACTCGAGGCCCCGTCGGACCCTCCCGAGCTGGCTAGCGAAATAATCAAGCACACACGTCGCCTAGGACCGGGACAATGCCACAAATCCTACTCGAGGCCCCGTCGGACCCTCCCGAGATGGCTAGCGAAATAATCAAGCACGCACGTCGCCTAGGACCGGACGAAGCTACAAATCCCACTCCAGGCCCCGTCGGACCCTCCCAAGCTGGCTAGCGAACAATCAAGCACACACGTCGCCTAGGACCGGGACGAAGCCACAAATCCCACTCAAGGCCCCGTCGGACCCTCCAGAGCTGGCTAGCGAAACAATCATGTACAAATAACATATCACACCAAGGATATCCAACAATTCACCCAGAGGCATCGAACACTTAGCAAAACACCACGTCAAAGCATAACCCACCAAAAATAGATAATATGTGTATATATATTATCAAAGCATAACAACAACAACAACAACAACAACAAGCGAATTCATAGGGTTCACTTAACCATTCACGGAGCACACGTGTTTTGAAAGTGAGCCCTTAACGAGGCTAAACCGAATCTTTTTAAAGTTCAAATCAAACGATCAAACAAACAAATAGAGACGATCACTAATTATCATATCCACAAAACAAGAATTGTATGGACAAGGTACTTGCCTAGGAACCACGATCGTAACAAGACGACAGATGGAATGCGGTCGAATAGCCTCGAACTCCAGAACACTATCAAGAACGCGATAGCACCGAAATTACTACAGGAAAACAGCACATGAATCATCAATCACCAAGGGAATTCAACATCGGAATCATTGAGCACCTATAATCCTCCGTAAGGAACAACAAAACATGATTACGACGAGAATCAAAGCGGAAAACAACGGAAATCCCAACAAACTATCAAAGGGAACTCATTCGAACATTTAATCGAACATTAAATGTTCAAGACCCTTCAAGAACAAAGAAATCACCCCTCGGGTCGAACGAACCAAATATACGAGTATCTAATCCGTAGAACAAGTTCAAAACAACGTTTATACAATAATTAATTGATCAAAAATGGATTGAAATCGAAATCAAAAAGAAAAATCCCCAAAATCTTCAAAAACAAGGGTTCAAGCGAAAATACCTTGATTCGGACGAAGAACACGGATTAGATGATGATAATAATCATGATTCAAGCTTTCCAACTGATGTATTAATGATCTCCGATCAAAACCATCGATTTCTATCGAAGGATTGCGAAAAACGAAGAAGAAAAGTGGAAATGGCCGAGTGACCCGTGCCCAGGCCTTAAATAGGCCGAGACCTGCTGGACGCTTACGTTCGTAACCGGCCATGTCTTACGTACGTAATCGGCTATGGCCAAACTCACTGTCCAATTCTGCCGGCAGTGTTATGTACGTTACCAGCCAGGCCTTACGTACGTAATAGGCCTTATGGCCGTAACTGCCGGACACTTACGTACGTTACTCGGCCAAGGCTGGCCTGGCCCCAACATGCCTGGCCATGACTCGGTCGGGGCTAACTCCGACGGCCCGGACGACCCCGACACCCGAACCTGAATACGAATCGAAGATATGGTTACGAAGTACTCGCAAAGACGAATTCGAGCACTAAGAGAACACACGATTCCGACCACCCGAAGGCTGGAAATTCGACAACGGAAAGTAATTACCCCAAACTTTGGGAAATTACGAAAATGGCCCAAAACCTCCGAAATACACGATACACGATCGAAACACCAAAACAAGGCTCGCAACATGAATAATAACATTAAATGAACTTACAAGAAACTCGAAACAACAGTTTCGTACGAGATTCGTAAGAATCGAACTCAAGTGCGGAAAGTCGCTAAATGCACGGAACTCAACAAAACGATACCGAAATGAACTCGGACGTCGAAAAGTGCAGAATTAAACATTCTCAGAATGACGAAACGGTCAGAAGCGAGTCGTCAAAATGGACTTCCGGGAAAAAACAATTACCGGAAATCGAAATCGCGGATATTACATACTACCCTCCTTAAAAGAAGTTTCGTCCCGAAACTTAAAACAAGTAGGGAGGAGCAATACCCTGCCAGGAAACACTTAACGAGATACACAAGAAACACATAACTTACGCCCAACGGCGAAACGTTACAAGCAACACAAAGGAACAAACGGCGTAAAAACACGCTCCACGACGACCAACACAACGCCACCGGTAGAGACATAATAAAACCAACAAGTGACAGTGTCATCAAACAAATAATACAAT
This sequence comes from Orobanche coerulescens, assembly GCA_033398695.1. NCBI lineage: Eukaryota > Viridiplantae > Streptophyta > Magnoliopsida > Lamiales > Orobanchaceae > Orobanche > Orobanche coerulescens. The sequence goes on along the minus strand of CM065818.1, from coordinate 90,339,644 downwards.
CAAGTCGATTATCCGAACTATCACAAAACACAAAGCACTTGTTACAAGGAACACGCACAGTCGAGAAAACAGAAAATAAACACAAAACGATCCACAAGGACAATCACAAACAATTCGGACTACGCCGAAATCCTAAAAAAGCATACTAGGCATCTCTGTGCCCTTCGAAGTAGAGACGTAGCCTCATCCCCAAATCTCTCAGCTACCATCTCGCAATGCACGGCTCAGTGACCCACCTGGCCACACTCGAAACAGCTGACTAACAGTGAACGACAATTCCTCGCGGTACGAGATCAGGCAACAACAGTCAGACAACCCCGATCGAACAACAATGATCGAACAACAACGACGGAACAACAACGATCGAATAACAATGATCAAAAAGCAATGATCGGGTAACAATGATCAAACAACGATCGACCAACAATGATCGAATGAAAACGGTCGAACGATGACTCCGAAGTTCATACTTCAACTCAAAATATCAAAAGAACTAGTAGAATCAAAAGATGTTACTTCCGAACAAGGTTCACAAGAATCGAACCGAACTCGGAAAAGTCACAACAATAATCAGATTAACCCAAAACAAGATCACGGCTCTTTCGAACAATGAAACCGAAATACAGAACAAGTTCAGAAAGTATCAACGAACACGAGCGAGTCGATAGACTTGAGAAAGAGGAAATACAGAAGTCCAAAACAATACGGGTATTACATTCGACCTCTTATAAAAGAAGGTCTTCCCCGAAACTCATAATAACAGAAACAAGGCAACAACACAAAGGCAGCTGACAGAAATATTCCCCATGGGCCTCTTAGAGCCGATCCTGATATCTGTGCTGAAGTTCGTGCAGCAAAAGACTCGGAACCCAGCTCACAAACTGGATCCAGTGTCTCTCGGGTCCACACTTGAAATGCGTTACTGGAGAGAAGGACAATTGGTACGTGCACGCCCCCGACACACCACGGTTGAAACACCTCGGCTCGGCATACTGAATATACAAATGCTCTATACAATGGAACATAACATCACAAAGCAACAAACCAGAGATGCCAATTTCACACAACATATCAACATAAGGTATCCCACATACACAGAATCATAGCAACAACAGCATCGTTCGGCGATCTCAACGGCCCGAACGATAACCAGCACATAATCACAAAACATCATACAAATATTACCAGACCGCAAACAAGAACGATAGGTTTTTAAAAATGAAAACCACCTTTGCAAAAAAATTATTTTGGAAACACTAGTTGATGAGTATCACCCTTCAAAAAGTAGCACAGACACCATTATCGAGACTTTGAAAGCCATCTCACGCTTGATAAAACGAGGACACTTCCCTTTTTGTGAAAGACTTTCAGAAATATTCGACCCTCGGGTCTAAGCAAAGCATTTCTAAATACTTGAAAATATCTCAAAATATTTTTGCTCCTCAACTGGAAATTTTTTGAAATATATTGCGGCACTAGAAAGCACCTTGAAAACACCGCAATAAAATAATTCGTTTTAAAAGTACATCTCGAAATTTCATTTTCTAAGGTACTCAAGGTTTTCAAAAATTCAGTAGGCGAGAATGCCCAAAAATCACAAAATCCTTTATCACACCGTCATAAAACATTCAAGGCCAAAGTGCCAAAACTCGATTTAGGGAATCGGTTTTACGAATTAGAACTCAGTTTGCAAAATACTGAAAGTCATTTTGAACGGACTCATACAGCGGATAAAATACAGTTCGAAAATACATTAGCAGCGACACTGCTCCTCATATAAATAAAATATTAGAGTCGAAAACCCACATATCACGGAATCAAAATCCACAGAAGGATTCAATCAATCAACGATATAATCATACAAGCAGCTCATGTCACATGAGGCACAACACAAAGAAGAGAGACTTACATCCACAGGTTGCACGAAAATGATGATAGCTCCACGATACTAATCACGAACAACAGACTCAGACGACGAGTCGCGACACGACTCAGTCAGACAAAATCCGACGAGACATAAATCAACAGACACCACTAAACCCGACATCCTAGGTTTCCACAACCTAAGCTCCGATACCATTTATGTAACACCCCCAATCCGCTCAGGGATATTACACGTCGTAGAACCTTTCTTCAAGGATCTACCAGGTTGGTAACAACATCGAACAACTCAACAATGCCTTTAAGGCTAAAAATGACTCAGTAGACCGATTTGGTCTTTCAATAGATACATACAACTCAAACACAATACATGCCCACGCAGGGGTCGAATACAACACACTCCCGTACAACAGGGAAAGAATACCGCAGCGGAAATAAAATACAACAAAACCAATATGACAATGTACGGGTCCTCATGTGATTAGTATCGATCATCTTTCATCATCCTTCGTGCCGACCTTGTGTTATGCTCCCAAACCTGAATGCAAAAACAGACATCTACCCCCCGAATACTCGGGGGTTAGCAAAACTCCATTGTTTTGCTAGTGCAAGAACAAAGTGCAAAAATACGAGTCATACAATTCAAATTTCATGAATAACAATAACCAGGAATCCTCAAAAATCCAAACGTAACGAAAAGTACTTCTCGAGGCAAGAGTTTGGGTAAAACATTCCAAAACCGAAAGATCACAAAACAAATGAAACAATTTATAAAACGGTTTAAAATGCCATCGAGAGTTTTAATAGAAAACAATTTAGGATTACCGAACCCTTCTCTTTCCAGAATCAACAGGGGTCACAGCCCTAAGGTTTTGTTTTCACAGATGAAACCAACAAGTATACACAAGTTTAAAACTCACATCACGCGTCCTCGACGGACATAAAACATACACACGCAACCGTGAAGTTTCACTCGTGAATCCAGGGCTCTACCATTGGACTCCCTCTGTGGCCCCATCGAACCCTCCCGAGGTGAGCAAACACATTCACAAAACATACACATGCACTCGTGGAGTTTCACTCGTGAATCCAGGGCTCTACCATTGGACTCCCTCCGTAGACCCGTCGAACCCTCTCGAGGTGAGCAAACACATTCAAAAAACATACACACACACTCGCATCGCCTAGGACCGGGACGAAGCCACAAATCCCACTCGAGGCCCCGTCGGACCCTCCCGAGCTGGCTAGCGAAATAATCAAGCACACATGTCACCTAGGACCGAGACGATGCCACAAATCCCACTCGAGGCCCCGTCGGACCCTCCCGAGCTGGCTAGCGAAATAATCAAGCACACACGTCGCCTAGGACCGGGATGAAGACACAAAGCCCACTCGACGCCCCGTCGGACCCTCCTGAGCTGGCTATTGAAATAATCAAACACACACGTCGCCTAGGACCGGGATGAAGCTACAAATCCCACTCGAGGCCCCATCGGACCCTCCCGAGCTGGCTAGCGAAACAATCAAGCACACACGTTGCCTAGGACCGGGACGAAGCCACAAATCCCACTCGAGGCCCCATCGGACCCTCCCGAGCTGGCTAGCAAAAAAATCATGTACAAATAACATATCATACCAAGGATATCCAACAATTCACCCAGAGGCATCAAACACTTAGCAAAACACCACGTCAAACCATAACGTACCGAAAAGAGATAATATGTGTATATATATTATCAACAACAACAACAACAACAAACGAATTCATAGGGTTCACTTAACCATTCACGGAGCACAATATTCACAAAACACACGCGTTTTGAAAGTGAGCCCTTAAGGAGGCTAAACCGAATCTTTTGAAAGTTCAAATCAAATGATCAAACAAACACATAGAGACGATCATTAATTATCATATCCACAAAACAAGAATTGTATGGACAAGGTACTTACCTAGGAACCACGATCGTAACAAGACGACGGATGGAATGCGGTCGAATAGCCTCGAACTCCCGAACACTATCAAGAACGCGATAGCACCGAAATTACTACGGGAAAACACCACACCAATCATCAATCACCAACGGAATTCAACATCGGAATCATCGAGCACCTATAATCCTCTGTAAGGAACAATAAAACATGATTACAATGAGAATCAAGGCCGAAAAGAATGGAAATCCCAACAAACTATCAAAGGGAACTCATTCAAACAGTTATTTGAACACTAAATGTTCAAGACCCTTCAAGAACAAAGAAATCACCCCTCGGGTCGAATAAACCAAAGATACGAGTATCCAATTCATAGAACAAGTTCAAAACAATTTTTATACAACAATTAATTGATCAAAAATGGATTGGAATCAAAATAAAAAAGGAAAATCCCCAAAATCTTCAAAAACAAGCGTTCAAGCCAAAATACCTTAATTCAGACGAAGAACACGGATTAGATGATGATAATAATCATGATTCAAGCTTCCCAACTGATGTATTAGTGATCTTCTATCAAAACCATCGATTTCTATCGAAGGATTGCGAAAAACGAAGAAGAAAAGTGGAAATGGCCGAGTGACCCGTGCCCAGGCCTTAAATAGGCCAAGACACATCGAGGCGCTTACGTACGTATCGGCCATGGCTTACGACGAATCGCCATGGCGAACTCAACATCGGTCTGCAGGCCTTACATACGTAACAGGCCTTATGGCCGTAACTGCCGGACACTTACGTACGTTACTCGGCCAGGGTTGGCCTGGCCCCAACATGCCCGACCATGACTCGGCCGGGGCCAACTCTGACGGCCCGGACGACCCCGAAACCCGAACCTGAATACCAATCGAAGATACGGTTACAAAGTACTCACAAAGACGAATTCGAGCACTAAGAGAACACACGATTCCGACCACCCGAAGGCTCGAAATTCGACAACGGAAAGTAATTACCCCAAACTTTGGGAAATTACGAAAATAGCCCAAAACGTCCGAAATACACGATACACGATCGAAACACCAAACCAAGGCTCGCAATATGAATAATAATATTAAATGAACTTACAAGAAACCTGAAACAATAGTTTCGGACGAGATTCGCAAGAATCGAACTCAAGTGCGGAAAGTCGCTAAATGCACGGAACTCAACAAAACGAAACTGAAACGAACTCAGACGTCGAAAAGTGCAGAATTAAACATTCTCATAATGACGAAACGGTCAGAAGCGAGTCATTAAAATGGACTTCCGGAAAAAAAGAAAATTACCTGAAATCGAAATCGCGGATATTACACTCTTATCATGTTACACGATGACGACACCAAATTCGATAAGACTTGACACTAACTCATTAATATTGTGCGTGTTCGTGTCGGGTTATCATGTCGTGTCGAAAATTGTCAGTTATAGGTGCGAAAAATCAAAGTGAGAGGGAGAACTTTGAGATGAGAGTAGAAGTAAACTTTTCAACGTCATTTATGGTTTCATAGTCCCAATTTTTAGTCAAAGGCAATTTTTCGTCCCAAATTTCCAACTCTTTTCAATTTGACAGGTTTCAAAATTTTAAATCAAACACTTTGACTAATTTTGACCATTCAATTAGTGTTAATGTTCGACTTTATTTTAATTCTTTGATTTTGCTCTTAGTTATATTCTAATATACATTACTATTATTATCTACATATAATACCAAGAATTTATGGAATTTTTTGAGTCAAGTATCTACATTTTTCAAGTACACACAACATATTATCACGTGAAAATTTATGTTATCATCTTTAATCATTCTATTTGAATTGTATTTGTGATATTTGTTATATTTCAAATTTCATGTTATACATAGAGTCGCATGTTTACATGCCATGTTTTTTCGAGATTTATGTTGTACATGTAGTCACATGTCAAACATACCAAGCCACAAGTTCATATTATGCATGGAATCACATGTCATATATGTTCTTATGTCCATGTTCAAGTTATAATAGAATATTCATGTTGTATTTTCTAAGAGACCATATAATTGTGGTACTGTAATTCCTATGAGTTAAATGAAGCTCTTACAATTTAATTGGATTGTGCAAATTAATTGGAGTTCGAGAATGAATCATCAAGCATATAATAGTTACTTTTTATATAAAGTTTTAAAGTAGATATTTTATTTTGTTCAAATAAATTTAGGAGATATTTTCCGCTGTAATTTATGTCGCTTAATTTCAGTTATTGTCTTACTTAATGAAATGCTTTTGATTATGGTAGCGACTCGACTTTTTAGAGGATGATTTAATTATTCTCAAAAAAATTATTTTCTAAATTTATCATTTTCCCCTTTTAAAATATACCTAGAAAGTCGGGGCACTACATATAATAACTATATGTGTCATTTCGTGAAGCGTTTTTCTTGAGTCAATATGATGAATTAGGGAAAATATTATATATAATTCTTACACACACAAATATATATAGGGATTAGTTCAAATGGGAACCAGTCCTTAAATTGAGAAGGTAGGTCCAAATCACAACAGTTGTTGAACAACGATGAATGATCAAGATTAATTCTTAATAAATTGATTTAAAAAAACTAAATTAACGCCCTTTATATTGTTAACTTAGGAAAGTAAAATATATTATGGACTAATCTTGAATCGTTAAATTTCAATCATCAACAGTTATGATTTGGCCCTGCAATCGAATTTTAAGGATTGGTTCATATTTGAACCAATCTCATATATATATATATATATATATATTCAATTGGGAACCAGTCCTTAAAATGGGAATGTGAGTCCAGTGTATATTTTGTATGGATTCATTGCATATACAATAAGTTGTATTGTATATTTATTTTTCAGATTCACTGCATGCATCTAATACGGATTCATTGCGCAGTGGGAGGAAATAAATATACATTACAACATACTATTTGTGCAGTAACTCCGTAGTAAATATGCACGAACTCACGGTCCCATTTTACAGATTGGCTCCCATTTGAACTTATACATACACACACACACACACACGTGTATATATATATATATATATATATATATATATATATATATATATATATAGAGAGAGAGAGAGAGAGAGGATCACATGAGAATGATTTTTATGTTGTGAATTGAGAATAAATCTGAATCATTGATCTGTATGTAATGTACTGTCCAGATTTGCTTATACATGCAATATATGAATTTCGTGCATCAAACTTGCAATGCATAAAAACTCTGCATTATATGCATCAAAATATTGATGCACTAGAATACTACATTATATGCATACGTTTTTGTGAGAATAAATCTAGGTCATCCATTTAATCAAGATTTGTGGATCAAATTAATTCTTATTTCTTAACTTAAGTATCATTCTCACCAGAACCCACCCATATATATATATATACATATATATATATATAACAATTATATATATATCACATGTGAAGTTATTTTCAGAAAAACATAATAAGTATAATGATAATTGTGGAATGATCATAAATGCCAAGATTGAAGGATGATGCTAAGATTTGTGTACTAAATTAAATTGAATAAACAATGATCATGTTATTTATGATAAAGATTTTAAGGGAATTTTTTATCACAAATTAAAACTTGTCCTGATTTTAAATTAGATGTTTGCCCATCTAAGTATCTTACAAGCATGTACTCTCGAGGCAACTATTAATTTACTACTTCATACGCCATAAAGCTTGAGACTTTCCGATCTTGCTAAAAATGCATAGGAATTTAAATTGAATAATTTTATTCAAGATCAATTTGATTCAGTATAATATAGCCATACATAGATGTGACCAACCGATACGGACCGTTGGTTTTAGTTCAGAACAGCCGATTTTGGTTCAGACGTTTTTTTGAACCGTCGGATTCGGCTCCACCCGGTTCGGAACCGACTGGTTTCGGTTCAGTCCGTTGTTTTTTTAAATATATTTTTAAAGTCTTTTCTTGGCTGAAAGCTACACAAAATTGACAAAGTAATGGGTAAAAGGGAGGGAAGAAATAAATTAGACTTGGACCAATTCAACTACACCAAACTAAGTCTTATCCCACTATGATGGGATCAGCTATATGGATCTTCAATCAGCTTTACGCTGAATCATCTCCTCTATTAAGTTTATCTGCTGCATGTTCCTTCTAATAGTCCCTCTAACTCCTCTCCAGTCGCCCTCTCTTATTTTGAACCAATTTGTTGTCTAGAGTTTCACACCTCTTTTTGGTCTTTTTTACACATGGTCATACCATATTCGTCGATTTTTCCTCATTTTATCCTCAGTAGGGGCCCGCACTACCCCGGATCATTTATTTCTAATCGTATCCTTGCGGGTGACTCCACATACCTACTTTAACATTCTCATTTCTGCCACTGCCATCTTTTGTACATGTTAGTACTTCAATGCGCAACACTCCAATCCACAGAGCATCGATGATCTAATTGCCATCTTGTAGTATTTACCCTTGACCTACTTAGGAATATTTTTATCACATAAAACTCCTAATGCACTTCTCTGTTTGTTCCATCCTGTTTGGACCTATGATGAACATCTGTCCGATTCCCACTCACTCTGGAAAATTGAAGCCAAATACTTAAATATGTCATTTTAAAGAATATCATGTGCTTCAATACTTACTTGTGTAGCACTTGTACCTCTGTTCTTATTGAAACTACAGTGCATATACTTCATCTTAGTATAACTTATTTTAAATCATTTATTACTTAATGCTTCTCTCCATAACTTCAATTCGTCTCATCCATTAAACACAATACCATCAGTAAATAACATACACCATGGCAAATCATCTTAGACATGTATGGTGAGTTCATCCATAACCAAGCAAATAAATAAGGGCTCAATGCAGAGTCTTGGTGTAGTCCTCAATATAATGAATTCTTAACTCTCTTCTCCACTCGTCTTTACCGATGTCACCACTCCCTCGTGCATGTCCTTGATTGCCTTGATATTGTAATATCCGCAATTTCGATTTCTGGTAATATCTTTTTTTTCAACGGGAGTCCTTTTTGACGACATGCTCATGACCGTTTCTTCATTTCGAGAATGATTAATTATGTACTTTTTGTCATCCGAGTTTGTTTCGGTATCGTTTTGTTGAGTTCTGTGTTCTTAAGCGGCTTTTCCGCACTTGAGTTCGATTCTAGCGAATCTCGTCCAAAACTATTGTTTCGAGTTTCTCGTGAGTTCATTTAATGTTATTATTCGTGTTGCGAGCTTTGGCTTGGTGTTTCGATCGTGTATCGTGTATTTCGGACGTTTTGGGCCATTTTCGTAATTTCCCAAAGTTTGGGGTAATTACTTTCCGTTGTTGAATTTTGAGCCTTTGGGTGGTCGGAATCGTGTGTTCTCTTAGCGCCTGGATTCGTCTTTGCGATTACTTCGTAACCATATCTTCAATTCATATTCAGGTTTGGGTTTCGGGGTCGGCCGGGCCGTCGGAGTGACCACGGCCGAGTCACGGCCGCACTTCTTGGAGCAGGGCCTGGCCTGGCCGAGTTACAGCCGTAAGGTGCCGGTTACGGCTGTACGGGTTCCAGGCAGTGTTCGGACGAATGCCGGTTATGGCCGTAAGGACCTGCCGGGTACGGCCGTAAGTGCCGAGTTACGGCCGTAAGGCCCTGTCAGTTATGGCCGTAAGCGATCGGCAGGCATTGGGCGGATTTTGACGAATGCTGGTTACGGCCGTAAGGCCCTGCCGGTTATGGGCCTGGCTCGGCCAGTCTTTATTTTTCACCTTCTCTCCTCGTTTTTGTGACGGCTGGCGACGGGATACCCGGGAAATCGAGTTCTTGCCCGATTCTAATCAATTCCAAGGCGTTTTGGAAGATTCTTGTTAATTATATCATCATCCAATCCGTGTTCTTCGTCCGAATCAAGGTATTTTAGCTTGAATCCTTGTTTTTGAAGATTTTGGGGATTTTCCTTTTGATTTCGATTCCAATCCGTTTTTGATCAATTAGTTGTTGTATAAACGTTGTTTTGAACTTGTTCTACGGATTGGATACTCGTATCTTTGGTTTGTTCGACCCTAGGGGTGATTTCTTTGTTCTTGAAGGGTCTTGAACATTTAATGTTCGATTAAATGTTCGAATGAGTTCCCTTCGATAGTTGTTGGGATTTCCGTTGTTTTTGGCCTTGATTCTCGTTGTAATCATATTTTATTGTTCCTTCCGGAGGATTATAGGTGCTTGAGGATTCCGAGTTGAATCTCGTTGGTGTTCGATGATTCGTCTGGTGTTTTTTCCGTCGTAATTTCGGTGGTATCGCGTTCTAGATAGTGTTCGGGAATTCGAGGGCTACCCGGCCGTATCCGTTCATTTTTTCCATTGCTCGTGGTATCGAGGCAAGTACCTTGTCCATACAATTCTTGTTTTATGGATACGATAATTAGTGATCATCTAAATGTGGTTGTTTGGTCGTTTGAATTGAACTTTTAAAAGATTCGGTTTAGCCTTGTTAAAGGATTGCTTTCAAAACGCGTGTGTTTTGTGAATGGTGTGGTTTGTGAATGACTATGTGAATTCTATGGATATGTTTGGTATTGATGTTGCACTTGGTATTGCGTGTGGACGTATATTATTTCATTTCGGTGCGTTGTGGTTTGACGTGGTGTTTTGCTAACTGTTTGATGCCTCTGGGTGAATTGTTTGAATATATATGTTGTATTGTGCTGTGTGTGAATGTATGGATGTGGGCGGGGCCTATGGTGTACATAGCATGCGATCACGTGGCTAGGATGCAACAAGCGATTGATCCAACCGTGAGAGCCTAATAAAAACTATGGTGACACATGGCATGCGATCATATGGTCAGGATGCAACAAGTGATTGATCCAACCGTGAGCGCCAAAGATAATCTACGGTGACACATGGCTTGTGATCATGTGGTCAGGATGCAATAAGTGATTGATCCAACCGTGAGATGTTGTGACTTGTGTTTCGCTAGCCAGCTCGGAAGGGTTCTTAGAGGCCTCGTGTAATATCCGTGTTTTCTATTTTCGGTAATTTCTATTTTTGGTGTATGTTCGTTTCAGACAACTCGCTTAGCACTGTTTTGGAATTCTGAATCTATTTTGTTCTTGGAGTTTTTCCGTCTGGTCGAGTTTCGAGGATGTTTTTGCATAATTTCATTTTGAATTATATCTTGCCGCATGTGCGTTCGATTCTCGTAAAACTTGTTCGTTTTCATTGTTTCTCGATTCGTATAAGTTTGTATGGTTGAGTTGGTCGTGTTGGAACTTTCGGTTTGTTAATCCGACGTTGTATCGCGATTTTTCGGGCATTTGGGCCGTTTTTGTAATTTTCATAAGTTTGGGGAATTTTGCTTTATTTGCTTCGTTTCAAACTCTCTAGTGATCGAGATTATATTCTCTTTCAACGCTCAACTTTGTCATCTTGATTATTACGTGTTTATGATTCTGGATTCTGGTCTTGCTTCGTTTTTCGGCACTTTTGCGCTGTTGGCAGCAGTGTACTGTGCAGAACTGCTGCCTGAGTAGCGCACGCTACTCAGAATTTACTTGCGTGCGCTATCATTGTGTGGTTAGCGTACGCTAACCTGGGGTTCGTAGCGTGCGCTAACGATTTCAGCAGTCTGGAGATGGGTTAAGATTTCCGGTACTTGACCAGCAACAGACGCTAATCGGCAACGCACGCTAATCCCTAGTACTAGCGCACGCTAACCATGTTAGCTTGCGACGCTAACGGAGGTCAAGGCGATCGTTCGCCATGCCTCGCTAGCGCACGCTAATGCTTGTGCGTAGCGTGCGCTAAGTCTGTTAAATATAAATAGAGAAGAAATAACTTCGTCATTTTTCCTTCATTTCCTATCCTTCTCGGCTTTGAGCGATTCCAGGCGGGGGTTAGGGATGATTCTGATTGTAGATCATCATTCACTACCACCGTGCATTCCTTGCGTGAATTCTTCAAGTTCCTAATCACTTTCCACCATCCGAATCAAGGTAAATATTCCCAAAACCCTTGTTTTGAGATTTTGGGGGAATTTGGGGATTTCTTGGGATTTGACTCTTTTAGTCCGAATTATTACTGGGTTATCGCTAGACTTCGATTGTGTACTTGTAACCCTTCATTTTATTGATGATTTGTGGTTTTAAACTCCAAGTTCTCCATTGTTCATCACTTATAGTCGACGATACCCAAGTTTTGTTCGACTAAGGGTTTCAGCGGGTAGAACTAGGATGTATTCCATCATTTACGTAGTTTTAAGATTGTTGTCCATCGTTATTGTGTTAGGATCGGATTTGTGAAGGTTGTTCGGGCCAAAACCTTTCCGTTCGCCGTTTTCCTTCACGTAGTATTAATCAGGCAAGTACATGTATTACATTCCGTTATGTGCATATGATTTTGATGCGAATGATGTAAATGGTGTTATTGAACGAATGTGATTGTTTCTCTTCCACCTGGGGATGGCGTGTGGCCTCTGGGGGCCGATACTAATGGGTACGGCCATGGAAATGGACTGGGGTGCGTGCGTTGATGTTCTTCCACCTGGGGACGGTTCGACGGGACCTTTGGGGGCCGATACTAATGGGTACGGCCGCGGAAGTGGTTTCTCACCTGGGGACGGTCCGACGGGACCTCTGGGGACCGATACTAATGGGTACGGTCGCGAGTTACCAAGCGTGGATAATTGTGATGTGGAAAACTTGTTAATATACTGTTTGGGTGTTAATGTGATATTCCGGAATATTGATTTTCAAAATGATTTTTCCTAACGATTTATTTGCGTTGAATCGTGTATGTATATAATGTTGTGTAATTATGTACTTGCACTAGCTATTCGAATGCTAACCCCTTAAATGGGGGAAATGCGTCTTATGCATTTCAGGTACTGGTCGAGCTGAGGAGCTGGCACGGGATGCGCATGCGAAGGATGGGTTGGCATGATGATGTGGCTTGAGTCTGCATTTTTCTGTTTTGTCATTGCATCTGTTGAGTACTGGAGATAGATTGTTTATTTTTAAACATGGTTTAAGTCCCCTGCGTGGGCAATAATTTGGTATTTAACTTATGTCTCATGTACTCCGTTAAAATGTTTTGGCCGAGGCCACGGCCTTATTTACTTTTTGGGTGCATTTTTTGGGTTATCATTGTGGTTCATGTGTCACGAATTAGCCTGGTAGACCTCACGGGGGTTCTACGGCGTGTAATGTCCCATCTGTGAATTGGGATGTTACACCTCGAGTGGGATTTGTGGCTTCGTCCCGGTCCTAGGCGATGCCTGTATGTGATTTGTTTCGCTAGCCAACTCGGGAGGGTCCTTAGAGGCCTCGAGTGGGATTTGTGGCTTTGTCCCGATCCTAGGCGATGCCTGTATGTGATTATGTTGTGTTAATTTTATGTCTGTTGAGGACGCGTGATGTGGGCTCTGACCCTGTGAATTGTTGTTGGTTTTATTTGTGAAAACGAAACCTTTGGGTTGTGACCCCTGTTGATTTTGGAAAGAGAAGTATTTGATAATCCTAAATTATTTTCAACTAAATCTCCCGATGGATTATTAAACCATTTTGTAAATTGTTTTCTCCTGGATTGTGATCTTTTGGTTTTGGAATGTTTTACCCATACTCTTGCCTCGGGAAGTACTTTTCGTTACATTTGGATCTTTGAGGATTCCTGGTTATTATTGTCCTTGGAACTTGTATTGTATGGCTCGTATTTGCACTTTGTTCTTGCACTAGCAAAACAGTGGAGTTTTGCTAACCTCCGAGTATTCGGGGGGTGGATGTCTGTTTTTGCATTCAGGTTTTGGGAGCATAACATAGGGTCGGCACGAAGGATGATGAAAGATGATCGATACTAATCACATGAGGAACCATACGTTGTTGTATTGGTTCAGTTGTGTTTTATTTTCGCTGCAGTATATTTTCCCCGTTGTACGGGACCATTTTGTATTCGACCCCTGTGTGGGCATGTATTGAGTTGTATGTATTTATTGAAAGACCAAATCGAATTGATTCTCAGAGATGTTGGTAGTCGGGTGTATCCTCATTTCCATAACTCTTTCATACAACTTCAACATCGTAACATCCCCAATCCGCTCAGGGATATTACACGCCGTAGAACCTTTCCTCAAGGATCTACCAGGCTGGTAACAAAATCGAATATATCAACAATGCCTTTAAGGCTAAAATGACTCAGTATACCGATTTGGTCTTTCAATAAATACATACAACTCAATCTCAATACATGCCCACACAGGGGTCAAATACAACACACTCCCGTACAACAGGGAAAACTACTTCAGCAGAAATAAAGCACAACTACCAATACGACAACGTACGGGTCCTCATGTGATTAGTATCGATCACCTTTCATCATCATTTAGGCCGAGCCTATGCTATGCTCCCCAAAACCTGAATACAATACAGACATCCACCCCTCAATTTCTCGGGGGTTAGCAAAATTCCACTATTCTGCTAGTGGAAGTACAAAGTGCAATAATACGAGTCATACAGTTCACATTCCAAGAATAACAATAATCAAGAATCCTCAAAGATTCAAACATAACAAAAAGTACTTCTCGAGGTAGGGGTTGAGTAAAACTTTCCAAAATTGAAAGATCACAATTCAAGTGAAACAATTTACAAAATGGTTTAAAATGCCATCGGGAGTTTTAATAGAAAACAATTTAAGATTACCGAATCCTTCTCTTGCTTTAACAATTTAGGTTCCTTATACCACCGTGATCACTTGCCACGTCATCTCACGGCTGGATCAATCACTTGATATCTCCTGACCACATGATCACAAGCCATGTGTCACCGTAGGTATCCCGAGGCTCTCACGGTTGGATCAATCACTTGTTGCATCCTTACCACATGATCAAATGTCATGTGTCACCATAGACCCCGCCCATATATACACATTCACATACATGACACATCACGCCAAGGATATCCAGACAATTCACCCAAAGGCAACAAACACATAGCACGACACAAATGTCAAATCACAACGCACCGAAATGAGATAATATATGTATATATTATCAAAGCACAACAACAACACCAAGTGTATTCATAGGGTTCACTTATCCATTCAAAAACCATACCATTCACTAAACAGAAATTTTGAATGTTCATTTCAAACAACCAAACAAACCCATCTAGACAATCACCGATCATCATATCCATAAAACAAAAAATGTATGAACAAGGTACTTGCCTCGAAACCACGATCACAACGAGACAACAGATAGGATGTAGTCGAACAGCCCCGAACACTATCAAGAACACGATAGCACCACAAATACTACGAGAATAACACCACACGAATTATCAATCACCAAATAGGATTCAACTCGGAATCCTCGAGTACCTATCCTCCGGAAGGAACAACAAAAACATGATTACGACGAGGATCAAGACCAAAAACAATGGATATTACAACAAACTATCGAAGGAAAACTCATTCGAATATTTGATCGAACATCAAATGTTCACTACACCTCAAGAACAGCGAAATCATCCTTCGGGTTGAAACGGACCGAAGAAATGGATATACAATACATAAAGCATGTTTAATAACAACATCTAACATCAATCGATTTATCAAAATCGGATGGAAAACAAAATCAAGCAGAAAACTGCCAAAAATGTCAACTCCAGAGAATCAAGAAAATATGTCGGATTAATGACGAAGAATATGAATTGATGTTGTTAATCTACACCAAGAACTTTAGGAGGACGATATCTCTGAGATAAATCGCCCAAAAATCGCCCCTAAATCGCCTAGATCGTGAGGGAGAAGAAGAGAGGAGAGAAAATCAAATCCTCTCCCAAATATACCCTGACTGACCCGCGTGCCGCGGCGCAGGCTGAATGTGCCGCGACCTGCGGTTGAAATGAGGTAGCAGCTTTTAGACTGGGGCCGTGGCCCAGACTGTTGTGTGCCACGGCACACAGTACATCCAGACCAGACAACAATCTTGCTAAGGTCGTGATGCGGCGCACAGTCCCCTGTGCCGCGGCACACCCTGTTCGAGCCCAAAATTGATGAAAAACGACCTCCAAACATGATATAATCGATCGATGCATAATCCCAACCATTTAAAGGTCTGAAAGGACTATCACGAACCCTCGTATGGTGACTTCACATCAAACACGGTCGGTCTAAACACAACGGTAACATCAAATGATCCGAAAAGAGAATGAACGGAATGGAAACCCAAAACTTTGGGATATTTTGGAATGACCCAACACGATACTTGATCAAACACCAATAAAAGTTCACAACACGTCTAACAACATTAATCGGACTTACAGAAACACGAAATAATAGTTTCGGACGAGATTCGTAAGAATCGAACTCAAGTGCGGAAAAGTCGCTTAAGAACACGGATCTCAACAAAACGACACTAAAACGAACTCGGATGACAAAAAGTGTATAATTAATCATTCTCAGAATGACAAAACAGTCACAATAGAGTCACTAAGATGGACTTCTGCCAAACAAAGAAAATTACCAGAAATCGAAATTGCGGATATTACATACTACCCTCCTTAAAAGAAGTTTCGTCCCGAAACTTAAAACGAGTAGGGAGAAGAAATATCCCACCAGGAAAACTCAGCGAGATACACAAAAACCGAAAACTCGCGCCCAACGTCAAAATATTACAAGCAACGCAAAGAAATATACGGCGTGAAATCACACTCCACGACGACCATCACAACGCCACAGGTAGAGACATAATAAAACCAACAAGTGAAAAGCATCATCAAAAAGATAGTACAATCAAGTCAATTTTCTAAACAATCACAAAACAGGAGGTTCTTAATACAAGAAAACATGCAAAGTCAAGAAAACAGAAATTAAACACAAAACGATCCACAAGGACAACCACAAGTAATTCGGACTACGCCGAAATCCTCAAAACCATACTAGGCATCTCCGTGTCCTTTTGGAGTAGAGACGCAACCTCGATCCCTAAATCTCTCAGCTACCATCTCGCAATGTACGGCTCGGTGACCCACCTGACCACACTCGAAACAGCTGACTAACGGTGAACGACAATTCTTCGCGGTATGGCCCGCTCGACTACATTTATAACATGTCTTCATGCCGCTGACATTACTCACTGCAAGGGTGTAATACCCGGTTGTAATTCATTCATTATCATTCTGTAATTATCAATCAGTAATGGTCACTCAGTAATTTCTCACTCATTAATAATCACTCATCATTCATGATTCATTCATTTGTATTCATCGTTGGCATTTTGTAACCATGTATCAGTTACCGATCGTCATTCATCTCCTATTGAGAGTCGAGACGAGAGTATTATCATAATCATCGTGAATATAGTCTTGTGTTGGAAGTATCATCTATAACGTGTTATTGGACTTATTTACAATCATACAAGTATTGTACGTTGGATCATTCACCGTTTGTAACGAGTAGACGGAGTTGTCGGATTTTTGTCACTTCCAACAGAGAGTTATGGCCGTAACATGTATTCGTTGGCCCAAGGTGGTTTTGGACGAAGGTGAGTTACGGCCGTAAGGATTTTCGGATATGGCCGTAACAGGCGTTCGTTGATTTCAGGACAGTTCGAACGAATGGGACTTGCGACCATAAAGGTTGGTGCATACGGCCGTAAGATGAGGCTAGTACGGCCGTAAGGCTTGGCCGGTTACGGCCGTATGATTCGGGCAGCGTGCCTAGGCAGTTTCGACGAAAGCTTCATACGCCCGTAAGTTTGGCCGGGTACGGCCGTATCGGTCGAGTTACGCCCATAAGGCATGTACGGGTACGGCCGTATGACGGTCGACAGGTGTTTGGACGAGGGCGAGTTATGCCCGTAAGGCAGGTGCAGGTATGGCCGTATGATTGTCAGCAGATTCTGGACGAAGCCGAGTTACGGCCGTACGAGATGGCTGGTTACGGCCGTAAGGCCATTGACTTGGCATGTTACGGCCGTAAGTAGGCCGAGTTACGGTCGTAACATTCGGCAGTTTATATACGACTTGGACGGGACTTTGAGCTCATTTTCTCATTTCTTCACCTTGTATCCGAGAGAGAGAGAGAGCTTGAGGGAGAGATATTTCATCATCAATCACTTGGGTGTTCGGTTTTCATCATCTTCATTCGTTTGTGAAGCTTGGATAGTCGATCTAACGCGTGTTCATCGGATCAAAGTTTTGGATCTTCAAAGGTAATATTCTTCAAACATCTTGGACTTCGATTTTGTATTGAGATATGATGTTTTGGACGTTATAATCATGTTGTATGAAGAGATGTACGTATGATTATGAGTGTGTATGAATATTCATTGGATTATTGAAGGGTTATTCAAGAACACATGAATATTGAGTTGGATTTGGGGGGTTTCGATTAGTTGTTGTTGAAATCGCAAATTCGGATATTCATATTGGATTATTGATTGTATTGAAGATGTTTTGTTGGTTTGGATCACTCCTTGGGGATTTGATATTGGTATAGTTAAGGATTGGTTGTAAACAATCGAAGTTTGGTCACAACGTGTTTGATATAATGCCCCAACGAACTTAGTTTAGTCGTATCGACGCTTTGAGTTAGTAATTATCGTGTTTGATTCATATGATGAACGGATTGTTGGTAATAATGTTATTCAAGGTTGTTCGAGCGACCGACATCTCATTTAGGACGTTTGTTCGTGGAAGGACATCCTTCATCAATGTTGTGTAAGTTAATTCTTACCTGGTTAAAAGGATATTCATTCCTTTCGTTGTTGTTCATTCATAATCATAACTCATTCACAATGTATTAACCGTATTGAGACTTGTAATTGTCGAATAATCACTTCATTCACGAGGAACGACGGTTCCAATCATTTCATTGAGCTATCATTCACTTCACTATTATTTCATCTCGGTGAGTCATTCTTGACTTCGTCTGATTATCATTCATTAATAATCATCATGGTGACTTTTGATCGTGTGACCTTCTGGGTTCATATTGCGTGGCCGGGTGCGGATGTGTGGAATTTTTAGTCGGGCACACGATGGTCATGTGTTGGGTTCACCAATACATTGGACTGTGCACACGGTAATGTTTACCTCCGTGAGACTAATTAGGTACAAGGACGGGTGTGTCTGGGCACTCGTCTTGTATACTTGCACAGAACATTACGGGCGTACTATGATGATCTTGTTCAGCTTAAATTCATAACTAAATGATATTTCATAATTAAGATATATCATGATTTTGTATATTCAACCCTTGAGAATTGTTGTTCTGTGTAACTGACCCCGTTGGGGGATATTGTTTTCAGGTCATGGCATGCCAAAAGCACGGGAAGAGAATGTTGACGGCGAGGAGTCCCAGTGATACTAGTAGGGGGCCCCAATCTTTCCAGTTATTCATGTTGTCGTCATTTATTTTCCGCTGCAGATTTCCATTTGGATACTCCGTTTCATTCAGTGTTGTGTATTTTATCTTCATATAAAATATACATGTATTCGGTATTATCTTGGGTGTGTTGTAGTGAAACTCCTCGTCGGAGTAATTGATGATATAATGTGGTTCGGTACTACAATTATATTATTTAATTCATTAGTTTTCATTCGCCTGGTGGGTCCCAATCGGGGGTCCACAGCACTGTAATATCCGACTAGTTTGGGGTGTTACAGAGTTGGTATCGGAGCGTGGTTTTGAATACTACCTTTCGAGTCATGTCTCATTTGAAATCATCGTCATCAGACTAGTATCATTGGACTTTCGCGTCACGTGTGACCTGTGCAAATGCCGAGCCCCTCAGACCAAGAACTGTAAGACTTTTAACGCCATGGTATAATTTCTGGCAATAATCATTCATTCATAATTCATCAGTTAACAATCCTCAAACATCATTTTCATTTTGATTATATTGATCATGTTAACTCATTAATTACTCAGTTCATTTCATTACTCAGTTGTTGATCTTGAAGATCATATCATTAATCTTGTTAACTTATTCAAAATAATCATTTCAAGAATATCATCAGATAATCATGTCACCTCAGTTAATCATTCATGTAATCATTGTGTTAGAGCGCGTATGCTCATTTTCATCATTTCATGACGTAAATCATAATGCGGTACTCATACGAGATCTATGATTATCATGCGACCTTCCTACTTCAGTATGGAGAGAGCTGTCAGGGGACGCACGGGGAGAGGCCGCGGTGCGGGCCGAAACCCGGGAAATAATCACTCACTGTCGGGAAATCGTACCCAGGAATCAGCTCGATCGGAAGATGTTCCGGTTGATCCACTCACTTTTATGCAGGTCATGATGACCCATATGCAATTGCTTAATCATCATTGCGCCACTCTGGCCGAATTAATCGAGAGAACTCTCACGTCTGAGCCTGCTGCTAAGGAAATTGCTGAGCAACAACCTTCATCTGTCAGCAAGAAATCAACGAAGCGTAATCAGTCCGAAGGCGGTCAGTCAACCTTCAAGAAGCCTCGTGCGAGTCCTAACTTTTCTGAGCAATCTCCTACGGTGCCTAATCCCGCGGGATCTCAATCCGGCGGCGGATCAACCATCACTGTTTCATTTGTGGGCCGGGTCATTCTGACTAAGTGTCTGAAACCGAATATCATGTGCCATAACTGTGGGATTGTTGGGCATAAGGCCCGTTTTTGCCGAAGGGTCCGGCGGCATCTCAGGCCCTGAAGCAATCAGCAATTTAGAATCAGGCTGCTCTGTCAGTGTCGTTTAAGACTACGGAAGTGAATAAAGGCGGAGCTCATATTTATCAGACGGGAGCGTCTGGTTCGGGGGCCGGCAAGTCCCGAATTCACGCGATGAAGAGGACCGACGATCCAGAGGCCCGAATGATCTCATGTATACTCGTAATTCTATCTCAACCTGTGTGTACCCTTTTTGATACTGGTGCATTGCATTCATTCATTTCCGAATCATGTTTGAATAGACTTCACTTGGATAGTCCTATTAATTGTGGACCTTATATCATTGGTCTACCTGTCGGTGGAAGAATTTTCGGAAATCATGAGGTTAGAATTGACCGAATTAAGCTTAATGACCGCGATTGGTTGGTGGACCTAATGACCGCGATTGGTTGGTGGACCTAATCGTGGTTGGAGGACGAGGTAATATTGGGTATTAGTTGGATGGATCGTCATGATGCCATCCTCAGTGTTCGTAAGCGTATGTTCACTATCATTTCAGTCGTTGGAGCCGAGTGTGTATTTCAGGGAGGTAATCCCCGATGTTCCAGACGAATCATTAATATGATGAAAGTAGTGAAATTACTCAATCAGAGGTGTTCAATCATTCATTATATCATTGTCATCGATTGGCCGTTCTAAGGCAATCGAGGTGTTGAATCATTCATTATATTATTGTCATCGATTGGCCGTTCTAAGGCAATCGAGGTGTTCAATCATTCATTGTATCATTGTCATCGATTGACCGTTCTAAGGCAATCGAGGTGTTCAACCATTCGTGGTATCATTGTTATTGATTGACGATGTACTCCCAGACGAGCTACCTGGTTTACCTCCACCGAGGGATGTGGAATTCACGATAGAGTTGGAGCCTGGTACGTCCCCATTATCGAAGGCACCATATCGATGGCCCCGACCGAAATGCAGGAGTTGAAGAATCAATTGGAGGAATTGTTCGAAAAAGGTTATATCCGACCGAGTGCGTCCCCGTGGGGAGCACCAATGTTATTTGTCAAGAAGAAGGATGGTTCGTTTCGTTCGTGTATTGATTATCGGGAGTTGAACAGGGTGACGATCAAGAATAAGTATCTTCTACCCCTTATTGATGATTTCTTAGATCAACTTTAGGGAGCTTCAGTATTTTCCAAGATCGACTTAAGATCTGGATATCATCAGTTGCGAAGTCGAGAGTCGGATATCGAGAGGACGGCGTTTCGAACACGCTATGGTCATTATGAGTTCGTGGTAATTCCGTTTGGGTTATCTAATGCACCTACGGTATTCATGGAGTTAACGAATCGGGTTTTCATCGACTTTTTGGATCAGTTTGTGGTTGTCTTCATTGACGAGATTTTAATTTATTCTCGTGATCGGGAGGAGCACGAGTTTCACGTCCTTCATCAGGTGCTCGATGTGTTGAGATGGAGGCTATCCGAGATTGGTTACCTTCGAAACGTTAAGGAAATCTGAAGCTTTCTCGGATTAGCCGGTTATTATCGACGACTTGTGGAAGGATTTTCTAAGATCGCCCAACCAATGACGAACCTTTTTCGAAGGATAAGAAATACACGTGGTCCAATGCGTGTCAGAGGAGTTTTGAGGAACTCAAGAACTGGTTAATTTCAGCACCTGTCCTTTCCTTGCCACAAGAGACGGAAGGATTTGTGGTTATAGTGACGCATCCGGACACGGTCTAGGATGTGTATTAATGCAGAATGGGAAGGTTATTGCTTATGCTTCACGACAATTGAGACCTTACGAGGTTAATTATCCGACCCACGACCTGGAGCTAGCAGCTGTGGTTTTCGCATTGAAGTTTTGGCATCATTACCTTTATGGCGTCACCTGTCAGATATTCACTGATCATAAGAGTTTGAAGTAAATAGTTACTCAGAAGGAGTTAAATATGCGACAGAGGCGGTGGTTGGAACTAATCAAATATTATGATATCGAGATCCTGGACCACCCGGGTAAGGCAAACGTGGTTGCCGATGCCTTGAGTCGTAAGTCTGTTCAGGAGCAAATGCTTGCTCGTTTAAACAGTTCAGAAGGAGCTTCAGCAGGAATTTCTTAGACCCGAGATCGAGGTCTAGCTTCAGCGAGTGCAAGGGCAACTTTGCATGGAGATTTCATCGCCACTTGAGGAGGCAATCAGAGTGAATCGGGTTCAGACCCATCATTGTTGCGCATCCGTGAGGATGTGTCTCAGGGGAAAGCCCTTGGATTTGTGGTCCACGAGGATGGACTTTTGCGATTTAAGAACCGGTTATGAGTGCCGGCGAATGACGAGTTAGAAAACTCGATTTTGAGAGAAACTCATGCTACCTCTTACTCCATTCATCCGGGGTCTAGCAAGATGCACAAGGACTTGAAGCAAAATTACTGGTGGAGTAATATAAAGCGAGAAGTCATAGAATTTGTTTCGAGATGTTTAACCTGTCAGCAAGTCAAGATAGAACATCAGCGACCAGCAGGTATGCTGAAACTGCTCCCTATTCTAGAGTGGAAGTGGGAAGATATTTCTATGGACCTCATCATGAGTTTGCGGATGAGTCGTCGTGGCATGAATACAATCTGGGTAGTTGTGGACCGTTTAATTAAGTCAGCTATTTTCCTTGAGATTAAGGATACGTGGGATCCCGAGAGACTTGCCCAGTTGTTCATCAAAGAGGTAGTGAGAGTGCATGGTACTCCTTAGAGTATCGTTTCCGATCGTGACGGACGATTCGTGTCTCATTTTTGGAAATTAGTTCATCGTGCTATGGGAACTCAGCTTAATCTCAGTACCGTTTTTCATCCTCAGTCCGACGGACAATCAGAAAGGACTATTCGGACATTGGAGGACATGTTGAGGGCATGCGTCCTCGATTGGAAAGACAATTGGGAAGCCCAACTACCGTTGATTGAGTTCACGCACAATAATAGTTGGCATGCTTCGATTAAGATGGCGCCTTATGAGGCTTTGTATGATCATCGTTGTCGATCTGCTTTGTGTTGGGACAACTTATCAAAATCAATCGGCACCGAGCCCGATATGCTTATAGCCGCCCGTGAGATGGTAGCTTTGATCAGGAGTCATTTGTTGACAGCTCAGAGTCGACAGAAATCATATGCAGATAATCGTCGTCGACCACTAGAGTTCGAGACAGGTGACCACGTGTTGGTCAAGGTATCCCCGAGTCGAGGTATTTTTTCCGATTCAGAAAACGGGGGAAGTCGAGTCCGAGATTCATTGGACCGTTTGAGATTTTGGATTGAGTAGGCGAGTTAGCTTATCGATTGGTCTTACCTCCGGCGTTGAGCCGAATTCATAATGTGTTTCACATCTCTCAATTGCGGAAGTATGTTTCCGACCCGAGTCACATACTTCAGTTCGACGAAATTGAAATCGTGGAAGATCATTCGTACGAGGAGCGTCCTATATGAGTTTTAGAGCGACGAATCAAATAGTTGAGGAACAAGATGATTCATTTGGTCAAGATTCAATGGCCTAGACACGGAATCGAAGAGGCTACTTGGGAAACAGAGCATAGTATGCGGGAGAGTTATCCCGAGTCGTTTGACCCTTAGTTTCGAGGAAGAAACTCTTTTTAAGGGGGGAGTATGTAATACCCGGTTGTAATTCATTCATTATCATTCAGTAATTATCAATCAGTAATGGTCACTCAGTAATTTCTCACTCATTAATAATCACTCATCATTCATGATTCATTCATTTGTATTCATCATTGGCATTTTGTAACCGTGTATCAGTTACGATCATCATTCATCTCCGATTGAGAGTCGAGACGAGAGTATTGTCATAATCATCGTTAATATAGTCTTGTGTTGGAAGTATCATCTATCACGTGTTATTGGACTTACTTACAATCATACTAGTATTGTACGTCGGATCATTCACCGTTTGTAACGAGTAGACGGAGTTGTCGGATTTTTGTCACTTCCAGCAGCGAGTTACGGCCGTAACTATTCAGGCATTATGGCCGTAACATGCATTCGTTGGCTCAAGGTGGTTTTATACGAAGGTGAGTTACGGCCGTAAGGATTGTCGGATACGGCCGTAACAGGCGTTCGTTGATTTCAGGCCAGCTCGGACGAATGGGACTTACGGCCGTAAAGTTTGCGGCATACGGTCGTAAGATGAGGCTAGTACGGCCGTAAGGCTTGGCCGGTTACGGCCGTACGATTCGGGCAGGGTGCCCAGGTAGTTTCGACGAAGGCTTCATACGCCCACAAGTTTGTTCGGGTACGGCTGTATCGATCGAGTTACGCCCGTAAGGCATGTGCGGGTACGGCCGTATGACGGTCGACAGGTGTATGGACGAGGGCGAGTTATGCCTGTAAGGCAGGTGCGGGTACGACCGTATGACTGTCGGCATATTCTGGACGAAGCCGAGTTACAGCCGTACGAGATGGCTGGTTACGGCCGTAAGGCCATTGACTTGGGATGTTACGGCCGTAAGTAGTCCGAGTTACGGCCGTAACGTTCGGCAGTTTATATACGACTTGGACGGTACTTTGAGCTCATTTTCTCATTTCTCACCTTGTATCCGAGAGAGAGAGCTTGAGGGAGAGATTTTTCATCATCAATCACTTGGGTGTTCGCTTTTCATCATCTTCATTCGTTTGTGAAGCTTGGATAGTCGATCTAACGCGTGTTCATCGGATCAAAGTGTTTGGATCTTCAAAGGTAATATTCTTCAAACATCTTGGATTTCGATTTTGTGTTGAGATATGATGTTTTGGACGTTATAATCATGTTGTATGAAAAGATGTACGTATGATTATGAGTGTGTATGAATATTCATTTGATTATTGAAGGGTTATTCAAGAACACTTGAATATTGAGTTGGATTTGGGGGTTTTCGATTAGTTTTTGTTGTAATCGCAAATTCGGATATTCATATTGGATTATTGATTGTATTGAAGATGTTTTGTTGGTTTGGATCACTCCTTTGGGATTTGATATTGGTATACTTAAGGATTGGTTGTAAAAAATCGAAGTTTGGTCACAACGTGTTTGATAGAATGCCCCAATGAACTTGGTTTAGTCGTATCGACGTTTTGAGTTAGTTATTATCGTGTTTGATTCGTATGTTGAACGGATTGTTGGTAATTGTGTTATTCAAGGTTGTTCGAGCGACCGACATCTCATTTAAGATGTTTGTTCGTGGAAGGACATCCTTCATCAGTGTTGTGTAAGTTAATTCTTACTCGGTTAAAAGGATATTCATTCCTTTCGTTGTTGTTCATTCATAATCATAACTCATTCACAATGTATTAACCGTATTGAGACTTGTAATTGTCGAATAATCACTTCATTCACGAGGAACGATGGTTCCAATCATTTCATTGAGCTATCATTCACTTCACTATTATTTCATCTCGGTGAGTCATTCTTGACTTTGTCGGATTATCATTCATTAATAATCATCATGGTCACTTTTGATCGTGTGACCTTCTGGGTTCATATTGCGTGGACGGGTGCGTATGTGTGGAATTTTTAGTCGGGCACACGATGGTCATGTGTTGGGTTCACCAATACATTGTACTGTGCACACGGTAACGTTTACCTCCGTGAGACTAATTAGGTACAAGGACGGGTGTGCCCGGGCACTCGTCTTGTACACTTGCACAGAACATTACGGGCATACTATGATGCTCCTCTTCAGCTTAAATTCATAACTAAAGGATATTTCATAATTAAGATATATCATGATTGTGTATATTCAACCCTTGAGGATTGTTGTTCTGTGTAACTGACCCCATTGGGGGATATTGTTTTCAGGTCATGGCATGGCAAAAGCACGGGAAGAGAACGTTGACGGCGAGGAATAATAGTAGGGGCCCCCATTCTTTTCAGTCATTCATGTTGTCGTCATATATTTTCCGCTGCAGATTTCCATTTGGATACTCCATTTCATTCAGTGTTGTGTATTTTATCTTCATATAAAATATACATGTATTCGGTTTTATCTTGGGTGTGTTGTAGTGAAACTCCTCGTCGGAGTAATTGATGATATAATGTGGTTTGGTACTACAATTATATTATTTAATTCATTAGTTTTCATTCGCCTGGTGGGTCCCAGTCGGGGGTCCACGGCACTGTAATATCTGCCTAGTTTGGGGTGTTACAAGGGGTACTACTCCTCTGATCACGCGATCTAGAAATCTTCTTAGGACGACGAAACGAAGTCCCAACCTCAGGGGTCACACTCTCCTGATTTTCTGAAAAGTCCCCAATGGTTTTTTGTTTCTTCGATTCTGACATATGCTTAGTCGACGATATGGATAGCTCGTAGGCTAATGCCCTATTCTGATACTCTCTCAACGAAGTACAAGTGAGACCCGCCATGTACTGACGAATCTCCGGCTTCACTCGCCTACTAAAATGATAGATCTTATCTTCTTCTGTCCTTACCTGGTCCTGCACATAGCTGAGCTGTTTGCTAAAATCACGAATAGCTTGACAGCGACACATGTTGCGGTTTCGCCGAAAAGAATTCATTAATCCTCTGATTTCTGATCGATTCTGGACAAAACTCATATCTCATAAATCTCTGCCCACGTGACAGCACAATCTCGAGGCGTAACAGCCTCCCACCAACTAGCGGCATACTTGTCAAGGAGATACTGAGCGATTGGCAACTTATGCTCTTCTGGACAATCCACTACTTCGAATATCTTTTCCAACTGGAAAAGCCAACCATCCTAGCCAAATGCATCTGCGGCACCAGCGAAACGAGGGAGATTCATATGAACCACTTCTCGAAGCCACTAATTTGCACCAATGTTCTGGGTCACATCTGTATTACGCTGAACTGCCTGAGCCAACTGAGTCATCTGTGCAGCTACCTGCTGCAAAATAGTAGTAATACCAATACCGACACCGTCACCGGCAGCATGATCTCGACCACACGTCTGATCGCCACGACCACGACCTCTACCCCTCGGCATACTAAATAAGTAACCATTTAGCACAACAAAAAATCATAACACATAACATATACAACGATTACCATCGTAAGGCAACACACACATGAATATCACAACAACAATGGCATCGTTCGGCGATATCGGCGACTCAAATGATAACCAGAACGCAGTTACAAAACATCATGAAACAATCAAAGATGTGCATAATCATACAAACCCAAGCTCTAACAGCTCGCACGGGTGTGATAACGCGCAATTCACCCCAAAGCTACAACATTCGATACCAACATCACACCTCTCACAGAAGGCTAACACCCTAACGACAATGCTAACATCATACATATATTCCCGGACCGCAAGCAGGAATGATAGGTTTAAAAAAACGAGAACCACCTTTTGAAAATAATTTTGGAAACACTAGTTGATCTTGAGTATCACCTTTCAAAAACTAGTAAAAACGTCGTTATGGAGACTTTGAAAACCATCTTGCTTTGGATAAAAATGAGGACAGTTTTCTTTTAGTGAAAAACTTTCAGAAATATTCGACCCTCGGGTCTAAGCAAATGCGTTTCTAAATTATTAAAAATATCTCAAAATATTTTGGTCCTCAAGTGGAATAATTTTAAAACATATTGTGGCACCTTGAAAGTACCACGAGAAAATAATTCATTTTAAAAGTACGTCTCGAAATTTATTTTCTAAGATACTCAAGGTTTTCAAAAATCCAATACGCCAGAATGCCCAAAACTCGCACGTATCGACATTGGTTTATACACATCATAGTACACGCATCAATTCTTTCAAAATCAAGACAATACATGTCCTTTGCCGGAAAGCAAACAGTTAAATATCACAGTCGAAGGACACAAGTAGGGACAACAGTTCTCATATAAACGAAATATGAGAGTCAAATAAACACGCATCACGAAACCAAAAATCTACATAATGATTCCATCTCTCAACCACTAACCATACAAGTAGCTCGTGCCACACGAGGCACGATACAAGAAGGGAGACTTACCTTCACAGGCTACACGAAGATGATGATCGCCCCATGATACTAATCACGATCAAAAAACTCAGACGACGCGTCACGACACGACTCAGTCAGATAAAATCCGACGAGACAACTCAACAGACACAACTTGACCCAACAGCCTAGGTTTCCACAACCTAAGCTCTGATACCATTTATGTAACACCCCCAATCCGCTCAGGGATATTACACGTCGTAGAACCTTTCCTCAAGGATCTACCAGGCTAGTAACAAAATCGAACATCTCAACAATGCCTTTAAGGCTAAAATGACCTAGTAGACTGATTTGGTCTTTTAATAAATACATACAACTCAATCTCAATATATACCCACGCATGGGTCAAATAAAACACACTCCCGTACAATGGGGAAAACTACTGCAGCGGAAATAAAGTACAACTACCAATACGACAACGTACGAGTCCTCATGTGATTAGTATCGATCATCTTTCATCATCGTTCAGGCCGACCCTGTGCTATGCTTCCCAAAACCTGAATGCAGTACAAACATCCATCCCCAATTTCTCGGGGGTTAGCAAAATTACACTATTTTGCTAGTGCAAGTACAAAGTACAATAATACGAGTCATACAATTCACATTCCAAGAATAACAATAATCAGAAATCCTCAAAGATTCAAACATAACAAAAAGGACTTCCCGAGGTAAGGGTTGAGTAAAACTTTCCAAAATTGAAACATCACAATTCAAGTGAAATAATTTACAAAATGGTTTAAAATGCCATTGGGAGTTTTAATAGAAAACAATTTAGGATTATCGAATCCTTCTCTTTTCAAAATCAACAGGGGTCACAGCCCAAAGATTTGCTTTCACAAATAAAACAAACCAACAACAATTCATAGGGTCATAACCCACGTCACGTGTCCTCGACGGACATAAAGTCAGCAAAACATAACCACCTAAGATACGAGATCTCGGTCACATCCAAGGTACTCGACCTGGTCAACACATCCAAAATCATATACACAACACCATAAACACATGCCACGTCATCTCACGGTTGAATCAATCACTTGTTATCTCCTGACCACATGATTACATGTCATGTGTCACCGTATGTTCCTTATACCACCGTGATCACTTGCCATGTCATCTCACGGTTGGATCAATCACTTGCTGTCTCCTGACCACATGATCACAAGCCATGTGTCACCGTAGGTATCCCGAGGCTCTCACGGTTGGATCAATCACTTGTTGTATCCTGACCACATGATCACATGTCATGTGTCACCGTAGACCCCGCCCATATACACACATTCACACACTTAACACAGCACGCCAAGGATATCTAAATAATTCACCCAAAGGCAACAAACATATAGCACGACACAAATGTCAAATCACGACGCACCGAAATGAGATAATATATGTATATATATTATCAAAGCACAACAACAACACCAAGTGTATTCATAGGGTTCACTTATCCATTCACAAACCACACCATTCAAAAAACACACGCGTTTTGAAAGTGAGCCTTTAACGAGGCTAAACCGAAATTTTGAAAGTTCATTTCAAACAACCAAACAAACCCATCTAGACAATCACTGATCATCATATCCAGAAAACAAAAAATGTGTGAACAAGGTACTTGTCTCGAAACCACGATCGCAATGAGACAACGGATGGGATGCGGTCGAATAGCCCCGAACTCCCGAACACTATCAAGAACACGATAGCACTGCAAATACTACGAGAATAACTCCACACGAATTATCAATCACCAAACGGGATTCAAATCGGAATCCTCGAGTACCTATAATCCTCCGGAAGGAACAACAAAAACACGATTACAATGAGGATCAAGACCAAAAACAACGGAGATTACAACAAACTATCGAAGGAAAACTCATTCGAACATTTGATCGAACATCAAATGTTCACTGCACCTCAAGAACACCGAAATCATCCTTCGAGTTGAAACGGACCAAAGATATGGATATACAATCCATAAAACATGTTTTATAACAACATCTAACATCAATCGATTTATCAAAATCGGATGGAAAATGAAATCAGGAACAAAACTCCTAAAAAGGTCAACTCCAGAGAATTAAGAAAATACCACGGATGAATAACGAAGAATACGAATTGATGTTGTTAATCCACACCAAGAACTTGAAGATGATGATATCTCTGAGACAAATTGACCAAAAATCACCCCTAAATCGCCTATATCGTGAGGGAGAAGAAGAGAGGAGAGGAAACCCGCTCAGATATACCCTGACTGAACCGCGTGTCGCGGCCCGTGGCTGAAATGAGGTAGCAAATTTTAGACTGGGGCCGTGGCCTGGAGTATTGTGTGCCGCGGCACACAGTACAACGGGCCCAGGCAACAATCTTGCTAAGGCCATGCCGCGGCGCACAGTCCCTTGTGCTGCGGCACACCCTGTTCGAGCCCAAAATTGATGAAAAACGACCTCCAAACATGATATAATCGATCGAAGAATAATACCAACCATTTAAAGGTCTGAAAGGACTATCACGAACCCTCGTATGGTGACTTCACGTCAAACACGGTCGGTCTAAACACGACGGTAACATCAAATGATCCGAAAAGAGAATGAACGCAATGGATATTACGGAATGACCCAACATGATACTTGATCAAACACTAATAAAAGTTCACAACACGTATAACAACGTTAATCGGACTTCCGAAAACATGAAATGATAGTTTCGGACAAGATTCGCAAGAACCGAACTAAAGTGCGAAAAAGTCGCTTAAGAACACCGAACTCAACAAAACGACACTGAAATGAACTCGGATGACAAAAAGTGTAGAATTAATCATTCTCGAAATGACAAAACGGTCACAATAGAGTCATTAAGATGGACTTCCTCCAAAAAAATAAAATTATCGGAAATCGAAATTGCGGATATTACAAACATATGACCCATAAGTTTGATTCCATGGTAATTGACACAATCTTGGATATCCCTTTTGTTCTTAAATATAGGGATCAATGCATTCTTCCTCCAAGCTTCTGGTACCCTCTTGCTCTCCAATATGACATTAAAAAGACTGTTTAACCTATCAAAACCTTTGGTGCCTAAACACTTCCACACTTCTATAGGAATGTTGTGTGGTCCAATTGCTTTATCATTTCCATCGTCTATCATACCCAACCTCGGCCATATTGATTCTCTAATAGAAACTCCGATTAAGATTCTGCTTGGGAAATGTTCAGTTCCTCATAATGTATATACCTGCCCAAACTAGACGGCTTGGCCCCGAATCGGAACCGGCCTGCAGGTCAATGGGTTTTAACTCGACCACCGATCAACGTTTCGAAACCCGGTACAGAACCGTCTCACCAAGGTCCAGCTACAGTTCGTCTTAGCTGTGAATCGGAACTTCCAGGCGGAACCGCCAGGCCGAACCGCCGGTTCCATTAAAAAAAAAGAGCAGTAGCTGGAAAGCAACGGCTAAAAAATGCCGTTGCATCATACCCATAGAAAATGGTAATTGCAGAAAAATGGGCAGTAGGTGTTCCCTCTCTCACTTCATTTCATCTCCTATAAAATAACAGATCCAATCTCACTCTCTCTATTAAATTGCTCTTTCTCTCTATCTCACTCTCTCGCTCTCCACCTCTACCTCCCTGCTCACTCTCTGTCTCTGCTCACTCTCAGTCTCACACACACTCACTTTCACTCTCACTCTCATACACACTCACACACACTGCCACAGACACCATACCATCACAACACCACACCACCACTCCATCTCCACGACGCCAGCACGACACCACCGACCCCACCATCATCACATCATGTTTACTTCCAATCGTGCCGACAAGGGCAAGAGTCAAGCTGAAAATCAAGGCGAGGATGCTACTCAAACTACTCAAACTCGATCAAAAAGAGGAGGACTAAAAACCGGCGCAAGACAAGCTCGTGCAATGACGGCGGAAGTAATTTCAAGGTCCTATGATGAACGACTTAAAGCACAAGAAGACATTAATATTATGATGAATTTTGTTGGCAAGAGGAGGCTATTAATCGAGAATCTCAACAACAATCTAATTTGGAAGAAGAAGAAGAAGAAGAAGAAGAAGAAGAAGTCCAAGCACCACCACCAACGAGACCTCTCACCTAATCAATCTTCACTAAGCATTTCAAAAAAGTGCCTAGGGTCGTGCCCGCCGTAGCGGAGACAAGCTCAAATAATGCCGATGACAAGGTAACTAAACGCATATTGCACCTATTGCAATAATGTATAGAAGTGGACGCACGGAGGAGGTCATGGCATACTAACCCGATAGATGGAGACTTATCATCTGGTAGAATTTGGAGTTGCAACCAACCAAACTCAAATACGTGGTGGAACGACTTCCTCGGTGATGGGTTCGCCTTCTAATCTCTTTTTATTTAAGTATGATCCTAATCATGCCGTAAATGTTATGGCTAGGTATTGTGCATTGGAAAAACAACCTTTTAAATTTGCCGAAAAAAGTTATAAAATATCTATAAAAGATGCATATTCTCCAAATGCAAAAAAAAAAATAGTAGTAGTACTATGCTTAGGCGAATTAGGAGACAAAATTTTGATAAAAAGAACGAGTTAATGAAGTACTTGATTCGTCTAGGCCATAAAGTTTCAATTTATGCAGATATTTAGACGGATTGTTGTCATAAAAATAATTATGTGGGCATTACTTGTTATTGGGTAGATGATAAATGGATGTTACAAAAATGTTTGATTGCATTTAGGGAGTTCGATGATCCACAGACGGCTAATAATATTGCTTTAATAATTATTACCATTTTAAATGAATATCAAATGATTAATAAAGTTTTTTCGGTTGGTTTTGATAATGCATCAACTAACACCGCTAGTATTACCAAACTTATTGAAGCATGTACTCCATCTTTTAGTGGAAAATATTTTCATAGTAGATGCATTGTCATATTTTGAGGTTGTGTGTTCAAGATGCACTTTAGATTTTTAATGAATTGGTTGGTCCAGTTAGAAAAATTGTTTCATGTTTGCATAAAAACATACCGTTAGGAAAAAATTGCAAAAATATTATAGGAATAACTCTATTGCACATCGGAGTTTTATTAGAGATGTATCACATCTTTGGAGTTAAACTTATGAAATGATAGTACTTTAGAATATAAAGAATATTTATGTGAATTTTTAGAAAAGAATTTTCTACGGTTCAATTAATATTATTGCCTTGTCATTGGGATCAATGTGTGAATTTATATTCTTTATTAAAGGTTTTTAATAATGCTACTATGCAATTATTGGGTGTTTATTATTGTACTTCCGTTCGTGTGTTAGAACATTGCAAGTACATTGCCATTAGTTTTAAGACTTATTTTACTAGATCAAATTTGCTAGGTGTGATTTATTTTATGGTGCTGAAATGGCTATAATATTTTTCTTACAGTCCGGATGTTTTCTTAGTAGCTAAATGTTAGATCCTGAATGGAAATATGGTGGCGTTTGTCAAATATTAGATATATATTATGGTGCTTTCAACCAAATGGACTTCTTAAATGTACGAATTTTTTGAGAATTAGTTTCATTTGATATTCCTAGTGTTACACAAATAAAATCTGATTTAGAAAGAATATCAAGGACTTTTTTTGCCGAATATAGGATGATTTATGGTAGTGATCTTAATATAAATGAAACATTAATTTCTACTGTTATCTCTTCACTTATACCACTTGATTTAAACTCCTTGGATCTATTAATTCAACAATTAAATAACATGTACCAAGATAGATCTTATGACCTTCCTTGGGGGCAAGGTAATAGTGAATTGGACGAATTGCCTGGACTACATACACGACGAGATGTAGAGTTTACCATCAAGTTAGAACCGGGAGCTATGCCGATTTCTAAGGTGCCATATCGAATGGCACCTACCGAAATGCATGAACTGAAAAAGCAACTAGAAGAATTGATGGACAAAGGTTATATTTAGCCAAGTGGTTCGCCCTGGGGTGCACCAGTCCTTTGTGTTCGAAACAAAGATGGATCGCTTCGATTGTGCATAGACTACCGAGAGCTAAAGAGGATGACAATCAAGAATATGTACCCATTGCCATGGATTAATGATTTGTTCGATCAGTTGCAGGAGCGACAGTATTTTCAAAGATCGATTTGAGATCGGGATACCATCAATTGAGGATTAAGGGATCAGATGTCCCGAAGTCAGCATTCAGAACTCGTTATTGGGATCTACTCGAACTCATAGAGTACTTGGATAAATTTGTAGTCGTGTTTATCGATGATATCTTGGTCTACTTTATGAGTCCGGGAGAGCATGAGCAGCATTAACGGATCGTTTTGAACCTCTTGAGGAGCAAGCAGTTATATGCCAAACTTTCCAATGTGAATTCTGGCTAAATAAAGTGATGTTCCTTGGTCACGTGGTTTCAGCGGAGGGGGTCTGAGTGGATCCCGAGAAAGTTGAGGCAATTTTGGAATGGAAGTCCCCTAAGAACGTGAAGGAAGTCAGAAGTTTCTTAGGACTTGCTGGGTATTATCGTCGGTTCGTGGAAGGGTTTTCCAAAATTACCCATCCACTTACTCGATTGCTGCAAAAGACCCAAAAGTTTAAATGGAACGAGATATGTCAGACTAGTTTTGATGAACTTAAGAAGAGATTGACGATGGCTCTAATCTTAATGCTGCCGCAAGGAACTGAAGGATTCGTAGTTTTCAGTGACGCCTCAAATCAAGGTCTTGGTTGTGTACTGATGCAGAATGAGAAGGTGATCGCCTACACTTCACGACAGTTGAATCCATAAGAAGTAAATTATCTAACGCACGATTTGCAGCTGGCAACTGTTGTTTTCGCCTTGAAGATCTTCGCAGATCATAAGAGTCTTAAATACATCTTCAGTCAGAAAGAGTTGAACATGCGGCAGAGGAGATGGCTGGAATTGATTAAGGACTATGATTTAAAAATCCATTATCACCCAGGTAAAGCGAACGTAGTGACTGATGCACTAAGATGCAAACCCATTTCTATTAGAATGCTGGAAATGCTCACATCCCAGTCCGGCATTCAATGAGAGTTGATTCGTGAAGAAATTGAAGTATGGTTGCAAGGAGTCCAAGGACAACTGTGTGTAATGGAATTAACCTCATTGTTAATCAAAGAAGTCAAATATAAGCAATTAGTTGATCCTCTGATGATTCGGTTACGTGATGAAGTGGGCAAGGAAAAGGCCCCAGGATTTGTAATTCATGAAGACGGGGTTTTGAGATTTCAAGGTCGAATTTATGTTGCCGATATTGATGTTTTGAAGCAAACAATCATGAAGGAAGCTCACAGTACGTCCTATTCTATTCACCCAAGCACTAGTAAGATGTATAAAGATCTGAAGCATGATTTTTGGTGGGGCCACATGAAGAACAATGTGGCGGAATATGTCTCGAAGTGTTTAACTTGTCAGCAGTTTAAGATCGAACATCATCGACCCACCGGAATATTGAAGCCACTTCTGATTCCTGAATGGAAGTAGGAAGATCTATGAATGGACTTTATCACCAATATGCCGAAGGCCAGAATAGGGATGAACATGATTTGGGTGATAGTGGATTGTCTAACCAAATCAGCTCATTTTATGGGCATTAAAGATACTTGGGGACCAAAGAGGTTGGCAGAGTGTTTATTGTGGAGATAGTCCGATTGCATGGTACACCGAAGACCATTATTTCGGATCGAGATGGTCGTTTCATTTCACATTTTTGGAAAGCAGTCCATAGAGCCTTGGGAACCGAGCTGAACTTTAGCACAGTTTATCATCCTCAGACTGATGGACAGTCCGAGAGGACTATTCATACAATAGAAGGCATGTTGAGAGCTTGTGCCTTGTCGACTGATTAGGAAATTCATCTATCGTTGATTGAATTCACCGAAAACAATAGTTGGCATGCTTCCATTAGGATGGCACCTTTTGAAGCATTGTACGGAAGAAGATGCAGGTCACCCCTATGTTGGGATGATCTGTCTGATTTAATTAGGATGGAACTAGAGTTGATAGTACAGACTCAAGAGAAGGTAGCTTTGATTCGTGAAAGGCCGTTGACTACCTAGAGTCGACATATATATTATGCAGACATGCTTCGTCGCCCGTCAGAGTTTGGAATTGGAGACCACGTACTTCTGAAAGTTTCGTTTATCCGAGGAATTTTTCATTTTGGGAGGAAAGAAAAGCTGAGTTCGAGATATATTGGACCATTTGAGATTCTTGAAAGAGTTGAGGAGTCGGCATACAAGTTGTCCTTGCCGCCATTGCTGAGTCATATTCATAATTTGTTTCACGTACTCAGTTACGGAAGTATATACCGGATCCCAGTCATGTCATCAATTTCCGTGAGATCGAAGTAGCTAATGATGGGACGTTCGAGGAGAAACCAATCAAGATACTCGAGAGTCGAGTCAAGCAATTGAGGAATAAACTAATCTCCTTTGTTAAAGTTCAATGGTCACGACATTTAGTCGAAGAAGCAACTTGGGAGACTGAAGATAGTATGAATTCGAGATACCCAGAATTATTTGCATCTTAAGTTTCGGGACGAAACTTCTTTTTAGAGAGAGTACGTAATATCCGGATATTTGATATATATTCGAACCTTGTGACATTGCGTATGTCGTATTATTAATCCGAGTATGATCGTCCATATTTCATAGTCCGGTATTGGTAAGTGTATGACTTCATTAATATTAATGCATGCATGTACTTGCACGTAATTAGCGCACGCTAAACAGCGAGTGTAGTATATGCTAAAATGTGTTAAGTAGCACACGCAAAGAAAAACACTTAGCGCACGATATACGTGGTCAACGTGATTGAGACAAGGTTGGTAGGTGAGATCGGATCACGGATATTGGATGGGGACCTGTCGCGATGAACCTGGACGGCTTTTGAAAAAGCTGAGTCAACGGTGCTTAGCGCATGCTAGTAAAGAAAAGCTAGCACACGCTAAGTCGAGTACAGTGAGGTCAGTAAGCTTCGTAAAGTGGTTAGCGCATGCTATGAGAAGGTGTTAGCGTACGCTAACTATTGCATTAACGTACATAAAGGCTATTTAATGTACGTAAGGCCAAGGACAGAAAGAGTTAGTAGACTGAGAGCTCGTTAGCGCATGCTACGAATTGAAGCATAGCGTGTTAGATTGATACCGCCACTAGAAGGGGGGTTGAATAGTGCGGTTAATAGTAATGTACTCTTTTTCGTGCGGAAGCAAAAATAGCGGAGAATAAAAGTGCATAAAAGAAAGAACACGAGGAATTGTTCGAGAGGTTCGGCTATTAACGAAGCCTACGTCCCCTACCTAGTTTTATCGACTAGGACTTTTCTTAGAACTTGGAATTTGCACTTTCTAGTTTAGTGCCAACTTCTTACAACTTCTTGATTTCCGGGCTCAAGAACAACCTCACAAAAACACTCTTGTTTTTCTAGGTACAAGATAACCAATACAAAATAAGTGCGAGTAGAAACTCGGGTTTCACGATATATCGCTCTAAGATACAAGAATGAAGATTGGAAATTATAGAACAAATCTTCTCGTATCACAATCTAGAATAAGAATATCTCTCAGAATGTTTGCTTGATATTGCTTGAGTATGCTAGTAAGCTCAGAATTCTTGTGTGTCTTCAATCTCCATGAAGGTGGCTATTTATAGCCTTCTTGAGCTCAATTTCCCGTTGGAACAGTATAAAGAGTTACGTACGTTATATGATGCTGATTACGTACGTTACGTACTTTACGTATGTTATATGAGCCGAATAACGGCCGTAATGAAAGTGCCGAAACTGTCTAGTGAAATATGATGAAATGCGTTACGTACGTTATAAACCTCCTGGTTACGTACGTAATATCCTGGTCAAAGATCCGTTGATTGAGACGACTTGTTGCAACAGCTAGTGGCTTTTCCAACGGTCAGAATAATTCAACCCGTGCACGTTTTCAGGGGGAGCATATTATTTTTTGCAGTGCTCGTGTTCAGGGGGAGTTTCTAATTTTTATTAAAATCATGTTTTCAAAAACTCACATAAAGTAAATTTTGTCATCATCAAAAAGGGAGAGATTGTTGGAACAATATTTTTTAGATCGTTTTGATGATGTGTTATTAAAACCAAAATTTACTTAAAACATACATTCTCTTCAAGCCTTACGTACGTTATATAATCCCGGTTACGTACGTTACCTGTACAGAAAAACTTACGAAAATAGTGAATGTTACGTACGTTATAAGAGATGCGTTACGTACGTTAACTATAGAATGTTACGTACGTTAATGTGATATATTTTACGTACGTTAATTGAAGAGAAAGTATGTTTTAAGTAAATTTTGGTTTTAATAACACATCATCAAAACGATCTAAAAAATATTGTTCCAACAATCTCCCCCTTTTTGATGATGACAAAATTTACTTTATGTGAGTTTTTGAAAACATGATTTTAATAATAATTAGAAACTCCCCCTGAACACGAGCACTGCAAAAAATAATATGCTCCCCCTGAAAACGTGCACGGGTTATTTCAAAAGTTGATTTCAAAAACGAATACATATTATTCTCCCCCTTTTTGTCATTAACAAAATGTTGAGAAAACCTGCAAGAGACATCAATGATACGCATAATAATCAACATAAAACAAGTCAATGATAAAACAAAACGATAACCAAAATGATGTATGAAAAGATAGTCATTACAGGC
The DNA here is from genome assembly GCA_033398695.1 of Orobanche coerulescens. Taxonomy (NCBI): domain Eukaryota; kingdom Viridiplantae; phylum Streptophyta; class Magnoliopsida; order Lamiales; family Orobanchaceae; genus Orobanche; species Orobanche coerulescens. The sequence goes on along the minus strand of CM065818.1, from coordinate 90,300,400 downwards.
AAAGCATAAACATGAAATGTTTGGTCTTTTTAATAAACAGGAAACATCATCATTAGAAAGGATAGCCCGACTAGTCAAGGTCCGCATCCGGCGGTGTCGGCGGTATCCCAAAATGCGTGCAAATGTTCTTCACCATGATCTTGACCTCGCTCATGTCCTTCTCAAGTCTATCCATTCGAGAAGCCATCTGGGAAGAGGAGGATTCCGGACGAGGACGGGAGGAACCAAGCTGTGATGACGGACGAGGTCTAGTATGTTCGAGCCCCCTCGATGTGATCCTCTCCTCCGGTCTCGGAAGAGTGCCTCCATCAATGAGCCGATCATCATCCTTAATATAAGCAAAGTATATCCATCCACGATTTCTCGTGCGAAGATACCTCATCGTCCGCAATGTCCCTTCAGTGACGAGGCTCCCCCTAGGAATCGGAACCCCGTGGACCCCAGACAGATCAACTCCAGCTTTCTCAAAAATTTCGGTTAAGATAGAACCAAAAGGCATTCCTGATTTTCTCTGACGATCAACTTTCGCGTAGCTCTTTTTGTGGAAAATTTGCCCCTTTTCCACGAACCATTTCAGCACAATAGACGCGAAGTTGACTTGGTGATCCTTCCACACATGATAAATAATCTCCATATCGATATTCACAAGGCGAAGTTGAGCATTCACTTTAGGCATAAGACAACGAGTGATAGCATCATGAAGCAAACGAATGTTTATCCCAAAGTCATTGTTTTCAAACCGCCCGGAATGAACATTTAAAACGGCTTTGTCCGATAAGAAATTACGGACTTTCGACTCGTGAACACCATAGCTTTCATCATCGGACCAGTCGTTAAAGACTTCGTCCGGAGGAGCAAACTCTCCCTTGCAACGAAAACCCTCATTAGGGAGTCCAAAAATTTCCGAAAGCTTCGCTTCATCAAAAGATATTGATTTACCACGCACAAGCGAGTTAACAACGGCAAGTCCGTCGGCGTCATAAGTGACAAAAAAATTCGCATAAAACTCTTTCACACATTCCTCATAAATTGGTCGAGCAAGACTAACGAACCTATTGATCCCAAGCATATCGAAGAATTCTTCGATAGCAACACCAGCACTGTTCAGAGATTCAAAATCAAAGTGATGACTCGGAGTTACCTCTTCGTCAATAAGAATTTCATTGAAAACTTTCATGGCTTGAGCATTCCGAAATGATAGATTGCCGGAAGCCGTGGAGGATGTTTGAGAGGTTTCTCCTCTTCTCTTTTTGCCGGTTCTGGAAGCCATGAGGATTGAATCGGTCGAAGAAGTGAAGTTTTGATGAAGTTTTGATAGGGTTTGCCGGAACAGTTCTTCGTTAGTCGCTAGGGATTTGTAAGAAATGAACAGGGATCTGACGATGGGTTTACATATGTGATGGTCAACGATCTCTTACGTACGTTATATTCCTTTAATAACGTACGTAACGTAAAATCCTAAACTTTCTGGAGCAAAACCTGCGTTGCTACGCACGTAACGAACCAACTGTAACGTACGTAAGGTCCTATTACGTACGTAATGGACCGCGTATACCGTACGTAAGCAAGACCAAATGAATAGTCTTTTCCTTTCGATGATGTCCCGTTTTAAATGACCATTTAATGTGACTATGATGAGTATGCAATATTTAAAAGTGATCAGCATGTCCCATTCCTAAATTTATGCGAATAAAGTTGAAAGCTTCTTCGGGTAATGGTTTTGTAAAAATATCCGCCAATTGTTCATTAGTACCAACAAATTGGAGACGAACATTCCGTTTTGGACATGGTCACGAATAAAATGGTGACGAATTTCGATGTGCTTTGTCCTACTATGCAAAATGGGGTTTTTACTTAAATTAATGGCACTTGTATTGTCACAAAAAATAGGAGTATTTTTAAGTTCGATGCCATAATCAAGTAATTGATTTTTGATCCAAAGAACATGTGCACATGCACTTCCCGCAGCCACATATTCTGCTTCAGCTGTGGAAGTAGCGACACTAGTCTGTTTCTTACTTCCCCATGAAATTAAACATGAACTCATAAAATGACAAGTTCCGGTGGTGCTTTTTCTATCAATTTTACAACCACCGAAATCGGCATCACTATATGCAAAGAGTTGAAAATCAATGCTGGAAGGATACCATAGGCCTAAACCAGCAGTATATTTTAAATATCGAAAAATTCGTTTACATGCTATGAGATGGGATTCTTTAGGGTTAGCTTGAAAACGAGCACATAGACAAGTAGCAAACATAATATCAGGTCTAGATGCAGTTAAGTAAAGTAAGGATCCGATCATACCTCGATACTGTTTTTGGTCAACAGATTTACCTTTTCATCTTTATCGAGTTTAAGAGTGGAAGACATAGGAGTGGATATTTCTTTGCAATCTTCCATCTTAAATTTCTTTAGAAGCTCATTGACGTACTTGGATTGGTGAATGAATATTCCGTCATTGAGTTGCTTAATTTGGAGTCCGAGAAAGTTTTTCAACTCTACTCATTTCGAACTCTCCCTTCATAAGATTTGAAAATTCCTTGGACAGAGTTTCGTTAGTTGCACCAAAAACAATACCGTCCACATAGATTTGACAAATTAACATATCATCATTTAAGACCTTAATAAACAGAGTATTATCAACATTTCCTCTTTTATAACCATTTGAGATAAGAAAAGAGCTTAGACGATCATACCATGCTCTCGGAGCTTGCTTTAATCCATAGAGAGCTTTATGGAGCTTGTACACATGATCCGGATGATCATAGTCTTCAAAACCCGGAGGTTGCTTGACATAAACTTCCTCCTGGATGATTCCATTTAGGAACGCACTTTTTACATCCATTTGATGGAGTTTGATCTTCTTGTATGCGGCAAAGGCACAGAGAAGACGAATAGCTTCAAGACGAGCAACAGGAGCGAACGTCTCTTCATAGTCCAAGCCTTCTTCTTGATTATAACCTTGGGTGACCAACCTCGATTTATTTTTAATAGGGAGACCATCATCATCGGTTTTGATTTTATGAACCCATTTGGTACCAATGATTGATTTGCCTACCGGTGCCGGAACTAATTCCCAAACTTTATTTCTTTCGAATTGGTTTAGCTCTTCTTGCATAGCAATGGCCCAATTCTCATCATTTATGGCCTCATCGATGTTCTTTGGTTCTGTAAGAGAAATAAATGCAATATTGTTAATACAATCATTTATATTTCTCCTAGTTCGTACACCTTCATCGATTTTTCCGAAAATTTGTTCCATCGGATGGTCTTTCACATTTGCCCAATCTTTAGGAAGGTTGTAAGTATTTTCCTCTGTTTGTCCGAGCTTACGTCGAGCTTCTCAATTCTGTGATACTTGGATATTTCTTTATTGGAACCATACCGCATCATCATCAAAAACAACCTTTCTCGGGGAAAACTGTATCATCGAATTTTACATGAATGGACTCTTCTACCGAGCCTCTTCTACAATTAAATACACGATAAGCTTTACTATTAGTAGAATAACCAAGAAATATTCCAATATCTGATTTAGAATCGAATTTACCCAAATTGTCTTTTCCATTATTATGAATGAACACTTTACACCCAAATGGATGAAAATAAGATAAATTGGGCTTTTTACCTTTAAAAATCTCATAGGGAGTCATCATTTTATTTCTCCTGAGATGGACACGATTAATAACATAACAAGCAGTGTTAACGGCTTCGGCCCAAAAGTATTTAGGAAGACCATACTCGTTGAGCATTGTTCGGCTCATTTCTTCTAGAGAGCGATTCTTCCTCTCGACAACTCCATTTTGTTGAGGTGTCCGAGGTGCCGAAAAGTTGTGCCCAATACCATATTTATCGCACCAATCTTCAAAGAGATTAGAATCAAATTCTCCACCATGATCGGTTCGAATGGCGATAACTGGTAATCCTTTTTCCTTCTCGGTAACCTTACACCACTTAACAAACTCGTTAAAAGCATCATCTTTATTGGCTAAGAATTTTACCCAAGTAAATCTAGAAAAATCATCGACAATAACTAAGGTATAAAGTTTACCTGTTAGTGGCATGTCGAGACGGACCAATTAAATCCATATGAATTAATTCAAGAATGCGACTAGTGGAAATTTCCATTTTTGGTTTAAACGAGCCTCTTGCATGTTTACCTTTAATACAGGCCTCACAAATGTGGTCTTTTCTAAAATTCAATTTTGGTAGACCACGAACAATATCATTTTTGGCCAATTTTGAAATAAGTGGTAAAGAGGCATGTCCCAATTTTCGGTGCCAAACAACGGCATTTTCATCGTATGAAAGTAGACATTTTTCGTTAAACGAAGATTCATCTTGGAGATCAACAATGTAAATATTTCCATAGCGCAATCCAATAAAAACGATTTGCTCTTTTCTCATTGCCGTGCAATGCGTAATTTCAAAAATTAGTTTAAGACCGGTGTCACATAATTGGGAAACACTTAGGAGATTATGGCAAAGTCCATCAACAAATAGAACATTTTCAATAGTCGGTAAAGGTTTCTTACCAATTTTACCTGTCCCTTTTATTTGGCCCTTTTTATTATCGCCAAATGTAACACAGCCACGATCTTCCTTTTTCAGCTCCGTGAAGAGATGTTCATTTCCACTCATGTGGTTTGAACATCCACTATAAACATACCATTTATTTGATAATGTTGTCTTCCTTGCTTGTACCTACAAAAACCATTTTCTTCCATTTTATCGGTACCCAGGCTAATTTGGGTCCTGAGGAGTTAGATATAAAAACTTGATTTTTAATAACGGTCCCTTTTGGTACCCAGATTTGCTTAACCCTTATAGTACGTCTAGAGTCTCGACAGTAGGTTTCGGTATGTCCAGGTTTTAAACATTTTGGACATGATGGGATACCCGTTTTTAAAGTGTCCGAATCTTTTGTGGTAATTTCTAAGGACTTTTTCATTGGAAATGAATTATATCCAAGTCCTTGTTTTGAAAGAGAAAATTTTTGACCAAATAATAATTGCTCGAATTTGTCATTACCACATGAAAACTTTCGACATAAAGTTTAAATTCTTTTGAGTTTTATGCAATTCATCTTTGAATTTTCTCGGTTTCCAAGCAATTTGTATGATCAATAGAAACTTCCTTGTTTTTCAATAATTTAGCATTTTCAATTTCAAGGAGTTTTATTTTCTTTTTCAAATCTTTATTGCTATTGCAAGCCTTTTCGTATTCATTATTTAGAGATTCAAAAGCATCAAGAAGTTCTTCATGAGAATCACTAACCTCGACTTCTTCGCCACTCTCTTCGGATGCGCGGGCCATAAGAGCAAGATTGGTTTGGACTTGTGGTTCATCATCCTCATCATCGTCACTCCATGTGGCGACATAAACCTCCTTCTTTTTGAACTTTTCATGAGGTGGTTTTGATGAACTTATTGGAGCAGCAGCACGACAATCTTTTGCAAAATGGCCTGGAACGCCGCACCTTCGACAAGTGTTGTCGAATTTTTTGTTTTGAGGGAAGTGAGTCTTTTTGGATTCATCCCTTGATTCTTGCTTGATATCTCTCCGCCGCCTTTGAAGAAGATTTTTAAATTTCTTTATGTTTTTGGCATAGAAGGCGGTTTCTTCGTCCTCTTCTTCGATAGGTTCATCCTCTAGGTCGCTTTCTTCTTTGGCCTTGAAAGCGATAGTCCTTTCTCTCTCCTTAGGTTTTGGTTTCGAGCTACGAGATTTGATGACGATCTCATAATTGATGAGAGATCCGATGAGAGCGCTGAACTCTATTGTATTAAGGTCTTTCGACTCCATAATAGCCGTAACGGTAGCGTCCCATTCTCTTGGTAGAGACCGAAGGATTTTCTTGGCTTTATCACTACTTGATATCGGTTTCCGAATGAAGCTAGCCCATTTGTGATTGCCGAGAAACGGTCAAGCATAGTGGTGATGCTTTCTTCTTCTTTCATGGTGAAGAGTTCATAATCGTGAAGAAGCATATTGATTTTGGTTTCCTTCACTTGACTCGTACCTTCATGGGTGATCTCTAGCATTTTCCAGATTTCTTTTGCCGTCTCGCATGATGAGATTCTATTGTGATCTTATGGATTGAGAGCACAATAAAGCAATTGAGTGGCTTTACTGTTGAAGTGATCGTTCTTCCAGTCGGCATCGTCGTACTCTTCGAAACTTTTGAGAGAGCCATCCGATTTCTTAGGAATGGTAGGTCCAAGGGCAATGACCTTCCATATTTCAATATCGTGAGCTCGGATGAAGATGGACATATTCTTCTTCCATGTCATAAAGTTTGAACCATCGAAGAAAGGAGGGCGATTGAGAGCATTGCCTTCAACGGAGGAGTGGATAAAGGCCATTTGGATCTTTTCTCTAGCGGGTGTTAATCCGGTGATAAAGAGACTGCTCCGATACCAATTGTTAGATTGATACCGCCACTAGAAGGGGGGTTGAATAGTGCGGTTAATAGTAATGTACTCTTTTTCGTGCGGAAGCAAAAATAGCGGAGAATAAAAGTGCAGAAATAAAAGAACACGAGGAATTGTTCGAGAGGTTCGGCTATTAACGAAGCCTACGTCCCCTACCTAGTTTTATCGACTAGGACTTTTCTTAGAACTTGGAATTTGCACTTTCTAGTTTAGTGCCAACTTCTTACAACTTCTTGATTTCCGGGCTCAAGAACAACCTCACAAAAACACTCTTGTTTTTCTAGGTACAAGATAACCAATACAAAATAAGTGCGAGTAGAAACTCGGCTTTCACGATATATCGCTCTAAGATACAAGAATGAAGATTGGAAATTATAGAACAAATCTTCTCGTATCACAATCTAGAATAAGAATATCTCTCAGAATGTTTGCTTGATATTGCTTGAGTATGCTAGTAAGCTCAGAATTCTTGTGTGTCTTCAATCTCCATGAAGGTGGCTATTTATAGCCTTCTTGAGCTCAATTTCCCGTTGGAACAGTATAAAGAGTTACGTACGTTATATGATGCTGATTACGTACGTTACGTACTTTACGTACATTATATGAGCCGAATAACGGCCGTAATGAAAGTGCCGAAGCGTCGGTGAAATATGATGAAATGCGTTACGTACGTTATAAATCTCCTGGTTACGTACGTAATATCCTGGTCAAAGATCCGTTGATTGAGACGACTTGTTGCAACGGCTAGTGGCTTTTCCAACGGTCAGAATAATTCAAGCCTTACGTACGTTATATAATCCCGGTTACGTACGTTACCTGTACAGAAAAACTTACGAAAATAGTGAATGTTACGTACGTTATAAGAGATGCGTTACGTACGTTAACTATAGAATGTTACGTACGTTAATGTGATATATTTTACGTACGTTAACTGAAGAGAAAGTATGTTTTAAGTAAATTTTGGTTTTAATAACACATCATCAAAACGATCTAAAAAATATTGTTCCAACATAGCGCACGCTAAAGGTCATTTCCTATAAATAGGACATCACCCTCATTTTATTTATCACCCTACCCCTCATCCAATTTTCGACTTCTATGACTTGGAAAAGCCATCCCATGATATTTCGACCCCATATCAGCCCCTGAATGTGATCATTGAAGACGAAGGACATTGAGGATTGGTATTCAAGCATCTAATGTTGAGCTTCATCAAGTGATTTCATTGTTTCCTTCCGTAGTAAGGTATGTGATACTCTAACCGTCTGGAATTCATGTACTTAGGAATGTTTATGAGTAGATTACTGAGGTTATTGAGCTTGTTATGAACTTTATGAATCGAACAACATGTTTAGGAGAATTGAATTGGATGAACATAGGTTTTTCATTGGTAATAGTTAAACCTTGATAGTGCCCATCGTAAGGACGTGAATTTCGAAGATTATGACCTCCTTTATGATGATTTTCGTGATGATTGTTATGATGAACGAAATGAGTATGTTATCACCTAGATTACGTGAATCCGAAATGTTGAATGTAGGGATTGTTCCTTAACTATAATCCGGGGTTTGTAAGGATTATTCGGATTGGTAAACTTCATATGAATGGTTAGAACATTATGATCTTGTTGTAATAATCATGGTGAATGTAGAACTTGGATGAGATTAATTTACTTGCGGAAGAACGAGAATCATGAGTGGGATTAACTTAGAATTTGGTGGACGTACTTACCTTGTTATGAATTCGTTTAGATAACCGTTGTTTGCATTTGAAATCAATGGGCAGAATTGGATTATGGTTTGGGACGTTTTGAATATGCTGAACATCCGTATACATCATCATGTTATCCCCGATATGATCTTTTGTTTAGCAGTAGCATGGTATTCATTCGACGTAGTGTTCTTTAAGAAGTTAACCGAGAATCGACCATATAATGATAACTAGTTCGGTCATCATTTGGAACGTTTAGCATGATCATGTGATAGCCTTATTACATAAAGTTGAGTTTGTAGTTGTTTTCTTTTGTAAGGTTCGAGCTTTTCGAACGGTCAATCGTAGGGGCGGCCTTCGAGTTTGTTGAAGTCGTTGAAGTACTTGTTTTCCTGCCACCTTTCTAAGGCAAGTACCTTAATTATATTTATTCGTATTGATGTCGGTTATGCTGTTATGTATCGTGCATATGTGTTGTGATTGTTTTGTTTGCCATGCGTTGCTCCAACGAGATCATCATGGGAATCTATAGTTGTGTGCGCTGGATCATTGGACAGGTATTTCCACCATGCGTTCGTCCGACGGGATCATCATGGGAACCTATAGCTGTGTGCGCTGAATCGTTGGAATACCACGAATATGTTGAGATTGACATGCTGTGTTGTGCAGTGTTATTGTTTCTCGTTGGAGAGACTTGTTGTTATCATTATTGATATTACTGTCGTTATTATTTAGGGTCGCTGAATAAATCATTATGGTATAATTATCGTACTTGTACTAGCATCGTTGTGCTAACCCCTCCGGGGTGAACATTTGTTTTATGTTTAGGATCTAGGAGGGCGGGGAAACAACCATTAGAGCTACATGACGACAAAGGTGCAGAGTGATGTTACGACCAGGATGATTTGTCAGATTGTGTTTTATTTTAATAAAGTACTCGAGTACATTGTTGTTTTGTTGTCTTTTGCAGTTTGTATTCGTATGTTGGCTTACTTGTACGTTTTAGACTGGTGATGTAATGATAAATTTTACGCTTGGTATTTAATAATGTGGTTTTTAAATTCTTAGCCTTGTAAATCCTTATATCAAGAATTTACGGCGCTGTAATAATCCTGAATATCTCTGGGTGTTACTGTAACACCCCCGATATATTCGGGAATATTACAGTGCCGTAAATCCTTTACATAAGAATTTACAAGGCTGAATAAATGAAAAGACAATCATTAAATCACTGAAATAAAATACGACAGTTCTTGTTCAATACCAAGAATGCAAATATCCAAATGAAGAATAATAATACATCACTGAAATCCAAACATCACGAATTACGATGTACTCGAGTACTTATTAAAATAACCAAAAACAGACAATAAACCCGGCTGGAACATCACTCTGCACCCTCGTCGTCATGCAGCTCCAGTGGTTGTTTCCCCGCTCTCCTGGATCCTGAACATAAACAAATGTTCACCCCCGAAGGGGTTAGCACAACGATGCTAGTACAAGTACAATAATCTTACAATAGTGATGTAATCAAACAATCATCATAATAAGTTTCTCCAACGAGAAACAACAACACGTATCATATCATAACAGTCTCAACATACTGATGGTATTCCGACGATCCAGCGCACACAGCTATAGATTCCCATGATGATCCCTTCGGACCAATGCATGGTGAAACTACCTGTCCAACGATCCAGCGCACACAACTATAGATTCCCATGATGATTCCCGTCGGATCAACGCATGATGGACATTTAATCACAACACATGTACATAATATAATCACAATATTACTGACATAATATAAACAATTTTAATTAAAGTACTTGCCTCGGTTCGATGACAAGAATAAAGCTTCCATGAATATCAAAACACTCGAAGGTCGTCCCCTTCGATCAATCACGATGCTAAGCTCGAACCTTAACAAAAGAAATAATATAGAATTCATCTCAAGTCGTACGGACATCTAACAATCCAGAATACGGTCGGAAGTTCATAAAACGTAATCTGTCTAGCTTGCTTAACGCACGCTACGTATCCTAAGTAGCGTACGTTAAGGCTACTCATTCGCGCACGCAATTATACATAGTATAGCGTACGCTAACCATGCACTGTCAATACCTCACTGATTAGTCGACTGACTCGTCTGATAATATAACGCACGTTACGTTCCAAGCATATCGTACGTTAACTTATGCTCGATAGCGCACGTTAACCATAACGCTTTAGCGCACGCTAATCATGTATGCCAGTTCTTCCCTGGGCAGTCGACTGTTCTAACTGTGATGAATCTTACGAAATCCTCAGTATTTAATATATGTTATCTCCATACATATCACGTTCATCTTTTTACAAATGATCACACGGACTCAAACATTTTCAAGATACAAGAATACGCATAATTATCACAACATCATATTCCTTCTTGATTACAATTCTCATGCGAAGTTTGGTGTTCTTAAGTTCGATGCACTAGATTCCAATATCATCATTACATCCTGATTAAACCATGAAGATGAATTAACCATTCCAACTTATGAGAAAGGATGCAAATCTTCTATGATTCTCTCCTAAGCCCGTTTAATAAAAGTGATAATAACTTTACGTCTACGAATTATGGTAACGTCATCAATACGGTTAAAATCAATATCAGAATATTTCTCCCATCATTCGACGTGGTAAGATGCTAGTCATGATGATTCCAACGATGATATCTTAAGTATAAACATTCCAACTTATAAACATGATGTGGTTTGGATAAATCACCAATGGAACTCAATATCTTGATAGCATAATCCTCATATCCTTAATAACATGAATCCAAGGTCGGAGATAGTATTAACATACCTTAAGCTGAAGAAAACACTGAAATAATAGGTAGACTTCAACCCTGGTTACTTGTGTTCACTCCAAAGTGAGTTCCTTCTTCAATGATCAAGTTTAAGTAATCTACAATCCTCAATGATCATGTAAGGAGGGTTTATATGTGTTTAAGAAGTAGGAAAGGCTCTCTGGACTTTCCAAGATATGAAGAACGAGCGAAGAAACGTAAACCAAATGAAGTGAGGGTGTTGTCCCTTATATAATGTTTATGCACATTAGCTGATTAGCGCACGCTATTCTACTACCCTTAGCGCACGCTAATAAGCGTTGACTCCAAAACTGTCCAGGTTCGCTCACGTGAATCTTTTCCGGACCCATGTCCGGCTGGCGCATGTGCTAGCCGCCTAGCTCAATAATTGACTGCCTAACGCACGCAATTCTTCATTCGTAGCGTGCGCTATTTTTAGCCGATAGCGCACATTAAGCTACATTCTTAGCGTGCGTTATCACGAGTTTGCATGAGAAAATTTACATGATGCTATACTCATGTACAAAGATAGAAATGTGAGAAATATCATACTCCAATTATCGAGATCACAATTCCGAATAATACAGGGCTCAAATACAGATGAAATACTCAATAATAAATCCAGATATTACATACTCTCCTACTAAAAAGGAGTTTCATCCAGAAACTCAAGACAAAAATAACTCTGGATATCTGGACTTCATGCTATCTTCCGTTTCCGAAGTGGCTTCTTCTACTCCGTGGCGTGACCACTGAACTTTGACCAAAACGATTGGTTTGTTCCTCAATTGCTTAACTCGATTCTCGAGTATCCTGACCGGTCTTTCTTCAAATGTTCCATCCTGAGCGATTTCGATCTCTCCGAAATCAATGACATGACTAGGATCCGGTATATATCTCCGTAACTGGGATACGTGGAACACGTTATGAACATGGCTCAATGACGGCGGTAATGCCAATCGGTAAGCCAACTCTCCGACTCTCTCAAGAATCTCGAATGGTCTGATATATCTCGGACTCAATTTCCCCTTTCTTCTGAAACAAAAGATTCCCTGAGTAGGAGAAACCTTTAAAAGTACGAGATCTCCAGTACTAAACTCCAATGGGTGATGGCGTACGTCTGCATAAGATTTTTGTCAACTCTGGGCAGTCAATAGCCTTTCTCGAATCAAGGCTATCTTCTCTCATGTCTAGACGATCAATTCTGGTTCCGTCCCGATCAAGTCTGATGAATCGTCCCAACATAGGGGTGATCTACACCTCCTCCCATATAATGCCTCAAATGGTGCCATTTTAATGGAAGCATGCCAACATTGTTGTAGGTGAATTCAAACAACGGCAGATGAATTTCCCAATCATTTGACCAATCTAACGTACAGGCCCTCAACATGTCTTCCACCGTTTGAATAGTCCTCTCGGATTGTCCGTCTGTCTGCGGATGATAAGCTGTACTGAAGTTCAACTCGGTCCCCAAGGCCTTATGAACTGGTTTCCAAAAATGAGACACAAAACGGCTGTCTCGATCAGAAATAATGGTCTTCGGCGTACCATGCAATCGTACTATCTCTGAAATAAACACTCGTGCCAACCTCTCGGGTCCCAAGTGTCCTTAATGCCTAGGAAATGAGCCGATTTGGTTAGACGATCAACTATTACCCAAATCATGTTCATTCCTGACTTGGTTTTCGGCATACTAGTGATAAAGTCCATCGATATGTCCTCCCACTTCCATTCAGGAATTGGGAGCGGCTTCAGCATTCTGGCAGGTCGTTGATGCTCGATCTTAACCTACTGACAAGTCAAACATCTCGAGACATAATACGCTACATCTTTCTTCATTTTGCCCCACCAAAAGTTCTGTTTCAAGTCCTTATACATCTTACTGGTACCCGGATGGATAGAGTAGGGCGTGCTGTGAGCTTCCTTCATAATTGTCTGCTTCAGAACATCAACATCGGGAACACAAAGTCGGTTCTGGAACCTCAATACTCCATCATCATGAATTACGAATCCTGGGGCTTTTCCCCTGATCACTTCATCATGTAACCGAATCATCAGAGGATCATCTGCTTGCTTAGATTTGATTTCCTCGGTTAACAATGAAGTTATTTACATTACGCACAGTTGTCCTTAGACTCTTTGTAACCATATTTCAATTCCTTCTCGAATCATCTCTCATTGAATGTTGAGCTGGGAGGTCAGAGTCTCCAGCATCTGAATAGAAACAGGCTTGCGGCTAAGTGCATCGGCCACTACATTTGCTTTGCCTGGATGATAAAGAATATCCAAGTCATAGTCCTTAATAAGTTCCAACCATCTACTTTGCCGCATGTTCAGCTCTTTCTGACTGAAGATGTATTTGAGACTCTTATGATCCATGAAGATCCGACAACGAGTCCCGTACAGATAATGTCTCCAGATTTTCAAAGCGAAAACTACTGCTGCCAGCTCTAAATCATGCGTTGGGTAATTCACTTCATAAGGTTTCAGCTGTCGTGATGCATAAGCGATCACCTTATCATTCTTCATCAATACGCATCCGAGTCCTTGGTTCGAAGCATCACTGTAAACTATGAATCCTCCAATTCCCTGTGGAAGTGTTAAAATCGGTGCTGTCGTCAATCTCCTCTTCAATTCATCAAAGCTTTTCTGGCACAACTCATTCCACTCAAACTTTTGAGTTTTCTGCAGTAGTCGAGTAAGTGGGTGGGAGATTTTGGAAACCTTCCACGAACCGACGATAATATCCAGCAAGTCCTAAGAAACTCCGGACTTCTTTCACCTTCTTTGGAGGCTTTCAGTCCATAACTGCTTCGATCCTCTGAGGATCTACTCGGACTCCTTCAGCTGATACCACATGGCCAAGGAACATTACTTCCTTTAGCTAAAATTCACACTTAGAAAGTTTGGCGTACAATTGTTCATTTCTCAACAGGTCTAACACAATCCGTAAATGCTGTGCATGCTCTTCCGGGCTCTTAGAATACACAAGAATGTCATCAATGAACACAACCACAAATTTATCCAAATATTCGATGAACACTCGGTTCATCAATTGCATGAATACAGCAGGTGCATTAGTGAGACCTAACGGCATCACTACATACTCATAGTGTCCGTAGCGAGTTCTGAACGCTGATTTCGGAACATCAGATTTCTTAATCCTCAACTGATGATATCCTGATCTCAGGTCGATTTTAGAAAATAATGTTGCTCCTTGCAACTGTTCAAACAAATCATCAATCCGTGGCAACAAATATTTGTTCTTAATCGTCATCTTGTTCAGTTCTCGATAGTCAATACATAGTCGAAGCGATCCATCCTTCTTTCGGACAAAAAGAACTGGTGCACCCTAGGGTGAAATGCTCGGTTGGATATAGCCTTTGTCCAGTAACTCTTCCAGTTGCTTATTCAACTCGTAAATTTCAGTCAGTGCCATACGATACGGCGCCTTTGAAATTGTTGTAGCTCCTGGTTCCAGCTCGATGGTGAATTCCACATCCCGTTGTGGAGGTAGTCCAGACAATTCGTCAGGAAATACATCCGGAAATTAGTTCACAACAGGAATGGATGAAAGTTCCACAATTTCGTCTTCTTTCTTCATTGCATAGCACCAATATGCCGTACAGCCCTGTTTTAACAATTTGATAGCTTTCATCGCCTTGATCAACTTTCATAAGCTCCCTGGTTTCCATCCTTCAAACAGTATTTCGGAACCATCGTCTGCGATCAGCGATATATTCCTCTTTCTGTAGTTTACAATAGATCCATATCGATTAAGCCAATCATCTCCGAGTATCAGGTCGTCTCCTTGCATTTCTATCACAATCAGATTTGAGAGCCACTCTCTGCCTCCAAATGATACAGGGAAATCTCTAGTTTCTAGGTTTCCAACAATCCTCTCTCCGCTCGGTAAACCCACAACATAAGGTTCACAATTATGGAAATCAGAAATATTCAAACGATTTACACAAGACAAGGATATAAATGAATGCGTAGCACCTGTATCGAATAAAATGCTAATTTGCTGGAAAATGATCTAAACAATACCTGATGCAACAACAGCATCCTGATCGTCTGTTCTCCTCATCTCGTACAGACGCGGCGGAACAGATCCGGCACTCGCTGTACTCTTTCGGTCCCACTGTCCTCTGCCTCATCCGCGTCCAAAATTCTGAGGCATCTGAACACTTTGCTGCGTCTGTTGGATACTGGCTTTTCTCTGAGCTGGTTGTGATGTACGGGTTCCATTGATCTTGGTGGCATCTGTAATATCCTAGAATTTCACTATGAATTTTTCACATTATTTTATCTGGGATATACTGTACAGAGTGGGACCGACATCATATGAGTGGATAATTTTGGAAACCATGACAGTCGTGCCAGTATGTCATCGAGCTTATTTTGATTCTAGGATATTACATGCTTGGTGTGTTTTTCGATGTCGGATATACCGTATGAGTATTTGTATGATTGCCGTACTTGGTCGAAAGTTGTAATTGAGGATATTGTGCATCAGACGTACCATATGAGAATATTTTGGGGATTTCGTATATGTGTTCAGTATTGTCGTATGTTCACATTTGTTATGTCGAGATGTTGGACAGGAATTGCTGGAAATGGCTAAGTATGGAAGCCATTACGTACGTTATGTGTTGAAGCTTACGTACGTTAAATTGGTAGAGTTACGTACGTTATGGCCGAGACATTACGTACGTAACATGGGAATCAGACGATCGAGTCGTGGTCGGCAGGTGGGACCCTGTGTCGACAACTTTCGGCGGAGGATGTTGACAGGTGAGTCAACGTACGTGTTACGTACGTTATACAGGACGTGTTACGTACGTAACACGACCATTGTACTGTAGCAAGTCAACGTACGTATTACGTACGCAACGGAATAAGTGTTACGTACGTTACGGGGCGGCTGGCCGAGTCGTGGCCGAGAGGACCTGTAGTGGCCGAGTATGGTCGGCAGTGACTCACAGGGATGGCCGAGCATGGTCGTCAGTGACTCGTAGGGATGGCCGATCACGGTCGGCAGTGACTCGTAGGGATGGCTAGGACTAGCCGATTACGTACGTAAGGCAGTGGCCGGTTACGACCGTAAGGGCCAGTAACGTACGTAAGCCAGCTGCCGGTTACGTACGTAAGGGTGTCGACCAGACTGGACAGAAGGTTAGGCCGCGGCCGGCTAAGTACGTAAGCCCCGGCCGGTTACGTACGTAAGGTGCCGGCAGGTCCCGCCTATATAAGGCATGGACCGAGCCATCTACTCATTTTCATGTTTTCTCTTCGTCTCTTCGCGATTTCTTCAGCAAAATGGATGGTTTTGAGTAGAATCAACTTATAACAACATGTTTTGGAAGTTGGAATCATGGATTAACATCATCTTCCACCCGGATCGAAGGTAAGAACACATGAACTTTTGGTTTTTGGATGTTCTTGAGGTTTCTTGGTGTTTTGGACGATTTGCTTCGTTTTGATTCAGATTATTGATAGAACTTGATTGTATACTCGTAATCATTCAATACTCTTGAAGTTTTATGGCACAAATTTAAGTATTTCCTCGAATAAACGATTAAATTGGACTATGCCTTCAAAGTGTTCGATGAAATGTCTCAATGAGTAGAACTTGGAGAATTCTACATTTTTTCGTAGGAATGATGGTTGAATTGATATTGTTGTGATGATTCTTGGTATTTACAAGAATTTCGTTAAGGGAAGATAATGAATTGGTGATCAAATGATTCGATTACGCTTATGGAATCGTAGTACTCTCGATGTTCTTGGTAGCTTGTTGCGATTCATGATGTTAGATGAAGTATATGTGTTGAAGACATTGTTAGGACTATTGAACACCGAATTTCGGATTGTGTTTGTATTGTTAAGAGTTGATATGAGTTGGTTTCGTATGATCGAGATATCGTTGAACCATCGAGTTTCATTAGTTGGTCATTTCGGTTGTTGATTGTTATTGAACGTATCGTTAATCGATTATTGCATTAGGTTGCGTTTAGTGATCATTGAAGTTAACCGTTGTGCTGCGGACGAGCTAGGGCTACAGAGCTTGTAGACGTAGACGGCGGAATTGATAGTGGCTTCGTCGAATTGGTATCAAGGCAAGTTATGCTTCCTCAGTTCATAATGTTAATAAATGATTTCGTTTTCATCTCATTTATGATTCATATAGCAATGGTATTATTGAATATATGAATTGTCGGAATGGTGGTATGTATGGTATATTTGGACTAAGATAAATCATAATGTATATGATTTTAACGGTGTCTAGTGGGAATGGGAACGTGAATTATAATTTGGTCTATTGCATGAGAAGTTGGATATCAAGGATTGTTATCGTGTCGATGTTGAACTCGGGATGGTGGTTGGGTATTAGTTATGGACTGTACATCATTTTGGATTGTCGGATAAACCATGTATTCATTCAGGGCGGTTGGTCGTGGAAAGGTTAGCGTCTCCAGCTTGAGGTAAATTAATATTGTTAGATTATGATAATCATCATATTACATTATTGCATGTGTATGTTGATATTTCATGCAGTGAATGTGCACCATTGTTTGTTACGTTTTGTGATGTGCTCTTTCTTTGAGCCGTGATCTGTGGGGCCGATGTTTTGGGGATAAAACCTGTATGGTACCCGAATGGAAATGTGTTAGGGGATAAGACCTAAATGGAACCTACGTTCCGGAGTATTCCTGTGAGATGCTTCCGTGACCCTTGGCTGCTGCCTTGGGGTTTATGTGTTAATATTATATGCATTGTGGAGCATGATGTGGACTGTTGTCTGGTGGAAATACAACATTGTAGTCGTGTCGGTCTTTCATGATCGAGTTACTGTTGCTCTTTTGGGAAGTCTTCTGATCCTTGATGGATATGCGATTCTTTGAGATTTGTTGTCATGTTGTATCGTGGCATATCTGGAGTCACATACGTTCTGATCGTTCATGTGTAGGATTTTGGGATGGGCACGTGTAGCATGTGTTGGTTTCGACCTCATATTGAACCGTGCACACGAGACGTACTTCGTGAGGCTGATTAGGTACGAGACCAGACGTGTATTGATCAATACCGTGGTTGGCTTGTACACGGACACATGTCCGGATCGAGCGTATCGTGACGTCCATCTTGAGTCTTATTGATTGGTCGTTCACAGTCCATGTATAATTGGATTTGTTCGATATTCGGGTTGTCTTTGAAATCCCGTATATATGATTTGTATATGGTTGACGATTTTATTCTCTCGTGTATCTATCATTGTTGTACCTTTAATAATCTCGTTCGGAGTTACCATATCGATGGTCAACTCATTTTATATCGATTCTTTATTAATCTCGTTTGGGGTTCACCCTGTCCTTGATAATCTCGTTCGTTATTGATCCTTATTGATTCCATTTGGGAGTTGTCTCACCGTTGGTATTCGTGGTTATTAGTCCTTGATTGATGTTATTGGAGTTTACCGTGTCGTCGATATTCTCGGTTGTCGATTCCTTATTGCTCTTGTTGGAGTTTACCATATCGTTGGTATTCTCGGTTGTTGGTCATTATTGATCTTGCTATAGTTTACTGTGTCGTCAGTATTCTCAGTTGTTGACACTTTATTGATCTTATTGGAGTTTATCGTACCGTTGGTATTTCTGGTTTTCGACTCTTTTGATCTTGTTATTGATTCTTCATTAATCCTTACCGTGTCGTCGGTATTCTCGGTTATTGATTCTTCGTTGATCCTTACCGTGTCATCGGTATTCTCGGTTGTCGAACTTTTATTGATCTTCTTGGGATTTGTCGTATTGTCGGTATCTCGGTTATTGATTCTTCATTGATCTTGTTGGAGTTACCATATCATGGCATTCTCGTTCGTGGTTGATCCTTTGTCGATCTTGTGTGGAAATATCATGTCATTGATATTTCCGTTGTGATGCATTAATTGTTTATCATTATTGATTGTGTCAACATTCATGTTTTGCATTGATATTCGGAACTTGCTATTGTCTCGGAATAGTTGGATTACAGGTGTGCCATGTGATATCGGTTTTATCAGGATTGGGATCCGATTGTGCGACCCAGCCGACAGAGTTAGTCTTGGCCAGATCATTCTATGATTGAGATATGATAAGTTTGGGAATTTTGGTATCATATCGGTTACAGTACATGTTGGTCCCCTTCTTAAGTATACTCGGTACAGCTTGGAAAATATTTAAGCAACAGGCTGTATAATTTTCTAAGTCAGAGTGTGTAGCGGAAGTCTTAAAATAGTAGATATGCTGTCGATACAGCAACTCGATCTAATCTCCTGTTAGCTTGTTGCATACAGGGTTTTGCAGTGTATACTTGTATAAATCACAGTTATGAAAACAGTAAAGGCGAAAGGTAAATAGCGCAG
Source organism: Orobanche coerulescens (assembly GCA_033398695.1). Lineage (NCBI taxonomy): Eukaryota > Viridiplantae > Streptophyta > Magnoliopsida > Lamiales > Orobanchaceae > Orobanche > Orobanche coerulescens. The sequence continues at coordinate 90,280,998 of CM065818.1, read as the reverse complement.
TAATTAAAGTGGTTCGAGGTAAACCCCTCTACGTCCACTGGTCCTCCACACAGGAGTAAAACGTTTATTATAAATATTGCGTACACAACTATGTATTTATAATCAAACCTATCCTTGTATCGTTCACACAGATAGATACAAAGACTGTCGCTTTCAACCGTTCACACAGATTGGTTAAAGCTTCCTTCTAGACTTGCTTCTTCACACACAGTTCCAAAGCTTCGTCCTCTTATTCGTCCCACACAGGTCAGAATAACTTGTTGAGTTCACACAGAGCTCAGTTTTTACACAAGGTAAAAGGTAGGTAACCAGGTAAGAACAGTAGCTTTGAATATGAAGTTCTTGAGCTGATGATGACTGTTCTTGATGTTGAGCACTGTATATCTCTTTGGATCTGATTTGCCGAAAGCTTCTAGAGATATGTTTTGCTCTGATGTATATAATAATAGCTTCTTCACTTGGTAACTTCGGTATCTATATATAATCTTCAACGATCTTATGAGATATATATAGTCTTCTGAATAATATATCCGTTGAGATAGATCCGTTGGGCAAGATTTCGTGACAACTTGAATAGACCAGGATCCGGATATTGCGGGATTTGAAGATCTCTGACAGCTTCAGTATTTAAATACTTTATCCTTTCAGTATTTAAATACTTCTTTATCAAACGGTAATTTGACTTTAGTGAATACTAAAGATTCCTTTTCAAACGGTCTTCAGTCCTGTTTCGAGGTGAATGCTGTATCCACTAGTGCTGTAGCCATATTGGAATAGTCGTTTGTATGGAAGGAGTCTTTGTATTGAGGTATCGAGACAGCTTCCATACTTGGCTATTTAACTAAGACTTTGTTACTGTATCTTAGTAGCGCGAGAGCTTTGCTGTATGCTGGCGCTATGATAAGGTCTTCGATACAGGATTGCAACTTCAACCGGCTTTCGATACAGGGCTTGCTGTATCAAGCTTTGTTTGTTTGGCAATTATCAAAACAACATTATTTTTCCCAACAATTTCCCCCTTTTTGATAATTTCCAAAACTTCTTTGAGGATTCAAAGACTTCTTGATCATGCCAAGTTCTTGATATCAAAACCTCTTCAGGCTAAAAACAATTTCCCTTTTTGATAACCACTTGATGGCAACTTGAGAGAACTTCGATACAGGAGTTTGACTTTCCCAACAGTTTCCCTCTCTTTTTGATAATTTCTTGAGCAGGCTTCTTGATCTTCTGTCAAATGATCTGGTCTTCAGCACTTAATCTAAAAGAAATGTGAACTGCTCGCAGGCAAGTTCTAAAATGATAGCATCTAATAGGGAAGTGTGTTACATCTTAAACTTATGATTGGCGCGTAGGCACAATCTTACATTAGTAATCTAGTTGAGTACAACTGAACCTATGAACTGTTCGTAGACGAGTTCTTACAGCAATAATAAGCTAAAATTTATCAATCATAATTGATGTTATGTAGTGAAAATTACTGTATTCGCGAATAATATAGCGTTCCCTCTTAAAAGGTACATACAGGATTCAGTTCTTACATGCATGTTCGGATTAACACTGTATTCATGGGTCTTACAGTATTCCCCCTCACTTAATGAATAAAATCATAAAACTTACAGGGAGTTCAGACTGTAGCGTTCCCGATTCATGTCGACGCATGGATATCAAGTAACTTTGGGTCCTGGTGTGATATTGCCTTTTGGTACCCAAATTTGCCGAGCAACAATTTGTTTGTTGTATGCTACTTTTAGTCCATTATATCGATATCTACGTGGGGCAGGCACGTAGTCGTTGTAATCATTATAATGCATGAAAAATCGAGAATTATAGTTGCTATTCCAGTACGATTTTCGTCTCGGAGGTGGAGCCATTTTCATAGATCTTGCATATTGCCTCCTGGGTCTCCAGTTGGATTCCCAATTCTGTTGTTGATACTGTGCGGACACCTGCTGTCTCGAGGAATAGCGGGGCTCTTGTATCTAATGTCTAGACATGCTGTACCGAGAGTGCTGCTGTACGGGCCTTTGTTGGTTGGATACATCCTTCTTTCTGAATGGCTGCCGGCGTTTATGATATGCTTGTGGAGCATGCTGTTGAGTACGCCTTCTGAGTGGCTGTTGGTTCCACTGTCTCGAATAGTAGAGTTGCGGGGGTGGAATGGCAGCTTTTGCTGTTCGCGGTGCAACAGGTTCCTTCACAGAACTCGGAACTTCTTTTGATACAGGAATGGATTCCTCACTCCTGACGAATACCGTACTAGATTTTTATTTGTTGGAGAACGATTTTTACCCTAATCCACGTTTATCATGAGCATGTTGCCCAGTGCTTAGGATCTCTTCCATTCTTTTAGAGGATTTCTCGAAAGATTTCAAGATTGTCTCTAATTCTCCTTCACGTTTCTCGAGAGATTTTACTTTGGCTTCGAGTAGAGCCAAATCATTTGTCTTGCTTTCAAGATGAGACTTAGTCTCATTTAGATTATGAGCAAGCTGATGATTGCTCTCCATGAGTTTTTCTAAATTGACTTTGCTGTTTTCGCAATCAACTGACATATTTTCGTAATTATTCTTCAGCAAGTCATTTTCTTCTTTCAGCTCTAAGTTAGAAATTTCAAGTTGTATGTTTTCTCCTTTCAATATCTCATGGGCCGTTTGAATGTTATTAAATTCATTCAGCATATTTTCAAAGGTATGAGATGCATTTATAGGAATAGTTGAGGTGGAGCTTACCTCATCATCATCGCCGTCTTCATTTTCTTCTTTAACTTCGGCCATAGAGCACACATAGGCTCTATCCACTAGCTCATCATCAGACGAGTCACTATCAGTGACCATCTGAAGACATTCTTCGGTCTTTGTTGATGCGGGTGGAGCTTTTGATTCTCCAATGAGGGCTTTGAGTTTGTTCTTCATCCTGTTTCTCCAGTCATCAAACTCGTTAATGTGAAACATAGATATCTTGTTAGACATAAAGGTATCCATATTAGAAGATGGGAATTACAAAGACTGTTTTCGAAAATAAGTGTTTTTAAGGATCTAATTCAGTTAAAAATACGACTGATTCTTTTTAGAATCAACTGCTCCGATACCAATTGTTGGTCCCCTTCTTAAGTATACTCGGTACAGCTTGGAAAATATTTAAGCAACAGGCTGTATAATTTTCTAAGTCAGAGTGTGTAGCGGAAGTCTTAAAATAGTAGATATGCTGTCGATATAGCAACTCGATCTAATCTCCTGTTAGCTTGGTGCGTACAGGGTTTTGCAGTGTATACTTGTATAAATCACAGTTATGAAAACAGTAAAGGCGAAAGGTAAATAACACAGTAATTAAAGTGGTTCGAGGTAAACCCCTATACGTCCACTGGTCCTCCACACAGGAGTAAAACGTTTATTATAAATACTGCGTACACAACTATGTATTTATAATCAAACCTATCCTTGTATCGTTCACATAGATAGATACAAAGACTGTCGCTTTCAATCGTTCACACAGATTGGTTAAAGCTTCCTTCTAGACTTGCTTCTTCACACACAGTTCCAAAGCTTCGTCCTCTTATTTGTCCCACACAGGTCAAAATAACTTGTTGAGTTCACACAGAGCTCAGTTTTTACACAAGGTAAAAGGTAGGTAACCAGGTAAGAACAGTAGCTTTGAATATGAAGTTCTTGAGCTGATGATGACTGTTCTTGATGTTGAGCACTGTATATCTCTTTGGATCTGATTTGCCGAAAGCTTCTGGAGATATGTTTTGCTCTGATGTATATAATAATAGCTTCTTCACTTGGTAACTTCGGTATCTATATATAATCTTCAACGATCTTATGAGATATATATAGTCTTCTGAATAATATATCCGTTGAGATAGATCCGTTGGGCAAGATTTCGTGACAACTTGAATAGACCAGGATCCGGATATTGCGGGATTTGAAGATCTCTGACAGCTTCAGTATTTAAATACTTTATCCTTTCAGTATTTAAATACTTCTTTATCAAACGGTACTTTGACTTTAGTGAATACTAAAGATTCCTTTTCAAACGGTCTTCAGTCTTGTTTCGAGGTGAATGCTGTATCCACTAGTGCTGTAGCCATATTGGAATAGTCAGGCGCTGTATGGAAGGGTGCTGTATTGAGGTTTCGAGACAGCTTCCATACTTGGCTTTTTAACTAAGACTTTGTTACTGTATCTTAGTAGCGCGAGAGCTTTGCTGTATGCTGGCGCTATGATAAGGTCTTCAATACAGGATTGCAACTTCAACCGGATTTCGATACAGGGCTTGCTCTATCAAGCTTTGTTTGTTTGGCAATTATCAAAACAACATTATTTTTTCCAACAGTACAGGTGGTTACTTTTGAATTCATTCATCACTTAAGGACACGAGGCGTGGATTATGCTAAGAATTGATTTGTTACGGATTGTGACAGGTTGGTAATGCTACTTCGGTAAAATACATGGAGAATGTTCTTACTCTGTAGATTACATTGATATGTAATTGTTTTTGTGATATGATCGTTATCATTGTTGAGTATTATGGCTGACCCCGTCGTGGGCTTTATCTTTTAGGTACTCGGAGTTCGGGCTAGGCGGTCGTGAAGGGATGAGCTTTCCGGTGATACTGGCTATGGCGTGGTTGTTGGGATTCGAGTGTTCTTTCTGGTTTTTGTAATTCCGCTGCAAATGTATTTAATTATGTTTTTATCCGCTGCGTGGTATATTTCAAAATGGCTTTTGGTATTCTTTGAACTGTGTTTTTATCCGATGCGTGTGTGTGTGTGTGTACTTTCAAAGGGCCTTCTGGCATTTTTAAATGTTTGCGAAAATGATTATAGCCTTGTGGGTTCTAATGTGGGGCCCACGACGCTGTAATATTCCCGTTTGGTTTTGGGGGTGTTAAAGCATCCTTGCAAAACATCGCACGGTGCCATTCCTGTCCGCAATCAAAACATGTAACTGGAGTACTCAAACAATCACGCCAAAAGTGGCCTGGGTGACCACAGTTAAAGCACTTCCTAGATGTATCCGTCGTGGTTGACACTGCTCCGAAATTCTTTCCGCTCTTAGATGGGTGCAGAGGTTTCTTGAAAGAGTGAAAGGATGACTGGGACTTGTGGGTCCCACTGCTCTTGTGCGCTGTGAAACTACCATAGACTTTCTGCTTCTTGGATTCTGCAAACTTTTCCATCGTTGCTTCTTTGATCTCATATGCCAATGCTTTATCCTGATATTGACGAAGAGTGGTACATTCAAAACCGGACATGTGCCTCTGAATCTCTGTTTTCATTATCATATCAAAATGGATCATCATTTCTGCGTCTATTCTGACCTGGTGTCGAACAAACGCCATATGTTGGTTAAACGTCTTAATCGTCTGGGATACTGGCTCGTCTGATGGATGTGCGGAGAAAAATTCCTAAACTCTGGCTTCCCTTACAGGACGAGGGCAGTACTGAGCTTCCATCATCAATTTAAATTCTGTCCACTCAGCATCATGATCTACAGGCCGTATGGCTTCCCACCACTCGTATGCTTCCCCTATCAGAAAGTACTGAGCAATAGAGGCTCTCCGGTCGTCTGGGCAATTAATTCCGGCAAACAATTTCTCCAGTTCCTTTAACCAGTGATCCCACGTTGGTGTCTCAGAAAAGCCATCGAATTTGGGTGGTTGCATCTTTGCCACCTCTTGCAGCCATCGGTCGCCTCGATTCCCCATGTTTGGGATACCTTGTGGTCGATCTCCCTGTTGTAACCCTACTGCCACCTGCATTCGGTCCACGACTTGGGCGAACTGAGTCATCTGGTTCGCCAGCTGACGAAGGATTTCGGGCACAGCAGGTTCCGGTTCATTATTAATAGATCTCTGTGGCTCGCCTGAGCTGTGGCTGGCCTAATTAGAAGGCGAAGCTTCTCTTTCGGCATTCCTTCATCCGCGTCCGCGACCACCACCACGTCCATGTCCACCTCTCAACATACTGTTAGCATAAATACTCAATATACAGGAAACAATATCATTCTAATGTTCGAGTATAAAGAGATACAACATATAAAGAACGAGATAGAGTTTAGGAACTTACAACCACCGTTCGCATGAAGACGCAGGCAGTACAGTGACGTTATTCGCGGCCGGTTACCTCAAAAAACATATATGACCCCTATTTTAACCCAATGGCCAAGATATCCATAATCTTAGCTCTGATACCATATTCTGTAACACCCCCGATATATTCAGGAATATTACAGCGCCGTAAATCCTTTACATAAGAATTTACAAGGCTGAATAAATGAAAAGACAATCATTAAATCACTGAAATAAAATACGACAGTTCTGGTTCAATACCGAGAATGCAAATATCCAAATGAAGAATAATAATACATCACTGAAATCCAAACATCACGAATTATGATGTACTCGAGTACTTATGAAAATAACCAACAGCAGACAATAAACCCGGCCGGAACATCACTCTGCACCCTTGTCGTCATGCATCTCCAGTGGTTGTTTCCCCGCTCTCCTGGATCCTGAACATAAACAAATGTTCACCCCCAAAGGGGTTAGCACAACGATGCTAGTACAAGTACAATAATCATACAACAGTGATGTAATCAAACAATCATCATAGCAAGTTTCTCCAACGAGAAACAACAATAACACGTATCATATCATAACAGTCTCAACATACTGATGGTATTCCAACGATCCAGCGCACACAGCTATATATTCCCATGATGATCCCATCGGACCAACGCATGGTGGAACTACCTGTCCAACAATCCAGCGCACACAGCTATAGATTCCCATGATGATTCCCGTCGGATCAGCGCATGGTGGACATTTAATCACAACACATGTACATAATACAATCACAATATTACTGACATAATATAAACAATTTTAATTGAAGTACTTGCCTCGGTTCGATGACAAGAATAAAGCTTCCACGAATATCAAAACACTCGAAGGTCATCCCCTTTGATCAATCATGGTGCTAAGCTCGAACCTTAACAAAAGAAATAATATAGAATTCATATCAAGTCGTACGGACATCTAACAATCCAAAATACGGTCGGAAGTTCATAAAACGTAATCTGTCTAGCTTGCTTAACGCACGCTATGTATCCTAAGTAGCATACGTTAAGACTACTCATTAGCACACACAATTATACATAGTCTAGCGTACGCTAACCATGCACTGTCAGTACCTCACTGATCAGTCGACTGACTCATCTGATAATATAACGCACGTTACGTTCCAAGCGTAGCGTACGTTAACTTATGCTCGATAGCGCACGTTAACCATAAAGCTTTAGCGCACGCTAATCATGTATGACAGTTCTTCCCTGGGCAGTCAACTGTTCTAACTGTGATGAATCTTATGAAATCCTCAGTGTTTAATATATGTTATCTCCATGTATATCACGTTCATCAAAAGGTGGAGATGGCTGACGGTGTTTTGCGATGCTGGTGACGACAATGGGTGGTGGTGATCGGTGGAGATAGAAATGGTCGATGATCGAAGTGGGGATATGGTAGACAATGATAAAGGATGGTTGGTGGGGGCTACCGATGGTCGTCGATGGTGGCGGCGGCCATGGGTGGTGGTGATCGGTGTCAGTGTAGGTGAAGGTGGCTGACGGTGGTTGTGGTGATCGGTGGAGGTGGCGATGATGGTGGAGGAAGTTGTTGTAGTGGAGAAAGAGATGGAAGTGGTCAACCATGGCTGGTGGTGGCTACTGGTGGCCGCCGATGGTGGTGGCGGCCATAGGTGGTGGTAATCGGTGTTAGTGTAGGTGGAGATGGTCAACAATAGTAATGATGGTGGTGATGGATAAATGGTAGTGAAGATGGTGGAGAAGCTTGTTATAGTGGAGGAACAAGTAGTGCTGGCCAAGGGTGGTTGGCGGTGGTTATCGGTGGCTGTCGATGGTGGTGGTAGCAGTGATCGTTGGTGGTGACCCATAAAGATAATATCATTATAGTTATATATCAATTGAGGGTAGTCAATGATTTTTTTGTTTCTGTTTCACTTTTGTCCCATGTTGTTCCACCTATTTTGGTGGAACAAGAAAATGCCCCTTTTTGTCCCATCCTGTTCCACCCTGTCCAGCCTTTGTTCCTGTCCCATGCCGCGCTAAACGTGGGACAGTAAATTTTTGTCCTGTCCCATGTCACGCTAAACATGGGACAGTTAGTTCTTTCCTGTCCTATCCTGTGCTGTCCCATGTACCAAACGCAGCCTTAGGTGTGATGGTTGGAAGTTTGTGTGGAGTTTGTTATAAAACAAAGTTCATCCTCCTCCACTTGGAACATGAAAATCGGCTAACACTTGTGAGCAGAGAGAGAGATAGAGAGAGAGAGAGAGAGAGAGAGAGAAATAAAGAACGAAATTTACATCACTTGGAGTGATTATAAACTTAAGAGATTATCTTCTATTACTCTTTTCTAGCCGTTACTAATCTTTTCTAGCCGTATCCTTCGAGAATAATTCAGTGGGTAGTTATTCGATCCTCTCCTGGCGCATGGCCAGTAGAGACGCGGTGCTTTAGGCGTTTGGATCATCGAGGGCTTATCAAATCGGATTTGTGGTCACCGACATCCACTTCAACATTCAATCAAAGAACTTCAAGGGTTTTCATATCTATACTCTTGTCCTTTTATATTCGTATATACTATGCATGATCGATCCTCTTTAGGGGTTCGGTAAAATTCATTTTTTCTTCTGTTGCGCCTTTGTTTTAGGCATCGAATCCCAATATTGGTATCAGAGCAGTATTGCGATCGTATATACGATATTTAGCATTTGGAATGCTTGATTGGATGTCTTTATGATTTATAATCATAATTGTTTTAATCATTAATTTTTTATTGTTCATCCAAAAATTATTTTTCATGATTTTATGTTACAACATAAATATATTTTCTTTTGAAAAACTGCTTGAAACGTGTGATATAAAAATTATAAAAATATTATTTTGGATCTGTGACGAAAAGGCGAGCTGGAAAAGTGGCTAGACCCGGCAGCTCGGGGCTGCCGGGAGACTGCCGGCCGCTGTCATGCGGTCCAGATTTGTGAAGGACCATGGTCTGAGCTTTCAGACCACAGGACAGGCCACAGACTTGGCCCAGGCCTTGTGTTTTTTACTCCATTTTTATATTTAGTTCGGTAAATTTATTTTCCATAAATTAAATTGGATTTAATTTGACTAAGATATAATTATAATAATTATTCTTAAGGTAATTTAATGAAATATTTTTCTCGTCCGGGACAAGTTAAAATTAACGGTTGTGTGAATTAATTCTTATGGATGGATTAATTTTATGTTGATTGGATCAATATTTAGATTAATTATTTATACCATTAATTTTAATGTGATTGTTGCATTATTATGGTGATGTAGTTCATGAACCTAGTTTTTCGAATCATTTGTTTGTATTCGATTGGGTTGTAAAGGTTGCTTTGAGCCTATTTATTTTAGTACAAAAAAATTGTATATATGATGTTTTTATTCAATGGCGAGTATATGGTTATACGGTTTCTATAGTTCATGAACAAGTTAAGTTTATACCATCGACGCTGATCAGTTTCACAATTGAATCTTATCCGGCAACTGAATAGGTTTTTAGGGATAAAATTTGCTCCATCGAAGGCATCCAATGCACTCTCGGAATTTATCGACCCTCCCCGAAATGACTACTCGGATAACTCGGAAGCGTAGCATATCCAGTTTGGATTTCAGTTTTCCGAGAGCTGGATGGAGGGAATGAAAACCTTAAAACCTTTTAAACTTAATATTTTGTCGTGGGAGAATTTTCGCGATTAATGTTACACTTTGCACATTAATTCATTTAAGCACGTTTGTCGGCATTCATACTATATGAATAAATATTCACAACCTAGTTTCTACCAACATGTAGTTCATGAACCGTTCCTAGAACAAAAACATCGTAATCTAATTATATGTTTTGAGTCTGAAATATTAGTCCTCTCGAATGGATATTCCTTCGGTATTCGTCATTACAGATGGGCTCTATGTCTAATGTGCTTTGGAGAGCTCATGAGAAAATAACTTCTGCTAGGCAGATCATATCTCACTTAACCGGGCTTTATAGTGAGCACAGTCGAACTGCTAGATATGAGATATCTAAGCAGCTCTTCGGGCTAGGACGAAGGAAGGTGAGAAAGTTGGGGACCACGTCCTCAAAATGATCTCTATGATCGAGAGATTGGAGGCTCTTGATTTTATGATGCATGTTTCTCTCCAAGCTGACCTTATCCTACAATCTCTTCCTGATTCCTTCTCTCAGTTTGTTATAAACTTCAAATAAATAAAATTACTTGCAATTTAGCAGGATTGATGAACAAACTTGTAACTGCTCAGTCTCAGATGAAGACTTCACGAGTGAAGGAATCTGCCCTTGTGATTTCTTCTGGATCTCGGAGGTCCAAGAACAAGAAGAAAAAAAGACAAAAGCAGATGGGCTCACAAGGTAAGACTTTTAAGGGAAAGGGCAAGGCCCCAATGGTTCCTAAGAGCAACAAGGTGAAGACAGACGCATTTCTCAAATGCGGTGAGCTGTGACACTAGGAAAGAGACTGTTGGATCCTTCATGGCGCTTCAGGTACGGAACTTATAGTTTTGGAAATGAATTATTCTGCTACCATATTTTCTACTTCTTGAATACTGGATTTAGGTGCTAGTTCTCATACTTATACCAAGAATCAGGGTCTGGAATAAAGTAGGAAGCTTGGAGCTGGGGAAGTGATGGTTACTGTCAGAAGCGGGCATAGTGTTACAGCAACTGACATAAGATCACTTCTTTTGGATTTGGAATCCGTCTTTATTTTAACTTCAGATGATGTACCTATTTTGCCCAAGGGGCATAAAAATATTGTATCCATTCCGGTCTTGGATCGGAAAGGCTTTTTATTTTTCCTTGGTAATAGTACTTGCAAAATTTATTTTGGAAATAAATTAGTAGGCACTGCTATATTATTAAATGGAATGTATCATCTAAACCTAAATAACAAAATCATTGTGAACACTATTACTAGGAAGTGTTGTAGTGATAAAACTAATAAATCATTGAAATGGCATCTTAGACTTGGTCATGTTGGACATACCAAGGTTTAAAAAATGGAAAAGGATGGACTTACGGGTCCATTGGGATTGGATCCCTTTCCAACTTGTGAATCTTATATTAAAGGCAAGATGACTAAGTCACCCTTCACAGGGACTTTTGAAAGAGCCACTGACAAACATGGATTTGTATATACCTACGTGTGTGGTGCTTTAGAAGCAGCACGTGATGGATTTCAGTATTTCATTACGTTCATGGATGATCTTACTAGGTATGGTTATGTGTACTTAATGAAACATAAATCCGAGGCCTTTGAGAAATTCCAGGAATTTAACGCCCTAGTCGAAAACAAACTGGTAATCATATCAAAGCACTTCGGTCGGACCGAGGTGGCGAGTATATAAGTACAGAGTTTGAAGAGTTCCTAAAGGAGCATGGAAGTGTCGCAACTTACACCTCCAGGAACTCCTCAATTAAATGGTGTGTCGGAAAGAAGGAACCAAAACTTACTCGACATGGTTCATTCCATGCTTAGCTACACTGACTTACCAATTTACCTGTGGGGTTATGTACTCCTTACTGCTGATTATATCTTGAACAGATGTCCTTCCAAGTCCGTTCCTAAGATTCCACATAAGATGTGGGAGGGTAGAAAACCAAGTCTTAATCATATTAGGATTTTTGGATGTCCCGCCTATGTCAAGAAGACTATGATGGAGAGGCAGAAAGCAAGATTCGCGAAGGGACGTTTCATTGGGTTCCCATTTGGGATGATGGGTTATCTATTCTACATCCCCGAAGATCAAAAGATCATCGTTGCTTTGCAAGCACACTTCCTGGAAGATGAGTTCATTCAGGAAGGTGGAGCAGGTAGAAATATTTCTTTGGAAGAATACAATGAAACTCCTGAGGAGACACCTACAAGAAGTTGGAATTGAACCTTCTGATACACAAGTACAACCACCTCGTAGGTCTAGTAGAGTGTCTCAATTACCTGAGAGGTATGGATTTATGTACTTGGAGGAACTGGGTCTCCATGAGGTTCCAGGTGCTAGCCAAGAGACCGATCTCGCGACCTATGACAAAGCGATGGTGGATGTAAACTCTGCAAAATGGCGGGAAGCTATAGAAGCTGAGATAGACACAATGCATGTAAATCAGGTGTGGACTCTAATAGACCGCCCCAAAGACATAGTGACCATTGGGAAGAAGTGGATCCATAATAAAAGGACTGATGGGGATGGCAAGGTTAACACCTATAAGGCCAGGCTTGTGGCAAAAGGGTTATACCGAGAAAGAAGGGATCGATTACCATGATACCTTCTCACCTGTAGCTATGATCAAATCTATTTGTATGATGCTTGCTATACCTACCTACCACGATTATGAAATATGGCAGATAGACGTAAAGACAACTTTCCTTAATGGATTCCTCGAGGAGGAGATCTATATGGAGCATCATAAAGGTTTTGTGTTCGAGGTCATATTTATAAGGTGTGCATGCTTCAGCGTTCAATTTATGGACTAAAACAGGTTTCACATAGTTGGGATCTTCATTTTGACTAGGCTGTTAAAGAGTTTGACTTCGTATAAAATGAAGTGGAACCTTGTATATACAAGAGGGTTAGTGGGAGCAAAATTACATTCTTAGTACTCTATGTAGATGACATTCTACTAATAGGAAATGATGTGGGAATGCTCAGTTCTGTGAAAGATTGACTTTCAAATAGGTTCTCCATGAAAGACTTGGGATAAGCTACCTATCTTCTTGGGATTTGACTCTACTGGGATAGAGCGAAGAGAATGATAGGTCTTTCCCAAGCCCTCTATATAGATAAGATCTTAAAGCAATTTAAGATGGATGATTCTAATAGAGGGTTCCATCCGATGCGATATGGAATAAAACTCACCTCGAAGATGTATCCACAAAGTGAGTAACAACGAAAGGAGATAATTAATATACCATATGCGTCGGCCATGGGTAGCCTTATGTATGATATTATATGTACGAGACCTGACATTGCACATGCTGTGAGCGTGGTAAGTAGGTTTCAGGCAAACCCAACATTGGATGCCATAAAGAACGTTCTCAATAAGGACTAGGTATGTGGTTCTTATGTATGGTGGTGGATAACTAAATGTGACGGGCTTCACTGATTCAGACTTCCAAGGACAGAAAGACGACTCTACGTCTATTAATGGCTACATTTTTACTCTTAATGGAAAATCAGTATCTTGGCGAAGTGCTAAGCAAAGCATGACTGCTGATTCCACCTGTAAGGCTGAGTATCAAGCGGCCTCGGAGGCCTCTGCCTATTTCGATTTTATGCAATAATGACGGAGCAATAGAACAGGCCAAGGAGCCGAGGTTTCACAACAGCACAAAACACCATTGAGATAAAGTATCATCTCGTGAGATAATTTGTTCCCAAAGGATACATTGTGCTGCATAGAGTAGACTCAGAAGACAATGCCGCTGATCCACTGAGCAGGCCACTTTCTCAGATAAGCTTGGAGCGTCATCTGTAGAACATGGGTCTTAGATACCATAGTATGTGGCATTGAGTGCAAGTGGGAGATTATTAGGAATATGCCCTAGAATACCACTCTGAGGATGTATGAGAAAGGGCATTGTGCTTGTTATTATGTAAATTCTTATCAGAAGGCAATTGTTTGTTTCTTTATTTACTGGAAGTCACTAGCATTCCTAACTCGTAAATATGTATAGAGAAACTAGTCCATGTATTTAAAAGAAAACATTCCATTCCTTATTAGATAAGGGGATCGGCACTGGAAAAGTTTATGGATCAAATACTTAATCGTACGCAAGTCGATGAAACTTGACTGGGCATTAAGTTTATGTGAATACTTGTATGACGTGTTCTTTGACTTGGAGAATACCTGTTGTCACTAATGGTTAGTGGCAGCGCACGTTGTAGGTATGCTAATGGAATTAGTATACTCAAACCGACTCACCCTCAATTCGTCAGACCGAGTTCACTCCGGGACAGTGAATGACGAAATCGAAAGTTTGTGATAGGTATTCGTGAACCTTCGACTTGAGGATTTTGTTGGGATGTGCTTGTGAAGTTTAGATTTTCACTAGATTAGTTCGACCCAGAAAACTGTGAGGTGAGGGTCAACCTCGACGTGCATCTTGACGAACAAGTAGCAGGTTTTACTAAATACCAAGATAGGATTCTTTCTCCTGTAAGTGAACAGGTATATGTGCTATGTGGTTATTGGCAGATGTGATCATATGTCTTTGGCTAAAGCATTGGATCTATTTGTATTGGATACATGAGAGCTCGGTTATCTCGATTTGCATTAACGCAAACATAGCATCAAGTACAGATAGGATTTAACTGATCCTGACCCTATAAATTGATCGGGACATTTGAAAGAAGTGTTTATATATTTACTGGTATTCATGATAGAATTGTCCTCGAATGATCCCTATCATTCGTTCTCAGTAAGGTTAGTTTCCTCCCATTTCTTACTGAGACGAACCTATCGATTCGCACATTAGGGAGGCGAGTATGAATTGGATCTATTAATGTGAATTTTAGACATTGGATGTCTTATTTAGTTTAGTGGATAAATTAAATCGGTCTGGTGAATTAAATAAATTACTGGGTAATTAATTTAATTCATGAATAATTATTTCTTGGAGAAATAATATCTTAATATAACTAATTAATTGGATTAATCAATTATATTAATTTTATTTGAGATTAACTAAGATGTATCAGTCGGACTGGATACACGACTGTCCATATCATACACCAAAATGAACCGAATCCTTCTCAATCATGGTGTAGGACACCCCTCATTGTTGTCTACTTCATGATGACTTTTGTCCTCATTTTTGCATGTGTTGAGGAGGCTTCCTAAAACTTGAGTACAGAAGGGTGATAAGATGTGATCTTATCATTATCAACCCTTACTGTGATGGTTGGAAGTTTCTGTGGACTTTGTTTTAAAATAAAGTTCATCCTCCTTCACTTGAACATGAAATCGGACAACACTTGTGAGAAGAGAGGGAGAGAGAGAGTTCATTTTGATCAAATTCTTACACTCTTAGAGAGAGAAAAAAATAAAGAACAAAATTTATTTCACTAAGAGTGATTATAAACGTAAGAGATTATTTCCTAATACTCTTTTCTAGTCGTATCCTTGGAGGATAATTGAGTGGGTAGTTATTCCGATCATCTCCTGGCACGTAGCTAGTAGAGACGCGGTGCTTTCGGCGTTTGAACCATCGAGGACTTATTAAATCAGATTTGTGGTCACCGACATCAACTTCAACACTCAATCAAAGGACTTCAAGGGTATGTTTTCATATCTTTACTTTTGTCCTTATATATTCGTATATACAATGCATGATCGGTCCTCTTTAGGGGTTTGGTACAATTCATTTTTGCTTCTGCTGCGCATTCGTTTAGGCATCAAATCCCAACATCACATTTATTTGAAAACAAGATGAATGAGTTCAGAACCATTCAAAAGGCCGATGAGATGCTTAAACAAGAAAACCTACAGCTCTCTCTTTCAAGTTTAGAGCTGATGGACGAAAACGACCTGATGAAAAATAACTATAAAAATATGTCTCTGTATTGTGAAAACAACAATATCATTCATGAAACACTCATGGAAACCAATCATCAACTTGCAACCAAACTAAATGAGGTAAAAACTCATAATAAATTCAAGACAAATGATTATGCTTCGTTAGAAGCTAGAATATAACTTCTCGAGAAAAGATAAGGAGAACTCGAGACCATCCTCAAGTCCTTTGAGAAATCATTGAGAAGGATGAAAGACATCTAAAGCACTAGGCAGCACAACCAAAGAAAATGTGACTTGGGATACGACTAGTTCTCCCACAAAATCAAAACTAGTATGGTGTTTGTCAAAGGAGGGGAAACCATTCCAGAACCTGAAGATTCCCCAAAGAATGTTCCTATAAAGGTTACAGCTGCCCCTTCTCGGACAGCAAATGCTACCATTCCGCCACCCAGCTGATATCATAAGCAGCGGAAACCCCAGTCTCATAGACCCATAAGACGAAATACCAGTAATCAACAGTATGCTCCTCGAGCATACCAACAACATCAGTAGTCGGCTAGAAGGGAAGTTGTACCTAAATATCAATGTTATGCACCTCACTACTACCAACAGTACAGTGCCCGTAGATATGGGTACATGAAACCAATTATTTGTCCTGTAAGCAAATTGTCGAGGAGTTCTATCAACAGCAAATCTAGGAATCCAACTGGAAACCCAGAAGACAAGAAACAAGGCAGAAGAATATGGTTCCTCCTCCAAGACAGCAACCTTACTGGAGCCAAAACACCAAATTTTACATGCATACTAACCATGCTGACAGCGATTACGTGCCTGCCCCACGTAAATCTCGCAAAACAGGACCAAATGTGACCTACAACAAATCCATTGCTGTCAGGCAAATATGGGTACCTAAAGGTATTAATAACCAAGGACCAAAAAATCAAAGGGAATCTAAATCTACTTAATCTTTTTGATTACAGGATTGAGTAGAAGGACGTCTGAAACTTCAATAGCGGATGTTCTCGCCATATGACAGGAGATATCACCAAGTTGTCACACTATGAATAACGTTGCGGTCCAAATATGCGATTCTGTGACAAATCCAAAGGAAGAACAAAAGGAAAAAGAACCCTGCTTGTAGGAAAATTCAACGTCGCCGACGTAACCTATGTAGAAGGACTACAATATAATTTACTTAGCATTATCCAGTTATAATAGTTCTCGATTAAATTCTATCTAGATCACTATAGGGTGAAGGACACCAAGACCAAGCAAATTGTCCTTACAGAAAGTCGGTCAGGTAACATGTATAATGCTGATTAGAAACCCACTAGTACCGTAATTCCTCATTTTGTTGCCAAAGGCACTGCAGATCAAAGTTGGCTATGGCACAAGAGAATGTCACATATCAATTTCAAGAGCATCAACAAGTTAGCTCAACAGGGAATGGTTAGAGGCTTGCCCGATATCTCATTTCATAAAAAGAGTGTCTGTGGACCCTATCAGAAAGGCAAGCAGGTCAAGACTTCTCTGAAGAACAAACCATACCTTTCCACCTACATGGTCCTGGATTTGCTACATATGGATATCTGCGGTCCTGTAGACCCTGTCAACCTGGGAGGTAAGTGTTGGGATTTGGTGATAAAATCGAGTTACGCAGCGAAAAAATACACCGGTCTAAACAGATACAAACGAACCCTTGTGTGTGGTAGGGAGAAAGGGAATGGGGCGGCTACATGTTGTTTGGTGAGAAAATGAGCCGAGCCACTCGGTTCGTGTATCAGATGTTCGCACATATAGTCCGTTAAGTACACTTCATTTTATTTCAAATGTATTTATACTTAATTAATTAATCCAATTAATCAATGTTATCAAATACAAAATTATAATATATTTCCAAGAAATAATTATTTATTAATAAAATTAATCACCCAGTAATTAATTTCAACTCACAAGACCACTATGATTTGTCAAATAAATCAAATTAGATATCCAATATTCAACATTAATAAAGAGATAATAAATACATATTTTCTCAATCAAATATCCTTGTGCGCGACTCTATAGGTCCGTCTAAGTTGGCAATGGGAAGAACCAAGGAGTACGGGCAACACCTAGCAAATCTAGTGCTCCGGACCGTAACCAACTAAGAACGTATAATCGGATCAATAAAAAATCATTATGTCGTGAATTCTGTATATATATAAACCCTTCAATCATATATCCTGGTCAAATATTAGGGTCACGGTAAAGTCAAACCCTATTATAACTTGATTCTATGTATTTGTTAATGCAAACTGAGATCACCGAGCTCTCGTGTCTCAAATACTGTTAGTATTATGCTCTAAGTCTACTGTTTAATAATATAATATGGAGAAATTTCTTATTATAATATTGAATTAATATTCTGCTTACGATCATCTAGAATGTGACTTGATAGTAAAGCTCGTTAAAGCATTAAAGAATGTTTATTCTAGATATCCCTAGTAATATGATTACTAGTATGATAATGATATGATGGCTATGTTTTACTGATCATGAACATGAGATGTTATATCACGTCATAGATACATGCAGAGACATCGTATTGGACATGACCTAACATAGAGAATTATATATGTATGAAGTCATTTTGTTATATATTATTTAAGTCCTTATTACCTAACGACACTACAGTTTCCTACATAATGAGTATCACATTTTAACACAATACCAATGTCTTCCGTAACAAGGGACCATACAGTTTGTGATTGGATATGGTACGATTTATGCAGAGGGAAGTAGTTTTGTCCAGAGGGGACTTGTCCCTCCTATAAAACGTAGAAGATATCCACGGGCCCTTAATAAGTTAAATTGTTTAAATGTATGGCCATGCTCAAATTGATCAATAAAGAGTTATTGATAAATATTTGAATTGGACAATTGTAACTTCAGATCAAGAATATTAATTAAGCTATATAAGGTCGACTTATCCATGCCTTATGATTAATTAGGATATCGCGCAACGAGATGATTATATATTATACAATAACAGGATTTCGTTCGTGCCGTCGAATTAATTCTTTTAATGCGGGTAGTCATAATGTCTAGATAGAGGCCGTTTATGATTTATGTTTCATAAAATTGTTTTGATACTCATTTCCGTATTAATTAGAAGCTACACGGTCACACACTTAAACGAGCAGAGCAGCTATTTTGTTCCGGTTGATTATGGTTGGTGAAAGGGTTGGTGAACCCTTAGCCATGTAGAGGGCTATATAATAGTGTCTTGTGATAGCACCCACACATGACCAAACATAAGAGAAGCCATATTTTGTGTAGAGAGAATTAAAAATCTGATTTTGATATTTCGCTCACTAAAAGTCTTGAAGATAATATTCAAGAGTTGAATAATCAAAAGGATCAAGAATATATCTTCATATCTTTGACGATTGATTCTTTGATAAATATAAGCATTTAGAATGCTCATATAATCTTCATCTTATCTTGTGATGTTCTTTAATAACATATTGATTCATAGTTTTTATTTTAGATCAAAGTTCAAGAATATTTGAATAAAATTCTTGGTGTTCTTGTTCTTACCATAATCAAGAACATATCTATATTTAAATTGATTTCAGTGAAATCTTTATTGAATCGGAGCTAGAAATCCGTTAGATGCTCGGGAATTGTTCGTATTGTGGATACAGTAGAGGACACTCGCTTCTTGCAACGTCTCTAGAAGGCTCGATCGAAAACACGCTACAATAGGTAACAATCTTGATCTTCGTACTTTGATAATATACTTGGATCCTCGGAGGGTTTTATATATTATATTTATACTTCCACTGCACTATTTTGATATATGATGAGATCATAAATCTTATTAGTTCAATAGAAACCCAATAGTGGTATATCGATTTTCATATATGTTGATATATGATTTTCATATATATGATGTATGATGTTTATATATACGATATATAAATTTTATCTATGTATATTTATATATATAGTGATATATATAATTTTAATAGATTTGTGTTTCGATCTATATATATATATATATGATGCCTATCTTAATATATGTATATGGTGATATATATATATATATATTGATTATATGCTTGATCTTGACATATATGATTCTTTGATATATGGAGATTCATGTGATGATTTAGTTCTACTAATAATCTAAGAATCAAAGAACATATGATTTGATCTACATATAATTTTATGTTAGGATTATGAATTTTAAGAGGTGCATATGAACATAAAATTGTTTATGTAAAGATTATGCTCCATTAAAAATTTCATAGAACATAATTATATTTTGATTCCGAGGTTGTATAAATATAGATTTGATCTATTTGATTTATACATTTATATTGTTCTATAGGCATTAGTTGTAGTATACAAGATATGTATACTCAAATACACAATGTTATGAGCAAAAATGAGGGCTACCGAGCAGTCGGGGAAGGGGACTGCGGTCTAGGCCTGAAATGGCCCTGCCATGCAGTCTGATCCTATGGATCGCGATCTGGGCTATTTGGACCGTGATCCAGGCTTCTCGGATCGCGATTCCGGCCAGTTCCGGACCTGTTGCGGGCTCGTTTCTTCGTGTATTCCTGGAAATTAATTTACCATTTTACCCGAGTCAATGTTAAGGCCTCGAAACTTTATAACTTATCGATTGTAGATATTTGGCATATTATATATATTATATAATTTATCGATGGTCAATATTTGGTACATTTTATATATTATGTGCTTGTGAATGCTTAAATGGTTAATGCATTGTGGGTGGTATAGCCGTACTAGATCAATTAGATTGATGAGCCAATTATGGTTGTAATATTCATAATACGACTTGTATGTCATGCCTTCCTATTATCTTGTTGTAATTTCTCTTCTAATCTTACTCTCCTCGAATGTAACTCGAGGTTTCTATTACAAGATGTAAAAATATAGTTTCGAATATTTCTAGCTATAAAAGGAAGACGAAGGAGACGATCAACATACAAGTAATTCAAGAAGAAAGGCATTATCGAAGATTACACCGATTGACCTATTGATTACAAATATCATAATAGGATCTATGGCTATACCACACCACACCATATTGTTCATTTGAATCTATGAGATGCATCATATTTACATTGCATATGACTGTGTGAGATGCATCATATTTTAGCATTTGATTGTATGAGATGCATTATATTTTTATTTGCTTAATAATCGTTATGTCCAAATAAATCAAACTCATTAAAAATTTTACATGTATGAGATACATGGTAATAATTTTGAGATAATCAATTTTTGATAAAATAGTTCTATTAAAATCAATTGATATGAAACATTAGTCTCAAGAGCCAACCATTTTCAAAACACTCGTCAAACTTTCGATCATTTCTAATATGGGTCTGCCAAAGCAGGGTGTATGGATTTTATCTTAAGGAGGCAAGATGAATAAACAAGCTTATACATATGTTTTAAATGGTTAATACTTATATAGGTTATACAAAATGTTTTTGGACCTATGGCTTATTTGGGATTAATACGATTAAAACGACATAAGTTGTCATCCAAAATGATAATCTAAAGCATTTTTTAATTACAAAGGAAATGCCAAAGCTGTGTCTGTGGTTATTTGATCATTAGATTATAATTCATGTATGTGTATGTGATAAATAATATTTGAGACTAACATATTGACATAAGATGTCATCTCTATTGATAAAAAAATAAACTTCTTTTATTTGCGAGGGACATGCCATAGCTGTGCTTGCATTTATTTGATCGTTAGATTTTAAAATCAATATATCTCACGAATAACATTGCATATTAATATTGTATAATAAATGGCGTCAATCAATACAAACTAATTGCGATCAATTCTTGACAAAGAAAAACTTTCTGGCACTAATTACCTTGATTAGTCAAGGAACTTGAAATTGTTCTCAAAGCTGAAAAGAAGCAGTATATTCTGGAAAACCCAATTCCTGATGAACCGGAATCAACCGCCACCAAAGCTAAAAAAGATGCTTATAGTAAGCATATGAATGATTCTTTGGATGTGACATGCCTTATGCTAGCAACCATGAACTCAAAGCTGCAGATACAGTTCGAGGACATGGAACCTTATGAAATGATGGTCAGCTTAAGGAAATGTTCCAGGAGCAAGCCCGTCAGGAGAGGTTTGCCACTACAAAGGCATTGAATGGTTGTAAAATGTATTTAGGTACTTTTGTGAGTGCTCATGTCCTTAAGATGAAGGGCTACATTGAGCATCTTGAAAGGCTAGGAGCTTCTATCAGTCAGGAACTTGCTACAGATATGATCTTAGCATCACTGCCTTCAGAGTACTATCAGTTTGTAGTAAACTTCAACATGCACAACATGGAGAAAACTATTACTGAGTTCCATGGTATGCTAAAAAAAACTGAGACAAACATTAAGAAAGTTGTTTCTAAAGTTTTAATGGTTCAAAAGAAATGAAATAAAAAGAAAGGGAATAAGATGGCCCCGAAAGATAAAAGTAATGGTAAAATGCAAATGTTGCCTAAACCTAAACCTAAACCTTTCAATAAGTCACCAAAACAACCCAAAGAATGGGCTTGCTACCACTGCAATGAAATTGGTCATTGGAAAGGGAATTGCAAGGCCTACCTAGAAGAAATGAGGAAACGGAAGAGCAGTGAGACTGCTGCTTAATAACGTTCACGGATGACTTATGCAGATTCGGATATATCTACTTAATGAGTCATAAGTTTGAGTCATTTATGAAGTTCAAGCAATTTCAAAATAAAATACAAAATCAGTTAGGTAAAACTATTAAAGCACAATGATCAGATCGTGGGGATGAATATTTGAGCCATGAATTTGACGATCATCTCAAAAGTTGTGGAATTATTTCTCAAGTAACTCCAACTGGAACACCTCAATAGAATTATGTGTCAGAACGGAGAAAGAGAACCTTGTTAGACATGGTTAGATCGATGATGGGTCAAGCCGATCTTCCAATTTCTTTTGGGGTTATGCCTTAGAGACCGCTGCGTTCATTTTAAATTGAGTACCATCTAAATTAGTTCAAATCACACCATATGAGATATGGACAAGGAAACAACCTTTTTTGTCTTTCCTTAAGATTTGGGGTTGTGAAGTTTATGTGAAGCGTCTTATCACTGATAAATTATCACCCAAATCGGATAAATGTCTTTTTGTGGGATATCCTAAGGAAACTAAAGGATATTACTATTACATCCCATCAGAGAACAAAGTGTTTGTTTGTCGATCCGGAGTATTCCTTGAAAACGAATTTATTTTCAAGAAAAGTAGTGGGAGTAAAATAACTCTTCATGATATGATAGAGCCACAAATAGATACTGAACCTTTAGATAGAACTGATTTAAACTCACGTAGAGATGTTGAGACCACTTCTTCTATACCAGCTCCGCTTAGGTCTATATATAATCATCGTGAACCTGAGAGATATGGATTTATAATCAAAGATGACAAAAATGTGGAACTCATGGATCTAGATAAACCCACAACCTTCAATGAAGCAACTACTAGCATTGAATGCAAAAGTTGGCTTGAAGGGATTAAATCTGAAATGCAATCCATGTATGCTAATCAAGTATGGACTTTGATTGATATTCCTGAAGGTTCCAAAGAAATTGGTTGAAAATGGATCTTTACGAAGAAAAAGGACATGGATGACGTTGTACGAACATATAAATCACGACTAGTGGCGAAGGGATACAGACAGGCTCGTGGTATTGACTATGATGAAACCTTTTCGCCAGTCGTAATGATAAAATCAATTACAATTATACTTGGCATCGCATCATATTATGACTATGAGATCTGGCAAATGGATGTCAAAAATGCTTTTCTTAATGGGAAGTTTGATGAGGATGTGTATATGATACAACCTAAAGGTTTTGTCGATCCTAATAATCTTAATAAAGTATGTAAGCTTCTTAGAGCCATTTATGGTTTGAAGCAGGCATCCCAGAGTTGGAATCTTCATTTTGATGAAAAAATCAAAGAGTTTGGTTTCATTAGAAATCAAGACGATCCTTGTGTATACAAGAAGATTAGTGGGAGCATAATTGTTTTTCTAGTACTCTATGTAGATGATATCCTACTCATTGTAAATAACATCCCTACTTTGCAAAGTGTTAAGCTTTGGCTAAGTAAATGTTTTACAAAGAAGGACTTAGGGGAAACTGCCTATATAATGGGTATAAGAATTTTAGAGATAGATCTAAAAGGCTTCTTACCCTAAGTCAAAGTATATATGTTAACAAGGTACTGAAACAGTTCAGTATGCTTAATAATAAGAAAGGGTTCTTACCTATGTCACATGGCATAAAGCTCAGTAAAACTCAAAGTCCTTGTTCGAAGGAAGAGAGAGCTAGAATGAGCTTGATACTTTTATGCTTCGGCTATAGGATCTATCATGTATGCCATGATATGTATTAGACCAGATGTATCATTTGCATTGATTGCAAGCAACAAATACGAGTCCGACCCTGGTGAGGCTCACTGGACTGTCGTCAAAAGCATACTGAAGTGTAACACCCCGAGATATTCGAAGTATATTACAGCGCCGTGGACCCCTACATGGGACCCACCAGGCTACAAACAAGAAGACTCCACTCGACTAACCATCTCGGTTAGCGAGGACACACATTAAAATGATATGACATAACAAGATACGCCCGGAGCAACCGGCGAAATAAGCATCAACCGACAATGTAATAATCTTAAAGTATTACAATACGGAGTTTGAAATGAAAAGCCTAAGTACTCGCGAGTACAATCTATAAGTTTATAATTGTGAGAACAACCAAATCGAAATGGACAAAAGAAATAAAAAGACCCAAATGCACATGTCAACGACCCAGGCCAACATCCTCGTACTGTCCCGGTGCTCGCTCGTCCGGATAATCATCACCTGAAATCCATAATAAGAATTTCCCCAAAACGGGTCCCCAGAGGGGTTAGCAACTACGCTAATACAAGTAATCAAGGCAAACCAATCGCTTACACATTTCATAGCACATGCACCAATATCATTTCAAAACCAAAACTAGACATGTCTTTTCCGGAAACAAATAGTCATAATTAATTTGCCTAGGACCGGGACGAAGCCACGAATCCCACTCGAGGCCTCTAAGGACCCTCCCGAGCTGGCCACTTTCATAAAACAAATCAAGCACCACACGTCACCTAGGACCGGGACGAAGCCACGAATCCCACTCGAGGCCTCTAAGGACCCTCCCGAGGTGGCTAGCGAAACAAGCTCATGAATCCAGGACGAAGCCATAGATTCCCTCCGTGATCCCGTCGGACCCTCTCGAGGTGAGCAAATCACACACAATATACATTACCATTTCACGTTAAGCATAGAGGTTTCCAAAAATACTTGCCTTGAATAATTGACGACGCAACGAACGGAAAGGATAATCACCGGCGAACGCTAGGAATCAATGGAACCGAACGTAACGATTCGAAGAATACAATCACAACCATTTCTAGATGAATATGGAATTGGAATACACCCGAAAAACCGCCTACAATTCATGTATATTCGTATATAAACAACAACGAGGGTGGACCACAACCAATCCCTCTCGATTCCGCAAAAACTACGAAACATACCATGAATCCGTAGGGAAACTAAGAATACCAACAAGATTAATCATAATCATCATGAATTCACCAACAAAACGGAATGTTAATCATAATCATCATGGATCGGAAGAAAATCCCAAAACCCCCAAATCGCCCAAAAGTAGGGTTCTAAGAGATTTACCTTGGATTGATGATGAAGAACACAAGTAGGTGTTGTTAATCTACTTCAAAAACTCAAGGTAGAGGATGCCGGAAATAATCTAAGGGAAGAATCGCTCGGAAATCGCCTGGAGAAGTTCTGCGTCGCGGGGAGAGAAGAAATGAAAATAATGTGTTCATGTGGGTCAACTCTCTGGTTTATATAGCCCGGGAGTGTTAGCGCGCGCTAATCCTCAAGGGTAGCGTGCGCTAACGGGATAAAATTACAGGCCAAAACAGTTAGCGTCCAGTCCAGTAGCCAGACTTCTGGCCGTTAGCGTGCGCTACCCCAAACGTAGTGTGTGCTAATAACCTCTCGGTAGCGCACGCTATCGACCAATAGCGTGCGCTACCTGGACATCAGCCGAGTCCAGAAGCAACTGTCAGTACACACCTGATCCAGTTAGCGTGCGCTATCGACCAAACATAGCGTGCGCTAAAGTGTATCGGTAGCTCGCGCTATCGACCAATAGCGTGCGCTACCCGGGCATCAGTAGAGTCCAGTGGCAAACTGTCCAGTACTGGACATCCGCACTAGCGCACGCTACTGGGCGTCTCAGCGTGCGCTAACTCCCAACATTAGCGTGCACTAGGCTACGTAGCGTACGCTAATCCACCAGTCCAGAGGACTGGAATCAGCACTGCCACTCCCAGGGCATGCCCTCTAGCGCGCGCTTCGAAATGGTCGTAGCGTGCGCTACTAAGTGACACCTAGCGTGCGCTATGCAGAAAATATAGCGTGCTCTAGGTACGAGATATAAACGGTCCAAAACACCGGAATATGAACGAAACATTAAACGGAACATCTCAACAGGCATCATAACGTAGAATGGATCCACGGCAACCCCGAAACGGCGGTTCCGCACAACAATAACAGGAATCAAATCAATAGATAGTAGGAAAGATACACTGAAAGATACACGAGGGTCACTACTATCGTGAAATGCGCCGAAAAAGAAAAATACAAGGGAAAGAAAAATGCGGATATTACATTCTACCCCTCTAAAAACAAGTTTCATCCCGAAACTTAAGAAACAAACAACTCAGGGTACCTAGCACGCATGCTATCCTCGGTTTCCCAAGTTGCCTCCTCGACACCATGTCTCGACCACTGCACCTTGACCAAAGGGATGGTCTTATGCCTCAGTCGTTTCTCCTGATGCTCTAAAATCTTCAAAGGACGCTCCTCAAAAGTAATATCCTCGGCAACGTGAATCTCCCCATAGTCGATGATGTGACTAGGATCCGGGACATATTTCCTCAGCTGGGAAACATGAAAAACGCTATGAACATGACTCAGGGCTGGGGGTAGCGCCAAATGGTATGCCAATTCAGCGACTCGCTCGAGAATCTCAAAGGGTCCAATAAATCTTGGACTCAACTTTCCCTTTTTCCCGAAACAGAAAAATTCTCTCGTCGGCGACACCTTCAGCAAAACGTGGTCTCCCACCTCAAATTCTAAAGGTCGACGACGGACATCGGCATATGACTTCTGTCGACTCTGGGCAGTCAACATCCATTCTCGAATTAATTCTATCTTCCGTCTCGTCTCTAAAACGACATCCGGTTCGGTCCCGACCAAATCGGACGCCTCATTCCAACAAATCGGTGATCGACATCGCCGTCCATAAAGTTCCTCATACGGTGCCATCCGAATCGACGCGTGCCAACTATTGTTGTACGTGAATTCGATCAATGGCAAATGCTCCTCGATGTTGCTCGATCGAGGGCACAAGCACGCAACATGTCCTCGAATGTCCGGATAGTGCGTCTTGGTATCCATCATTTGGGGATGAAAAGAGGTACTCAAATGCAAACGGGTACCCAACGCCTTATGCACCGCCTGCCAAAAGTGCGATACGAAATGGCCATCACGATCCGAAACAATAGACTTCGGAGTACCGTGAAGCCTCACAATCTGCGCGATAAACACACGAGTCAACTTTTATGGACCCCAAGTGTCCTTGATGCCCAGAAAATGTGCCGACTTGGTCAGACGATCAACAATCACCCATACCATATTCATGCCCGACCTCGATCTCGGCAAATTCGTAACAAAATCCATAGATATATCTTCCCATTTCCATTCTGGAATGGGAAGTGACTGCAATAACCCAGCCGGTCGCTGATGCACGATTTTGACCTGCTAACAAGTCAAACATCTCGCTACAAACTGCGCGACTTCCACCTTCATATAATTCCACCATAAATTCCTCCTCAGGTCCTTGTACATCTTACTCGAACCAGGATGAACGGAATAAGGTGTAGCATGGGCTTCACGCAAAATACTCTGTCTCAATTCTGAGTCATTCGGTACACAAAGCCGACTCCGAAATCTCAAAATACCGTCCTCGTGAATCACAAACCCAGGAGACTTTCCCTTAAGAGCGCTCTCTCAGATTTGAGTAATCATCGGATCCTCTAATTGCTTCAGCTTAATTTCATCGATCAAAGACGACGAAATCTCTAAAGCACAAAGTTGCCCGACAGCTCCAGGCAACAAAACCTCAACATCTAACTCGATCAAAGCCCGTCGAAGCTCAGACTGAGGCGTAAGGACCTCAAGCGTTCGCAATGCGATCGGTTTCCGACTCAAGGCGTCGGCCACGACGTTCGCCTTGCCCGGATGATAAAGGATTTCGAGGTCATAATACTTAATCAGTTCTAACCACCTCCTCTGCCTCATATTCAACTCCCGCTGAGTAAATATGTATTTCAGGCTCTTATGATCGGTAAAAATCTGACATGTAGAGCCGAAAAGATAGTGACGCCAGATCTTGAGTGCGAACACAACTGCCGCTAACTCCAAATCATGAGTAGGGTAGTTCAGCTCATACGGCCTCAACTGTCTCGACGCAAAGGCAATGGTTTTGCCGTGCTGCATCAATACGCACCTAAGACCCTGACCCGAAGCATTGCTATAAACGGCGAATCCCTCGTTGCCATATGGCAACGCCAAAACCGGAGCTGAAGTCAAACGCTTCTTCAGTTCCTCAAAACTCGACTGTCTCTCGTCATTCCAGACGAACTTCTCGGATTTCTGGAGCAACTGTGTAAGTGGCCGAGCTAGTTTTGAGAAACCCTCGATGAACCTACGGTAGTAGCCAGCCAAACCCAAGAAACTACGGACCTCCTTCACATTTGTGGGCGGTGCCCAATCCAACACTGCCTCAATTTTCTGCGGATCCACACGAACTCCCTCGGCTGAAATCACGTGACCCAAAAACATCACTTCCTTCAGCCAGAACTCACATTTCGAGAACTTCGCATAGAGTTGCTCGGTCCTCAAAATGTCTAACACTATCCGCAAATGATGGGCATGCTCTTCCTCATTCCTCGAATAGATAAGAATATCGTCAATAAAGACGACGACACACTTATCCAAATACTCGATAAAGACTTTGTTTATCAACTGCATGAACACTGCCGGCGCATTAGTTAACCCGAAAGGCATAACTACAAACTCATAATGTCCGTATCTCCTCCGAAAAGCCGTTTTCGGCAAATCGGACTCCCTCACCCGGAGCTGATAGTACCCCGATCTCAAATCAATCTTTGAGAATACCTCGGGAGGGTACTTGTTCTTGATGGTCACCTTGTTCAGTTCACGATAGTCGATACACAAACGTAGTGAACCATCCTTCTTACGCACAAACAGGACCGGTGCGCCCCAAGGCGAGGCGCTCGGTCGAACATACCCCGACTCAAGAAGTTCACTCAACTGTTTCTTCAACTCGGCCATCTCTAAATGTGCCATGCGATACGGCGCCTTCGAAATTGGAGCCGCGCCCGGCTCTAACTCTATGGCAAACTCGACCTCACGATCCGGTGGCAATCCCGGTAACTCGTTAGGAAATACATCACGAAACTCACAAACGACTGGAATCGACGAAAGTTCGACTCCACCATTCTCCGCCTTCAAGGCGTAACACCAATAACCAGTACACCCCTTTCGCAGGAGTTCCATCGCCTTCAAGGCGTTAATAACAAACCTCTGGTTTCTCTTTCGCCCCGTGAAAGAGTGTTCAGTGCCGTCCTCGTCTAACATGGTAATGATCCGCGTGCGGTAGTTCATGATTGCACCATGCCGCTCGAGCCAATCATCCCCGAGAATCAAATCCTCACCCTCGATACCTACAACAATAAGATTAGAGGGCCAGACCCTCTCACAAATAAACACAGAACAGTCCCGGACCTCTCGATCACCGACAATTCTATCACCGCTAGGAAGTTTAATGATGAAAGGCTCGCAAGGTGACAAGCAGTCGAGACTCAAACGGCGTACACACTCTAGAGAAATGAATGAATGCGTAGCACCCGAATCAAAAAGAACACCGACAGTTTGAGAATGGATATGAACGGTACCTGTCGCCACAGTAGCCGCTGGATCATCGGCCCTCCTCATCTCGTAGATACGCGGCTGGGCAGAGCTGACCTCGGAAGCTCCTCCTCTAGCGGGCTGACCCCGACCCCTACCTCGGCCGACACTCGGCAGTGGCGGCGGAGCGAATGAGCCCTGGTTCACACTCGGCTCCATAGGTGCTGGGTGAGAAGAACGGGCGCCGCGAAACTGTGTGAGCTTCTCGCAAAAAGAAGCCTTGTGGCCCGACTGACCACAAGTATGACAAGTCAAAGGTGGACGAGGACAATCCCGGTTCACGTGGCCTGTCTTGCCACAGTTAAAGCATCTGGGGTCCCGGACGAAGGTTCCGGCTGCACTTCGGAAACTCCCAGAGAAACGAGCCGAACCACCCGTGGAAATGTTTACAGGTTGGGATTTCTGATGGCCTCCACTCTTGGGACCAGAAAAATTTCCGGCCGACTTCTGCTTCTTGCTCTCACGAGCCACATCACTTGCCATCACGGACATATCATAAGCAAGAGCTCGACTCTGATAATCCTTCAAAGTAGTGCAAACAAGTCCATACATATAGTCCCGAATGGACAGCTTCATCCTCCTGGAAAAATGAAAAATTTTGTCACTCTCTTCGACAACTTGGGTGTTCACATAGCCCAATTCCTTGTTAAAATCGGCAATGGCTTGAGATACGGGGATATCCCATGGTTGAGCATCATAGAAAGCATGTACCCGAGCCTGTCTGACCGGCCACGGGCAATACTCGGTCTCCATCAATTCCTGAAATTCGGCCCACGAAGCAACATGATCTTTTGGCCCCACGGCTTCCCCAATCAATAGGGACCTTGCGGTCCTCGGGACAGTTGGTGGCAACGAAGACTTTAGATACCTCCTTGATCCACCCTTCCCAGCCGATCGGGTCCGAAGCTCCCGAAAACTGAGGAGGATGCATCTTGATGACATCCTGAAGCCAGCGATCCGCTCCGCCCGGATTAGCATGGGCCTGATCAGGGTTCTGGACCACCTGAGCTATAGCCGCCATTTGGTTAACCATTTGCTGCATAACGGCCGCAATACCAAGGTCGGCGCGCTCCTGAGAAGAAGCATGACTGTGACGGTCACCGGTACTGCCGACTGCCGAAGAATGCGACGTGGCTGCCCCACCGGCTGCCCCACGTCCTCGGTCGCGTCCACGACCACGACCACGACCACGACCACGGTTTCCTCCGGCATCCATA
Source organism: Orobanche coerulescens (assembly GCA_033398695.1). Classification (NCBI taxonomy): domain Eukaryota; kingdom Viridiplantae; phylum Streptophyta; class Magnoliopsida; order Lamiales; family Orobanchaceae; genus Orobanche; species Orobanche coerulescens. The sequence continues at coordinate 90,249,936 of CM065818.1, read as the reverse complement.
CGGGTGTTAAGAGATAACAGAAGTATATTGATGATGAATAAGGGAGAAAAAAAAACAACTATGATTCGAAAAGCGGAAATACTATGCAAGAAAAACAAAGGACTGAATAAGAAAACTTACGAGCACTGGAAGTACCGATATGCTGGCAGCGGTGTGACAATATGCAAAACAAAACATGACTAGACCCAAATAACCAACAAGCCTAGGTATCCATAAACCTAAAGCTCTGATACCATTTCTGTAACACCCCGAGATATTCGAAGTATATTACAGCGCCGTGGACCCCTACATGGGACCCACCAGGCTAAAAACAAGAAGACTCCACTCGACTAACCATCTCGGTTAGCGAGGACACACATTAAAATGATATGACATAACAAGATACGCCCGGAGCAACTGACGAAATAAGCATCAACCGACAATGTAATAATCTTAAAGTATTACAATACGAAGTTTGAAATGAAAAGCCTAAGTACTCGCGAGTACAATCTATAAGTTTATAATTGTGAGAACAACCAAATCGAAATGGACAAAAGAAATAAAAAGACCGAAATGCACATGTCAACGACCCAGGCCAACATCCTCATACTGTCCCGGTGCTCGCTCGTCCGGATAATCATCACCTGAAATCCATAATAAGAATTTCCCCAAAATGGGTCTCCAAAGGGGTTAGCAACTACGCTAGTACAAGTAATCAAGGCAAACCAATCGCTTACACATTTCATAGCACATGCACCAATATCATTTCAAAACCAAAACTAGACATGTCTTTTCCGGAAACAAACAGTCACAATTAATTTGCCTAGGACCGGGACGAAGCCACGAATCCCACTCGAGGCCTCTAAGGACCCTCCCGAGCTGGCCACTTTCATAAAAGAAATCAAGCACCACACGTCACCTAGGACCGGGACGAAGCCACGAATCCCACTCGAGGCCTCTAAGGACCCTCCCGAGCTGGCTAGCGAAACAAGCTCATGAATCCAGGACGAAGCCATAGATTCCCTCCGTGATCCCATCGGACCCTCCCGAGGTGAGCAAATCACACACAATATACATTACCATTTCACGTTAAGCATAGAGGTTTCCAAAAATACTTGCCCTGAATAATTGACGACGCAACGAACGGAAAGGATAATCACCGACGAACGCTAGGAATCAACGGAACCGAACCTAACGATTCGAAGAATACAATCACAACCATTTCTAAATGAATACCGAATTGGAATACACCCGAAAACCCACCTACGATTCATGTATATTCGTATATAAACAACAACGAGGGTGGACCACAACCAATCCCTCTCGATTCCGCAAAAACTACGAAACATACCATGAATCCATAGGGAAACTAAGAATTCCAACAAGATTAATCATAATCATCATGAATTCACCAACAAAACGGAACGGATCGGAAGAAAATCCCAAAACCCCCAAATCGCCCAAAAGTAGGGTTCTAAGAGATTTACCTTGGATTGATGATGAAGAACACAAGTAGGTGTTGTTAATCTACTTCAAAACCTCAAGGTAGAGGATGCCTGAAATAATCGAAGGGAAGAATCGCTCGGAAATTGCCTGGAGAAGTTCTGCGTCGCGGGGAGAGAAGAAATGAAAATAATGTGTTCATCTGGGTCAACTCCCTGGTTTATATAGCCAGGGAGTGTTAGTGCGCGCTAATCCTCAAGGTTAGCGTGCGCTAACGGGATAAAATTACAGGCCAAAACAGTTAGCGTCGATCCAAAGAGCTGACTTGGCCATTAGCGTGCGCTACTCCAAACGTAGCGTGCGCTAATAACCTCTCGGTAGCGCGCGCCATCGACCAATAGCGTGCGCTACGGACAACAATGATTCCGTATAAAGCAGCGGTACACACCTGATCCGGTTAGCGCGCGCTATCGACCAAACATAGCGTGCGCTAAAGTGTATCGGTAGCGCGTGCTATCGACCAATAGCGTGTGCTACCCGGGCATCAGTAGAGTCCAGTGGCAAACTGTCCTATACTGGACATCCGCACTAGCGCACGCTACTGGGCGTCTCAGCGTGCGCTAACTCCCAACATTAGCATGCGCTAGGCTACATAGCGTACGCTAATCCACCAGTCCAGAGGACTGGAATCAGCACTGCCACTCCCAGGGCATGCCCTCTAGCGCGTGCTACGAAACGGTCATAGCATGCACTACTAAGTGACCCCTAGCGTGCGCTATGCATAAAATATAGTGTGCGCTAGGTACGAGATATAAACGGTCCAAAACACTAGAATATGAACGAAACGTTAAACGGAACATCTCAACAGGCATCATAACGTAGAATGGATCCACAGCAACCCCGAAACGGCGGTTCCGCACAACAATAACGGGAATGAAATCAATAGATAGTAGGAAAGATACACTGAAAGATACATGAGGGTCACTACTATCGTGAAATACGCCGAAAAAGAAAAATACAAGGGAAAGAAAAATGCGGATATTACATTAAGTACTTGAGAAGGACTAAATATATGTTCTTGATATATGGTGGTCAAGATAGTGATTTGGTCCTTAATGGCTATGTCGATGCCAGCTTTGAGACAGACCAAGATGATTCAAAATCATAGTCTGGATATATATTTTGCGTGAATGGTGGTACTGTTAGCTAGAAGAGTTCCAAGCAACCTAACCAGAGCCGATTATATAACGGAAGCTGAGTACATAGCCGCTTCGGAAGCAGCTAAAGAAGCTGTTTGGATGAGGAAGATCATTGGTGAACTGGATGTGGTTCCTAGCATTGTTGATCCAGTAAATTTGCATTGTGATAGCAATGGAGCTATTGCACAAGCTAAAACACTAAGATCACAACAAGCATCCAAACACGTACTTAGAAAGCTTCACCTCATTCGAGAAATTGTCACTCGTGGCGATGTGAGGATATGTAAAGTTCACACGGATAATAACATAGCGGATCCTTTAACGAAGCCGCTTTCTCAAGCAAAGAATGATGGTCATATAAAGGCTACGGGTCTTCAGTTTATGTCTGTATAGGACTAAGAGCAAGTGGGAGATTGTTAATATTATGGTATAAGTCTAATGTTTAATAATATAATGTGGAGACATTTATTATTATTATATTAATTATATTATTGAATTAATATTCTTCTTACGATCATCAAGTATATGACTTGATAGTAAAGCTCGTTAAAGCATTAAAGAATGTTTATTCTAGATATCCCTAGTAATATGATTACTAGTATGATAATGATACGATGGCTATGTTTCACTGGTCATGAACATGAGGTGTTATATCACGTCATAGATACATACATGTATAGACATTGTATTGGATATGAACTAACATAGAGAATTATATATAGATTAAGTCATTATAATTCCTCTGATTGTTATATATGATTTAAGTCCTTATTAGCTAAAGACACTAAAGTTTCCTACATAATAAGTATCGTATTTTAACACAATACCAATGTCTTCTGTAAAAAGGGACCATACAGTTTGTGATTAGGTATGGTACGATTTATGCAGAGGGAAGTAGTTTTGTCCAGAGGGGACATGTCCCTCCTATAAAACGGAGAAGATATCCACGGGCCCTTGATAAGTTAAATTGTTTAAATGCATGGCCATGCTCAAATTGATCAATAAAGAGTTACTGATAAATATTTGAACCGGACAATTGTAACATAAGATCAAGAATATTAATTAAGCTATATTAGATCGACTTATCCATGCCTTATGCTTAATTAGGATATCGCGCGACGAGAGGATTAAATATTATACAGTAATGGGATTTCGTTCGTACCGTCGAATTAATTCTTTTAATGCGGGTAGTCATAATGTCTATCTAGAGGCCGCTTATACTTTATGAGTCGTAAAAGTGTTTTTATGCTCATTTCCATATTAATTAGAACCTACAGGGTCACACACTTAAACGAGCAGAGCATCTATTTTGTTCCGGTTGATTATTGTTGGTAAAAGGATTGGTGAACCCTTATCCATGTAGAGGGCTACATAATAGTGTCTTGTGATAGCCCTCACACATGACCAAACACAAGAGAAGAGATATTTTGTGTAGAGAGATTCAAAAATTGGATTTTGATATTTCTCTCACTAAAAGTATTGAAGAGAATATTCAAGAGTTGAATAATCAAAAGGATCAAGAATATATCTTAATATCTTTGAATATTGATTCTTAGATCAAGAAAAGTATTTAGAATATTCATCTAATATTCATCTTATCTTGTGAGCTTGATCTTTAATAACATATTGAATAAGATTCATAGTTGTTATTCTAGATCAAAGTTCAAGAACATTTGAATAAAATTCGTGGTGTTCTTGTTCTTACCATAATCAAGAACATATCTATATTCAAGTTGATTTAAGTGAAATCTTTATTGAATCGGAGCTAGCAATTCGTTAGATGCTCGGGACTTGTTCGTTGTGTGGATACCGTAGAAAATGCTCATTTCTTGCAACGTCTCTAGAAGGCTCGATCGAAAACATGCTACAAGAGGTAACAATCTTGTTCTCCATACTTTGATAATATACTTGGATCCTCGGAGGGTTTTACATATTATATTTATACTTCCACCGCACTATTTCGATATATGATGAGATCATAAATCTTATTAGTTCAATAAAACCCAACAAATACAACTATCTCTAACTGCTTTGGAAAAATACTTATGATCTCATTTTCCATTAACGGCATAGGACATTTACCTGCTCACTTACAGGAGAAAGTATCCTATCTTGGTATTCAGTAGAGACTGCTACTTGCCTGCTAAGTTGCATTTCGAGGTTGACCCTGCCAACTAGTGATGGATCGAACTACTCTAGTGACTAACTTAATGTCACAAGCACATCTCCTACTGAAACCTTAAGTCAAAGATTCACGTATACCTATCACAACCTTTCGATTCAGTCAGTGGCAACCCCAGAGTAAAATCCATGTGACCGAATCAAGGCGAGTCGAGTTCGAGTATACTAATCCCATTAGCATACGTATAACGTGTGCTCCTACTAACCCTTAGTAAATACAAGCACTATACATGTCAAAGTACACGTTATATAAGTCTTGTCTAAACTGTAATATCCGCAATTTCGATTTCCGATAATTTTCTTTTTTTCGGCGGGAGTCCATTTTGACAGCTCGTTTCTGACCGTTTCGTCATTCTGAAAATGTTTAATTCTGCACATTTTGACGTCCGAGTTCGTTTCGGTGTCGTTTTATTGAGTTCCGTGCTTTTTAGCGACTTTTCCGCACTTGAGTTCGATTCTTGTGAATCTCATCCGAAACTCTTGCTTCGAGTTTCTCGTAAGTTCATTTAATGTTATTATTCATGTTTCGAGCTTTGGCTTGGTGTTTCGATTGTTAATCGTGTATTTCGGACGTTTTGGACCATTTTCGTAATTTCCCAAAGTTTGGGATAATTACTTACCGTTGTCGAATTTCGAGCCTTCGGGTGGTCGGAATCGTGTGTTCACTTAGTGCTCGGATTCGTCTTTGCGAGTTCATCGTAACCGTATCTTCGATTCATATTCCGGTACGGGTTTCGGGGTCGTCCGAGTCGTCGGAGTTGGCCACGGCCGAGTCATGGTCGGGCATTTTAGGGCCAGGCCACACTTGGTCGAGTTACGGCCGTAAGGGTCCGGCAGTTATGGCCGTAAGGCCTGTTACGTACATAAGCCCTGGCCGGTTACGTACGTAAAACTTCCGGCAGAATTGGGCAGTTAGTTTGGCCATGGCCGGTTACGGCCGTAAGCCATGGCCGATTACGTACGTAAGCGTTCGGCAGGTACCGGCTATTTAAGGCCTGGGCATCGGGTCACTCGGCTATTTCCACTTTTCTTCTTCGTTTTTCGCGATCCTTCGATAGAAATCGATGGTATTGATCGGAGATTAGTAATACATCAGTTGGGAAGTTTGAATCATGATTATTATCATCATCTAATCAGTGTTCTTCATCCGAATCAAGGTATTTTAGCTTGAACCCTTGTTTTTAAAGATTTTGGGGATTTTCCTTTTGATTTCGATTCTAATCCATTTTTGATCAATTAATTGTTGTATAAACATTTTTTTGAACTTGTTCTACAGATTGAATACTCGTATCTTTGGTTCGTTCGACCCGAGGGGTGATTTCTTTGTTCTTGAAGGGTCTTGAACATTTACTGTTCGATTAAATGTTCGAATGAGTTCCATTCGATAGTTGTTGGGCTTTCCATTATTTTTGGCCTTGATTCTCGTTGTAATCATGTTTTATTGTTCCTTCCGGAGGATTATAGGTGCTCGAGGATTTCGAGTTGAATCTCGTTGGTGTTTGATGATTCGTGTGGTGTTATTCCAGTAGTAATTTCGGTGCTATCGCGTTCTCGATAGTGTTCGGGAATTCGAGGGCTACCCAGCCATATCCGTTCATTTTTCCATTGCTCGTGGTATCGAGGCAAGTATATTGTCCATACAATTCTTGTTTTGTGAATATGATAATTAGTGATCGTCTCTATGTGTTTGTTTGATTGTTTGATTTGAACTTTCAAAAGATTCGATTTAGCCTCGTTAAGGGCTCACTTTCAAAACATGTGTGTTTAGTGAATATTGAGCCCCGTGAATGGTTAAGTGAACCCTATGAATTCGCTTGTTGTTGTTGTGCTTTGATAATATATATATATATATATATTATCTCTTTTCGGTGCGTTGTGATTTGACAATTGTGCCGTGCTTTGCGTTTGTTGCCTTTTGGTGGATTACTTGGATATCCTTGGTGTGATATGTGATTTGTGTGAATGTGTTTCGCTAGCAAGCTCAGGAGGGTCCTTAAAAGCCTCAGGTGGGATTTGTGGCTTCGTCCTGGTCCTAGGCAATGCCTGTGCGTGTATGTTTTGTGAATGTATTTGCTCACCTCGGGAGGGTTCGACGGGGCCATGGAGGGAGTCCAATGGTATAGCCCTGGATTCACGAGTGAAACTTCACGAGTACGTGTGTATGTTTTTTGAATGTATTTGCTCACCTCGGGAGGGTTCGACGGGGCCACGGAGGGAGTCCAATGGTATAGCCCTGGATTCACGAGTAAAACTTCATGCGTTGGTATTGATTTTTTTTGTACGTTGGGGACACGTGACTTGGGTTTTAACCCTGTATTTTGTTGTTGGTTTCATTTGTGCGAATAAAACTTTTGTGTTGTGACCCCCTTGTCGATTTTGGAAAGAGAAGGATTCGATAATCCTAAATGGTTTTACGTTGAAAACTCCCGTGGGTATTTTAAAAGTTTTTTAAATTGTCCTCTCGATTTACGATCAGTTTTACCCAGACTCTTGCCTCAGGAAGTACTTTTCATTATGTTTGGATCTTTGAGGATTCCTGGTTATTGTTATTCGTGGAATGTGAATTATATGGCTCGTATTTCTGTTTTATACTTGCACTAGCAAAATAGTGGAGTTTTGCTAACCCCCGAGTATTCGGGGGGTGGATGTCTATTTTTGCATTCAGGTTTTGGGAGCATAACACAGGGTCGGCACGAAGGATGATGAAAGATGATCGATACTAATCACATGTTGAACCGTATATTGTTATTTTGGTTCAGTTGTATTTCTTTTCAGCTGCAGTATTTTTCCCCGTTGTACGGGAGTATATTATATTTTGACCCCTACGTGGTCATGCATTGGAACTGAGTTGTATATTATTATTGAAAGACCAAATCGGTCTACTGAGTCATTGTAGCCTTAATGGCATTGTTGAGTTGTTCAAACGTCGTTACCAGCCTGATAGATCCTTGAGGAAAGGTTCTATGGCGTGTACTATCCCTGAGCGGATTGGGGGTGTTACAGAAATGGTATCAAAGCTTAGGTTGTGGAAACCTAGGCTGTCGGGTCAGTGGTGTCTATTGAGTTTTGTCTCGTCGGATTTTGTTTGACTGAGTTGTGTCGCGATGCGTAACCTGAGTTTGTTGGTCGTGATTAGTATCGTGGGGCGATCATTATCTTCGTGCGATCTGTGGATGTAAGTCTCCCTTCTTTGTGTTGTGCCTCGTGTGACATGAGCTGCTTGTATGATTAAATCATTGAGTGATTGAATCCTTCTGTGGATTTTGATTTCGTGATATGTGGGTATTCGACTCTAATATTTTATTTATATGAGGAGCGGTGTCGCTGCTAATGTATTTTCGAACTGTATTTTATCCGCTGCGTGAGTCCTTTCAAAATGACTTTAAGTATTTTGCAAACTGGGATCTATTTCGTAAAACCGATTCCCTAAATCGAGTTTTGGCATTTTTGCCTTGAATGTTTTATGATGGTTTGATAAAGGATTTTGTGAGTTTCGGGCATTCTGGCCTATTGAATTTTTAAAAACCTTGAGTATCTTAGAAAATAAATTTCGAGACGTACCTTTTAAAATGAATTATTTTCTCGTGGTACTTTTAAAGTGCCACAGTACGATTCAAAATTATTCCAGTCGAGGACCAAAACAATTTGAGACATTTTCAACTATTTATAAATGCTTTGCTTAGACCCGAGGGTCGAATATTTCTGAAAGTCTTTCACCAAAAGGAAAGTGTCCTCGTTTTATCAAGCACAAGATGGTTTTCAAAGTCTCGATAATAGTGTCTGTACTATTTTTTGAAGGGTGATACTCGAGATCAACTAGTGTTTCCAAAATCTTTTTCTTCAAAGGTGGTTTTCATTTTTAAAACCTGTCATTCCTGTTTACGGTCCGGTAATATTTGTATGATGTTCGCACTTTCGTTAGGGTGTTAACCCTCGAGTTATGATTGAATTGGTGGCATGAACGTTAAGTCATTTTCCGCGAATTTGTAGTGTTAGCCCTCTGTGAGAGGTGAGATGTTGATATTGAATGTTGTCGCTTTGTGGTGATTGGCATGTGAACGCACTTATGTGAGCTGTTAAAGCTTGGGATTGTACGTGCATGTACATGTGTGATTGTTTCATGATGTTTTGTGATTATGTGACGGTTATCGTTCGGGCCGTTGAGATCGCCGAACGATACCGTCGTTTCTGTGATTGTGTGTAAGTGAGTTGCCTTACGTTGATATGTTGTACTGAATTGGCATCTCTGGTATGTTGTTTTGCGATGTTATATTCCATTATACCTAGCAGTCGTATTTTCGGTATGCCGAGGCCCTTCGACTGTTTTGTGCCGGGGGCATGCACGTGCAAATTGTCCTTCTCGTCAGTAACGCTTTTCAAGTGTGAACTTCAGAGTCATTACTCGATCATTGTTTTTCGATCGTTGTTGTTCGATCGTGGTTGTCTGACTGTTGCTGCCTGATCTCGTACCGCGAAGAATTGTCGTTCACCGTTAGTCTGTGGTTTCGAGTGTGGCCAGGTGGGTCACCGAGCCATGCATTGCGAGACGGTAGCTGAGGGTTTTGGGGATCGAGGTCGCGTCTCTGCTCCGAAAGGACGCGTAGATGCCTAGTGTGGTTTTGAGGATTTCGGCGTAGTCCGAACTGTTTATGATTGTCCTTGTGGATCGTTTTGTTTTTATTTCTGTTTTCTCGACTGTGCGTGTTTCCTTGTATTAGGTGCTTTGTGTTTTGTGATTGTTCAGATAATTGACTTTATTGTATTATCTGTTTTGATGACGCTTGTCACTTGTTGGTTTTATTATAACTCTACCGGCGACGTTGTGTTGGTCGTCGTGGAGCGTGTTTTTCACGCCGTATATTCCATTGTGTTGCTTGTAATTTTTCGCCGTTGGGCGTAAGTTACGCGTTTCTTGTGTATCTCATTGAGTTTTCCTGGTAGGATATTGCTTCTCCCTACTTGTTTTAAGTTTCGGGACGAAACTTCTTTTAAGGATGGTAGTATGTAATATCCGCAATTTCGATTTCTGATAATTTTCTTTTTTTTCGGCGGGAGTCCGTTTTGACGGCTCGCTTATGACCGTTTCGTCATTCTAAGAATGTTTAGTTCTGCACTTTTCGACGTCCGAGTTCGTTTCGGTGTCGTTTTGTTGAGTTCTGTGCTTTTTAGCGACTTTTCCGCACTTGAGTTTGATTTTTGTGAATCTCATCTGAAACTGTTGCTTCGAGTTTTTCGTAAGTTCATTTAATGTTATTATTCATGTTGCGAGCTTTGGCTTGGTGTTTCGATCGTGTATCGTGTATTTCAGACGTTTTGGGCCATTTTCGTAATTTCCAAAAGTTTGGGGTAATTACTTTCCGTTGTCGAATTTCGAGCCTTCGGGTGGTCGGAATCGTGTGTTCTCTTAGTGCTCGGATTCGTCTTTGCGAGTACTTCGTAACCGTATCTCCGATTCATATTCAGGTTTGGGTTTCAGGGTCGTCCGGGTCGTCGGAGTTGGCCACGGCCGAGTCATGGCCGGGCATTTTGGGGCCAGGCCACACCTGGCCGAGTTATGGCCATAAGGCCTGTTACGTACGTAAGCCCTGGACGGTTACATACGTAACACTGCCGGCAGAATTGGGCAGTCAGTTCGGCCATGGCCGGTTACGGCCGTAATCCATGGCCGATTACGTACGTAAGCGTTCGACAAGTACCGGATATTTAAGGCCTGGGCACCGGGTTACTCGGCCATTTCCACTTTTCTTCTTTGTTTTAGAAATCGATGGTTTTGAACGGAGATCAGTAATACATCAGTTGGGAATCTTGAATCATGATTATTATTATCATCTAATCCATGTTCTTCGTCTGAATAAAGGTATTTTGGCTTGAACCCTTGTTTTTGAAGATTTTGGGGATTTTCCTTTTCATTTCGATTCCAATCCATTTTTGATCAATTAATTGTTGTATAAACGTTGTTTTGAACTTGTTCTACAGATTGAATACTCGTATCTTTGGTTCGTTCGATCCGAGGGGTGATTTCTTTGTTCTTGAAGGGTCTTGAACATTTAATGTTCGATTAAATGTTCGAATGAGTTCCCTTCGATAGTTGTTGGGATTTCCGTTGTGTTTGGCCTTGATTCTCGTTGTAATCATGTTTTATTGTTCCTTCCGGAGGATTATAGGTGCTCGAGGATTCCGAGTTGAATCTCGTTGGTGTTTGATGATTCGTGTGGTTTTATTCCCGTAGTAATTTCAGTGCTATCGCGTTCTCGATAGTGTTCGGGAATTCAAGGGCTACCCGGCCGTATCCGTTCATTTGTCCATTGCTCGTGGTATCGAGGCAAGTACCTTGTCTATACAATTCTTGTTTTGTGAATATGATAATTAGTGATCGTCTCTATGTGTTTGTTTGATTATTTGATTTGAACTTTCAAAAGATTCGGTTTAGCCTCGTTAAGGGCTCACTTTCAAAACGCGTGTGTTTAGTGAATATTGTGCCCCGTGAATGGTTAAGTGAACACTGTGAATTCGCTTGTTTTTGTTGTGCTTTGATAATATATACATATATTATCTCTTTTCGGTGCGTTGTGATTTGACAATTGTGTCGTGTTTTGCGTTTGTTGCCTTTGGGTGAATTACTTGGATATCCTTGATGTGATATGTGATTTGTGTGAATGTGTTTCGTTAGCCAGCTCGGGAGGGTCCTTAGAGGCCTCGGGTGGGATTTGTGGCTTCATGCCGGTCCTAGGCGATGCCTGTGCGTGTATGTTTTGTGAATGTATTTGCTCACCTCGGGAGGGTTCGACGGGGCCACGGAGGGAGTCCAATGGTATAGCCCTGGATTCACGAGTGAAACTTCACGAGTGCGTGTGTATGTTTTGTGAATGTATTTTCTCACCTTGGGAGGGTTCGACGGGGCCATGGAGGGAGTCCATTGGTATAGCCCTGGATTCACGAGTGAAACTTCACGAGTGCGTGTGTATGTTCTGTGAATGTATTTGCTCACCTTGGGAGGGTTCGACGGGACCACGGAGGGAGTCCAATGGTATAGCCCTGGATTCACGAGTGAAACTTCACGAGTGCGTGTGTATGTTTTGTGAATGTATTTGCTCACCTCGGGAGGGTTCGACGGGGCCACGGAAGGAGTCCAATGGTATAGCCCTGGATTCACGACTAAAACTTCATGAGTTGGTATTGATTTTTTTTGTACGTCGAGGACACGTGACTTGGGTTTTAACCCTGTGTTTTGTTGTTGGTTTCATTTGTGCGAACAAAACTTTTGGGCTGTGACCCCCCTGTCGATTTTGGAAAGAGAAGGATTCGATAACCCTAAATGGTTTTACGTTGAAAACTCCCGTGGGAATTTTAAAAGTTTTTTTTAAATTGTCCTCTCGATTTACGATCTGTTTTACCCAAACTCTTGCCTCGGGAAGTACTTTTCGTTATGTTTGGATCATTGAGGATTCCTGGTTATTGTTATTCGTGGAATGTGAATTGTATGGCTCGTATTTCTGTTTTATACTTGCACTAGCAAAACAGTGGAGTTTTGCTCACCCCCGAGTATTCGGGGGGTGGATGTCTTTTTTTGCATTCAGGTTTTGGGAGCATAACACAGGGTCGGCACGGAGGATGATGAAAGATGATCGATACTAATCACATGACGACCCGTACATTTTTCTTTTGGTTCAGTTGTATTTCTTTTCCGCTGCAGTATTTTTCCCCGTTGTACGGGAGTTCATTATATTTTGACCCCTGCGTGGGCATGTATTGGAACTGAGTTGTATGTTATTATTGAAAGACCAAATCGGTCTACTGAGTCATTGTAGCCTTAAAGGAATTGTTGATTTGTTCAATGTCGCCTGGTAGATCCTTGAGGAAAGGTTCTACGGCGTGTAATATCCCTGAGCGGATTGGGGGTGTTACATAAACTTGCTGCCCAGTTAAATTTTATCAACTTGCAAACCAATTAAGCATTCGAGCCCTAAACACTTCCAGTGCCTATCTCCTTATCTCTATAAGTATTGGAATGTTTGCTCTCAAATACAAGGACTATTATTCTATATACCAAATATCGATGCCAGTGATATACAATAATTGTTGGCCATTAAGTGTATAGAATACAGCTTGGAAAAGTGTTGGTACAACAAGCTCTATGATTTTCAAATGTGAGTGCGTAGCGGAAGTTTGTTTAAGTGAGTTGCTGTAAATATAGCAACTAGGCTTTATCCTGTTAGCTTGGTGCATATATGGTTTTGCAATGTATACATGTAAATAATCACAGTAATGAAAACACTAAAGGCAGAAGGTCAATAACACGCAATTTAAAGTGGTTCGAGGTAGACCCCTCTACGTCCAGTGGTCCTACACATAGGAATAAAATGTTTATTATAATCACCACGTACACAACTATGTGACTATAATCAAACCTATCCTTGTATCATTCACACAGATTGATACAAAGACTGTAGCTTTCAACCGTTCACACGGATTGGTTGTTTGCGTCGTTGACATGCTTCTTATCACACAGATTGAAGCTTCGTCCTATTCTTCCCAAACAGGCTAGAATATCTTTTCTTAGTCCACACAGAGCTAAGTTTACTCAAAGGTAATGATGGTAAAATCACTAGTTTGAATAGTAGCTTGAACACAATGATCTTTGGCTGATGATGTGCTGTTCACGTTGACTGAGTGTATTTCTTCTCTCGGATATTTGATATATGCTCGAAGAAATATATTTGCTCTTGTAAGCTTTAATTGGTGATAATGAATATTCAGTCGTTGAGTTCTTTAGTATATCAGTATATCGTCGTTCTTGAGTATGTTCGTGATTTTGCAATTTCCTATTGCATGGACTATTTATAACATAGGAATAGATCCGTTATAAATATGTCCGTTGGCTGGGTTGGTGAGCAAAGATCCATTCTGATTGGTCGATTGACTTTCAAGATGCTAGATCCGTATTTTTCTTGTCTGAAGATCCTTGTCAGTTGGTATTTAAATTCTTTATTCAGTCAGTATTTAAATACTTCTTTCAAATGGCGTTCTGACTTTAGCGTATAAAGTAGATTCCTTTACAACGGTCTTCTGTCCTGTTGGATGAGTGTTTATTCGCCTAACACTTTCAGCCTGTAAGTTGTATCCAACATGATATTACTTTAATGATGTAGCTGTGGACTTCAACGCTGTAGGCAATCTCGAATGCTTTATGGAAGGCGCTGTACGGAGATTCCAGACAGTTTCCGTACTTGGCAGTATTTCGAATCCTTCCGGTTTCTTGCTGTTTGTTGTCTATACGAAATGTTGATGTATGATGGCATTTATCAAAACAAGGTAGAGGATTGTTTATCCCAACAATTTCCTCCGTTTTGATAATGCCAAAACCTCTTAAAGATAACATCTTGATCCAGAGAGGCTAACTTCTTGATCTTATGTCGAATGATCTCGTCTTCAGCACTTAGTCTAAAAAGATGAACTGCTCGCGGGCAAGTTCTAAGAATTCATAAACATCTACAGGGATGTGTATTACAACTCAAACTTAAGATTGGTTTACAGACACAATCTTACAGTGTGATCTAGTTGAATACAACTTAACCTATGAATTGTTCATAGACAAGTTCTTACAGCTTAATATTTAACAGGTTTTATACTTGTTGTTTTACAGCAAATAAAGATTATCGTAATCAAATAGTAAAAAACAGTAAGTAGATTACGAGTTGTAATCTTTCATTCAAAGATAAAATTTTATTGATAAGGGTCAAAAGATTACAATGCTGTAGTAAGAAAGAGACATTGTTTGTATGCTGCTAAGTACAATGGTAAAGGGGCATCCATGCTAACTCCTGTAATGAGCATGTCTCCAGGGACTCTGTCAGGATCATTATCGGTTCCTCTCCACCAGTTTTCTAGGGAATCCTTGCCTCGATCTAGATATATCGCTCTTCCTTCAGCAGATTTGTCGAAGGCAATTATCCAATCGTCGGGATGAGTAAGACGATCACCTTTTCGGTGCCTTGATTTCATCAAAATTTGCATGGGGAGTAATCCCTTTTCAAGCACCCTTTCAAATTCATCCACAGCCTCCGCCAGAGTCTTGCACTTGTTGAACATGGTGGACTCCCTGATGAGCTTAACAAAGTATCTCATCCATCAGTTCGTTCTTCCTCCATGCCTTCACTTCATCAGCTGTAGGCTGACGGTTGGCAGGCAGACAAATCTCCGATGGTATCTACACATTATTCTTCCAGGGATAGTTGGGATCGTGGAACTGGGCGAGAACCAGTTACCCTGTATCCTTGTGCAGGCGAGGCCAAGTGGCCTATTGCACAGTCACCGCTGTCTTCTAAATCAGCATCAAACTCTTTCTCTCTCTAGCCTCCATTGCCTTCCAGCCTCTCTCACTTCTCCCCCCTTTTGGAATCATCAAGGTAAGTGACCTTAGCATCAACGCTTTCCAGGAGCTTCATAATGTTGCCCTGTTTGGTCTCTATACTCGATATTTTGGCCACCAGGGAACTGAGAACCACATACATGTCATCGATCTTTTTATCATGTCCTGTTTGCCTAGATCCAGTTTCCTCTATGGCAGTGACAGTCTTGGCTTCGGATACTCTGAGCTTTTCCTGCTCTTGCTTGAGAATTTGCTCCTGGCGTTGTTGAAGTTGAGCGAGTGCTTGGCATAATACACTAGGCACTATGCGTTTTTGAAACTTCTCTCTTCAGGCCACTCATCTCATCAATGGCAATTTCTCTCATCCAATCAAAGCTCTTTGCCAACATCATACAGTGCCTTCACGGCATCCTGCATCAACACAGTTTGGCGGCCAATAGCTTGAAGTTGCTCTATCCGAGCCTCTGTTCGTGGAGAGACAGGGTGCGCTATTCTCTCATCCTATGCTCTATTAGGTTGACGCATTACCATATGAGGACGTGGTCTCTCGTCGGGAAGGAATCCATCATCGGATTTTGAGCTGACAGGGATGGGTGATGCGGGGGCATTAGGCGCAGACTTGGCTATTGGTTGGGCAGCATTGTCAGTCTTGGGGACATGGACTAATTCCTGTTGGGTGTCTGTAGTCAGGCATACAGGAGGGACTGATTCCTCCTGCTGACTCTCAGCCTCCGCCTGCTCCGGCAGAGGGACTGATTCCTCCTGTATGTTGTCCTTCGCAACTTCTTTTTGTTGGGAATGGGACTAATGTATGCTGGAGGTCCCCTGACCCTGTTGGTCTTGCCTTCTGGATTGTTCCTGTTCGTCAGCTTCCTCGCGACTCATACTTAGACCTGCGTGAAAGGCATCATCATCGTCGCCTAAGTCGGGATCAGATTCGGGGCTGTTGGGAACTGTCTTCGGACATGGATTTCCCCTTTAACCGGGACTGTGTTTTTACCTGATAGTAATTTGAGATCATCTCTCGACAAGAGTTGTTGTCCAATTGAATCAAGATGTGGATTGTAATACCTCCGGTATTTCATGCTTGATTACTTTGTACTGTGTGAATTTTTATAATGTGACGTCATTTCTATTTATGTATTTCATTGAGTGCTATATAATTGTGCGATGTAAATGAAACGGAAGTGACACGCCTCGACGCCGTTGGACGATCGTCGGTGCGAATATGACGGTGGACAACGTCTTGTTCCCCGATAATTGTTGACGAGTGGAAGGGATGGTCACCCCGAGATGGTTAGAATGTGATATGTGGCTAACGAGTTTATGTCTAACGCATGCTAGAGTTTATGTCTAACGCGCGTTAGAGTTTTGTCTAACGCGCGCTACAACTTATACCTAACGTACGCTATATTCCGATTGTTACGTACGTTAAGTTAGTCATATTACGTACATAACGGGTGAGTCAGTCTCCCGACCAGAATCTTTCTTTGACACGGACGGGGCTACTTTCGGCGGGCTAGAGGACAACGAGTCAACTCTTTATAACGTACGTTATGTCCCAAATATAACGTACGTAACACTTGGGCACATTTCGGGCAGTGGCGGTCCTTACGTATGTTGTCATTGAACTATTACGTACGTAAGAAGCCCTACGTACGTAACACGAGTATCATTAACATACGTTAGCAAAATCAAGTTTATAAAATGACAACTCCCTTCTTCATTTGCATGACCCAACACTACAAGATAACACCCTTGAGAGAGATTCCTAGCCTTATACTCAGTTCTTAGCCTCTTATGTACTTGAATTAACACTGAGGAAGTGGTTTCTTGAGCTCCGGTGAAGATTATCCAAGTTGTTCAAGTCACTTCTCATTTCTCCTCGTAGTTCTTGTGGATTCACCAACTCTCTTCATTATTCTTCTTCCAATAAGGTAAGCCACCAATCCCTGGAGTTATATCTTCGATGTTCTCTTATATATATTTATTAGATTGCGGGTATTGTGTAGATTTCTGCCATCCTTCGTAGACAACCTTTCTAATGGAATTGTAGTAACCGGAGTTATCGTTTCTCATATGTCTTGTTTCATGCAAATCATATTTATCATATGAAATTTCATTTCAAATCATCACTAGGAATGTAAAATTTGACGAAACAATTGTAGGAGAATTCGTAGTGATCCGTCACCATATAATCCATTGTTGTAGCCACCCTTACCTTGTGATTTTTGACACTTAGTAAACTAGGGAAAACAATTCGATAGTAAAATCATTATTGGATATCAAACCACCAAAGTTATTGTGTAATAGAATCCGTCGATCATAGTATTCGAAATATAGAATAGAATTAGAAAGCATGAGATTCGATTATGCTATAATCAATTGTCGACAACCAAAAAATGAGAGGGATAGTGTTGTTGAGCAAATCGATATATATATATAATGTTAACTGTTGGATTGAACGGAATAATGGTACACAATACTTACGAACTTAGAAACGATACTAATATCGACAATTAAAACTACACTAGGAATCCGATTAGGAAAGGGAGACTAGTTTTATTCATCATTATTCGTACGAGGTGTTAATCGGATATTACGTGGCTAGGTTAAGCTCGAGCGGGCGTGGGGACTCCGTTTATCACAAAGCACATACTATCACATCACAGGCAAGTGAAATCTTGCTCGAGAATTTTCTAATATTAATGTTATACCGTATGTGCGTATGTGCCATTTTGATGAATGCCGACGTTTGTCTTTCTCTAAAATATGTTATAAATGGGCCGATGTGTTGGGGATAAAACCTGTATGGTACCCGTGTGGAAATGTGTTAGGGGGTAAGACCCGAATTGGGCGCCTATGTTCCGGGGTATTCCCGTTTGGATACTTCCGTGACCCTTGGTTGCGACCTTGGGGCTTATGTGATAAAAGAGAGAGACAACGTCGGTTGAGTGATGAAATATTCTCTGTTGATTACTAGATACTGTGATTGTAAAAATGGCGTATATCGTTGTTAGTAGCTATTATTTGGTATGCATTCTCTGACCCTGGTTACCTAGTATGATTCGTCGTACCAGGTAAAATTGTTCATCATGTGCAGGACATTTCCGAGGGGTCCGGTCAGACTTGAGCGGTGTTGGAATTATTCTCTAGCCGCTGCTTAAATTGAAATAAATTTGTTTTCTTTTGAAAAACCTTTGTTGTGTAATAATTGGACATTGAATTACATTTTCCTTTAAATCTTTCGACTCACGTTATGTAAACCTTGAACTTAATGTTTTATCGCAATTTTCTTAAATTGCCTATTTTTCTAACTAGCCTTGTGGGTCCCACGTGGGATTCACGGCATTGTAATACCTCGAGAGATTTTGGGGGTGTTACAGAAAATGGTATCAGAGCGAAACTCCTGGTTTGAATAAAATTTCTCCTAATTTTTCAAAGTCCAACACCCCAAGTGATCGAAGCTCCTCATAGGAATGCAAAGTAAGTGATATGTGTGTTTCTGTGTATGTACTACATTTAATTGTAAACCGTGTATGGAACTGGCTTTAGATTAATACCGTCAGTGATGGCACACCGAGGAGCTAGGAGGGTGGTGAATGACGCTCAGGGTTCCGCCGCGAACCACAATGAGGACGGGAACACCGCCGAGACCCATCCTGCTGGGGGCCAGCCGCCACCAGTTAATCAAAACGATCAGGAGGCGGAACGCCAGAATAACAACCCGGGAGGCATGGACCCAGCTTTTGTTCAGGCCATTACCCAGGCTATCGCCATGGGAATTGCTCAGGTCAATCAGGCGGAACAGATACCGGTCATCAATGTGGAAGAAAACACAGGAAGAGACCGATGGTTGGGAGAGATGCTGAAGGCTAGGCCTCCATTATTTGACGGGACAGGGGAGAAACATGTGGACGACTGGATTTCTGAAATGGAGACTGCCTTCGAAGTGATCGGATGCCCAGAAAACCGGAAGGTGCCGCTCGGGATTAATCAACTCCGTGACACTACTGCACGTTGGTGGAGGACTTACAGGCCAGAGGATCGAGTGGTCGGGTGGACCTAATTTGCCCGACTACTACGTAGCGAGTACTGCCCCAGATCAGCCCGAACCGATCGCGCACGAGACTTTTTTAGTGCTGGGCCTCAGAACATGCCAGTACCAGAGATCATTCGGGCCTACCGAACCGATCTAAGTTACATCTCGCAGATGGTTCCGTCAGAAGATCAACGAATATGCCATCTTGCACAGAGGTTGCCGGAGGATGTACAACGCTATGCCGCCGGATTTCACCGCACGACCCTGAGGGCATATAAAGACGTAGGCACAGCATATGCCGGTACAGTTGTTAATACCGACATCGGGCATAACTCGAAGAAGCAGAAGACATCAGTTCAGCCTGGGAGCAACAACAAAACGAATTTGGGGCCCGCATCTTCTTTTAAGTCGGCGGTTTCATACCAACAGAAGGGTATATCTGATCGGCCTTACCGTAGGAACTGTTTCAATTGTGGCGTGACCGGGCATACTAAGGATCGGTGTTACAAGACGGCTACCAAATGTTTCACTTGCGGGAAGAGTGGACACATGTCTCATTACTGCTGGTGGGCCAATCCCACTCAGAGCCCAGCTTCCCAACCAAGTCAACAAGGCTCTGTGCAATCCCCTAGGACGCCTGCTGTTTCCAACTACCGAGCTCCATCGCACCAGAATCAACCACCGCTACACGGTGCCGGACGAGGCCGTGGGCACGGTGGAGGTACCCCGTCCTTTTCAGAGTCAGTGCCGTCCCGTGTATTTGAGCTGAGGGCTACGGATGGTCAGTCTTCGCCAGCTATCTCAGGTACTCTTCTTGTTAACTCTCAGCCAGTGCATGTACTATTTGATACCTGAGCCACCAATTCGTTTATATCTGTGGAATGTGTTGAACGCTTAAATCTTGTTTGTGTACCTTGTGATCCCTTTACTGTTAAACTACCCGAGGGTAGTAGATTTGGCGGCGATCAAAGGGTTCGAGACTGTCGGATCTGCATCAACAATCATAGTTGGACCGCTAATCTTATGGTCTTTCCGCGCCAGAATGAAGATACCATATTAGGTATGGACTAGATGCCATTGCACAAAACGATCTTGGATACCTACCACTTGACTATTTCCATTTCGGCTCATGACGGTACCACACATGTCATCAGCGGACGTGAACACTTTAGTACGAAAGGGTCTCTCAGCATTATCGCATCAGAAGCCTCCTGCAGCTCTCGAAGTGAGTACTATTGGTGTTATGTTCTTCGAGAAGATACTTCACAACTTACAATCACAAACATTCCAGTGGTGAATGAGTTTCCAGACGTTTTTCCCGATGAACTACCAGGGCTGCCACCGCACCGAGAAGTTGACCTTTCTATTGAACTCGAGCCGGGGACGAGACCTATTTCCAAAGCTCCTTACAGGATGGCACCGGCCGAGATGAAGGAATTAAAGATACAGCTCGAAGATCTGTTGGAGAAAGGGTTGATCTTCCCAAGCACCTCGCCGTGGGGCGCGCCGGTACTTTTCGTTAAGAAGAAAGACAACTCTCTACGCTTGTGCATCGACTACAGGGAGCTGAATAAGGTTACTATCAAGAATCGTTATCCACGACCAAGAATTGATGACTTCTTGGATCAATTACAAGGGGCAGTCGTGTTTTCAAAGATCGATTTACGGTCCGGATATCACCAATTGAGGATTCGGGAGGAAGATATACC
This sequence comes from Orobanche coerulescens, assembly GCA_033398695.1. NCBI lineage: Eukaryota > Viridiplantae > Streptophyta > Magnoliopsida > Lamiales > Orobanchaceae > Orobanche > Orobanche coerulescens. Next base: position 90,229,014 of record CM065818.1, on the reverse strand, counting down.
CAAGACTGCATTTCGGTCGAGGTATGGGCATTACGAGTATATCGTGGTATCATTCGGGTTGACTAATGCCCCAACCGTTTTCATGGAACTGATGAATAGAGTTTTGATTGATTTCCTCGATAAATGCGTGGTGGTTTTTATCGACGACATCCTGATATATTCTTGAAGCCGACAGGAACACGAGGAACATTTGAGGCAAGTGCTGAGCGTGTTAAGGCAACACCAACTTTATGCGAAACTGTCCAAGTGCGAATTCTGGATGCCAGAGGTAATTTTTCTCGGACACGTTGTCTCGGCAGCAGGTGTCAAGGTCGACCCACAAAAGATCGAGACAATAACGAGTTGGGAACCGCCGAAGAACGTCAAAGAGGTTAGGAGTTTCCTAGGACTGGCGGGTTACTATCGAAGATTCGTCGAGGCCTTTTCCTGTATCGCCCGACCTTTAACGAACCTACTGAGAAAGAGCACCAAATTTGTATGGACTGCAGACTGCCAGAAGAGCTTCGACGAGCTCAAGAGTAGGCTAACTACTGCCCCAGTACTAGTGTTACAGCAGGGTACAGAAGGATTCATTATATACATGGATGCATCCAAGCACGGACTAGGGTGTGTTTTCATGCAGAATGGCAGAGTCGTTGCGTACGCATCCCGACAACTGAAGCCGTACGAATTAAATTACCCGACGCATGACTTGGAGCTAGCCGCAGTGGCGCATGCCCTCAAGATTTGGAGGCACTATCTTTATGGAGTTACTTGCAATGTTTTCACGGATCATAAGAGTTTGAAATATATCTTCACTCAGAGAGAATTAAACATGAGGCAGCGGCGTTGGTTGGAGCTAATCAAGGACTACGATGTGGAAATCTCTTATCGTCCCGGAAAAGCCAATGTGGTAGCCGATGCTCTTAGTCGGAAAACTACACAAGAGGTAATGGTATCCAGCATAACAGTTCAGCCCAAACTGTAGCAAGACATCAGGAGAAGCAACATCGAAGTATGGATACAACGTAGGCAAGGACAATTATGCTCAATCAACATACTTTCGTCCTTACTAGACGAGATACGCCTAGCACAGATGGAAGATCCTGAATTACATGCGATTGGTGCAAGAATCGAGGAAGGAGATGTTTCCGATTATAAGATTCAGTGTGATTTGGTGAGGTTCAAGAACATGATCTGTATTCCACCGAATGACAGACTAAAGCAAACTATACTGAAGGAGGCGCACTCCACTCCCTATTCTATTTACCCCGGAGCAAGCACGATGTACAAAGATTTGCGACAGAGTTTTTGGTGGGAGAATATGAAATGGGAAGTTTCTAGGTTCGTCGCCCGATGTATGACGTGCCAGCAAGTAAAGATTGAACACCGCAGACCAGCCGGAATTATGCAACCCCTACCCATCCCGGAGTGGAAGTGGGAGAGCATATCAATGGATTTTGTCACTAAGTTACCTACGGCGGTGGGAGGAAAAGATACAATTTGGGTCATTGTTGATCGATTGACAAAATCGGCACATTTCATTTCTATTCAGGAAACAACCGGGAGAGAGCAATTGGCCGTCATTTTCATCAGAGAGATCGTAAGGCTACATGGCGTTCCCTCATCCATCATTTCGGAAAGGGACACCAGATATGTGTCTCGTTTTTGGAAAGCCGTCCACAAAGCTATGGGGACCCAAATACACTTTAGCACGGCTTATCACCCTCAGACAGATGGACAGACCGAGCATACAATTCAAACCTTGGAAGATATGTTGAGGGCATGTGTGCTCGATTGGGGTAAGGATTGGGCTAGACATTTGGGATTAGTGGAGTTCTCGTACAACAACAGCTGGCATGCAAGTATAGGTATGGCACAGTTTGAGGCCCTGTATGGGCGAAGATGCAAGTCGCCATTATGCTGGGATGATGCCTCCGACACAGCGGTTACCGAGTTAGATCTTATCCAGGAATCCATTAAGAAGATCTCTATCGTCGAAAGCACATGCTAGCCGCACAGAGTCGGCAGAAATCTTATGCCGAAAACCGACAGCGACCGTTAGAATTTACGATCGGGGATCATGTTTGGGTCAAAGTATCACCTATGCGGGGCATCCGGCGCTTCGGACAAAAGGGCAAGCTAAGCCCGAGATTTATAGGTCCGTTTGAGATATTGGACCGGGTGGGGAAGCTCGCGTATCGATTAGCTCTACCGCCGCATCTGTATGGAGTGCATAACGTTTTTCACGTCTCCCAGTTAAGGAAGTATGTCTATGACCCGAGTCACAAGCTCAATTTCGAAGAAGTGGAAATTTCCGATGACGCTACCTTTAGAGAGGTACCGATCGCCATTTTGGATCGGCGTGTGAAGATGTTAAGAAATAAAGCCATACCCCTCATGAAGATTCAGTGGTCGCACCACAGCGCAGAAGAAGCAACTTGGGAGACCGAGTCGAGCATGAAAGAGAGTCATCCCGAGTTATTTTCTTAAGTTTCATGACAAAACTCTTTTTAAGGGGGGTGATATGTAATACCTCCGGTATTTCATGCTTGATTACTTTGTACTGTGTGAATTTTTGTAATGTGACGTCATTTCTATTTATGTATTTCATTGAGTGATATATAATTATGCGATGTAAATGAAACGGAAGTGACACGCCTTGACGCCATTGGACGATCGTCGGTGCAAATATGACGGTGGCCAACGTCTTGTTCCCCGATAATTGTTGACGAGTGGAAGGGATGATCACCCCGAGATGGTTAGAATGTGATATGTGGCTAAAGAGTTTATGTCTAATGCACGCTAGAGTTTATGTCTAACGCGCGTTAGAGTTTTGTCTAACGCGCGCTACAACTTATACCTAACGTACGCTATATGCTGATTGTTACGTACGTTAAGGTAGTCATATTACGTACGTAACGGGTGAGTCAGTCTCCCGACCAGAATCTATCTTTGAAACGGACGGGGCTACGTTCGGCGGGCTAGAGGACAAACGAGTCAACTCTTTATAACGTACGTTATGTCCCAAATATAACGTACGTAGCACTTGGGCACATTTTGGGCAGTGGCGGTCCTTACGTACGTTGTCATTGAACTGTTACGTACGTAGGAAGCCTTACGTACGTAACACCAGTATCATTAACGTACGTTAGCAAAATCAAGTTTATAAAATGACAACTCCCTTCTTCATTTGCACGACCCAACACTACAAAATAACACCCTTGAGAGAGATTCCTAGCCTTATACTCGGTTCTTAGCCTCTTATATACTTGAATTAACACTGAGGAAGTGGTTTCTTGAGCTCCGGTGAAGATTATCCAAGTTGTTCAAGTCACTTCTCGTTTCTCCTCGTAGTTCTTGTGGATTCGCCAACTCTCTTCATTATTCTTCTTCCAATAAGGTAAGCCACCAATCCCTGGAGTTATATCTTCGATGTTCTCTTATATATATTTATTAGATTGCGGGTATTGGGTAGATTTTTGCCATCCTTCGTAGACAACCTTTCTAATGGAATTGTAGTAACCGGAGTTATCGTTTCTCATATGTCTTGTTTCATGCAAATCATATTTATCATATGAAATTTCATTTCAAATCATCACTAGGAATGTAAAATTTGACGAATCAATTGTTGGAGAATTCGTAGTGATCCGTCACCGTATAATCCATTGTTGTAGCCACCATTACCTTGTGATTTTTGACACTTAGTAAACTAGGGAAAACAATTCGATAGTAAAATCATTATTGGATATCAAACCACCAAAGTTATTGTGTAATAGAATCCGTAGATCGTAGTATTCGGAATATAGAATAGAATTAGAAAGCATGAGATTCGATTATGCTATAATCAATTGTCGACAACCGAAAAATGAGAGGGATAATCTTGTTGAGCAAATCGATATATATCTAATGTTAACTGTAGGATTGAACGGAATAATGGTACACAATACTTACGAACTTAGAAACGATACTAATATCGACAATTAAAACTACACTAGGAATCCGATTAGGAAAGGGAGACTAGTTTTATTTATCATGATCCGTACGAGGTGTTAATCGGATATTACGTGGCTAGGTTAAGCTCGAGCGGGCGTGGGGACTCCGTTTATCACAAAGCACCTACTATCGGATCACAGGCAAGTGAAATCTTGCTCGAGAATTTTCTAATGTTAATGTTATGCCGTATGTGCGTATTTGCCATTTTGATGAACGCCGACGTTTGTCTTTCTCTAAAATATGTTATAAATGGGCCGATCTGTTGGGGATAAAACCTGTATGGTACCCGTGTGGAAATGTGTTAGGGGGTAAGACCCGAATTGGGCGCCTATGTTCCGGGGTATTCCCGTGTGGATACTTCCGTGACCCTTGGTTGCGACCTTGGGGCTTATGTGATAAAAGAGAGAGACAACGTCGGTTGAGTGATGAAATATTCCCTGTTGATTACTAGATACTGTGATTGTAAAAATGGCCTATATCGTTGTTAGTAGATATTATTTGGTATGCATTCTCTGACCCTGGTTACTTGGTATAATTCGTCGTACCAGGTAAAATTGTTCATCATGTGCAGGACATTCCCGAGGGGTCCGGTCAGACTTGAGCGGTGTTGGAATTATTCTCTAGCCGCTGCTTAAATCGAAATAAATTTGTTTTCTTTTGAAAAACCTTTGTTGTGTAATAATTGGACGTCGAATTACATTTTCCTTTAAATCTTTCGACTCACGTTATGTAAACCTTGAACTTAATGTTTTATCGCGATTTTCTTAAATTGCCTATTTTTCTAACTAGCCTTGTGGGTCCCACGTGGGATTCACGGCACTGTAATACCTCGAGATATTTTGGGGGTGTTACATGGATGTATTGAGTGTCCGAGACTTCCAGAGCAAAGGCTTTTTCCTCTCTCCACTCCTCCCAGTTGTACAGGATGTCATAAGGTGCATCCCTGTAGGACTTCTATTATACAAACCGTTCAAATGCTTGCTCAATCTTCACTTGAAGAAGGGTTTCATTAATGACAGCAGTGGGGGAGGGGCTCCTAACAGTATATGGGTTTACTGTAGGAATGGGATCCGCTACAGGTGTGGGATCCTGTGTTGGATAGGGATCCCGAACAGGGGTTGGTACCCTGATGGGAGAGGGATTCTATATGGATGTAAGTTTCCTTATAGGAGAGGCAGCTCTCGGCTCTGAATGGGCAGCCGATTCGCCAATTCCTTCTAACTTGGCAAGTAATTGATCATCCATCATCGCCGCCAAAGGCTCGGGATCTGCAGCATGTGCAACAATTACTTCTTCCGCAGGGGTTGCGCCCTATGGGTGTTGTACAGTGGGTTGCGCCGATGATGGGTCATCCACAGAGATCGTTGTAATCTCCGCAGCCTTCACTTTTGAAGCCTTCCTCAGCTTCTTTTTTGGCTTCTGGACAGCAAGAGGAGATTTGCTGTGAGATGATCTCTTTCTCTTCTTATTTGATTTATCCTCACTTCTGGACTGCAAAGTGATATCCCTTGCATCGTTTGAGAGGGGCAGATATCGCCCAAAGGGTCTCTACGAGATGAGTCCGTCTCTATTGTAAGTGGAGGGCTTGATTCCTCCGATGTACTTGCCGTGGCCAATCTTCTTGGCTCCTTTCACCGAACATGATGGCGACCATCATCCTGAAATGAAAATTGTTGCACATTTTGAATGCGTCGGTCCTGTTTTCAACAACACGACAACAAAAATCATGCAAGTAAACAAATGGTAAGCAAAACCTCTTTTTGTGGCAAGATGCATGGACGTTCTTGTCCTAAGAATCTCCAGTGAACAATCCCCAATAAATAGTGAGGCTTTCTTGGGACCCAAAGGTCTCAAGTTTTTCCATGGTCAGGTCGTCAGATGGCAGCCTATAAATGTTCTGCAGAAGATCCCAGTCAACATATATCTGAACTCCGCAGACGGTTGCAGAAATATCAGAAACGTCTCCTCCTCTTTTCAGAGAGAAAAATTGAACATAAGCATTGAGATATAATTCCTTGTCTATACGCTCATCGTAGAGCTCAGGGTGATGGCTTCCAAGGCGGTAGAGAGCTTGCTGCTGGATTCTGGAAACGATGATTTCCATGGCGTCAGCATCCTCGGATTCAACGCAAACTCGTTCAAGCGCGACGGATCTGGCGAATATTCGCCCGTCAATGATGGAGTTTCTCTTCTTGAGGGATTGAGATGATGTCTGGAAAGATGTCATTTGATTGCTGAAGAAAAGTGAGTAAGAGAAATAGCAAAGAAGGAAATAGAATGCAGTTAAGTGATGTAGGCTGTTTGCTCAAGGACTCGTTTATTATGCAAAAAGCGTAAAGAGTCGAAGGGAGAAAGAAACAGTCCTTTTATAGTATGCAGGGAAGATTAGTATTTCAAAACAGTGAACGGTCATATTTAAGGGATGGGAACCATCTTTTAAAAGAACGAAAAAGATGAACTGAGATTTAACTTGTATATCTTATCCATCCATTTTTGAAATGATAACCGGTCCCACTTCTAACCGTTCGTCTTCCCTCATTGCACGAAATGGCAGTTTGAATTAATTATCGCGACATTTGAGATAATAAAGTCCAGATGTCATGTTAAGCATTAAATGTTAACACGTTTGAACTTTGAAACATGGCACGTGGACTAAAATGATTTTCTAATACAAATAGAGTAATAATAAAATTATTAATTGACGTCCCATAGTATATGTACTGTATCTGCGACAAATACAGCGTTCCCCCTTAAAAGGTACACACGAGATTCAATTCTTACAATAATTTTTGGATTAACACTGTATTCATGGGTCGTACTGTATTCCCCCTTAATTAATGCACACGTCAGTTGTAGGAAGATTTCATGTCCTCTTAGTCCTACAGTGCTGTCTGACTGTCTAAATGTGTATTCTTGGGTCTTACAGCATTCCCCCTCAATTTGATGAGTACAAGCATAAAAACTTACATGGAGTAGGGCTGTAGCATTTTTAATTCTTGTCAAAGCATACAGAATCTGGTGGTGCTGAGAGGTTTGGTAAAGATGTCGGCTAACTGAATATCTGTATGAACTTTCTCGATCTGAACATCCTTGTTCTCGAAATGATTCCAAATGAAATGATGTTTCATATCAATATGCTTAGTTCGCGAGTGCAATACACGATTGTGCGATATTGCAATTTCACTCATGCTATCGCACATGATTGGTGTTTCCTTGGCCATGATTCCATAGTCTGAGAGCTGTTGTTGCATCCAAAGAATCTGCATACAGCAACTACCAGCAGCATAGTATTCCGATTCAGCTGTGGAAAGCGAGTTTGCCAATTGTTTCTTACTGAACCCGGACACAAGTCTAGGTCCAAGAAAATGACAAGTACCGCTTGTACTCTTCCCATCTAGATTGCAACCTCCGAGATCCGAGTTGCTGTATCCAACCAAATCGAATCTACCTTCCTTAGGATACCACGGTCCTGCATCAACTGTTCCTTTAACACACTTAATGATTCATTTAGCCATTGTGAAGTGTGATTCTTTAGGTGATACTTGATACCGAGCACACACTCCTACAGCAAACTGGATATCGGGCCTGCTAGCTTTTAGGTACATGAGTGATCCTATTAGCTTTCTGTAGAGTGATTGATCAACCGACTTTCCAGCTTCGTCAGCACTAATTTGCACGGAAGTGCTCATGGTGGTTGACGGGGATTTGGAGTTATTCATCCCAAATTTGTTGAGTAGCTCCTTGTTGTACTTTTCCTAGTTGATGAAGATTCCTGTAGGCAACTGCTTTACCTGCAATCCTAGGAAATAACTAAGTTCCCCCATCACACTCATTTCAAATTTACTTTGCATGAGATGAGAGAACCTTTGACACAAAGCAAGGTTAGTGGAACCAAATATAATATCATCTATGTATATTTGACCCATCAGCAGGTCGTCTCCTTCCTATATCTAAAATAGAATCTTGTCCACAACACCTTTCTAAAATCCATTATTGGTGAGGTACAGTGACAGGGTTTCATACCATGCTCTAGGTGCTTGCTTGAGTCCATACAGTGCTTTCTGTAGCCTGTATACTAGGTCTCGGCCTTCTGTGTTGACAAACCCTGGTGGTTGTTCAACATAGACTTCTTCGGCGAGGTATCCATTCAGGATTGCGCTCTTTACGTCCATTTGATATACAATAATGTTATTATGGGTGGCAAAAGCTAAAAATATCCTAATGGCCTCTAGTCTGGCTATAGGGGCAAATCATTCATCGTAGTCTATGCCTTGTTCCTATCTGTAGCCATGTGCGACTAGGCGCGATTTGTTTCTAATAACAAGTCCATTCTCATCCTTCTTGTTTCCAAATACCCATTTGGTACCAATCACGGATTTCAAAACCATTAAGCTCTTCTTCCATAGAAGTGATCCAGTGAGAATTGTTTAAAGCTTCTATGGTAGAAACAGGTTCAGGTTGAGCTAAGAATACAACAAGCGTGCACATGGCAAGTCTTCTAAGTTCAGCTTGAGATTTCCATACAGGAAATGGAGATTTCTCAGATTCAGGTTCTTCTTGTGCATTTTTGGTGATTCAATTAGTGTTATATGATGTTGTTAAACACATTCTACGGATTGTATATCCGTATCTTGAGTTCATTTGAACCTAATCGGGATTTTTGGTGTGCTAAGGAAATCTTGAACATTTAATGTCCGATTAAATGTCGCATAGGTCTTTCTTCGGTTCTTGGGTGTGTTTTCCATTGTTTTTAATCGTTATAGTCATAGTAATCGTGTTTCCATTGTGTTTCCCGGAGGATTGTAGGTGTTCGGGTTTTTCCGAGTTGTGCCGTGTTCGTAGGAATATTCGGGTGTCGACTATCGAGACAAGTATCTTACTTATACATTTTGCACCTTGTGAACATGACTTACGTGTTGAAATGAATGATTTGTGGTTAGTTGTGATAATCTTGGATGTGTAACTTGGAAAGGTATATGTTGGTCGATTGTACACTTGGATGTGTATTGTGTTATAGGTGTTGATCGTGAGTTGGGTGGCATTGATTACATCGGTCATTTGGATGACAATATTGTGTTATGCGTTTGTTGGTAGTATTGTGTTTGAATGTTCATTGTGAAATATTCATATTCGATAGGTTTGTTCGGGATGGCTTGATTGTACACTTGGAGGTTTATTGTATTGTGTGTTGATTGTGTCATGTCACCGATGATGTTGACTATTGTATTTGCCTTGAGTACTTTGGTCGTGTAAAGTATGGTAATCAATAGGACTGATTGACTGTGAATGTTGTTGATGAAATGTGAACATGAATATGTGTGTGTCAGCTACGTTCACTCGTGCTGGTCCGACGGGACCTACGAGGACTCATGGCAGTAGATCATGGGTCAGAGCTAGTGAGGTGCTGAGGTCCAATCGTGCAGGTCTGACGAGGCCTACGAGAACACATGGCAGTGGACCATGAGTTTAGGGCACATTACATCCAACCAGGTGGGTTCGACGGTGCCTATGGTGACACATGGCAGAAGATCATGGTGTCGGGACTATTTGTGATGTTATTGTTGTTATTTTAGTCCGTGTGGGTTGTTGAACCTACGGAGACACATGACGGTGGATCATGGTGTCAAGATTGTTTATGTTTGATTAGTGTGTGTGGTTTAGCTGTGTGGGTTGTTGAACCTACGGAGACACATGACGGTGCATCACGGTGTTACAATATTTTGACAATCAAACTTTTAAAAGAAAGTTTTCAAGAAAAGAATGTTGGTCCGAGCCCCACGATATTTATGGAAATGTTTTCGTACTCTAAATGGCCGAAATACGAATTGAGATTTGGGTTAGAACCCTATGGTTTTCGAATAGTTTTTACAAATTAGAACTCGAGGTCCTAAAGGTTTTGTCTTTCTTAAAATCCCCTAGATGAGAATTTTTATTTGCGAATACTTCCTTGCTCATTTTCTAAATTGTTAAAACCTCTCGGGAATGATTTGGTACTTGGTTTTTGTATCTGATCCATGGTTTATGTTTGCTTGTTACATTTCGTATGATTTGATACTTGCACTAGTAAAACATTAGAGTTTTACTAACCCCCGAGTAATGGGGGGCTGGATGTCTGTATTGCATCCAGGTACATGCAAGTTCTTGAGGAGTAGTTCCAGGATTGGCACAGGAAGTGACGAGCTACGATACTAATGAAGGGATGAGAGTTTGGTCGAGTTATGTTGTATTGTCAAAGTTATGATCAGTCTTCCACTGTATTGTACTTCGACCCCTGCGTGGGTAATTGTTGTATAAAGTCATTATCTGTTGATTGAGTTTTGCGACCTCATCGGTCCATGTAGTCTACTTGAAATTGACCTTAACGGTCTATATTATTATTTTGTTTGACCATGGTCGGGCAAGCATTTGGTCATTTCTGTGATGTTTAGCCCGGTAGATCCTTGTGGGAAGGGTCTATGGTGTCTAACATTCCCGGTGTATTTCTAGAGGTGTTACATTTTATTCGTATTGTAGCTTAGGTTGAGGAAACCTAGGCTATCGGGTCGAGTCGAGTCATGTTTTGTCGTGTCATTTGAGTTGTCGGGTGATAAGTTGAGTTGTGCGTAGTCTCAACCTGTCAGATGTGTTGTCGGATGAGATTAGTATCGTGGGCGACCATCATCTCCGTGCGGCCTATGGATATAAGTCTCCTCTTTTATGCAAGGTATATGTGTTACATGATTTCATCTATGTGAGATAATTGTGGTGCATAATAATTGTTTGTTGATGTGATGAAATGGAATCTGTGTTTGATATTCGTGGTGCACCGCTTGTGTGTTGAGCTGAATGTAATGATGGTTTGGGCACCGAGTGGTGCAATATATTGTGAAAGTTGTGAACCTTGATGTGTTCCAGAAAATGTAATGATGGTAGAGTTTGTCGAGAAACTCAGATGTATAGTTTTGACGTATGTTTAAACTTGGTGTTCACGAGTTGTATTTAATTGACTTGATGATCCTGTTTGCCATTTGGGCGTGTGGTTTTACGTTCGATTATTTTTGGATAAATTTAATTGTGTTTGTTTCTTGTAGGTTTGAAAACGGTTTTCTGAAAGATTTATGGGCTTTAGCATTTTTGTAGAAAAATCGGTTTTTGAAAATATTTTGATGGTGCGGTTAAACAATGGTTTTTTATGGATTTTGAATTGGTTGAACTTTGGCGAGTTGGTCATATATTTTCAAAAGACACCTTCAGACGGTATTTGAAAAATATGTTTTAAAGTATTTCGGACATTGCAAATTGTTACCGTTATTTTTGGAAATGATCGAGAGGATTTTGGGAAATTTTTATTTTGCAAAATGACTTTGATTTTTGGAATTTAAAATGCTTAGTGTTTGTGTGTTGGGACTAGGTCGTTGCGACAAGTTTGTTATGTTGTTATAATCGTCGGAGAATTTTGCAGTGTTTCTAAATGTCGGGATATATTGTTAGGTGTCATTCCCTAAATTTCGGAGCCGTTTTGGGGCTGCTGGGTTATTTCAGTCGCTTTACAGCCAGTAGTTACGGCCGTACGAAATCTGTGTTACGGCCATAAGATGGTAGTTGCTACGGTCGTAAGATGATAGTGTGGCGGCCGTAATCTTCTTGTTGTTACGACCGTAAGTTGTGTTATCACGGCCGTAAGCTTATTGCTGTCACGGCCATAATCTTATCGTTATAGTCGTATCTGTACTCTATATCGGTCATTTGATTTCTGTTGATACGGTCGTATGGTCCGGCAGTAACGACCGTAAAATTTATCTATTGTGGTAATAATGTTTGCACTCGGTTGCTTATCTTGTATGAATATTTTTGTCGCTTTATTGATTTCTATCACATATTGTATGAGTGTGGTGAAATGATTTTTGGTTGTGAGATTATACTTCATTGCACTGAGCCATTGTCTGCTCAGTATGCTGAGAGGTCGAGGCCGAGGACGGGGTCATGATCATGGACATAATCAGGAGCATAATCAAGGACAATCAGCTGGAGGTGATGTTGATGTTGGCGTCTCTACCATCCTTCGTCAGGTGGATGAACAGTTTGTCTGGTTGAACCAAGAAATACACCGTAACGGGCCTCCAAAGAGAGATGATGGAGCTAGTAAGTGGTTACGAGATGTGATGAGAATCCATCCACCTCATTTTATCGGTTCTTCCAACCTACTAGGTTGGCAGAACTGGCTTTTCCAGTTAGGAAGAATATTTGATGTTGTGGCATGTCCGGGTGAGAGAAGAGTATCGATCGCACAGTATTTTCTCGACAAAGAAGCTGCAGACTGGTGGGAGGCCGTGATGCCTACAGATCGTACTTCTACTTGGGCTGAGTTTAAAACTGCCATAGAGTCAGAGTACTGCCCAATTCCTGTTCGTGAGTGCAGAATTTTTGAGTTTTTCTCGGCTACGCCCCAGGATGTGTCGGTATCCCAGGCAATAGTCGACTATAATCGGCAGCTGGATTACATTCGTGATCAGGTGAGAAGTGAAGTGGACAAGGTCCAGTACTTCAATATGCGCATGAAACCCCATATCTTTGAGAGTATTGCTCCGCTCATGTGTCCTACCTTAAAGGAATATCAGGACCGAGCCTTAGCCATTGAGATGGCCGTTGTTGTGACTGAATCTGGCTCAGAGAACAAGAGACAGAAGACCTCGGGTAGCCTTTCCTAAGGTCAGAGAAATGGATTATGTGAGCCTGTTACTTCGTATTGTCCTTCTGGGAGCACTCCTTGTTCATTTGATCAATCTAAGAATCTTACTCCGAAGGCGAGTAAGACAAGCAGTGTGAAGACCTGCTTCAACTGCAGTCTTGTGGGCCAAGTGCGATAGAATTGTCGTTCGCCACCGGTTAATTGTTTTAAGTGCGGTCAAGTGGGGCACGAACCGGTGTATTGTGAGACCGTTACTAAGATATTTGAGAACCAGAGTTTTGTTCCTACTCCTGGGGGGCCCAGTGGTGCCCAGTAATGTAGTTGCGTGTTGTATTTTGGACTATATCTCGATTGGAGATTGATATTTGTTGTGTGAACCTTTTGGTTTTGTTTGTATTCTATCCTGATGTTTTGTTTTAAGTTTTGGGATGAAACTTATTTTTTAGTGGGGTAGAATGTAATACCCGATATTTTCATTTCTATTGTCTTGTATTGGTTGTCTTTTCGCCGGATACTTTTTTTTGTTGTTGTCATTAAAACAAAATGGTTTTAATGTGGTACACTGGTTGTTACTATCGTGTAGCCATTTTAATCGGGTGCGACGTGTTGTCGCGTGCGTCTCTTCGAGTGAGTTTGTTCTTGTGGAATGGTATGTTATGTTTCGTAGCGCGTTGGTTATTATTTGAATTATATTCGGTGCATCTGAATAATCGAAACATTGTCGAGTGTCCGATCTGACTGTCGGAGTCGTTGGGATTCACTACTGTGTTCAGTAGTGGTGTTACGGCCGTAAGAGTTATGAGTTACGGCCGTAAGTGTTGCTGGTTACGGCCGTAAGTATCTTTTATTACGGGCGTAATGAGTCCTGTGTTACGGCGGTAAACCGATTATTGTTATGGCCGTAATGAACGTTCGTATTTTGGGCAGTAGTACAGAGGGGTATTACGGCCGTAATGTAACCCCCCCGAGATATTAAAGGTATATTACAGTGCCATGGACCCCTACATGGGACCCATCAGGCTAGACATAAAATACCATAGTAAAATCACACATCATCCAGCTAAAAATCAAATAACACGCCCGGTACAACCGGTGGAATAATCAACGTCGACAACCATAAATAACTTCAATGAATACGAATCACAATTCATAGAGAAAAGCCTAAGTACTCGCGAGTACAATTCTATAAGTTTAGAAAGTGGGCAACAACCATATCGAATGGAACAATGGAAATAAATGCACTCAAATGCACATGTCAACGACCTTGGCCAGCATCCTCGTACTGTCCCAGCGCCCGCTCGTCCTGCTGATCATAACCTGAATTACATAACAAGAATTTCCCCAAAACGGTTTCCCAGAGGGGTTAGCCATACTCTAGTACAAGTAATCAAGGCAAACCATTCGCTTACACATTTCATAGTGCAATGCACCAAAACATTTCAAAACCCAAAACCAGACATGTCTTTTCCAGAAACAAACAGTCAAATAATTTGCCTAGGACCAGGACGAGGCCACCAATCCCACTCGAGGCCTCTAAGGACCCTCCCTAGCTGGCCATATCATAAAACAAATCACGCACAGGCATCGCCTAGGACTGGGACGAAGCCATTAATCCCACTTGAGGCCTATAAGGACCCTCCCGATCCGGCTTTGAAAACAAACTCGTGAATCCAGAGTGAAGTCATAGATTCCCTCGAGGCCCCGTCAGACCCTCCCTAGGTGAGAAAACCACACACAATATACATTACCATTTCATGTTAAGCATAAAGGTTTCCAAAAATACTTGCCTTGAGTAATTGACTACGACTCGAACGGAAGGAGTCAAATTCAACCGCTAGGAACCGACGAAACCGAACCTAATGATTCGAAGAATACAAGCACAACCAATTCTAAGCGAATACAGAATTGGAATACACCCGAAAACCCGCCTACGATTCATGTATATTCGTATAAAAACAACAACGAGGGCGAACCACAACCAAACCCTCTCGACTATGCAAAACCACAAAATATACTATGAATCCGTAGGAAAACTAAGAATATCAACAAGGTTAATCATATTCATTATGAATTAACCAACAAAATGGAAAGAATAGGACGAAATGTGAAAACCCCCAAAACTCCCCCAAAATAGGGTTCTAGAAGATTTACCTTGATTCAAGAGGTAGAAGATGATTAAATGATGATAATCTGGTGTTTGAGACTCAAGATCTTTAATAGATGATGAAAATCGCCCCACTTCAAGCTTGTAAGTAGCACAAATCGCCTAACCCTTGGAGAAGAAGAAGGGATGAAAAATGACGCTGAAAATATGACTGTCCCCTTAAATACCTCAGAGATGCACGACCACCATGCACGACCAAGTGCTCATGCGTCTGGTCGTGCGCCAAGCTATTACCCAGCTTCTGTCCTCACACACGAGCACAGCATACGAGCATATGCTCGTGTGTCCTGCTCGTGCGTCCCTGGGAGTTACTTCCGAGCATTGGTTACACACGAGCAGCGTGCACGACCAATTGTTCGGGTGCTTTGTCGTGTGCTAGGCCACTGCCCAGCTTCTGACCAACATGCACGAGCAACGCGCACGAGCACCAGCTCGTACTTCCTGCTCGTGCGTCTCTGGAGTCCTCTGCCGAGCATTCGGCTGCGCACGAGCGCCACGCACGATCGACAACTCGTGTGGCCTGCTCGAGTGCAAGAACCAAACGCTAACATCTAGCCCGACACGACTCCGAAAACATCCAGAACATAACCAACTCAAAAGGGAAAGACATCAAGAGTTCAAAGCGCTCTCTAAGGGACAATACGACAACATAATACAATATGCCATTGAATTACCAAGCAAAAGCTCACAATGTCCATAAGGACATGATATGGATCTTCGGCAACCCCAAAACGGCGGTTCCGAATGGAGATTTACGAGAATACACGAAATAGCGACGAAAATGACATAAAACACCGAACCGAGCAAAATGAGTCCGAAACAAGCTCGAACGATAAGAAGTCCATTATTAAATATTCTCGAAATGTCAATACGGTTACAAGCGAGTTGCTAAAAATGAAAATACACCACAACTGAGAATATCGTGAAAAAGGAAAAATGCGGATATTACACGTAAGTCCTAAGTGTTACAGCCGTAAGGTGTGCCTGTTACGGTCGTAACATGCCACTGGTATATAAACCAGTGGCAACCTAATTTTCGGGGCAGAACTCCATTTTCTCCCCCTTACGTTTCTCTTTGCGATTTTTGGGGTCAAGGAGGATTTTTGAGCTTGGGGAATCGATCTTCATAAATTTAGGGAGCTTAGTTCGTGTCAATCATTATCCTCTAATTTGTTCGTCCGGATCGTAGGTAAATTATCCTAATCACTTAGGGTTGACCTTCAGGATTTTCACCTTGATTCCGATTCTTGTTCATTTTTGGTGATTCAATTAGTGTTATATGATGTTGTTAAATACATTCTACGGATTGTATATCTGTATCTTGAGTTCGTTTGAACCCAATCGAGATTTTTGGTGTTTTAAAGAAATCTTGAACATTTAATGTCCGATTAAATGTCTCAGAAGGTTTCCTTCGGTTCTTGGGTGTGTTTTCCATTGTTTTTAATTGTTATAGTCGTAGTAATCATGTTTCCCAGATGATTGTCGGTTTTCGGGGTTTTCCGGGTTGTGCCGTGTTCGTGGGAATATTCGGGTGTCGACTATCGAGGCAAGTATCTTACTTATACGTTTTGCACCTTGTGAACATGACTTACGTGTTGAAATGAATGATTTGTGGTTAGTTGTGATAATCTTGGATGTGTAACTTGGAAAGGTATATGTTGGTCGATTGTACACTTGGATGTGTATCGTGTTATAGGTATTGATCGTAAGTTATGTGGCATTGATTTCATCGGTGATTTGGATGACAATATTATGTTATGTGTGTGTTGGTAGTATTGTGTTTGAATGTTCATTGTGAAATATTCGTATTCGATAGGTTTGTTCTGGATGGCTTGATTATACACTTGGAGGTGTATTGTATTGTGTGTTGATTGTGTTATGTCGATGATGATGTTGACTATCGTATTTGCCTCGAGTACTTTGGTCATGTAAAGAGTGGTAATCAATAAGACTGGTTGACCGTGAATGTTGTCGATGAAATGTGAACGTGAATATGTGTGTGTCCGCTACGTTCACTCATGCTGGTCCGGCCGGACCTACGAGGACTCATGGCACTAGATCATGGGTCAGAGCTTAGTGAGGTGCTGAGGTCCAATCGTACGGGTCTGACGAGGTCTACAAGAACACATGGCAGTGGACCATGAGTTTAGGGCACAGTACGTCCAACCGGGTGGGTTCGACGGGGCCTATGGTGACACATGGCAGAAGATCATGGTGTCGGGACTATTTGTGATGTTATTGTGGTTATTTTAGTCCGAGTGGGTTGTTGAGCCTACGGAGACACGTGACGGTGGATCATGGTGTCAAGATTGTTTACGTTTGATTAGTGTGTGTGATTTAGCCGTGTGGGTTATTAAACCTACAGAGACACATGACGATGGATCACGGTGTCACAATGTTTTGACTATCAAAGATCTAAAAGAAAGTTTTCAAGAAAAGAATGTTGGGTTGAGCTCCACGAGAATTATGGAAATATTTTCGTACTGTAAATTGCCGAAATACGAATCAAGATTAGGGTTAGAATCCTAAGGTTTTCGAAAAGGTTTTAAAAATTAGGACTCGAGGTCCTAAAGGTTTTGTGTTTCTAAAAATCCCCGAGATGAGAATTTTATTTGCAAATACTTCCCTGCTCGTTTTCTAAATTGTTAAAACCTCTCGGGAATGATTTGGTACTTGATTCTTGTGTCTGATCCATGGTTGATGTTTGCTTGTTACATTTCGTATGATTTGATACTTGCACTAGTAAAACTGTGGAGTTTTAGTAACCCCGAGTAATCGGGGGTGGATGTATGTATTGCGTCCAGGTACATGAAAGTTCTTGAGGAGCAGTTCTAGGATCGGCACAGGGAGTGACGAGCTACGATACTAATCAAGGGATGGGAGTTTGGTTGAGTTTTGTTGTATTGTCAGAGTTCTAATCAGTCTTCCGCTGTATTGTACTTCGACCCATGCATGTGTAATTTTTGTATAAAGTCATTATTTGTTGATTGAGTTGTGCGACCTCATCGGTCCGTGTAGTCTACTTGAAATTGACCTTAACAGTCTGTGTTATTATTTTGTTTGACCCTGGATGGGCAAGCAATTGGTCATTTCTATGATGTTTAGCCTGGTAGATCCTCGTGGGAAGGGTCTAAGTCGTGTAACATTCCCGGTGGATTTCTGGAGGTGTTACATTTTATTCGTATTGGGGTATGAGTTTGAAATCACGAATTGGATTAATGTGTTGTGGGACTGGAACTTGATTCTTGATACTATTTGATATCATGTGTTTGGTTTAGTGGTGGAATGAAATAAATCCCCTTCCTCGTTTTTGGTTTAAAATACTATTTTAGAATCAGAATTAAAAATCTTTTTTTATAATTATTCTTCAGCTAATATCTAAAAAAAATATTTTTATTATAATAATACTTATTATTTAATAATAATTACTAATTTTTATTCTTCTATAACAACTGATAATTTTACTATTCATATCGGAATAATAATATATTTATTATTATTGACAAATAATTATTTAATAATAATGTGAGAAAATTATCAAATTGGTCCCGTATGTGGGACCAATTGGCCAAAAAGCCCTGTCTGTCTCAGGCGGACCCACTATTTTTGCCACGTGTCGTCCACATCAGCTCCGATGGCCGGAAAATACTCCGGCCGGCGACGTAAGACTAAATTGGCGAAAGCAGGGTGGAGGTGTGGGGTTTTTTGGTCCGCCGGAGACAGACGGGGCTTTTTGGCCAATTGGTCCAACATACGGGACCAATTTGATAATTTTTTCATAATAATTATGTAGTAATTATTAGTATCACTATAAAAAATAATCAGTTTAGCCGATGACCGGAAGGAGAATCACTGATGACTGTAATATTCGGATTAATTATTGAGTATTTCATCTGTAATTGAACCCTGTATTATTCGGATTTGTGATATCGGTAATCGAAGTATGATAATTCTCGTATTCGTATCCATGAGCATGATAATATCAACATATGTATTTTCACATGCAAACACGTGATAATGTACGCTAGGAGGTGAGCATTGCATACGTTATGGACCAAGTTTAGCGTACACTACAAAGGAAGTGTAGCATATGTAAGGCAGTCAAGAATTGAGCAGGGCGGCTAGCACATGAGCCAGCTAGTGGTGGGCTCGGACAGATGCTTAACAGATTCGCACGGCATGAACCTGGACACTTTTTAAGTCAACGGATATTAACGTATGCTAAGGTAAGCATGTAGCGTATGCTAATAGTATCGGTTACGTACGTAACATGGTAAGTGTAGCATACGTAATGAATTTCAGAAACAAGACAGTAAGCTATTTTGGACGATAACGTACGCTATGAGCAAAGGCTAGTGTACGTTATGCTCATAAAGTTATAAATGGGACAACACCATATTTCATTTCATTCATTTCTTTCACTTGGCTTTCATCATACTTCATCCCCAGAGAGTTCCCAGCCACCTATTTACACCTTTAGATTACTCAATACTTTGTCATTGAAGATTAGAGATTACTATACTTGATCATTGAAGTAGATATATATCTTGGATTAGCACACAAGCAACCGGAGTTGGATTCTACCTATTGTCTTGGCGTTTTCTTCATCTTAAGGTATGTTAATGCTACCTCCAACCTTGGATTCGTATCCTTAAGAATATTATGATTATGCTATCAAGATATTAAGTTCTATGGATGATTTATTCAAACAACATCATATCTAGGAAGTTGAGATGATTATGCTTTAAGTACCTCAGTTAAGAGCATCATAATTTGAATCTCGTTACGATGAACAAGTAAAGGAAGTTTTCTGAGATTGACAATCCAAATTTGGAAGGTGTCTTCGTAGTAATCATGGACTTGGTATTAACATCATTTTTGTTAGACGAACCTAGGAGGTTGATCATGGAAGGATTTGTTGTATCTTGTAAAGGTGGATTGTTAAACAATCTTCAAGATGATAGTTTGAATGATATAAGATATTGATATCAACCATAGGCCTTCCGAATTATGTATGAGAATTTGTAATCAAGATTGGAGTATGACATCATGATGATATGCTTATCCTTGAAATTGTCAGACATTGAACACCATTAGATCATTCAAGTTTTCATGTATGGAGTTAACGTACGTTAACACTGAGAATTTCGTGCGGCGAGTCAGTTGTCTGATCAGGGAGGAGACTGTCGGATGCATGTTTAGCATACGCTAGGCTCTGTAGCTTACGTACGCTAACGAGACGAATTAACGTATGCTATGTTGGGTACGTAACATGCATTATATGGTCAAACAAGCTAGTCGTCTGATCAGAGAGGAACTGTCAAGTGCATGATTAGCGTACGCAAGGCTTCGTAGCTTACGTACGCTAACGAATCGACTTAAAGTACGCTACGCTATATAAGTAACGTACGTTAGGAAGGTCAGACATGATACATTTTGTTGAACTTTCGTCCGTAACTTGGATTGTAGATGTTCGTACGTTAGTTATTCAACATGAGATGAACTCTATATTATTTCTTTTGTTTATGGTTTGAGCTTTGCAACGTGATTGATCGAAGGGGCGACCTTCGAGTATATTGATAATCGTCGAAGTTTTATTCTTGTCATCAATTCGAGGCAAGTACCTTAATTAGAATTGTTCATATTATCTCGGTTATGCTATGATTGTACTGTGTACATATGTTGTGATTAAATTATCCACCATACGTTGATCCGACGGGAATCATCATGGGAAATCTATAGATATGTGCGCTGGATCGTTGGACAGGTAGTTCCACCATGCGTTGGTCCAACGGGATCATCTTGGGAATCTATAGCTTTTTGCGCTGGATCGTTGGAATACCATGAGTATGTTGAGACTGTCATGATGTGTTATGTGTTGTTATTATTTCTCGTTGGAGAAGCTTGTGATGATTATTGTTGATTAAATCATTGTTGTATAATTATCGTACTTGTACTAGCATCATTGTGCTAACCCCTTCGGGAGTGAATATTTGTTTATGTTTAAGATACAGGAGAGCAGGAAAACAACCACTGGAGCTGCATGACGACGAGGGTGCAGAGTGATGTTCCGTCAGGGTTCAATTGTCTATTGTTTGTGTTGTTTTTATTAAGTACTCGAGTACGTGTCCTTTAATGATTTGAGAATGGTTGTGTATTAATAATTCGCTGTTGAACGTTTGTACTATCAGTACTATTTCCGAATATTGTATTTTGCTTGTTATTATGTATTGGTGTTGCTTATTGTCATTTCGTATATATAACCTTGTAAATTCTTGAGTAAAGGATTTACGGTGCTGTAATATCCCGGAACGTATTGGGGGTGTTACAGAATATGGTACCGCAGCGAAGAATATGGATATCTTGGCCATTGGGTTAAACTAGGGGTCATATATGTCTTTTGAGGTAACCGGCCGTGAATAATATCACTATACTGCCTACGTCTTCGTGCGAGCGGTGGTTGTAAGTTCCTAAACTCTATCTCGTTATTCATGATGAACCTTTTGTATTTGAAATTTGAACAATATTGTTCCCTCTATATTGAGCGTTTATGTTTACAATATGTTGAGAAGTGGACGTGGACGTGGTCGCGGTCGCGGGCGTAGGAATGCCGAAAGAGAAGCTTCGCCTTCAAATCTGGCTAGCCACAGCTCAGGCGAGCCACATGAATCTATTAACAATGAACCAGAACCTGCCATTCCCAAAATCCTTCATCAGGTGGTTAACTAGATGACTCAGTTTGCTCAGGTCGTGAACCGAATGCAGGTGGCAGTAGGATTACAACAGGGAGAAAGACAACAGAGCATCCCAGACTTGGGAAACCGAGGCGGCCGATGGATCCAGGAGGTGGCGAAAATGCATCCGCCAAAATTTAACGGTTTCTCGGAGACGCCGACGTGGGATGACTGGCTTAGGGAGCTGGAGAAAGTTTTCACAGGGATTAATTGCCCAGACGACCAAAGAGCCAATATTGCGCAGTACTTTCTGATAGGGGAAGCGTCCGAGTGGTGGGAGGCCATTCGACCCTTGGATCATAATGCCGACTGGGAAGAATTTAAATTGATGATGGAAGCTCAGTACTAGTGAGGGAAGCCAAAATTCGGGAATTTTTCTCTGCACAACCGTTAGACGAACCAGTATCCCAGACGATTAAAATATTTAATCAGCAGATGGCGATCGTATGACACCTGGTCAGAACAGATGCGGAAATGATGATCCATTTTGATATGAGAATGAAACCGGAGATCCAGGGGTACATGTCTGGTTTCAAATGTACCACTCTCCGTCAATATCAGGATAAAGCGTTGGCGTATGAAATTAAAGAAGCAGCGATGGAAAAGTTTGCAGAATCCAAGAAGCAGAAACACTCTGGTAGTTTCATAGATCCTAAGAGCAGTGGGCCCCACAAGGCCCAGTCATCCTTTCATTCATTCTAGAAACCTCCGCACCCATCCAAAAACAGAAACAACTTCAAATCAGTATCAACACTGACAAAGGTGGTGAAGAACTGTTTTAATTGTGGTCGGCCAGGCCACCTTTGGCGTGATTGTTTCCGTACTCCAATTACATGTTTTGATTGCAAACAGGACGGGCATCATGCGATTTTTTGCAAGGATGCCACTAAGTTTAATGGAACTCGTACTTCACAACCGGCTCAGAAGGAAGCAAGTATTCAGCAGACGCTGCAGAGTGTTCAGCTGCCCTAAAATTTCGGTAGAGGACGAGGCAGAGGACAGTTCGACCAAAACGGGACATCGAGTGCTGTGTCTGCTCCTCCACGCCTATACGAGATGAGGCGGGCAGACGATCAGGATGCTTCTGTCGCATCAGGTATTGTTCAAATCCTTTCACATCCAGTTAGCATTTTATTCGACATAGGAGCTACGCATTTATTTATATCTTTGTCTTGTGTAAATCGTTTGAACATTTCTAGTTTTTATTATTGTGAACCTTATGTTGTGGGATTACAGAGTGGGGAGAGAATTGTGGGGAATTTGGAAACTAGAGATTTTTCCATATCAATTGGAGGCAGAGATTGGCCCTCAAATCTGATTGTGATAGAAATGCAAGGCGACGACCTAATTCTCGGAGATGATTGGATTAATCGTCATGGAGCTATTGTAAACTACCATAAGAGGAATATATCAATGATAGCTGAAGATGGTTCCGAAATACTATTCGAGGGATGGAGACCAGGAAGCTCAGGAAAGTTGATCAAAGTGATGAAGGCTATTAAACTGCTTAAATAGGGCCACTCTGGATACTGGTGCTACGCAATGTAGAAAGAATACGGAAGGGTAGAGCTCTCATCCATTCCCATTGTGAACGAATTTCCGGATGTGTTTCCTGACGAATTACCTAGATTACCTCCATGACGGGATGTGGAATTCACCATCGAGTTAGAACCAGGAGCTACACCAATTTCTATGGCATCGTATCGTATGGCACCTACTGAGATATACGAATTGAAGAATCAAGTGGAAGAGTTACTGATCAAAGGCTATATCCAGTCAAGCATTTTGCCCTGGGGTGCACTAGTTCTTTTCGTCCTGAAGAAGAATGGATCGCTTCGATTGTGTATTGACTATCGAGAGCTGAATAAGATGACGATCAAGAACAAGTATCTGTTGCCACAGATTGATGATTTGTTTGAACAGTTACAAGGAGCAACAGTGTTTTCTAAGATCGATCTGAGGTCGGGATATCATCAGTTGAGGATTAAGGAATCTGATGTTCCAAAATCAGCGTTCAGAACTCGCTACAGACACTATGAGTTTGTAGTGATGCCGTTTGGTCTCACTAATGCACCTGCTGTATTCATGAAATTGATGAACCGAGTGTTCACAGAATATTTGGACAAATTCATGTTCGTGTTTATTTATGACATTCTGGTTTATTCCACAAGCCCAGAAGAGCATGCACAACATTTGCGGATCATTTTAGACCTTTTGAGAAACGAACAATTGTACGCCAAGCTTTCTAAGTGTAAATTCTGGCTAAAGGAAGTAATGTTCCCCGGTCATGTGGTATCAGCATAAGGAGTCCGAGTAGACCCCCAGAAAATCGAAGCAGTTATGGATTGGAAATCTCCTAAGAACATGAAAGAAGTCAGGAGTTTCTTAGGACTTGATGGGTATAATCGTCGGTTCGTGGAAGGGTTTTCCAAAATTTCCCGCCCACTTACTCGATTTCTTCAGAAGACCCAAAAATTTAAGTGGAATGAGATGCGCCAGACTAGCTTTGATGAATTGAAGAAGAGATTGACGATGGCACTGATTTTAGCACTCCCACAGGGAACCGGAGAATTCACGGTTTATAGCGAGACTTCAAACAGAGGTCTCAGGTGTGTATTGATGCAAAATGATAAGGTGATCGCCTATGCATCACGACAGCTGAAGCCTTATGAAGTAAATTACCCAAGGCATGATTTGGAGCTCGCAGCGGTAGTTTTTGCTTTGAAAATCTGGAGACATTACCTATACGGGACTCACTGTCAAATCTTTATGGATTACAAGAGTCTCAAATATATATTCAGTCAGAAAGAGTTAAACATGCAACAGAGGAGATGGCTGGAATTGATTAAGGACCACGACTTGGAGATTCTTTATCATCCAGGCAAAGCAAATGTAGTGGCTGATGCACTTAGCCGCAATCCTGTTTCTATTCAGATGCTGGAGACTCTGACCTCCTAGCCCAGCATTCAACAGGAATTGATTCGCGAAGGAATTGAAGTATGGTTGCAGATAGTCCAAGGACAAATGTGTGTAATGGAGCTAACTTCGTCATTAATCGAAGAAATCAAATCTAAGCAATTAGATGATCCTATGATGATTCGGTTATGTGATGAAGTGAGTAAAGGTAAGGCCCCAGGATTCGTAATTTACGATGATGGAATTTTGAGATTTCAGAGCCGACTTTGTGTTCCCGATGTCGATGTTTTGAAGTAGACAATTATGAAGGAAGCTCACAACACGCCATATTCTATCCACCCGGGCACCAGTAAGATGTATAAAGATCTGAAGCAGAATTACTGGTGGGGCAACATGAAAAAAGATGTAGCGGATTATGTCTCGAAATGTTTGACTTGTCAGCAAGTTAAGATCGAGCATCAACGACCTGCCGGAATGCTGAAGCCGCTTCTGATTCCTGAATAGAAGTGGGAGGACATATCGATCGACTTTATCACTAATATGCCGAGACCCAAGATAGGAATGAACATGATTTGGGTGATAGTTGACCATCTAACCAAATCGGCTCATTTTCTGGGCATAGAGGACACTTGGGAACCCAAGTGGTTGGCACGAGTATTTATTTCACAGATAGTCCTATTGCATGGTACGCCGAAGACCATTATTTCTGAACGAGACAGTCGCTTTGTGTCTCATTTTTGGAAAGTAGTTCATAAGGCCTTGGGAACCGAATTGAACTTCAGTACGGCTTATCATCTATAGATAGACAGACAGTGCGAGAGGACTATTCAAACAGTGGAAGACATGTTGAGATCTTGTGCCTTAGATTGGTCGACAGATTGGGAAATTCATCTACCGTTGATTGAATTTTCCTACAATAATAGTTGGCACGCTTCCATTAAAATGGTACCGTTTGAGGCATTATATGGGAGGAGATGCAGATCTCCCCTATGTTGGGATGATTCATCAGACTTGATCGGGAAGGAAACGGAATTGATTGTACATACACGAGAGAAGATAGCCTTGATTCGCGAAAGACTGTTGACTGCCCAGAGTCGACAGAAATCTTACACAGACGTGCGCCGTCGCCCATTAGAATTCGGTATTGGAGATCACGTGCTTTTAAAGGTTTCTCCTACTCGGGGAATCTTTCATTTCGGGAGAAAGGGAAAGATGAGTGTGAGATATATCGTACCATTCGAGATTCTTGAGAGAGTTGGAGAGTTGGCATACAGTTGGCATTACCGCCGTCATTAAGCCATGTTCATAACGTGTTCCACGTATCCCAGTTACGGAAGTATATACCAGATCCTAGTCATGTCATTGATTTTTGCGAGATCGAAGTCGCTCAAGATGGCACGTTTGAAGAGAGACCGATCAGGATACTCGAGAGTCGAGTTAAGCAATTGAGAAACAAACCAATCACTTTGGTTAAGGTTCAGTGGTCGCGCCATGGAATGGAAGAAGACACTTGGGAAACGAAAGATATCATGAGGTCCAGATATCCAGAGTTATTTTCGCCTTGAGTTTCGGTATGAAAATCCTTTTTAGAAGGAGACTATGTAATATTCGGATTAATTATTAAGTATTTCATCAGTAATTGAACCCTGTATTATTCGGATTTGTGATATCGATAATCGAAGTATGATATTTCTCGTATTCGTATCCATAAGCATTATAATATCAACATGTGTATTTTCACATGTAAACACGTGATAACGTACGCTACGAGGTGAGCATAGCGTAGGTTATGGGCCAAGTTCAGCGTACACTATGAAGGAAGCGTAGCGTATGTAAGGCAGCCAATAATTGAGCAGGGCGGCTAGCACATGAGCTAGCTGGTGGTGGGCTCGGACAGATGCTTACCAAATTCGCACGGCATGAACCTGGACACTTTTTAAGTCAATGGATATTAACGTACGCTAAGGTAAGCATGTAGCGTACGCTAATAGTATTGGTTACGTACGTAACATGGTATGTGTAGCATACGTAATGAAGTTCAGAAACAAGATAGTAAGCTATTTTGGACGATAATGTACGCTATGAGCAAAGGCTAGTGTACGTTATGCTCAGAAAGTTATAAATGGGACAGCACCCCATTTCATTTCATTCTTTTCTTTCACTTGTCTTTCATCATACTTCATACCCAGAGAGTTCCCAGCCACCTTTTTACACCTTTAGATTACTTAATACTTGGTCATTGAAGATTGGAGATTACTATACTTGATCATTGAAGTAGAGATACATCTTGGATTGGCACACAAGCAACCGGAGTTGGATTCTACCTATTGTCTTTGTGTTTTCTTCATCTTAAGGTATGTTAATGCTACCACCAACCTTGGATTCGTATCCTTAAGAATATTATGATCATGCTATCAGGATATTAAGTTCCATGGATGATTTATTTAACCAACATCATGTCTAGGAAGTTGAGATGATTATGCTTTAAGTACCTCGGTTAAGAGCATCATAATTTAAATCTCGTTACGATGAACAAGTAATGGAAGTTTTTTGAGATTGATAACCCAAATTTGGAAGGTGTCATCGTAGTAATCACGGACTTTGTATTAACATCATTTTTGTTAGACGAACCTAGGAGGTTGATCATGGAAGGATTTGTTGTATCTTGTAAAGGTGGATTGTTAAACAATATTTAAGATGATAGTTTGAATGATATAAGATATTGATTGTTAGGAGTATGCCCTCGAATGCCACTCAGAGGATGTTGAGTGAGGGCATTGTATTTGTAATTATGTAAATCACTAATATAAGGCAATGGATGTTTCTTTATTTACTGGTAGTTACTGGCATTCCTAACTCGTAAATATACCTATAGAAACTAGTCCGTGTATTTGAGAGCAAAATGTTCCACTCCTTATTGGATAAGGGGGTCGGCATTGGAAAGGTTTATAGCTCAAATACTTAATCGTTCGCAAGTTGATGAAACTTGACTGGGCATTAAGTTTATGTGAAGACTTGTATGACGTGTTCTTTGACATGGAGAGTGCCTGTCGAATGCTAATAGTTATTGGGAGCACGCGTTATAGGTATGCTAATCGGATTAGTATACTCGAACCGACTCACCCTCGATTCGTCACACGGATTTCACTCCGGGACAGTCAACGACGTAATCAAAAGGCTGTGATAGGTATTCGTGAACCTTCGACTTGAGGATTTAGTAGGGATGTGCTTGTGACGTTAAGATTTTCATTAGAGTAGTTCAACCCTATAAACCGGTAGGTGGGGGTCAACCTCGACGTGCATCTGAACGGGCAAGTAGCTGGTCCTACTGAATACCAAGATAGATTTCTTTCTCCCGTTAGTGAGCGGGTTATATGTCGTATGCGGTTATTGGCAGATGAGATCATAAGTCTTTCGCCAAAGCATTGGAGCTAGTTGTATTGGATACACGAGATCTCAATGATCTCGATTTGCATTAACGCATGAATAGCGTCAAGTACAGATAGGGTTTGACTGATCGTGACCCTATAACTTGATCGGGACATTTGAAAGAAGGGTTTATACGTATATTGGTATTCACGACAGAATGGTTCTTGAATGATCCCAATCATTCATTCTCAGTTGGGGTACAGTGTAAGCCGCCAGGCTGGCTAGGTGGTGCTACTACTCTTTGGTTCCTCCCATTGCTGACTGAGACGAACCTACCAAGTCGCGCAATAGGATTAACGACGGAATGAATCAAGCTTAATCTCTCATTATGAATATTAGATATTGGATATCTAATTTGGGACATTGGATGACTAGATTTATTTAGTGGATAAATTAATTTACGGCCTAATTAATTAAATAAATTACCGGGTGATTAATTTAATTCATGAATATAATTATTTCTTGGAGAAATTAATTATGTTAGTATGTATTTAATATGATTAAATAATTAGATTAATTAATCGATATAAATACATCGGAACGGAATCGGAGTTTATCTATTTGGACTCTTGGGAGTCCGAAACGAACCGAACTCGTCGGATTCCTTCTAGAGGCCAGCCCCACTTTTGATCTCTTACCTTTAGTCTTTGTCTTGCTTTGGTGGGTCAAGACTAATCACCTAAGAGATATGATATTTCTTATAATAAGGATAAAGGGATTGTGTGGGATTTGGAAGTGGAATAAATGAAGACATCTATCAACCTCTCCTAAGGAATTCCATACGTTAATTTTAGTTTTGAGAGAGAGAAAATAGTTTTCTAAATTATCTTCATCTTGTTCTTCATCTTGTTCTTGAGTTTTCTTGGAGAAAATTCAAGATACATTGAGAGATAAATATTATGCACTTAGAGTGCAATAATAAAAGGCTTCATCACTTGATTCTAGTCGTAACCTTAGAGGTTAATCGAGTGTTGTCATTACGGTCATTTTTCCGGCGCATGGAAAGTAGAGTCGCGGTGCTTTCGGCATTGGATCGTTCAAGAGCTTGGAGCGGATTGGATTCGTAGAGATCAATCAAAGCTTAGGGAATAGCTCAAGAGAAGGTTACCATTTAATCAACGGATTTCAATGGTGAGTTTCTTATAACTCTTGTTTTTCGTTTATATATTTCTATATACGTAGCTCGATCGATCCTTGTAGGGATTCTGATCGAATTAATTTTCATTTTACCGCTTCTGCTAGGCCTTCGTTTTAGGCACCGAATCCCAACAATGGTATCAGAGCGTAGGTCTTGCGATCGTATATACGATATTGGCATTTGGAATGCTCGATTAGATGGTGAATGATTTGGAATCATTTTAGTCATAATCGTGGTATATGTTTTTCATTCGTAATAATTGTATTTTTCGTAAGTTTATGTCTAAATATAAATCTTAAATTTCTGAGAAATATGATTTATATTGGAGATATGAAAGTCGGAAAATATTGATATTGGATATACGGTTGAAAATATAGCCCCGAATCGTCGTCGGATGACTTTTTGGTCAATAGGAATGCCACAAACGCGCTTAAATAATTAATGTGCAAAGTATAATGTTAATCACGAAAATTCTCCCACGATAAATTATTAAGTTTATAAGGTATCAAGGTTTTCCTTCCCTCAATCGAGTTTTCGGGAAATTGAAATCCAAACTAGATGTGCTATGCTTCCGAGTTATCAGGGTAGTCGTTCGGGGAGGACGGATAAATTACCGAGAGCGCATTAGATGCCTTCAGTTGGAGCAAATTTTATCCCTAGAAACCTGATAGGTTGCCGGATAAGATTCAATTGTGAAACTGATTTGCGTCGATGGCATAAACTAAACTTGTTCACGAACCATAGAAACCATATATGTTGAGGGGAGTGAACAAGGGGAAAAAGAAGATCGAATCATCCATTAGATGGATTGATGTTGGACACCACTTTATGAAAATTAACAGACTAGAAACCTGTTCGGTTGCCCTCTATTAAGATTTATAAAGAACTCGATCACCACTATGAACTAGAGTGACGATACTTTCGGATTTCACATGGGAGTGTGTTGTTCCGATAAAAATAGTGGGAGTTGGGTAACCAGAATAGAAAAGACCTTAATTCTATACTCAGGACATAATTAAACGAGTCACTAATTAATCTGTTATACTTAATGCAGACATAACTCTCAATATGACAATGAATCCATTCGCAATTCTACTCGAGAAGAACACCTTGATTGGACCTAACTTTGTGGACTGGCTCCACAATCTGATGATTGTCCTCAGTATAGAGGCACTGGGATACGTCTTGGAGACGGACATTCCGGCGCCTCCTGTGTGGACCAGAGCAAATCAGGAAGAGATCGAAAACCACGAAAAGTGGGTTAAGGATGACATAAAAGTCCGTGCTTACATGATGGCTTCTATGTCTAATGAGCTTCAGAGATCTCATGAGAAAATGACTTCTGCTAGGCAGATTCTATCTCACTTAACCGAACTTTATGGTGAGCACAACAGAACTGCTAGATATGAAGGAAGGTACATTGAGAGATAAATATTATACACTTAGAGTGCAATAATAAAAGGCTTCATCACTTGATTCTAGTCGTAACCTTAGAGGTTAATCGAGTGTTGTCATTCCGGTCATTTTTCTGGCGCGTGGCAAGTAGAGACGCGGTGCTTTTGGCATTGGATCGTTCAAGACCTTAGAGCGGATTGGATTCGTAGAGATCAATCAACGCTTAGGGAATAGCTCAAGATAAGGTTACCATTTAATCAACAGACTTCAAGGGTGAGTTTCTTATAACTCTTGTTTTTCATTTATATATTCGTATATACGTAGCTCGATCGATCCTCGTAGGGATTCGAATTGAATTAAGTTTTGTTTTACCGCTTCCGCTGGGCCTTCGTTTTAGGCACCGAATCCTAACATTGATATCAACCATAGGCCTTCCTAATTATGTATGAGAATTTGTAATCAAGATTGGAGTATGATATCATGATGATATGCTTATCCTTGAAATTGTCAGACATTTAACACCACTAGATCATTCAAGTTTTCATGTATGGAGTTAACGTACGTTAACACTGAGAATTTCGTGCGGCGAATTAGTTGTCTGATCAGGGAGGAGACTTCGGATGCATGTTTAGCGTACGCTAGACTCTGTAGCTTACGTACGCTAACGAGCCGAATTAACGTACACTGCGTTGGGTACGTAATGTGCATTATATCATCAGACAAGTTAGTCGTCTAATCAGAGAGGAACTGTCAAGTGCATGATTAGCATACGCAAGGCTTCGTAGATTACGTATGATAATGAACTGACTTAACGTATGCTACGCTATATAAGTAACGTATGTTATGAAGGTCCGAAAGGATACGTTTTGTTGAACTTTCGGCCATAACTTGGATTGTAGATGAACTATATATTATTTCTTTTGTTTAAGGTTCGAGCTTTGCAACTTGATTGATCTAAGGGGCGACCTTCGAGCGTATTGATATTCGTCGAAGTTTTATTCTTGTCATCAATTCAAGGCAAGTACCTTAATTAGAATTATTCGTATTATGTCGGTTATGCTATGATTGTACTGTGTACATATGTTATGATTAAATTGTCCACCATGCGTTGATCCGACGTGAATCATTATCAGAAATCTATAGTTGTGTGCGCTGGATCATCGGATAGGTAGTTCCACCATGCGTTGGTCCGACGGGATCATCTTGGGAATCTATAGCTGTGTGCGTTGGAACGTTGGAATACCATGAGTATGTTGATACTGTCATGATGTGTTATGTGTTATTATTTCTCGTTGGAGAAGCTTGTCATGATTATTGTGTTAGGAATACCTATTAGATTTTGATGATATCATCAGTGTATTGTCTATTTTAAATACTTGGCAAAATGTAAAGAAGAACCAAATGAGTATCTTCTATAGGTCAAATAAGTTAGGCTCAAATCGGCTAAGTAAAAAGGTACAGATAAGTACATCAGAGAAGTATAGCCGAGTCAAATCAGAGAAGTTCTGGTCAACAAAAATTCATCAGGGATGTTTGACCAGACTGCAGTCAAGTGATTAGCAGACCAAGCGATCTGAAGTCTGACCATTATATAAGTCAAAATTCATCAGGACAGAAGACTTCAGATAAGTCGTCTGATCAGGCAAGTTTCAGCAGTCATCAGAGAAGTCATCGACAGAGAAGTTCTAACTGCAGAGAAGTTGACTGTACATCAGACAGCTTGACTTATGTAAGATCAGCCAAGTACTCCAAGTCCACGTCAGCATGAGTTGAATAGTCAAGAATTACGGAAAGTCACATGCAAGCGTGAAGGGACAAATTGGAGAGATTCCCGCAAGGATTTGAATCAAATAATCCATCCAGGCCTACCACTTAAGACTTTAATCTTATTATATTCAAAAGATTCGGCGCCTCACATGGAAGTCTTCACAACGGTCGGAAATCAGATTAAAATATGGGAATACAGCCTTGCAATGTTCAGAAAGAAAAAAATGAAGTCTATCTCTCCAACGGACAGATTTGTTACAAGATTTGCAACGACTATGAAGGAAATGCTCAAGGATCGTCACTTATATATATCCGAAGATTTGAAGCTGAGTATATAACAACAACATACATTACGATGCGAAACAAAATCTCAAGTGATCAAAGCATTTAAAGCAATCAAAGTGAAACAATAGCATCGTAAAAGAGCAAGAGTTCTAAAGTTCATATTTGAAGAAGCTCTTTGTTGGAGAAGACAAACACTCGTGTCTTTAAATCCTGAGTTCAGGGTACTTCACTGGTTGAAGTTCGAGACTGTAAAGGCATTCAAGGATCACGGATCAAGAGGTGCAAGGTAGTCAAGGGAGTTGCAACGACAAGGAATTCTACTGGTTGGAAGCTGTTGTAATTGGTTGAATCACTGTAATCTTTATCACCGGTTGACAATTATAGTGAATTCATCTCCAACTGGTTTGGAGAAAAGTGGATTAGTAGAGGATTACTCCACCTCTGAGACCACTATAACTGCCCGTGTGTTTTACTGTTTTCAGCATCATACTTAACTGTTGCATTCATACTACTATTCCATTACTAGCTATTTGCATTCGTCATCAGCTGACTTCCGCATTTCTATCAGCTGAGAAACTCACACTTTGTGAAAAAGAGTTCAAGAGTTTCAACAAGTCTACTCACCCCTCCTCTAGACTTGTTCCTGGACGACTTGTGACCTACAAGTGGTATCGGAGCGGTTGGTTCAATATTTTACGAACCAGATCCATATGTCAAGGATATATTTTAAGCTCATTTCAGAAATGGAATACATGCATTCTATATTACCTGTGTTTTCAGTTGACGAGTATGATCTTTGGAAGATAAGGATGCAGGCACACCTATCTTCTATCCATGATGACATGTGGTGCATTATCGAAGAAGGTCCTTTCATATTCGAGAAGGACAACACTCCTGAGGAGATTGTGGTCGGGAAGCCATAGAAGATTCCTAAGAAGAGGACGAAGCTGACCCCAGAAGAAAGAGAGCTGGCCAACCTTGACAACCGGGCCAGAGAAGTGCTATACCAAACTCTTGACAAATCTACAATGGTCAAGATCAAGAATTGCAGAAATGCAAAAGAAATCTGGGACACATTAGCCTTAAAGTGTGAAGGAACGGAGCTGATAAAACAGAACAAGTTGTCAATCGCTACCCAAAAGTTTGACAACTTCAAAATGAAGAATGGAGAGTCTATCGACCAAGTAGACACAAGATTTACAGAGATCATTAATGAAATTAACTCTCTGGGAAAAACCTATGGCAACAGGGAAATGGCATTGAAGGTTCTAAGATCTCCCAACCTGGAATGGAATATGAAGGTTTTGGCCATGAGAGAATCCAAGTATCTTAACAAATTAAAGATCCAAGAGTTGTTCTCTAATCTAAAGGCTTACGAGTTTGAGCTTCCAAGTTCATCATCAACCGAGCCTACAAAGTAGGGAATAGCATTTGCAGCTGAGTCCCATGCCAAGAGCTTATCTGATGTCAAACCTCCAACTCTACATGATTTTGAGGAAGAAATAGCATTTATAATGCAAAGATTCAGCAACTTCAGAAATAACTACTCCAAGTACAATAAGAATTATAAAGAGAACCCCAGGAGAAATCAAAAGGCCGGAAGCTGGAAGGTGGAGTGCTATAATTGCCACAAGACAGGACACATTCAAATAGACTGTCCTGATCTCAAGAAGGACGAGAGTAAGAAAGAGGTGAGTATAAAAGAAGATCGAAGAAAGGCCCTCGTTGGAGAAGACCAAGAGCGAGTAGAATCGAGAAGCGAATTATTCTCTGATGATGACGAAGAATATGATTGCCTAATGGCCAACCTAGCTGACTAAGAGGTAACATCTAAACCCTCTGTTTCAAATAATAACAGCTCAGACATGTCACAAGACATGGACTTACACGAGTCTATAAATCATCGTTTCAAAGATTTTGAGAAATTAAAATCTGCACACCAAATTGTATCAACCGAGAGAACCCAGCTGCAAGATGAGAATAGGCAGCTAAAAAATGATTGTAAAAAACTCAGCATTTTTGAAAACCAGGCTGCAGACAAGTTGAAAAACCAAGCTGATAACTCTACAGCTGAGATAAAGAAATTAACTATTTTAAATAGTGAGAAATTAGCTGCACTTGCTCATGTTAAAGCTGAGTTTGCAAAATTGACTCAGCTAAGTAAAACTCAGGTGAAGGAAATAACCTCCCTGAAGGCATCTCTAACTCTGGACGAATTATGTACGACTAAAAGGCCATTATATTCCAGATCAGGCCTCGGATATGACCCCAACACTCCCTTTAGTTCTAAAACCACTTTCATCAAGGGAGAAACAATTTTCTCATCTGCTGAGCCAATATTCAAACCTGTATTTCAAAATAGGCAATAGCCAAGTCGCAGGTCTAGACTGCAGCCAAGTAATACAAGGCAGCCACCTAGACATGAGACTAGGCAGTGGCCAAGGCAGAAGCAGCAGCCCAGACAACATGCCCATTTTTATCAAAGACTCCCAAGAACATATTTCAAAATGGGAGGGGCAAGTGGAAACCTCAAGGTTATCCTGTTTTTCAAAATGAACAGATGTGGAGACCCCAAAGATTTCATAAATGGTCTCAGTATGGATTTAGAAATGGCACATATCAATTTTATGAGGCATATCCGGTACATAATCCTAACAGAGGATATAGACCTAGACCTTAAACACCTTATAAGGGTAATAACGGCAACTTTCACAATCCCAGGAGAAACCAGTTCTCCAGGAAACCAACTAACCCCCGAGGACCCACACAAATTTAGGAAACTAATCTTTGCTTGTCTGATTGTAGAAAAGATGGAAGGACTACAACCACATCTCCACAAATTCAAATATAGGAGGTGAAGAATGGTTTGTAGACTCCGGATGCTCAAGGCACATGACCGGGAACAAGAAGGTGCTGTCAAATTATACCAAAAAAAGAGGTCCAGATGTAACCTTTGGAGATAGCTCAAGAGGTCAGACTAATGGTTTTGGAGAGCTGCACAGAGGAAACATCACCATATCCAAAGTGCATTATGTCAAAGGACTCAAGTATAATCTGTTGAGCATAAGTCAGTTTTGCAATGAGAAGAACCTAGTAGTCTTCGTCATTTGGAAATGCATGGTGATAGATATCATATCTGGAAATGTGAAGCTACAAGGATTCAGGAGAAGGGATGTCTATATGATAGATTGGAACACAGGAACTCCTGATACCTATTTTCTAACTAAGACAATAACTGAGAATGTATGGTTGTGGCACAAGAGATTATGTCACCTAAATTTCAAGGCTATCAACAAAATTAGCTCTCAGAAGCTGGTCAGAGGACTTCCAGAAGAAGTATTCAAGAAGGAAGCTCTCTGTGATGCATGTCAGAAAGGGAAGCAGACCAGAGCATCATTCAAGCCAGTTCAACCTACCACTTTTACAGCAAGGATTCTAGATCTACTTCACATAGATCTATTTGGTCCCATCAAGCCAAGGACCTTAAGTGGTAGAAAGCATTCTCTAGTAGTAGTAGATGACTACTCAAGTTACCTAAGCTACTAAGGAGGATCCAGAATGAGAAATCTCTTTCAATCATTAAGATTAGATCACATAGAGGAGGAGAATTTCTCAACAAGGCAATCACTGATTACAGTGATCAGAATGGGATCCAGCATAAAGTTTCTACAGCCAGTACCCCTCAGCAGAATCACATTGCTGAAAGAAGGAACAGAACCTTGAAGGAAGCTGCCAGGTTGATGATTGCAGAAGCAGACCTGCCCAAGAGGTTCTAAGCTGAAGCTGTCAACACAGCATGCCACACTCATAATAGGACTATGCTAGTAGAGAGACATGGTAAAACTCCCTATGAGGTTTGGAATGGCAGAACACCTACTGTAGCATATTTTTGTATTTTTGGTTGTAAGTGTTTCATCCACAACAACGGTAAAACCCAACTAAATGCTTTTGATGCTAAAACTGATGATGTTCTCTTTATGGGATACTCACAAAGAAGCAAGGCATATAGAGTCTTTAACAAAAGAACCTTAGTTGTGGAAGAAACACCTCATGTTGTATTTGATGAAACTACTGTTGAGTATAGGAAAAAGGTGGAGCTGATAGAGAATAAGCTCAAATCTGCAACTCTAGAAGAAGTCATTGTCCATGACACTGGGATGATGGACACACCTGCAGACCAGTCTGAAGACCCATCTGTAGCTGCTGAAGACCACAAAACCTATCTGATCCAGTTGCTGCTGATGAAGACATATCTATAGCTGATAAAGAGTAACCTGCAGATCAGTCAGGAATCCCACCTGCAGATGACAAGATGGTAGCTGATCTAGTTGCATACCAAGGAGACCAGAACTAAGTTGATGCAGAGAAAGAAGAAACCCATCAAAGCAAATCTACAGGGGGAACAGACCCTGAAGAAGAAGACATTCTTAAGTGGCTCAAAGATCACCCTATCCAACAGATCATTGGGAAGCTAACTGATGGAGTCAAGACAAGACAGTCTACTCTACCCATAGGAATGGCAATGTTTTCATGCTTTATGTCTCAAATTAAACCGAAGACAATAGAGGAATCCCTGGAAGACTATTCTCGGATCAATGCTATGCAAGAAGAGCTGAATCAGATGGAAAGGAACAATGTTTGGGAACTAACAGATAGGCCAGATCATAAGAAGGTCATTGGAACCAAATAGATGTACAAAAACAAATGCGATGAAGAGGGAGCTGTTGTTAGGAATAAATCCAGACTTGTTGCTAAAGGGTATGCACAATGCGATGGGATAGATTTTGATGAAACTTATCCACCAGTTGCAAGATTAGAAGCAATTAGACTGTTCCTTGCATATGCCGCATACAAAGATTTCATAGTCTACTATATGGATGTGAAGAGTGCCTTTCTCAATGGAATTCTAGAAGAATAAGTCTATGTGGAGCAACCCCCTGGTTTTGTCAAAGGAGACAAAGTCTACAAGCTTTTGAAGGCTCTATGTGGACTCAAACAGGCACCAAGATCATGGTATGAAACATTATGTGTGTTTCTTGAGAAGAATTGTTTCAGCAAAGGCAAGGTGGATAAGACCCTATTCAGTGTGGAGCATGAAGACCACATATTGTTAGTACAAATATATGTGGATGACATCATTTTTGGCTCAACCATTCTAGAGCTATGTGAGAAGTTCTCAAATCTCATGCAAGGAGAATTTGAGATGAGTATGATGGGCAAGCTTAATTTCTTTCTAGGACTGCAAGTTAAGCAGATGGAAAATGGAATTTTCATCAATCACGCCAAATACACCAGAGACCTAATCAAGAGATTTAGAATGGAATCAGCCAAGACAGCAAGAAGTCCTATGAGCACAAGTACACACCTTGAAGCAGATGAATAAGGCATATCACTGGACTCAACCCACTACAGAGGACTTATTGGATAACTTCTTTATCTGACTGCAAGCAGGCCAGACATTTCATATGCTCTAGGAGTATGTGCATGATTCCAGTCTAAACCCAAGCAGTCACACCTGGAAGCAGCTAAAAGTATCATCAAATATCTCAAGTCTACCATTAATGTCGGTTTATGGTATCCAAAAGATGACAACTTTGAGCTGTCAGGATATTCAGATGCAGATTTTGCAGGATGTAAAATCAATAGGAAAAGCACCAGTGGAACATGCCAATTCCTAGGAACCAGAATGATATCCTGGTTTAGCAAGAAGCAGATATCTAACTCTATCTCAACAACAGAGTCAGAATATCTAGCTGCAGGTAGTTGTTGTGCCCAGATCTTGTGGATCAGACAACAGCTAAGGGACTACAACATTATTGCCAATGAAGTTCCAATTTGGTGCGACAACAATAGTGCAATTGCAATCACCAACAATCCAGTATTGCACTCAAGGACGACGCACATTGATGTTAAGCATCATTTCATAAGAGACCACGTGCTTAATAAAAGAGTCAGAGTTGAAAGAGTTAGCACAGAAGATCAAATTGCTGACATTTTCACCAAACCTTTACCCGAAGAAAGGTTTTTGGTGCTGAGCAGGGAACAAGGATTAGTAGATTGGGAATATAGTACAGAGGAGAAAGCTACCTGAAGACCAGATCAGATGAAGTTACCCAATCAGCCTAGACGAAAAGACAAAAGACGGACTAAGCTGATCTCAGAATCAAACCTTATCTGATGCGGACAAGAAGGCGAAGGACAGACGAAGGAACCTAGCTGATCGAAACCTCAGGCGAGAAGTCAAAGGAGTCAAGTCACCTGATGCAGAGCAGTCAAACGGTCAACCAGCTAAGTGTTATATTCCTGACCGACTTACGGATATTATAACATTATCATCTATTATAAATATAATATAATATTATTATTTGGATTTAAAATGGAGAATATTTTATTAAGCGACCTCCACAATATCGAATCAAATTCAACCATCATTTTTCCAAATATCAAAAGCTGGACCATCGATTAACTTAAATTAATTTTTAAAATCTCAAAAGGAGGTCCATCGCTTAAATTAAATAATTAAATATTTCAAACATCGCTTCAATTTTCCTTTTAAAGGCAGAAAAGACGGATCACTTTATCTTCACCAAACTTTCGAAACCCTAAATTTTCTAAGCAGAAATCCTTTCGAACCCTCAATACACTAAGAAATCGCTTACTGTGCAGAAATGGAATCCTACTTTGAAGGCGTAAACCTGAAGGCGGTGAAGGACCAGATCATTTTCTCCCTGGTCATCGACTTTGAAGGATTGCTGGAATCCAACCTGGAGAATGACGTGCGCTATCTCATCCAAGCGATGAAGAGGAATGGGATCTAGCCATTTTTGGATATCAGCCCCAGCCATCTTTACAAGGAGGCTGTTATCACGTTCTATCGAGAGGCTCGAGTTCTTGAATCGGGCATAAAAAGTTCAATCTGTGGTGTCCAAGTGGATATCACCCGTGAATCAGTCGGAAGAACCTTTGGGATGGAGTCCCACGGCGTGGCGGTCGAAGCCCTAAAACAAAATGCAGCCGACATGTGGCTGAAAAATCAAAGCCCAAGACCAGCCATCTAAATTGAAGCTGACTACCAAGAGGAGCGAATTAAAGAAAGAATATCGCTATGCGTTGGATATCACCAACAAAATAGTGATGGGAATGGCAGGAAGCTACGACCAACTATCATCAGCCAAGTTCATGGTGCTCGGAGCACTAATTCACAACGAACCAATTGAATGGGCTGACTACATCTACAGAAGTTGGTGCGAGAAGTCAACAAGGCCGAATAGCTTGATGACGAGAAGAGGTTCAAGTCAAATCTTGCGTTCGGGACGCAACTCAGTTGGATGCTAGAAAAGCTTGGTGTGGCAAAGGGAAGTGTTGACCCCTTCCACATCAACAAAAGACTAGGTCACTTGGACCAAGAGAATGTGGAGAACGGAAAGCAGCCCAAATGCTGAAGGACATGCCTGTAGGACGAACTCCCTACAAACACCCGTCTATATCAGACGAGTCATACCACGTTGCAGCCCGCGAATCACCTGCAGTTCAGTCTGAGATGGAGTCAGATAATACCTCTCTAGCCCTCCGTTTAAAAAGAAGGGGACTTTCCCCTAGCGAACCATCAGTCATCCATTCCTCCCCAGAACCATCTCTGAAGAGGCCCAGACGTTTGCAGTTTAGTGAAGAGGAGCAGCCAGAGCATAATTTTAGCCCTGCAGCCAGGTCACCTACTCATTTGGAGGACCAACCTGCTCCTGCCAGCCTGGAGACCCAGCTTGTCCCTCTTCTCACTCCACAGTTCATATGAGAGGAAGAGGAAGCAGGTTTGATCATTAACATACCTGAGGCGAATTACACTTTCAACCTGCTTGACAACAATATTTTCAACTTATCCATAGAGCAACTTCAATCGCATGCTCTAAAACATTCTTTTGTTCATATTTTTGAGGAATAGAGAACTTTAAAATCATTTTCTTTCACTCAACTTCAATCCTACATTGAGGCAAGTAGTTGGGAATATCCCCAAGCTACGGAAGAAGCACTGATGCAATTTTGCAACGTGTCAGACGCAATTTCGATGCTTCAGGAAAATTGGTTCATGTCCAATTTTAAAACCAACATGGACCAATTTATCCACTCTATTATGTATAGCATTTTTGATGGATCTCTTGGTGAAGAAGAAAAAGTCGAAGAAAAGGAGATAAGAATAGAAGAAGTGGATGCAGAAGTAGAAAAAGAAGAAATAATTACTTTTGAAGATGAAGAGGAAAGAGAGGAAGGAGGAGAAGAAAATATTTTAGTTGAAAAACATTCTGAAGTAGAAGTCGAAAAAACAGAAGAATTGGTGGATGAAGGAGAAGAAGAAGGAGAGGAGGTAGACCAAGAAGAAGAAGAAGAAAAAGAAGAATATGATCATGAAGATGATGATAATAAACAGAACG
The DNA here is from genome assembly GCA_033398695.1 of Orobanche coerulescens. Lineage (NCBI taxonomy): Eukaryota > Viridiplantae > Streptophyta > Magnoliopsida > Lamiales > Orobanchaceae > Orobanche > Orobanche coerulescens. The sequence continues at coordinate 90,188,117 of CM065818.1, read as the reverse complement.
ATGAAGATAATGATGAAGATAATGATGAAGATGATGATGAAGATGATGACAAAGATGTTGGAGGTGAAAAGGAGGCTATGATAGGAGAAGAAGAAAAAGCTGTCGAAGAAGAGAGGCAGGCTGAAGAAGAGAGAGAGGTTGAAGCTGAAGGAAACAAGGATGAAGCAGACAAGGCTGGGATTCCTACCCGTTACACCAGCCTTAATGCGAATCTCCTTGAATAAGACTGATCGGGGACTCCAGAGCCAACCCCATCTGGTCAGCCTATTGCAAGGAGTCTGCAGTCAGGTCGGTCGTATGACCACCTACCTGCAGACGCAGAAGGCTCGGGTGAGCACTCTCCAGAGGCATCTCACATTTCACCTATGCTGTCGGAGCTGATTCGCCGAATCGTTAGAGAGACAGTTGGAGAGATGCTTACCTCTAAGATTTCACCTGACGTGCATTCAATCAATTCCTAACTTGACATCCTACTGTAGAGGAATGCCCCTTAACCACCTCCTCCTACGAACTCCAGAATGCCACTTGGCATGTCGGACTGGATGCGAAGAATGGAGCAGCAGCTAACTTCATTAGTTGATGCTGGCAAAAAGGGAGAAGATAGGTTCAAGGGGGAAGAACGAATGCAGGGGAAAGGTAGCAGGCAGGAGGAAGTTTTTGTTCAGGCTGAAGAGCTAAGATCGAAGAAGAGGCAAGATATTCTCTGAATTGAAGGAGGACCATCAAGTCTGAAAAGAAAAGAGATATCTGCCCCTAACCAACCTGAAGAGCAGCCTGTTGGGAAGAAGAGAAGAGCAAGAGAGAAAAAAGAATAAAGATTCGAATGGGAAGGCAAACATTTGTGGTATGTTGAAGAATTCTTACCAATAGAATTCATGACTAGTTGGGCGGATGCCAAGAAACAATTCACAGAGCAGTTCTACCTCTGGGAGATTCTCCAAGACAAGGAATGCTCGCCCCAACAGTCATTCATCAACTACATGGAAGCTATATGGCCTACTATGTGGAAGATCATGCATAAATATGCAGCCAAATGTCTTGCTTATCCTATGATTCCTCCATTCAGAGCAGTGGAAGTGTCGATCTGTTTGGATAATGAGCTGGATGAGCTAGAGCTTCAGGATGAAATTAGAAGGTTGTGTGAAGAGCACAAGTTCTCTTCGAAAGACGACCAAGACATCGCTGCCCTAGTCATCAGGAAGAAATACGGTCTTGCACCCATCAAAAGAAGACCAATTGGTGCAAAACTATTTAGACCTCCCAAGCAAACTGTTCGTAGAGTAAGGGGCCGATAGGTTTTGGATGTAATTGTAATTTTTGTAATTGATTGATTTTTCTATATTTATTCTATTCAAGCCATGTACTTGTAATCAACAGAAAAATTAATATACACTGTCATTTGAATGACAACTCCTAGTTGTCTCAAAACAAGACTGATTTTGAGTTTGTGTCTTGCACCTAAGTGCAGACTTGTGCATTTGATTAATTGCTTAGAGTTTTGCCATCATCAAAATAGGGGGAATTTGTTAGGAATACCTATTAGATTTTGATGATGTCATCAGTGTATTATATGTTTTAAATACTTGGCAAAATGTAAAGAAGAACCAAATGAGTATCTTCTATAGGCCAAATAAGTTAGGCTCAGATCCGCTAAGTACAAAGGTACAGATAAGTACATCAGAGAAGTACAGCCGAGTCAAATCAGAGAAGTTCTGGTCAACAAAAATTCATGAGAGATGTTTGACCAGACTGCAGTCAAGTGATTAGCAGACCAAGCGATCTGAAGTCTGACCATTAGATAAGTCAAAATTCATCAGGACAGAAGACTTCAGATAAGTCGTCTGATCAGGCAAGTTTCAACAGTCATCAGAGAAGTCATCGGGAGAGAAGTTCTAACTGCATAGAAGTTGACTGTACATCAGACAGCTTGATTTATGTAAGATCAACCAAGTCCACGTCAGCATGAGTTGAATAGTCAAGAATTACGGAAAGTCACATGCAAGCGTGAAGGGACAGCTCGGAGAGATTCCCGCAAGGATTTGAATTAAATAATCCATCCAGGCCTACCACTGAAGACTTTAATCTTATTATATTCAAAAGATTCGGTGCCTCACATGGAAGTCTTCACAACGGTCAGAAATCGGATTAAAATATGGGAATCCAGCCTTGCAACGTTCAGAAAGAAAACAATGAAGTCTATCTCTCCAACGGACATATTTGTTACAAGATTTGCAACGGCTATGAAGGAATTGCTAAAGGATCGTCACTTATATATATCCGAAGATTTGAAGCTCAGCATACAACAACAACATACATTACGGTGCGAAACGAAATCTCAAGTGATCAAAGCATTCAAAGCAATCAAAGCGAAACAATAGCATCGTAAAAGAGCAAGAGTTCTAAAGCTCATATTTGAAGAAACTCTTTGTTGGAGAAGACAAACACTCGTGTCTTTAAATCCTGAGTTCAGGGTACTTCATTGGTTGAAGTTTGAGACTATAAAGGCATTCAAGGATCGCGGATCAAGAGGTGCAAGGCAGTCAAGGGAGTTGCAACGGCAAGGAATTCCACTGGTTGGAAGCTGTTGTAATTAGTTGAATCACTGTAATCTTTATCACCTATTGACAATTATAGTGAATTCATCTCCAACTGGTTTGGAGAAAAGTGGATTAGTAGAGGATTACCCCACTTCTGAGACGACTATAATTGCCTTTGTGTTTTATTGTTTTCAGCATCATACTTAACTATTGCATTCATACTACTGTTCCATTACTAGCTATTTGCATTCGTCATCAGCTGACTTACGCATTTCTATCAGCTGAGAAACTCACTCTTTGTGAAAAAGAGTTCAAGAGTTTCAAAAAGTCTATTAACCCCCCTCCAGACTTGTTCCTCGAGATTAAATCATTGTTGTATAATTATCGTACTTTTACTAGCATCGTTGTGCTAACCCCTTCGGGGGTAAACATTTGTTTATGTTTAGGATACATGAGAGCAGGAAAACAACCACTGGAGCCGCATGACGACGAGGGTGCAGAGTGATGTTCCGTCCGGGTTCAATTGTCTGTTGTTGTGTTGTTTTTATTAAGTACTCGAGTATGTGTCCTTTTATGATTTGAGAATGGTTGTGTATTAATAATTCGCTGTTGAATGTTTATACTATCGATACTGTTTCAGACTGTTGTATTTTGCTTGTTATTATGTATTTGTGTTGGTTATTGTCATTTCGTATATAGCCTTGTAAATTCTTGAGTAAAGGATTTACGGCGCTGTAATATCCCGGAACGTATCGGGGGTGTTACAATGACCGACCATCGTCGTCTGCTAAAGATCGGTATTTTAGTCGACGGATCCCTTGCTGTCGGCTAAAGCCACTTTAGCCGATGGTTATCAGCTTCTGCCGACGACTTTTTGCGGTCGGCTAAACTGCGAAAACTCAGATTGTATTACATATTTATTTTTTAACAATAATAATTATTATTGAATAGTAATGTTAATTATTCTTGAATAATTATTGTATGATTATTTTGTCTAATAATTTGTATGATTAAATAATGATAAAAAATAATTATATAATAATAATTGCCTATTAATTGCTAATTTTAATTACTATTTAATCAATATTATTAATACTAATTATAATTAAATAATAATATAACATAGTAATTTAATAATAAAAATTATTTTATTATTTATTAATTAATAATTTTTCATTATTATTTAAGATCTCTTAGATTCTAGATAATTATTTAATAATAATTAATGTTATTATTTTACTTATAAAATAATAACAATAAATACATTTTTATATGATTTGATGTTTCATTTTGCAGAGAAATAAGGGTAGTATATTTAGTTATATGTTATACTTGGAAGTATGAGCCTAATACCCAATCCTTAAGGTATCAAAACCCCATACCTTATGGGTTTGAGGTTCTTTCCAACTTTTGCTTCCTCTTTTCTTTTTTGTTTTTCCATCTCATGTTCTGACGCTTTGGCCTTCAACTATTATTCGACTTCCAGGTACTTTCGTGGTACGACTTTAAGGATTTCTGGTCGGTAGATGTTACTATAGTCTTTAGCAATATTCAAACACACATGCATCGAAAGTTTATTCGTAAACTTCATTTTCTCTTGCAATCGCATGGAATCCCACATGGCAAAAGTGGGCACTTCAACACCTGGTCCTTTCCACTACTTACAGAACTTCATCGTAAACACCCCACAACTGGATTCATCTGGTTGTATTAGAGCTTTTGGTAATTCCGAGTTGAAGTGTACCCATTGATAAGGGCATTCCAGCTTGCTTACATTGTACATTATTGAAGTATGTGATTGGCCCTCTTTCTTTAGCCTTTCCCCTATGTCCATGAACATTTACTCTTAATCTCTAGTGTGAACCTCGTCATACTTGTTAGGAACGAAATGCACTCCTCCTTCAAGTCCAGAATGTATATTACAAAATGCATTTTGGTGACATATAGGGAATACTATATGCAAATATTTTTATAGGGTAAGGCTAATTACTTTGACAATGCATGTGTAGGTACTAGTATTAGTACATATTCCATTTCAAGGGCTTATTTCCACCTCTTTCGAGTTGAAATAATGGAATGCATCAAATTTTTTCATAAAGTCCGATGCTGCCTTTGCTGTTGTATGATTTTCCGATTTCCTCTCTTTCAATATGGTGGGAAGATCTAGCTGCAATGTCAAGCATTCCATGCATTAGTTATTTGTGGAAGGCATCAATAGATAGACTATACTATCACCTTAGTAGTTTGTAGGAGTGGTAACATATTGCAATAATTGTCACAAGATATACAGGTTATATGGGTGACATCATGAAGTGATAAATGTATCAACTAATATAACAATATTGTTCCACATCTTTCCATCATAAAATGTTTTAGAAACTATATGCAGTAGTATAGTGACAATTATCATACAATAGGTAATACTTACTGGTGGTGAAGCCGTCAATATAATCCTTTTCATCATAGGAGCTACATGTGCCATGCTTAGGAGATTTATCCAGGTGTCCACCACAAATGTATCAACACATTTGCTTTCTTGCAAGGTCCAAGAGAGTTCTCGGTCTAGCGTGAAGAGGTGGTTCCCTTCATACCGGTACAGTATATCGCCACTGAATAAAAAGTAATATATTTATCACCACATTTTGTTAATGTACATACATGGAAATGTACATCTTACTTATGGAGCGAGGTAATTAGTCCACCATAATGTTAATATCTTCTTAACATCGCCATCGATCCCCTATTCATCATGCACATGATCATCGAATGGGCTTAGCAGATATTTAGACTTATTCTTGTAACGTCTGGATATGTACACGAGAGGTGATCATGGTTGGTGTACTGCACGAAGGTAGTGTCCTCATCATCAATTGGCATAGTTTTTAGCGGAAGGGGGTTGAGAAACAAATTCATCAGAATGACAAAATTATAGACTATATTGATTCCCATGTAGACCATAAATATAGACTATCAACATGTTGCCTGAACCCAATCTAAAATTGGTGACAAAATTATCATATTATCTTCAATTACATGCAGTAGATAGGAAGCACATTTGAATAATTACATCCATCCATAAGTTTCGATATATTGGTCTATAACCCTTGCGTCCTGCTGATCAACTGAACCAAAAAGAGCGTACATGGTCCAATCATGAACTACAGAGAACTTTCCTGCCAGATTCTGGGAGAATCCATTTGAGCTATTTTCATATCTATGGTTACCAGTAGAATGCATTAACCTCAAGTTAAAAACATGTGTAATAATAAGCGAATATCATTCACATTTCAGGTTTCAGGGGTGGAGTCCAAGCATATATATTCTATACTAAAAAAAGCTTCTCGATTTCTATGATCCTCTTAGTTGCAGCACTACAGAAAAACTATTTGTACTGACGCCAATTACCGACGCCAAAAACAAATTGCCTTTGGTAAACGCGGTTACCGACGCCATTACCAATGCCGCTCTGTATTGGTAAAACCTTCAACGGTAAAAAAGATCCTGACAAAAAATGCCGCCGTCACCAATTTACCGACGACACATCACCGTCGACTTACCGACGCCCCGACACCCCATCACCGTCGCCAATTTACCGACAATAGATTACTGATGACAACCGCTGCTGGTAATTTGCCAACGACACGGCCCTTGGTAAAATAAGTATGCATTAAAACTTGTGTTTTTTTGGTCCGGGGTCGGGTTGGGTTGGGGCTCGACCGAGGTCGGGTCGGTGCTCGGCCGAGGCCGGGTCGGGTCAGTATGGATCAATATCTTCATTCAATATTACACAACAAGGTTTTGCTTTATAAAGTGATGAAAATTGTGGTACTTTTTCGATGTGAGATAAGGTTTTCCAGAATTTAACAACGGTAGAGCGGCATCGGTAATGTAACACCCCCAGAGTCAAACTGGGAATATTACACGCCGCAGACCCTCTCCATGGGGATCCACCAGGCTAGACATTGAAACAACAAAATAACTACCTACCGACGTGATAGAATAACGATTCAATAGACTGATGTGATCTTACATCATTATCATACAACTCTAATATACAAAACTCTGTCTGGACTCATACCCATGCAAGGGTAAAATACACTCACAACAAATGTGCGACAGCGGAAAAGACCATACAACGAACTCCGACTGACGACACACAAAACTGGCCTTCATGTGATTAGTATCATTCATCTTCCATCATCCTTTGCACCGATAGTGTGTTTTGCTCCCAAAACCTGCATGTACCTAGATGCAGAACAGACACCCACCCCCGATTACTTGGGGGTTAGCAGAACTCCACTATTTTGCTAGTACAAGTATAAAATGAAAATACAAGCCATACATAACACATTCCGAAAATGCAATAACTTGATTAATTCCGAAAGACTTCCCGAGATGTTTTAATTAGTTAAAATAGTTCAAGTCAAGAAAATAGAAATGAAAACAAGTGACGACTTTCAAAGCAATTTCAACTTTTGGGAGTTCTGTTTGGAAAACATTTGGGATTGAATAACTCTCAACTTATCGAAAACCACATAGGGTTACAGTCCAAAGTTTATTTTCCAAAATATAGGTCCGATCACAAAACACAGGGTCCACGACCCAATCATCCACACCAATTCACTTCCAAGGACACATTACACAACATCACATCACTCTTATGCCATTCTATCCAAATACAAAGACTTGATATATAATGTATCTCGAACGTGAGCACAAAGCATTGTGATACTCCGGATAATATCACAATTAACGAAAACATCAGCATCAATAACACAGAAACCACACTTGGTAACCAAAAGCCGTACCACTTAGTATCGGACCCAGAGGCCCCGTCGAGCCGTCCCTGGATGGGAAACCGGTTCCGCGGCTGTACCCCTTAGTATCGGCCCCCAGAGGCCTCGTCAGACCATCCCCGGGTGGAAGAACAACAATGCACGCACACATGCCAACTTTCGTGGTCGTACCCCTAAGTATCGGCCCCCAGAGGTCGCGTAAGACTGTCCCCGGGTGGAGGAACATTAACGCACACTCATATATTCCACAATTCATAGTTGCAAACCACAAGCCTCGAAAGTCAATCACAATATATATAGTCGAGGTACCTTACTAGAATGGCCAGTTCACCCAACACATACTCACGACCAAGTAACGATACAATTAACACTATAATCCAACGATGCAACCAGTACCAATCACATAGCAATGAGAATTAGTACCTTACCAACCACGACCTCCTCATGAAGGAGTTACCATCTTTATTACACAACAGCCCATGATCATCCATACATACATTTCCATACACACACCTTGACAAAAAGGTTAGACTTTAAATCTACAACGACACAATCACAGAAAATGACAACGTACGAAAGTAATGCATTCCTATACTCAATAATAATACACATACTTAGACCGGCACATTCAACAACGAAACATACGAGTCATCTTTAAGGAACTCTTTATTCAGAAATATATCAATTCTTTGAAAGTAAATTATAGATATTCATTCAGCATATATCGCCGAATACCAACTATTGAATCCACCAAACACGTAATGTATGGATAAGATACTTGCCTCGAAACCATGATCGAAATGAGACGATGAACGGACGCGAACAACCAACCACGGAGCCTCCAATTCCGACGAGTAGAGCGATAGCCCCAATACTTCGAGAACAACATCAGAAGAATTAACAATACTCCTCGAAACCCAACTTGACAATTATAACGACAAGGATCAATGGGTTTCTCAAGAGACCCGAAATCATGCTCCGGATGAAACGAAATTGACAAATGAGATTGTAATCTATTGATTACAATCCAAATAACGAGAATCACTTAACCGTATCATCAATTTCGGTTTAGATAGCAAAGTCAACAGAAACCCCAAAAATATCTTATGAACATAAATCAACCCGACAAAAACATAAAAACGTAATTCCAAACCGGGAGTTAAGATAAACAAGACTATATAACAACAAGGGAATCAACAATTTCGGATTCGAATCACGAAATCTAGACAAACCCCCAAATTATCCCGAAAGTAGGGTTCAAGCCGATTTACCTCGATCCGGACGGTGAAATATGTTTGAATGTAGATAACTTCATGTTATACACTCAAAAATACGGATGGATGATGGTCCGTGGCATAGATTCGCCCTCTTCCTCATCGCAAGTCGCCAAATCGCCAGAGAGAAGAGTTGGGGAAGAAAAATGACGATGTTAGGGTGAAGTCCGCCGATTTATACACATAGGCATTAGCGCTAGCTAGCCAAGTACCGGTAGCATGCGCTATCGGGCTGGGATAGGTCCCGAAGGCCGATCCTTGCTTAGTGCGCGATGGCCGAACGCTAGCGTGCACTAGCCGGCCAGCCCAGAATCCCGTAAGCCCCTCTGACCAGTCCAGGTAGCGCGAGCTGCGGCCTAATAGCGTGCGCTACACCCGTTGAGTTAGCGCGCGCTACATCCGAGTAACGTGCGCTACCTGTTGGGTCTGGCCGAAGCCCAAACCCTGCTGCTCTCTGATGCCGGCCTTGATAGCGCGCGCTAGGCAGCAGAATTGGCATGCGCTACATATGCTGAGTTAGCGCGCGTAGTTCCCAGCTGACTTGCGCTAACTGCTATCCTGGTGGGAGTCCTGAACCTGCTGCCCGACCACTTAGCGCACGCTGCCGACCGATAGCAGCATGATAAACATACTAACTAGCATACGCTATTCTTCAGCCCTGGCGGGCGCTAGTTCTTCCATACGCAACACGAAATACGAATACGTCAAGAATGGTACAACTCGATGGATTCCAACAATCAATGAAGCACGAGCGACGAATAATAACACGAAAAACTCAAACTCTGAAACACATGATTCCAGTATCCGCCAACAGAACAAAATAACTAGCACAATTGACGAAACTCAAAAATAGTTGGAAACGAAAATCTCAGGTATTATATTCCACCCTACTAAAAATAAGTTTCGTCCCGAAACTTAAAACAAGAAACAATCCGAGCAAGGCGACCCTAGATAACACACGTTATCTACTACTGATAGCGTATAAAATCTCCATGTAGTACAGAACTATTGCGGACCGATTCGATATGCACAAATGTTTACAAAAAGCATCAAACATGAGTTTCTACGGTTGATAAAACCGGACTATACAACAGCCAAATCACGAGTTTAATGCTGAAACAGTACGAAATTCCAATAATCTCAAAGGTTGGGAAGATCGGTCACATACGGGAACAAGTACTCCAAACTTAAGGAAATTACGAAGTGTCCAGATGCCCAATCATCACGATACGAGATCAAACAACAACGGTCAAACAACAACTCTGGAGTTCACAACTCAAAACATCAATAAGCTTGTAGGATCCAGAATGTGTCAATTTTGCACAAGGTTCACAGGAAATCGAACCGAACTTGAAAAGGTCACAACGATAAACAGATCAATCCGAAACAATCTCAAAATTCGATTGAGTGACAAAAGCAAAAACAAATCCAGGACAGATGTATCAATGAAAACAAACGAGTCGATAGAGTCGAAAAATATGATAGCGGAAAATATGGGTATTACACTCTATCATTCTTAAAAAAGGTTTCGTCCTCGAAGCCAAAACAACGGGAATAAAGTGCTAGAATAACAGCCTTCCCAGCAATATTCTCTTGGTTCCGCATCTGATCTCCATGACCATCTGTACCGCGATCACGATCACGTCCTATGCCCCTCGGCATACTAAGCGAATACTCACTCGATATGATGGCACAACATCACTAAATAATATACTAAAGTGCCAACTCAGCACGTCATATCACATAAAACAGCTAATGGCAACTTAATAAGAAGATCCGCGAGGTATCCTTTTAAATGATATCATTTGAAAATCCTTGGATTTGTATGTTTATTCGAAATAAAACTTTGAAAGTACTTTTGATACCTCGTGCTGTTTTACCAAAACTTATAAACAAAAGACCTTAACTGTCTCATTTTGGAATCATTTGCAAAACAATATTTCGGAATATCAATTTCCCTTGTAATCAGTATCATCATTATCGTTAATATTAAACACGGTAACCACGCATTACCATCAAACCATTCGTACATGCACTAAATATTTCCACCAACCAACAATCATTTTAGAGTGATTCAAACTTTTCCAAATCCGAGTTTGAAGTTTAAATCGAGTAAGATTTTCATCTTTCACTATATATTTTTGAAAAAATATAAATCGTATTGGACGTTGAGATATAAATCTTTTTTTTTGGTGTGAAAGATTTTTGAAAATCATGTACTCAAATTATTTGAAAATACAACAATACGTTAAAAATCATTTTCGAAACTCTTCTCAACACTACACAAAAATCAATGACGGTAACATTTTACAAAATGTCCAAATGCACTTTAAAACAACTCTTTCAATTACCGTCGAGGTTTTATTTGAGATTTCTAGGCCGGCTCGCGAATTCCAAATAATTTTCAAAGTCCACACGAAGCCGCCGATTAATTGAACCGTCAAAACTTTTTCAAAGTTACTTTTTCCGCAACTTGCACAAGTTTATGAAATTTTCAGGAAAACTTTTTCGAACACACACGCATCAAACATAATTTATCAATTCATTTAACACAATCAGTTATCACGTAGCACTACGAAAAGTCCTAACACAAATTTACACACCACAGTTGTCATCACTAGACATCACACATAGAATACAGTCACAGATGATTGACTGCAAAAGCTAGTCCTGACGGTTAAAAATGTAGTTCCATAGCCTATGCCCAGGCTAATTAGCGGGCGTTACAACAAAGATTAGCGTGTGTTACTCATGCCACATTAGCGCACGCTACCCTCATATGTAGCGTGCGCTAACTAATTCAACAACATGATTGCGAATATGTATACATCATATTAGAACCGAAGATTACAAATAGACAACAACAACACACGAATCTAAAATTGGGCACCGCTGCCCAAACAACGGGAACATCATCACATACTTCTTGACTACCAACTATGAAATCGAAAAGTTGAAAGCGAGAGTCACGTCTTGAGTACATTTTGTAGATCTCATTTGAGTTAAAAATCGTGTTTTGAAAACTTATTATACAAGACGAAATATCAATAGTTTGAATTCTCAAAAAATTTCGGCCCGGAGGTCATCGTACGAAAATCAAACTTTTTCCTCCCTTTGAAGGATGTTTTTAAAATAAAATTTACGTGACTCCCTAAAACATTTAAAGTTTTAAAATACCATACTGATGAATTTTTCCATGCGTAACCACACCAAGATATATATATATATATATATATATATATATACCCCGACTCCACTTTTAATTCTAGCACAACATGACAATCAAACAAGCATAGACCGCATAATCATAAATCATATTTAAACTTTACCCCGAAATACTGAATTACAAAACTAGCTCATTTAGCTCGAGGCACAACATGTAGTAGGGAGACTTACATCCACAGATCGCATGACGATGATGGCTGCACCTTGATACTAATCACGACCGACATCCCAGACGATGCGTCGCGACACGACTCAGTCAGGCACAATACGACAAGACAAGACTTGACAACACGACTTGACCCAATAGCCTGTAACACCCCCAAGACGTTCAGGGCATGTTACAGCGTCGTGGACCCCACCTCTTGGAGTCCACCAGGCTAACAGACAAACTTGAAATGATAATAGTGAGATACATCATCAACAAACAAACGATTTCACAATCCAAGACATTCAAAACAAAAGACTGAACTCAATAATACCATTCAATATCAAATCTTCCCCAAAACGGGTACACGACGATAATAAATCCAAGAAGGAAGTACTCGAGTACTTAAGCAAATGACATAATAAATAAATCTAAAAGACATGACACCAAGTGGACGACCACTGAACAAAATCACTCTTGCCCATCATCCTCGTACGGATCGTTCGCCTCTAAGAGATGTACCTGAAATACAAAAGTATTTCCCCCATTTAAGGGGTTAGTGACAACTGCTAGTGCAAGTACAATCCATTTGAACTACCATTCTAATCAGATGAAAAATGCGCCAAAATCATTTTAGAAAACATTTATATTCCGGAATATTACGGTGCACGAGCACAAAACACATTTCTCCAACAAAACATTTCAAAGGTTAACTGTTGGTACGAGACTCACGACCACCGTACTCTGCAAAGGCCCCGTCGGATAATCCCTGGATGGTTAACCACAGATCGTGATATGCACACACACGGCAATATGTATCCCCAGAGGCGTCGTCGGACCATCCCTGGGTGAACATGCACATTCACATCCACAACATACATGGGTAGCCATAATCCAAATACTAGAATATGCAAACAAATGTAAAGTTCTTGCCTTTGCGACATCTTCGACGAAACGGGAACGAACAACAACTACGAATGGCCTGCAGTGAACACGAACATTCTTAGATGAAGGCAACTCAGTCCTATACGATAACAATAGTCGAATGGAATACTTCCACAACCCCGATTACAAGCTATGATAACATACGTACGATCGATACGGGTGAGGGTTTTCACAAAACCTCCCCGAATCAACAAATCATGGATTAAACACGACGGAAATGGATTAGGAATCACCCAATAACAGTAATCGATAAGGAATATTACAACATAACTGAACAATTCGAGTTTAACATGACCATTCCCGGAAAACCCCCCAAATTGAAGAAGTTAGGGTTCTAGACGATAATACCTTGAATTCGGACAGAGGAAGATGATTACATTGATGATGATATGCTCCTTCGATCTCACGGTGATGAAGGATGAAGAATAAATGGATTGAAAGTAGTGGAAATCGCCCTGGAGGTTTATCTCGCATCGCCCAACAAAAAAAATGAAGGAAGGAAGTGAAATGAGGTTCTGACATCTGCCCGCTGTTTTAAAACAGCGGGATGTTACGGCCGTAACAGCGGGTTACTTATGGTCGTAACATGGCCAACTTAAGGCCGTAACTTCTGGGTGTCACGGCCGTAACACCCTTCTGGGCAGCAATATGTGAAACTGCTGTCCAAACCGTCCCGAACGACCCCGATGACGAATCTCAGCACTAAAAGGAAACACAATTCCGACTTCCCGAAGATTCGGAATTCGACAACGAAAGTAAATTTCCCTTAAGTTATAGGAAATTACAAAACGGCCCAAACGTTCCAAAATCACGATACGATGTCAGATTAACACCGAAACTCACAACACGAACAACTCAACCATACGAACTCATGTAAACAAAGAAACAATAAAATCGAATGAGTTTTACGAGAATCGAACGTACATATGACAAGATCATAACATAAGGCAAAATCACGTAAATACACATCCGAAACTCCACTAAATGGAAAACACCAAGAACAAAATAGATCCAAAACGTCGAAATGGTTACAAGCGAGTCGATAAAAATAGACATGCGACAAAAATAGAAATTGCTAAAAGTGGAAAGGTACGGATATCATATTCTCCCCCTCTAACAAGAAGTTTCATCCCGAAACTTAAGAATTAAAAAGCTCGGGGTGTCTCACACATATATCCTCCTCCAATTCCCACGTTGCTTCTTCCATTCCATGCCTCGACCATTGCACTTTAACCAAGAGAATGATTTTGTGCCTTAACTGTTTGTCCCGACGGTCCAAAATCCTCACTGGACCCTCCTCAAACGTAATGTTCTTCTCGATCTCCACGTCCCCAAAGTCAATAACATGAGTCGGGTCCAGAACATACTTCCTCAACTGGGAAACGTGAAATACACTATGAACATGACTCAACGATGGGGGTAATGCCAAACGGTAAGCTAACTCGCCGACTCTCTCCAATATCTCGAAAGGTCCAATATATCTTGGACTAATCTTCCTCTTTTTCCCGAAACAGAAAACTCCCTTCGATGGAGACACTCTCAACAAAACATGATCCCCTACCTCAAACTCCAAGGGTCGATGCCTAACATCTGCATAAGAATTTTGTCGACTCTGAGCCGCCAACATCCTCTCTCGAATCAACTCAACTTTCTTCCTCGTCTCTAGCACAAGATCTGGCTCGGTGACAACTAAATCGGATGGCTCGTCCCAACATATTGGTGATCGACATCGTCGGCCATAAAGCGCCTCATACGGTGCCATCTTAATTGACGCATGCCAGCTATTATTATAAGTAAAATCGATCATGGCCAGATGCTCCTCCCAATAGCTACTCCAGTCTAGCGCACACGCGCGCAGATTATCCTCGAATGTCTGAATGGTACGCTCGGACTGCCCGTCGATATGAGGATGGAATGATGTACTCAAACGCAAACGTGTCCCCAACACCTTATGTACCGCTTGCAAAAAATGCGATATAAACCGGCCATCTATGTCCGAAATAATAGTCTTCGGCTTACGATGAAGTCTCACGATCTGTGCGACAAAAATACGAGCCAATTTTTCTGGACCCCAAGTGTCCTTGATGCCCAGAAAATGTGCTCACGTAGTCAGTCGGTCCACGATCACCTACAACATATTCATTTCGGTCTTCGTCCTCGGCAAGTTCGTGACAAAATCCATAGAGATATCTTCCCACTTCCATTCCGGGACGGGAAGTGGCTTCAACAACCCGGCTGGTCGCTGATGGTTGATTTTGACCTGCTAACAAGTCAAACACTTAGCCAAAAACTGTACTACCTCATTTTTCATGTCATTCCACCAGAAACTCTTCCTCAGATTCTTATACATTTTACTTGATCCCGGATGGACAGAGTAAGGTGATGCATGAGCCTCTCACATAATACCCTGTCTCAATTCCAAGTCATTCGAAACACACAGCCGACCTTGGAATCTCAATACCCCATCCTCATGAATCACGAATCCTAGGGCTTTCCCCTTCACCATATTCTCGCGTAGGTGAATAAACATCGGACCTTCCAACTATTTCGATTTAATATCATCGACCAGAGATGAAGAGATCTCAAGAGTGCGCAAATGCCCGGCACGCCTTGGTAGCACAACCTCCATACCCAACCCTATCAACTCTCGCTGGAGCCCTGACTGGGCCGTAAGTAACTCAAGTGCCCGAAGCGATACCTACTTCCAACTCAAGGCACCTGCCACCACATTTGACTTGCCCGTATGATAAAGGATTTCAAGATCGTAATCCTTAATTAACTCCAACCACATTCTTTGTCTCATATTCAGTTCTTTTTGCATGAAAATATGCTTCATGCTCTTGTGATCGGTGAAAATCTGACACGACGAGGCATACAAGTAATGACGCCAAATCTTCATTGCAAACACCACTGCGGCCAACTCAAGATCGTGGGTAGGGTAATTCAACTCGTACAGTTTCAACTGACGGGAAGCATAGGAAATCATCTTCCCGTCCTGCATTAGTACACATCCAAGCCCTTGGCCTGAAGCGTCGCTATAAACTGAGAAACCCTCATTACCACTCGGTAAAGCCAAGACGGGAGCAGTCGTCAACCGCTTCTTTAACTCCTTGAAACTCTTTTGCCTCTCGTCGGTCCACACAAACTTCTCTGACTTCTGCAACAACTGAGTAAGCGGTCGAGCGAGCTTATAGAACCCCTCGACAAACCTACGGTAATACCTGGCCAAACCCAGAAAACTACGAACCTTCTTCACGTTCTTGGGCGGTGCCCAATCCAACACTGCCTCTATCTTGTGTGGGTCTACACGAACACCCTCGGCCGAGATCATGTGGCCGAGAAACATAACATCCCGCAACCAAATCTCACACTTTAGAACTTTGCATAAAGGCGCTGAGTTCTCAAGATTACCAACACGATACGCAAATGACGTGCATGCTCCTCCTTGCTCCTCGAGTAAATCATAATATCGTCGATAAAGACGACTACATATTTATCAAGATATTCAATAAAGAATTTGTTCATTAACTGCATGAACACGGCTGGGGTCTTGGTTAGCCCAAAAGGCATAACCACAAACTCGTAGTGGCTGTATCTCGTCCGGAAGGCCGTCTTCGAGATATCAGAATCCTTCACTCGGAGCTGTTAATACTCCGATCTCAATCAATCTTCGAAAACACAGTTGCCCCTTGCAATTGGTCAAACAAGTCATCAATCCTCGGGAGCGGATACTTGTTTTTGATAGTCACTTTGTTCAACTCTCGATAGTCGATACATAGACGAAGTGACCCATCATTCTTCTTCACAAACAAGACCGGTGCGCCCCAAGGTGAAGCGCTCGGTCGGATATAACCCATGTCTAGCAACTCTCCCAACTGTTTCTTCAACTCAAGTATCTCGACAGGCGCCATGCGGTATGGCGTCTTATAAATCGATGCTGCACCCGACTCTTAATCAATAGTGAACTCAACCTCACAGCCTGGTGGCAAACCCGGCAACTCATCTGGAAATACATCAGGATACTCACTCACTACCAAAATAGACGAGAGCTCGACTCCCCCTTCTTCCGATCTCAAGGCATAACACCAGTAACCAGTGCAACATCCTCGAATAAGCCTCACCGCCTTCATAGCGCTGATTAGAAATCTCTGACTACTCCGCTTTCATCCCAGAAAAGAATGCTCGGTACCGTCAGAGGATAACATCGAAATGGTTCTCGCTCTATAATTCATGATCGCCCAATTTCGATCTAGCCAATCCTCACCAAGAATCAAATCCTCATCCTTAATATCTACCGCAATCAGATTAGAAGACCAAACCCTCACCGCAATACTCAACGAAAAATCTCTAATCTCTCAATCCCCCACGATTCTATCTCCACTAGGCAGTTTAACAACAAATAGTTCACATGCAACTAGACAATCAACATGCAGACGACGCACACAATCCAGAGATATGAAAGAATGCGTAGCACTAGAATTGAATAACACGGAAACAGGATGGTCAAGGATGTGTACGGTACCTGTAGCCACCGTCGCGTCAGGATATCCTGCTTGTCTCATCTCATATACACGGGGCGGAGCAGACCCTCCACCAGAAGCTCACCCTCTATAAGGCTGCTCACGTCCTCGACCTCTGCCCAAAATCTGCTGAGGTTGATTAGCTGTCTGCGTCTGATTCACACTCGGTTCTCTTGTAGCTGGGGCTGACACCTGAGTAGCTGGTGCCCGACTCACATCTCCACAAAACATAGCACGATGCCCCACCCGACCACAAATAAGACGCTGTAGCGGCGGCCTATCACACTCACTCATCATGTGTCCAGGACGACCACAGTTAAAATAGGTAGGACCATGAACGGAAATAGCCGGAGCAGACTTAGAACCATTTCCTCGCCCAGATGACGGGGACTGATTCCTGAAGACTCTCGAACCAGACTAAGCCTTCTGATATCCACAAAACTTACCTCCCGAAAATTGACCGAAGGTCTTCTGTTCCTTAGCCTCGGTTGCTTCCTCTGTCGCAGAAAACGACATCTCATAAGCCATCGCTTTGTTATGGTAATCCTTAAAAGTTGTACACCCGAGACCAGACACGTAGTGACGAACCCTCGGCTTCATCCGCATGTCAAAGTGGTGGATCTTATCGATCTCATCTCAGGACCTGATTTCTCACATAATGAAGTTGCTGATTGTAGTCCTTGATCGCCTCTGAAATAGGAACATCCTGGGGTTTTGCCTCAACGAAGGCTCGAATCCACACCTCTTTTACTGGCTACGGACAATATTCGTCCTCCATCAACTCTCAGAACTCTTCCCATGTGGCTTCCCAGTCACGTGGTTTCACTGCTTGCCACCACGTTGCCGTCTCCTTGGCGAGGAAGTACTGAGCGATAGGTACCTTCGTCTCCTCAAATCAGTTAGCCGCCTCGAATACCTTTTCCATCTCGGATAACCAACTCTCCCAACTAGAAGGGTCGGAAGTACCATCGAACTGTGGGGGACGTATACACATACGTCCCGAAGTAGCTTATCGGTGCCAGAACCAGTAGGCGGAACTGGGTTAGCATTAGCTTGGTTGACCAGAACGGCCTGAGTCAGTAGAGTCATCTGATTTGCCACTTGCTGAAGAATGTTCGCTACTCCAACGTTATCATGAGCATTCCCGAAACTAGAAGACTGATCCTGCTGGCCCTCGGCGCTAAGCAGGACACTATTTGACAACAAAGGTGTTGCCGAACCAGCCCCTGAGCTTTCGGACATGTCCGTCCCACTGGCTGCTCCACATCCCCTACCGCGTTCGCGACCACATCCGCGTCCTCTACCGGCAGGCATTCCAAAGAAGTAACAGGTAAGTACAATTAAAACGCAAAACACAACACGATACTGAGAACGGAACATAACAGGGTAATGTAACGAGTTAAGTTAGGAAAAACTTACGAGCACCAGCGTACTGAGATGATGGCGTAGTAGTGATATTGTTCAAAAATGACTCTCAACTAGACCCAAATAACCGACAGCCTAGGTATCCATAAACCTAAGCTCTGATACCATAATCTGTAACACCCCCAAGATGTTCAGGGCATGTTACAATGCCGTGGACCCCACCTATTGGAGTCCACCAGGCTAACACACAAACTCGGGATGACAATAGTGATATACATCATCAACAAACAAACGATTTCTCAATCCAAGACATTTAAAACAAAAGACTGAACTCAACAATACCATTCAATATCAAATCTTCCCCAAAATGGGTACATGACGATAATAAATTCAAGAAGGAAGTACTCGAGTACTTAAGCAAATTACATAATAAATAAATTTAAAAGTCATGACACCAAGCGGACGACCACTGAACCGAATCACTCTTGACCATCATCCTCGTATGGACCGCATGCTCGTTCGCCTCCAAGACCTGTACCTCAAATACAAAAGTATTTCCCCCATTTAAGGGGTTAGTGACAATTGCTAATGCAGGTACAATCCATTTGAACTACCATTCTAATCAGATGAAAAATGCACCAAAATCATTTTAGAAAACATTTATATTCCGGAATATTACGGTGCACGAGCACAAAACACATTTCTCCAACAAAAGATTTCAAAGGTTAACCGTTTGTACGAGACTCACGGCCACCGTACCCCGCAGAGGCCACGTCGGACCATCCCTGGGTGGTTAACCCCAGTTCGTGATACGCCTACACACGGCAATACGTATTCCCAGAGGCCCTATCGGACCATCCCTGGGTGAACATACACATTCACATCCACAACATACACGGGAAGCCATAATCCAAATACTAGAATATGTAAACAAATGTAAAGTACTTGCCTTTGCGACATCTTCGATGAAATGGGAACGAACAACGACTACGAATGACCCGGAGGGAACACGAACGTTCCTAAACGAAGGATTAACACAACTCAGTCCTATACGATAACAATAATCAAATGGAATATGCCCACAATCCCAATTACAAGCTATGATAACATACATACGATCGATACGGGCAAGGGTTTTCACAAAACCTCCCCGAATCAACAACTCATGGATTAAACACAACGGAAACGGATTGGGAATCACCTAATAACAATAATCGATAAGTAATATTACAAAATAACTGAAAAATTCGAGTTTAACATGACAATTCCCAGAAAACCCCCAAAATTGAAGAAGTTAGGGTTCTAGACGATAATATCTTGAATTCAGACGGAGGAAGATGATTACGTTGATGATGATATGCTCCTACTATCTCCCGGTGATAAAGAATGAAGAATACACGGATTGAAAGTGGTGGAAATCGCCTTGGAGGATTATCTCGCGTCGCCGGACGAAAAAAAACGCAGGAAGGAAGTGAAATGAGGTTTTGACCTCTTCCCACTGTTTTAAAACAGCGGGCTGTTACGGTCATAACAGGGGGTTACTTATAGTCGTAACATGGCCAACTTACGGCCATAACTTCTGGGTGTTAGGGCCTAACACCCTTCTGGGCAGCAGTCTGTGAAACTGCAGTCCAAACCTTCCCGAACGACCCCGAAACTCGAACCTGCTAACGAACCAAAATATGGTTATGAAGTATTCCCGATGACGAATCTAAGTGCTAAAAGGAAACACAATTCTGACTGTCCGAAGGTTCGGAATTCGACGACGGAAGTAAATTTCCCTTAAGTTATAGGAAATTACAAAACGGCCCAAACATTCCAAAATCACGAAACGACGTCAGATTAACAAACCGAAACTCACAACACGAACAACTCAACCATACGAACTCATGTAATCAAAGAAACAACGAAATCGAATGAGTTTTACGAGAATCGAACGTACATATGATAAGATCATAACATAAGGCAAAAATCACGTAAAAACACATCTAAAACTCCCCTAAATGGAAAAAAACCAAGAACAAAATAGATTCAAAACGTCGAAATGGTTACAAGCGAGTCGATAAAAATAGACATGTGACAAAAATAGAAATTGCTAAAAGTGGAAAGGTACGGATATTATACAAGCTAGGTTTCCACAACCTAAGCTCTGATACCATAAATGTAACACCCCCAGAGTCAAACCAGGAATATTACACGCTGCAGACCCTTTCATGAGGATCTACCAGGATAGACATTGAAACAACACAATACACTACCTACCGACGTGATAGAATACCGATTCAATAGACTGATCTGATCTTACATCATTATCATACAACTTTAATATACAAAACTCTGTCTGGACTCATACCCATGCAAGGGTAAAATACACTCACAACAAAAGTACGACAGCGGAAAAGACCATACAACGAACTCCGTCCGACTACACCCAAAACTGGCCTTCATGTGATTAGTATCATTCGTCTTCCATCATCCTTCGCACCGATCCTGTGTTTTGCGTCCAAAACCTACATGTACCTGGATGCAGAACAGACACTCACCCCATAATGCTCGGGGGTTAGCAAAACTCCGCTATTTTACTAGTATAAGTATAAAATGAAAATACAAGCCATACATAAGACATTCCGAAAATGCAATAACTTGATTAATTCCAAAAGACTTCCCGAGATGTTTTAATTAGTTAAAATAGTTCAAGTCAAGAAAATAGAAATGAAAACAAGTGACGACTTTGAAAACAATTCCAACTTTCGGGAGTTTTGTTTGGAAAACATTTGGGATTGAATAACTCTCAACTTATTGAAAACCACATAGGGTCACAATCCAAAGTTTATTTTCCAAAATATAAGTCCGATCACAAAACACGAGGTCCACGACCCAACCATCCACACCAATTCACTTCCAAGGCCGCGTTACACAACATCACATCACTCTAATGCCATTCTAGCCAAATACCAAGACTTGATATATAATGTATCTCGACCCTGAGCACAAAGCATTGTGATACTCCGGAAAATATCACAATTAACGAAAACATCAACATCAATAACACAGAAACCACACTTGGTAACCCGCATCCGTACCCCTTAGTATCGGACCCTAGAGGCCCCGTCGAGCCATCCCCGGATGGGAAACCAGTTCTGCGGCTGTACCTCTTAGTATCGGCCCCCAGAGGCCTCGTCAGACCATCCCCGGGTGGAAGAACAACAACGCACGCACAAATGCCAACTTCCGTGGCCGTACCCCTAAGTATCGGCCCCCAGAGGTCGCGTAAGACCGTCCCCGGGTGGAGGAACATTAACGCACACACATATATTCCACAATTCATAGTTGCAAACCACAAGCCTCGAAAGTCAATCACAATATATATAGTCGAGGTACCTTACTAGAATGGCCAGTTCATCCAACACATACTCACAACCAAGTAACGATACAATTAACACTACAATCCAACGATGCAACCAGTACCAATCGAGGGACAAAAGCGAAAACAAATCAAGGACAGATGTATCAACGAAAACAAATGAGTCGATAGAATATGGGAGCAGAAAATATGGGTATTACACTCTATCATTCTTAAAAGAGGTTTCGTCCTTGAAGCCAAAACAACGGGAATAAAGTGCTAGAATAATAGCCTTCCCGGCAATATTCTCTTGGTTCCGCATCTGATCTCCATGACCATCTGTACCGCGATCACGATCGAATCCTCTGCCCCTCGGAATACTAAGCGGATACTCACTCGATATGATAGCACAACATCGCAAAATAATATACTAAAGTGCCAACTCAGCATGACATATCACATAAAACAGCTAATGGCAACTTGATATGAAGATCCGCGAGGTATCCTTTTAAATGATATCATTTGAAAATCCTTGGATTTGTATATTTATTTGAAATAAAACTTTGAAAGTACTTTTGATACCTCGTGCTGTTTTACCAAAACATGTAAACAAAAGACCTTAACTGTCTAATTTTGGAATCATTTGCAAAACAATATTTCGAAATATCAATTTCCCTTGTAATCAGTATCACCATTATCATTAATATCAAACAGGGCAACCACGCATTACCATCAAACCATTCGTACATGCACTAAATATTTCCACCAATCAACAATCATTTTAGAATGATTTAAACTTTTCCAAATCCGAGTTTGAAGTTTAAATCGAGTAAGATTTTTCATCTTTCACTCTATATTTTTTAAAAAATAAAAATCATATTGGACTTTGAGATATAAATCTTTTTTTTTTTTGATGTGAAAGATTTTTGAAAATCATGTACTCGAATTATTTGAAAATACAATAATACGTTAAAAATTATTTTCAAAAATCTTCTCAACACTACACAAAAATCAACGACGGTAACATTTTACAAAATGTCCAAAGGCACTTTAAAACAACTCTTTCGATTACCATCGAGGTTTTATTTGAGAATTCTAGGCCGGCTCGCCAATTCCAAATTATTTTCAAAGTCCACACGAAGCCGTCGATTAATTGAACCGTCAAAACTTTTTCAAAGTTACTTTTTCCGCAACTTGCACAAGTTTATGAAATTTTCAGGAAAGCTTTTGCGAACACACACGCATCAAACAAATTTATCAATTCATTTAACACAATCAATTATCACCTAGCACTACGAAAAGTCCTAACACAAATTTACACACCACAGTTGTCATCACTAGACATCACACATAGAATATAGTCACAGATGATTGACTGCAAAAGATAGTCCCGACGGTTAAAAATGCAGTTCCATAGCCTATGCCCAGGCTGAATAGCGCGCGTTACAACAAAGATTAGTGTGCGTTACTCAAGCCACATTAGCGCGCGCTACCCTCATACGTAGCGTGCGCTAACTAATTCAACAACATGATTGCAAATATATATGCGTCATACTAGAACCGAAGATTACATATAGACAACAACAACACACGAATCTAAAATTGGGCACTACTGCCCAAACAACGAGAACATCATCACATACTTCTTGACTAGAAACCATGAAACCGAAAAGTTGAAAGCGAGAGTCACGTTTTGAGTAGATTTTGTAGACCTTATTTGAGTTAAAAATTATGTTTTGAAAACTAATAATACGAGATGAAATATCAATGGTTTGAATTCTCCAAAATTTTCGGCCCGGAGGTCATCGTACGAAAATCAAACTTTTTCCTCCCATTGAAGGATGTTTTTAAAATAAAATTTACGTGACTCCCTAAAACATTTAAAGTTCTAAAACACCATACTGATGAATTTTTCCTTGCGTAACCACACCAAGGTCATCACTCTTCTGAAAATGATTTATGCACCGATATATATATATACACCCCGACACCACTTTTAATTCTAGCACAACACGAGTATCAAACAAGCATAGACCGCATAATCATAAATCATATTTAAACTTTACCTCGAAATACTGAATCACAAAACTAGCTTATTTAGCTCGAGACACAACATGTAGTAGGGAGACTTACATCCACGTATCGCACGAAGATGATGGCTGCACCTTGATACTAATCACGACCGACATCCCAGACGACGCGTCGCGACACGACTTAGTCATACACAATCTGACAAGACAAGACTTGACAACACAACTAGACCCGATAGCCTGTAACACCCCCAAGACATTCGGGGCCTGCAACTAGCGCCGTGTACCACACCTCTAGGAGTCCACCAGGCTAACACACAAACTCAGCATGACAATAGTGATATACATCATCAACAAACAAACTATTTCTCAATCCAAGACATTCAAAACAAAAGACTGAACTCACCAATACCATTCAATATCAAATCTTCCCCAAAATGGGTACACGACGATAATAAATCCAAGAAGGAAGTACTCGATTACTTAAGCAAATGACATAATAAATAAATTTAAAAGACATGACACCAAGCGGACGACCACTGAACAGAATCACTCTTTCCCATCATCCTCGTACGGACCGCATGCTCGTTCGCCTCCAAGACCTGTACATGAAATACAAAAGTATTTCCCCCATTTAAGGGGTTAGCGGCAACTGCTAGTGCAAGTACAATCCATTTGAACTACCATTCTAACCAGATGAAAAATCCGCCAAAATCATTTTAGAAAACATTTATATTCCGGAATATTACGGTGCACAAGCACAAAACACATTAATCCAACAAAACATTTCAAAGGTTAACCGTTGGTACGAGACTCACGGCCACCGTACCCCGCAAAAGCCCTGTCAGACCATCCCTGGGTGGTTAACCCCAGGTCGTGATACGCACACACACGGCAATACGTATCCCAGAGGCCCCGTCGGACGATATCCACAACATACACAGGAAGCCATAATCCAAATACTAGAATATGCAAACAAATGTAAAGTACTTGCCTTTGCGACGTCTTCGACGAAACGGGAACGAACAACGACTACGAATGACCTAGAGGGAACACGACCATTCCTAAATGAAGGATTAACACAACTCAGTCCTATACGATAACAATAGTCGAATGGAATACGCCCACAACCCCGATTACAAGCTATGATAATATACGTACGATCGATACGGGCGAGGGTTTTCACAAAACCTCCCCGAATCAACAACTCACGGATTAAACACGACGGAAACGGATTAGGAATCACCCAATAACAATAATTGATAAGGAATATTACAACATAATTGAACAATTCGAGTTTAACATGACAATTCCCGGAAAATCCCCAAAATTGAAGAAGTTAGTGTTCTAGACGATAATACCTTGAATTCGGACGGAGGAAGATGATTACGTTGATGATGATATGCTCCTACGATCTCATGGTGACAGAGGGTGAAGAATACACGGATTGAAAGTGGTCGAAATCGCCTTGGAGGTATATCTCGCGTCGCCCCACGAAAAAAAGGAATGAAGGAAGTGAAATGAGGGTCTGACCTCTGCCCGCTGTTTTAAAACAGCGAACTGTTCCCAAAACTCGAACCTGCTAACGAACTAAAAATATGGTTATGAAGTATTCCCGATGATGAATCTAAGTGCTAAAAGGAAACACAATTCCGACTTCCCGAATATTCGGAATTCGAGGACGGAAGTAAATTTCCCTTAAGTTATAGGAAATTACAAAATGGCACAAACATTCGAAAATCACGATACGACGTTGGATTAACAAACCGAAACTCACAACATGAACAACTCAACTATACGAACATATGTAAACAAAGAAACAACAAAATCGAACGAGTTTAATGAGAATCGAACGTACATATGACAAGAACATAACATAAGGCAAAAATCACGTAAAAACACACCCGAACTCCACTAAATGGAAAACACCAAGAAGAAAATAGATTCAAAACGTCTAAACAGTTACAAGCGAGCCGATAAAAATAGACATGCGACAAAAATAGAAATTGCTAAAAGTGGAAAGGTACGGATATTATATTTGATGGAATTCGGTGAATAAAAACGAGTTACGCAGCGGAAATAAACCGGTCAAACCGGATAAAAACCAAACCCCAAAACCGGATCGATCAAGCATCGTATAAACGAATATAAATGTACGAAGATAAATTAAGAATTCATACCCTCATAGACCTTTGATAATATCTTCTTGATTCCGAGTACGAGCACAAATCCAATCGAACAAGCTTTTGGAAATTCCCGAGCACCGAAAACACCGTGCCTCTACGTATCACGCATCGGAAGATGATCGGAAAATATTTCTATCAATTTATACTCTAAGTATACGGCTAGAAATTGATAGAATTAACTTATATATATTTTTATAAATACTCTAAGTATTTTATAAAAATTGTTTTCTCTCAAAATACACTTAGAACTCAAAATGTATAAAGTTAGAAAACTTTCTCTCTTTCATTTACTCCAACTCACGGCAGCTCGATGTGATTTTAATGGAGGTGGAAACCATGTATATAAATACAAGCATAACACACTCATCATCTCAATCATTAAGATATAATTAATTCATTAAATAAATTAATTAAAACCCCACATAATATAAAATGTCTTCTAAAGACAAAATAGATAATTCATCACCATGATGAAGTGGGGCGGCTATGATGAGATTTTAGGTGTTGGTCCGTTTTGGTCCGTGAAACGGACCCTCGTGTATCTAATCTGATAGATAAACCTTGGTACGTCTCAATATTAATACAATTAATTAATCCAATTAATTAATTATATTAAAAATAAATTCTCTAAGAAATTATATGAATAAATTAATTACCCAGTCATTTATTTAATTCACGAGACCGATTTAATTTATCCAATAAATTGAATTAGACATCCAATGTCCAATATTAACCATGAGAGAATAAGATAAATATAATCCGTCGTCAATTCCTGTGCCGCGACTCTATAGGTTCGTCTTAGTTAGCATTGGGAGGATCCAATGAGTGTTAGCACCACTTAGCCAGTCTCGTGGCCCAAACCGTAACCTAACTAAGAACAAATGATAGGATCATTCCAAAAACCATTATGTCGTGAATACCGTATACGTATAAACCCTTCAATCATATGTCCCGGTCAAGTATTAGGGTCACGGTAAAGTCAAACCCTACTGTAACTTGACTCTATGCTTTCTGTTAATGCAAACTGAGATCATCGAGCTCTCGTGTATCAAATACAACTAGCTCTGAATGCTTTGGCCAAAGACTTATGATCTTATTTGCCATTAACCGCATAGGACATTTACCTGCTCACTAACAGGAGAAAGAATCTTATCTTGGTATTCAGTAGAGACTGCTACTTGCCCATTAAGTTGCATTTCGAGGTTGACCCCACCAACTGGCGATTGGATCGAACTACTCTAATGACTAACTTAATGTCACAAGCACATCTCCTACTGAAACCTCAAGTAAAAGGTCCACGTATACCTATCACAATCTTTCGATTCAATCATTGACAATCCCTGAGTGATTTGTAACACCCCCAAATCCTATTGGGTTATTACAGTGCCGTGGACCCCATGCCAGGAGATCCACCAGGCGAACATGACTAAAAATACATTAAATAACACAACAAGGGAAAATCATAGTCCCTACCATGACATCTGACACAATATTCCGATAAGGAATTTCAACGACAAAAGTGGCCAAAAATGAAATACAACAACATCCACGAACATTTGTTCGGGTAATACAACACGACAACAACTGACAAGACTGGAGTACACTCCAACTGACTGACCGACAATGAACAACTCGGACTAGTATCGCTCGAATGCCTCGTCGCCATCATCATGCCCCTGTGTCTCAACTCTCTCCTCGCAAGCACCTAAAACATGAAAAACATGTTCTGCCACGGGTCGGGCCATCCAGATAATGAACATCAAATACATGTATAACATGATATGCATCCAAAGGCAGAATGAAACAGTACAATGATGATAATAATACGAGATGCTCACAAACCAAGGTAAGAACCGAGCGTTCGTGAAATACTATGCCCACGGCATACTATTAATACCTGTTCGACAGGTTAGACCATAAATGCCCAACGGCGAATCATAATCACAGAATACCACAATGAATTAAACGACATGAACCAAACCAGAACTGAATTTAATATGAATCATAATGCCCAAAGGCTCCAATGAAAATACCAAGACATTACAAAAGGCCTGAAAGTCGTTCAGCGGAAGTTAACAAATATCACAAACACCTGAATTCAAAACAGCCCGAAGCTGTATCAATGAGGGCCGAAGCCACGGCACGAAGCCGTATCACAATAAGGGCCGAAGCCACGGCATGAAGCCGTATCACAATAAGGGCCGAAGCCACGGCATGAAGCCGTATCACAATAAGGGCCGAAGCCACGGCATGAAGCCGTATCACAATAAGGGCCGAAGCCACGGCATGAAGCCGTATCACAATGAATGATAGTGTGCTGCCTTGAGTCGGCCAACACGATGATAGTAACACACGGATAGACACCGTCCTTGACAGTCCCAAATTAACACCTCGATTGCCTTAGAACGGCCAACCGACAACAATGATGCAGCGGATGATTCAATACCTCGATTGCCTAAAACGGTCAATCGATAACAATGATGCAGCGGATGATTCAATACCTCGATTGCCTAAAACGGTCAATCGATAACAATGATACCATGAATGATTGAACACTTCGATTTGCCTGAGAACGGCCAATCGATAATAATGACACGATGAATGAGTGAATACCTCGATTGCCTTAGAAAGGTCAATCGATACCAATGATACAGTGAATGATTGAACATTTCGATTTGCCTGAGAATGGCCAATCGATAACAATGATATGAAGGATGCCTCGGCACCTTTAATCGGTTACCGGCAGCGAAGATGAGAAATGAATACGCCGATACCTTTAATCGGCCAATACAGTTTTAATGACAACCCCAACAGGAATAACAATGATCTCAACGATGTCTTAGATTGACATCAATATCAACAAAAATCGATACATCGACACCGCAAACCAGCTATCGACAATGACATTAATGACGAGTATCGCAATGCCTTGAATCGGCCATTAACGAACAATAATAACATTTGGCATAATTGCCGAAAGGTATCGTATCGAACGATCTCTTGATATCAATGAATTCATGAAGAGACTAAGTCTCGGAATGATACAACACATTCATACACATATATGATGACATTTAATCTCATTGACTAGTACAAGTATAAAACTTGCCTCAAACCGAAGGCGAGAAGGTACTTCCACGATCAACGTCCTTAATGAAATTATCGGCTGCCCGAACAACCTTAAACAACACAAATACCAACAATTCTCTTAATACACGAATCAAGCATGATCACGACCAACTCAAAAGTCAATACAACAATACCCGAAACTCTTTGGGGCATTTAAACAAACGCGTCGTAAACAATCTCCAATCGTTTACAACCAAAACTCAATTACATCCGAAACCAACTTCCAATGAATGATTCAAACCCACAAAAACTCATGAGTATTATCAATAATCCAATAGGAATACTTGAATCGATATTTCAACAACATTTGGTCGAAAACCCCCAAAATTCCAAAGTCAACCCGTAAGGGTTCTTGAACAATTCCTCAATTATTCACAAATTCCGAAAATTACCCCAATGAATCCGTAGAAATACATGTATCCAAGATAGATAATCCATAACTAACATATTCCAACATAATATCGACTTAACACGAAGAGATCGAAAGCAAAACACCCAAGATCCGAAATTCTAGATCCAAGAATCATTACCTTGATTTGGAGTGATGAAACTGATTTAGATGATGATTAATCCAACTTAGGAGCTTGAAGATGATGCTAGATGATTGCAGCTCGAAAATACCTTTCCGAATCGCCCAAGCTCGTCCGAAATGGTTGAGAAATGAAGAAATGACGAAGGTTGGACCGAACTGTCCTATTTATACTGTCTCAGCCTAGCGCACGCTATGACTTGATATTTAGCGTGCGCTAGCGGTTTACTGGGCAGTCCAGTGAGGTCTGAAATGCCTTGTTAGCATGCGCTACGACTTGGTAGCGTGCGCTAACACCTTACCGATAGCGTGCGCTATCCCAAATTGTTAGCGTGCGCTACTGATGTCTGATACTCAAAAACTGAAGTCCCAGAACCTACTGTCCTCTGCCATGCACGCGTTAGCGTGCGCTACTAATGTGACTTAGCGTGCGTTACCAGCACAGTTAGCGTACGCTACTTACCACTCGTAGCGTGCGCTACGAATTTCCCAAATCAGCCCAGTACCTTCTGGACTGTCTGCCTCTCTTGCGCTAGCGTGCGTTAATACTGAATTATAGCGTGCGTTACCTGCACCTCATTAGCGCGCGCTAACTAGAATATGTAGCGCGCGCTACCTCTTAAACTGAAAACCAAAATGTGATGATGATGACAATAATCTCGGCTCGGTCTCAAACAGTGATGATCCCAATATACGCCGGACGATGGTTATAACTGAATGAACATGAGTACTGAGTGAAAAAAAAAATTATGAGTGACAGTTACTGAGTGATGATAAATGAATTCACAACCGGGTATTACATTCCCCCCCCCTTAAAAAGAGTTTCGTCCTCGAAACTAAGGGTAAATAACTCGGGATATGAACTATCCATCATGATCTGAAAACAATAATGCCCAAATAGTCCTCGGGACCAAAACAATCGCACACCCAAGTCCCCAAGACTTGACGTCTCGAATCACAATGAACAATTTCCCACATTATCACGAAATCTTGAGCACAACGCCGAAGGGATGAACTCCCAACAAATGACCCAAATCTCAAGATTCTCGAATATGATCATAATAAGATGGATCAACAATAAATGATCCACAGTCACGATACATTGTTACGGATAGATTTACACAGTCATCCAAAAACAAGGTTACATCTCAAATGTACCCGACATCGATATCCTTCCATATCATCGATCTCCTCTATCTCAACGATTTAAGGTATATTCGAAGATCAACTCGCCGCTAAATATGATCTCAGAAGGTCACAAGAATGAAAGTGACTAAAATGAATGATGAATGATAAATGACTATAATCCGACCAGGATTAAGAATGACTCACCAAGGTGAATTAATAACATCATGAGTGATAGTTCAAGTGAAATTATTGGAACCGTTGTTCCTCATGAATTGAATGATTAGTTTCATGATGCCAAGTCTCAACATGATTGATGTATGATGAATGAATTATATGAATGAATGAATGACAACGAAATGAATGATTATACTACTAACGAACAAGAATTAACTTGTTCAAACCGGTGATGAATGTCCTTACCTCTGGCCCTCGAGGCCTGATAGGGTCCCTTGGATGATGCACGGGATGGAGTAACGAAGTCTCTCGAGGCCCTTGAGCTCTCTTGAGATTTACTGGCGCTAGAACCCCTGTAGTATTTCTGCCGGTGTCCCTGTCTCCCACACAGAAAACAAACAATAGCTGGCACCGTACACCGGGTACTAACGTGACCTGTTGAATCACAGTTAAAGCAAATAACAGTCGAACTCGATGCCTGAGAGGAAGATGCTATCCCAGCACGAAGACGACTAGAAAATGACCCCTTGGACGTCGGAGCCCGATGTCCCTCTGAACGGGCCGGCATTCTAGTCCTCTCACCCGAAGAAACTGGAGGATGCTTCTGAGTAAGCTCCTTGATCAAAAGCTCTGCTCCAAGAGCCTTCCCGATGAACTCACTAAGTGAATTACAATTGTGATTGAACAACTGCATCCTCAACTGCGGATTTAGCCTCTTGCTAAAATATTTGATCTTATCCGCCTCAGTACGGATAACTGACGAAGCAAACTGAAGTAGTCCCTGAAACTTCTCAGCAATGACAATAACACCCTCGTCCTTGATGGATTCGGGGTTCAAAACTTCTGACAACTTGGCTTCACGAAGTGGAGCCGGGTAATACCTCTCTAACATGAGAGTCTTGAACTCACTCCAAATACAATCACGATCGATGGGTTTCACAGAAAGCCACCACGAATAAGCGCCCTTACTCAAGTAATAAGCCGCTACTGCCACCTTACTCTCTTCCGGACACTGAGCCATGTCGAAGAGTTTATCAAAATGCTCGAGCCAATGAACAATATCAGCTGGTTCCGATGAACCCTCAAAGGTAGGCGACATCTGACGAGAGATATCGCCAATGATCTGATTCACTCCTCCAGTCTGTCCATGAAATGGCACCTGGCATCCCTGTTGCGGTGGACCACGAACCATCGAGGTCTGCATGGTCTCCACTATCCGCATCATCTGAGTCATCTGGGCCATCATGCCCTGCATAAATATGAATGGGTCAACCCGAACACCTTCCGAGTGAGATGCCTCTCGGGTACGACTCCCTGACAGTGAATGATTATCTACGGATGAATGAGTAGCCTCGCTATTTGATGAATTAATGATATCCCTCGCGTTCGTGTGGGCATGCACACGAGAGCCCGGGTTCCGGTCCGCACCGCTTCTCTTCCCTGCGTCCTCGTGACTCTATCCATACTGAAGTAGGAAAGTCACATGATGATTATAGATTCCGCATGAATATCGCATTATGATTACGTTACAGAGTGACAATAATGAGCATACATGCTCTAACACAATGAATGCATTAATGATTTAATGAAATGATCGTCGACATTACGTCGGAGTATGATAAGATCGTATGAAACATCAAATGAGGTAATATGATTACCTGATGAAATTCCTGAAATGATTACCTTGAACAAGTTAACAAGGTTGAAAATTCGATCCTAAAGATCAACAACTGAACCGTAAGATGGGCTGAATGATTAATGAATTAACTGAAAAATGAGATTGACTGAGTGATGAGTGAATTAACTGAACGATGAGATTGACTGAGTGATGAATGAATTACTGAGTAATGATATTGATTGAGTGATGAATGAATTAACTGAGTGATGAATGAATTATCTGAGTAATGATATTGACTGAGTGATGAATGATGTCGACTGAGTGGTGAGATCGAAATGATGATTGAGGATTATTAGCTGATGAATGAGTTGATCCTTAATGCTTACACAAGTCACACGTGCTCCAAAACAATTAGTCATGAATCAATCATAACACTAATATCACATATAGGTTTCAACAGAGCATGAATAATTAATGACATGATGAATGTATGAACATAAAGAGAATCGAGTCCTTACACAGGTCATACGAAGCTTCGAGGTCTCGCGATACTAGTCTTCACTGACGACGACTCGATGAATGAATGACTCGTGCAGTCGCACTAATATTACGACTCACAAAACCCGACTGACTAGATTGTCATAACTCGGTCCCCACTACTACCGCGTCGGTAGGACCACATAACTCACATCTCGGGGTATCTCACAACCGGATCTACGATACCATTTCGTAACACCCCAAATCCTATTGGTTATTACAAGCCGTGGACCCCATGCCAGAGATCCACCAAAGTAACATGACTAAAAATACATTAAATAACACAACAAGGGAAAATCATAGTCCCTACCATGACATCTGACACAATATTCCGATAAGGAATTTCAACGACAAAAGTGGCCAAAAATGAAATACAACAACATCCACGAACATTTGTTCGGGTAATACAACACGACAACAACTGACAAGACTGAAGTACACTCCAACTGACTGACCGACAATGAACAACTCGGACTAGTATCGCTCGAATGCCTCGTCGCCATCATCATGCCCCTGTGTCTCAACTCTCTCCTCGCAAGCACCTAAAACATGAAAAACATGTTCTGCCCCCACGGGGTCAGTCATCCAGATAATGAACATCAAATACATGTATAACATGATATGCATCCAAAGGCAGAATGAAACGGTACAATGATGATAATAATACGAGATGCTCACAAACCAAGGTAAGAACCGAGAATTCGTGAAATACTATGCCCACGACATACTATTAATACCTGTTCGACAGGTTAGACCATAAATGCCCAACGGCGAATCATAATCACAGAATACCACAATGAATTAAACGACATGAACCAAACCAGAACTGAATTTAATATGAATCATAATGCCCAAAGGCTCTAATAAAAAATACCAAGACATTACAAAAGGCCTGAAAGTCGTTCAGCGGAAGTTAACAAATATCACAAACACCTGAATTCAAAACAGCCCGAAGCTGTATCAATGAGGGTCGAAGCCACGGCACGAAGCCATATCACAATAAGGGCCGAAGCCACGGCATGAAGCCGTATCACAATAAGGGCCGAAGCCACGGCATGAAGCCGTATCACAATAAGGGCCGAAGCCACGGCATGAAGCCGTATCACAATAAGGGCCGAAGCCACGGCATGAAGCCGTATCCCAATAAGGGCCGAAGCCACGGCATGAAGCCGTATCACAATGAATGATAGTGTGCTGCCTTGAGTCGGCCAACACGATGATAGTAACACACGGATAGACACCGTTCTTGACAGTCCCAAATTAACACCTCGATTGCCTTAGAACGGCCAACCGACAACAATGATGCAGCGGATGATCAATACCTCGATTGCCTAAAACGGTCAATCGATAACAATGATGCAGCGGATGATTCAATACCTCGATTGCCTAAAACGGTCAATCGATAACAATGATGCCATGAATGATTGAACACTTCGATTTGCCTGAGAACGGCCAATCGATAATAATGACACGATGAATGAGTGAATACCTCGATTGCCTTAGAAAGGTCAATCGATACCAATGATACAGTGAATGATTGAACATTTCGATTTGCCTGAGAATGGCCAATCGATAACAATGATATGAAGGATGCCTCGGCACCTTTAATCGGTTACCGACGACGAAGATGAGAAATGAATACGCCGATACCTTTAATCGGCCAATACAGTTTTAATGACAACCCCAACAGGAATAACAATGATCTCAACGATGTCTTAGATTGACATCAATATCAACAAAAATCGATACATCGACACCGCAAAACCGGCTATCGACAATGACATTAATGACGAGTATCGCAATGCCTTGAATCGGCCATTAACGAACAATAATAACATTTGGCATAATTGCCGAAAGGTATCGTATCGAACGATCTCTTGATATCAATGAATTCATGAAGAGACTAAGTCTCGGAATGATACAACACATTCATACACATATATGATGACATTTAATCTCATTGACTAGTACAAGTATAAAACTTGCCTCAAACCGAAGGCGAGAAGGTACTTCCACGATCAACGTCCTTAATGAAATTATCGGCTGCCCGAACAACCTTAAACAACACAAATACCAACAATTCTCTTAATACACGAATCAAGCATGATCACGACCAACTCAAAAGTCAATACAACAATACCCGAAACTCTTTGGGGCATTTAAACAAACGCGTAAACAATCTCCCAACGTTTACAACCAAACCACAATTACATCCGAAACCAACTTCCAATGAATGATTCAAACCCACAAAAACTCATGAGTATTATCAATAATCCAATAGGAATACTTGAATCGATATTTCAACAACATTTGGTCGAAAACCCCCAAAATTCCAAAGTCAACCCGTAAGGGTTCTTGAACAATTCCTCAATTATTCACAAATTCCGAAAATTACCCCAATGAATCCGTAGAAATACATGTATCCAAGATAGATAATCCATAACTAACATATTCCAACATAATATCGACTTAACACGAAGAGATCGAAAGCAAAACACCCAAGATCCGAAATTCTAGATCCAAGAATCATTACCTTGATTTGGAGTGATGAAACTGATTTAGATGATGATTAATCCAACTTAGGAGCTTGAAGATGATGCTAGATGATTGCAGCTCGAAAATACCTTTCCGAATCGCCCAAGCTCGTCCGAAATGGTTGAGAAATGAAGAAATGACGAAGGTTGGACCGAACTGTCCTATTTATACTGTCTCAGCCTAGCGCACGCTATGACTTGATATTTAGCGTGCGCTAGCGGTTTACTGGGCAGTCCAGTGAGGTCTGAAATGCCTTGTTAGCATGCGCTACGACTTGGTAGCGTGCGCTAACACCTTACCGATAGCGTGCGCTATCCCAAATTGTTAGCGTGCGCTACTAATGTTTGATACTCAAAAACTGAAGTCCCAGAACCTACTGTCCTCTGCCGTGCACGCGTTAGCGTGCGCTACTAATGTGACTTAGGGTGCGTTACCAGCACAGTTAGCGTACGCTACTTACCACTCGTAGCGTGCGCTACGAATTTCCCAAATCATCCCAGTACCTTCTGGACTGTCTGCCTCTCTTGCGCTAGCGTGCGTTAATACTGAATTATAGCGTGCGTTACCTGCACCTCATTAGCGCGCGCTAACTAGAATATGTAGCGCGCGCTACCTATTAAACTGAAAACCAAAATGTGATGATGATGACAATAATCTCGGCTCGGTCTCAAACAGTGATGATCCCAATATACGCCGGACGATGGTTACAACTGAATGAACATGAGTACTGAGTGAAAAAAAAATTATGAGTGACAGTTACTGAGTGATGATAAATGAATTCACAACCGGGTATTACATGATTTCCATGTGACCGAATCGAGTTGAGTCGTGTTCGAGTATACTAATCCCATTAGCATACCTATAACGTGTGCTCCCACTAACTGTTAGTGAAGACAGGCACTCTACATGTCAAAGTACACGTTATACAAGTCTTGTCTAAACTTACTGCGCAGTTAAGTTTTATCGACTTGCAAACTAGTTAAGCATTCGAGCTCTAAACACTTCTAGTGCCTATCTCCTTATCTCCATAAGGAGTAGAATGTTTGCTCTCAAATGCAAGGACTATTATTCTATATACCAAATCACAATGCCAGTGATATACAATAATATAGAAATAATAACTGCCTTGTTAAATATAATATTCATAATTCCAATACAATTGCTCTCACTCTCTCATCCTCTGAGTGGCATTCGAGGGCATATTCCTAACAATCTCCCACTTGCACTCAATGCCACAAACTATAGTATCTAATACCCATACTCTCTAGATGTCTCTCTAAGACCTTCTGAGATAGTGGCTTGGTAAGCAGATCAGCAACGTTATTTGCTGTGTCTACTCTCTGCAGTGTAAGATTCCCATCCCGAACCATTTCTCTAACAAAATGATATTTTCTCGCAATATGTTTGGTGTTGTCGTGAGCCCTAGGCTCCTTAGCCTGTGCAACAGCTCCGTCGTTGTCACAAAACAGTGTCACGGGCTTCTCTGCGTTAGGAACCACTTGAAGTTCCTCAGTGAACTTCTTTATCCAAAAAGCTTCTTTAGCAGCCTCCGTGGCTGCCTGATATTCGGCTTGACATGTAGAAATAGCAGTCGAACTTTGCTTGGCACTTCTCCAAGAAACTGCCCCACCATTGAGAGTAAAGATATACCCTGATGTGGACATCTGAGCATCCATGTCCCCCGAAAAATCTGAGTCTGTATAACCCATCACTCTTAGTTCTCCACCGCCGTATGTAAGAACCAAGTCTTTAGTCCTCCTTAGGTACTTAAGAATGTTCTTTACAGCCATCCAATGTTCCTGCCCTGGATTTGACTGAAACCGACTTACTATGCTCACAGCATAGGCAATGTCCGGTCTAGTGCAAATCATTGCATACATAAGGCTACCTACTGCCGAAGCATAAGGTACCTTGCTCATTTCCTTTCTATCTTCCTCACTTTGAGGGCACATCTCTAAGGAAAGTTTTGCACCATGTTGCATAGGTAGAAACCCTCTTTTAGAATCTTCCATCCTAAATCGCTTCAGGATCTTTTCTATGTAGAGGGCTTGGGAAAGACCTAACATTCTTTTCGCTCTATCCCGGTAGAGACGAATACCCAGAATATAGGTAGCTTCTCCCAAGACTTTCATTGAGAACTCCTTAGAAAGCCAAGCTTTCACAGAACTGAGAATTCCTACATCGTTTCCTATAAGTAGATTGTCATCTACATATAGTATTAAGAACACAATTTTGCTCCCACTAACCTTCTTGTAAATACAGGGCTCCTCTTCGTTTTGGACAAAATCAAACTCTTTGACTGTCTCGTTAAAACAAAGATTCCAACTCCGCGAAGCTTGCTTCAGTCCATAAATGGCACGCTGAAGTTTGCATACTTTATGAATATTAGTTTGAGATATGAATCCCTTAGGCTGTTCCATGTAAATCTCCTCCTCGAGGAATCCATTTAGGAATGCCGTTTTCACATCCATTTGCCATATTTCATAATTTAAGTGGGCTGCTATAGCAAGCATCATGCGAATAGACTTAATCATAGCTACATGCGAGAAGGTCTCGAAGTAATCGATCCCTTCTCTTTGGGAATAACCCTTTGCCACAAGCCTGGCCTTATAGGTATCAACCTTGCCATCTCCATGAGTCTTTCTTTTATAGATCCATTTGTTTCCAATAGGCACTATGCCTTTAGGACGATCTACTAAAATCCAGACCTGATTAGAATGCATTGAGTCTATCTCAGCTTCCATAGCTTCTTGCCACTTGGTGGAGTCAACATCTACCATCGCTTGGTCGTATGTAGAAGGATCATTCTCTTGACTACTTTCTGTCATCTCATGGACACCCACTTCCTCTTGATGCAGATAGCCATAACTCTCAGGTAATTGAGAAATTCTACTAGACTTGCGAGGTTGTATTTGTATTTCAGAAGGTTCGGTTCTAATATCTTGCATAGGTGTCTCATTTGGTGTTTCTTTTATTTCTTCCAAAGAAATATTTCTACCTGCCCCTCCTTCCTGAATAAACTGGTCTTCCAGGAAGTGTGCTTGTATAGCAACGATGATCCTATGATCTTCGTGCATGTAGAATAGATATCCCATGGAATCCCCTGGATATCCTATGAAACGACCTTTCACAGACTTAGCTTCCAATTTCTCTACTTTTGTCTCCTTGACATAAGCTGGGCATCCCCAAATCCTAATGTGATTAAGACTTGGTTTCTTACCTCTCCACATCTCATGTGGAGTCTTAGGAACGGATTTGGAAGGACATCTGTTCAATATATGCACAGCAGTAAGGAGCGCGTAACCCCACAGATAAATCGGTAGATCAGTATAGTTAAGCATGGAGCGAACCATGTCCAACAAGGTTCGGTTCCTTCTTTTTGATACACCATTTAATTGTGGAGTAGCTGGAGGAGTGAATTGTGACACTATTCCTAGTTCTTTTAAGAACTCATCAAATTCGGTACTCATGTACTCACCACCTCGGTCTGACCGAAGAGTCTTAACACGGTTACCTGTTTGATTTTCAACTAGGGTTTTAAATTCCTTGAATTTATCAAAAGCTTCAGACTTATGTTTCATTAAGTACACGAATCCATATCCGTATGGTCATCGGTGAATGTAATGAAATCGAAATCCATCCGTGCCATTTCAAAAGGGCCACAGATACATCGGTATGGATCAATCCAAGTTTTTCAAAGACTCTTTCAAAAGTCCCTGCGAAGGGTAACTTAGTCATTTTGCCTTGAAGGCAAGATTCACAAGTTGGATAGGGATCTGATCCCAATGGACCCGTAAGCCCATCTTTCTCCATTTTATGAACCTTGGTCTGACCAATATGACCAAGTCTAAGATGCCACTTAAGTGCTTGGTTCGTTTCATCCCTACCACGCTTCCTAGTTATAGTGTTCACAATTGTTTTATTCTTTAGATTTAAATGGTATGAACCATTTAATAATGTAGCAATACCAACCAATTTATTTCTGAAATAAATACGACAGGACCCATCTCCAATAAAGAAGTGAAATTCCTTTCGGTCCATGACCGGAATTGATACAATATTCTTGTGCCCCTTGGGCAAAACAAGTACATCATCTAAAGTAAGAATAAAACTAGATTCTAAATCCAACATAAGGGATCCGATATCAGAAGCCTCGACACTATGCCCACTT
Organism: Orobanche coerulescens; assembly: GCA_033398695.1. Taxonomy (NCBI): domain Eukaryota; kingdom Viridiplantae; phylum Streptophyta; class Magnoliopsida; order Lamiales; family Orobanchaceae; genus Orobanche; species Orobanche coerulescens. The sequence continues at coordinate 90,147,930 of CM065818.1, read as the reverse complement.
CCGAGCTGACCATCACCTCCCCGAATCCAACTTCCTACTGCCCGAGATCCCGATTCATTGTACAAATGTGAGAACTCGCACCGGAATCAAGTATCCAAGAAGTAGAATATACGATTCGTAACAATTTATTTCTAAAACCAGAGTTCCGCACCAAGGCGCACACGGTCAACCTTTCGAGTACCTCTTCCAGTGGCCACCTCACCGCAGATTGAGGCATACATCCGTTTTCTTGGCCCCCTTGCTCTTTTGAACCACCAGGGCCTTGCCCTTTCCCTTGTCGATCTTGGCTATTGGACCTAACTGTTTCTTGTTCTTTTTCTTCTTATTCTTGACTTCCGAGTCCTTAAGAAATCACAAGTGCACTTCCTTTCCATTTGTCTTCATCCGAGACCGGGCGGTCATCGCTTGTTCATTAGCCCAGCTAAGTTACATGCAATCTCATTGCAGTTGAAGTTCATGACAAATTGTGAAAAGGAGTCAGGAAGTGACTGCAGGATAAGGTCAGTTTGGAAAGATGCATGCATCTGAAAATCAAGAGCTTCCAATCTCTCAATCATCGAGATCATCTTGAGGACATGGTCCCCAACCCTCTCTCCTTCCTTCATCCTGGCGCCGAATAATTGCTTCGATATCTCATATCTAGCAGTTCGGCTATGCTCTCCATAGAGCTCAGCCAGGTGCGATAAGATGGCTATTGAAGACGTCATCTTTTCATGGGCACGTTGAAGCTCATTGGTCATTGAGCCTAACATGTACCCTCGCACTCTTATGTCCTCTTTTACCCATTTCTCATGGGCATCGACATCTTCCTGATTGGCTCGGGTTCTTGCAGGAGCCGCTGGGATGTCCGCCTCCAAGACGTATCCCAGCATTTCCATAGTTAGGACAATCCTCAAGTTCCGAAGCCAGTCCACATAGTTCGGACCAGTCAGGACGTTCTTTTCAAGTAGTATAGCGAGTGGGTTCATTGTCATATTGAGAGTTTTGTTAACTGCAGAGAATAATTTAAGATTCGTTAGTGATTATTTAATTATGATCTGAGTAAAGAATTTAAGGACATTCTTTATTCATAACTCGGCTCCCACTATTTTATCGGCATTTACACACTCCCATGTTAAATCCGGAAGTCTTGGGTGACTTCATAGTGGTGATCGATTTTTTTACAAAGTTTAATAGAGGGCAACCCATACGGTTTATATTCTATTATTCTTTATAAATTGGTGTCTAACACCAACCCATCTAATGGATGATTCGATCTTCTTTTACCCCTAGTTCACTTGCCCTCAACCCATTCAGTTTCTATGGCTCACTGAACTATCTAAGTTTAAACCGTCAACTCCTATTAGTCTGACAATTGAATCTTACCCGGCAACCCATACGGTTTATAGGGGTTTGATTTGTCACAACCAAAGGCATCTAATGCACTCTAGGAATTTATCAACTTTCCCCAAAAATATTACCCCGACATACTCGAAAGAATAATATTCCGGTTTAGATTTCAATTTTCCATGAGTTTGACGGAGGGTAGGAAACCTCGTAACCTTTATAACTTAGTGTTTGTAAGTGGGAGTATTAACTCGATTATATGTTACACTTTGCACATTAATCCGTTTATAAGCGCGGTTTGTCGGTTTGTTTGTTTGTCATAAAATATGAAAACATACACAACCTAAAACTAACAACATGCAGTTCATGGACCGTTCCTAGAACAAAAACATCGTAATCTAATTACATGTCTTCGGTCTTGATTCTTCGTCTTCTCGAGCGGATCTTCCTCCGGTCTTCGTCATTACAAATAAATTTTACATTTGAAAAATTGCATCCTATACAAATTTTCTAGTAAAATAAATAGGCTCAAAACGGCCTTTACAACCAAATCGAACAAAACAAACGATTCAAAACTAGGTCCATGAACTACATCCCCATTCAAAATTAATGCAACAACAACATTAAAATAAATGGCAATAATGATTAATCTAAAATTGATCTAATCAACAAGAAATAATCTAACAATTAGAATTAATCCAATTAATTCACTTAACCGTTAATTTTAATTTACTCCGGACAAAATAAATATTTCATTAAATTAATTCCCTTAAAATAAATTACCATAATTTTATTTTAGTCAAATTAAATCCAATTTAATTTGCGGAAACTTAATTTACCTAACGAAATATAAAAATGGAGTCGGAAAATACAAGGCTCGGGCCAAGCCCGACAGGCTGCCGTGACCAGCCAGCTGACCCGGCCAGCTCCATTTTAGCCGGTCCGCCAATTTTCCGGCTCAATTTTTTCGTCCCGAATCCAAAAATATTATTTTTCTAATTTTTTATATTACACAATTAAATCAGTTTTTCAAAAGAAAAATAGATTTATATTGTAACATAAAATCATGAAAAATAATTTTTAGATGAACAATTAAACATCAACAATTAAAACGATTATGATTCTAAATCATAAAAAATAATCAAGCATTCCAAATGCAAATATCGAATATATGATTGCATAGATCTCGCTCCGATACCACTTATGGAATTCAGTGAATAAAAACGAGTTACGCAGCGGAAATAAACCGGTCAAACCGGATAAAAACCAAACCCCAAAACTGGATCGATCAAGCATCGTATAAACGAATATAAATGTACGAAGATAAATTAAGAATTCATACCCTCGAAGACCTTTGATAATATCTTCTTGATTCCGAGTACGAGCACAAATCCAATCGAACAAGCTTTTGGAAATTCCCGAGCACCGAAAACACCGTGCCTCTACGTATCACGCGTCGGAAGATGACCGGAAAATATTTCTATCATTTATACTCTAAGTATACGGCTAGAAATTGATAGAATTAACTTATATATATTTTTATAAATACTCTAAGTATTTTATAAAAATTGTTTTCTCTCAAAATACACTTAGAACTCAAAATGTATAAAGTTAGAAAACTTTCTCTCTTTCATTTACTCCAACTCACGGCAGCTCAATGTGATTTTAATGGAGGTGGAAACCATGTATATAAATACAAGCATAACACACTAATCATCTCAATCATTAAGATATAATTAATTCATTAAATAAATTAATTAAAACCCCACATAATATAAAATGTCTTCTAAAGACAAAATAGATAATTCATCACCATGATGAAGTGAGTGGGGCGGCTATGATGAGATTTTAGGTGTTGGTCCGTTTTGGTCCGTGAAACGGACCCTCGTGTATCTAATCTGATAGATAAACCTTGGTACGTCTCAATATTAATACAATTAATTAATCCAATTAATTAATTATATTAAAAATAAATTCTCTAAGAAATTATACGAATAAATTAATTACCCAGTAATTTATTTAATTCACGAGACCGATTTAATTTATCCAATAAATTGAATTAGACATCCAATGTCCAATATTAACCATGAGAGAATAAGCTAAATATAATCCATCGTCAATTCCTGTGCCGCGACTCTATAGGTTCGTCTTAGTTAGCATTGGGAGGATCCAATGAGTGTTAGCACCACTTAGCCAGTCTCGTGGCCCAAACCGTAACCTAACTAAGAACAAATGATAGGATCATTCCAAAAACCATTATGTCGTGAATACCGTATACGGATAAACCCTTCAATCATATGTCCCGGTCAAGTATTAGGGTCACGGTAAAGTCAAACCCTACTGTAACTTGACTCTATGTTTTCTGTTAATGCAAACTGAGATCATCGAGCTCTCGTGTATCAAATACAACTAGCTCTGAATGCCTTGGCCAAAGACTTATGATCTTATTTGCCATTAACCGCATAGGACATTTACCTGCTCACTAACAGGAGAAAGAATCCTATCTTGGTATTCAGTAGAGACTGCTACTTGCCCACTAAGTTGCATTTCGAGGTTGACCCCACCAACCGGCGATTGGATCGAACTACTCTAATGACTAACTTAATGTCACAAGCACATCTCCTACTGAAACCTCAAGTCAAAGGTCCACGTATACCTATCACAATCTTTCGATTCAATCATTGACAATCCCTGAGTGATTTCCATGTGACCGAATCAAGTTGAGTCGTGTTCGAGTATACTAATCCCATTAGCATACCTATAACGTGTGCTCCCACTAACTGTTAGTGAAGACAGGCACTCTACATGTCAAAGTACACGTTATACAAGTCTTGTCTAAACTTGCTGCCCAGTTAAGTTTTATCGACTTGCAAACTAGTTAAGCATTCGAGCTCTAAACACTTCTAGTGCCTATCTCCTTATCTCCATAAGGAGTAGAATGTTAGCTCTCAAATGCAAGGACTATTATTCTATATACCAAATCACAATGCCAGTGATATACAATAATATAGAAATAATAACTGCCTTATTAAATATAATATTCATAATTCCAATACAATTGCTCTCACTCTCTCATCCTCTGAGTGGCATTCGAGGGCATATTCCTAACAATCTCCCACTTGCACTCAATGCCACAAACTATAGTATCTAATACCCATACTCTCTAGATGTCTCTCTAAGACCTTCTGAGATAGTGGCTTGGTAAGCGGATCAGCAACGTTATTTGCTGTGTCTACTCTCTGCAGTGTAACATTCCCATCCCGAACCATTTCTCTAACAAAATGATATTTTCTCGCAATATGTTTGGTGTTGTGGTGAGCCCTAGGCTCCTTAGCCTGTGCAACAGCTCCGTCGTTGTCACAAAACAGTGTCACAGGCTTCTCTGCGTTAGGAACCACTTGAAGTTCCTCAGTGAACTTCTTTATCCAAAAAGCTTCTTTAGCAGCCTCCGTGGCTGCCTGATATTCGGCTTGACATGTAGAAATAGCAGTCGAACTTTGCTTGGCACTTCTCCAAGAAACTGCCCCACCATTGAGAGTAAAGATATACCCTGATGTGGACATCTGAGCATCCATGTCCCCCGAAAAATCTGAGTCTGTATAACCCATCACTCTTAGTTCTCCACCGCCGTATGTAAGAACCAAGTCTTTAGTCCTCCTTAGGTACTTAAGAATGTTCTTTATAGCAGTCCAATGTTCCTACCCTGGATTTCACTGAAACCGACTTACTACGCTCACAGCATAGGCAATGTCCGGTCTAGTGCAAATCATTGCATACATAAGGCTACCTACTGCCGAAGCATAAGGTACCTTGCTCATTTCCTTTCTATCTTCTTCACTTTGAGGGCACATCTCTAAGGAAAGTTTTGCACCATGTTGCATAGGTAGAAACCCTCTTTTAGAATCTTCCATCCTAAATCGCTTCAGGATCTTTTCTATGTAGAGGGCTTGGGAAAGACCTAACATTCTTTTCGCTCTATCCCGGTAGAGACGAATACCCAGAATATAGGTAGCTTCTCCCAAGTCTTTCATTGAGAACTCTTTAGAAAGCCAAGCTTTCACAGAACTGAGCATTCCTACATCGTTTCCTATAAGTAGAATGTCATCTACATATAGTATTAAGAACACAATTTTGCTCCCACTAACCTTCTTGTAAATACAGGGCTCCTCTTCGTTTTGGACAAAATCAAACTCTTTGACTGTCTCGTTAAAACGAAGATTCCAACTCCGCGAAGCTTGCTTCAGTCCATAAATGGCACGTTGAAGTTTGCATACTTTATGAATATTAGTTTGAGATATGAATCCCTTAGGTTGTTCCATGTAAATCTCCTCCTCGAGGAATCCATTTAGGAATGCCGTTTTCACATCCATTTGCCATATTTCATAATTTAAGTGGGCTGCTATAGCAAGCATCATGCGAATAGACTTAATCATAGCTACAGGCGACAAGGTCTCGAAGTAATCGATCCCTTCTCTTTGGGAATAACCCTTTGCCACAAGCCTGGCCTTATAGGTATCAACCTTGCCATCTCCATCAGTCATTCTTTTATAGATCCATTTGTTTCCAATAGGCACTATGCCTTTAGGACGATCTACTAAAATCCAGACCTGATTATCATGCATTGAGTCTATCTCAGCCTCCATAGCTTCTTGCAACTTGGTGGAGTCAACATCTACCATCGCTTGGTCGTATGTAGAAGGATCATTCTCTTGACTACTTTCTGTCATCTCATGGACACCCAGTTCCTCTTGATGCAGATAGCCATACCTCTCAGGTAATTGAGAAATTCTACTAGACTTGCGAGGTTGTATTTGTATTTCAGAAGGTTCGGTTCTAATATCTTGCATAGGTGTCTCATTTGGTGTTTCTTTTATTTCTTCCAAAGAAATATTTCTACCTGCCCCTCCTTCCTGAATAAACTGGTCTTCCAGGAAGTGTGCTTGTATAGCAACGATGATCCTATGATCTTCGTGCATGTAGAATAGATATCCCATGGAATCCCCTGGATATCCTATGAAACGACCTTTCACAGACTTAGCTTCCAATTTCTCTACTTTTGTCTTCTTGACATAAGTAGGGCATACCCAAATCCTAATGTGATTAAGACTTGGTTTCTTACCTCTCCACATCTCATGTGGAGTCTTAGGAACGGATTTGGAAGGACATCTGTTCAAGATATGCACAGCAGTAAGGAGCGCGTAACCCCACAGATAAATCGGTAGATCAGTATAGTTAAGCATGGAGCGAACCATGTCCAACAAGGTTCGGTTCCTTCTTTTTGATACACCATTTAATTGTGGAGTAGCTGTAGGAGTGAATTGTGACACTATTCCTAGTTCTTTTAAGAACTCATCAAATTCGGTACTCATGTACTCACCACCTCTGGCCCGATCAAGAGTCTTAACACGGTTACCTGTTTGATTTTCAACTAGGGCTTTAAATTCCTTGAATTTATCAAAAGCTTCAGACTTATGTTTCATTAAGTACACGAATCCATATCTGGTATGGTCATCAGTGAATGTAATGAAATACTGAAATCCATCCCGTGCCATTTCAAAAGGGCCACAGACATCGGTATGGATCAATCCAAGTTTTTCAGCAGCTCTTTCAAAAGTTCGTGTGAAGGGTAACTTAGTCATTTTGCCTTGAAGGCAAGATTCACAAGTTGGATAGGGATCTGATCCCAATGGACCCGTAAGCCCATCTTTCTCCATTTTATGAACCTTGATCTGACCAATATGACCAAGTCTAAGATGCCACTTAAGTGCTTGGTTCGTTTCATCCCTACCACGCTTCCTAGTTATAGTGTTCACAATTGTTTTATTCTTTAGATTTAAATGGTATAAACCATTTAATAATGTAGCAATACCAACCAATTTATTTCTGAAATAAATACGACAGGACCCATCTCCAATAAAGAAGTGAAATCCCTTTCGGTCCATGACCGGAATTGATACAATATTCTTGTGCCCCTTGGGCAAAACAAGTACATCATCTAAAGTAAGAATAAAACTAGATTCTAAATCCAACATAAGGGATCCGATATCAGAAGCCTCGACACTATGCCCACTTCTAACGGTGACCATCACCTCCCCTGAATCCAACTTCCTACTTCGTTCCAGATCCTGATTCATTGTACAAATGTGAGAACTCGCACCGGAATCAAGTATCCAAGAAGTAGAATATACAGTTACAGAACAATTTATTTCTAAAACCAGTTGTTCCGTACCTGAAGGCGCATTACGGTCAAGCTTTGGACAGTACCTCTTCCAGTGGCCCAGCTCACCGCAGTTGAGGCATACATCCGTTTTCTTGGCCCCCTTGCTCTTTTGAACCATTGGGGCCTTGCCCTTTCCCTTGTCGATCTTGGCTATTGGACCTAACTGCTTCTTGTTCTTTTTCTTCTTATTCTTGGACTTCCGAGTCCCAGAAGAAATCACAAGTGCAGCTTCCTTTCCATTTGTCTTCATCTGAGACTGGACAGTCATCAGTTTGTTCATTAGCCCAGCTAAGTTACATGCAATCTCATTGCAGTTGAAGTTCATGACAAATTGTGAAAAGGAGTCAGGAAGTGACTGCAGGATAAGGTCAGTTTGGAAAGATGCATGCATCTGAAAATCAAGAGCTTCCAATCTCTCAATCATCGAGATCATCTTGAGGACATGGTCCCCAACCCTCTCTCCTTCCTTCATCATGGCGCCGAATAATTGCTTCGATATCTCATATCTAGCAGTTCGGCTATGCTCTCCATAGAGCTCAGCCAGGTGCGATAAGATGGCTCTTGAAGACGTCATCTTTTCATGGGCACGTTGAAGCTCATTGGTCATTGAGCCTAACATGTACCCTCGCACTCTTCTGTCGCCTTTACCCATTTCTCATGGGCATCGACATCTTCTGATTGGCTCGGGTTCTTGCAGGAGCCGGGATGTCCTCCAAGACGTATCCCAAAGATTTCCATAGTTAGGACAATCCTCAAGTTCCGAAGCCAGTCCACATAGTTCGGACCAGTCAGGACGTTCTTTTCAAGTAGTATAGCGAGTGGGTTCATTGTCATATTGAGCGTTTTGTTAACTGCAGAGAATAATTTAAGATTTGTTAGTGATTATTTAATTATGATCCGAGTAAAGAATTTAAGGACTTTCTTTATTCATAACTCGGCTCCCACTATTTTATCGGCATTTACACACTCCCATGTTAAATCCGGAAGTCTTGGGTGACTTCATAGTGGTGATCGATTTTTTTACAAAGTTTAATAGAGGGCAACCCATACGGTTTATATTCTATTATTCTTTATAAAGTGGTGTATAACACCAACCCATCTAATGGATGATTCGATCTTCTTTTACCCCTAGTTCACTTGCCCTCAACCCATTCAGTTTCTATGGCTCACTGAACTATCTAAGTTTAAACCGTCAACTCCTATTAGTCTGACAATTGAATCTTACCCGAAAACCCATACGGTTTATAGGGGTTTGATTTGTCACAACCAAAGGCATCTAATGCACTCTAGGAATTTATCAACTTTCCCCAAAAATATTACCCCGACATACTCGAAAGAATAATATTTCGGTTTAGATTTCAATTTTCCATGAGTTTGACGGAGGGTAGGAAACCCCGTAACCTTTATAACTTAGTGTTTGTAAGTGGGAGTATTAACGCGATTATATGTTACACTTTGCACATTAATCCGTTTATAAGCGCGGTTTGTCGGTTTGTTTGTTTGTCATACAATATGAAAACATACACAACCTAAAACTAAAAACATGCAGTTCATGGACCGTTCCTAGAACAAAAACATCGTAATCTAATTACATGTCTTCGGTCTTGAATCTTCGTCTTCTCGAGCGGATCTTCCTCCGGTCTTCGTCATTACAAATAAATTTTACATTTGAAAAATTGCATCCTATACAAATTTTCTAGTAAAATAAATAGGCTCAAAACGGCCTTTACAACCCAATCGAACAAAACAAACAATTCAAAACTAGGTCCATGAACTACATCCCCATTCAAAATTAATGCAACAATTACATTAAAATAAATGGCAATAATGATTAATCTAAAATTGATCTAATCAACAAGAAATAATCTAACAATTAGAATTAATCCAATTAATTCACTTAACCGTTAAATTTAATTTGCTCCGGATAAAATAAATATTTCATTAAATTAATTCCCTTAAAATAAATTACCATAATTTTATTTTAGTCAAATTAAATCCAATTTAATTTGCGGAAACTTAATTTACCGAACGAAATATAAAAACGGAGTCGGAAAACACAAGGCCGGGCCAAGCCTGGCTGACAGGATCGCCACTGCCGCATTGACCAATGACACTTCCAGCCAGCCGGTCCTACCAATTTTCCTGCTCATTTTTTTCGTCCCGAATCCAAAAATAATATTTTTCTAATTTTTTATATTACACAATTAAATCAGTTTTTCAAAAGTAAAATAGATTTATATTGTAACATAAAATCATGAAAAATAATTTTTAGATGAACAATTAAACATCAACAATTAAAACGATTATGATTCTAAATCATAAAAAATAATCAAGCATTCCAAATGCAAATATCGAATATACGATTGCATAGATCTCGCTCCGATACCACTGATGGAATTTAGTGAATAAAAACGAGTTACGCAGCGGAAATAAACCGGTCAAACGGGATAAAAACCAAACCCCAAAACCGGATCGATCAAGCATCGTATAAACGAATATAAATGTACGAAGATAAATTAAGAATTCATACCCTCGTAGACCTTTGATAATATCTTCTTGATTCCGAGTACGAGCACAAATCCAATCGAACAAGCTTTTGGAAATTCCCGAGCACCGAAAACACCGTGCCTCTACGTATCACGCGTCGGAAGATGACCGGAAAATATTTCTATCAATTTATACTCTTAGTATACGGCTAGAAATTGATAGAATTAACTTATATATATTTTTATAAATACTCTAAGTATTTTATAAAAATTGTTTTCTCTCAAAATACACTTAGAACTCAAAATGTATAAAGTTAGAAAACTTTCTCTCTTTCATTTACTCCAACTCACGGCAGCTCAATGTGATTTTAATGGAGGTGGAAACCATGTATATAAATACAAGCATAACACACTCATCATCTCAATCATTAAGATATAATTAATTCATTAAATAAATTAATTAAAACCCCACATAATATAAAATGTCTTCTAAAGACAAAATAGATAATTCATCACCATGATGAAGTGAGTGGGGCGGCTATGATGAGATTTTAGGTGTTGGTCCATTTTGGTCCGTGAAACGGACCCTCGTGTATCTAATCCGATAGATAAACCTTGGTACGTCTCAATATTAATACAATTAATTAATCCAATTAAATAATTATATTAAAAATAAATTCTCTAAGAAATTATATGAATAAATTAATTACCCAGTAATTTATTTAATTCACGAGACCGATTTAATTTATCCAATAAATTGAATTAGACATCCAATGTCCAATATTAACCATGAGAGAATAAGCTAAATATAATCCGTCGTCAATTCGTGTGCCGCGACTCTATAGGTTCGTCTTAGTTAGCATTGGGAGGATCCAATGAGTGTTAGCACCACTTAGCCAGTCTCGTGGCCCAAACCGTAACCTAACTAAGAATAAATGATAGGATCATTCCAAAAACCATTATGTCGTGAATACCGTATACGTATAAACCCTTCAATCATATGTCCCGGTCAAGTATTAGCGTCACGGTAAAGTCAAACCCTACTGTAACTTGACTCTATGTTTTCTGTTAATGCAAACTGAGATCATCGAGCTCTCGTGTATCAAATACAACTAGCTCTGAATGCTTTGGCCAAAGACTTATGATCTTATTTGCCATTAACCGCATAGGACATTTACCTGCTCACTAACAGGAGAAAGAATCCTATCTTGGTATTCAGTAGAGACTGCTACTTGCCCACTAAGTTGCATTTCGAGGTTGACCCCACCAACCGGCGATTGGATCGAACTACTCTAATGACTAACTTAATGTCACAAGCACATCTCCTACTGAAACCTCAAGTCAAAGGTCCACGTATACCTATCACAATCTTTCGATTCAATCATTGACAATCCCTGAGTGATTTCCATGTGACCGAATCGAGTTGAGTCGTGTTCGAGTATACTAATCCCATTAGCATACCTATAACGTGTGCTCCCACTAACTGTTAGTGAAGACAGGCACTCTACATGTCAAAGTACACGTTATACAAGTCTTGTCTAAACTTACTGCCCAGTTAAGTTTTATTGACTTGCAAACTAGTTAAGCATTCGAGCTCTAAACACTTCTAGTGCCTATCTCCTTATCTCCATAAGGAGTAGAATGTTCGCTCTCAAATGCAAGGACTATTATTCTATATACCAAATCACAATGCCAGTGATATACAATAATATAGAAATAATAACTGCCTTATTAAATATAATATTCATAATTCCAATACAATTGCTCTCACTCTCTCATCCTCTGAGTGGCATTCGACGGCATATTCCTAACAATATTCTCCCCCTCTAAAAAGAAATTTCGTCCCGAAACTTAAGAATCAAAAAGATCGGGGTGTCTCGCACACATATCCTCCTCCAATTCCCACGTTGCTTCTTCCATTCCATGCCTCGACCATTTCAATTTAACCAAGGGAATGATTTTGTGCCTTAACTGTTTGTCCCGACGTTCTAAAATCCTCACTGGCCTCTCCTCAAATGTAACGTTCTTCTTGATCTCCACGTGCCCGAAGTCAGTAACATGAGTCGGCTCCGGAACATACTTCCTCAACTGGGAAACGTGGAATACACTATGAACATGACTCAACGATGGGGGTAATGCCAAATGGTAAGCTAACTCGCCGACTCTCTCCAATATCTCGAAAGGTCCAATATACCTTGGACTAAGCTTCCCCTTTTTCCCGAAACAAAAAACTCCCTTCGACGGAGACACTCTCAACAAAACTTGATCCCCTACCTCAAACTCAAAGGGTCAACGCCTAACATCCGCATAAGACTTTTGTCGACTCTGAGCCGCCAACATCCTCTCTAGAATCAACTCAACTTTCTTCCTCGTCTCTAACACAAGATCCGACTCGGTGCTGTAACACCCCCAAATCCTATTGGCTTATTACAATGCCGTGGACCCCACGCCAGGAGATCCACCAAGCGAACATGACTAAAATACATTAAATTAACCAAACAGGGAAAATCATACTCCCTACCATGATATCCGACACAATATTCCGATGAGGAATTTTAACGACAATGATGGACCTACAAACTGGAGAACACTCCAACTGACTGACCAACATGAACAACTCGGACTAGTATCGCTCGATTGCCTCGTCGCCATCATCATGTCCCTGTGTCTCAACTCTCTCCTCGCAAGCACCTAAAACATGAAAACATGTTCCGCCCCCACGGGGTCAGTCATCCAGATAATGAACATCACATATATGTATAACATGATATGCATCCAAAGGCAGAATGAAACGGTACAATGATAATAATAATACGAGATGCTCACAAACCAAGGTAAGAACCGAGCATTTGTGAAACACTATGCCCACAACATACTATTAATACCTGTTCAACAGGTTAGAACATAAGTGCCCAACGACGAATCATAATCATAGAGTACCACAATAAATTACACAACATGAACTAAACCAGAACTGAATTAATTATGAATCACAATGCGAGAAGGCTACAATGAAATTATTAAGACACCACAAAGGCCTGAAATCCACTCAGCCGAAGGTGTCAAATGTCATAATCACCTGAAGCCAAAACAACCCGAAGCTGTATCAATGAGGGCTGAAGTCACGGCACAAAGCCGTATCACGATGAGGGCCGAAACCACGGCACGAAGCCGTATCACGATGAGGGCCGAAGCCACGGCACAAAGCCGTATCACGATGAGGGCTGAATCCACGGCGTGAAGCCGTATCACAATTAGGGACGAAGCCACGGCACGAAGCCGTATCACAATGAGGGCTGAAGCCACGGCACGAAGCTGTATCACAATGAGGGCCGAAGCCACGGCACGAAGCCGTATCACAATGATGTCCTAAGCCACGGCATGAAGCCATATCACAATGAGGGCCGAAGCCATGGAACGAAGCCGTATCACAATGAGGGCCGAATCCACGGCATGAAGCCGTATCACAATGAGGGCCGAAGCCACGGCACGAAGCCGTATTACAATGAGGGCCGAAGCCACGGCACGAAGCCGTATCACAATGAGGGCCGAAGCCACGGCACGAAGCCGTATCACCTTAAGGGCCGAAGCCGTATCACAATGAGACCATCCAATGGCCATTGACCTACTGAGCTGTAGGTGTTGGGAAGCCAACCGCGAAGGTTTCAAACTCCCCAAACTTACCCATAATGAAATCACCTAGTGACTATTGGCCTACTGAACTGTAGGTGTTGGGAAGTCAACCGCGAAGGTTTCAAACTCCCCAAACTTACCCATCGAGCACTAGCCGAGACTAGCCTCCAAAACACAATTAATCATAAACGGCAACGATCCCAAGATTACTGAATTCACGAGAATGATAGTGTGCTGCCTTGAGTCGGCCAATACGATAAGGATGACTCACGGATGGGCACCGTCTTCGGAAGTCCCAGTTCAATACCTCGATTACCTTAGAATCTATAACAACGACATAACAGATGGGAACTATCCTCGACAGTCCCAATTCAATACCTCGACTGCCTTAGAATGGCCAACCGATAACAATAATGCAGCGGATGATTCAATACCTCGATTGCCTTAGAATGGCCAATCGATAACAATGATACGAAGAATGCCTCGGCACCTTTAATCGGTTACCGACGACGAAGATGAGAAACGAATACGCCAATGCCTTCAATCGGCGAATACAACATCAAAGACAAAACACCAACATCAATAACAATGATTACAAAAAATGTCTTAGATTGACATCCATATCAACAACAATAATCAATACATCGATACCGCGAACCGGCTATCGACAATAATATTAACAACGAGTATCTCAATGCCTTGAACAGGCCATTAATGAACAATAGTAAACATTTGGCATAATTGTCGAAAGGTATCATATCTAACGATCCCTTAATATCAATGAACTCATGAAGAGACTAAGTCTCGGAATGATACAACACATTCATACACACATATGATAACATTAATCACATTGACTAGTACAAGTATAAAACTTGCCTCAACTGAAGGCAAATCCTTCCACGAACAACGAACGGCATCCTCCGATAAACACAAGTACTCGAACAACCTTGAATGAAATACAATTCATTTAATAACATAATATCAATCGTAAGCAACACAACGATCGAAGGAAACTCTTTGAGACATTTCATCGAACACTAAATGTTCAAAGTTCCTCAAGAACCTAAGAATCATCAATCGGGTTGAACGAATCGAAGATATGGGTATAACATCCATAGAACATGTCTATCAACATCTAATAACCTCAATCGATCCATTAAAATCGGACAAAAAATGAAATCAAAACCAAAACTCCCAAAATGGACAATTCTAGGAAAACCAAGAGAATTACCTCGATTCGACGAAGAAGAAGGATTAGATGTTGATATGATCACCTAGAGCCTTCTCAAAACATGATTGGATGGAGTAGAATCGATCATAACCACAAACCCTAGTCGGATCGCACGACTACCGCGAGAAGAAGGAGAGAAAGGGGTGGAATGAGGTGAAAAACCAGTTTGTCCCCTTAAATACTTTAGTCACGCACGACCAACATGCACGACCAAATGTCCCTGTGTTTGGTCGTGCGCCAGGCCACTGCCCAGCCACTGACCTCACGCACGAGCACCTGCTCGTGTGTCATGCTCATGTGTTCCTGATGATTGCCAAAGTGCACTGTCAAACTCTATTGCCACGCACGAGCACCTGCTCGTGTGTCATGCTCGTGCATCCCTGTTGGTTGCCAAAGTGCATTGTCCAACTCTGTTGCCACGAACGAGCAGCACGCACGAGCACCTGCTCGTGTGTCATGCTCGGGCGTCCTGTTGATTGCCAAAGCGACAAGGGAAAACAAAATGTCATGCCACGCATACCAACACACAACCTGCACGACTTACACGATAAGTAAAATCGACACATGCTAGCTATAAGTATAAGTAAAATCGATCAGGGCCAGATGCTCCTCCCAATCGCTACTCTAGTATAGCGCACACGCGCTCAGCATATCCTCGAACGTCTGAATGTTATGCTCGGATTACCCGTCGGTATGAGGATGGAAAGATGTACTCAAATGCAAACGTATCCCCAACGCCTTATGTACCGCCTGCCAAAAATGCGATATAAACCGGCCATCTCTGTCCGAAATAATAGTCTTCGGCGTACCATTAAGTCTCACAATCTGTGCGACAAAAATACGAGCCAATTTTTCTAGACCCAAGTGTCCTTGATGCCCAGAAAATGTGTCCACTTAGTCAGTCGGTCCACGATCACCCACACCATATTCATTTCGGTATTCGAGCTCGGAAAATTCGTGACAGAATTCATAGAGATAACTTCCCACTTCCATTCCAGGACGGGAAGTGGCTTCAACAACCCGGCTGGTTGCTGATGCTCGATTTTGACCTGCTGACAAGTCAAACACTTCGGTCCAAGTGAAACCATAGAGATAACTTCCCACTTCCATTCCGGGACGGGAAGTGGCTTCAACAACCCGGCTGGTTGCTGATGCTCGATTTTGACCTGCTGACAAGTCAAACACTTAGCCACAAACTGTACTACCTCATTCTTCATGTTATTCCACCAGAAACTCTTCCTCAGATCCTTATACATTTTACTCGAGCCCAGATGGACTGAGTAAGGTGATGCATGAGCCTCTCGCATAACACTCTATCTCAATTCCAAGTTGTTCGCAACACACAGCCAACCTTGGAATCTAAATACACCATCCTCATGAATCACGAATCCCGGGGCATTCCCCTTCACCACATTCTCACGGAGCTGAATAAACATCGGATCTTCCAACTGTTTTGATTTAATGTCATCGACCAGATACGAAGAGATCTCAAGAGTGCGCAACTGCCCGGAACTCCCTAGTAGCACAACATCCACACCCAACCCTATCAACTCTTGCTAGAGCCCTGACTGGGCCGTGAGTAAATTAAGTGCCCGAAGCGATACCGATTTCTGACTCAAGGCATCTGCCACCACATTTGCCTTACCCAGATGATAAAGGATTTCAAGATCGTAATCCTTAATTAACTCCAACCACCTTCTGTGTCTCATATTCAGTTCTTTCTGCGTGAAAATATGCTTAAGGCTCTTGTGATCGGTGAAAATCTGACACAACGAGCCATACAAGAAATGATGCCAAATCTTTAATGCAAACACCACTACGGCCAACTCAAGATCATGGGCAGGGTAATTAAACTCGTACGGTTTCAACTGATGGGAAGCATAGGCAATCGTCTTTCTGTGCTGCATTAGTACATATCCAAGCCCTTGGCCTGAAGCGTCACTATAAACTGAGAAACCCTCATTACCACTCGGTAAAGCCAAGATGGGAGCGGTCATCAACCGCTTTTTTAACTCCTCAAAACTCTTCTGCCTCTCTTCGGTCCAAACAAATTTCTCTGACTTCTGCAACAACTGAGTAAGCGGTCGAGCGAGATTAGAGAACCCCTCGACAAACCTATGGTAATACCCGGCCAAACCAAGAAAACTATGGACCTTCTTTACATTATTGGGCGGCGCCCAATCCAACACTGTCTCTATTTTGTGTGGGTCCATACGAAGACCCTCGGCCGAGATCACGTGGCCGAGAAACATAACCTCCCGCAACCAAAACTCACACTTTGAGAACTTCACATAAAGGTGCTGAGTTCTCAAGATTCCCAACACGATACGCAAATGACGTGTATGCTCTTCCTCGCTCCTCGAGTAAATCAAAATATCATCGATAAAGACGACTACACATTTATCGAGATATTCGATAAAGACTTTGTTCATTAACTGCATGAATATGGATGGGGCGTTGGTTAGCCCCAAAAGGCATAACCACAAACTCGTAGTGGCCGTATCTCGTCCAAAAGGCCATCTTCGTGATATCAGAATCCTTCACTCGGAGCTGGTAATACCCCAATCTCAATCAATCTTCGAAAACACGGTTGCCCCTTGCAATTGGTCAAACAAGTCATCATTCCTCGGGAGCGGATACTTGTTTTTGATAGTCACTTTGTTCAACTCTCGATGGTCAATACATAGATGAAGTGACCCATCCATCTTCTTCACAAACAAGACTGGTGCGCCCCAAGGCAAAGCGCTCGGTAGGATATAACCCATGTCTAGCAACTCTCCCAACTGTTTATTTAACTCAAGCATCTCGGCAGGCGCCATGCGGTATGGCGTCTTAGAAATCGATGCTGCACCCGGCTCTAAATCAACAGTGAACTCAACCTCACGGCCTAATGGCAAACCCGGCAACTCGTCTGGAATGACGTCAGGATACTCACTCACCACTAGAATGTTGGGATTCGGTGCCTAAAACGAAGGCCCAGCAGAAGCGGCAAAACAAAAATTAATTCGATCCGAATCCCTATGAGGATCGATCGAGCTACGTATATACGAATATCAAAAACGAATTCACAAGAGATATTGAACCTCACCCTTGTAGTCCGTTGATTAGATGGATAACCTTCTATTGAGCTATTCCCCAAGCTTTGCTTGATCTCTACGAATCTATTCCACTTCAAGCCCTTGAACGATCCAATGCCGAAAGCACCACGTCTCTACTTGCCACGCGCCGGAAAAACGAACGAAATGACAACACCTTGCTATCCTCCGAGGATACGGCTAGAGCTAGGTGATGAAGCTTTTTATTATTACACTCTAAGTGTATAATATATATCTCTATTTTGATTTCTTGATTTTTCTCTAAGAACCACCAAGAACACTTAAAGAAGATGATGAAGACTTTGAGAAAAGTTTTCTCTCTATCTCTATCTCTCTCTCTCTCTCTCTCAAAACTCACGTTGGAATGGAATGGATTTTGAAGTGAGAGATGTCATCTTCCCTTTATTCAACTCTCACTTTAATAATACAAATCATGCCACATGATTTTAAACCCCACAATGTCATGTTCTTTCATATAAAATGAAAGCAACAAGACAAGAGGAAAGTGAGTGGAAACAAATGGGGGGGATACTATGCAAAAACGGACGAGTTCGGTTCGTTTCGGACTCCCGTGAGTCCAAATAGATAAACTACGATTCCGTTCCAATGTATTTGTATTGATTAATTAATCCAATTAATTAAACATATCAAATACAAAATAACATAATTAATTTCTCCAAGAAATAATTATATTCATGAATTAAATTAATCACCCAGTGATATATTTAATTCATTAAGCCGTAAATCAATTTATGCGATAAATCGATTTAAACATCCAATTTCCCAAATTTAGATATCCAGTATCTAATATTCATAATGAGAGAATTAGCTTGATTCATTCCGTCGTCAATCCTATTGCGCGACTCTTTAGGTCCGTCTCAGTCAGCAATGGGAGGATCCAAAGAGTAGTAGCACCACCTAGCCAGCCTGGCGGCCTACACTGTACCCCAACTGAGAACGAATGATTGGGATCATTCAAGAACCATTCTGTCATGAATACCAGTATACGTATAAACCCTTATTTCAAATGTCCCGATCAAGTTATAGGGTCACGGTCAGTCAAACCCCATCTGTACTTGACGCTATGCATGCGTTAATGCAAATCGAGATCATTGAGCTCTCATGTATCCAATACAACTAGCTCCAATGCTTTGGACAAAGACTTATGATATCATCGGCCAATAACCGCATAAGACATATAACCCGCTCACTAACGGGAGAAAGAATTCTATCTAGGTATTCAGTAGGACCTGCTACTTGCCTATCAAGATGCACGTTGAGGTTGACCCCCGCCTTCCGGTTTATAGGGTCGAACTACTCTAATGAAAATCTTGACGTAACAAGCACATCCCTACTAAATCCTCAAGTCGAAGGTTCACGAATACCTATCACAACCTTTCGATTCCATCATTGACTGTCCCGGAGTGAAATCCGTGTGACGAATCGAGGGTGAGTGGGTTCGAGTATACTAATCCAATTAGCATACCTATAACGTGTGCTCCCACTAACCATTAGTGTTCGACAGGCACTCTCCTTGTCAAAGAACACGTTATACGAGTCTTCACATAAACTTAACGCCCAGTCAAGATTCATCGACTTACGAACGATTAAGTATTTGAGCTATAAACCTTTACAGTGCCAACCCCCTTATCCAATAAGGAGTGGAACGTTTTGCTCTCAAATACACGGACTAGTTTTTATATATATATATATTTACGAGTTAGGAATGCCAGTAACTACCAGTAAATAAAGAAACATACATTGCCTTATATTAATGATTTACATAATTACAAGTATAATGCCCTCACTCAACATCCTCTGAGTGGCATTCGAGGACATACTCCTAACAATCTCCCACTTGCACTCAATGCCACACATTATGGTATCTAATACCCATGTTCTCTAGATAACGCTCCAAGCTAGTCTGAGAAAGTGGCTTGGTCAGTGGATCGCGACGTTGTCGGCCGAGTCTACTCTGTGCAGCACAATGTATCCCCTGCGAACAAATTCTCTTACGAGATGATACTTCCTCTCAATATGTTTGGTGCTGTTGTGAAACCTCGGCTCCTTGGCATGTGCTACAGCTCCGTCGTTGTCGCAGTACAGCGGAACAGGCAGCTCAGCACATGGTATCACTTGAAGTTCTCCCAGAAAGTTCTTAATCCAGAACCCTTCCTTGGAAGCCTCCGAGGCTGCTTGATACTCAGCCTGACAGGTGGAATCAGCAGTCGCGCTTTGCTTGGTGCTACGCCACGATACTGCTCCTCCATTAAGATTAAATATGTAGCCAGAAGTAGACATCGAGTCGTCCTTCAGTCCTTGGAAGTCCGAATCAGTGTATCCCACCACATCCAATTCTCCACCGCCATACATCAGAACCATATCTCTAGTCCTTCTCAAGTACTTGAGAACGTTTTTTACGGCAGTCCAATGTTCCCTACCTAAATTTGCCTGAAACCTACTCACCACGCTTACAGCATGCGCAATGTCAGGTCTCGTACACAACATAGCATACATAAGGTTACCCACGGCCGAAGCATATGGTATATTACTCATTTCCTTTCGTTGTTCCTCACTTTGAGGACACATCTTCAAGGAGAGTTTTATTCCATGTCGCATCGGTAGGAACCCTCTTTTAGAATCATCCATCTTAAATCGCTTTAATATTTTATCTATATAGAGGGCTTGGGAAAGACCTATTGTTCTCTTCGTTCTATCCCAGTAGAGTCGAATACCAAGAATATATGTGGCTTCTCCTAGGTCTTTCATGGATAAATTACTCGAAAGCCAAGCTTTCACAGAACTGAGCATTACCACATCATTACCTATTAGTAGAATGTCATCCACATATAGTACTAAGAATGCGATCTTGCTCCCACTAACCCTCTTGTATACACAAGGTTCCTCTTCATTTTGCACGAAGTCAAACTCTTTGACTGCCTCGTCAAAACGAAGGTTCCAACTACGCGACGCTTGCTTCAGTCCATAAATGGAACACTGAAGCTTGCACACTTTCTGAATATCGACTTCGGACACAAAGCCTTTAGGCTGCTCCATATAGATTTCCTCCTCTAGGAATCCATTAAGGAAAGCCGTCTTTACGTCCATTTGCCATATCTCATAATCGTGGTAGGTAGCTATAGCAAGCATCATGCGAATAGACTTGATCATGGCTACGGGTGAGAAGGTATCGTGGTAATCGATCCCTTCCTTTTGGGTAAAACCCTTTGCCACAAGTCTGGCCTTATAGGCGTCAACCTTGCCATCACCATCAGTCTTTCTCTTGTAGATACACTTGTTCCCAATAGGCACTATGCCCTTGGGGCGGTCTACTAGAGTCCAGACCTGATTGACATGCATCGAGTCTATCTTAGCTTCCATAGCTTCACGCCATTTCGCGGAGTCTACATCCACCATCGCTTGGTCATAGGTCATCGGGTCGGTCTCTTGGCTATCACTTGGAACCTCATGGAGACCCAGCTCCTCCAAGTGCACAAGCCCATACCTCTTAGGTAAATGAGACACCCTACTAGAACTACGAGGTGGTTGTACTTGTGTTTCAGAAGGTTCGGTTCCAATTTCTTGCACAGGTGTCTCCCGAGGAGTTTCATTGTATTCTTCTAAAGAAATACTTCTACCTGCTCCGCCTTCTGGAATGAACTCATCTTCCAGGAAGTGTGCTTGTAAAGCAACAACAATCTTTCGATCTTCGGGCATGTAGAATAGATATCCCGTCGTCCCAGATGGGAATCCAATGAAACGTCCCTTCGTGGACCTAGCTTCCAACTTCTCCACCTTAGTATTCTTGACATAGGCGGGACATCCCCAAATCCTAATGTGATTAAGACTTGGTTTCCTGCCCTCCCACATCTCATGTGGAGTTTTAGGAATGGATTTGGAAGGACATTTGTTCAAGATGTAAGCAGCAGTCAGGAGTGCATACCCCCACAGGTAAGTCGGTAAGTCAGTATAGCCCAGCATGGAACGGACCATGTTCAACAAGGTCCAGTTCCTTCTTTCTGATACACCATTTAACTGAGGAGTACCTGGAGGTGTTAGTTGTGAAACTATTCCATGTTCCTTAAGGAACTCGTCAAACTCCGTACTCATATACTCGCCACCTCGGTCCGACCGAAGTGATTTGATATGATTACCAGTTTGTTTCTCGACTAGGGCCTTGAATTCCTGGAATTTCTCAAAAGCATCGGATTTATGTTTCATTAAGTATACATAACCATACCTAGTATGATCATCTGTAAACGTAATGAAATATTGATATCCGTCACGTGCTGCTTCCAAAGCACCACAAACGTCAGTATGGATTAATCCCAGTTTATCAGCGGCTCTTTCAAAAGTCCCTGTGAAGGGGGACTTAGTCATTTTGCCTTTAAGGCAAGATTCACAAGTAGGAAAGGGATCCGATCCCAATGGACACATAAGTCCATCTTTTTCCATCTTGTAAACCTTGGTCTGACCAACATGACCAAGTCTTAGATGCTATTTCAAAACTTGATTGGTTTCATCCCTACCACATTTTCTAGTCATAGTATTCACAACTACTTTGTTGCTGAGATTTAGATGATACAATCCATTCAACAATGTAGCAGTACCCACTAGTTTATTTCTAAAATAAATTGTGCAGGAACCATCACCAATGAAAAATGAAAAGCCCTTTCAGTCCATGACCAGAATGGATACAATGTTTTTGTGCCCCTTGGGAAAAACAAGTACATCTTCTAAAGTCAAAATAAAGCCGGATTCTAAACCCAAAAGAAGTGATCCTATGTCGGTCGCCTCGACACTATGCCCGCTTCCGACTGTGATCATAACTTCTCCAGCTCCAAGCTTCCTACTTTGTTCCAGATCCTGATTCACGGTACAAATATGAGAACTAGCACCAGAATCTAGTATCCAGGAAGTAGAAAATACAGTAGCAGAACAATTTGTTTACAAAACTAAAAGTTATGTACCTGAAGTGGCATGAAGAATCGGACAGTCTCTAGCCCAGTGGCCCAGCTCACCGCACTTGAGACAAGCATCCTTCTTCTTATTGTTCTTTGGAACCATTGGGGCCTTGCCCTTTCCCTTAAGGTCCTTAGTTTGTGGTCCAGTCCGCTTCTTGGTCTTTTTCTTCTTATTCTTAGACTTCCGAAGTCCATAAGAAATCACAAGAGCAGACTCATTCATTCGTGGAGTCTTCATCTGAGACTGAGCGGTCACCAGTTTGTTCATTAGCCCAGTTAAGTTACATGCAATCTCATTGCTGTTAAAGTTCATAACAAACTGTGAGAAGGAATCAGGAAGAGACTGTAGGATAAGGTCGGTTTGGAGAGAAGTATCCATTTTAAAATCAAGAGCCTCCAATCTCTCAATCATGGATATCCTTTTGAGGACATGTTCCCCAACTTTCTCACCTTCCTTCATCCTTGCACCGAATAGTTGCTTGGATATCTCATATCTAGCAGTTCTGTTGTGCTCACCATAAAGTTCGGTTAAGTGAGATAGAATCTGCCTAGCAGAAGTCATTTTCTCATGAGCTCTCTGAAGCTCATTAGACATAGAAGCCATCATGTATGCACGGACTTTTACGTCATCCTTAACCCACTTTTTATGATTTTCGATCTCTTTCTGATTGGCTCTGGTCCGCACAGGAGGCGTCGGAATGTCCGTCTCCAAGACGTATCCCAGTACCTCTATACTGAGGACTATCATCAGATTGCGGAGCCAGTCCACAAAGTTAGGTCCAATCAGGGTGTTCTTTTCGAGTAGAATTGCGAGTGGATTCTGTAACACCCCCAAAACCGTATGGGAATATTACACGCCGTAGACCCTCTCGACAAGGATCTACCAGGCTAAACATCCATAAACAACCAAATGCTTGCCCGGCCAGGGTCAAACAATATAATAACACAGACCGCTAAGGTCACTTACACATAAACACACAGACCGATGAGGTCACACAACTCCATCAACCGAACTGACTAAACAACATTACCCACACTGGGGTCGAAACACAATACAACGGAAGACTGAACCAACTCTAACAATACAACCAAACTCTACCAACTCTCGACTCTTAATTAGTGTCGCAGCTCGTCATCCTCTTGTGCCAATCTTGTGACTGCTCCCCTGATCCTGCATGTACCTGGACGCAAAACAGACATCCACCCCCCCGATTACTCGGGGGTTAGTAAAACTCCACTGTTTTACTAGTGCAAGTATCAAATCATACGAAATGCAACAAGCAAATAATAATCGTGAATCAAATATAATAATCAAGTATCAAAATATTCCCGGGAGGTTTTCACAAGGGAAGATAAGCTATGAAGCATTCGAAAATAAGATTATCATCTCGGGAATTTTTAGAATTTCAAAACCTTTAAGACCTCAAGTCCTGATTCACAAAACCTTTCGAAAAACTTTAGGGCCTTAACCCAAATCTTGTTTCATAACTCAACAGTTTACAATACGGGAAACATTTACTCAAGCTTAGGACTCGGTCCAACATTCATTTTCATAAAACTTTTCCTTTCAAAACTTTGATTTGAAAATAATCATGCTCATGACACTGTGATCCACTGTCACGTGTCTCCGTAGGTTCAACAACCCGCACGGACTACACCACGCACAATTAACAAGCATAATCAATTCCGACACCGTGATCCACTGTCACGTGTCTCCGTAGGTTCAACAACCAGCACGGACTACTAACCAGACATAACCAATTCTGACACCATGATCCACTGTCACGTGTCTCCGTAGGCTCAACAACCCAAACAGACTATATCAATCACAACAATCACGCACACAGTCCTGACACCGTAGTCCACTGCCACGTGTCACCGTAAGCCCCGTCGAACTCACCCGGTTGGACGTACTGTGTCCGAAACTCATGGTCCACTGCCATGCGTTATCGTAGGCCTCGTCAGACCAGCACGATTGGACCTCAGTACCTCACTAAGTTCTGACCCCGTAGTCCACTGCCACGAATCCTCGTAGGTCCCGTCGAACCAACAAGAGTGAACTTAGTGGTCACGCACATATTCACATTCACATTCAAATTACATACAACAATGAGCACAATTAATCAATCACGTTGATCAACACAAAATCGTACATCACACGCACATAACGCAATCTCAACACTCGCAACAACTATCATCAATCAACGACACACAACCAACATAACACACATTCGGTAAACAATACATTGCACAACCAAGTGTACAACCATCCCATATATACGTCGCAATCCTGCACAAATGGCACAACACCTAACACGTATACCAATATAACACTGTTATCACAAAGCCTTCAAATTGCGGAATACACAACCAATTCAAACGGAACATATTTACGAAGGCAAGCAAAATCATCATAAATCTCATATGTGATTACTATTCGCAAGATACAAGTCGTATAATAAGATACTTGCCTTAATAACCGTTACCAAATACCCCGAAGAACACGGTTCGACCGGGAAGTTTGTACCACGAAGATGACAATGAACGGAAGGGTTCCGACTCGAGTTCTTCACAAGGAATCTGACCCTAACATCATACCATCAATAAATTAACGAACGAACGAGGAAGAATAATCGTAGAATGCTCGGATTCTCTTTGTGATATTTTATCGAACACCTTCAAGGCGTCGATAAGATACTCAATAAAACGACAAATCCGTGGCAATCCAACCATGGAATAACAAGCAATTTGATGTAATATATCTTAACAATCCTCAATCCATCACTATTCTGAGTTAAAACGGATTAAACGGACAAATCGAACAAAATCCCTAAAACTAGATTTTAAGAAAACTTACCCTGATTCGGTCGATCGGAGCAAGTTATGGAAGGATTAATTGATGTTATGAACTCCAAAACTTCGTGGATTCATAGTATAACAACATGTCTTCGACTTCCCAAAGACTCCAGCCGCGGACAGGAAGGATAGGAAATGAAAATGAGTGAAAAAAACGACTGCTCGGCCATATTTATACGCCTGCCGAACACGGCGCAGCAACCGGCCCAGACCAGCGCCGTATGTCTCAGCCGTGTCTCGGCAGGCTGCCAGTCCCGACCCGGCGCAGGACACGGCGCTCGGCAGCGCCGTTTTCAGGTCCGATTCGCCCAGGTCCGGCCAGCACCCCCTAGATGCAAAAAAATGACTCCGACAACGACGATCCGAACGACCCCGAAACCCGAACTTGATTACGAATCGGAGATTCGGTTACGAAGTACTCGCAAAGAAGAATTCGAGCACTAAGATATCGAGACAACAAAAATCGAACAATCATTTTCGAATCACAAAGAACAATCAAATTCAAACAACAACTCAAAGGTTCACATCTCGACTCGAGACAATATGTGATCCGGTGAAAACAACAAGATGTGCACTCACATAAGATCCACAGGAAAGGGAATAGCAATTGAAAAGTCACAACGACAAATGAGTTATTCCAAAACAATACCACACTCGTTCGATCAACAAAAGCAAGGGGCAGGACCAGCTTAGAAAATGTCAACGAACATAAACGAGTCGATAGAGTCGATAATACAAAAGTTCCAAATCTAATCCGCTTCGAATAAAAGAACCAGTAGAACCAAAATATGTTACTTCCGAACAAGGTTCACAAGAATCAAACCAAACTCGGAAAAGTCACAGCGATAACCAGATCTGTTGGAACAATATCTTTTAGATCATTTTGATGATGTGTTATTAAAACCAAAATTTACTTAAAACATATTTTCTCTTCAGTTAACGTACGTAACACAAACCATATTAACGTACGTAACATTCACAGTTGTCTGCAAGATTTTTAGTACAGTTAACGTACGTAACTCATCTGGTATAACGTACGTAACACTCACTGTTTTCGTAAGTTTTTCTGTACAGGTAACGTACGTAACCGGAGTTATCTAACGTACGTAATGCCTGAATTATTCTGACCGTTGGAAAAGCCACTAGCCGTTGCAACAAGTCGTCTCAATCAACGGATCTTTGACCAGAATATTACGTACGTAACCATGAGGTTCATAACGTACGTAACGCATTCTATCATATCTCACTGACAATTTCTTCACTTTCGTTACGGCCGCTATTCGGAACATATAACGTACATAACGTTCATAACGTACGTAACATCAGCATATAACGTACGTAATTAGTTATACTGTTCCAACGGGAATATGAGCTCAAGAAGGCTATAAATAGCCCACTTCATGGAGATTGAAGATACACAAGCATTCAGAGCCTACTAGCATACTCAAGCAATATCAAGCAAACATTTTGAGAGATATACTTATTCTAGATTGTGATACGAGAAGATTTGTTCTATAATTTCCAATCTTCATTCTTGTATCAAAGAGCAATATATTGTGAAAGTCGAGTTTCTACTCGCATTTGTTTTGTGTATAGGTTATCTTGTACCCAGAAAAACAAGAGTGTTTTTGTGAGGTTGTTCTTGAGCCCGGAAATCAAGAAATTGTAAGAAGTTGGCACTAAACTAGAAAGTGCAATTCTAAGTTCTAAGAAAAGTCCTAGTCGATAAAACTAGGTAGGGGACGTAGGCTCTGTTAATAGCCGAACCTCTCGAACAAATTCTTGTGTTCTTTCTTTTCCGCATTCTAATTACTCCGATATTTTGCTTCCACACAAAAAGAGTTCAATACTCTTATCCGCACTATTCAACCCCCCCCCCCTTCTAGTGGCGGTACCAATCTAACAATTGGTATCGGAGCAGTCTCTTTATCACCGGATTAACACCCGCTAGAGAAAAGATCCAGAAATGGCCTTTATTCACTCCTCCCTTAAAGGCAACGCTCTCAATCGCCCACCCTTCTTCGATGGTTCGAACTTTATGACATGGAAAAAGAAGATGTCCATTTTCATCCGAGCTCACGATATTGAAATATGGAAGGTCATTTCCTCTGGACCTACCATTCCTAAGAAGACGGATGGGTCTCTCAAAAGTTTCGAAGAGTACGACGATGCCGACTGGAAGAACGATCACTTCAATAGTAAAGCCACTCAATTGCTTTACTGTGCTCTCAATCCATAAGATCACAATAGAATTTCTTCCTGCGAGACGGCAAAAGAAATCTAGAAAATGTTAGAGATCACCCATGAAGGTACAAGTCAAGTTAAGGAAACCAAAATCAATATGCTTCTTCACGATTATGAACTCTTCACCACGAAAGAAGAAGAAAGCATCACCACTATGCTTGACCGTTTCTCGGCAATCACTAATGGGCTAGCTTCATTCGGGAAACCGATATCAAGTAGTGATAAAGCCAAGAAAATCCTTCGGTCTCTACCTAGAGAATGGGACGCTACTGTTACGGCTATCATGGAGTCGAAAGACCTCAATACCATAGAATTCAGCGCTCTCATCGGATCTCTCATCAATTATGAGATTGTCATTAAATCTCGTAGTTCGAAACCAAAACCTAAGGAGAGAGAAAGGACAATCGCTTTCAAAGCCAAAGAAGAAAGCGACCTAGAAGGTGAACCTATCGAAGACGAGGATGAAGAAACCGCCTTTTATGCCAAAAACATAAAGAAATTCAAAAATCTTCTACAAAGGCGCCGGAGAGATATCAAGCAAGAATCAAGGGATGAATCCAAAAAGACTCACTTCCCTCAAAACAAAAAGTTCGACAACACTTGTCGAAGGTGCGGCGTTCCAGGCCATTTTGCAAAAGATTGTCGTGCTGCTGCTCCAATAAGTTCATCAAAACCACCTCATGAAAAGTTCAAAAAGAAGGAAGTTTATGTCGCAACATGGAGCGATGATGATAAGGATGATGAACCACAAGTCCAAACCAATCTTGCTCTAATGGCCCGCGCA
The DNA here is from genome assembly GCA_033398695.1 of Orobanche coerulescens. NCBI lineage: Eukaryota > Viridiplantae > Streptophyta > Magnoliopsida > Lamiales > Orobanchaceae > Orobanche > Orobanche coerulescens. Next base: position 90,119,088 of record CM065818.1, on the reverse strand, counting down.
TCCGAAGATAGTGACGAAGAAGTCGAGGTTAGTGATTCTCATGAAGAACTACTTGATGCTTTTGAATTGCTAAATAATGAATACGAAAAGGCTTGCAATAGCAATAAAGATTTGAAAAGGAAAATAAAACTCCTTGAAATTGAAAATGCTAAATTATTGAAAAACAAGGAAGTTTCTATTGATCATACAAATTGTTTGGAAACTGAGAAAATTCTGAAAGATGAATTGCACAAAACTCAGAAAGAATTAAAACTTTATGTCAGAAAATTTTCATGTGGTAATGACAAATTCGAGCAACTGTTATTTGGTCAAAAATTTTCTCTTTCAAAACAAGGACTTGGATATAATTCATTTCCAATGAAAAAGTCCTTAGAAATTACCACAAAAGATTCGGACACTTTAAAAACGGGAATTCCATCATGTCCAAAATGTTTAAAACCTGGACATACCGAAACTTACTGTCGTAATTCTAGACGCACTATAAGGGTTAAGCAAATTTGGGTACCAAAAGGGACCATTGTTAAAAATCAAGTTTTTGTATCTAACTCCTCAGTACCCAAATTAGCCTGGGTACCTATAAAACGGAAGAAAATTGTTTTTGTAGGTACAAGTAAGGAAGACAAAATTATCAAATAAATGATATGTTGATAGTGCATGTTCAAATCACATGAGTGGAAATGAACATCTCTTCACGGAGCTGAAAAAGGAAGATCGTGGCTGTGTTACCTTTGGCGACAATAAAAAGGGCCAAATAAAAGGGACTGGTAAAATTGGTAAGAAACCTTTACCTACTATTGAAAATGTTCTATTTGTTGATGAACTTTGCCATAATCTTCTGAGTGTTTCCCAACTTTGTGACACCGGTCTTAAACTGATTTTTGAAATTACCCATTGCACGGCAATGAGAAAAGACCAAATCGTTTTTATTGGATTGCGTTATGGGAATATTTACATTGTCGATCTCCAAGATGAATCTTCCTTCAACGAAAAATGTCTACTTTCGTACGATGAAAATGCCGTTGTTTGGCACCGAAAATTGGGACATGCCTCTTTACCACTTCTTTCAAAATTGGCCAAAAATGACATTGTTCGTGGTCTACCAAAATTAAATTTTAGAAAAGACCACATTTGTGAGGCCTGTATTAAAGGTAAACATGCAAGAGGCTCGTTTAAACCAAAAATAGAAATTTCCACTAGTCGCATTCTTGAATTAATTCATATGGATTTAATTGGCCCGTCTCGACATGCCGCCTAATGTAAACTTTATACTTTAGTTATTGTCGATGATTTTTCAAGATTTACTTGGGTAAAATTCTTAGCCAATAAAGATGATGCTTTTAACGAGTTTGTTAAGTGGTGTAAGGTTACCCAGAAGGAAAAAGAATTACCAGTTATCGCCATTCGAACCGATCATGGTGGAGAATTTGATTCTAATCTCTTTGAAGATTGGTGCGATAAATATGGTATTGGGCACAACTTTTCAGCACCTCAGACACCTCAACAAAATGGAGTTGTCGAGAGGAAGAATCGCTCTCTAGAAGAAATGAGCCGAACAATGCTCAATGAGTATGGTCTTCCTAAATACTTTTGGGCCGAAGCCGTTAACACCGCTTGTTATGTTATTAATCGTGTCCATCGCAGGAGGAACAAAATGATGACTCCTTATGAGATTTTTAAAGGTAAAAAGCCCAATTTATCTTATTTTCATCCATTTGGTTGTAAAGTGTTTATTCATAATAATGGTAAGGATAATTTGGGTAAATTCGATTCAAAATCAGATATTGGCATATTTCTTGGTTATTCGACTAATAGTAAAGCGTATCGTGTATTTAATTATAGAAGAGGTTCGGTAGAAGAATCTATTCATGTAAAATTCGATGATACAGTTTTACCCCCGAGAAAGGTTGTTTTTGATGATGATGCAGGTATGGTTCCAGCTAACGAAGTATCCGAAGTATCAAAGGAGTTGGAGAAGCTCGACGTAAGCTCGGACAAGCAGGAGGAAAATACTTACAACCTTCCTAAAGATTGGGCAAATGTGAAAGACCATCCGATGGAACAAATTCTCGGAAAAATCGATGAAGGTGTACGAACTAGGAGAAATATAAATGATTGTATTAACAATATTGCATTTATTTCTCTTACAGAACCAAAGAATATCGATGAGGCCATAAATGATGAGAATTGGGCTATTGCTATGCAAGAAGAGCTAAACCAATTCGAAAGAAATAATGTTTGGGAATTAGTTCCGGCACCGGTAGACAAATCAATCATTGGTACCAAATGGGTTCATAAAATCAAAACCGATGATGATGGTCTCCCTATTAAAAATAAATTGAGATTGGTCGCCCAAGGCTATAATCAAGAAGAAGGTTTGGATTATGAAGAAACTTTCGCTCCTGTTGCTCGTCTTGAAGCTATTCGTCTTCTCTGTTCCTTTGCCGCATACAAGAAGATCAAACTCCATCAAATGGATGTAAAAAGTGCGTTCCTAAATGGAATCATCCAGGAGGAAGTGTATGTCAGGCAACCGCCAGGTTTTGAAGACTATGATCATCCGGATCATGTGTATAAGCTCCATAAAGCTCTCTATGGATTAAAACAAGCTCTGAGAGCATGGTATGATCGTCTAAGCTCTTTTCTTATCTCAAATGGTTATAAAAGAGGTAATGTTGATAATACTCTATTCATTAAGGTCTTAAGTGATGATATGTTAATTTGTCAAATTTATGTGGACGATATTATTATTGGTGCAACTAACGAAACTCTGTCCAAAGAATTTTCAAATCTTATGAAGGGAGAGTTCGAAATGAGTATGATGGGAGAGTTGAAAAACTTTCTCGGACTCCAAATTAGGCAACTCAATGACGGAATATTCATTCACCAATCCAAGTACGTCAATGAGCTTCTAAAGAAATTTAAGATGGAAGATTGCAAAGAAATATCCACTCCTATGTCTTCCACTCTTAAACTCGATAAAGATGAAAAAGGTAAATCTGTTGATCAAAAACAGTATCGAGGTATGATCGGCTCTTTACTTTATTCAACTGCATCTAGACCCGATATAATGTTTGCTACTTGTCTATGTGCTCGTTTTCAAGCAAACCCTAAAGAATCTCATCTCATTGCATGTAAACGGATTTTTCGATATTTAAAATATACTGCTGGTTTAGGCCTATGGTATCCTTCTAGCATTGATTTTCAACTTTTTGCATATAGTGATGCCGATTTCGGTGGATGTAAAATTGATAGAAAAAGCACCACCGGAACTTGTCATTTTATGAGTTCATGTTTAATTTCATGGGGAAGTAAGAAACAGACTAGTGTCACTACTTCCACAGCTGAAGCAGAATATGTGGCTGCGGGAAGTGCATGTGCACAAGTCCTTTGGATCAAAAATCAATTACTTGATTATGGCATTGAACTCAAGAATACTCCTATTTTTTGTGACAATACAAGTGCCATTAATTTAAGTAAAAACCCCATTTTGCATAGTAGGACAAAACACATCGAAATTCGTCACCATTTTATTCGTGACCATGTCCAAAACGGGAATGTTCGTCTCCAATTTGTTGGTACTAATGAACAATTGGCGAATATTTTTACAAAACCATTACCCGAAGAGGCTTTCAACTTTATTCGCATAAACCTAGGAATGGGTCATGCTGATCATTTCTAAATATTGCATACTCATCATAGTCACATTAAATGGTCATTTAAATCGGGACATCATCGAAAGGAAAAGACTATTCATTTGGTCCTGCTTATGTACGGTAGGAGCGGTACATTACGTACGTAATAGGACCTTACGTACGTTTCATGGTGTTACGTTACGTACGTAACAAAACGCAGGATTCAGTCCAGAGAGTTCAAGTTTTTGCGCTACGTACGTTACATAAGGGATATAACGTACGTAATCCGTCGTTGACCCTAACATATATAAACCCATTTCGACCGTCCCCTTTTCATTGCTTTCAATCCCTAGCGACGTCGACGAAGAATTTCCTGCAAAATCTACCTAAACTTCAAGTTCATCCATCAAACCTTCACTTTTTGACCGATTCAATCTTCATGGCATCCAGAACCGGAAAGAAGAGAAGAGGAGAAACCTCCCAATCATCCTCCATGGCTTCCGGCGATCCATCATTTCGGAATGCTCAAGCCATGAAAGTTTTCAACGAAATCCTTATCGACGAAGAGGTAACTCCGAGTCACCACTTTGATTTCGAATCTCTGAACTGTGATGGTGTTGCTATCGAAGAATTCTTCGATATGCTTGGGATAAATCGGTTCGTTAGTCTTGCTCGACCAATATATGTGGACTGTGTAAAAGAGTTTTATGCAAAAAATTTTGTCACGTATGATGCCGATGGACTTGCTGTAGTTAACTCTCTTGTGCGTGGTAAACCAATATCCTTTGATGCCGCGAAACTTTCGGAGATTTTTGGTCTCCCTAATGAGGGTTTTCGATGCAAAGGAGAGTTTGCTCCTCCGGATGAAGTCATTGACAACTTCTCCGATGATGAAAGCTATGGTGTTCATGAGTCCAAAGTCCGTGATTTTTTGTCGGACAAAGCCGTTATAAATGTTCATTCCGGGCGGTTTGAAAACAATGACTTTGGGATAAACATCCGTTTGCTTCACGATGCTATGACTTGTTGTCTTATGCCTAAAGTTAATGCTCAGCTTCGACTTGTGAATATCGATATGGAGATCATTTATCATGTGTGGAAGGATCACCAAGTCAACTTCGCGTCTATTGCGCTAAAATGGTTCGTGGAAAAGGGTCAAATTTTCCACAAAAAGAGCTACGCGAAAGTTGATCGACAGAGAAAATCGAGAATGCCGTTTGGATCAATCTTAACTGAAATTTTTGAGAAAGCAGGAGTTGATTTGTCTGGGGTCCATGGGGTTCCGATTCCTAGGGGGAGCCTCATCACCGAGGGGACGTTGCGGACGATGAGGTATCTACGCACGAGAAATCGTGGATGGATATACTTTGCGTATATCAAGGATGATGATCGGCTCATAGATGGGGGTACTCTTCTGAGACCGGAGGAGAGGATCACATCGAGGGGGATCGAGCATACTAGACCTCGTCCTTCATCTCAGCTTGGTTCCTCCCGTCCTCGTCTGGAATCCTCTTCATCCCAGATAGCTTCTCGGATGGATAGGCTCGAGAAAGATATGAGTGACATCAAGATCATGGTCAAGAACATCTGCACGCATTTTGGGATACCGCCGACACCTCCGGATGCGGACCTTGACTAGTCGGGCTATCCTTTCTGATGATGATGTTTCCTAATTTGTTAAAAGACCAAACATTTCACTCTCATGTTTCTGTTTCGTCTGTAATAACTATCTCTGTTTTTATGCATCATTTTGATTAATCATTGACTTGGATTCTGTTGATTATTATGCGTATCATTGATTTCTCTTGCAGGATCTCTCAACTTTTTGTTAATGACAAAAAGGGGGAGAATAATATGTATTCGTTCTTGAAATCAACTTTTGAAATAACCCGTGCGCGTTTTCAGGGGGGGCATATTAATTTTTACAGTGCTCGTGTTCAGGGGGAGCCTTATTAAAATCACGTTTTCAAAAACTCACATACGTAAATTTTGTCATCATCAAAAAGGGGGAGATTGTTGGAACAATATCTTTTAGATCATTTTGATGATGTGTTATTAAAACCAAAATTTACTTAAAACATATTTTCTCTTCAGTTAACGTACGTAACACAAACCATATTAACGTACGTAACATTCACAGTTGTCTGCAAGATTTTTAGTACAGTTAACGTACGTAACTCATCTGTTATAACGTACGTAACACTCACTGTTTTCGTAAGTTTTTCTGTACAGGTAACCTACGTAATCGGAGTTATCTAACGTACGTAATGCTTGAATTATTCTGACCGTTGGAAAAGCCACTAGCCGTTGCAACAAGTCGTCTCAATCAACGGATCTTTGACCAGAATATTACGTACGTAACCATGAGGTTCATAACGTACGTAACGCATTCTATCATATCTCGCTGGAGAATTTCTTCACTTTCGTTACGGCCGCTATTCGGAACATATAACGTACGTAACGTTCATAACGTACGTAACCATCAGCATATAACGTACGTAATTAGTTATACTGTTCCAACGGGAATATGAGCTCAAGAAGGCTATAAATAGCCCACTTCATGGAGATTGAAGATACACAAGCATTCAGAGCCTACTAGCATACTGAAGCAATATCAAGCAAACATTTTGAGAGATATACTTATTCTAAATTGTGATACGAGAAGATTTGTTCTATAATTTCCAATCATCATTCTTGTATCAAAGAGCGATATATTGTGAAAGTCGAGTTTCTACTCGCATTTGTTTTGTGTATAGGTTATCTTGTACCCAGAAAAACAAGAGTGTTTTTGTGAGGTTGTTCTTGAGCCCGGAAATCAAGAAATTGTAAGAAGTTGGCACTAAACTAGAAAGTGCAATTCTAAGTTCTAAGAAAAATCCTAGTCGATAAAACTAGGTAGGGGACGTAGGCTTTGTTAATAGTCGAACCTCTCGAACAAATTCTTATGTTCTTTCTTTTCCGCATTCTAATTACTCCGATATTTTGCTTCCGCACAAAAAGAGTTCAATACTCTTATCCGCACTATTCAACCCCCCCTTCTAGTGGCGGTACCAATCTAATAAGATTGACCCAAAACAAGATCACAGCTCATTCGAACGATGAAACTGAAATACAGAACAAGTTCAGAAAGTATCAATGAACACGAGCGAGTCGATAGACCTGAGAAAGAGGAAATGTAGAAGTCCAAAAACAATATGGGTATTACATTCGATCTCTTATAAAAGAAGGTCGTCCCCGCAACTCACAGTAATGGAAACAAGGCAACAACACAAAAGCAGTCGACGGAAACATTTCCCATCGGCCTCTTAGAGCCGATCCTGATATCTGTGTTGCTACCCGAAATATTATCCGGAGATATATATTGATAGAATGGATGGATAGCAAACAAAGTGCGAGAACACTTCCATGGGAAAAGTAAATAACACAAGATTTGCCGGGATTGTTAGTCCCGGGATTGAATGCTCTCGCGAGATATTATTAACACGAATATTCTGGGATACAAGTATTAATGTTAGAGTACAATTACAATGAGTGTAAAGACCCTAGTTATCTTAGCTGGTGAGCGTATAGATTGCCGGAAGAACCAGATATGATGCTCTGTGAGTTCTTGTAACAATGTTGATGAGCTGTGACTACTGTGAGGGATCGACGGTCTATCACTGTGTGTATAAGCTGTGTATCTGAGCTCCTGGACTTGCGAGTCTCTTCAAATCTATGCTGTGGAGGCTTCTTGCCTCTGCCGACTGTCTTCTGGTTGAGAGGTGCTAAGAGAGAAATCCTGAGATAGATTCGGGAAAGGAAGCCAAGAGCCTGAAAGTGTGTATGTTTGTATGTGTTTGCTAACGTAGTTGTTAAGCTGAGTGGAGAGAACTGAATTGGAGAACCTTTCTCTGTCAGGAGTGATGTTGAGAGGAACCTTTTTCCAGTTGCTGGGGATTATCCATTTATAACGCTGAGAGATGCTGGGCGATCGCATTTGCTGTATTATAATAAGCGGGCGATCGTCTTTTAGCACATGGGCTTGTCTCCTTAAAGTCCGCAGGAGTTGCTGACAGTCAGCTATGCGGTCTAATGAGAAGTCTGCACGCGTCTGAGTTGCTGTCACGGGCGGTCCCAACTTGTACCTTTCGGCGGGTCTTTCGGTAGGTGATAAGGTGGTGACAGGCTGTGGTCAATGATCCATGAAACGCGGCGCCTGTCATGGATCTACACGTGGGAGCTGTTTCGAGATCCAGTCATTGTGGACTTTGACGGACGAAGATCTTGCTCACGGCACAGGAAGGTCGTCCTCGGTTGGGCACCAGAGTCGATCGCTAGGTTCCAAGGGCGATCGCTGTAACACCCCCAAGTTATTCAGGGATATTACAGCGCCGTAAGCCCCGCCGTGGGACCCAAAAGGCTAAACATACGCGGAACCATGAATTTTGACCGATAAGGTCTACACACAATGGAATGAAAAACGATACAAAGGTATTCGAAATATAACCAATGTATTCACAAACATCACAACTCAATTCAATACTTCGGCAAACACAGGCCGGAACATCAAGGAAAAAGGAAAACAATACTCGAGTATTCAATAGCCAATCCGATACAACAACACTGAACGGGAAACTCCAAACATAACTGGAAGAAAGACACAGTATCACACTTGCCCACCATCTTTATGCCGACCCGATACCTGCCCGTCCGCTCTCCTGGAACCTGAAATACATGAAACGTATTTCCCCCATAAAGGGGTTAGCCGTCGAATAGCTAGTGCAAGTATATCAAGTATGAAACACAATACTCCTCGACAATAAAGTAAATGTAATCCGTCAATTCATCAATATCCGTCAATTCATCAATTTAAGACTAGTATTCCGGAATAACTAAAATCTCATGACGTATGTGAATGCCGTAGAAACGGTTCGTTCATATCATACGCAGTTACATGTAGGAATGCCGTCAAAACGGTTCGTTCATTACATGCCAACATTATTTCATATGAATGCCGTAGAAACGGTTCGTTCATATCAACCATGGAATCGCACCAGAGGCTACGAAACCCTCAGAGGACCATAGGCCCGTCCCGGAGTGGCTAGAAATAATCATACCATCAATATTTCATACTTTCAAAGTCGAGAACGTACAATCATAAATGCATACTTGCCTTAATAAACGTTACTGAAGATCCCGAAGAATACGGTTCGACCGGGAAGCTTGAACCACGAAGAAGACAACGAACGGAAGGGTTCCGACTTGAGTTCTTCACAAGGATTTCGTCCCTAAGTCATATCAATGATAAATCAACAATCGTACGATGAATAATAATCGTACAACGCACAAAACCCCCCTCTTAGACCTTTTGTCGGACACCTTCAAGGCGTCGACTAATAACTCAACCGAAACGACGAATCAATACACTCCAACCGTGGAACAACGATGGAAATGATAGAATACACCTAAATCATCATCAATCAATCACTAATCTAAATTACTACGGATTAAAAGGATGAATTCAAACAAAATCCCCAATTTCCAACACAAAATTCGAAGTGTTCTTGAATAATCTTTCAATAATCCGATGAATACTCAAACATGTCCATAATCATGCGTATATCACTTCATACCCCATGATTTTAACACCCAAAACATCATTACCCAATACAAAATCGAAATCCAAGATGTTGAAGAAATTACCTCTTGAAGATCCAAGCACTATGATTCGAAGAATACTCGATAGATCGATGATCCGAGCTTCACAATCGAAAAGAGATGAAGAGAAATCACACACTCAAGTGATAGGTGAAGAAACTTCTTCCTCTCAAGCTTCCTCTCTCGTGCCCAAGTGAAGAAATGGGGAAAAATGAGGTGATCCGCTCAAGAAAACGCAGATATAGGGTAAACTGTCATGTGTGCCGCGGCTCAGTATAGGTGTGCCGCGGCACATGTGCCAAAATTTGCTCCTGTGGCTCGGCAGTGTGCCGCGGCTCAGCCCAGGTGTGCCGCGGCACCGGGTACACGCGGTTTTGGCCGAATCTGGAAAATGAAAGTGACTTAGCTATTTCGACCATAACTTTCTCGTCTGGACTCCGATTGACTCACCGTTTGAACCATTGGAAAGCTAACTCGATGCTTTATAATATTGCCAAGATTCAGAATTTTTGAAGTTTCCAAGAATTTATGGTGATTTAACAAAGTCGAACTCACACGCGGAAAAGTCGCTAAAGAACACGGAATTCAACAGAACGATACCGAAACGAACTCGGATGACAAAAAGTGTAGAATTAATCATTCTCAGGATGACGAAACGGTCGCAAGCAAGTCGTCAAAACAGACTTCCGCCAAAAATAGAAAATTTCCGGGGAACAAAATTACGGGTATTACATTCAACCCTCCTTAAAAGAAGTTTTGTCCCGAAACTTAAAACAGGTAGGGAGAAGAAATATTTCGCCAGGAAAAACTCAACGAGATGCACAGGAACCGAAACTTACGCCCAAACGGCGAATCATCAATATAGAACACAACAATACATTACCCGAAGGTAAACCAAACCAATGCCGAAAAAGATACGAATTCACAATGCCCGAAGGCTCCAACGGAAATACCGATACATCACAATGGCCTGAATGCCGAATGACCCAAAGTCAGAAATCATCACAATACGATCTCAAAGAAGCAAACCTCGATCATCGGACATACCCTCGGCGTATGAACAACTGGGCCGCAAATCGTCGGACATATCCAATACAACATGGACTACGAACGATCAATCAATAAAGCTCAAGAGGGACATCACAGTACGCTCGATCCGGAAATGTGTCCGTGCACATGTCCACCCCGTATACGGAATCCAGAATATACGTGTGACAATGTACCTAATTAGCCTCAAGAACTACGTCTCGTGTGCACGGTCCAATGCGGAAATATCCACGCATGACCATCGAGTGCCTGGCTAAAAATCCTACACATAACCAATCGGCACGCAGACATGATTCCAGATATGCCACGATACAACATGACAACGAAACTCAAAGGATAACACATCCAAAACAAATCATACGACTCACCAAGTGAACGATGACACACGAATGATGAAAGATCGACACGACCAACAATAATCAAAACAACCATTCTGGAATCAAAATCCCTAAGGACCGATTAACACGAGCAACGATCACAACACAACAGCTGGGAAATCCTCAACTCTCAACGATCACAAAATTACCGAGTTCACAAGAATAATAGTGTGCTGCCTTGAGTCGGCCAACACGGCAATAATAATTCAACGGATGGGAACTCTCCTCGACAGTCCCAATTCAATACTTCGATTACCGTAGAATGGCCAATCGATAACAACGATACAATGGATGAGAATATCTTTGACAACGGATGGGAATTATCTTCGATAATCCCAATTCAATACCTCGATTACCTTAGAACGGTCAATCGATAATCAATGATACGATAGAATAGATGTCCTTGTCTTAAACCGACCACCAAACGGAGATGAAAAAAAGAAAAAGGATATATCAAACGCCTCCAATCGGTTAATATAATATCAATAGAAAAACACCGATATCAATGACATTTATCACCACAATATCTCAATGGAACATCCATCACAATCACAATCGATACGTCGATACCATGACGGCAATCGGCAATGACTTTACCAACAAGTATCACAATGCCTCGAATCGGCCTTTAACAAACAACAAGAACATTTGGCATAATTTGCCGACAAGCGCCGTGTCAACCAATCCCCGATATCAATACAATCATAAAGAGGCCATGTCCCGAAATGATACACACGATCGTACGCCTACACGATAACATTAGTCTCATTGATTAGTACGAGTATAAAACTTGCCTCGATATCAATACAACGTCTGCTACCAATTCGCTTGATTTCGCCTTACGAATTCCCTCGCCTCGACCAAGATAATCTACGAACCCTTCAACCTTTACCGCAACACAACATGCCATACTCTATGCTCAAACATCATATCTTATTGTAAAACGAAGGATTGATAATTAACCGATTCGATGACGACCAATATCAATACCACCAAACCACGAACTCAATCGCTTTTACCATATCTCGACTAATCACAATCGAACAATCCAACTCGACACTTACAAATCCTGTCCCACAATACGAGTGAAATATGATGATCATATCGCAACCAATTCGACCAATAACAAGGATCTAAATGTTCCAAGCTCAATTCTTAAATACGAATTGACAAGGTTCCCTTCTCGTAAATCCATCGTTAAAATTTACTTATGACCGTCTTCAATTCGAATCATTCGACTGGTTCAAAACAATGGATAATCATATTAAAAAGGTTATCCAACAATCCAATGACTTGAATATTTGTTCCATACGTATAGGCTTCCAAAATCAGGGATGAATAATAGTCTCATCAAACTCATAATCACATTCGTATTCCTATACGAATATTATTTCACACACATAATTTAGCTCTAGATATGAATGTTCCATATTCATTTTCAAAACATCAACACTTCTTAAAAATTTTCATCACCTCGGATAATTCAAGAGTTCTTCAAGAACATGAAATATCCGAAATCACGTTCAGAACAACATATCCGAGGTATATATCTCCATGTTACCATTTCCTTCATCATGCCCTTCATACAACTTTAAGAATCGCAACAATACCGTTATCCTCATATGAAGAAGATCTCAATAATCATATCAACATCCGAAATCTCTTATTACAATTCCAATAAATCTCGTATAGCATTATCACATGATACCAAGATTGTAATACCCCAGATCCTCCAGGGAATATTACACGCCGTAAACCCTTCTCACAAGGATCTACCAGGCTAAGCACAATTTTCCACGTCATTTCAAAAATGCCAAAAAGACCGATGACGGTAATATTTTTCAAATCCCAAAAAAATTCATTTTCCAAATACCGTCAAAACGATCAAGGTTAAAATGCCGAAAACTCAGTTTAGGGAATTGGTTTTACAAAATAAAATTCTGTTGGCAAAATACCAAAATCCATTTCAAAAATACTCATGCAACGGATAAAAGTACAGTCCAATTTATGCATTTACATTGAAATAAGACGAACATCAACACACACGATTCCCAACATACTCCCTCCCAAGTAGTAATCCTTAACGAAAAAAAATGAACCACTATCAAAGGGATACGAGGATTACTTTGTATGGACTAACCACGAAGAAGAATAATTTGAACTCCATTCCAAGAATCATCAAAAACTTCAAGCACAATACTTGAATCCGAACTCTCCATCTTAATCTTGTTTAAGAGAATCATCTCTCAATGTTTAGGAACTTCAAGTACTGCCCAAGGTTCTCTCTATTGACTGACGGAAGGAGAATGGACAAAATGCCTCTCAGCACTCGTCTATCCTCTCTATAAAACACATCACTAGTGCGCGCTAGACCTTACATTTAGCGTGCGCTACAGGACTAGCGTGCGCTATCCTTCCTTGATAGCGTGCGCTATCGGGCAGTCCAGAAACTACTACATTGCTTCGAAATTCATCTAACGTACGTAATGCCCATGCATTAACGTACGCAACAGCGTTGACTTGCTACAGTATTGTGCCCCCACCTGCCGAAAGCATCCGCGATTATCAGGATTCCTTTGACCGATATGGAATTAGCGTGCGCTAATCATACGGTTTTAGCGTGCGCTAGCTCTACACAACAAGTACTCGTTGACCTTATCTGGACACGCTTCGAACATGACTGGGTCCAGCCGCCGAAAGCTAAGATTCCATTATTGGCGATCTGGTGTTAGCGTGCGCTAACCAACATGCGTTAGCGTGCGCTAACTGAATATAAAATCAACCTGGGCCTACCTATCGGCCACTTTTCGGAACTAACCTAGCAAGTCGTTACGTACGTTAGGGGTCCTCCTTAGCGTACGTAACCAAATCTCTTAGCGTGCACTAAGTATGCACCGTAGCGTACGTTAATTATATGTCTTAGTGCGCGCTAGGCATACCTTGTAGCGTGCGCTAACGTAGCTGTACTTAGCCATTTTCCGCTATTCTCGACCAACATCTCGACATACCAAACGATCACACGGCACAATGAATACATAAACGCATTCAATAACATTGTCATAAGTTCACATCATCCTCAAGAACAAATATCCATTAACGACATCCAACAAATAAACGAAAAAAAAATATATCCAAAAAATCAGGGTATTACACTCTACCCCCCTTAAAAATAAGTTTCGTCCTCGAAACTTGCAATCACTCGCACAACCAACATTTCAACGGGAATTCAAATTCACCAAGAATTATCGAATAATCCGAACAACATACTTACAAGTCTGTGAAGTCGAAGATCTCCCGTGATACTAGTATGCGACTCCTAAACAAAGTCTCAACATAATACCGATACACACCAATATCGCAATTAGCAACTTAACAAAATCTCAAGGAAGAGTTCACATCCGTGACCACGGCCACGATTCTTCTTACTTTCAGCCAACATTCTGAAGGGCACATACATGCGTAAGTATAATCCGAATCGTACATTCTCGAAGTGACCAAATCCGAAGAATACCAAGCTATAAACGAAACGATTAAGAAGAATACAAGAAGAGTGAGAGGACTTACAAGTACCGGTCGCACTGTGATGATGGTAGAGTAGTGATACTGTGGGCAAATGCCGACTCAATCCACCCAAAAGACCGACAGACTAGGTATCCATAAACCTAAGCTCCGATACCATATTCTGTAACACCCCCAAGTTATTCAGGGATATTACAGCGTCGTAAGCCCCGCCGTGGGACCCACAAGGCTAAACATACGCGGAACCATGAATTTTGACCGATAAGGTCTACACACAATGGAATGAAAAACGATACAAAGGTATTCGAAATATAACCAATGTATTCACAAACATCACAACTCAATTCAATACTTCGGCAAACACAGGCCGGAACATCAAGGAAAAAGGAAAACAATACTCGAGCATTCAATAGCCAATCCAGTACAACAACACTGAACGGGAAACTCCAAACATAACTGGAAGAAAGACACAGTATCACACTTGCCCACCATCTTTATGCCGACCCGATACCTGCCCGTCCGCTCTCCTGGAACCTGAAATACATGAAACGTATTTCCCCCATAAAGGGGTTAGCCGTCGAATAGCTAGTGCAAGTATATTAAGTATGAAACACAATACTCCTCGACAATAAAGTAAATGTAATCCGTCAATTCATCAATATCCGTCAATTCATCAATTTAAGACTAGTATTCCGGAATAACTAAAATCTCATGACGTATGTGAATGCCGTAGAAACGGTTCGTTCATATCATACGCCGTTACATGTAGGAATGCCACAAACGGTTCGTTCATTACATGCCAACATTATTTCATATGAATGCCGTAGAAACGGTTCGTTCATATCAACCATGGAATCGCACCAGAGGCTACGAAACCCTCAGAGGACCATAGGCCCATCCCGGAGTGGCTAAAAATAATCATACCATCAATATTTCATACTTTCAAAGTCGAGAACGTACAATCATAAATGCATACTTGCCTTAATAAACGTTACCGAAGATCCCGAAGAACACGGTTCGACCGGGAAGCTTGAACCACGAAGAAGACAACGAACGGAAGGGTTCCGACTTGAGTTCTTCACAAGGATTTCGTCCCTAAGTCATATCAATGATAAATCAACAATCGTACGATGAATAATAATCGTACAACGCACAAAACCCCCCTCTTAGACCTTTTGTCGGACACCTTCAAGGCGTCGACTAATAACTCAACCGAAACGACGAATCAATACACTCCAACCGTGGAATAACGATGGAAATGATAGAATACACCTAAATCATCATCAATCCATCACTAATCTAAATTACTACGGATTAAAAGGATGAAGTCAAACAAAATCCCCAATTTCCAACACAAAATTCGAAGTGTT
The DNA here is from genome assembly GCA_033398695.1 of Orobanche coerulescens. NCBI lineage: Eukaryota > Viridiplantae > Streptophyta > Magnoliopsida > Lamiales > Orobanchaceae > Orobanche > Orobanche coerulescens. Next base: position 90,103,506 of record CM065818.1, on the reverse strand, counting down.
CTTGAATAATCTTTCAATAATCCGATGAATACTCAAACATGTCCATAATCATGCGTATATCACTTCATACCCCATGATTTTAACACCCAAAACATCATTACCCAATACAAAATCGAAATCCAAGATGTTGAAGAAATTACCTCTTGAAGATCCAAGCACTATGATTCGAAGAATACTCGATAGATCGATGATCCGAGCTTCACAATCGAAAAGAGATGAAGAGAAATCACACACTCAAGTGATAGGTGAAGAAACTTCTTCCTCTCAAGCCTCCTCTCTCGTGCCCAAGTGAAGAAATGGGGAAAAATGAGGTGATCCGCTCAAGAAAACGCAGATATAGGTGGTAAATCGTCATGTGTGCCGCGGCTCAAGATAGGTGTGCCGCGGCACAGCCCAAAATTTGCTCCTGTGTCTCGGCGGTGCCGCGGCTCAGCCTGTGTGTGCCGCGGCACCGGTACAAAGCGGTTTTGGCCGAATCTGGAAAATGAGAGTGACTTAGCTATTTCGACCATAACTCCCTCGTCTGGACTCCGATTGACTCACCGTTTGAACCATTGGAAAGCTAACTCGATGCTTTATAATATTGCCAAGACTAAGAATTTTTGGAGTTTCCAAGAATTTATGGTGATTTAACAAAGTCGAACTCACACGCGGAAAAGTCGCTAAAGAACACGGAATTCAACAGAACGATACCGAAACGAACTCGGATGACAAAAAGTGTAGAATTAATCATTCTCAGGATGACGAAACGGTCCCAAGCAAGTCGTCAAAACAGACTTCCGCCAAAAATAGAAAATTTCCGGGGAACAAAATTACGGGTATTACATTCTACCCTCCTTAAAAGAAGTTTTGTCCCGAAACTTAAAACAGTAGGAGAAGAAATATTTCGCCAGAAAAGCTCAACGAGATGCACAGAATCAAACTTACGCCCAAACGGCGAATCATCAATATAGAACACAACAATACATTACAGAAGGTAAACCAAACCAATGCCGAAAAGATACGAATTCACAATGCCCGAAGGCTCCAACGGAAATACCGATACATCACAATGGCTCGAATGCCGAACAGCCCAAAGTCAGAAATCATCACAATACAGATCTCAAAGAAGCAAACCCGATCGTCGGACATACCCTCGGCGTATGAACAACCAAATGCAAATCGTCGGACATATCCAATACAACATGGACTACGAACGATCAATCAATAAAGCTCAAGAGGGACATCACAAGACGCTCGATCCGAAATGTGTGCGTGCACATGTCCACCCCGTATACGGAATCCGAATATACGTGTGACAATGTACCGAATTAGCCTCAAGAACTACGTCTCGTGCACGGTCCAATGCGGAAATATCCACGCATGACCATCGAGTGCCCGGCTAAAAATCCTACACATAACCAATCGCACGCAGACATGATTCCGATATGCCACGATACAACATGACAACGAAACTCAAAGGATAACACATCCAAAACAAATCATACGACTCACCAAGTGAACGATGACACACGAATGATGAAAGATCAACATGACCAACAATAATCAAAACAACCATTACGGAATCAAAATCCCTAAGGACCGATTAACACGAGCAACGATCACAACACAACGATTCGGGAAATCCTCAACTCTCAACGATCACAAAATTACCGAGTTCACAAGAATAATAGTGTCTTGCCTTGAGTCGGCCAACACGGCAATAATAATTCAACGGATGGGAACTCTCCTCGATAGTCCCAATTCAATACTTCGATTACCGTAGACTGGCCAATCGATAACAACGATACAATGGATGAGAATATCTTTGACGACGGATGGGAATTATCTTGATAATCCCAATTCAATACCTCGATTACCTTAGAACGGTCAATCGATAATCAATGATACGATAGAATAGATGTCCGGTGTCTTAAACCGACCACCGAAACGGAGATGAAAAAAGAAAAAGGATATATCAAACGTCTCCAATCGGTTAATATAATATCAATAGAAAAACACCGATATCAATGACGGCGATCACCACAATATCTCAATGGAACATCCATCACAATCACAATCGATACATCGATACCGCGAACCGGCAATCGGCGGCGACTTTACCAACAAGTATCACAATGCCTCGAATCGGCCTTTAACAAACAACGGTAACATTTGGCATAATTTGCCGACGGGCGTCGTGTCAACCAATCCCGATATCAATACAATCATAAAGAGGCCATGTCCCGAAATGATACACACGATCGTACGCCTACACGATAACATTAGTCTCATTGATTAGTACGAGTATAAAACTTGCCTCGATATCAATACAACGTACTGTTACCAATTCAGTTGATTTCGTCTTACGAATTCCCTCAGTCTCGACCAAGATAATCTACGAACCCTTCAACCTTTACCGCAACACAACAGTCATACTCTATGCTCAAACATCATATCTTATTGTAAAACGAAGGATTGATAATTAACCAGTTCGATGACGACCCATATCAATACCACCAAACCACGAACTCAATCGTTTTACCATATCTCGACTAATCACAGTCTGAACAATCCAACTCAGACACTTACAAATCCTGTCCACAATACGAGTCGAAATATGATGATCATATCAACAACCAATTCGGACCAATAACAAGGATCTAAATGTTCCAAGCTCAATTCTTAAATACGAATTGACAAGGTTCCCTTCGCGTAAATCCATCGTTAAAATTTACTTATGACCGTCTTCAATTCGAATCATTCGACTGGTTCAAAACAATGGATAATCATATTAAAAAGGTTATCCAGCAATCCAATGACTTGAATATTTGTTCCATACGTATAGGCTTCCAAAATCAGGGATGAATAATAGTCTCATCAAACTCATAATCACATTCGTATTCCTATACGAATATTATTTCACACACATAATTTAGCTCTAGATATGAATGTTCCATATTCATTTTCAAAACATCAACACTTCTTAAAAATTTTCATCACCTCGGATAATTCAAGAGTTCTTCAAGAACATGAAATATCCGAAATCACGTTCAGAACAACATATCCGAGGTATATATCTCCATGTTACCATTTCCTTCATCATGCCCTTCATACAACTTTAAGAATCGCAACAATACCGTTATCCTCATATGAAGAAGATCTCAATAATCATATCAACATCCAAAATCTCTTATTACAATTCCAATAAATCTCGTATAGCATTATCACATGATACCAAGATTGTAATACCCCAGATCCTCCAGGGAATATTACACGCCGTAAACCCTTCTCACAAGGATCTACCAGGCTAAGCACAATTTTCCACGTCATTTCAAAAATGCCAAAAAGACCGATGACGGTAATATTTTTCAAATACTAAAAAAAATCATTTTCCAAATACCGTCAAAACGATCAAGGTTAAAATGCCGAAAACTCAGTTTAGGGAATTGGTTTTACAAAATAAAATTCAGTTGGCAAAATACCAAAATCCATTTCAAAAATACTCATGCAACGGATAAAAGTACAGTCCAATTTATGCATTTACATTGAAATAAGACGAACATCAAAACACACGATTCCCAACATACTCCCTCCCAAGTAGTAATCCTTAACGAAAAAAAATGAACCACTATCAAAGGGATACGAGGATTACTTTGTATGGACTAACCACGAAGAAGAATAATTTGAACTCCATTCCAAGAATCATCAAAAACTTCAAGCACAATACTTAAATCCGAACTCTCCATCTTAATCTTGTTTAAGAGAATCATCTCTCAATGTTTAGGAACTTCAAGTACTGCCCAAGGTTCTCTCTATTGACTGACGGAAGGAGAATGGACAAAATGCATCTCAGCACTCGTCTATCCTCTCTATAAAACACATCACTAGTGCGCGCTAGATCTTACATTTAGCGTGCGCTACAGGACTAGCGTGCGCTATCCTTCCTTGATAGCGTGCGCTATCGGGCAGTCCAGAAACTACTACATTGCTTCGAAATTCATCTAACATACGTAATGCCCATGCATTAACGTACGCAAATAGGCGTTGACTTGCTACAGTATTGTGCCCCCACCTGCCGAAAGCATCCGCGATTATCAGGATTCCTTTGACCGATATGGAATTAGCGTGCGCTAATCATACGGTTTTAGCGTGCGCTAGCTCTACACAACAAGTACTCGTTGACCTTATCTGGACACGCTTCGAACATGACTGGGTCCAGCCGCCGAAAGCTAAGATTCCATTATTGGCGATCTGGTGTTAGCGTGCGCTAACCAACATGCGTTAGCGTGCGCTAACTGAATATAAAATCAACCTGGGCCTACCTATCGGCCACTTTTCGGAACTAACCTAGCAAGTCGTTACGTACGTTAGGGGTCCTCCTTAGCGTACGTAACCAAATCTCTTAGCGTGCGCTAAGTATGCACCGTAGCGTACGTTAATTATATGTCTTAGTGCGCGCTAGGCATACCTTGTAGCGTGCGCTAACGTAGCTGTACTTAGCCATTTTCCGCTATTCTCGACCAACATCTCGACATACCAAACGATCACACGGCACAATGAATACATAAACGCATTCAATAACATTGTCATAAGTTCACATCATCCTCAAGAACAAATATCCATTAACGACATCCAACAAATAAACGAAAAAAAAATATATCCGAAAAATCAGGGTATTACACTCTACCCCCCTTAAAAATAAGTTTCGTCCTCGAAACTTGCAATCACTCGCACAACCAACATTTCAACGGGAATTCAAATTCACCAAGAATTATCGAATAATCCGAACAACATACTTACAAGTCTCAGGCAATCGAAGATCTCCCGTGATACTAGTATGCGACTCCTAAACAAAGTCTCAACATAATACCGATACACACCAATATCGCAATTAGCAACTTAACAAAATCTCAAGGAAGAGTTCACATGCGTGACCACGGCCACGATTCTTCTTACTTTCAGCCAACATTCTGAAGGGCACATACATGCGTAAGTATAATCCGAATCGTACATTCTCGAAGTGACCAAATCCGAAGAATACCAAGCTATAAACGAAACGATTAAGAAGAATACAAGAAGAGTGAGAGGACTTACAAGTACCGGTCGCACTGTGATGATGGTAGAGTAGTGATACTGTGGGCAAATGCCGACTCAATCCACCCAAAAGACCGACAGCCTAGGTATCCATAAACCTAAGCTCCGATACCATATTCTGTAACACCCCCAAGTTATTCAGGGATATTACAGCGCCGTAAGCCCCGCCGTGGGACCCACAAGGCTAAACATACGCGGAACCATGAATTTTGACCGATAAGGTCTACACACAATGGAATGAAAAACGATACAAAGGTATTCGAAATATAACCAATGTATTCACAAACATCACAACTCAATTCAATACTTCGGCAAACACAGGCCGGAACATCAAGGAAAAAGGAAAACAATACTCGAGTATTCAATAGCCAATCCAGTACAACAACACTGAACAGGAAACTCCAAACATAACTGGAAGAAAGACACAGTATCACACTTGCCCACCATCTTTATGCCGACCCGATACCTGCCCGTCCGCTCTCCTGGAACCTGAAATACATGAAACGTATTTCCCCCATAAAGGGGTTAGCCGTCGAATAGCTAGTGCAAGTATATCAAGTATGAAACACAATACTCCTCGACAATAAAGTAAATGTAATCCGTCAATTCATCAATATCCGTCAATTCATCAATTTAAGACTAGTATTCCGGAATAACTAAAATCTCATGACGTATGTGAATGCCGTAGAAACGGTTCGTTCATATCATACGCCGTTACATGTAGGAATGCCGTCAAAACGGTTCGTTCATTACATGCCAACATTATTTCATATGAATGCCGTAGAAACGGTTCGTTCATATCAACCATGGAATCGCACCAGAGGCTACGAAACCCTCAGAGGACCATAGGCCCATCCCGGAGTGGCTAAAAATAATCATACCATCAATATTTCATACTTTCAAAGTCGAGAACGTACAATCATAAATGCATACTTGCCTTAATAAACGTTACCGAAGATCCCGAAGAACACGGTTCGACCGGGAAGCTTGAACCACGAAGAAGACAACGAACGGAAGGGTTCCGACTTGAGTTCTTCACAAGGATTTCGTCCCTAAGTCATATCAATGATAAATCAACAATCGCATTTACGAATAATAATCGTACAACGCATAAAACCCCCTTAGACCTTTTGTCGGACACCTTCAAGGCGTCGACTAATAACTCAACCGAAACGATTTAATCAATACACTCCAACCGTGGAATAACGATGGAAATGATAGAATACACCTAAATCATCATCAATCCATCACTAATCTAAATTACTACGGATTAAAAGGATGAAGTCAAACAAAATCCCCAATTTCCAACACAAAATTCGAAGTGTTCTTGAATAATCTTTCAATAATCCGATGAATACTCAAACATGTCCATAATCATGCGTATATCACTTCATACCCCATGATTTTAACACCCAAAACATCATTACCCAATACAAAATCGAAATCTAAGATGTTGAAGAAATTACCTCTTGAAGATCCAAGCACTATGATTCGAAGAATACTCGATAGATCGATGATCCGAGCTTCACAATCGAAAAGAGATGAAGAGAAATCACACACTCAAGTGATAGGTGAAGAAACTTCTTCCTCTCAAGCCTCCTCTCTCGTGCCCAAGTGAAGAAATGGGGAAAATGAGGTGATCCGCTCAAGAAAACGCAGATATAGGGTAAGCGTCATGTGTGCCGCGGCTCAAGATAGGTGTGCCGCGGCACAGCCCAAAATTTGCTCCTGTGTCTCGGCGGTGCCGCGCTCAGCCTGTGTGCCGCGGCACCGGTACAGCGGTTTTGGCCGAACTGGAAAATGAGAGTGACTTAGCTATTTCGACCATAACTCCCTGCCTGACTCCGATTGACTCACCGTTTGAACCATTGGAAAGCTAACTCGATGCTTTATAATATTGCCAAGACTAAGAATTTTTGGAGTTTCCAAGAATTTATGGTGATTTAACAAAGTCGAACTCACACGCGGAAAAGTCGCTAAAGAACACGGAATTCAACAGAACGATACCGAAACGAACTCGGATGACAAAAAGTGTAGAATTAATCATTCTCAGGATGACGAAACGGTCCCAAGCAAGTCGTCAAAACAGACTTCCGCCAAAAATAGAAAATTTCCGGGGAACAAAATTACGGGTATTACATTCTACCCTCCTTAAAAGAAGTTTTGTCCCGAAACTTAAAACAGGTAGGGAGAAGAAATATTTCGCCAGGAAAAGCTCAACGAGATGCACAGGAACCGAAACTTACGCCCAAACGGCGAATCATCAATATAGAACACAACAATACATTACCCGAAGGTAAACCAAACCAATGCCGAAAAAGATACGAATTCACAATGCCCGAAGGCTCCAACGGAAATACCGATACATCACAATGGCCTGAATGCCGAGCCCAAAGTCAGAATCATCACAATACAGATCTCAAAGAAGCAAACCTGACTGTCGGACATACCCCTCGGCGTATGAACAACCAGTCGCAAATCGTCGGACATATCCAATACAACATGGACTACGAACGATCAATCAATAAAGCTCAAGAGGGACATCACAGTACGCTCGATCCGGAAATGTGTCTGTGCACATGTCCACCCCGTATACGGAATCCAGAATATACGTGTGACAATGTACCGAATTAGCCTCAAGAACTACGTCTCGTGTGCACGGTCCAATGCGGAAATATCCACGCATGACCATCGAGTGCCTGGCTAAAAATCCTACACATAACCAATCGGCACGCAGACATGATTCCAGATATGCCACGATACAACATGACAACGAAACTCAAAGGATAACACATCCAAAACAAATCATACGACTCACCAAGTGAACGATGACACACGAATGATGAAAGATCAACATGACCAACAATAATCAAAACAACCATTCTGGAATCAAAATCCCTAAGGACCGATTAACACGAGCAACGATCACAACACAACAGTTCGGGAAATCCTCAACTCTCAACGATCACAAAATTACCGAGTTCACAAGAATAATAGTGTGCTGCCTTGAGTCGGCCAACACGGCAATAATAATTCAACGGATGGGAACTCTCCTCGATAGTCCCAATTCAATACTTCGATTACCGTAGAATGGCCAATCGATAACAACGATACAATGGATGAGAATATCTTTGACAACGGATGGGAATTATCTTCGATAATCCCAATTCAATACCTCGATTACCTTAGAACGGTCAATCGATAATCAATGATACGATAGAATAGATGTCCCGGTGTCTTAAACCGACCACCGAAACGGAGATGAAAAAAAAGAAAAAAGGATATATCAAACGTCTCCAATCGGTTAATATAATATCAATAGAAAAACACCGATATCAATGACGACGATCACCACAATATCTCAATGGAACATCCATCACAATCACAATCGATACATCGATACCGCGAACCGGCAATCGACAGCGACTTTACCAACAAGTATCACAATGCCTCGAATCGGCCTTTAACAAACAACAGTAACATTTGGCATAATTTGCCGACGGGCGTCGTGTCAACCAATCCCCTGATATCAATACAATCATAAAGAGGCCATGTCCCGAAATGATACACACGATCGTACGCCTACACGATAACATTAGTCTCATTGATTAGTACGAGTATAAAACTTGCCTCGATATCAATACAACGTACTGTTACCAATTCAGTTGATTTCGTCTTACGAATTCCCTCAGTCTCGACCAAGATAATCTACGAACCCTTCAACCTTTACCGCAACACAACAGTCATACTCTATGCTCAAACATCATATCTTATTGTAAAACGAAGGATTGATAATTAACCAGTTCGATGACGACCAATATCAATACCACCAAACCACGAACTCAATCGTTTTACCATATCTCGACTAATCACAGTCTGAACAATCCAACTCAGACACTTACAAATCCTGTCCACAATACGAGTCGAAATATGATGATCATATCAGTAACCAATTCGGACCAATAACAAGGATCTAAATGTTCCAAGCTCAATTCTTAAATACGAATTGACAAGGTTCCCTTCTCGTAAATCCATCGTTAAAATTTACTTATGACCGTCTTCAATTCGAATCATTCGACTGGTTCAAAACAATGGATAATCATATTAAAAAGGTTATCCAACAATCCAATGACTTGAATATTTGTTCCATACGTATAGGCTTCCAAAATCGTGGGATGAATAATAGTCTCATCAAACTCATAATCACATTCGTATTCCTATACGAATATTATTTCACACACATAATTTAGCTCTAGATATGAATGTTCCATATTCATTTTCAAAACATCAACACTTCTTAAAAATTTTCATCACCTCGGATAATTCAAGAGTTCTTCAAGAACATGAAATATCCGAAATCACGTTCAGAACAACATATCCGAGGTATATATCTCCATGTTACCATTTCCTTCATCATGCCCTTCATACAACTTTAAGAATCGCAACAATACCGTTATCCTCATATGAAGAAGATCTCAATAGTCATATCAACATCCGAAATCTCTTATTACAATTCCAATAAATCTCGTATAGCATTATCACATGATACCAAGATTGTAATACCCCAGATCCTCCAGGGAATATTACACGCCGTAAACCCTTCTCACAAGGATCTACCAGGCTAAGCACAATTTTCCACGTCATTTCAAAAATGCCAAAAAGACTGATGACGGTAATATTTTTCAAATACTAAAAAAAAATCATTTTCCAAATACCGTCAAAACGATCAAGGTTAAAATGCCGAAAACTCAGTTTAGGGAATTGGTTTTACAAAATAAAATTCAGTTGGCAAAATACCAAAATCCATTTCAAAAATACTCATGCAACGGATAAAAGTACAGTCCAATTTATGCATTTACATTGAAATAAGACGAACATCAAAACACACGATTCCCAACATACTCCCTCCCAGGTAGTAATCCTTAACGAAAAAAAATGAACCACTATCAAAGGGATACGAGGATTACTTTGTATGGACTAACCACGAAGAAGAATAATTTGAACTCCATTCCAAGAATCATCAAAAACTTCAAGCACAATACTTAAATCCGAACTCTCCATCTTAATCTTGTTTAAGAGAATCATCTCTCAATGTTTAGGAACTTCAAGTACTGCCCAAGGTTCTCTCTATTGACTGACGGAAGGATAATGGACAAAATGCCTCTCAGCACTCGTCTATCCTCTCTATAAAACACATCACTAGTGCGCGCTAGACCTTACATTTAGCGTGCGCTACAGGACTAGCGTGCGCTATCCTTCCTTGATAGCGTGCGCTATCGGGCAGTCCAGAAACTACTACATTGCTTCGAAATTCATCTAACGTACGTAATGCCCATGCATTAACGTACGCAAATAGGCGTTGACTTGCTACAGTATTGTGCCCCCACCTGCCGAAAGCATCCGCGATTATCAGGATTCCTTTGACCGATATGGAATTAGCGTGCGCTAATCATACGGTTTTAGCATGCGCTAGCTCTACACAACAAGTACTCGTTGACCTTATCTGGACACGCTTCGAACATGACCGGGTCCACCCGCCGAAAGCTAAGATTCCATTATTGGCGATCTGGTGTTAGCGTGCGCTAACCAACATGCGTTAGCGTGCGCTAACTGAATATAAAATCAACCTGGGCCTACCTATCGGCCACTTTTCGGAACTAACCTAGCAAGTCGTTACGTACGTTAGGGGTCCTCCTTAGCGTACGTAACCAAATCTTTTAGCGTGCGCTAAGTATGCACCGTAGCGTACGTTAATTATATGTCTTAGTGCGCGCTAGGCATACCTTGTAGCGTGCGCTAACGTAGCTGTACTTAGCCATTTTCCGCTATTCTCGACTAACATCTCGACATACCAAACGATCACACGGCACAATGAATACATAAACGCATTCAATAACATTGTCATAAGTTCACATCATCCTCAAGAACAAATATCCATTAACGACATCCAACAAATAAACGAAAAAAAAATATATCCGAAAAATCAGGGTATTACACTCTACCCCCCTTAAAAATAAGTTTCGTCCTCGAAACTTGCAATCACTCGCACAGCCAACATTTCAACGGGAATTCAAATTCACCAAGAATTATCGAATAATCCGAACAACATACTTACAAGTCTGTGAAGTCGAAGATCTCCCGTGATACTAGTATGCGACTCCTAAACAAAGTCTCAACATAATACCGATACACACCAATATCGCAATTAGCAACTTAACAAAATCTCAAGGAAGAGTTCACATCCGTGACCACGGCCACGATTCTTCTTACTTTCAGCCAACATTATGAAGGGCACATACATGCGTAAGTATAATCCGAATCGTGCATTCTCGAAATGACCAAATCCGAAGAATACCAAGCTATAAACGAAACGATTAAGAAGAATACAAGAAGAGTGAGAGGACTTACAAGTACCGGTCGCACTGTGATGATGGTAGAGTAGTGATACTGTGGGCAAATGCTGACTCAATCCACCCAAAAGACCGACAGCCTAGGTATCCATAAACCTAAGCTCCGATACCATATTATGTAACACCCCCAAGTTATTCAGGGATATTACAGCGCCTTAAGCCCCGCCGTGGGACCCACAAGGCTAAACATACGCGGAACCATGAATTTTGACCGATAAGGTCTACACACAATGGAATGAAAAACGATACAAAGGTATTCGAAATATAACCAATGTATTCACAAACATCACAACTCAATTCAATACTTCGGCAAACACAGGCCGGAACATCAAGGAAAAAGGAAAACAATACTCGAGTATTCAATAGCCAATCCAGTACAACAACACTGAACGAGAAACTCCAAACATAACTGGAAGAAAGACACAGTATCACACTTGCCCACCATCTTTATGCTGACCCGATACCTGCCCGTCCGCTCTCCTGGAACCTGAAATACATGAAACGTATTTCCCCCATAAAGGGGTTAGCCGTCGAATAGCTAGTGCAAGTATATCAAGTATGAAACACAATACTCCTCGACAATAAAGTAAATGTAATCCGTCAATTCATCAATATCCGTCAATTCATCAATTTAAGACTAGTATTCCGGAATAACTAAAATCTCATGACGTATGTGAATGCCGTAGAAACGGTTCGTTCATATCATACGCCGTTACATGTAGGAATGCCGTCAAACGGTTCGCTCATTACATGCCAACATTATTTCATATGAATGCCGAGAAACGCTTTCGCTCATATCAACCATGGAATCGCACTGCAGGCTACGAAACCCTCGCAGAGGACGATAGGCCCGTCCCGAAGTGGCTAGAAATAATCATACCATCAATATTTCATACTTTCAAAGTCGAGAACGACAATCATAAATGCATACTTGCCTTAATAAACGCATCAAGATCCCAAGAACACGGTTCGACCGGGAAGCTTGAACCACGAAGAAGACAACGAACGGAAGGGTTCCGACTTGAGTTCTTCACAAGGATTTCGTCCCTAAGTCATATCAATGATAAATCAACAATCGTACGATGAATAATAATCGTACAACGCACAAAACCCCCCTCTTAGACCTTTTTCGACACCTTCAAGGCGTCGACTAATAACTCAACCGAAACGATTTAATCAATACACTCCAACCGTGGAATAACGATGGAAATGATAGAATACACCTAAATCATCATCAATCCATCACTAATCTAAATTACTACGGATTAAAAGGATGAAGTCAAACAAAATCCCCAATTTCCAACACAAAATTCGAAGTGTTCTTGAATAATCTTTCAATAATCCGATGAATACTCAAACATGTCCATAATCATGTGTATATCACTTCATACCCCATGATTTTAACACCCAAATCATCATTACCCAATACAAAATCGAAATCCAAGATGTTGAAGAAATTACCTCTTGAAGATCCAAGCACTATGATTCGAAGAATACTCGATAGATCGATGATCCGAGCTTCACAATCGAAAAGAGATGAAGAGAAATCACACACTCAAGTGATAGGTGAAGAAACTTCTTCCTCTCAAGCCTCCTCTCTCGTGCCCAAGTGAAGAAATGGGGAAAAATGAGGTGATCCGCTCAAGAAAACGCAGATATAGGGTAAACTGTCATGTGTGCCGCGGCTCAGTATAGGTGTGCCACGGCACAGGCCCAAAATTTGCTCCCAGGTCTCGGCAGTGTGCCGCGGCTCAGCCCAGGTGTGCCGCGGCACCGGGTACAGGCGGTTTTGGCCGAATCTGGAAAATGAGAGTGACTTAGCTATTTTGACCATAACTCCCTCGTCTGCACTCCGATTGACTCACCGTTTGAACCATTGGAAAGCTAACTCGATTCTTTATAATATTGCCAAGATTCAGAATTTTTGGAGTTTCCAAGAATTTATGGTGATTTAACAAAGTCGAACTCACACGCGGAAAAGTCGCTAAAGAACACGGAATTCAACAGAACGATACCGAAACGAACTCGGATGACAAAAAGTGTAGAATTAATCATTCTCAGGATGACGAAACGGTCCCAAGCAAGTAGTCAAAACAGACTTCCGCCAAAAATAGAAAATTTCCGGGGAACAAAATTACGATTATTACAATCGCCTTGAGAGTCGATCTCTAGATACTCGAAGGTGGACTGTTATCCTCGCTTAGGCGAGTTTGCCATAGTTTGATTGGTTGTGGACTCGGTCATTTGGCCTTGTAGTCGATCGCCTGTCGAGGTGAATAAATCTCGACACAACAATTGCCCCCCAGCTCGCTCTGATGTTGGAAACATGGGGTGAGGTGGTTCTACTGGCGATCGCTTAACTTTGACGAGTGACTGCATTTTACGGAAATGGTGATCGTTTTTGAGCTGTTCGATTCTGAATTTGGACGACCTGGTCGGTCACTGGAATGAGCGGGAAACGACAGCGGTTGAGGAAAAGTCTCCGGGGCACGTGTCGGGTTCCCATTGGGGGAGGTCGACGGTCATTTATGACTCCTCGTCTGACGCGTCCTTGAAAAGACGCGTACGCGGGTTTCAAGGGAGCATTAATTGCGACGATTGCGCTCCAACCCCTGAGATTCTCCTTAATTGCACAGAAGTCCCTGCCATCTCCTATAAAAAGGCACTGGGTTGCAGGGTTAAGACCCTTATGCGTTTTTATCGGAGAAAGAAGGATAATGTCGCTGAATAGTTTTTCTGAAGATCTGACTACCGATCGTCGATCGACTCGATCCTTGGTAAGAAAAGACACTCCTTTTCTCCTCTTCTTGCTTTGAGAATGTCTCGAACATATTCTTCACACGGAGTGGGCACTAGTTCCGCCGCTGGGGCATCGACTGCCCGGGGAGGATCCTCCGCAGATTTCCATCCGGAGATGGACGCCGAGGCTATCCGGGCCGGTATTGACCCTGTAGAAGTCGAGGCGCTGTTCAATGAGGCCGACGTGGCCAGGGAGGCGGCGGTTGAGCACATACACTCGCAGGTGGAGAGAGATCTGGCGGTGAGGGCCTACTGGGAGCGGCATAGCGCCTTTGGCCAGGCCTATGTGGCCTTTGCTGATATTATGGAGAGGTTGGCCGGTCCATCTCCTAGGTTCGATTACCGGGAGTACTCGATCGACCATCCTTATCAACCTCCTAGGCGATCGCTTTTTCGGGCTGCGCAGCGATCTCTATGGTCTCTTGGCCAGATAAGGAGCTTGGAGACCAGGAAGGACCTGATCGTCTGGAGGACGGGGTTTTATGTCCCTTCAGATATGGATCTTTTTGTGCCAGCCGAGAATGAACGGGCCGATCAGCCTCCGGAGGGAATGGTCGCCGTGAACGAAGCAATCATGGAGGTCGGGCTGCGGTTCCCTTTGTCGTCCTCCGTTTCCCATCTGTTGGCTTCTTGGAACTTGGCACCGCTCCACCTGATGCCGAATGCCTGGCTCCAGATCATTTGCATTCTCACCTTGTTCGGCGGTCACCGACTGTACCACCATCCTTCGCCGTTGGAAATGAACCATCTGTTCAAGCTGGCAGCTCATAAAGGGTCGGTCGGAGGCTATCATATTCAAGGCCGATCCGGTTGGGTGATCCTCGGAGTCCCAAACAAGGTGCGGGGCGACCCGACGAAGTGGTTCTGCGTCAGCAGTTCATGGAAGGCACTGGCGAGCAACAATCCCATAGACGAGTTCAACGTTCCAACTGGATTTTGGGAGAGGAATCCGGGTAAGGATTCTGACTCTCCCTTAGTTCGGATATATTCTGAACTGATCTAATTTGGTCTCCTTTTTGTAGGTTTCCATATTCCGACAATCGACGAGCTTCCTTTCAACTTTTTGATCGTCTGGGAGCGGATACGAAGTTTGTCGGACGACGATTTAGACGATTGCCGGATCAACAGGGAGAGTCGTTGGCTGTCAGCTCGGTTATTCAGTTTTCCACGTCATCTCTCGGTGTCAGGTATGAGTTTCGGCAATCTCCAATTGATTGGCGATCGTCCTGCTTGGAGAGTGTGTCTGACCGTGGTTTGATTGTTCTTTGATATAGAAGTTTGCTTTCCTCATTTCTCGGAGCCTCCACCGGAGATAGCTATGTCGAACCGTGGAGTTTTGGGCCGTCTTTGCCAGAAGAAGTCATCTCGGGCTCCTCCTGTGGCATTACCTATCATTCCGGAGGTGAGGCCCGTCGTGGAGCCAATCATAGCGGAGGAGGAAGTTCGTGAGGAGGGGCTTCGAACGAACCGCAAACGGCAGAGGTCGGGAGAAACTCCAGCTTCTGCCCCTGCCAGTGAGGTGCCGATCGCCGCACCTCCGATCACCGCTGTTCCACTGGAGACTGAGCCTACGCCCTGTGCGGATTTCTTGCGAGAGATGGCGATCGCTGAGGCTGAGACCCCTCGCGGGAAGCCATACTTTGGTCGCGACCCCGAGAGATCCGAGAGGTAGACTTCGATTGTTTATTGAATTTCGTCACTTGCGTGGGTGATGTGCTAACTTTTGTCGATTTGTATGCAGGATCCGTAGCACTAACCCATCCTGCCCGCCGATGGTGCTAGATTTCTTGGCGATCCGATCTCCTCGCATGGCCTGCGATGTTCCACTCTATGTCAACCGGGCCGTTTCTGCTTTGCCGAAGGCCTGGACGACGGACTTAGATGCGATCGCTCGCCAGCGATCCGGGAATGTGATGCAAGCTGCTTTTGCTCTCTCCCTCCAGGCGGTGACGATGGCTGCCCAGACTACGCAGGAGTTCGAGGGGCGTCCTTCTACTACACGTCTGCAGGCGGACCTCGAGGCTGCTCGGAAAGAGAACGCCGAGTTCACCGACAGGATTGTGGCTATGGAGAAGGACTCCTTAGATGCAGCTAAACGGGGGAGTCATGAACTTGAGCTGGCGAGACAGGATGCCGAGCAAGCCTGGTCGACGACAGACCGATTTCGGGACCGGATGACAGATGCCCGATGGTTGCAATTGGCCGCTGAGAAGGAGGCCGATCAACTGAAGGTGACCGTCGCTCGGCTGACTAGCGAGCTGGCGGCGTCGAGGGGAGAGACAGCTGCAAGGGAGGCCGAGCTTCGGGATGCGCAACAGGCGGTTGCCGAGTTGAAAGGGAAACAGGAGGCGACCGATGCCAACCCCTTTCTCAACGTGGAGTTTGTCAGTGAGTTTGCCTATTATATGGCGTTTGCTGACTCACTCCGAGCTGCTAAGAAGGGTGGGCTGGAGGTCGGCCCTCTTGTTGAAAACTTCAAGGCGTATGTGTTGGAGCACCCTCTTCATCCTGACTTCTCCGTGCCGATCTTGGACCTTTCGGAACTTGGCATGGATCTGAGCTGGTATCCGACTCCGGCAAACCTTGTTCATCCTGACTCTCCGGAGGACGGGAAGGCGGCTCCGGAAGCTGGCGAAGGGTCGCGGGCCGATCCGGAGGTTGAAGCCGAAGGCCAGGCAGGGGCAAACCTTGTTCATCCTGACTCTTCGTTTTTATTGTACTAGCTTTTTGCTTTGTAATTTTGTAGCTTTCTCTTGTAATACTTAGGCCTTCGGGCGACCGCGTATGTACTTCTGAGATTTCAAGTAAGGAAATGAATGTTTGCTTTTTCGATCTATCACTTGAATGATTGCTTTTCTGAGTCTTTTGCTTGACTTTGTACAAATGTGTGAGGAGAGATCGTTGCGTGTGTAGGTCTAAGTGAATTGATAAACTCAAATAGATAATTTTTCCAACAAATTCGATCGCTGCACAAACATATGAAAAATGCCGATCTCCGTATGTAATTGAATAGGGACAATCGTTGTATAAAAAGCTTCGTACTCTTCCCCCTTGTTTTTGTTCACTTAGTGAAAGTAAGGGGACAAAAATAAATCGTTGAGTGAGCGGTCTTCAATTTTGTCGAAACCTCGAAAGGCCATCCATCTCAGTCTTGAGGAGCCGTGCACGATCGCGGAGTTCGATGGACCGATCTCCACGATCATGTATTATGCGCGAGCGACATTCCGTCTGATGGCTAAGTTCTCGCGACTCACTTAATTGGTAGGGTCCTCCAAAGGCTGCGCCTCGCCTCGTATTTAAACGAAGGGTGTGCGGTCTTGGTCTGGAAGATTCCTTGCGCGGGGCGTCGTCGGATTAATCAACTCCACGTCCGCGGCTTGTTAGCTCTACTTCCACCTCGGCCTGCAATGAAGATGGCGACCCTCAACGGTGTACGTTGAGACGGGGGGAGGGACGCGTCGCATTGTCCGGGAAGGACCCATCATGTTAAGCGATGGACCTTTGAGGGCGGGCAAATGTGTCCACAGATTAGTTTTGGAGGGCCCTCAGACTACGCCGGCCTCATATTTAAACGAAGGGCGGGTGATCCTGGCCTAAAGGGACCTTGCATGGGCGCAAAGGACGGTTCCATCGTCCTCCACGACCAAGGCGACACTCTTCTACCTCAGATCAGCAAGTCAGATGATGATCCTCGACGGTATACGTTGTGTAAGGGGAGGAGATCGCCTGCTTAGGTTCTTCATGTAGATGACGAACTTTAGAGGGCGAGCGAGTAATCCTCTGATTTATTTTGGAGAGACCTTCGGCTATGCCCGCCTCGTATTTAAACGAAGGGTGAACGATCGAAGCCCAAAGGAACCTTGCATGGACGGATCGTCGGTTTAATCAATTTTCGGGACCATGGCAGCACTCTTCTACCTCGGACTATCACGTCAGACGACGATCCTTGACAGTATACGTTGTGCTGGGGGAGGCGATCGCTGCCTAGGTCCATCATTTTGATGGCGAACTTTAGAGGGCGAGCGAGTCATCCTCTTTTTTGAAGCGTTAGCTCAGGCAGTAGCCTTTGATTTGATGAGGCGGGAAATCGGGGAGAGACTTCCGAAGTTCCCTTCTCTTGATTGAAGCATGTAGATACGGTCGCCGAGGTTGATCGAGGGGTCGGCTCGTATGAGCTTGAAAATTCTTAAAAATTAGAATACTTTTAAATTAAATTATTTAAATATATATTCTTTATTTGTAATATTTATAACTATTATATGATATATAAAATCATCAAACAAGTTTAAGGAAAATTGTATAATCCTGTCCTAGTCTTACCAAACACAAGACAGACACTTGTTTTGTTCCGTCTTGCCACTGCCGATCTGTCTCGCCTCTTGTCCAGCCTCCGTCCCTGGCCCCGTCTGCCTGGCCCAACTCGTCTCCGTACCAAATGCTACCTAAGGGATGATAGTGATAAGATCACATCTTATCACCTTTTATCCTCAAGTGTTAGGAAGCCTCCTCAACACATGCAAAAATGAGGACAAAAGTTATCATCAAGTAGACAACAAGGAGGGGGCGGCCTATACCATGATTGAGAAGGATTCGATTCGTTTCGGTCTATGAAATAGACTGTCGTGTATCCAGTCCGACTGATACATCTTGGTTCATCTCAAATAAAATTTATACAATTGATTAATCTAATTAATTAATTATATTAAGATATTATTTCTCCAAGAAATAATTATTCATGAATTATATTAATTACCCAATAATTTATTTAATTCACCAGACCGATTTAATTTATCCAATAAATTAAATAAGACATTCAATGTCTAAACTTCACAATAAGACATCCAGTTCATATTATTCCGTCGCCACTCGGTAGGTCCGTCTCAGTAAGCAGTGGGAGGAACTAAAGAGTTATAGCACCACCTAGCCAGTCTCGCGGCCTACACCGTAACATTAGTGAGAATGAATGATAGGAATCATTCAAGAACAATTCCATCGTGAATAGCAGTAAATGTATAAACCCTTCTTTCAAATGTCTCGATTAAGTTATAGGGTCACAATCAGTCAAATCTGTACTTGATGCTTTGAGTTAATGCAAATCGAGATCACCGAGGTCTCATGTATCCAATACAACTAGCTCCAATGCTTTGGCCAAAGACTTATGATCTCATCTGCTAATAACCATATAGGACATATACCTGTTCACTTACAGGAGAAAGAATCATATATTGGTATTAAGTAGAACCTGCTACTTGTCCGTCAAGACGCACGTCGAGGTTGACCCTCACCTCCCGGTTTTCTAGGTCGAACTACTCTAGTGAAAATTTTAACGTCACAAGCACATCCCAACTAAATCCTCAAGTCGAAGGTGTTAGGAACATTATTTTAGGTTTTGATGATGTCATCCCTGTATTCATGATTATTTCAAGAGAAAAAAAAAATTACACTAAAAGCTTTTGGGTTAGTTTGAGTTTACACTTTAACCTTTTTTTTTTTCATCCAACATCAAAACCTTTCAAAAATTTTGAAATCACACAAATGTCGGATAGCGTTAAGAACTTCCGTGAGAAAAATAAAAAGTAAAAATAAAAATCTGAAAATTCTGGAAAATTTAAAAAATCTAAAAAAAATAAAAAAAATTTCGAAAATTCTGGAAAATTTAAAAAATCTGAAAAAAAATCGGAAATTATATTTTTTTAGAAAAAAGTATCTAGAATAGTAATATTAAAAATCAGAATTTTATCTAAAATTCAAAAATAAAAAGTAAAAAATAAAAAAAATCTGGAAAATTTAAAAATATGACAAAAAATCAGAAACTTTATTTTTTAAGAAAAAATATCTGGAATAATAATATTAAAAATCGGAATTTTTATTTAAAATTTGAAAATAAAAAGTAATAAATAAAAAAAATCTGAAAATTCTGGAAAATTTAAAAAATCTGACAAAAAATCGGAACTTCTATATTTAAGAAAAAAAATATCTGGAATAATAATATTAAAAATAAAAAAATATTTAAAATTTGAAAATAAAACGTAAAAAAAAAATTCTGAAAATTCTGGAAAATTGACGGACAAACTAACTCCATCCCAACCTTTATATAAACGTAAACTATTGACTAACATTTCGGTGTCGAGTGAAAAAAAAATGTTGTGGTCTAACTTCAAATTTGGGCAAAAATGTTCTGATCTAAAATAAAATTTACTCTTATTTCAAATGTATGTACTTAGCATTATAAATAAGAACCAAATGAGTATCTTCTATAGGCTTTAAAATGATTAGGCTAAGTATTGATCATGTTGATCAAGTAGATATTTGGCCAAGTATAGAACAGGCCTATTATCAGCCGAGGTTTGGTCAACGCAAGATATCAGATAGATTTGACCGATAAAACATCAGGCGAGTTTTTATCAGCAAAGTTTCGGTCAAAGGAAATATCAGCTGAGTTTGACCAGACATAATATCAGGCAAGTTGTTATCAGGCGAAGTTTGGTCAAGGCATGATATCAGCTGAGGTTGACCAAGGGAATAACAGCCAACTTTCTAAAGACCGTATATCAGACAGCTTTTATCCAGACAGAACATCAGAGGGGTTTGACCAACATATCAGAGACGTTTGACCAAAGGAAATATCAGATGAGGTTACCTCAGACTATATATCAGCCGAGTTTTGGGTATCAACTGTCCACGTCAGCAAACGTTGAAAAGTCAACAATAACAGCGAGACACATGAAGACGCAAAAGCCAAGGGGACAAAGTGATTGATTCCCAGAAGTTAAGGAATATTCTATTCCTAGAGATTCGCCGTGAAGACTTTCTAATTATAGTAATCAAGAAAATAGGCGCAACGGAAAGATACATCTTCAACAGTCAGATTTGAAGAAAGAGACAAAGCCTTGCAAAGAGATGAACAAGATAAATAATGAAGTCCACTCTCCAACGGACAAAATTGTTACAAAGTGTAACGACTATGAAGAACCTCAAGAACGTACTATAAATATCTGAAGAAAGATTGAGCAGAAGTACGATGCGAACAATACTTACAAGCGATCAAAGCAAACAAAGCAATCTATGGCATCGTGAAGCGCTAGTTTCCAAAGTACTATACTGAGAAGCTCTTGAAAGTTGGAGAAGACAAAAACTCTTGTCTTAAAGTTTGAGTACGGGGTACTTCTTTTAACGAGGTTCTTAGAAGTTCAAGGTTGTAAACGCATCCACGGGTTCTTGATTGGAAGGTGATAGACAGCCTGCGAGTTGTTGAGCCATCCATGGGTTTTCGATCAAGAGGTGTTAGGGAGCCAAAGGGAGTTGCAACGGCCACTTGTTTCTACTGGTTGGAAGATGTTGTAACGAAGTTCATTGTAATATAATTTCACTGGTTGAAAATTATAGTGAATTTATCTCCAACTGGTTTGGAAAGAAGTGAATTAGTAGATGATTACCCTGTTGGAATATAAAACGCAGCGGAAGCGAATTAGTATAATATTTTATATTCAGTTTTATATACTAACCAACATAAATAGCGGATCTATTTAGGCTTGTCAATTAATTAATTAAACAGATTAATAAGCAATTTAAATACGCCTATTTACGCAGTATAATTGATAATTCATACCTTTGATGCGAAGTGGTAGTATTATTCCTTTAGGGTCGATCAAAATCTCCTCCTTGTTCCTAGTTGATCTCCTTGTATTTCTACCTTTTAGATTTTCTAGAATATATCCCACCTAAGATCCAGATGTTGTGTGGGCAACAATCTACCGGATCAAACTTGGACTGCAGTATAGGGTGACGCGGCCGAAACTTGATCTTCAAGAATTACCTCACAAATTTTCTCTCTATTTTTCTTAAATATTTGTGTATTTAGAAAAATATTGTGTTAGCTAAATTATGGAATCCAAGACACAAGTCAAGATCCACAATTAAACATAAAATAGAGAAAAATCGAAACTTCTTGTTCAATGAAGGATGATAATCGGCCAACCCCTTTGTCCTATTTATAAGTGTTATGGGCTAGTCTAGGGACCTTAAGCATGATAAGGTAAGGACTCCCAATAGATCTCATCTTACCATATTAGGAATCTTCCTAATATTATTAGTCTATTAATAAAAACTTAGTCCACTAAATAGTTGATATTGCACTTCCTATCAAAATCCCAAATTACGAAATTGGGCTCCTTTTTGAATTAATTATTTCTCGTGTTTAAGATATCCCATGTCCATTAATTAATTTAAGCTACTGACGGCTTTTAATAAATTAATATATTATACATGAGCATACCACTCGACCTTTATTATTATATCAGAAAATTAATTCCACCTGTAGGGTTTGATATAATAATCTTTTCGAGTGTCTCAAGGGACATGATCAACCCGACTGGTCGGGACACAATTTCTAGCTATAATATTAATTATTATATAAATAATAATATTGCCCAAAATATCGAGCATATTGAGTCCATCATTGTGGCTCTCACCCATGATAAATCAAAGAAATAAATATTAAATATATAAAATTCAATATTAATTACTATAATTAAGAAATAATTGTCCGGGATGTACATTCTTCTTATAGTCAGTACAGAAGAATCTATCTTATCTCGATCCTCTTCAACGTATACCGAATACGCTAATATATGCTTATGGTCAAGACCAACCAATCTCAAGCATATACTACAACCTCTCACATAACCGGCTGATGTTATATAGGTTGTGAACTAATTATTACTATATAAGGAACCGATAATATGATCTTCTGTGTGACTCGACACTCCACATTATCTACAATATAAAGTAATTAGACGACATTTGCATAACCATAGCGTGAATAAATATGCAAAACATGTAATGAAATGAATTAATAACATGGCAAGATTATATGCCTAAGGGGCAAAATCACGATACAAGCATGGTGTAAAACTACCATGCATACGCTCGACCTTCTTATAAGGGTGCGTATTTTGGGCTTCCCCAAGGAAACTATTTTTCAACATTTGAAAGATGATATTTTAGCTTACAATGCATACCAAAAATTGCATCATCTATGGCAAATTCGGCCAAAAAGAGGTTAAAAAACGTGTGTCATAAGACCACTTGCAAATTCAAGATGGGAACCAAGTTAATTAGGATAAAAGTTAGCACAATCGCTGGAAATAAAATTCCACGCAGCTTGATCTTTGTTCACTAAAACAGCGATAACTCCCTTGTTAGGAAGGCTATGGACGAACGGTCAGATGTTCTGGAAACTAGACTTCCTTATATTTCTATCCATATGTTGTGCACTACACGGATCATTAAACTTAGATCACAGTGCATGTTTTAAATGGCTGATTTAGTATTTCCCAAGTTTAGTGAGAAAACAAGGTTGAGACCATATCCAATGGCATAAGTGTTGATGCAAAAACATGGCAATGACAGCCATAGGTGCGTTTAAACGCAGCAGGTGTTTGATTTCTTATCTCGACTAATGATCCTTTCAGTAACTCTAACTTGGTAGACTTGCAAAGAAAGTAGGAATGTCGGTATAGCTAAGGCTGTTTAAAAACCACTGATTCCGTTTGAACTTTCAAAGCATAAACAAATACCAAGGAGGATGCGCCTAGTCATGATCAAAAGTGTAGACAAAATCCACCAAAGTGCATAAAATCAACCAAGTATTTTAATTATCAATTTGCAAGTATATGTCATAATAGCCATGTTATATGGATGCGACACGGTGCATCAATATTAAGCATTTTGAACCATGAGACATAATGAATATACAATAACCAACTCGTCTTGACCATCCAACAAGATCGACTAAATATAGTCAAATGTATAAGGCACATGCCTTTACAAATACTCGGAAAAATATTCGGACCTATAGTCATACGAACTATAATCGAGGTCAACGAATTCATGTATTTACCGCAATATGCCATTGCTTTACATGTTAAAATTCATGAGAATTACTCATACATTCTTTCATATATCATATTGCAAGGAGACAGTGCATGACTACACCCACATACAATATTTTATTTTATTTTAATAGAATGAAAGATGGAGTTTTCCAAGTATGGGATTGGGTCAAGACCAACGTGGTGGTCGCTCAATTAAACATGACAAATCCGTCACAAATCGATATTAACCACGACATATCCGTCGCAATCGATGTTTGTCCCATTTGTACGTCACAAATTTGTGACTAATCATGAACAAGTCATAATTTTACTGTTACCGACAATGTTCATTGTTTTTCTCAAGTGTTGTTTTAAAATCGACAAAACGGCGATGTCAAATCACACCCAAACCGTGGTGTATGCAACAACCACAAATATCGATTTTCAACATTTATCCGTGACTCCCCCAGGACCGTCACACAGTTTACTTCGACATATGAGAGTGATACCACCTCTCATAGTCTCATCCACCGCAAAGTAGTATGGGAGATAAAGAACTCAAATACACAATTCTCCGCCAAAAAAAAAATTCTCAAAAGAGAGGAATTGAAAAAAACGGGAACTTTAATAAAATCTTACGTGGGTATTGAGTTCCATATTTGTTTTGATACGTAAACGGGAGCATGTCTCCATATGAGTAATATATTTTCATGGTACTCGGTTCCATATTTACTTTGATCCTTGAATGGGATAATAAATATGGATTCTCTCCATATTTTACACATCATCATGAGCAACATATTTTCCTATATTCACGTAAAACATAAACATGGTAAGATTCATAAGTGTACAAATCAATGAACAAATGAATCATTAAGCAGAAAAAGATGGAGAGTTGAGAAACACCCGGAAATGGCTACTGGGCTCGATAATCGGCCGAAAAAGGACTCGGGCACGGTGGTGCAGCAGCTCGGTATTGGATGAGGTCGGATCTCCAAATTTCCTTGTAAAAATCTGCTTCTGTTCGGCAGTAGATTAAGTAATCAATATTATACAGAATCCGATCTCCACCATTGAATATACAGATATTTGTGTTGGGAAGTTTCTGTCAAAATTTCACACCGATCTGACGGTTAACGAATTGGAAAACATGATTTTGGTACGACTGCGCTGTGCAGAAAATTTGCGCGCGGAAATTCTCGTCTCTCGATTTTTTTTTTGATTTTCTGCTCCTTTTTTTTTCTTGTAGAAGTCATGGGTAGACGAGATCCGCAGACGGGTCGGGCTGTGTCAGCTTTAAAATCGGGACTAGTGAAGATGATCGGAGCGGTAACAGACATCGGCGTGCGAATCGGATCGACTAGAGTGGTGCGCTGGCGACGGACTTTGCGAACGGAAGTCGCGCGGCTAAGGACTACTCCTATGGATCTGATTCTGGTGACGACCGAGGAAGGGTGATTTCAGATAGCGGAGGGAGAATCTGATTTCAGCCTTGAGCGGCAAGAACGCGGACTGGTCGCGGGTTGCACGGGGTTGGCCGATCTAGGGTTCGTGAGGAAGATAGCCGGCCGGTGGGTTGGACATGGCTTCTAGTCGCGAGAGCGAAGCGTGACAGGCGAAGGTGGCCCGAGCAGCGGTGAAGGGCTAGGGTTTTTGAAGCCCGATTTTTTTTAAATCTGCTTCTGTTTGTATACAGTTTTATCGATAATGCTATTCCGAATCAGATCTCCACCGTTGAACTTGTAGTTCTGTATATCATTAACATGTTATCAAAATTTGAGGCTGATCCGACGGTTAACGAAGCGGAAATTACAATTTCCGCGTGGTCTCGCAGTGCAGAAAATTGACGCGCGGAAATCGCGATTTTTTTTTTTTGGAATTTCGAAAATTCAGAGAGGAAAAAAAAATTCTACTGTTAGAGCAACGTGCTGATAACGTGTTTCAGGAGAAAGTAAAAGACTGTAAATACGAGTCAATCAGTTGTATTCATAACACTGATAGAGGGGCCTTTATATAGGCATTACAATGAGAGTCCTTCCATACATAGGATTCCTAAATAAGGTAAGATATCTAATAGGATCTTACTACCTCTAAAATGATCTAGAACCTTCCATCTATGTATCTACAATCAGTATTAGGTAAAACACATCACGAAAATAATAATTTCCGAAACATAAATAAGAATTTGGTTAAGGTCTAGTCATCTTGAGTTGTTCATCGTGATGAAATACAGTGATGAACTGAAATGATCGGGTAATAATTAATCCACACATGTTCATAATTTATATAATTGTACTCGTTCTAAATTCGATTAAAAAGTAATTTGATATATATTTTCATATCAAACGCTTATAGTAATACCCAAAATAATATGCTAGGGTCTAGTCACCCCTACTCGTTTGGAAATTATACAATTTATGCACCTCAAAGCCGATTGAAAAGTGATGTTACTGCTCGTTCTCGTTCCAAACTTGTACAGGTAGGACTTGTTATTTATTCCAACCCATTTAAATTTATAAAATCTAAATAATTATTGATAAATTATTAAAATAATTAGTATCTATCTCAACAAATATCATATATTACAAAAAATAAACATTATGAATAAGTAGTATATATGTCATAAAGGTTAAATTATAAATATTGAATTTAAATAATCCATGAAGTCAGTTTAGAATTTATAAACTTGTACCCGTTCCAAACCCAAGTAAAAAGTGATCTTACTAACCATTCTCATCCAAAATTCATGTAGTATATACCCGCTAATTACCTAAATGCGCTTAAGTATCAAAAAATATGCAAATAATCAATATAAATTATTAATAATAACCGGTTATCTTTCTCAATAAAAACGTTAATATTACAAAGTAAACATTGTTAATAAAATATTATGAATACAAAAAAATTAATAATTAAATTTTGATTAAAAATTAGAAATTATACAATTTACGAAATTTGTTTAGAATTGATATACATGTACACGTTCTAAATTCGAGTAGAAACAATTTTACTATTCGTTCTCGTCCCGAACCCATATAGTAATATCCTCTAATTACCTGAACCCGATTTAATTCAAAAAGTATCTAAATAATTATTTAAGTTGCAACAATAATTGGTTCTCACTTATTCGTAGTAAAGATTTATGGTAAATAACATAAGTAAAAATATAAACATTATATTTCAAGTATAAATTGGAATTTAGGCAATTTATGACGGTTATAATTTAGATACTCATACCCATCTCAAAATCGATTAAACTTCTACATAAGCATGTCAATCAGCGATTTATTTAATTTTAAAATTAATAATTATCACATTATTTACATTTGTAATTTATTATTTTGTTCACAAATATTAATTTTTATTTTCAAAATAATATAGTAAGAATAATATAAAATAATCATGAAAAAAATAATTATTTGGCCAAAACTATTTATTTAGCCAAATTAAATTAAAATAATTCATAGAAAAAACTACTTATTTGACCAAAATTATTAAAGAAACACGATGACAAACAAAGTAAACACAAAAGATTATAAATTAGAAAAATCACCACCTGGGCTTTCCAAATAATGTGGTACTCCGAAATGGAACACCGACTCATGAAAAAAATAATAACTAATAATTGTGGCTCTTTTATTTAGATTCTCCAACTCAGGAATTCTTCTAAAAAATTAACGTGATGTTCCTTTTATTCACGATTTTAGAAAAATAGGTAAAAAAAAATGGAGAAAGTGTCACATAAGCATGTTTAACATGGCGATCTGAATTTACAGCAGCCGATTACATTATTCCAAATTGTTGGTTTATATATATATATATATATATATATATATATATATATATATATATGTTTCGGGAGAAAGTGAAGGACTATAAATATGAGTCAATCAATTGTATTCATAACACTGATAGAGGGACCTTTATATAGGCATTACAATGAGAGTCCTTCCATACATAGGATTCTTAGATAAGATAAGACATCTAATAGGATCCTACTACCTCTAGAAAGATCCAGAATATTCCTTCTTTGTATCCCCCTACAACCAGTATTAGGTAAGACACCAATAAGGGAAGAAAATTCCGGAACACTCCCCATGTGTCGAGCACTAATACTATCATGGTGCATAAAATATTGCCTCGATAAAAAACCTTTCCAAGTCAAATAAAACCCCGTGGGAAAAAACAAAGACTAGGTGAGGAAAAAGAGCACAACGCACCAACTACAAATGCCAGAATCATGTGAAGTATACTCCCCCTGAGGTATACATAACATCTTATCCCAACGAGCTATCATTAGTTGAGCTCGGATAATCGACACATGCCGATGCTTCTCACATGTTTCTCAAATGTAGATTTGGCAGAGACTTAGTAAACAAGTCTGCGATATTCTCATCGGAACTCACTTGTTTCACTTCGATATTCAGCATTTTCTGCTGTTGCTGATTATAAAAGAACTTCGGCGCAATATGCTTGGTAGATCGCCAAGATATCGCCGTATTCCCAATGGTGAACACATAACCAGTTTGGGAACGTCCTTTATGTGGGTCAGAGAGATAACCGGCATCAGCAAATCCAACTAACATATTGTTAGGATTCTCTGTATAGGGGGTAAGCTTGCTTGCATTAGCACTTCTGGTCGTCAAGCTGCCATGCTTAGCTGCAATATCAGAGGAAGATCGATGGTCGGTATGCATCGTCTTAACCTCAACAATTCCTTTCGGAATATCACTCTCTCTTGCGTAGGGAAAGAACAATCCAAGATCACTGGAGCCTTTCAAGTATCGAAAGATGTGTTTTACTCCATTCCAATGCCTTATCGTGGGAGCGGAGCTAAATCTCGCTAAAAGATTTACAGAGAATGCGATGTTTGGGCGAGTACATTGAGCCAGATACAACAACGCACCGATTGCGCTAAGGTACGGTGTTTCTGCTCCAAGGACCTCTTCATCCTCCTCTTTAGGACGAAACGGATCCTTGTTCATTTCCAGACTTCGACCAATCATGGGGGTAGCAAGAGGATGTGCCTTGTCCATACTAAATCGCCTGAGCATTTTCTGGACATAGGCCGATTGATGAATGAGTATACCATCATCTCGATGTTCTAGCTCTAAGCCCCAGCAGAATCGAGCCCTCCCCAGGTCTTTCATCTCGAATTCAGATTTAAGGTAGCGGTCCGTTTCATTGACCTCATCTATGGTACCGATAATATTCATGTCATCTTCATAGACGGCTATAATCACGAATCATGTATCTGTTCTTTTCACAAAAATGCATGGGCAGATATCACTGTTCTCGTATCCCTTGCCAACCAAGTATTCACATAGACGGTTGTACCACATCCTTCCGGATTGTTTCAACCCATACAGTGAACGACGCAGTTTCACAGCCTAAGCGCTCCATGGCTTAGAGCTACTTGATTTGGGCAACGAAATCCCTTCAGGGACTTTCATATAAATATCTGTATCTAGATCCCCATAAAGATACGCTGTAACCACATCCATAAGCTGCATATTCAGTTTTTCGGACACTACCAAACTGACTAAGTAGCGGAAAGTAATGATGTCTATAACGAGAGAATACGTCTCCTCGTAATCAATGCTAGGGTGCTGCGAGAAGCCTTGGTCAAGTAGTCTCTCTTTGTAACGCATGACCTCATTCTTATCATTGCGTTTACGAACAAAGACCCACTTATGTCCAACTGGTTTAACGCCCATAGGTACTGGCTCGATACGGCCAAATACCTCACGTTTAGCCATTGAGTCTAGTTCAGCTTGCATTGCATCTTTCCATTTCGGCCAATTGGCTCGTCGTTTACATTCAGAAACCGAGCGCGGCTTAGCATCGTCGTCTTCAATAATTTCTTTAGCGACGGAGTAGGCAAAAGCATCATTGATGTCGATTCTTGATCGACTCATTCTATTCTATTTAGTCGTGTTTGCTTTTTAGTATTTTTTTGTTCTCTTTTATGTGTGGTATGTTGTGATTTTAATTTATAGGTAGCCGAGCAAAGATTGTGGTGAAATATGCACTTTCATAGCCAATATTGGAGTTTATGACGATCTAGAGCAAAAACGGGGCCTAAAACGATAAAAGATTGAAGCAATATCGGTCGTATTTTCTATATTACAGAATCATCACTCCTAATTGTGATGTGTTCTCCTTTGATATAAATTCCTCGTGAAATTAGCTTCGAAACAGTATATCATACGCTAAATTCCGAGGTGTATTGATACAAGAACGAAGAATCAAGCCGAAAAAGACCAAAAACCGGAGAAGGCAACTCGACCGTGTCACAGGACACGGCCGGGTCATCAAGGTAGTACGATTTTCACATTCCGGAAAAGTACAACACGGCCGTGTCACAGGACACGGCCGATTCACGATCCAGTCGAATTTCACTTTCCGAAGGAGTACAACACGGGACGTGTCATATGACACGGCTGGGTCCGGTGGACAGAACACTTTGCATTTTCCAGGAATAGTTAGACACAGGCCGTGTCACCTGATACGGGCCGTGTCACTTTTCAGTGCAAGTCCATTTCTTTGACATTTTACACGATTTGGGTGGATTTTTTTGGCACTTTTAGCTTTATAAAAAAGTATTGGAGACCCTTAGGATGGATATTCTGATCTTGGTGAGATATTGTGTGGGAAAAACACAAGATTTAGGGAGAGAAACACCAAAATAGGGAGAAAAGAGAGATTTTTCATCATCTTCTTTGTATATACATCTTGAAGAAAAATACATTTGTGAGTGAATATTATTCCTTGTATCATTTTGTTGTGAGTTCTTGAAGGAAGATCATCAAACCTTCATCGGGAATTCGATTTTGACTTTTACAAGGGAAGTTTCTACCATGTTTTGTTTTACAATTTCCATTATTATTGTTGAAATAATCATGAGTAGTTAATCATTTCATATGCGTTTTTAGATTGAGCCACACACATATTATCGATTGTTAGTTCCTATTGATTTTGTGGGTAGAGTTTGGGATTATTCCTCTTTGTTTGTTCTTCGTATAAGAACTTTTGATTTATATCATCAAACCTATTTCATAGTTGTTATTATTATAAAATAGAGGGGTTTTGTCGGTGTTCGCCATCAAATGACCCAATAGAAGTGATTGTGAATGTGTTGTGTCGAGATTTATACACCTCAATAGGCGATCGACACAAGTACCGGGCGATCGAACCAGAGCCAAATAGACCAAGGCAGACTTGCCGATCGAAGGACCCAGAACAGGACCCAGCGTCGAGTGATCGACTGCCAAGGCGATCGTCTCCTGGCAACTAGCGATCGTCCTAAGTGCCCGATCATGGACGACCACCTCATGCCACGTAAAGCCAACATCCGCCAAGTCTGAAAAGGCCGAAGCTGGGAATAGAGACCCACGTGCAGATCCAGAAAAGGCGTCGTAAGAAGAGGCCTTTAACTCCAGCCCATCAATAGCTGTCAAACGGCAAGGACAAACCTCACCTACCGACAGACCCGCCGAAAGGTCCGAAGTGGACCTCCCAACACACTGACATAAGGCACATGGCGTCTTCTCACTGGTTCGTAAAGCTGGCTGCTAGCAGCAGCCACGGACTTTAAGGGAATCAGCCCATGTGCTAAATATGATCGCCCCCTTATTATAATACAGGAAAGGCAATCGCCCGTCAAGATTAAGGCATCCCAGCTCCTATAAATAGAGGACGCCCAGCTTTCGGAAAAGGGTTGGCTTCTCTCTTTTGGCTACGCTATAAACTTCGGACATCTTTCTATCTCTCACTCTCGAAACCTCTTAACCCAAAGACGGTCGGCAGAAACGAGAACAAGAACTCACGGATCTTCAACTCTGGTTCTTCGGGCAATCATCAGCACTCAAGAGCTATATAACTAGGGTCTTTTACACTCATTGTAATTATACTCTTACATTAATATTTGTACTCCAACGTATTCGTATTAATAACATCTCGCCAGAGCATTCAAGACCGGGCCTAACAAACCCGGCAAATCTTGTGTTATTCACTTCCCCACGGATGTGCTCTCGCATTTTGTTTGTTATTCATCCATTCCAGCAATATCATCTCCGGACAATATTTTGGGTAACAACAATTGGCGCTAGAAGAAGGGGTTCTGAACCTTCATTTTCATCCGACCGTCTCGAAGAACACTCACTGTTCTCTGAGACATATACTTGAAGAAACACTCACTGTTCTTCAAAGAAAAACCTTCAGAATCATGACGTCTGCCACCACATCGAAGAGAGCCACTCTCCGGTACGCCGGACGCCTTATTCTGGCTCGATCCGAGCCCCGACCTATGGCAGAGGGTAGCCGCGGCGACGCGAGACTCTCGATCCCGCACCTGAGGGACGGCCCTAGCCTCTCGCTCGACCAGTTCCAAACTACGGAACAGATCGAAGAGGCTATGGCCATCCTAAGGGAGCGACGGAGAGCATGCGCAACGCCCGCTATAACCCCCTCGGCCATCCACCGCACGGGCAAACGAATGCTCAAGGGGTTACTGGTCGAGCGATCGTCAAAAAGCCCTGATTCGCGAGAAAAGTCTCTCGCAAGGCGGGACGGTTCCGTCTTCATCCGCTTAGGAAGCGATCCATCATGGTGACCGGGGCATTCTGGCCCCAACCACGATGTAACACCCCCAAAACCGTATGGGAATATTACACGCCGTAAACCCTTTCCGCAAGGATCTACCAGGCTAAACGTCCATAAACAACCAAATGCTTGCCCGTCCAGGGTCAAACAATATAATAATACAGACCGTCAAGGTCACTTACACATAAACACACAGACCGATGAGGTCACACAACTCTATCAACAGGACTGACTAACAACATTACCCACACAGGGGTCGAAATACAATACAGCGGAAGACTGAATCAACTCTAACAATACAACTAAACTCTACCAACTCTCAACTCTTGATTAGTATCGCAGCTCGTCATCCCCTTGTGCCAATCCCGTGATCGCTCCCGAACTCGCATGTACCGGCCTTGAGCAGACATCCACCCCGAATACTCGGGGTTAGTAAAAGTCCACTTTTTTACTAGTGAAAGTATAAAAACATACGAAATTTAACAAGCAAATATCAACAAAGAATTTAATACGGAAATCCATTATCAAAATGTTCAGAAGTTTTAGAATTTCGAACTCAAGTAAGAGATATTTGAAAAGGAACACATCATCTCGGGGAATTTTAAAACAGAAATTCTTTTGGACCTCGAGTCCCAATTTACAAAACCTTTTCGAAAACATTAGGGCCTTAGCCCGATTCTCGTTTCAAAGCATACAAAATAATATATATCATTTTGAGTCCGAGATCCATATATAAAATGTTACCCGAACAATCATGCTACGATCATTGTTCGTACACATCATGTACCGAACTCCGGAGACCTCGACGGACCTTACCCGGACCACACACCTGCTCGTACACATCATGTACCGAACTCCGAGGCCTCAACGGACCTTACCCGGCCACACACACGCTGTTCGTACACATCATGTACCGAACTCCGAGGCCTCGACGGACCTACCCGGCCACAACATCGTTCGTACACATCATGTACCGAACTCCAGAGGCCTCGTCGACCCTACCCGGATCACACATCCCGTCCGTACACGTCATGTACCGGACTCCAGAGGCCTCGTCGGACCCTACCGGATCACATACTTTGTTCGTACACATCATGTACCGAACTCCGCAGGCCTCGTCGGACCTACCGGAACACCCACACATCGACACGACACAATTCATAATCATTAAATGTCAAGCCATTCCACATTACAATGAAATGTACAATCAAGTATGTAAACCAAAACAACGCAAATATCATGATCATCACAACGACTCTTAACCAACATAACACACATTCGGTACAATACATTGCACCACCACGTGTACAACCATCTCATATGTACATCACAATCCTGCACAAATGGCACAACGCCGAACACGTATACCAATATATCACTATTATCACAAAGCCTTCAAATTTCGGAAAACACAACCAACTCAAACGGAACATATTTACGGAGGCAAGCAAAATCGTTATACATATCATACGTAATTACTATTCACAAGATACAAGTCGTATAATAAGATACTTGCCTTAATAACCGCTACCAAACGCTCCGAAGAACACGGTTCGGCCTGAAGCTCGGACCCCGAAGAAGACAATGAACGGAAGGGTTTCGAGTCGAGTTCTTCACAATAATTCGACCCTAACAACATAAATTCAAAAAATCATCGATCATACGAGGAAGAATAATCGTAAAACGCCCGAAAACCCCTCTCTGACATTTTACCGGACACCTTCAAGGCGTCGGTCAAGAACTCGACCAAAACAACGAATCGATACGATCCAACCATGGGATAACAAGGGAAATGATACAATACATCTAAATAATCATCAATCCATCACAATCCTAAGTTAAATCGGATTAAACGGACGAAATCGAACAAAATACCAAAAATCCCCAAAATTAGATTTCTAGAAAATCTGACCTGATTCGCTCGATCAAAGGATGTTATAGGATGTATGATTGATGATATGAACTCCAAGACTTCATGGATTTATTGAAAAACAACATCTCTCCATGATAGAAACAATCCCAGCCGCGGAAGAGAAGTAGAAGAAGTAGAAAAAATGGCGAAAAAACGACTGTTGGGCCTTAAATAGGCTGACAGACTCGACCGTGTCCGCCTGACACGGTCGTGGCGCGCAGTTGGCCGGCAGGGACTCGACCGTGTCCTGCATGACACGGTCGCGGCGCGAAGGGGCCTACCGATAGGACTGTTCGCGGCGCTCGGCATTGACTCGACCGTGTCCGGGACACGGTCGGGCCTCTTCCGGCTTATCCGGAAGAGTTCGGCTCGGCCGTGCCAGACGACACGGTCGGGTCCTGAGGCAGAGACTTCTGGCTTATCCGGACGAGTACGGCACGGGCCGTGTCGGACGACACGGCCGAGTTCGGCCGGCAGTGATCGGCCAATAACGAGCGGTGAGCTAAAACGACCATAACTCTCTCGTCCGGACTCCGATTGACTCACCGCTTGAACCATTGGAAAGCTAACTCGATGCTCTATAATATTGCAAAGATTCAGAATTTTTGGAGTTACCAAAAATTAATGGTGATCTAACAAAGTCGAACTCATACTTAGAAAAGTCGTTTAGTAATCCTGAATTCAACAAAACGACACCGAAACCCGAACATGAATACGAACCGAAGATACGGTTACGAAGTACTCACAAAGACGAATCTAAGAGCTAGTAGAACACACGATTCCGACCACCCGAAGGCTCGAAATTCGACAACGGAAGGTAATTACCCCAAACTTTGGGAAATTACGAAAATGGTCCAAATGCCCGAAATCACCATACGACAACGAATAATCAAACCGAAGCTCACAACACGTATAACAACGTTAAATGAACTTACGAAAAACCCCAAACGACAGTTTCGAACGAGATTCGCAAGAACCGAACTCAAGCGCGGAAAAGTCGTTAAAAAGCACGGAACTCAACAAAACAGCACCGAAACGAACTCGGATGACAAAAAGTGCAGAATTAAATATTCTCCGAATGACGAAACGGTCAAAAGCGAGTCGTCAAAACGGACTTCGGCCGAAAAAAGAAATTTACCGAAAATCGAAAATTTGCGGATATTACACACGAGACGACGGAATCCAAGTCCGTCACCAGGAGTTCGGCATACCCAACTCCCAACCAAACACAGGACAGCCGTTTGGCCCTCATCCTCCGAAGAGTCGATCCACGCGGCAAGTACATCATCGACAGCGAAGCCAGGGTATCAGTACTTGATCGCCTCGGCCCCCGCTCCGATCTTAAGATGCCTTTGGAATTAAATTTTGAGGAGCCCGTTGAAATCACCCCGCCCCAACTTGAATTGAAAGAACTTCCGGCACATCTTAAATATGTTTTCTTAGGCAAGAGTGACACTTACCCTGTGATTACCTCTTCCGAATTAACTCCTATGCAAGAAAACAAATTAGTAGAAGTTCTGAATAGATTAAAGGAAGCGATTGGGTGGTGTATTTCCGATATCAAGGGGATAAGTCCTATCAGGTGTATGCATAAAATAATTCTTGAGGATAATGTTAAACCTGTTAGGCAAGCTCAAAGGTGCTTGAATCCAAACATGCAGGAAGTAGTAAAAAATGAAGTTTTGAAATTGCTAGATGTTGGAGTCATCTACCCGATATCCGACAGCAGGTGGGTTAGTCCTGTGCATGTTGTGCCTAAGAAATCTGGAATAGCGGTGGTTCGTAATGATAAAAATGAATTGGTGCCCACTAGAACAGTGACGGGTTGGAGAATGTGCATTGATTATCGAAAATTAAATGCCGTAACGAAAAAAGATCATTTTCCCCTCCCTTTCATTGATCAAATGTTGGAACGTTTAGCTGGGCATGATTATTATTGTTTTCTAGATGGTCTTTCAGGTTTCTATCAGATTCCCATTGCTCCGGTGGATCAAGAGAAGACCACTTTCACTTGCCCTTTTGGCACTTTTGCCTTTAGGAGGATGCCGTTTGGTCTTTGCAATGCTCCCGCTACTTTTCAAAGGTGCATGCTTTCCATATTCTCTGACTTGTTGGAAAAGTCCATCGAGGTATTCATGGATGATTTTTCTGTGTTTGGAACCACTTTTGATGATTGTTTACATAATTTGACTATTGTGTATTGAGTGTTATCTTACACTTAGTTTGGAAAAGAGTCATTTTATGGTGAAACAAGGTCTTGTTTTGGGTCATGTGGTTTCCAATAAGGGAATGGAGGTTGATAAGTCTAAAGTCGATTTAATTGTTAAATTACCTCCGCCTTCATGTGTAAAAGAAGTTCGAAGCTTTTAAGGGCATGCCGGGTTTTATAGGCATTTCATTAAAGAATTTTCAAAAATTGCCCACCCTTTAAGTAATTTTTTGTGTAAGGATGCTAAATTCGATTTTACCGAGGAATGTTTGGTTGGTTTTAACGCTTTAAAAGAAAAGTTAACTTCCACGCCTATTGTTTTTGCTCCCGACTGGTCTTTACCATTTGAAATTATGTGCGATGCATCCGACTTTACTATTGGTGCCGTTTTGGGGCATAGAGTGAATAAATTTGTCCATGTAATTTATTATGCTATGAAAACACTCGATGAAGCCCAGGCAAATTATACCACCAACAAAAAACAATTTTTAGCCATTGTGTTTTATTTAGACAAGTTTCAATCCTATTTGGTTGGTTCGAAAGTAATTGTGCATATGGATCACCCCGCATTGAAATATTTGTTAAAAAAATCCAATGCCAAGCCAAGATTGATTCGGTGGGTTCTTTTGTTGCAAGAATTTGATTTGGAATTTAAGGATAAGAAGGGTTCGGAAAACGTAGTTTCCGACCATTTATCTAGATTAACCGAGGGAGATAATTTTAAGCTCGATAGCTCTTTGCCAATTGTCGGGACTTTCCCTGACGAACAATTGTTTGATGTAACTAAGACACCTTGGTATGCCGATATTGTTAATTATATTGTTGGTGGTGTTTTACAGCCCGACTTGACCTTTCAAGGGAAGAAGAGGTTTATTTCTATGTGCAGGCATTACTTTTGGGACGACCCCTACTTATTCAAGTTGGGGCCCGATCAAGTATTCCGACGTTGCATCCCGGAAGAAGAGTATGAGAGCATCTTGTCATTTTGTCATGACTTGCACTATGGGGGACATTTTAGCGTGAAGAAAACGGTACACAAAGTTCTTCAATCTGGATTCTATTGGCCGACATTATTTAAGGATGTCTATTCCTATTGCAAGAGTTGCGATCGTTGTCAATGAACGGGGAATATAAGCAAAAGAAATGAGATGCTGTTGACAAATAATCTTTTAGTAGAACTTTTCGATGTTTGGGGAGTGGATTTTATGGGTCCTTTTCCACCTTCCTTTGGCTTTGAATATATTTTAGTTGCTGTGGATTACGTTTCTAAGTGGGTGGAAAAAATTCCGACCCAGACTAACGATGCTAACGTGGTTTGCAATTTCTTTAAGGATGTGATTTTTTGCAGGTTTGGGACGGCGAGAGCTGTGATTAGCGATAGAGGCACACACTTCTACAACAGACAACTTGCTGGGTTGCTCAAGAAGTATAGCGTGACGCATAAGGCTGCGATGGCCCATCCACAAACCTCCGGGAAGTTTAAGTGAGTAATCGACAGATAAAGGCAATACTTGAGAAGACAATGAAGCCGACAAGAAAAGATTGGGCGTTGAAGTTGAATGACGCCTTATGGGCATATCGCACGGCTTACAAAACTCCGATTGGAATGAACCTGTATCATCTCGTTTTTGGGAAGGCATGCCACCTACCTGTTGAGTTAGAACATAAGGCGTATTGGGCTATCAAAGCGCTAAATTTAGATCAAGAAAAGGCTGGGTAAGAACGACTTCTACATTTGAATGAGCTGGAAGAGATGCGATACGAGGCATACGAAAATGCTAAGCTCTACAAGGAACAGACGAAACGGTATCACGGCAAGCATATCATTCGCAAATCTCTCGAACCTGGGATGGACGTCCTACTACATAACTCTCGTCTTAAGCTCATGCTGGGAATATTAGTGTCGCGATGGGGCGAACCTTTCAAAGTCGTTCAAGTATGGCCACACGGAGCGGTAGAACTCCTTGATCCACGGAAGAATGAGCATTTTAAAGTGAACGGACATAGAGTGAAACCATACTTCGGGCGAAGTGAATAAATCAAATGTGTTTGAAGGCACAGAGGTGCATGATGTCGAAAATTGAGTAAGACGGGAAGAAGTCGAGCTAATGACTATAAAAAAGCGCTACTTGGGAGGCAACCTAACTGTTTAGTCAGATTTTCATCTTTTTGTTTTTAGGATTTATTTTCCTTATTCGTTTTTGCTTGTTCTAGACGGACCAGTTCGACTTTAGGTGTTAAAAATGCAGGGAAGCGAGAGCGTAATCAGAAAAAGGCAATTCTGGGCAGGTTGGACAATGTCCGTGTCACAGGACACGGCTGAGTCAACAATATAGTGGGAAATTGCATTTCTTGGCAGGTACGACATGGCTGTGTCACATGACACGGTCGGGTCTTAAGACACTGAATTTTGCATTTCTGGAGGAGTTGGACACGGACCGTGTCACAGGACACGACCGGGTTGGTAAGACAGAACGCTTTTTTAATTTATGAACAGGTACTACACGGCCGTGTCCAAGGACATGGGCCGTGTTAGTCGGGCCTATATAAGGGATGCACGGTCGAGTCCCTCATTCTTTATCTTCCCCAGCAAATTTTTTTCCCCCTCCCGAACCCTAGCGCCGATCTTCCCAAATTTTCTCTTCATTTTCAAAGGAATTTTGTGCAAAATCAAGGGAAGATACAAGAATCATTTACGAAATCATCATTATTCAACCGATTTCTTACTCCAAGCAGTCAAATTGGACGAATCGGGGGCTCGTTTTTAATTTTTTTCTCTGCAATTTCTCCGAATACAAGGTATATTTTTCATGTTTTTGATGATTCTTCTTGACTATGAACATGCTACGATGTTAGAATCACATGTCTTTGATTATCTAGGGTTCATAAATTAAATTGACGGTGATAATTTGGGGATTTTTGATTGTTCTTGATTTTTGATGATTAAATTGCTTGATTGTAAATTCTTGTAGTTAAGGTGACGAATATGAAGAACTCTAGAGGATTCGGATGATAAATTTTACTTGGGGAGTTGTTTTGATCGATAAATGGTTATGTTGGGG
The DNA here is from genome assembly GCA_033398695.1 of Orobanche coerulescens. Taxonomy (NCBI): domain Eukaryota; kingdom Viridiplantae; phylum Streptophyta; class Magnoliopsida; order Lamiales; family Orobanchaceae; genus Orobanche; species Orobanche coerulescens. Next base: position 90,063,559 of record CM065818.1, on the reverse strand, counting down.
ATATACCATAGTTTGTTATAAGTTTAAGGGAGGAATGTCTTATTAGTCCTTGAACAAATAATAAATTGAATTTTTTTTTGCAGAAAATGGCTAGAGGACGTGGACGTGGAAACTCTCAACGAGGAAGGGGTAGGAACGCCAGGGAACAAGAGAAACCGGCACGAATGGCGATCCAAAGGGCTGCCGAAACTCTCGAATCTTATGGAATTGATCTCCCTAAAACACGAAATGCTAGGTGGGAGATGCTGGGCCAGAAAAAAATGCTTCCTACGCGATGGCCCGATGATGAATGTATGACCGCGATGGGCATAAAAGATGATGTCATGAAGTTCCTAGAAAGGGTGAAGTGGGCCTGGATGATGACGCAACACTGGCCAACTTATAGGTGTCTCACCATGGAGTTTCTTGGCACTCTTACAGTTAGAAGAGATCTGGTGACTCGTGAACCGACCGCAATAATATTCCGGCTCAACAATAATGACGAGAGGCTAACCATGGACCAAATGGAAGACATTTATCATACGAGACACGACGGCCATTACCAAATAAACCGGTTCGCATGTGAAACCTATTGGCGAGCTATGGTGGAATACCCAGGGAGCGAGGCACGGTATTACGTTGCAAAATCGTCCAAAGGATCGAATCTTCGCAATCCAATACTCCGATACCTACACAAGGTGATTGCGAATACTATTTATGGCCGAAAGGATATCGGGCCTATTTCACTGCGAGAATTATACATCCTGACCCACATACTCGCTAACACAATTCCAGCCATCGGGGAAATGATAGCCGAATATTATGAGGATGTTGCGATGAAGCCGAAAGCGGAGATATAGATAGGGAGTTTGATTACCCATATCGCACTTCACTATGAGATTTCCTTAGCTCAGAGGACTCCCCTACCAGGAAACAAGCTGCTCTCTATCTCTGTGATGAAAGTTATGAACATCCTGGATTATGAATCACGCACAGTCTTCCTCCAGACCGACAATGACCATTTCCTTCTCCCGAATACACCTCTGACGACCATAAATAGTATTCGGGACATAGGAAATTTACGTATGGCTACAGAAGCACACCGACGTTCGCGGATGGCAGCTAGATTGCCTCCCCCGGGTCACAGCCCTCTTGACCAAAATGTTCGACCTCGGCGCATGATGGATGAAGACATATCCGAGAGGATGGAAGAGGAAGAGGATTATGAAAGAGGCTGGGATGAACAGGAAAAAGTGGAGGATGAATAAGAAGAAGAAGAAGAAAGCCCCAGAGATCGGCCCGAGATGTCAAGGAAGGCCAAAACTAGACATGCCCCCTCGCGTCCAACACTAAGGGAGGAGTTCGTAGCCTTCCAAGAGGAGTTCGTCTCCTTTCAAGTGGAGACTAGACAGAGGCGAGAGGAGGCTATACAGGAGCGGAACGAGATGTTGTCTCTTTTGAGACAAATGCACGAGTGGCATGTCCATCAAGGCCACCTCCCTCCGCCCCACTAGTAAAACTGGTCGTAAGTATTTCTTGACCAATGAAATTCTTTTATTTAAATACTATACCCCCTTCGTGCGTATATTCTTTGATTCAAGTTTGGGGGAGTTTTGGTCAAGAAATACTTCGTTACTTTTATTTTACTTGTTTTTGGATATTATTCTGCTTGTTTGTTTATTTTTGCTTGTTTTTGTCAGCAGACTTATTTTTGGTGTGTTTTTATAAACATTTGGTGTGTTTTGAGCATCTTACAATTTTGATAGAACTCTTTTCTTGGATGCCTCGGGATTTATTTCGTTGTTTTTATATACAAATCGAGGATAATTGGAAGAGGAAAAATTATTGATAATCGAAACGGGTGTAAAATTGAATAAGTAGTTTAATATCTTGGAGGTATGAACGAATCTACTTCTGAGCTTTTGAGCCTTCGTGCATTTTCAAATATGTAAGTTTCATTATCGAGTGTTTCATTCGTGATTTAAGACTCTAAAACTTGCCTTGGTATCTTGTTCAAAACTACTAGTGTATGTGTGCAATTGAGTGAAAATGATTTTAGGCGCCTTTGATCTTAACCCTTCGATTTTGGCCAACCCAACATTTGATTATTCCTTAAATAAACCCAATTGAGCTCATTGTCTATTCCATTGTCAAACCTGTAATATCCGAAATTGCTACTACTGTTGTTTGATATTATTTTATTCGAGTTATATTGTACAGCGTGGAATCTGTACAGTAGGAATAAAATAAATAAAGGACTGAGATGTCAGTATCGGTAAAATTGTCGTATCTGGTCGACAGTTACATTTGAGGATATCGTATCGTTATCGATTTCCGATATAGAGTATATCGTATAAGAATATTATTGGATTCAGTATATGTATTCAGTAAGTGTATATGTGTTTTCGGTATGTCGAGACAGGCGGTAACAGTTGGAAATGGCTAAGTATAACATTATTAGCGCACGCTAATAATCATGAGTAGCGCACGCTATCGTGCAGGATTAGCGCACGCTACGGATATAAGATAACGCACGCTAATACAGTCCGATCGGAAGGAATCTATGCGTGGACCAGGCCACTTTCGGCGCACGTTCTGATAAGTCAACGGATGTTGTAATGTAGTGTTAGCGCACGCTAATGCATGTTGATTAGCGCACGCTAACTATATATCGGTCAACAGGGAATCTTGGCTTTATTGGTTGATTTCGGCTGGTGGGGTCACGAGCATCTTCGTGGTAGGTGTAGACTGTAGCAAGTCAACTGGTATTAGCGCACGCTAAGGTAAATGACTTGCGTACGCTAGGTAGGATGTTTTACGTACGTTAATGCATGGGCATTACTTACTTATGCTATTTTACGAAGCAAGGCGAGCCTCGGGCTGATAGCGCACGCTAACAAAGTCGATTAGCGCACGCTAAGGCGGTAGCGCACGCTAAACATGAGATGTTAGCGCACGCTAATAATGAATATTATAAAAAGGGACAGAAGGGTGTTATGAAGCATTTCATCCATTCCTTCCTTGCAACCGAGAGAGAGAGTTTTTAGAAAGAGGTTTGAGGTCTCAAACACTGAGAGATGGTGATCTTTAACAAGATTAAGATGGAGAGCATGGATTCAAGCCTTGTCCTTCAAGTTGTTCATGATTCTTTGGATGGAGTTCTAATGTTCTTCTTTTTGGTTCATCTAAACCGTAATCTTCGTATTCCTTCGTTAGTGGTTCATTTTTCTTGGATGATTTCATGCAAGGAGCATGTTGATAATCATATGATGATGTTATATGAGATTCAATGGAATTTTGATAAGAGTTTCGGATGTTAGTTAAGATTCTTCATACCATAAGGATGTTGATTCATTTAACCCGATCTAAGAAGGATTTCAATCTTGGTAATTATATTGGTCGATTTAGATGAGATGAATCATGATACTAGGTTGAATTCCAGATTTAGCATGATATGATCCTTGTTATCGAGTCGGTTTGATTATTGAGGTTGTTATTGATATATGGACATTGACATGATCATTGTGATAATTATGGGGTCGTTTATCTTCAAGAGATATGGGGATTTATGTCTCCCTTCATTCGGATTCGTAGTCGCAAGATGTGAGTCGATGTTTGGAATGCATGCCACTGTACAGCATTAGCGCACGCTAAGCTTACTGGCTAGCGCACGCTAACGGGACAACTTAGCGCACGCTACGTTATGCGTTTAACGTGCGCTAAGTAGGCAGACAGTGCAGTATTTTTGTGTTTTGATTATGAATTCGTGATGGTTTGACTTGGTTGGTTCTGACTGTGTTTATTCGAGGTTGTATTGAACCGTTGAGTTCGATTGGATAGTTTGTCAGTTGTTGATTGTTATCGGATATGTGTTATTTGATTTCTTCGATAGGTTGAGATTGTTGATCGGTGATTATAACCGGATATTGCGGTCGCGTTCGAGTATGTCCATTGTATTGCTTTTGATCGGGGCTGAGGAGCTCGTAGACAAAGGCAATGTGTTCGACAACAGCTTCGTGGTACCGGTATCGAGGCAAGTTATTACTTGCTCAGTTATAATATTTAATGAATGGTTTCAGTTTCATTTCGTTTATAATGCATATAGCGATGATTATTATTGTGAACTCTGGGTATTCAGATCGCATATCGTTCTTTCGATTCTGGGAGATAAATCATAATGTATATGCTTATCTCAGTTATTGGTATGTTCGAGTATCAAGGTTACATTATGGTAAAGACGAGGATATGAGTATCTATAGTTCATTGTTCGTATGGATCGCCGAGCATTGAGGATAATCGTCGGTGATGATTGGACATCGAGATTTCTCCCGAAGGACTCGGGGCAAGTATTCCATATTGATTATGGTTTAATGTTATTTATTTTGGTCTCGTACACTTTCTTTCATTTTGTTGAACATGAAGTCGTCCTAGTAAATTTTCATGTTGTCGTGCATGTTATGTTGTTCATGTTGATGAACGTGTTGATTTGCATATGTGTATGCATATTGTGTTGTTTATGTTGTGTAAATAATCCGATGGGATTATGAGGATCTATGCTGAGGGCGCTGGATCGAATGTCCATCATGCGTTGGTTCGACGGGATCATCATGAGGATCTATGCCGAGGCTGGATCGTTGGACAGGTTTTCCACCATGCGTTGGTTCGACGGGATCATCATGGGGATCTATGCTGAGGGCGCTGGATCGTTGGATTACCAGTATTGTGTTAATGGAATCTTGTGAATTCGCATCATTGATTGTATCATATGTTGTTGTTCATATGTGTATTGTTAGTTATCCACCTTATGTTGATCTGATAGGATCAACAAAGGGATCTATGCTGAGGGCGCTGGATCGTCGGATTTCCATTGAGTATACATGATTGATATTGCTGTGATCATATTGACGTGGTCATATGAGTATGCATTTGTAGGTCTTGTGTTAGACCGTGTCCGTATTGCATTGATCCGATCTCGGATTAGATCGATATGATTGTCGTGGCACTTCATATCTCGAGGTATGTTCCGTATTTCCTTGGTATTTGTCTTTGATGGAAAATCGGTTATCGTCTTGGGATTTGATGATGTTATTCGATGGATCGTATTGGTCGGTAATGGTATATTTCCGTATCGTGAGTTGGTGATGACAGCTTTGAGAATCTTGAGTATTGTTTGAGGTACAATACGATATTATGTTCGAGTTTATTGGTTAATCGAGTACGGGATGTGAAATGTGATAATGGTTATTCGATGAGAATTTCTTGAGTAAGCAAAGTCATGGCGGTAAGATTACGTTGGTCGTATTCTTATGTTGTATTCTCATTGGTATGTTATTATTAATGTGATGTGAGCTTATCATTGTTGGATATTATGGCCGACCCGTCGTGGATTTCTTTTTAGGTTCTCGAGTATCGAGCTTGTAGCGGTCGTGAAGAGATGAGCTTCCTGAGGATACCGGCTAGGACATGTTGTGTGCATTGAGTTTTTGATTGGTTCTCGTATTCATTGCTAGAGTATCCTTATGGTTGGTCTTTTTCCGCTGCGTGAGTATTTTGAAATGACCTTTTGGTATCTGGTAACTGAGGTTGCTTTGGAAGTCGTTTTCTAAACTTTTGAGTGTCGGCTGTTTGGCCTCGCGATTTCAAATGAGTTTTTACGACGGTTTTTGATAAATGGATTTTATAAGTCTTTGTGAATTTTTAAAGATAGTACCGTCGTTGGCCTCTTGGGCATTTGTAAATGTTTGCGAAAATTTCTTTTAGCCTTGTGGGTTCCATCTCGGGGCCCACGGCGCTGTAATATTTCCGGTTAAATCTGGGGGTGTTACAGAATATGGTATCAGAGCTTAGGTTGAGAAAACCTAGGCATTTGGGTCGAGTTGGGTCGTGTTTTCGTTGCCTCATTCGAGTTGTCAATTGACAAATATTGGAGCCGTGAGTTTTTGTTGTTCACTCGGGCTTATGGGTTATGCGATTTGCCAGTGTAGTATTGGGGTTGTTATAAACTTTTCCAAACGGTGTTAAACGAGATTCTCTGGAATGAGATGTATTGTGTTCTTGAGTCGAACTGACTTGGCAAAACGTGTTTTTTGAAAATATCCGTGTTGAGTATTTTCTAGAGTCGAGACATGTGCCAGTATCACGGGAAATCGTCGGCTTCACGATATGTAAGTATTTGGATTTTTGAATTTCATTGAGATTTATTGCCGTTCTAAGTTGATACGTTTTGAGATTCAGCAGATATCATGCGTTACAGTATAAGGTAACAAAATTGGGACATGATTGATGAATGGAGAAACTATGATTTTGAAAATCAGTATGTCGATTAAATTTTGGAACGGAATTGTGCATTGGGAGAAATATTGTGGATTGTTCAGGAGAACATGTAGTCATGTTAATTCATTTTATGATATATAAACCGCTTTTGAATATTTGAAAATGATACTCTTCAAAATGAATGTCTTACGGACGTTTTACGGAAAATGATTTTGGGCCGAGACCCAATCGATTTTGAAATGGTTTTATAACTCAGGACTTGGGGTCCGAAAAGAGTTTTCTACTTTTTAAACTTCTTGTAATGTGGAATGAGATACGGGCTGAGACCCTAACGTTTCAAAAGACCTTCCTGTTTTCTAAAACTCCCGAGATTTGTAAAATACTTTACCAATCGTTGACCTATGTTATTTCCGCCTTTCGAGGCTCTGTTTACTTGTTCAAATGGAACCTCTCGGGAAGTCTTTCGCCGTGTTTGATTTGCTTGATTTGTTTCAACGTTTTGTCATATCATATTTGAGGTGATCCAGGATGGGTAAATGGTTGACGATACGAGTCATGTGTGGAAAAGGAGTTTTTATTGGAGTCTATATATTGAGGTTTTGGAACTCGATCGTGTGGTCTTCCCGATGGAATATCGGTGGATATTGGTTACAAGCTGAACTGATATATAGGAGTATGGATATGGACAAGCATTTGCATAAATTTCATTTTATTTAATCGTGTCTATTTGAAAAGAATTTTTATCGAGAACTTGGCACCAGCGAGCTGATTTAATTTTTAAAATTGATTTCGTGGTCTTACGAAAATTTATGTTTTGAGTTTTCAAACTCTTGAAAGAACTTTCGAAAATTGTCTTCGTGACAAGAATATATGATTTCAAACTGGTATTGAAAATGTGATTGATGTACATACGCATTTAGTGCATCGGGCATATCATATCGATGGTACAAGGAAAAGAGGTTCGAACGTTAGTATGGTAGTTTGGTTATCCAGAGATGATCGGTTGATTTATCGGATAAGAGAAAAAATACTGCGTGTAGCAGGTTCGGGTACATCATGTAATTCTGGAACTATGGGTTTTATGAAACCGGGACATATGTGCTATGTGATTCCATTGGTACGGTAGTAGCGCAATTTTACCATAGTGATCTTTGAATGATTTCTTTGTAAGTGTAAATTTGGGGATGGTGACCCCATGCTGGTTGTTTTGGATATTGAGTGGTCGTTCCCACTCCTTGTATGAATTGGTATGTTCGTCGATTTGCGATTCGTTGTTCGTACGCCGAGGGGTATGCTCACCAGTCGGGTATGTTTATTGAGATACACTGTATGTGATTGGTGTGTCATTTTGAGAATGTTATTATTTCGTATATCTGTTTCTGTGGTTCTGTGTTGATCGTGTTGGAGTTTATCGTGTGAAGGTATTCTCGATTTTCGTTGATCATTCGTTGGTAATATTGGAGTTTATCACGTTGATGATATTCTCGATTGTGTTTTGACCTCTGGTTGGTCATATTGGAATTTATCATGTCGATGATAAATTCGGTTGATTGTTGATCATTATTGGTGATCATCTGAGCGTTCGGATTTTTGTTGATGTTTCGGGATTTGTGTCGTTGTTTTGGGCAGTTGTTTCGTAGATGTATTGTATATTATTCGTCTTATCGGAATTGGGACTTGAATATGTAATCAGGCAGACAGGATTTGATTCGGGCAGATTGTTTCATCCGAAGATGATCTATTTTGTTGAGACTCAGGGAATTGTGATCGTAAGCGTATTGAGACTGTACAGTGAGACCGCTTGCTAGTATTTCAGGAGATCGTCGACCTGCGTATTTGTAAGTATGCTCTTTTGGTTATTCAGTGATGACGATAATTGATCGTTGTCGTGATGGTTTTGGGGATATTTTGGGTTGGAAGGTATGTTTGTTTGTTTTATGACGGATTGCAAGTTTCGAGGACGAAACTTATTTTAAGTGGTGTAGAATGTAATATCCGGAATTTCTACTACTGTTGTTTGATATTATTTTATTCGAGTTATATTGTTCAATGGAATGCATAAGAGGAATAAAATAAATAAAGGACCGAGATGTCAAGATCGGTAAAATTGTCGTATTCCGGTCGAGCGCTACATTTGAGGATATCGTATCGTGTTATCGATTTCCGATATAGAGTATATCGTATAAGAATATTATCGATTCGGATATGTATTCGGTAAGTGTATATGTGTTTTCGGTATGTCGAGACAAAGCGTAACAGCTGGAAATGGCTAAGTATAACATTATTAGCGCACGCTAATAATCATGAGTAGCGCACGCTATCGCAGCGTGATTAGCGCACGCTACGGATATAAGATAACGCACGCTAATACAAATCCGATCGGAAGGAATCTATGCGTGACCGTGCCACTTTCGGCGCACGTTCGATAAGTCAACGGATGTTGTAATGTAGTGTTAGCGCACGCTAATGCATGTTGATTAGCGCACGCTAACTATATATCGGCCAACAGGAATCTTGGCATTATTGGTTGATTTCGGCTGGTGGGGTCACGAGCATCTTCGTGGTAGGTGTAGACTGTAGCAAGTCAACTGGTATTAGCGCACGCTAAGGTAAATGACTTGCGTACGCTAGGCAGGATGTTTTACGTACGTTAATGCATGGGCATTACGTACGTAAGCTAGTTTACGAAGCAAGGCGGTAGCCTCTGGAGCTGATAGCGCACGCTAACAAAGTCAGTTAGCGCACGCTAAGGCGGTAGCGCACGCTAAACATGAGATGTTAGCGCACGCTAATAATGAATATTATAAAAAGGGACAGAAGGGTGTTATGAAGCATTTCGTCCATTCCTTCCTTGCAACCTAGAGAGAGAGTTTTTAGAAAGAGGTTTGAGGTCTCAAACACTGAGAGATGGTGATCTTTAACAAGATTAAGATGGAGAGCATGGATTCAAGCCTTGTCCTTCAAGTTGTTCATGATTCTTTGGATGGAGTTCTAATGTTCTTCTTTTTGGTTCATCTAAACCAGGGTAATCTTCGTATTCCTTCGTTAGTGGTTCATTTTTCTTGGATGATTTCATGCAAGGAGCATGTTGGATAATCATATGATGATGTTATATGAGATTCAATGGAATTTTGATAAGAGTTTCGGATGTTAGTTAAGATTCTTCATACCATAAGGATGTTGATTCATTTAACCCGATCTAAGAAGGATTTCGAATCTTGGTAATTATATTGGTCGATTTAGATGAGATGAATCATGATACTAGGTTGAATTCATTTAGCATGATATGATCCTTGTTATCGAGTCGGTTTGATTATTGAGGTTGTTATTGATATATGGACATTGACATGATCATTGTGATAATTATGGGGTCGTTTATCTTCAAGAGATATGGGGATTTATGTCTCCCTTCATTCGGATTCGTAGTCGCAAGATGTGAGTCGATTTTTGGAATGCATGCCACAGACGGCATTAGCGCACGCTAAGCTTACCGCTAGCACGCTAACGGGACAACTTAGCGCACGCCACGTTATGCGCTTAACGTGCGCTAAGTAGGCGATAAAGGCGATATTTTTGTGTTTTGATTATGAATTCGTGATGGTTTGACTTGGTTGGTTCTGACTGTGTTTATTCGAGGTTGTGTTGAACCGTTGAGTTCGATTGGATAGTTTGTCAGTTGTTGATTGTTATCGGATATGTGTTATTTGATTTCTTCGATAGGTTGAGATTGTTGATCGGTGATTATAACCGGATATTGCGGTCGCTCGAGTATGTCCATTGTATTGCTTTTGATCGGGCCGAGGAGCTCGTAGACAAAGGCAATGTGTTCGACAAGACTTCGTGGTACGTATCGAGGCGTTATTACTTGCTCGGTTATAATATTTAATGAATGGTTTCATTTCATTTCGTTTATAATGCATATAGCGATGATTATTATTGTGAACTCGGGGTATTCGGATCGCATATCGTTCTTTCGATTCGGGAGATAAATCATAATGTATATGCTTATCTCAGTTATTGGTATGTTCGAGTATCAAGGTTACATTATGGTAAAGACGAGGATATGAGTATCTATAGTTCATTGTTCGTATGGATCGCCGAGCATTGAGGATAATCGTCGGTGATGATTGGACATCGAGATTTCTCCCGAAGGACTCGGGGCAAGTATTCCATATTGATTATGGTTTAATGTTATTTATTTTGGTCTCGTACACTTTCTTTCATTTTGTTGAACATGAAGTCGTCCTAGTAAATTTTCATGTTGTCGTGCATGTTATGTTGTTCATGTTGATGAACGTGTTGATTTGCATATGTGTATGCATATTGTGTTGTTTATGTTGTGTAAATAATCCGATGGGATTATGAGGATCTATGCTGAGGGCGCTGGATCGAATGTCCATCATGCGTTGGTTCGACGGGATCATCATGAGGATCTATGCTGAGGGCGCTGGATCGTTGGACAGGTTTTCCACCATGCGTTGGTTCGACGGGATCATCATGGGGATCTATGCTGAGGGCGCTGGATCGTTGGATTACCAGAATTGTGTTGATGGAATCTTGTGAATTCGCATCATTGATTGTATCATATGTTGTTGTTCATATGTGTATTGTTAGTTATCCACCTTATGTTGATCTGATAGGATCAACAAAGGGATCTATGATGAGGGCGCTGGATCGTCGGATTTCCATTGAGTATACATGATTGATATTGCTGTGATCATATTGACGTGGTCATATGAGTATGCATTTGTAGGTCTTGTGTTAGGACCGTGTCCGTATTGCATTGATCTGATCTCGGATTAGACTGATATGATTGTCGTGGCACTTCATATCTCGAGGTATGTTCCGTATTTCCTTGGTATTTGTCTTTGATGGAAAATCGGTTATCGTCTTGGGATTTGATGATGTTATTCGATGGATCGTATTGGTCGGTAATGGTATATTTCCGTATCGTGAGTTGGTGATGACAGTTTGAGAATCTTGAGTATTGTTTGAGGTACAATACAGATATTATGTTCGAGTTTATTGGTTAATCGAGTACAGGATGTGAAATGTGATAATGGTTATTCTGATGAGAATTTCTTGAGTAAGCAAAGTCATGGCGGTAAGATTACGTTGGTCGTATTCTTATGTTGTATTCTCATTGGTATGTTATTATTAATGTGATGTGACAGTTATCATTGTTGGATATTATGGCTGACCCCGTCGTGGGATTTCTTTTTAGGTTCTCGGAGTATCGAGCTTGTAGCGGTCGTGAAGAGATGAGCTTCCCGGAGGATACTGGCTAGGACATGTTGTGTGCATTGAGTTTTTTGATTGGTTCTCGTATTCCGCTGCTAGAGTATCCTTATGGTTGGTCTTTTTCCGCTGCGTGAGTATTTTGAAATGACCTTTTGGTATCTGGTAACTGAGGTTGCTTTGGAAGTCGTTTTCTAAACTTTTGAGTGTCGGCTGTTTGGCCTCGCGATTTCAAATGAGTTTTTACGACGGTTTTTGATAAATGGATTTTATAAGTCTTTGTGAATTTTTAAAGATAGTACCGTCGTTGGCCTCTTGGGCATTTGTAAATGTTTGCGAAAATTTCTTTTAGCCTTGTGGGTTCCATCTCGGGGCCCACGGCGCTGTAATATTTCCGGTTAAATCTGGGGGTGTTACAAAACCACATATCGATCTTTCCATTGCTATAATCATTTGACCCATACTTGAGTGATTAGAAATTATTTTTGACGAGGATACAAATATTGTGGTGACATTGGGTGATATACATATTGTTGGGAGTGTTGAAATGGGGAAAATAATAACTCTGATATTTTTGGAAACTTAGTAACCGGGTGTATTCATGTGACCCATGTTTACATTCGCGTAAAACAGTTACCTTAGATATGAGTATGCTTGGAAGCCGTTGTGTATGTTTGGATCCTAGTAACCATGTGTATTCATGTGACCCATCATTTACATTCGCGTAAAACAGATCTTAAAAACAACCCCTCCAAAAAAAAATCGGAGCAATAAGGAGGGCTTAAGGCTGCGTTTCTCACTTTCAAAAGTGCTTGTTGCAAGTGTTACATAATTAAGGGGTTGAAAGAAGCAAACATCAAAAATCTTGAGCTTCTAAGCGATTATGGTGATTTAGTTCTAAATTGCTCAAGTCAAGTTACTTTAGCCATATTTATCCCACCCCGACCTAAGCCTACATTACAGCCGAGTAAAGTCCTTTTTGATTCACAATTTTGCATACACAAAACAGTGGTAGAGATGTAGACGATTAGCAAGCCTATGGGGTTCCTTATTTCATTGAATGAGTTCCGAGCATATACTTATCCCTATATCACTTTGAGAGTGAGTGAATACACTTGACCGGTGAGGTTTATATTCGCCAAGTATTGACTATGATGTTAAGGAAGCACCCCGGAGATTTGAAAACTTTGAAGAACTCAACTTATTTTACTTGAAGCGTATTGATGAAATTTTCGAAAAGGTCCTTTGAGGTATGTTGAGAGTGGAGTTCCCTTTATGAGTGGTTATTTTAAAGTGCATTGCTCGGGACGATCAAAGTTTAAGTTTGTGGGGATTTGATGAGTTGATTCTTGATTGACTCGTTCTCTTCTATTTAGTCGTGTTTTTGTTCTCTTTTATGCCTGGTATGTTTTTTTTTAATTTATCGGTAGCCGAGCGAAGATTGTGGTGAAATATGCGCTTTAATAGCCAATATTGGAGTTTATGATGATATAGAGCAAAAACAGGGCCTAAAATAATAAAAGGTTGAAGCAATATCAGTCGTATTTTCTAAATTCCAGAATCATCACTCCGAATTGTGATGTGTTCTCCTTTTATATAAATTCCACGTGAAATTAGCTTCAAAACGGTGTATTGATACAAGAACGAAGGATCAAGCCAAAAAAGACCAAAAACCGGAAAAGGCAACTCGACCGTGTCATCGAGGCAGTACGATTTTCACATTCCGGAAGAGTACAACACAGTCGTGTCACAGGACACGGCCGAGGCACGATCCAGTCGAATTTTACTTTGTGAAGGAGTACAACACGGGCAATGTCATATGACACGGCCGGGTCCAATGGACAGAGCACTTTGCATTTTCCAGGATAGTTCGACACGGGCCGGGTCACCTGACACGGGCCGTGTCATTTTTCGGTGCAAGTCCATTTCTTTGACATTTTACACGATTTGGATCGATTTTTTTGGCACTTTTGGCTTTATAAAAAGGTGTTGTAGACCCTTAGGATGGATATTCTGATCTTGGTGAGATATTGTGTGGGAAAAACACAAGATTTAGGGAGAGAAACACCAAAATAGGGAGAAAAGAGAGATTTTTCATCATCTTCTTTGTATGTTCATCTTGAAGAAAAATAAATTTGTGAGTGAATATTATTCCTTGTATTATTTTGTTGTGAGTTCTTGAAGGAAGATCATCAAACCTTCATTGGGAATTCAATTTCGACTTTTACAAGGGAAGTTTCTACCATGTTTTGTTTTACAATTTCCATTATTATTGTTGAAATAATCATGAGTAGCTAATCATTTCATATGGGTTTTTAGATTGAGCCACACACATGTTATCGATTGTTAGTTCCTATTGATTTTTTGGGTAGAGTTTGGGATTGTTTCTCTTTGTTTGTTCTTCGTATAAGAACTTTTGATTTAGATCATCAAACCTATTTCATAGTTGTTATTATTATAAAATCGAGGGTTTTTGTCGTTGTTCGCCATCAAACGACCCAATAGAAGTGATTGTGAATGTTCTAAACCTTTTTACACGAGCTTTTAGCGAATTACCTCATCAAAGGTATTTGCTAGTCGATTGTTAGTAGAGATTCGTCCCCATCAAAGGAGTGTCTCTTATTTTCGATAAGAACAATCGTGATTTTTAGGATTACCGCCATAAAACAGATTTCTTTTAATCGTGAGCAATCGATAATTCCAAACCTTAATTCTTTGTGTATCGGAACTAATAATTGATTATGTGTTGGTGATTCTAAACTCCCATATCATTATCATAATTGTAATCTCTCAATTATCCCCTTTAACTCAGTGTTATTAACGTTTCGTTTATTTTTTGGCGTTGTGATTGTTAACCTATTGAATCTTTGATGTATTTTACTTTATTTTACTTTTGTCAATTCGACTATTTGCCAAACATAATCGAACTTCAAACCATTTCCAACTCCTTGTGAGATCGACCTCGGAGTTACTTGTTGCTACCTACAAAATCGATTCGTACACTCGCGAGTATTTAATTTGTTAATCAATCATCGACTAGCGTGGACGACCTGTCCAATAGTACGTATTCACTCGTACATTGCATCGAGATTTCTTTATTCTCTGACATCAACAAAGTTTCGGACGCGTCCGTCGATTGTTTCATTGTTGATTCGAGGACATATCCATAGTTAGAGATAATCTCGTGTGACAGAGTCACTGTGTCGATAATGAGAGGATTTTGTGCCTCAGTTCCTCTTCTCTTTCGAGGTTTGGTATTCTTTCTACCCAGTAGCCTCCTCTCTTTTGAGGAGGGATAAGAGCAGCCGAAGCAGCCGTCCCACCACTAGGGTTGATGCCGGGGGCATCATTCCTTTGGGAGGCTGAACCTTGCCCTATAACTGGGACTTCTAACCTTGCAGGAACATTCGCAGTGGGAATGGTAGATCTTGTCACTTTCGCAGTATCAGTAAAGCTGTTGGGCATCGAATTCGCAATTTTCTGAAGACTGGGAATATGTTGCACTTCTAGCTCGGATTGAGCCGTGTGGGGATCTTGAAGAGGCAAAGATGTAGCACACAAGACAATTTTCTGGCGTTCAACTAGAATCGTTCGATTTCTTTCATCAAAGTAACAGTCTGCAAATCTTGCAGTAAATAGATCTCCTGTCAAAGGTTCCAAATAGCGGATAATTTTAGGCAATTCATAGCCAACGTATATACCTAATAGTCTTTGCGGACCCATTTTAGTACGTTGTGGAGGCGTAATTGGCACATAGACTGCACAACCAAAAATGCGTAAGTGTGAAATATCAGGCTCATATCTAGTTACCAACTGGTATGCACTAAATGGTTGATTGACAGTGGGTCAAAAGCGAATAAGTATAGCCACATGCAAAATTTTATAACCCCAGGCAGAAATCGGCAAGTTGGTGCGCAATATCAATGCTCGGGCGATAAACTGTAACCGCTTAATCATAGCCTCAGCAAGGCCATTCTGCGAATGAAAATGGGGGACGGGATATTCAACTTCAATCCCAATCGACATGCAATAGTCGTCAAAGGATTTTGACGTAAACTCACCAGCATTGTCCAATCTTAATGACGAGATTAGAAAGTCGGGGTGGTTATCCCGTAACTTGATGATTTGTGCTAGGAGTTTAGAAAATGCAGCATTTCTTACGGATAGCAGAGCGGCGTGTGACCATCACGTCGATGCATCAACCAGAACCATAAAGTATCTGAATGGTCCGCACTCTGGTTGAATAAGTCCACAAATGTCCCCTTAAATTCTTTGTAAGAAGCGATTATTTTGTGTTGAGTCTTTAGCAAAGGACGGAGAAGGTATCAACTTTGCTAGTGAACAGGCTTTACAAAACGATTTATGGGCATTGGAAATTGCCACGGAAGCCTCGGGATTTACGAAAGATGCACCGTCAACCTTGTCAGGGCATGCGATCTTTAATCCCGGTGATGCGGTATTAGACTCACTCACATCAATGCCGATATCGAGTGGTGCTTCCAATTGTTTTCTGGACTTGAAAAACGGATGACCGTATGAGTTTTTCAAAATGCGAATCATCATATCGCGTCCAGGGTGACCGAGTCGGTCATGCCATAGTTGGTATGCTTTGGAATCACAAAGTTCGTGACTCACAGTGTAGGATTCAATAACCCTTATTGTAGTCTGGTATAAACCACTACTTAGAATCATAAGTTTCTTGAGAACGCAGCGTCTTCCGCATTCTGCCAGAGTAACACACAAAAATTCTATTCCCATTCACACATATCAAGGTGATAACCGTTGGCACGGATGTCCCTAGAACTTAGCAAGGTTCGGTTTGCTCTTGGGGATCGTGACATTAATATGCATACCATTAGGTAGCAATAAATGAGCAGGTCCCCTCCCTTGAATTACTTGGGAGGAACCAATCATTGTTGTCATTGAGGATATATATGGCACAATATCCTTAAATAATTGCCTATTCCGAAGAATAGTGTTGGTTGTTCCACTATCAGCAAGGCACTCAATTTCGCCACGAGACATTTACAATAAGACATGAAACTCGATTAGTATTGTGATGAAAGACATAGCGAAAACTCATCAACTTCGAGTTTGGGGAAATTCGGCCAAGTTGGTTAGGATCAAGGTTTAGCACAATCGCTGGAAATAATTTCCGCATAGCTTGACCTTTGTTTACTAAAACAGCAATAGATCCTTCGTTAAGAAGTCTATGGACGAACGGTCAGTTGTTCTAGAAACTAGACTTTCGTATCTTTCTGTCCATAAGTCATGCACTTTCTGGATCATTAAACTCAGATCACAGTGCTCGTTTCGAGTTGCTATTTTGGTATTTCCCTATTGTTGAGTGATAGAGCAAGGTTGAAACCTTTTTCAAAGGTATTATTGTTGATACAATACTATGGAAATATGTCAATAGGAGCGTTTAAACATTTTAAAACGCATTGGGGTGTTCGATTTATATCTCGACTAATAATCCTTTCGGTAACTCCAACTTGGTAGACTTGCAGAGAAAGTGTCGGTACAACTAAGGCTGTTTAAAAACCACTGATTCCGTTTGAACTTTCAAAGCATAAACAAATACCAGGGAGGATGCGCCTAGTCTTGATCAAAAGTTTTGATGAAAATCCACCAATATATCAAATTAACCAAGCAATTCTTTACTGCGCAATTATTTTGTGATAAACCAAACATGCTTTTGAAGGGAAAAATAAAATTCGTTTTTGCACAATCACAGCAATTTAAAGAATTTTATTCATCATGGCCAACTTTATTACATTCATAGAAAATCCCAAAGTAGTTCTCGGAAGAAAACTAAAGACAAGACAAAACATAACCAAAGCAAATAACTAGTCAATACTACAATGATCTAGTCAAAGTCAGCAACATCCAAATGTTGGTCTTCGTCCGCAATGGTAAAAGGAGGGATCTCAATATGGTTCGCCTCCGTATTCTCATTATCTTCCTCCATGTAATTTGACTCTTGAGTCATGTACTGTTTATAGTGCTTGTAGTAGGCTTGGATATTCTTTGGCGCCTTGCAACTGCGGTAAGTATGCTTCTTTGAGCCGCAAGTATAGCAATTCTGGCCTTCCTTTGGAGTGGTTCCAATCCTGGCGGCAGGAGGCGGTTCACATGGTTGGGCTCCACTAGGACCCGTGGCCGAGCCACCTTGCCTAATCTACACATTGGAACGATGACCTCGTCTTTTCCCTCGCTTGCTCGAGTCATGTACCTGTGGTGCTTGCAAAAACTGAGTAGCGTCGCCTTTTCTATTTTGTCGTGGTGTCTTCCTGTGGGTAGCCTGATTCACTTCCGGAATCAGCTTCATACCAGCTGGGCGCGCATTGCTATTGAGAATAATCTCATGGTGCCTTTCTTTTTTTGCGAGGTGGGAGATAAGGTCACTAAAATTTTTAATTCTACCTTCCTCATAGGCAACGCGCAGCTGATGAGAAATCACACTTGCTCCCACGGGAAACGTGTTAAGAGTCTTCTCGATCAAGTCTTGATCAGACTTCTTGACACCACAAAAACCAAGATCAGCGCGAAGATCAAGGATGGCTTGGTTATAGGCCTCCACATTCGCATAATCTAAAAACCGGATTCGCTCAGACTGAAGTTGCAATTCGGGGAAGCGCTGATCATGCACATTATTAAATCGTTGTTCGAGTGTATCCCATAGTTCTTTGGGGGTTTGCAAATTCATGTAACCCCTTTTCAACAACGGATTTATATGTCTATGCAAATACATCAGTGCATTAGCCTTGGTTTCCTCGCTCGGTTCTTGAGCAGTAGGCTCATTAGAGGGAAAGATGGTGGTGGTAAATATCTTACCGACGAAACCCAAGCGAACATCTGAGACCCACCTATGGTACTCCTTACCAGCATGGTAGGGGATGTCGAACTCCGGATGATCATTGGAGCTTTGTGTCATCTACAAGATATAAACAAGAGGAAGTTAGTCTTGTTGGATTTTCAGTGACAATGTAAACGGTCACAATCGATGCTTAGCATGTAACATAACCGTTACTCGATGTACTTCCCTTAATTGTTGTTTATTAAAGTCTATAAGAACGGCGATATCAAATCACACCTAGATACGTGGTGTACGAAACAACCACAAGTATCGACTTTTAACAATTCCGTGACTCCCCAGGACCGTCACACAGTTTTCTTCGACACGCAGAGATGCCGACTTCTCTCGCGGTCTATTCCACTGTAAAATAGCGTGTGAGATAAAGAACCCAATAACCGGTGTCCCCAAATGAAAAATTCCCAAAACAGAGAATTGAATAGGGACAAGTTCAGATAATTACCTCGATTATAAAATTAGGCACGTGATATGGATGAATTTGTGGTGTGCTTCGATCTACCGATTGGTACTCGATGCGACGACGTGAAACCGGGAGCCTAATTTTGGCAGTTTCAGAAAATAAATTAAGTCGATGTTTGTGTCTTTGGTCTGAGATTCTGAACTGGGTCGGACTGACTGGGTTGGATCGGGCCGTGGCTTTCGGCATCGGACGACTGGGCTGGAGTTTGTCAGATTGCGGCTGGGCTGGGTCGGCAGGCACCGAACGACTAGGCTAGAGCTGGTCGGATCGTGGCCGGATCGGCAGTGCCGGACGATTATTTAGGCCGAGTGGGATCGCGGCTGGATCGGCAGGCACCGGACGGAATCTGGTCGGCAAAAGTGAGTTGCGGTCGTGGCTGGACTAGATCGGCAGGTACCGGACATGATCGGTGGGTACCGGTCGGGTGCAGTCGGGGGCTAGATCGATTGACAGTACGGATGTAATCGGCAGTACCGGATAGGTCCGTCGACTTGGACGAGATCGGCAGGTACCGGACGGGATCGGCAAGTACCGGACGGAATCGGCAGGTACCGGATAGGGTCTGGTTAGTACCGGATGGGATCGACAGGTACCGGACGGAATCGGCGGGTACCGAACAGGGTCTGGTCGGTATCGGGCGGGATCTGGCCGTGGCTGGATTAGGTCGATCGTGTTCCGACAGGGATCGGCTGTGATCGGCGGTGATCGGATGTGGTCGATCTGGGTCGATCGGTGTTCCGACGCGGATCGGCTGTGATCGGCGGTGATCGGATGTGGTCGATCGGTGTTGGGGATCGGCTGTGATCGGCGGTGATCGGATGTGGTCGACCGGTGTTCCGACGGGGATCGGCTGTGATCGGCGGTGATCAATAGTGGTCCAGCGGTGGTCGGCTAGGGTTTAGGGGCCGATTTTTTTTGAGCTACGTGCTGATAACGTATTTCAGGAGAAAGTGAAGGACTGTAAATACGAGTCAATCAATTATATTCATAACAATGATAGAGGGGCCTTTATATAGGCATTGCAATGAGAGTCCATCCATACATAGGATTCCTAGATAAGGTAAGACATCTAATAGGATCCTACTACCTCTAGAAGGATTTAAAATCTTCCTTCTTTGTATCCCCCTACAACCAGTATTAGGTAAGACACCAATAAGGGAAGGATATCCCGGAACAATATATATATATAATAACTATTATTCAATAAAATTAAACGGCTTATCTGATCAATTTAATAACAGGCCAAAATAGTACAGGCTAAATTGTATTTTGCAATAAAAATAAAGCTATTTATTCGCCAACTTAATAATTAGATAAATTAAATTGGTAGTACAAAATAATTATGAGTGGTAAAATTCCTATTGATTTTAAGTTATTATTAATAAAATGGCCAAATTAAATTAGATGTCAATAAATTGGACAAATTAAATTTCACAACAATAATTAAACTACATTCGACCACCTTAACAATTAAACAAATTAAATTCGTAGTACAAAACAATTATGAATGATAAAATTCACATCGATAATTAATTATTTAAGTTATTCAAAACAATGGAGTCTAACTCAAAACTGACGTGTGATTCAAATTAATAGACATCAATAAATTGACTAAAATAAATACTGAATCAATAGTAAAATTAATTATTTGGTCAACTCAAATAATATGACAAATTACACTTAGTAAAAATATAACTATTTATTTGGCCAAATCAATAATTGGCCAAATGAATAAGTGGTCAAATTAATTGGTGGTACAAAATAATTATGGGTGATAAAATAGCCATAGATTCTAAGTCATTTATTTATTTCCCAATTGATGTAGTTTCGTTTAAAATCAATCTGGGATAGAAGAATTTAAATAAATAAGAATCTAAAAATTAAAAAATGCCACATAGGAGAAAGAGTTAAGATGGTGTAATGAATATGTTTTGCTATTATATATATATATATATATAAAAAAAATAATAGATAGATATTTTTCTATATATTGATTTAATAAATAATATTATTTTATTGGAAAATAAATAAGGGAGAATGACCCAGCAGTCCAATCCTAACAAAATTTTTCCCAAAAAAATAATAATTTTAATTTTCTTACCCAAAACTCAGCTCTTCTTGAGATACATACTTACAATAATATTACTTTAATATTGCGTTTGTACTCTTTCTTTAAATTTAAATATATAGCACACAAGTGGACAATTGGTCGACCGCCATCGGCCGGCAGATCGACGTCATCGGAATACCACTATGAATGAGATTCTAGAACACAGTAGGGAGCTTGGAGCTGGAAAAGTGATGATGATGGTTGGAACCGAGCAGAGTGTTGAAGCCACCGATATTGGATCACTTCTCTTAGATTTAGAATCTGGTTTTATTTAAGTTTAGATGATGTGTTAGTTTTGTTCAAGGGGCACAAAGATATTGTTTTAATTCCAGTTATGGATCGGAAATGATACCACTTTTCATTGGCAATGGCTGTTGCAAGATTTATTTTAAAAATAAATTGATTGGATCAACCACATTTTTGAATGGTATTTTAAAAACAAGAATATTGTTAATACTAGGACTATAAAACATGGAAGAGCTGAAACTAACTAAGCGTTAGAAGTGTTGTCTTAGACTTAGTCATGTTGGTAATACTAAGAATCATAAGATGGAGAAAGATGGATTTATCGGTCCATTATGATCGGATCCTGTTGGAATATTTTATTCAAAATATTCATTAATAGAGTTTTGATGATTAAGTTGTTAATCAAAGGAAAACAACAAAGAAGAGAAACAAAACAACGAAGGATTCAAAGAAGCAAAAAGTTGATCAATCTGTAAAGCTAGCACACGCTAGTAATGAAGGTTAGCGCACGCTAATGAAACCCATCTGCAGATCAGACGAGTTCAAAGTTTCCTGAAGACTAAGTTAACTGGTGAAGATAGCGCACGCTATACCTGAAGCATAATGCTTGCTATCGAAGGAATATGATCATTGTGAAGACTTTCAAACACAGTATGACGCAAGCAATGATGAAATCATAGCGCACGCTATGAGTGAGGAATAGCGCATGCTAAAGTGTTTGGATTCAAAGATAATCAATCCGTTGGGAGATTCTGAAGTAAAGTCAAAAGCTACAAACGGATATATGACGCATGCAATGATGTGTTATTAGGGCACGCTAAGAAGATATGTTAGCGCACGCTAACAGATAGAGGCAACAACCACTGGACTGAAGTTGCAAACAGTTAACGTACGTAATCAGCTAATATCAATGTATGTAACAGGCAATAGCGCACGCTACACATACGCTACAAAGCGAACGCTATAAAGAAAGGCTAGCGCACACTAGCAAGTCAAAAGTGACTAACAGCTAGTTGGATGGAAATGACTATAAATACCAAACCAATTGGTATCAAACCATACAGCAACATTGAGAAAAGCATTCATACTTGAGATATCAGTGTAATCATTTTAGATGTTGTATTTGAGCTTATATTGTTTAGTGATTGAGTGTTATACACGAAATCATACAAGAGAGGAAAAAAAAAGGATTCGATTGGATTCGGTATTATTAGGATCAAGGATCTGGCATTGTTAGAATCGCAATCCATATCTAAGTGAGGTCTATCAAGTACCCATCGAAAGATAGATTGGTTGATTCCTTGTCAAATAGAAATGGAAAACGGTTTAACTTGGACCGACATAAAGACAAGTGATTGAATGGTTTACTCGGACCGATAGAAGGCGAGCTTGTAACGGTTATCCCTCGATCGATAGAAGAGAGGTGCAGAGGTTTATCTTTAGCCTATAGAAAAAGATACCAAGAGAGGACGTAGACACGTTTGGCCGAACCTCTATAAATCATGTGTCGATTTATTTTCTGCAGTCTTATTTAAATCGCTTCCACAACGCGAAAGAGTTTTATAACTCTATCTCCAAACGGCGATATCGACCAATATTGCACCAAAAATTGGTATCAGAGCGGTACCTTGTTAGATGTATTTTTGTGCGCTTAATTATTATTTTATCCCCATTTTAGGTTTAAATCTGCACAAATGAGCTTTTAATGCATTATGTTTGTATGTTTTGAAGGAAATTAGAGTCCAGGAGCATAAACGATGAAAAATGGGCCAAAACGACATTTCTTGGTCAAGGGCCGCGTCGCATCGAGCCAGAGCCGCGGCACAGACACTGCTCCAAGCTAAGCGGTACAATCTGTACCGGGGGCCGCGGCACGCTCATCTTGAGCCGAGGCCCGTAACGAAAAATAGGCACCCAGGCCTGGCAGCACAAGGGCAAGGGCCGCGGCACACTTAAGCCGGTCCGCGGCCCGCGGCGCGGGTTACTTGAATTCAGCCCGCGATTTTGGCTTTTCTGAAGTCCGTTTTTGACCTAATTTTCGGATGCATTTTGGAGGCGGAAGAAAAGTTATAAAAAGGCATTGAAGGTCAGAAAATATGATCATCGGCGAGGAGGAGAAAAGACCTAGCAGCAGAAAGCAAAGGCCAGAGAACAGAAGAAGCCAATCTGCAAGTGTGTTTGGTTTTCTTTCTTATGTTAAATTTGAATACTTGTGTATTGTTTTCTAGCATGTCGGGCTAGAACCTTTTTTTCTAGGATTGTGATGAAACCGAGATTTGATGGATTAACTCTTGATTTTGCATTATTAATATATTTCCCTTTTCTATTGACTTTTTTCCAATTGTTCTTAATGCGTTCAATTATGTGGCCTATGATTGAATTGCTTTAATTACGCAACTCGAATCGGGAGAGGAGAGTTAGTAGGAAAAATTGGTGAGAAACGTTTTATCTTGTGAGATAGGAATATACTCATAGGAATTACGTGGCCCGTCTGAAGATTTTATACTTTTTGGATATTGTTGAATTAACTCAACTAGGAATAGAGTGATTTATTCACCTTAGAAAATTCTACTGTCCTCGGGAGAGGCATTAGAGTATCTTAAAAATCTTCGCCTTCAATAAATTGGGAAATTACTTAATTTATATAAATCAAGAGTAATTCGGATTAATCGAGGCGGATTCTCAATCCTAGATTCTTCTCTTATTTGATCTTCTTTCTTTGGAGTATCGATTTTATTAGTTGTTTTTAGTTCATCGCTTTATCAGTTTTTTTTAATAATTCTTCCACCACCAAATTCGATCAGTCAAATAAAACTAGAATACAAATAAATTGGTAATTAGTACGTCAGTCCTCGAGGGAACGATATCTTTCTTATCACTTTATTTCTTGCGTATGACAACGTGCACTTGCGTTCACTAAAATACGTAACAAGTTTTTGGTGCCGTTGCCAGGGACTGATTTTTTTACTAATATCAATTTCAGTATTTTTAGTCTTAATTTGAACATTATTTTATTTTTGTGTATATTTGTTTTTATTTGTTTTCCTTTCAGGAGTTCGTTTAGTGCATGAGAAAGTTTGGTAACGAAGGTCTACTCCCTTTGGATACTGAACTCGAATGCACTTTGCGGAAAAACAGGAAGGAAAGGCGCGATTTGTCAACTACGGATACCATGGCCGACAACACCGGAAATCAGGGAATCGAAAATCCTATTCAGTAAGCTCAATCGGCATTGGCACTCCGTGATTATGCGGTTCCGCAAATTAACGCGAATTTTTCGAGGATTCAGCGTCCAACCATCCAAGCAAACAATTTTGAGATTAAGCCAGCTATAATCCAAATGGTGCAAGCGAGCCAATTTTACGGACTAGCGAATGACGACCCCAATGCTCATATTGTATCCTTTCTCGAGATATGTGACACATTAAAAAATAATGGAGTTTATGATGACGCCATTCGTCTACAGCTTTTACCATTCTCTCTAAGGGAGAAAGCCATGTTTTGGTTGAATTCACTCCCGCCTGGATCTATCACGACTTGGGCGGAATTAGCACAAGCCTTTCTGGCTAAGTTCTTTTCACCGACAAAGACAGCGCGACTCAGAAATGAGATAACTACTTTCGGGAAATTTGAGATGGAATCGCTTCATGAAGCTTGGGAGTGATACAAGGATTTGCTAAGGAGATGCCCACACCATGGTCTACCGGATTAGCTACAAATTCAGACATTCTATAACGGACTAAGTGCTTCTACACGCACTCTTGTTGATGCAGTTGCTGGAGGAGCTTTAATGGGCAAGACGATGGCTGAATCTCATTATCTATTAGAAGAGATGGCTGCAAATGCTTATCAGTGGCCTTCTGAACGTGCGAGCCCAAATCGAGTTATGGGAATTTCCGAGAACGATCCAATCTCTACACTATCAGCCCAAGTTGCAGCCTTAACTCAACAATTGCAAGCCTTTTCACATAACCCTTCGACCAATACCATGGAAACATGTAACTGGTGCAACGGGTCTCATCCTAGTATGGAATGCCAAGTCGGGAATCCTTTTGAGCAAACTCAGATGGAGCAAGCTCAATTTGTGGGAAACCGAAATCGTCAGAACAACCCGTATTCCAACACTTACAATCAAGGGTGGCGAAATCATCCCAATCTTTCATGGAGGAACAAACAAGCTTTAAATAAACCTCCGCAAGCTCAATTCACTCAGCCCCCACGGCAGCCCCCTTATCCACCGAAGGTCTCTTTGGAAGATGCTCTTGCTCAAATGGCAGCTAACACAAGCCAATTCAGGACTCACATGGAAACTACTCTACAAAATCATTCCGCTTCTATTCGGAATTTGGAAGTCCAAATGGGGCAGATCACAAATTTATTATCTTCTCGACCTCAAGGTGTATTACCAAGCGTTACCGAGATGAATCCCAAGGAAAACGTGCAAGCTATCGAGCTACGAAGTGGGAAGGAGCTACACAAGCAGCCCAAGAGTAGCAAGGAAAAGAGCAGCCCCATTGAGAAAATGAAGGAAGAAGAGCCCAAGTCAACAGTAGTTTTGACTACGCATCCCACACCACTAATCCCATTCCCACAACGCCTGCAAAAGCAAAAATTGGATAAGCAATTCCCCAAATTTCCTGACGTCTTCAAGAAATTACATATCAGTATTCCATTTGCCGACACCTTAGAACAAATGCCGAGTTATGTAATGTTTATGAAGGAGATCTTATCGAACAAAAGTAAGCTCAAAGAGTATGAGACAGTGGCATTGACGGAAGAGTGCAGCGACATTTTACAGAAGAAGCTCCCACCTAAATTGAGGGATCCGGGAAGTTTCACTATACCATGCACCATTGGAAATTCGTCCTTTGACAGAGCCTTTTGTTATCTCGGAGCCAGCGTTAACCTTATGCCCATTTCCATTTTTAAGAAGCTAGGAATTGGGGAGGCCAAGCTGACTACAGTCTCTTTGCAACTAGCTGACAGATCTATCAAGTATCCGAGGGGGGTAATAGAAGACGTCTTGGTCAAGGTCGATAAATTCATCTTTCTTGCCGACTTTATTATGCTCGATATGGTGGAGGACCAAGACATCCCAATTATCTTGCGAATACCATTTTTAGCAACCGGCCGAACTCTCATTGATGTGGAGAAAGGGAAACTCACTTTACGAGTTCAAGAGGAGCAAGTTACTTTCAATATATTTCGATCCATGCAACATCCTAGTGATGTCGAGAATTATTTTCAAATTGACATCATTGACTCATGTATAAGAAGAGCTTTTCGGGAGAGTTATCCATCAGATCCACTGGAGTCTGTTTTAGTTGTGTCCGCTATCGAATTGAATTCAGAGCATGTAGCCTATTTACGACACATGGATGCTTCACCACCATTCTTCACTCATAGACCATGTGAGGAGCTCGGAAGTTCACCAACTCGACCCGTCCCATCAATTGAGAATCCCCCAAAGCTAGAGCTCAAGCAGCTACCGAATCATTTAAAATATGCATTTTTGGAACCCGACAATTTTCTGCTAGTCATTCTTTCGGCCACTCTGGCGGGGGATCAAGAGGAGAAATTATTGAGGGTTTTGAGGGAGTACAAATCTGCCCTTGGATGGTCTATTGCGGATATCAATGGAATCAGCCCGTCCATTTGTATGCACAGGATTCTGATGGAGGAAGACTACAAACCATATGTGGAGCATCGACGCCCTAAATCCAAATATGAAAGAGGTGGTAAAAGTCGAGGTTTTAAAACTCCTCGACGCAGGTATGATCTTTCCTATTTCTGATAGCAAGTGGGTAAGTCCGGTTCAAGTGGTGTCAAAGAAGGGTGGGATAACGGTTATTCAAAATGAAAATAATGAATTAATTCCCACTAGAATTGTTACGGGGTGGCGTATGTGCATAGATTATAGGAAATTAAATAAAGCCACTAAAAAAATACCACTTTCCTTTACCGTTTATTGATCAAATGTTGGATAGATTAGCCGGACACAATTTTTATTGTTTTCTTGATGGTTATTCTGGGTATAATCAGATTTATATAGCCCCAGAAGGCCAAGAAAAGACGACGTTTACATGTCCTTATGGCATTTTCGCTTATAGGCGCATGCCTTTTGGATTATGTAATGCTCCGGCCACTTTTCAAAGGTGTATGATGGCTATTTTTTCTGACATGGTAGCGCATTGGATTGAGATTTTTATGGATTCTGTTTTCGGTGATTCGTTTGATTTATGTTTGCAGAATTTGCAGAAAGTCCTAAAAAGATGCAAGGAAACAAATCTGGTGTTGAATTGGGAGAAGTGCCATTTCATGGTCCAGGAGGGCATTGTACTAGGCCATAACATATCCGCCCATGGGATTGAATTCGACCGTGCAAAAATTGAAGCAATTGAGAAGATGCCTCTGCCTACTTCTGTAAAGGGGGTGAGGAGTTTTTTGGGACACACCGGTTTTTACTGCCGTTTTATTAAGGATTTTTCGAAGATCACGAAGCCGTTGTGCAATTTGCTCATGAAAGATGTCCCGTTTGATTTTGACGAGTCTTGTAAAGAATGTTTCGACCTATTGAAGAAGGCTCTCAGCACCGCTCCGGTCATAGTCGCTCCAGCCTGGAGTCTTCCATTCGAGTTGATGTGTGATGCTAGCGATTTTGCCAGTGGGGTTGTTTTGGGACAGCGACGATGGAAAGTGTTTCACGCTGTGTATTATGAAAGCCGAACTCTTGACGACGCCCAAAGAAATTATGCCACAACAGAAAAAGAATTATTGGCTGTGATTTTTGCTTTTGATAAATTCTGGGTGTATTTATTGGGAATAAAAGTAGTAGTGTGGACTGACCATTCGACGATCAAATACCTTTTGGAGAAGAAGGATGCTAAACCAAGGTTGATTAGGTGGGTGCTTCTCCTACAAGAATTCAATTTGGAAATTCGAGACATGAAGGGGACCTAGAATGTCATTGCCAATCACCTTTCACGCTTAGAGAATCCCCTCGAGAAGGGGGAGAGTCATCCACAAATTGTGGAAAACTTCCCCGATGAACAGCTCTACAAGTTGGGTTCGCAACACGCACCTTGGTACGCTGACCTAGTGAACTATCTTGCAAGCAAAATTCCGAATGATCTCTTGCGTTATCAAAAGAAGAAGCTGATTTCAGACGCTAAGTACTACTTGTGGGACGACCCTTTTTTGTTTAAAAGATGTCATGATCGAATTATTCACAGATGTGTTCCGGATGAGGAAATTCGCAGTGTGCTGAATCATTGCCATACATCACCCTATGGAAGGCATTTTAGCGGAAATAGAACAGCGGAAAAGGTCTTGCAATCGGGTTTCTATTGGCCATCGTTATTCAAAGATGCTCATTCCTTTGTGTCCACATGTGATCGGTATCAACGGACGAGAAACATCTCAAATCAACATGATATGCCATTGAACACCATACTTGAGGTTGAATTGTTCGATGTATGGGGGATCGACTTTATGGGTCTATTTCTTCCATCAAATAAGAACCTTTATATTCTAGTAGCAGTGGACTACGTCTCGAAGTGGGTCGAAGCGGTGGCACTACCAACAAATGGGTCCAATGTCATGATCAAATTCATAAAAAAACATATTTTCATGCGTTTTGGGACTCCACGTGCTATTATCAGTGATGGTGGCTCACACTTTGACAACAAGTTCCTTGATGCGGTCTTAAAGAAATACAAAGTCACTCATCGTGTTGCTACAGCCTACCATCCATAGATGAGTGGTCAAGTCGAAATATCCAATCGAGAGCTAAAGTGGATTTTAGAAAAAGCAGTCAGCTCGTCGCGAAAAGATTGGTCCTTTAAACTCGATGATGCACTTTGGGAATACCGTACTGCGTACAAGACACCTATCGGCATGTCACCGTATAGATTGGTTTTTGGGAAAGGTTGTCATTTGCTGGTAGAGATGGAGCATCGTACATATTGGGCGATAAAAGAAACTAAATTTTGATCTTAAATCAGCTGGAGAAAAGCGTTGTTTGCAGTTGAATGAGCTGGAGGAGATACGTCATGATGCATACGAGAATGTGAAACTTTATAAGGAGCGGACTAAGAATTGGCACGATAAGCACATTACACATCGAGAGTTTGTTCCGGGTCAAGAGGTGCTATTATTTAACTCTCGCTTGAGGTTGTTTCCTGGGAAATTACGTTCACGATGGTCGGGACCATTCACTGTAGTTCAAGTATTTCCACACGGGGCAGTGGAAGTACAAAAAGATGACTGGAAATTTAAAGTAAATGGGAAGCGGTTGAAGGTCTACACGGGTAATCCAATGGACGTGAAGCAGTCGACAATCACCCTATCCACTGCAGAATGAACTTTAGCAAAGTCCGGGTAAAGACTATAAACTTAGCGCTTCTCGGGAGGCAACCCGAGGATTAGTATAGATTTTAGTTTTTTTTTTGTTTTCTATTTTCCTTCATTTTAGGAGACAATTTTTGGCGTTTTTGGTTTTGCTATGCTATCTCTCATGTTCTAGGTGTTTTTCCTTTGAAATTTCTGTGCAGGAACCTCCCAGGGAAATTTTAAGGTAAAGGGCCGTGGCAAACGAAAGTCTAAAATTCTGAAAAACTTTCTATACTCTATGCAACGGCACGAAGATACTGAGCCGCGGCACACTTCTCCCAAGAGCCGCGGAACGTTGAATCTGAGCCGCGGCACGCCGAAGACCAAAAATTGCACCCAGGAACCTGTACTCTGTGCCGCGGCACACTAACCCTGCACGCCGCGGCACCCATGCGATGAGCCGCGGTACACTGAGAGCCTCTCCAGCGCCCAAAACTAACTGTACTGTGGGCCGCAGCTCACTTTCTACGTGCCGCGGCCCCTGCCGAGAAATTAAAAAGAGCTGGGCTGCTCAGAATTCATTCGGCCGAAACATAAGGTATCATAAATCTTTCCCGCTTCCGCGCGGCGCTATAGGTCTCCCTTCGAATTTCTTCTTCTTCTCACCCTCTTCAATCCAACACAATGTAATTCTTATCCCTTAAGCTTCATTGCAATATGGATTGAGAATTGGGGTAACATTCTTCTTTCATTAATGAATTTATTTCCTAAAAGTCCTATCAAGATTTTTTTATCGGAATATGGTGATTATCGATTGATTGTGATTGTGTTTCGTTGTTTTGCCATGAATTGATATGATTATCAATTGTTATTGTTGTTGTTGGGGATTGAATTAAGCAATTATTGCTTTTGTTCTTCATTTAAATTTGTGCACGCAAGATGTTCGATGAAATGCCCCAATAAAATTTTTTGAGCTAAACATCTCCAATTTCTCTGGAACGAATACGATTATCGGAGTAACATGTTCCCCCATCCCTTACGTCAAGTTTGAGTTTAAATTTTCGCATCATATCCCTCATATGGAAGTGCGAGTTTTTGACGCTATATTCGTTTCCCGCACGTTATAAGTTGAGAGTGGTGTAGTGTTATTTAAAGTCGTCTAAACTATCCTGCGTTTATTTTTCAGGACTTCGCTATGGATCGGAAGAGAAAGTTGAGCACGAGGACTCGATCACCGCCCACGAGAGGGGAAACATCACAAAACCGGACGGAAGGGCAATCCCACCAATTCTCTAACCCGGAAATCCATCGAATTTTTAACGAAAGAATCTATCCTCGTCCTATAATTCCTGAGCAGGGATTCACTCCCACCCCCCAAGACGGCGAGCTAATAACGATGACTAATGAAATGGGATGGACTCGATTCACTGCACAACCCGAGCCAGCGGTAATTTCTATTGCCCATGAATTCTACGCCAGCGCGTTATTACGACATATCCAGGCAGGGAAGATGATGGGACGACCGGATTCACGTACTGAGGTCGTCGTCCGAGGCCAAACAGTAGATTTCTTAGCAGCTGCGATTCGGAGCTTATACGAGCTACCCGAGGTTGACGAATCAGCATACACGCGGACAGTGAGTAGCCTCTCAAGGGAAGCTTTGCTAGAGGCGCTTGCTCAGCTGGATTCTGTTTGGGAAACGCGCGTCTCGAGGTCCACAACCTTCTTCTTCAAGAGTTTGGATTTATTTTCTCTGCTCGCGACTCGACCCGACTTTGCAGATTCGCTCGGTCTTGTTTCCTCACGCCCCACTTCAATATGCCATTACGGCCGGACTTCGATTTGATGTGGCCCCATGGCTGGTACGGTCTATTCTCCAGTGCATCCAAGGAGGGGCCAAGACGGGGCTGAAACATCCTTCTCTCATTTGTTCCCTATGCCGCCAATCGGGCGTGACTTGGTCGGATGACGAGCTGACACTATCACCCCAGGGTCCGATCGATCATCACATTATCTCCCACTTAGACCAGTGGGGTGGCGCGCGTGCACATCTGAGGGGATGAGGATTTCTTCTAGACGAGCCACATAAGCACTCCCCCGAGCCACTTCTTCTGACGCATGAGCCGGCGGCTGACACTGAGGATTAGACTGAGTCCACCCCACCGCCAATGATAGAGCACTTTCAGGCGATGTTTGACGGCTTGAGGGAGGAGATGCGGGCAGAGAGATACAGCATCCTCGCAGCCGTTTGAGAGGAGATGTATGAGCAGGTCCGCCGGGCCAATAGGCGTGCAGAGAGGCGCTTGGCTGCGAGAGACGCCTACCACCGGGACTATTTAGCTATTTGGACGGACCATATCCTTCGCCCGGACGGACCTTTCATTCCTCCGGTCAGGCCACCTACACCACCCTCCTCGCCGGACAAGGCCGATACCAGTGCCTGCGCTTATCTTAGGGGAGTACTTGACCTTTCTCATACTGCATATTATTATTTGTTGTCCATTGAGGTCAATGTACATCTAAAGTTTGGGGGGGTTACTTTTAGTTGCTATTTACTTTTTAGTTGTTATTTATTGATTTTAGCCTGGCTTGTCTTCTATGATATTCTGGACATTATTGCAGTCGTGAGTTTTTCGTGCAGCCTTGTGTAAGATCGATTATATGATACTGATTTATTTTTAAAGAAACAAATTTGTATTGGTCGAGTTTGCATTCTGTGATATTTGTTTCTTTTGAGTATTCATTTCGGTCTGATTATTTGTGTCATTTTGGTAGTCTTGGCATATAAGAAATGAGACATACGTGTTCATTGCACGAGCCGTCGTCTATACGTTTGGTTGCGCTTTTCACTTAGCTAGTCGTCCAGTAACATTAGTCTTGTTGGCATTAAATTAAGTACCTAAGTTTAGGGATTGAGTCGGACAGTTTTTTCCCAAAAATTTGAGAAACTTTTGCATATTCTATGATGGGAAGTCTAGTAACCGGGGGTATTCACGTGACCCGTTGTTTACTCTCGTGTAAAACGACAACCCTGAATAGACTAATGGTTCAGAAAAATCGCATGATGATGATAGGAAGCCAAGTAACCGGATGTATTCACGTGACCCGTCATTTACATTCGCGTAAAACAGCAACTTTGAATTGGACGTGCGAGAATAGCTATTCGAGTTTCTTCTCCGCTGTAGAGGGAGACTTAGTAACTAGAAGCATTCATGAGCCCCATGAGTGTCTTTTACGTCAAACGGTACCCCAATACATGAGAATGGATTTCCACCCTAGGATTCTTCCGATGAGACATCCCGGGAGTCGAAACCTAGTGGTTAATTCGAATCAGTATAATGATTATAGATAAGGGAGTGCTGTCCGGGAGAATATTATTTATGATGAAATTCTGGTGTTTTTGCCATGAGACTGTGGGACTGGGCGAGTTGGCTTGTTTAATCTAAACACTCATATTGGCGGTAGGCTCAATTCACGCTTGTTAATATTTGAGCCTTGATTTTCTTCATGACCGATTGATCAGCACTAAAAATGATTGCTTTGTGGAATCATTGTCTGTGATGTGACCCACTAATACGATACTCGTATTATTCTTTGAGATTTCCAGGGTAGTATTAATTAGGTGAACACTATGGATTTGCACGATTGCCCACGATACTTGTCATCTTATTTGAAATTAATTTTTGCTTGAGGACAAGCAAAGGCTTAAGTTTGGGGGTATTTGTTAGATGTATTTTTGTGCGCTTAATTATCATTATTTTATCCCCATTTTAGGTTTAAATCCGCATAAATGAGCTTTTAATGCATTATGTTTTTATGTTTTGAAGTAAATTAGAGTCCGGGAGCTTAAACGAAGAAAAACGGGCCAAAACGATATTTCTTGGTACAGACACTGCTCCAAGCTAAGCGGTACAATCTGTACCGGGGGCCACGGCACGCTCATCCTGAGCCGCGGACCGTAAATAAAAATAGGCGCCCTGGCCTGGCAGCACAAGGGCAAGGGCCGCGGCACACTTAAGCCGGTCCGCGGCCCGCGGCGCGGGTTACTTGAATTCAGCCCGTGATTTTGGTTGTTTTGAAGTCCATTTTCGACCTAATTTTCGGACGCGTTTTGGAGGCGGAAGAAAAGTTATAAAAAGGCATTGAAGGTCAGAGAATATGATCATCGGAGAGGAGGAGAAAAGACCTAGCAGCAGAAAGCAAAGGCCAGAGAACGGAAGAAGCCAGTCTTCAACTCTGTTTGATTTTCTTTCTTATTTTAAATTTGAATACTTGTGTATTGTTTTCTAGCATGTCGGGCTAGAACCCCTTTTTCTAGGATTGTGATGAAACCGAGATTTTGACGGATTAACTCTTGATTTTGCATTATTAATATATTTTTCTTTTCTATTGAGTTTTCCCCAATTGGTCTTAATGCGTTCAATTATGTGGCCTATGATTGAATTGTTTTAATTACGCAACTCGAAATGGGAGAGGAGAGTTAGTAGGAAAAATTGGTGAGAAGCGTTTTATCTTGTGAGATAGGAATATACTCATAGGAATTACGTGGACCGTCTAAAGATTTTATACTTTTTGGCTATTGTTGAATTAACTCACCTAGGAATAGAGTGATTTATTCACCTTAGAAAATTCTACTGTCCTCGAGAGAGGCATTAGAGTATCTTAGAAATCTTCGCCTTCAGTAAATTGGGAAATTACTTCATTTATATAAATCAAGAGTAATTCGGATTAATCGAGGCGGATTCTCAATCCTAGATTCTTCTCTTATTTGATCTTCTTTCTTCGGACTATCGATTTTATTAGTTGTTTTTAGTTTATCGCTTTATCAGTTTTTTCTTAATAATTCTTCCACCACCAAATTCGATCATTCCAATAAAACTAGAATACAAATAAATTGGTAATTAGTACGTCAGTCCTCGAGGGAACGATATCTTTCTTATCACTTTATTACTTGCTTACGACAACGTGCACTCGCGTTCACTAAACTACGTAACATACCTCCTAGAAGCGGCTTAACATCCAAGGTGAAGATCCAAATGGCATTTCAACTTGCCCCGGTCGAAGGTCTTGTGCTAAACTAACCTCTATTCTTCGATGGATCGAACTTCATGACTTGGAAGAAGAAATGTATATTTTCATCCGAGCTTACGATATCAAATTATGGAAAGTCATCTGTCTTGGTCCCAAAATTCCAACGAACTCGAACGGAACTCTCAAAACCTTTGAAGAGTATGACGATGCGGATTGGAAAAAAGACCACTACAATTGCAAAGCCACGCAATTATTATATTGTGCATTAAATCCGGAAGAACACAACTGGATATCATCATGTGATAGTGCCAAAGAAATATAGAAAATGCTTGAATTCACACATGAAGGAACGTCTCAAGTCAAAGAGACGAAGATCAACATGCTTCTTCATGATTACAAGCCATTCCAAATGAAAGAAGAAGAATCCATCACAATTATGCTTGACCGATTTTCGGTCATTACGAATGGATTGGCATGTTACGGAAAACCACTTTAGAGTAGTGAGAAAGTAAAGAAGATCCTCCAATCACAACCTCGAGAATGGGACGGAATGGTGACGGCAATAATGGAATCAAATGATTTAAACAATCTTGATTTTAGTGCTTTCGTTGGTTCACTTATAAATTGCGTGATTGTTCTAAAATCTCGAAATGCAAAGCCAAAACCGAAGGAAAGAATGATAGTCATGAAGGCTAGGATGTCAAGAAATAAAGAAGAAATCCCGATGGACTAAGCGGCGAATAATCGACATATTATGTCAAAATATTAATAAGTTCCAAAACTTATTATACCGGAGAATGAAGGACATCAAGATGGTCACATCGAAGAAACTCGACAACAATTGTCGAGTCTGTGGTAAACCAGGCCATTTCGCGAAAAATTGCCGAGCAACCCCAAAGAAGGAAGTTTTAATACCAACCTGGAGCGATGAAGATGAAGATGAAGATTTCATCAATCAAAATAATATTGCTCTTATGGCCCGAAGTTCATTCGACGATAGCGACGTCGAAAGTCAAGTAAGTACATCTTTTCACGATGAAATTTTTGATGCATTCGAATTATTGCATACCGATTTTCAAAATTCTCTAAGTGAAATAAAATCCCTTCAATCTAAAAATAAACTTTTGGAAATTAAAATTTCCAAAATTCTTGAAAAAGGGAAATTTATCGAATCGGATCATTCAAAATGCATTGAAAATGAGAATATTTTAAAGGATGATCTTTTGAAAGTTCAAGACGAACTTAAAATTTTGACAAAGAATTTTTCGTGTAGAAATGATAAATTTGAACAACTGCTTTGTGTTCAAAAATATACTTTAAATAAACAGGAGTTAGGATTCAAACTACATACTAAAAACGAATCATTAAATTTTAAAATACCCCGATGTGAAAAATGTTTAAAGATTGGGCATCATATTTCAAAATGTAAAAGCCCATGATGGACGATTAAAATTAAAAAGATTTTGATTCCAAAAGGAACTTTTATTCCAAATATCGTCTATGTTTCGAAAGAAAAACCAACTATCGGTTGGATCCCCAAAAATAAAAATTAATTTTCATCATTGGTATTTTACTCAGGAGGAGTATTATTTTTTAAAAGGAGATTTTTGTCAGGGGGAGTTATACGCTTTTATGCATATTTTATAATATCATATTTTATCATTTTATTGGTATACTTGATTTACACTTTTGCCGATAACAAAAAGGGGGAGAAAATAGTTGAATGGATAAAAAGCGTCATGGAAGATTGACAAGAAAAATAAATATGTGTTCGAATAAAAAAGGGGGAGAAAAGAATAAACGAAGAAGTTGAAAAACAAAAAGAAGAAGTCGATAAGGAAAGAAAGAAAAGTTGGGAGACGAAACTAACGAAACGGACAAAGTAAAAAACTTTGATCTGTACTAGTATACATATATTTTATTTTTGCAGATTTTATCCAATTCAAGGTGTTGTTTTGTAATCATCAAAAAGAGGGAGATTGTTGGAATATTTTATTCCAAATATTCATTAATAAAGTTTCGATGATTAAGTTGTTAATCAAAGGAAAACAACAAAGAAGCGAAACAAAACAACGAAGGAGTCGAAGAAGCAAAAAGCTGATCAATCTGCAAAGCTAGCGCATGCTAGTAATCAAGATTAGCGCACGCTAACGAAACCCATATGCAGATCAGACGAGTTCAAAGCTTCCTGAAGACTAAGTTAACTGATGAATATATCGCACGCTACACCTGAAGCATAACGCACGCTACCGAAGGAATATGACCATTGTGAAGACTTTCAAACACAGTATGACGCAAGCAATGACGAAATCATAGCGCACGCTACGAGTGAGGAATAGCGCACGCTAAAATGTTTGAATTCAAAGATAATCAATCCGTTGGGAGATTCTGAAGTAAAGTCAAAAGCTACAATATGATGCATGCAATGATGTGTTATTAGCGCACGCTAAGAAGATATGTTAGCGCACGCTAACAGATAGAGGCAGTAGCCACTGGACTGAAGTTGCAAGCAGTTAACATACGTAATAAGCCAATATCAACGTATGTAACAAGAAATAGCGCACGCTACACGTATGCTACAAAGGATAGCGCAGGCTATGAAGAAAGTCTAGCGCACGCTAGCAAGTCAAAAGTGACTAATGGCTAGTTGGATGGAAATGGCTATAAATACCAAACCACTTGGTATCAAACCATACATCAACATTGAGAAAAGCATTCATACTTGAGATATCAGTGTAATCATTCTAGTTGTTGTATTTGAGCTTATATTGTTTAGTGATTGAGTGTTATACACGAAATCATACAGTAGAGGAAAAAGAAAAGGATTCAATTGGATTCGGTGTTATTATGATCAAGGATCCGGCATTGTTAGAATCGCAATTGATAGCTAAGTGAGGTCTATCTAGTACCCATAGAAAGCTAGATTGGTTGATTCCTTGTCAAATAGAAAAGAAAAACGGTTTAACTTGAACCGACATAAAGACAAGTGATTGAATGGTTTACTTGGACCGATAGAAGGCGAGCTTGTAACGGTTATCCCTCGACCGATAGAAGAGAGGTGCAGAGGTTTATCTTTAGCCTATATAAAAAGATACCGAGAGAGGACGTAGGCACGTTTGGCTGAACCTTTATAAATCTTGTGTTGATTTATTTTCTGCACTCTTATTTAAATTGCTTTCGCAACTTGAAAGAGTTTTATAACTCTATCTCCAAACGGCGATACCGACCAATATTGCACCAACAAATTACTATCATACTTCGAGTCTTGTCTTAAAGGGAAATGACTAAGTCCCCCATTCACAGGGACTTCGAAAGAGCTGCTGATAAATTTGATTGATTTATACCAACGTATATGGTGCTTTAGAAGTAGCACGAGATGAATATCAGTATCTCATCACATTCACTAATGATCATACTAGGTGTGGTTTTGTGTACTTGATGAAATATAAATCTGAAGCCTTCTCAAAATTCAATGAATTTAAGGTTCTAGTTGAAAATTAAAATGGTAGTCATACTAATGCACTTCGGTCGGATCGAGGAAGGAAGTATATGAGCACTGAATTTGATGAGTTCTTAACGGAACATGTAATAGTACTACAACTTACAAGTCCAGCAACCCCCAGTGAAATAGTGTCCAGAAAGAAGGACTCAAACCTTGTTGGACATGGTTAGATCCATGCTTAACAATACTGATTTGCCAATTTATCTATGGGGGCATGCACCACTCACTGTTGCATACATCTTGAATAGACGTCCTTCCAAATCCATTCGTACAACACCACATGAGATGTGTAGAGGTAGAAAACCAAATCTTAATCATATTAAGATTTATGGATGCTCTGTCTATCTCAATAAGACAAAGGTGGGGAAATTGGAGGTTTAGGTCCATCAAGGGACATTTCATAGGATATCTTACAGATTCAATAAATTATCTATTCTACATATCCAAGGATCATAGGATTGTCTTTACTTAAAAGCACACTTCTTGAAGATAAGTTCATTCAGGAAGGTGGAGCTTTTAGAAATATTTCTTTGGATGGACATAGAGAAACTTCCGACGAGACACCTGTGCATGAACAAAGTATTGGACCTTCTATAGCACGACCACTACCACCGCATAGGTCAAGTTTCTAAATTACCTGAGAGGCATGATTACATGCATATGGAGGAATTGGGTCTCCACCAAACAGATGGTAGCCAAGAGAAAATCCTACATATTATGAGCAAGCGATGGTGGATGTGGACTCCTCAATATGGGGAGAGGCCATGAAAGCTAATATAGGAACATTCTACTGCTTATGAGATAAGGAGTATGACATTGGAAGTATTCAAAACTCAATTGCTTAATTTGTCCGCAACACTATGGAACCTAACTATACATTAAGTTTAATAAAGACTTTTATAATGTATGCTCGGACATGTGCATGTATTCAATCAGGAGTAGTGAGAGCATTCTCTATAAGTATGCTTACGGGATTAATATATTCTGATACGACTCACCTTGATTTAGTCACATGATTTTTAATCTAAGATGGTCAATGACTTAACGTAACGTTATGATAGGTATGCATGAACCCTTGACTTGAGGGTTCATTAGAAGATGTACTTGGGTTAGTCATTAGAGTAGTTCAATTTAATCACCTATTGGTATGGGTCAACCTCAAAGTGCAACTTAATAGGCAAGTAGCAGTATTTACTTAATACCAAGATAAGATTCTTTCTTCTGTTAGTGAACCGGTGAATGTCCTATGCGGTTAGTGGCAAATAAGATCAGAAGTCTTTGGCCAAAAAATATAAGCTAGTTATATTTGATACTAGAGCTATTTGATCTTGATTTACACTAGCATTGCATAGTGACAAGGTTTAAGTAAGGTTTAAGTTTATCGTGACCCTAAAACTTGACTGGTATGTCTGATTGAAGGGTTTATATGTATACGTTGTTCATAACATAAAAGGTTTGGAATGATCCTAATTATTCGATCACAGTCGGGTTACGGTGTGAGCTCTGGGTCCGACTACGTGTTACTCACACTCTTTGAATCCTCACATTACCAACTAGAATGAACCTACTTAGTTGCGCAACAGGATATACACCATATTAACATAAGCTATTTCGCTCTACGTGGATAAATTATTACATTTTAGTGAATTAAATGATTAATGGGTACCTAATTTAATTTTCTAAGTCGATCATTTAGTTAATTAAATATATTTTTTGGAGGAATTATGTAATATCCGCAATTTTCGATTTTTGGTAAATTTCTTCTTCGGCCGGAGTCCGTTTTGACGGCTCGCTCATGACCGTTTCGTCATTCTGAGAATGATTAATTCTACACTTTTTGTCATCCGAGTTCGTTTGGGTGTTGTTTTGTTGAGTTCTGTGCTTTTTAGCGACTTTTTCGCACTTGAGTTCGATTCTTGCGAATCTCGTCCGAAACTGCTGTTTCGAATTTCCCGCAAGTCCGTTTAACTTTGTTAGACGTGTTGTGAACTTCGGTTTGGTTATTCGATCACGTATCGTGATTTCTGGGCGTTTTGGGCCATTTTG
This sequence comes from Orobanche coerulescens, assembly GCA_033398695.1. Taxonomy (NCBI): domain Eukaryota; kingdom Viridiplantae; phylum Streptophyta; class Magnoliopsida; order Lamiales; family Orobanchaceae; genus Orobanche; species Orobanche coerulescens. The sequence continues at coordinate 90,023,466 of CM065818.1, read as the reverse complement.
TAATTTCTTGAAAGTTACGGGTATCCATATCTGTATTTGTCATCTTGACCCTTTTCTTGGTCGCGTATGATTAATTATTGCATTACGTTTTCATCTCGAGTCGTTGATGTCGTACGCGAACTTTTCGTCGTGTTCGTTCCGCGCGCTTTTGGAAATCGAGGCATCGGGTCGTGGCGGCCGAGCAATCGGCCGACCGGTGCGGCAATCGTCGGAAGGCCGGGCACCGCCGAAAGGTGCCCAGTGTAATATGTCGAACAAATCAGACTGTGCCGCGGCACACCCATCCGTGCCGCGCACGGTGCAGCCAAAGGCCGCGGCACACTCGTGTGTCTTCCGCGACCAAACCCAATCAGACCGTGTGCCGCGGCACACGCAGGCTGTGCCGCGGCACAATGCTAAAACCTGGGAGTAGATTTTCGGCCTGTGCCGCGTCACACTTCTGCTGTGCCGCGGCACACGAAGCGGTAATTGCGCAGACTCGTCCTTATTAGACGAGATCGGTCGTCTCCTTCCCCATTTTTCCACTGCATCGCGAGAGAGAGGATTTAGAGGGGGAGAGTTCTTCATCCGGGGGTCGATTTTCATCATTTCTTTTCGGTTGTGAGGCTCGGATAATCAATCTAACGCGTGTTCTACGGATCTTAGTTCTTGAATCTCCTAAGGTAATATTCTAAAACCCTATTTTCGATTTAATTTGGGGGTTTTGGGTTTTTCTTCCGATTCGTTCCGTTTTGTTGGTGGATTCATGATGTATACGATTGATATTGTTAGTATCTTTAGTTTTCCTACGGATTCATGGATATTTTGTGGATTTTTACGGAATCGAGAGGGTTTGGTTGTGGTCCGCCCTCGTTGTTATTTTTATTCGAATATACATGAATCGTAGGCGGGTTTCCGGGTGTATTCCATTTCCGTAATCGTCTAGAGTTGGTTGTGATTGTGTTATTCGAATCGTTAGGTTCATTCGTCGGTTCCTCACGGTCGTGCTTGATTCTTCGGCCCGTTCGCGTCACCGTCTATTAATCGAGGCAAGTATTTTTGGAAACCTTTAAGCTTAACATGAAATGGTTATGTATATTACTTGTTTGTAACTCACCTTGTGTTGGCCCGACGGGGTCAAGGAGGGAAATCTATGCTGCCGCCTTGGATTTCACGAGTTTCGTACCGCTAGCCAACTCGTTAGGGTCCTTGCAAGGCCCCGAGTGAGAATGTATGCTGCCGCCCTGTTCTCACGGCATAGCGTGTGCGTGGTTTTGTTTTTCTGTAATTGTAGCCAACTCGTTAGGGTCCCTGTGAGGCCCCGAGTGAGAATTTATGCTGCCGCCCTGTTCTCAAGGCTAATTGTTTGACTGTTTATTTTCCGGAAAAAGACACGTCTTGTTTTGTTTTTTTTTGAAAATGATATTGGTGCTTATACTATGAAATGTGTAAGCGATTGGTTTGACTTGAATACTTGTACTAGCGTAATTGCTAACCCCTCTGGGGACCCGTTGTCGGGGAAATTCTTGTTATGGATTTCAGGTTATGTTCGATCAGAGCGGCTACTGGATGGTACGAGGATGTCGGCCAAGGTTGTTGACATGTGAAATCGAGTCTTGTTAATTTCTACCGTCTCTTTTGATGTGGTTGTTTTCCAAATTGTAAACTTATAGATTGTACTCGCGAGTACTTAGGCTTTTCCTTTCGGGTTGTGAATTGTCTTCGTTGGAGTTAATGTAATTGTCGGTTGATGTTTATTATGCCGGTTGTACCGGGCGTGTTGTTTTATGTTCTTGTGGTTGATAATTGTTTCCTTGCTAACCGAGATGGTTAGTCGAGTGGTGTTTTCTTGTGTCAGCCTGGTGGGTCCCATGTAGGGGTCCACGGCGCTGTAATACACCTCGAATATCTTGGGGGTGTTACAGAAAATGGTATCAGAGCCCTAGGTTTATGGATACCTAGGCTTGTTGGTTATTTGGGTCTAGTTGTGTTTTGTTTTGCACATTGTCACACCGCTGCCGGCATCTCAGTACATCCAGTGCTCGTAAGTTCTCCTTACTCGATCTCTTGTTTTCTCGTATTGAAATTCCACTTCTTGAACTGTGATTGCCTCTCTCGTACTTATCGCCGAGTTGTTTCTCACCCATCCGGTTTGTGTACTTTTGATTTTTGTATTGCGCCGCCTTTATCTCTCTCGGGAATATGTGCGCCGCTCGGGCTTAACTGGTTGTCGTTTTGCGAGCCCTCCATCGCTAAACTTCCTAGCATTGGTGGGATCGTTGGTGATCGAAAGATCCGAGTTTTGCTCCGTGGTATATTGTGAGAGGGCTTGACTCTCTAGTCTTTTGTTGTATGATGGAATCTGTGTTTGGTAATTGCGATATACTAAATGTATGTTGAGCCGAATGTACCGATGAGTTGGACACCGAAGGGTGCAGTATGATGTAGAAGTTTTGAACATTGATATGTTCCGGTATAGGTATTGATGGCAGAGTTTGTTGAGAAACTCACATAGCTGGTTTCGACATACGTCCAAATCGGTGATCTTTGGTTACGCTGTCAAACTTGAAGAGATAGTTTGACATATGCTTGGAATTAGTATTTCCGAGTTGCGCTTTTCGAACTGGTAATTTTTGAATGTCGTATATGAGTGTGTCCGGGAATTGTTGGTACTTGGCTAATTATTGTTATTTACAACCAATGTGTTTCTATTAATAATAATACATGCGGCGTGCATGCTTGAAAATTTCATAGACTTGATCGTATTGTGGGTTTTGAAAAGTGACATGAATTTGGGCGAGCCAGCCTTGTATTTTCAAATAAAACCTTGTGTCGGTATTTAAAGGTTGTGTTTAAAAGTGTTTTAGGACATTTTATAAAATGCTACCGCTGTTAAGCCCTTGTCGTGTTTGAAGGGGTCTTGAAAACGATTTTTAACTTATTGGTTTTATTTTCGAATAACTAGAGTATACGATTTTAAAATCAGATTAGCCTGGGGAAACCTAGGTTGTCGAGTCAAGTTGTGTTTGTTGAGTTTTGTCTTGTCGGATTTTGTCTGACTTAGTCACATCGCGACGCGTCGCTTGAGATCATTGGTCGTGATTAGTATCGAGGGGTGGTCGCCATCGCCGATGTATTTTCGAACCGTATTTTATCCGCTGTGTGAGTTCTTTCAAAACGGCTTTCGGTATTTTGCAAACTGAGTTTTATTTCGTAAAACTGATTCCTTGAATCAAGTTTTGGCATTTTGGCTTTGAATATTTCATGATGGTTTGACAAATGATTTTGTGAGCTTTGGAAAAATATTACCGTCATTGGTCTTTTTAGCATTTTCGAAAATGACATGGGAAATTGTGCTTAGCCTGGTAAATCCTTGTGAGAAAGGTTTACGACCTGTAATTTTTCTGATATGTTCCGTTGTTGTCTCTGTGGGTCGTTAGCGCACGCTACGCTTTGCAGCTAGCACGCGCAAGAGTGCGTTGGTAGCACGCTAAGGGGAGGATAACGCATGCTACTCGGTAGTCAGAGGCGCCCAGAGCTACCGGATCGGGCTCAAGTTCTCGTTAGCGCACGCTAACAAAGGTATTTTTGGTCGAGTTTTGTTTGGTGCCGTGATAGCGCACGCTAACCTTAATGATTAGCGCACGCTAATTGTGTCGATATAAATATTGGACACCGGTCTAGAAGTTGCATTTTCTTCATTCCTTCTTCTTCCTCCATGAGTTTGAGACGTAGCGACTCGGTTTCGCATCCGGGCTGATTTTTCTTCCATCCAAAGGTGTTTTGGAGTATCCTAGATGATTTTAACATCATCTAATCCATTGTTCTTCGCCGAATCTAGGTATTTTCTTGAATCCCTAGAGTTGACTCTTTGGAGTTTTGTTCTTGATATCGTTTTCCATCCAGTTTTGATAAACCGATTGTTGTTTTAACGATGTTGTTAAATATATCCTGAGGATCGTATATTACCGTCGTGATTTTGAGCGATTTGATGCGTGTGATATGATGTGTTTAAGTGAATGTTGATACGTGCGAATTTTGGGCATTTTGGCCTATTGTACTTCTGAAAAACCTTGAGTATCTTAGAAAATAAAACTCGAGGCGTACTTTTAAAATGAATTATTTTCTCACAATGCTCTCAAGATGCCTACTAGTGCCACGCTATGTTTCAAAATTATTCTACTTTGAGGATCAAAACATTTTGAGATATTTCTAATGATTTAGAAACGCATTCGTTTAGACCCGAAGGTCGAAATAGCTGAAAAGTTTTAATTTAACGAAAGGTGTCTTCATTTTTTTTATTAAACGCAAGTTGACTTCTTTTGAAAGTCTCGATGACGATGTTTGTACTACTTTTTGATATATGATACTCAAGATCAACTGATGCTTGCAAGTTATTTTCAAAAGATGGTTTTCGTTTTTAAAATCTATCATTCCTAATTGTGGTCCGGGAATATATGTGTAATGTTCGTGCTATCGTTAGGGTGTTAACCCCCGAGTTGTTGTTGAATTGGCGGTGTGAGCGTTGAGTAGTTCGCCACACAGTCGTCGTGGTAGCCTCTGTGAGGGGTGTGATATTGGTATTGGATGTTGTCGCCTCGTAGCGGTTTATGCGTTATCGCATATATGCGAGCTGTTAGAGCTCGGGTTGGTATGATTGTGTGCATCGGTGAGTGGGCCGCATTGTGTCGGTTGCTTATTGTACTGTTACCTTGGTTTCGTTGTTGTGAGTTTCGGGGGCGAGGTCAAAAGTAATACCCGTACTATTTTGACTTCTATATCTTCTCCTTCTCCAGCCTATCGATTCGCTCGTGTTCATTGATACCTTCTGAACTTGATCTATACCTTGGTTTCACCATTCGAACGAGCTGTAATCTGGTTTTGAGTCGATCTGGTTATCGCTGTGACTTTTCCGAATCCGGTTCGACTATTGTGAATCTTGTTCGGAAGTAACATCTTTTGGTTCTAATAGTTCTTTTATTCAAAGTGGATCGGATTTTGAACTTCTGTATTTTCGGCTCTATCAACTCGTTTATGCTCGTTAACATTTCTGAACTTTCCTTATCCCTTGCTTTTGTTGATCGAACGAGGGTGGTATTGTTTCGGAATGACTCGTTTGTCGTTGTGACTTTTCAATCGCTATTCCCTTTCCTGTGGATCTTATGGGAATGCACGTCTTGCTGTTCTCACCAGATTATCCTGGGAGTTGTTGTTTGAATTTTATTACCCTACGTGTTTCGGACATGATCGTTCGATTTTTGTTATCTCAATCGTTTGTGTGTTCAGTTTTTGTTCCCGTTCGTGATTGTTGAGCGTTTAGGCTCCTTCGTAATTCCCTTAAGCTCGGGAAATTAGTCTCGTTTTCGATCTTCCAATCTTTAGGCGGTGGAATTCCGCATTTGTTCAGCGTTTGGCTCGCATTTTGTTTGATGAACCGTTGGGTTGGTCAATCATATTGATTTTCGTTCGTTGTGTTTTGTGATTGCTCGGATAATTGACTTGATTGTATTATCCGTTTAATGACGCTTGTCACTCGTTGATTTTATTATCTCTACCGGTGACGTCGTGTTAGTCGCCCTAGAGCGTATTTTCTCGCCGTATGTCTCTTTGCGTTCCTTGCAGCGTTTCACCGTCGGGCGCGAGTCTTCGGTTTTTTGTATCTCGTCGAGTTTTCTTGGCAAGGGATATTGCTTCTCCCTACTTATTTTAAGTTTCGGGACGAAACTTCTTTTAAGGAGGGTAGAATGTAATATCCACAATTTTCGATGTTTGGTAAATTTCTTCTTCGGCCGGAGTCCGTTTTGACGGCTCGCTCATGACCGTTTCGTCATTCTGAGAATGATTAATTCTACACTTTTTGTCATCCGAGTTCGTTTGGGTGTTGTTTTGTTGAGTTCTGTGCTTTTTAGCGACTTTTTCGCACTTGAGTTCGATTCTTGCGAATCTCGTCCGAAATCCGTTTCAATTCCCGCAAGTCCGTTTAACTTTGTTAGACGTGTTGTGAACTTCGGTTTGGTTATTCGATCACGTATCGTGATTTCTGGGCGTTTTGGGCCATTTTGTAATTTCTTAAAAGTTACGGATATCCATATCTGTATTTGTCATCTTGACCCTTTTCTTGGTCGCGTATGATTAATTATTGCATTACGTTTTCATCTCGAGTCGTTGATGTCGTCCGCGAACTTTTCGTCGTGTTCGTTCCGTGCGTTTTTAGAATTCGAGGCATCGGGTCGTGGCGGTGAGCAATGGCCGACCGGTGCGGCATTGCCGGAAGTCTTGGCATCGCCGAGCGTGCCTGATGTAATATGTCGAACAAATCAGCATGTGCCGCGGCACACCCATCCGCGGCACGGTGCGAGGCAGCCGCGGCACACCTATCCGTGCCGCGGCACACTCGTGTGTCTTCCGCGACCAAACCCAATCAGACAGTGTGCCGCGGCACACGCAGCCGTGCGGCACAATGCTAAAACACGGGAGTAGATTTTCGGCTGTGCGCGGCACACTGGCGTGCCGCGGCACACGAAGCGGTAATTGCGCAGACTCGTCCTTATTAGACGAGATCGGTCGTCTCCTTCCCCATTTTTCCACTGCATCGCGAGAGAGAGGATTTAGAGGGGGAGAGTTCTTCATCCGGGGGTCGATTTTCATCATTTCTTTTCGGTTGTGAGGCTCGGATAATCAATCTAACGCGTGTTCTACGGATCTTAGTTCTTGAATCTCCTAAGGTAATATTCTAAAACCGTATTTTCGATTTAATTTGGGGGTTTTGGGTTTTCTTCCGATTCGTTCCGTTTTGTTGGTGGATTCATGATGTATACGATTGATATTGTTAGTATCTTTAGTTTTCCTACGGATTCATGGATATTTTGTGGATTTTTACGGAATCGAGAGGGTTTGGTTGTGGTCCGCCCTCGTTGTTATTTTTATTCGAATATACATGAATCGTAGGCGGGTTTCCGGGTGTATTCCATTTCCGTAATCGTCTAGAGTTGGTTGTGATTGTGTTATTCGAATCGTTAGGTTCATTCGTCGGTTCCTCACGGTCGTGCTTGATTCTTCCGTTCCGTTCGCGTCACCGTCTATTAATCGAGGCAAGTATTTTTGGAAACCTTTAAGCTTAACATGAAATGGTTATGTATATTACTTGTTTGTAACTCACCTTGTGTTGGCCCGACGGGGTCAAGGAGGGAAATCTTTGCTGCCGCCCTGGATTTCACGAGTTTCGTACCGCTAGCCAACTCGTTAGGGTCCTTGCAAGGCCCCGAGTGAGAATGTATGCTGCCGCCCTGTTCTCACGGCATAGCGTGTGCGTGGTTTTGTTTTTCTGTAATTGTAGCCAACTCGTTAGGGTCCCTGTGAGGCCCCGAGTGAGAATGTATGCTGCCGCCCTGTTCTCAAGGCTAATTGTTTGACTGTTTATTTTTCGGAAAAAGACACGTCTTGTTTTGGTTTTTTTTGAAAATGATATTGGTGCTTATACTATGAAATGTGTAAGCGATTGGTTTGACTTGAATACTTGTACTAGCGTAATTGCTAACCCCTCTGGGGACCCGTTGTCGGGGAAATTCTTGTTATGTAATTCATGTTATGTTCAATGACGAGCGGCTACTGGGATGGTACGAGGATGTCGGCCAAGGTTGTTGACATGTGAAATCGAGTCTTGTTAATTTCTACCGTCTCTTTTGATGTGGTTGTTTTCCAAATTGTAAACTTATAGATTGTACTCGCGAGTACTTAGGCTTTTCCTTTCGGGTTGCGAATTGTCTTCGTTGGAGTTAATGTAATTGTCGGTTGATGTTTATTATGCCGGTTGTACCGGGCGTGTTGTTTTATGTTCTTGTGGTTGATAATTGTTTCCTTGCTAACCGAGATGGTTAGTCGAGTGGTGTTTTCTTGTGTTAGCCTGGTGGGTCCCATGTAGGGGTCCACGGCGCTGTAATACACCTCGAATATCTTGGGGGTGTTACAAATTATTTATTAATTATAAAGTGTTAATTAATTAATTAATTGAACTAATCAATTTAAGTGGAATACTTCTACCCAGACCAATTGAGTTTAGTGCCAAGATCACAATAGCCTTGGAGAAGCACAAAATAGGGATTTTGACTAGGTTGGGGGCGGTTTTTAGGTCCTAAATTAGGACTTGAAGCCCTAATAAAAGTAATATAAATACTACCTTACCTCCTCATCCTCCTCCTTAAGCTAAGGTTTAAAACATAACTTCCTAGCCACCAAGAGAGAGGAAAAGAGAACCCCCCCTTCTCATCTAGCTGTGGCCAAGAGGTCGCCGATCAAGAGGAGGATTTTTTCGGGCATTTCAATCCCACTCGCATGAAGTAGAGGCATCTTGACTCATTGTTGGATCCAGAAGCTTTGAGATTGAATGACAAAATCATCATCATCATCAAAGCAGAAGTTTGTTGATCCCCTTTTCACATGGAAGGTATATTTTCATCCCTCGTAATTTATTCTTTCATGTATGTTATTGTTAATCGATCCCTATAGATTTGGATGAGCACATGGTTGATTATTCAAATTTAATTGTTTCCGTTGCATTTATTTATTTGCCCAAGTCCAAAAATTTTATCATCACCCACATGTTGGGCACAATATACTTATATAAAGCTTTGATGGTGAATAAGTTGTATAATTTTCTAAGATTTTTCGTGGTAGAAATCTATAAGTAAATTGTTTTAGTTATAACTGAATGTTATAGACTTGGTGCTTATAGAGTTTTACAGAGTAAGTATGATTAAATCACATACAGTAAGCAGAAGTAAGTAACCTAGTACACTACAAAAAAAACAGACTTTACCGACGCCATATTCTGTCAATAAAATAAGCATGGGCGTCGGTGAAACAAATACCGACGCCTTTACCGACAACTTGACATTGCAAAACTGCTACCGATGCCTTTTCTGGGCGTTGTTAATTTCCCAACGGCTTCCCGATGCCGACGTCGGTCAACCCCCGCGTTGGCTGAAGTTGGCACGGTTTTGCCAACGAATGACGATGGCAATGCCGCCGACCTTGATGACAGATTTTACTGATGCCCGACTGCCGTCCTTAAGTAAAAAATACTGACGCCTTCCCTACTGTTGTTAAAACAAAAAATTTTTTGACGCCTTTGCCGGTGTGAAAACGCCATCAGTAAGTGAAAAATACCGACGGCCTTGTTGCCATTGTTAAAAAATGGAAATGGCGACGCCTTGCCGATGGGAGTTTTCCGTCGTTAAACTGTCAACAACAGTTTTGCTGTCGATAATGCCGTCAGTAATTTTTTTTAAAGCAGAATTTTTCATAATTTTCAATTATTTCCATTACCTGCTTTCAAAATTTTACTTAAACAATCAATTTGAGATAAACAATAGTGAATCATAAAACAAAATAGTCATATATAGCAAAAAAGTCATGTTACACAATCGTCATAGTTGTATCGTCGTACACAATCAAGAGTTGTCATCATAGTTGTTTTCATCGTACAGTAAAAATACAAATAAGTAGTCTAGATCAAAGTCAAGTCGACTCGGAGGTGGAAGATTTTGTTGTGTCAGCATTTCTTGAATAGCTTGCAACTGTTCCTAAAGGCATGGTCTCTTCACACGCTCTTCTTCAATCACTTTTGCCTGCTCTTCTCTTAGTCTGCGCTCCTCTGTCACCTGCTCCTCTAAAGATGTGAATCGAATGTGGATCTCGTCAGATGCGTGAAACTGTGAGGTCGTTGATCCACCGCTGCTAGAGCCTGTGTTTATGATGCTGGGAGCTAGACTGCTGGTGCTGTACATCCTGTTTTTCTTAACATATTCTTTGGCGGCCTCCTTCACTTGTAGTACAGTCTTATAGACCATATTCAAATCTGCTCCCTCTCCTTGCTTTGTAGCAAGGTTCTTAACCCTAGCTTGAGAAGAAAAACATGCCAAATTCAAGAAAAATCACAACTCATTACTGTCCTTCATGTCGTATAATGCTACTGAAGAAATTAATGAAGAAACACGGAATGACAAAAGGAAAAGGTAAGACCATCAACTAAGAGTACATAGGCAACTTCTAAGAAAAATTAATGGTGTAACTTTGTCAACGAAGAGTTTCTAGCGCAAAGTACCATAAAACTTCCAGTTCACCTGAAATACTGGACAATAAAACAGAACATCCATATTATACTCGGTAGCACAAATCAATAGTTTCGGACAAAATCAGATCCAATCAAACACAATAAATGGTAATCCACATCAATCACAACTTGGATAATAAGAAGAGAATTCCGATATGTTAGATCATGTTTTTCATGATCACATCATTTTTCTAAACCGCCAGTTTCTTGGACAAGAATAGATAATGGTCCACACGATGTAAAGCTGCTTTTTCGCCTGCATTGCCCGTCACTTATGCGCCCCAGTCAAGAATCATTCTTAAAACAGTTAGACAGAGCCTTATCTTTGCCCGTCCCAATTTGGTGTGACCAAAATCGGCAGCAATCTCCCATTATAACACGATACAGAATCCTAACAATTTAAGATGTCATAAACAAAAATCTTTATAAGAAGAATACATGCATATCACATTCTGATGCCCAAGAATGTGCTAATTTCTCAAGTTATAACCTGGTAATTATCACAACTATAAAGAAATTACATGGGACATATCAGCTTCGTGCTCCTAAGAACTTTTGGTTGTACTCGTCCAATGCGTAGCCAAAGAGAAGATAACCAAAAAAGATAAAAACATACACAACAAAGAACATGCTAACTGCATAACTAATGTATGACTAATATATGACTAAAACTCTATTTGATCAAACATTGTTAAACAAAAACCTTTCCTAGTTCAATCACAAAGGATGAGATGTTCGGATTTGCCCCATCACCTATGCATAAATTGTGATGGTTCCAAAGGGCAATACTACTTTGTTACTACAGAAGTGATTTGTGGTAGAAGCACACAAGAATAAGTCAGCTAAACAAAACAGATTCACCATGTGGGCATCATATGGCTAAAAAAGATAAGTTTCTTCATGCAGTAGCAGAATTATCAATATTAGGATCGTTGTATTTATTATATCATAATAAGGTACCCTAAAAATTCCAGTTCACCTGAAATACTGGACAATAAAACAGAACATCCATATTATACACAGTAGCACAAATCAATAGTTTTGGACAAAATATGATCCAATTAAACACAATAAAACGAATGCATAAACCGCATCTCATTTTACAATTAACAACAAATGCTTAAAAACTCTCTCTTTCGGAACATCAAATCAAACAAGAAAAAGTAAAAGAATCCGGATTTGTCACTTCAAATTGCTTTTGGTTTTTGTAAGCATCAATGTTCAGGAAATGACTAAGTACTGTTCAGCCGGATGCTGTTATTCTTACAATCGATTCCTGGAGTTACCAAAATGATGTTTGGCCAGCAACAACTATACACCCAAACCGAAGTTCTTTTCTACACTCTAACGAAAAAAGCAACTTTCAGGGACCCGATTGCTTTATAATAAGTTTTTGATCTATTTTTGATGTTTTTTTTTTAAATTTCAATGACTAATTATTTCTTTGTTTCTTCTTTGTTTCTTCTTCTGCTAGTGTGATAGTGTGGATTGATAGTGCTGTGGCTGTTTATAATCTGCTCCAACTGTTGAGAAGTTGCATTATGCCTGTAGGTTTCAGAAAGGATCTCACAGCTTCTTACAGATTTTTGGGTTGGGGAATTTACTTACTAGATCAGGTATTTTATTGTTATATCTCAACAGTACGTGTGGTGTTGATCATCAACTCAGACGAAAACAGAAAAGTCAGCACGTACTACTCAAAAATCAGCAACATTATCATCACTACACTACATCAAGAACACTACCTAGCAGCAGGGCCGTTTTGTAAAGAGATGTGTCGGTTACACCAGAAATTCAGGGTTGTCTGACATCACACAATTTAAGCAAACAAGAGACACAACTGTAGACATCAAAGTACATGATTGTAGACATCTAAGTCCCTGACCAGCGAATCATCGTCATAACTATGGTCAAAACCTAGAAGCATTTGACATGCATGCTTCAAAGAGATCATATGGTTAGTAATACTGATTAGTGCATAATTGATCTAAAATTCATATACAAAATATTCATTTTTCCGGGCATAATTGTATAGATTTGTGATTAAAAATATATATTTTACAGATATGTCCAAACATGAGCTAAAAATGGTTATTTTACAGATTACTGACATGAAGCATCAAAAAGGACGGAAAACAAGATCAAATCCAACGACGGGAATTTTTCAAGGCAAAATGACCATATAACACGGCACAAAAAGGACCGTGTTATATAGGCCGTTTCACATACGGCGCAACAAGGGCCGTGTCTTGGGCCGTTTCACACACGGCCGACATTTAGCGCCGTGTCCTCGCGCGTATTCCGGAAGAGACCGAGTCACCACAAAACGGCGCACAACACGGGGCAAATCGCCGTTTTTCATCGCCGTTTTAGATGCCATGCAAAATTAGTCCACTTTTGACCAACTTGTGAAATCAACCACAAGATATTTTTTGGTCAAAAATCGAAAATTCAAAGACATGGGTGAAGTGTGAACAAAGAATTAATCAAAGATATTACAATAGATATTTTGAATTAAATAATCAATTGTATTCTTGAAAATCACCTATAAAAGGACATCTTCATCCATTGCAAAATCACCAATTACCAATTCTAAAACCCATCTTCTTGCTAAGAAATACTCCTTTCTTTTAGCAATATATTTTCCTTAGAACTTTCAATTTTAGTTTGTATTTTATTTTTGGTTTGAAGTTTTTCTTTCATTTAGTTTGTAATTGAAAAGTGCTTGATCAATAAGCACTTAGTATTTTACTTTCAATTTTTGTAAGCTTGTAACCTTTAAACAAGTTTGAAGTTATATTTTGAAGTTTGTTTCTTGCACTTTGATTCATCATATTCAAGTAAGTTTTATCTATTGTCATTAAGTTCTAGTAATTAAAAGTTTCTATATATATATATATTATATATATCAATTATTTCTATTATAATTTTAGTTTGTATAAACCAATGAGTAGCTAATCTTTCTTCCTAGGGGAAGGGGGATTTCTATTAGGTTATATATTGAGTATTTGATTGATTTAAACTATTTTTAGGACTAATTGGTTTAAATAGAGATTGATCATATCATATTTTTACTAATGCAACCTTCTTGATTGATTGTTGAGTGAATTGGAAACATATCTTTTCAATCTATCAAATGTTAATCTTGTTATCAACATCTTAAGATTGCGAAAGTGGTTAAGACATTTTTGATTACGAAGTACGGAGGTGAAAAGTTGATTACTCGATGAGCGATCGTTTATCCTAAAAATAGTCAAGTTAGACAAATGAAAGGACTAATTGGTTTAAATAGAGATTGATCATATCCTATGTCTACTAGTGAAACCTCCTTGATTGATTGTTAAGTGTATTGGAAACACATATTTTCAATCTATCAAGTGTTAATCTTGTTATCAACATCTTAAAAGTGACGATGATTAAGACATCTTTGATTACGAAATACGGAGGTGAAAAGTTGATTACTCGATAAACATTCGTTTTTCTTTTATATCCGTATAAATCAATTCCGATACTTAATTAAAAACCTAATTTAATGAACCCGTAATCCCTAGATTTTATAAATTCCCAACACATTTTAAATCTATTCATTTTCACTAGTTAAAAATAGTCTACTATAAAAATAGTCTTCTTAAAAATAGTAGTATTAAAAATAGTCTTAATATAAATAGTCTTAATAAAAATAGTCTAGTATAAATAGTCTAGTATAAATAGTCTTAATATAAATAGTCTAGTATAAATAGTCTTATATAAAATAGTCTTATTAAAAATAGTTTAGTTTAAAATATAGTGTATTTTAATTTAGTTAATTTTTAAAAACCCAAAAATATCTTTTTTAATATTTTAGTATTTATTTCTTGCAATCTATAACAAAATATTATACGAAGCCCTGTTGGACAATCCTCGAGAGAAAAGACCTTGGTGGTACTGAGCACAAACTACTTCTGCCTCGTATATATTTGCAGCGACTCAAGAACTCCCCGGCAACGGCGCCAAAATTTGATCGGTCAAAAATTTATCCTAAAGGTCTACAAAGGTCTTTTCTCTCGAGGATTGTCCAACAGGGCTTCGTATAATATTTTGTTATAGATTGCGAGAAATAAATACTAAAATATTAAAAAAGATATTTTTGGGTTTTTAAAAATTAACTAAATTAAAATGCACTATATTTTAAACTAAACTATTTTTAATAAGACTATTTTATATAAGACTATTTATATTAAGACTATTTATACTAGACTATTTATACTAGACTATTTTTATTAAGACTATTTATATTAAGACTATTTTTAATACTACTATTTTTAAGAAGACTATTTTTATACTAGACTATTTTTAACTAGTGAAAATGAATAGATTTAAAATGAGTTGGGAATTTATAAAATCTAGGGGATTACGGGTTCATAAAATTAGGTTTTTAATTAAGTATCGGAATTGATTTATACGGATATAAAAGAAAAAACGAATGTTTATCGAGTAATCAACTTTTCACCTCCGTACTTTCGTAATCAAAGATGTCTTAATCACTGTCACTTTTTTAAGATGTTGATAACAAGATTAACACTTGATAGATTGAAAATATGTGTTTCCAATACACTTAACAATCAATCAAGGAGGTTTCACTAGTAGAAATAGGATATGATCAATCTCTATTTAAACCAATTAGTCCTTTCATTTCTCTAACTTGACTATTTTTGGGATAAACGATCGTTCATCGAGTAATCAACTTTTCACCTCCGTACTTTCGTAATCAAAGATGTCTTAACCACTTTCGCAATCTTAAGATGTTGATAACAAGATTAACATTTGATAGATTGAAAAGATATGTTTCCAATTCACTCAACAATCAATCAAGAAGGTTTCATTAGTAAAAATAGGATATGATCAATCTCTATTTAAACCAATTAGTCCTAAAAATAGTTTAAATCAATCAAATACTCAATATATAACCTAATAGAAATCCCCCTTCCCCTAGGAAGAAAGATTAGCTACTCATTGGTTTATACAAACTAAAATTATAATAGAAATAATTGATATATATATAATATATATATATATATAGAAACTTTTAATTACTAGAACTTAATGACAATAGATAAAACTTACTTGAATATGATGAATCAAAGTGCAAGAAACAAACTTCAAAATATAACTTCAAACTTGTTTAAAGGTTACAAGCTTACAAAAATTAAAAGTAAAATACTAAGTGCTTATTGATCAAGCACTTTTCAATTACAAACTAAATGAAAGAAAAACTTCAAACCAAAAATAAAATACAAATTAAAATTGAAAGTTCTAAGGAAAATACATTGCTAAAAGAAAGGAGTATTTCTTAGCAAGAAGATGGGTTTTAGAATTGGTAATTGGTGATTTTGCAATGGATGAAGATATCCTTTTAGAGGTGATTTTCAAGAATACAATTGATTATTTAATTCAAAATATCTATTGTAATATATTTGATTAATTCTTTGTTCACACTTCACCCATGTCTTTGAATTTTCAGATTTTTGACCAAAAAAATATCTTGTGGTTGATTTCACAAGTTGGTCAAAAGTGGACTAATTTTGCATGGCATCTGCTGAAAAACGGCGATCAAAAATGGCCCAGTTTGCCCCGTGTTGTGCGCCGTTTTGTGGTGACTCGGTCTCTTCCGGAATACGCGCGAGGACACGGCGCTAAATGCCGGCCGTGTGTGAAACGGCCCAAGACACGGCCCTTGTTGCGCCGTATGTGAAACGGCCTATATAACACGGTCCTTTTTGCGCCGTGTTATATGGTCGTTTTGCCTTGAAAAATTCCCGTCGTTGGATTTGATCTTGTTTTCTGTCCTTTTTGATGCTTCATGTCAGTAATCTGTAAAATAACCATTTTTAGCTCATGTTTGGACATATCAGTAAAATATATATTTTTAATCACAAATCAGTACAATTATGCCCGGAAAAATGAATATTTTGTATATGAATTTTAGATCAATTATGCACTAATCAAATACCCCACACTTAAATTCTTGCTAGTCCCGAGCAAGGCTCTTTATTAATCACACACAAAATAAAAATTAAAATAAGACATAAAATAAAAAATAAAAAATAATACACAGAAATTTAAGAAAAATAATTATATATAAAGATAAAAAGAGATCAAAATGCCATTAATACACAATAACCAACTTTATACAGTAGATAGAAATGAATCAAGATTCAAAATAAATCTACTAACGATTTTGAAGTTAAAACACGGTTTTTATTTTTGTAATTCCAAAATGCAAGGTTTCCCCCCCAAAAGGTTGATTATTTCTTTCCCACTCGTGACTTCACACGACTCCCTTTAATGGTTGCTCTCGATCACTTGTTTATTTTTCGACTCAATATGAAGAAGAATTTCATCGGCGTCATCAAATATTGTGATTTTTCACGAAATTGAGTGTATTGAAATTCAGCCGCTAATTAATTCAGATCTTGCTCATAAACTACATCCCTTAGTGATAGCTTTCACACCGTTATTTGCTAACGTGTAGCTCTTTTCACCAACACAATTTCTATCTTTTTTTTTAAAAGGTGATAGCTTTCACACCGTTATTTGCTAACGTATAGCTCTTTTCACCAATTTTTCAATGAGACGGCAGCTACGCACAAACAATGGTTAGTCCTTTATTTTTCGCAAAATTTTAAGACCCCCAAAATTAGGCAGCTGTTGCTGCTCAACACTTCTCCTTTTTGTCATTTTTCTTTTAGTGATAGCTTTCACACCGTTATTTGCTAACGTGTAGCTCTTTTCACCAATGACTCCTTTTTTTTAGGGAATAGAATTTTTGCAGAAAATCATTTATTAGTTAAGCATGAAAAATCAAAAACTCCACAAATTAAGTAAATTTCAGTTCTATTTTTCATCAACCGACTGATTCTTCTTTTCTCAAGGTAACGAATGACTCGATTTTATATGATAACTACAAGGTTTGGAAAGAGAGATTAAGGCTCAAAATTTTGGAATATACAATTTTTTTACCGGTTAAAACAATTTTAGAAGCTTGTATATAGCTAATTTATTGGTGTTATGGCCAGATCTAGAAATCTCACAAATCAAAATAATATATATATATATATATACTAAAAAAAAAATTTAGGCAAATAAAAACACACCAAAATACTAACACGCCAAAACATACTACCCCCAAACTTGAAAAAGAAACCGTCCTCGGTTTTTCTAAAAAAAAATGATAATAATAAGCAAGAGAAAAAAAAAAGATACTCCGTGTTATGAAAATTGATGCTTGAGCTACGCCTTTTTGGATATGCATGAAAAGATATACGAGGCAAAACAACAACAAAAAATAATAATAATATACCCAGAAGTATAACACAATTTTTAAGATGCGCATCAAGAAAGTCCGAAGAGTCGCCTTACGCTGCCATCAATGCTTTTATAAAAAACACACAATAAAAATTACAGCAATAAAATAACAATACATAAATCGCGAATAGATGCGCGTCAAGAGATCAAGAAGAAACTCCTTAAGCTACCACCATTTAGCACAATTATTACACACGACAGAAAGTAAAAATAACAAGAGGTCTGATATGGGGTATCAAAGGGAGAGGAATGAATCCACTTTTCGTTTTCTCACGGTGAGATCTTCCATCAAGACAATATTAGCTAGAGCTGGATCTGGTTGAGGAACAAATTCAATGAGTTTTTTGATTAGCTCTTCTAGTGTTGTTGCAACGACTATGATTCGTTTAGCACGCTCGGAAATAAAACCTTTTTCAGCAGAGTAGTCGATGAAAGATAGTAAACCATCAAAGAAACCATTGACATTAAGCAGACCTATTGGTTTTTGATGAACATTTAGCTGGGCTCTGGTAACCACATGAAAAAGTTCCTCAAGGGTGCCAAAACCACCGGGAAGGGTGATAAAGGCGCCAGAATTATTTGTCATGTGAGTTATGCGATCTTGCATATTTGTTAGATGTATTTTTGTGCGCTTAATTATCATTATTTTATCCCCATTTTAGGTTTAAATCCGCATAAATGAGCTTTTAATGCATTATGTTTTTATGTTTTGAAGTAAATTAGAGTCCGGGAGCTTAAACGAAGAAAAACGGGCCAAAACGACATTTCTTGGTACAGACACTGCTCCAAGCTAAGCGGTACAATCTGTACCGGGGGCCACGGCACGCTCATCCTGAGCCGCGGACCGTAAATAAAAATAGGCGCCCTGGCACAGCGGCAAGGGCAAGGGCATGGCACACTTAAGCGGTCCGCGGCCATGTGGTTACTTGAATTCAGCCCGTGATTTTGGTTGTTTTGAAGTCCATTTTCGACCTAATTTTCGGACGCGTTTTGGAGGCGGAAGAAAAGTTATAAAAAGGCATTGAAGGTCAGAGAATATGATCATCGGAGAGGAGGAGAAAAGACCTAGCAGCAGAAAGCAAAGGCCAGAGAACGGAAGAAGCCAGTCTTCAACTCTGTTTGATTTTCTTTCTTATTTTAAATTTGAATACTTGTGTATTGTTTTCTAGCATGTCGGGCTAGAACCCCTTTTTCTAGGATTGTGATGAAACCGAGATTTTGACGGATTAACTCTTGATTTTGCATTATTAATATATTTTTCTTTTCTATTGAGTTTTCCCCAATTGGTCTTAATGCGTTCAATTATGTGGCCTATGATTGAATTGTTTTAATTACGCAACTCGAAATGGGAGAGGAGAGTTAGTAGGAAAAATTGGTGAGAAGCGTTTTATCTTGTGAGATAGGAATATACTCATAGGAATTACGTGGACCGTCTAAAGATTTTATACTTTTTGGCTATTGTTGAATTAACTCACCTAGGAATAGAGTGATTTATTCACCTTAGAAAATTCTACTGTCCTCGAGAGAGGCATTAGAGTATCTTAGAAATCTTCGCCTTCAGTAAATTGGGAAATTACTTCATTTATATAAATCAAGAGTAATTCGGATTAATCGAGGCGGATTCTCAATCCTAGATTCTTCTCTTATTTGATCTTCTTTCTTCGGACTATCGATTTTATTAGTTGTTTTTAGTTTATCGCTTTATCAGTTTTTTCTTAATAATTCTTCCACCACCAAATTCGATCATTCCAATAAAACTAGAATACAAATAAATTGGTAATTAGTACGTCAGTCCTCGAGGGAACGATATCTTTCTTATCACTTTATTACTTGCTTACGACAACGTGCACTCGCGTTCACTAAACTACGTAACATACCTCCTAGAAGCGGCTTAACATCCAAGGTGAAGATCCAAATGGCATTTCAACTTGCCCCGGTCGAAGGTCTTGTGCTAAACTAACCTCTATTCTTCGATGGATCGAACTTCATGACTTGGAAGAAGAAATGTATATTTTCATCCGAGCTTACGATATCAAATTATGGAAAGTCATCTGTCTTGGTCCCAAAATTCCAACGAACTCGAACGGAACTCTCAAAACCTTTGAAGAGTATGACGATGCGGATTGGAAAAAAGACCACTACAATTGCAAAGCCACGCAATTATTATATTGTGCATTAAATCCGGAAGAACACAATGGATATCATCATGTGATAGTGCCAAAGAAATATAGAAAATGCTTGAATTCACACATGAAGGAACGTCTCAAGTCAAAGAGACGAAGATCAACATGCTTCTTCATGATTACAAGCCATTCCAAATGAAAGAAGAAGAATCCATCACAATTATGCTTGACCGATTTTCGGTCATTACGAATGGATTGGCATGTTACGGAAAACCACTTTAGAGTAGTGAGAAAGTAAAGAAGATCCTCCAATCACAACCTCGAGAATGGGACGGAATGGTGACGGCAATAATGGAATCAAATGATTTAAACAATCTTGATTTTAGTGCTTTCGTTGGTTCACTTATAAATTGCGTGATTGTTCTAAAATCTCGAAATGCAAAGCCAAAACCGAAGGAAAGAATGATAGTCATGAAGGCTAAGATGTCAAGAAATAAAGAAGAAATCCCGATGGACGGAAGCGACGAATAATCGACATATTATGTCAAAATATTAATAAGTTCCAAAACTTATTATACCGGAGAATGAAGGACATCAAGATGGTCACATCGAAGAAACTCGACAACAATTGTCGAGTCTGTGGTAAACCAGGCCATTTCGCGAAAAATTGCCGAGCAACCCCAAAGAAGGAAGTTTTAATACCAACCTGGAGCGATGAAGATGAAGATGAAGATTTCATCAATCAAAATAATATTGCTCTTATGGCCCGAAGTTCATTCGACGATAGCGACGTCGAAAGTCAAGTAAGTACATCTTTTCACGATGAAATTTTTGATGCATTCGAATTATTGCATACCGATTTTCAAAATGCTCTAAGTGAAATAAAATCCCTTCAATCTAAAAATAAACTTTTGGAAATTAAAATTTCCAAAATTCTTGAAAAAGGGAAATTTATCGAATCGGATCATTCAAAATGCATTGAAAATGAGAATATTTTAAAGGATGATCTTTTGAAAGTTCAAGACGAACTTAAAATTTTGACAAAGAATTTTTCGTGTAGAAATGATAAATTTGAACAACTGCTTTGTGTTCAAAAATATACTTTAAATAAACAGGAGTTAGGATTCAAACTACATACTAAAAACGAATCATTAAATTTTAAAATACCCCGATGTGAAAAATGTTTAAAGATTGGGCATCATATTTCAAAATGTAAAAGCCCATGATGGACGATTAAAATTAAAAAGATTTTGATTCCAAAAGGAACTTTTATTCCAAATATCGTCTATGTTTCGAAAGAAAAACCAACTATCGGTTGGATCCCCAAAAATAAAAATTAATTTTCATCATTGGTATTTTACTCAGGAGGAGTATTATTTTTTAAAAGGAGATTTTTGTCAGGGGGAGTTATACGCTTTTATGCATATTTTATAATATCATATTTTATCATTTTATTGGTATACTTGATTTACACTTTTTGCTGATAACAAAAAGGGGGAGAAAATAGTTGAATGGATAAAAAGCGTCATGGAAGATTGACAAGAAAAATAAATATGTGTTCGAATAAAAAAGGGGGAGAAAAGAATAAACGAAGAAGTTGAAAAACAAAAAGAAGAAGTCGATAAGGAAAGAAAGAAAAGTTGGGAGACGAAACTAACGAAACGGACAAAGTAAAAAACTTTGATCTGTACTAGTATACATATATTTTATTTTTGCAGATTTTATCCAATTCAAGGTGTTGTTTTGTAATCATCAAAAAGAGGGAGATTGTTGGAATATTTTATTCCAAATATTCATTAATAAAGTTTTGATGATTAAGTTGTTAATCAAAGGAAAACAACAAAGAAGCGAAACAAAACAACGAAGGAGTCGAAGAAGCAAAAAGCTGATCAATCTGCAAAGCTAGCGCATGCTAGTAATCAAGATTAGCGCACGCTAACGAAACCCATATGCAGATCAGACGAGTTCAAAGCTTCCTGAAGACTAAGTTAACTGATGAATATATCGCACGCTACACCTGAAGCATAACGCACGCTACCGAAGGAATATGACCATTGTGAAGACTTTCAAACACAGTATGACGCAAGCAATGACGAAATCATAGCGCACGCTACGAGTGAGGAATAGCGCACGCTAAAATGTTTGAATTCAAAGATAATCAATCCGTTGGGAGATTCTGAAGTAAAGTCAAAAGCTACAATATGATGCATGCAATGATGTGTTATTAGCGCACGCTAAGAAGATATGTTAGCGCACGCTAATGAGATAAGCGATAGCCAGCTGAATTTGAAGTTGCAAGCGGTTAACATACGTAATAAGCCAATATCAACGTATGTAACAAGAAATAGCGCACGCTACACGTATGCTACAAAGGATAGCGCAGTTATGAAGAAAGTCTAGCGCACGCTAGCAAGTCAAAAGTGACTAATGGCTAGTTGGATGGAAATGGCTATAAATACCAAACCACTTGGTATCAAACCATACATCAACATTGAGAAAAGCATTCATACTTGAGATATCAGTGTAATCATTCTAGTTGTTGTATTTGAGCTTATATTGTTTAGTGATTGAGTGTTATACACGAAATCATACAGTAGAGGAAAAAGAAAAGGATTCAATTGGATTCGGTGTTATTATGATCAAGGATCCGGCATTGTTAGAATCGCAATTGATAGCTAAGTGAGGTCTATCTAGTACCCATAGAAAGCTAGATTGGTTGATTCCTTGTCAAATAGAAAAGAAAAACGGTTTAACTTGAACCGACATAAAGACAAGTGATTGAATGGTTTACTTGGACCGATAGAAGGCGAGCTTGTAACGGTTATCCCTCGACCGATAGAAGAGAGGTGCAGAGGTTTATCTTTAGCCTATATAAAAAGATACCGAGAGAGGACGTAGGCACGTTTGGCTGAACCTTTATAAATCTTGTGTTGATTTATTTTCTGCACTCTTATTTAAATTGCTTTCGCAACTCGAAAGAGTTTTATAACTCTATCTCCAAACGGCGATACCGACCAATATTGCACCAACAAATCACTATCATACTTCGAGTCTTGTCTTAAAGGGAAATGACTAAGTCCCCCATTCACAGGGACTTCGAAAGAGCTGCTGATAAATTTGATTGATTTATACCAACGTATATGGTGCTTTAGAAGTAGCACGAGATGAATATCAGTATCTCATCACATTCACTAATGATCATACTAGGTGTGGTTTTGTGTACTTGATGAAATATAAATCTGAAGCCTTCTCAAAATTCAATGAATTTAAGGTTCTAGTTGAAAATTAAAATGGTAGTCATACTAATGCACTTCGGTCGGATCGAGGAAGGAAGTATATGAGCACTGAATTTGATGAGTTCTTAACGGAACATGTAATAGTACTACAACTTACAAGTCCAGCAACCCCCAGTGAAATAGTGTCCAGAAAGAAGGACTCAAACCTTGTTGGACATGGTTAGATCCATGCTTAACAATACTGATTTGCCAATTTATCTATGGGGGCATGCACCACTCACTGTTGCATACATCTTGAATAGACGTCCTTCCAAATCCATTCGTACAACACCACATGAGATGTGTAGAGGTAGAAAACCAAATCTTAATCATATTAAGATTTATGGATGCTCTGTCTATGTCAATAAGACAAAGGTGGGGAAATTGGAGGTTTAGGTCCATCAAGGGACATTTCATAGGATATCTTACAGATTCAATAAATTATCTATTCTACATATCCAAGGATCATAGGATTGTCTTTACTTAAAAGCACACTTCTTGAAGATAAGTTCATTCAGGAAGGTGGAGCTTTTAGAAATATTTCTTTGGATGGACATAGAGAAACTTCCGACGAGACACCTGTGCATGAACAAAGTATTGGACCTTCTATAGCACGACCACTACCACCGCATAGGTCAAGTTTCTAAATTACCTGAGAGGCATGATTACATGCATATGGAGGAATTGGGTCTCCACCAAACAGATGGTAGCCAAGAGAAAATCCTACATATTATGAGCAAGCGATGGTGGATGTGGACTCCTCAATATGGGGAGAGGCCATGAAAGCTAATATAGGAACATTCTACTGCTTATGAGATAAGGAGTATGACATTGGAAGTATTCAAAACTCAATTGCTTAATTTGTCCGCAACACTATGGAACCTAACTATACATTAAGTTTAATAAAGACTTTTATAATGTATGCTCGGACATGTGCATGTATTCAATCAGGAGTAGTGAGAGCATTCTCTATAAGTATGCTTACAGGATTAATATATTCTGATACGACTCACCTTGATTTAGTCACATGATTTTTAATCTAAGATGGTCAATGACTTAACGTAACGTTATGATAGGTATGCATGAACCCTTGACTTGAGGGTTCATTAGAAGATGTACTTGGGTTAGTCATTAGAGTAGTTCAATTTAATCACCTATTGGTATGGGTCAACCTCAAAGTGCAACTTAATAGGCAAGTAGCAGTATTTACTTAATACCAAGATAAGATTCTTTCTTCTGTTAGTGAACCGGTGAATGTCCTATGCGGTTAGTGGCAAATAAGATCAGAAGTCTTTGGCCAAAAAATATAAGCTAGTTATATTTGATACTAGAGCTATTTGATCTTGATTTACACTAGCATTGCATAGTGACAAGGTTTAAGTAAGGTTTAAGTTTATCGTGACCCTAAAACTTGACTGGTATGTCTGATTGAAGGGTTTATATGTATACGTTGTTCATAACATAAAAGGTTTGGAATGATCCTAATTATTCGATCACAGTCGGGTTACGGTGTGAGCTCTGGGTCCGACTACGTGTTACTCACACTCTTTGAATCCTCACATTACCAACTAGAATGAACCTACTTAGTTGCGCAACAGGATATACACCATATTAACATAAGCTATTTCGCTCTACGTGGATAAATTATCACATTGTAGTGAATTAAATGATTAATGGGTACCTAATTTAATTTTCTAAGTCGATCATTTAGTTAATTAAATATATTTTTTGGAGGAATTATGTAATATCCGCAATTTTCGATTTTTGGTAAATTTCTTCTTGCCGAGTCCGTTTTGACGGCTCGCTCATGACCGTTCGTCATTACGAGAATGATTAATTCTACACTTTTTGTCATCCGAGTTCGTTTGGGTGTTGTTTTGTTGAGTTACGTGCTTTTTAGCGACTTTTCGCACTTGAGTTCGATTCTTGCGAATCTCGTCCAGCTATTGTTTGAATTTCCCATAAGTCCGTTTAACTTTGTTAGACGTGTTGTGAACTTCGGTTTGGTTATTCGATCACGTATCGTGATTTACGGGCGTTTGGGCCATTTTGTAATTTCTTGAAAGTTACGGGTATCCATATCTCAGTATTTGTCATCTTGACCCTTTTCTTGGTCGCGTATGATTAATTATTGCATTACGTTTTCATCTCGAGTCGTTGATGTGCGACGCGAACTTTTCGTCGTGTTCGTTAGTGCGTTTTGGAAATCGAGGCATCGGGTCGTGGCGGTGAGCAATCGGCGGACCGGTGCGGCCTTTGTCGGAAGTCTTTGGGCAGCGGCGAGGCCAGTGTAATATGTCGAACAAAGCTGTCATGTGCGCGGCACACCCATCCGATGCCAGCGGCACGGTGCGAGCAGTCTGCGGCACACTCGTGTGTCTTCCGCGACCAAACCCAGTATGCCGTGTGCGGCTGCACACGCGGTATCCGCGGCACAATGCTAAAACACAGGAGTAGATTTTCGGCTGTGCCGCGTCACGCCTGGCGTGCGCGGCTGCACGAAGCGGTAATTGCAGACTCGTCCTTATTAGACGAGATCGGTCGTCTCCTTCCCCATTTTTCCACTGCATCGCGAGAGAGAGGATTTAGAGGGGGAGAGTTCTTCATCCGGGGGTCGATTTTCATCATTTCTTTTCGGTTGTGAGGCTCGGATAATCAATCTAACGCGTGTTCTACGGATCTTAGTTCTTGAATCTCCTAAGGTAATATTCTAAAACCCTATTTTCGATTTAATTTGGGGGTTTTGGGTTTTCTTCCGATTCGTTCCGTTTTGTTGGTGGATTCATGATGTATACGATTGATATTGTTAGTATCTTTAGTTTTCCTACGGATTCATGGATATTTTGTGGATTTTTACGGAATCGAGAGGGTTTGGTTGTGGTCGCCCTCGTTGTTATTTTTATTCGAATATACATGAATCGTAGGCGGGTTTCCGGGTGTATTCCATTTCCGTAATCGTCTAGAGTTGGTTGTGATTGTGTTATTCGAATCGTTAGGTTCATTCGTCGGTTCCTCACGGTCGTGCTTGATTCTTCAGTTCCGTTCGCGTCACCGTCTATTAATCGAGGCAAGTATTTTTGGAAACCTTTAAGCTTAACATGAAATGGTTATGTATATTACTTGTTTGTAACTCACCTTGTGTTGGCCCGACGGGGTCAAGGAGGGAAATCTATGCTGCCGCCTTGGATTTCACAAATTTCGTACCGCTAGCCAACTCGTTAGGGTCCTTGCAAGGCCCCGAGTGAGAATGTATGCTGCCGCCCTATTCTCACGGCATAGCGTGTGCGTGGTTTTGTTTTTCTGTAATTGTAGCCAACTCGTTAGGGTCCCTGTGAGGCCCCGAGTGAGAATGTATGCTGCCGCCCTGTTCTCAAGGCTAATTGTTTGACTGTTTATTTTCCGGAAAAAGACACGTCTTGTTTTGGTTTTTTTTGAAAATGATATTGGTGCTTATACTATGAAATGTGTAAGCGATTGGTTTGACTTGAATACTTGTACTAGCGTAATTGCTAACCCCTCTGGGGACCCGTTGTCGGGGAAATTCTTGTTATGGATTTCAGGTTATGTTCAGTCAGACGAGCGGGCGCTGGGATGGTACGAGGATGTCGGCCAAGGTTGTTGACATGTGAAATCGAGTCTTGTTAATTTCTACCGTCTCTTTTGATGTGGTTGTTTTCCAAATTGTAAACTTATAGATTGTACTCGCGAGTACTTAGGCTTTTCCTTTCGGGTTGTGAATTGTCTTCGTTGGAGTTAATGTAATTGTCGGTTGATGTTTATTATGCCGGTTGTACCGGGCGTGTTGTTTTATGTTCTTGTGGTTGATAATTGTTTCCTTGCTAACCGAGATGGTTAGTCGAGTGGTGTTTTCTTGTGTCAGCCTGGTGGGTCCCATGTAGGGGTCCACGGCGCTGTAATACACCTCGAATATCTTGGGGGTGTTACAGAAAATGGTATCAGAGCCCTAGGTTTATGGATACCTAGGCTTGTTGGTTATTTGGGTCTAGTTGTGTTTTGTTTTGCACATTGTCACACCGCTGCCGGCATCTCAGTACATCCAGTGCTCGTAAGTTCTCCTTACTCGATCTCTTGTTTTCTCGTATTGAAATTCCACTTCTTGAACTGTGATTGCCTCTCTCGTACTTATCGTCGAGTTGTTTCTCGACCCATCCGGTTTGTGTACTTTTGATTTTTGTATTGCGCCGTCCTTTATCTCTCTGGAATATGTGCGCCGTTCTGGGCTTAACTGTTTGTCGTTTTGCGAGCCCTCCATCGCTAAACTTCCTAGCATTGGTGGGATCGTTGGTGATCGAAAGATCCGAGTTTTGCTCCGTGGTATATTGTGAGAGGGCTTGACTCTCTAGTCTTTTGTTGTATGATGGAATCTGTGTTTGGTAATTGCGATATACTAAATGTATGTTGAGCCGAATGTACCGATGAGTTGGACACCGAAGGGTGCAGTATGATGTAGAAGTTTTGAACATTGATATGTTCCGGTATAGGTATTGATGGCAGAGTTTGTTGAGAAACTCACATAGCTGGTTTCGACATACGTCCAAATCGGTGATCTTTAGTTCTGTTGTCAAACTTGAAGAGATAGTTTGACATATGCTTGGAATTAGTATTTAGAGTTGCGCTTTTAATCGGTAATTTTTGAATGTCGTATATGAGTGTGTACGTGAATTTTTGGTACATGTCTAATTATTGTTAATTACAACCAATGTGTTTCTATTAATAATAATACATTCGGCGTGCATGCTTGAAAATTTCATATACTTGATAGTATTGTGGGTTATTTAAAAGTGACATGAATTTGGGCGACCTTGTATTTTCAAATAAAACCTTGTGTCGGTATTTAAAGGTTGTGTTTAAAAGTGTTTTAGGACATTTTATAAAATGCTACCGCTGTTAAGCCCTTGTCGTGTTTGAAGGGGTCTTGAAAACGATTTTTAACTTATTGGTTTTATTTTCGAATAACTAGAGTATACGATTTTAAAATCAGATTAGCCTGGGGAAACCTAGGTTGTCGAGTCAAGTTGTGTTTGTTGAGTTTTGTCTTGTCGGATTTTGTCTGACTTAGTCACATCGCGACGCGTCGTTTGAGATCATTGGTCGTGATTAGTATCGAGGGGTGGTCGTCACTGCTGATGTATTTTCGAACCGTATTTTATCCGCTGTGTGAGTTCTTTCAAAACGGCTTTCGGTATTTTGCAAACTGAGTTTTATTTCGTAAAACTGATTCCTTGAATCAAGTTTTGGCATTTTGGCTTTGAATATTTCATGATGGTTTGACAAATGATTTTGTGAGCTTTGGAAAAATATTACCGTCATTGGTCTTTTTAGCATTTTCGAAAATGACATGGGAAATTGTGCTTAGCCTGGTAAATCCTTGTGAGAAAGGTTTACGACCTGTAATTTTTCTGATATGTTCCGTTGTTGTCTCTGTGGGTCGTTAGCGCACGCTACGCTTTGCAGCTAGCGCGCGCAAGAGTGCGTTGGTAGCACGCTAAGGGGAGGATAGCGCATGCTACCTGGTAGTTCAGGGCAGTCCAGGAGCTACTGGACTGGGCCTGAAGTTCTCGTTAGCGCACGCTAACAGTGTATTTTTGGTCAGGAGTTTTGTTTGGTGCCGTGATAGCGCACGCTAACCTTAATGATTAGCGCACGCTAATTGTGTCCAGTATAAATACTGGACACCAGTCTAGAAGTTGCATTTTTCTTCATTCCTTCTTCTTCCTCCATGAGTTTGAGACGTAGCGACTCGGTTTCGCATCTGGGCTGATTTTTCTTCCATCCAAAGGTGTTTTGGAGTATCCTAGATGATTTTAACATCATCTAATCCATTGTTCTTCGCCGAATCTAGGTATTTTCTTGAATCCCTAGAGTTGACTCTTTGGAGTTTTGTTCTTGATATCGTTTTCCATCCAGTTTGATAAACCGATTGTTGTTTTAGCGATGTTGTTAAACATATCCTGAGGATCGTATATTACATCGTGATTTTGAGCGATTTGATGCGTGTGATATGATGTGTTTAAGTGAATGTTGATACGTGCGAATTTTGGGCATTTTGGCCTATTGTACTTCTGAAAAACCTTGAGTATCTTAGAAAATAAAACTCGAGACGTACTTTTAAAATGAATTATTTTCTCACAATGCTCTCAAGATGCCTACTAGTGCCACGCTATGTTTCAAAATTATTCTACTTTGAGGATCAAAACATTTTGAGATATTTCTAATGATTTAGAAACGCATTCGTTTAGACCGAAGGTCGACATAGCTGAAAAGTTTTAATTTAACGAAAGGTGTCTTCATTTTTTTTATTAAACGCAAGTTGACTTCTTTTGAAAGTCTCGATGACGATGTTTGTACTACTTTTTGATATATGATACTCAAGATCAACTGATGCTTGCAAGTTATTTTCAAAAGATGGTTTTCGTTTTTAAAATCTATCATTCCTAATTGTGGTCCGGGAATATATGTGTAATGTTCGTGCTATCGTTAGGGTGTTAACCCCCGAGTTGTTGTTGAATTGGCGGTGTGAGCGTTGAGTAGTTCGCCACACAGTCGTCGTGGTAGCCTCTGTGAGGGTGTGATATTGGTATTGGATGTTGTCGCCTCGTAGCGGTTTATGCGTTATCGCATATATGCGAGCTGTTAGAGCTCGGGTTGGTATGATTGTGTGCATCGGTGAGTGGGCCGCATTGTGTCGGTTGCTTATTGTACTGTTACCTTGGTTTCGTTGTTGTGAGTTTCGGGGGCGAGGTCAAAAGTAATACCCGTACTATTTTGACTTCTATATCTTCTCCTTCTCCAGCCTATCGATTCGCTCGTGTTCATTGATACCTTGAACTTGATCTATACCTTGGTTTCACCATTCGAGCAGTAATGTCTGGTTTTGAGTCGATCTGGTTATCATTGTGACTTTTCGAATCCGGTTCGACTATTGTGAATCTTGTTCGGAAGTAACATCTTTTGGTTCTAATAGTTCTTTTATTCAAAGTGGATCGGATTTTGAACTTCGTATTTTCGGCTCTATCAACTCGTTTATGCTCGTTAACATTTCGAACTTTCCTATCCCTTGCTTTTGTTGATCGAACGAGGGTGGTATTGTTTCGGAATGACTCGTTTGTCGTTGTGACTTTTCAATCGCTATTCCCTTTCTGTGGATCTTATGGGAATGCACGTCTTCTTTATTCTCACCGGATTATCACGGGAGTTGTTGTTTGAATTTTATTACCCTACGTGTTTCGGACATGATCGTTCGATTTTTGTTATCTCAATCGTTTGTGTGTTCAGTTTTTGTTCCGTTCGTGATTGTTGAGCGTTTAGGCTCCTTCGTAATTCCCTTAAGCTCGGGAAATTAGTCTCGTTTTCGATCTTCCAATCTTTAGGCGGTGGAATTCCGCATTTGTTCGACGTTTGGCTCGCATTTTGTTTGATGAACCGTTGGGTTGGTCAATCATATTGATTTTCGTTCGTTGTGTTTTGTGATTGCTCGGATAATTGACTTGATTGTATTATCCGTTTAATGACGCTTGTCACTCGTTGATTTTATTATCTCTACCGGTGACGTCGTGTTAGTCGCCCTAGAGCGTATTTTCTCGCCGTATGTCTCTTTGCGTTCCTTGCAGCGTTTCACCGTCGGGCGCGAGCCTTCGGTTTTTTGTATCTCGTCGAGTTTTCTTGGCAAGGGATATTGCTTCTCCCTACTTATTTTAAGTTTCGGGACGAAACTTCTTTTAAGGAGGGTAGAATGTAATATCCACAATTTTCGATGTTTGGTAAATTTCTTCTTCGGCCGGAGTCCGTTTTGATGGCTCGCTCATGACCGTTTCGTCATTCTGAGAATGATTAATTCTACACTTTTTGTCATCCGAGTTCGTTTGGGTGTTGTTTTGTTGAGTTCTGTGCTTTTTAGCGACTTTTTCGCACTTGAGTTCGATTCTTGCGAATCTCGTCCGAAACTGCTGTTTCGAATTCCCCGCAAGTCCGTTTAACTTTGTTAGACGTGTTGTGAACTTCGGTTTGGTTATTCGATCACGTATCGTGATTTCTGGGCGTTTTGGGCCATTTTGTAATTTCTTAAAAGTTACGGATATCCATATCTGTA
This sequence comes from Orobanche coerulescens, assembly GCA_033398695.1. Taxonomy (NCBI): domain Eukaryota; kingdom Viridiplantae; phylum Streptophyta; class Magnoliopsida; order Lamiales; family Orobanchaceae; genus Orobanche; species Orobanche coerulescens. The sequence goes on along the minus strand of CM065818.1, from coordinate 89,992,524 downwards.
TTTGTCATCTTGACCCTTTTCTTGGTCGCGTATGATTAATTATTGCATTACGTTTTCATCTCGAGTCGTTGATGTCGTCCGCGAACTTTTCGTCGTGTTCGTTCCGTGCGTTTTTGGAAATCGAGGCATCGGGTCGTGGCGGCTGAGCAACTGGCCGGACCGGTGCGGCACTGTCGGAAGTGCTGGGCACTGGCCGAGCAGGCCCAGTGTAATATGTCGAACAAACTGTACTGTGTGCCGCGGCACACCCATCCGGTGCCGCGGCACAGTGCCAGGCCAGTGCCGCGGCACACCTATCCGGTGCCGCGGCACACTCGTGTGTCTTCCGCGACCAAACCCAACTGTACCGTGTGCCGCGGCACACGCAGGCTGTGCCGCGGCACAATGCCAAAACCTGGGAGTAGATTTTCGGCCTGTGCCGCGGCACACTGGCTGTGCCGCGGCTGCAAGCGGTAATTGCGCAGACTCGTCCTTATTAGGCGAGATCGGTCGTCTCCTTCCCCATTTTTCCACCGCATCGCGAGAGAGAGGATTTAGAGGGGAGAGTTCTTCATCCGGGGTCGATTTTCATCATTTCTTTTCGGTTGTGAGGCTCGGATAATCAATCTAGCGTGTTCTACGGATCTTAGTTCTTGAATCTCCTAAGGTAATATTCTAAAACCCTATTTTCGATTTAATTTGGGGGTTTTGGGTTTTCTTCCGATTCGTTCCGTTTTGTTGGTGGATTCATGATGTATACGATTGATATTGTTAGTATCTTTAGTTTTCCTACGGATTCATGGATATTTTGTGGATTTTTACGGAATCGAGAGGGTTTGGTTGTGGTCCGCCCTCGTTGTTATTTTTATTCGAATATACATGAATCGTAGGCGGGTTTCCGGGTGTATTCCATTTCCGTAATCGTCTAGAGTTGGTTGTGATTGTGTTATTCGAATCGTTAGGTTCATTCGTCGGTTCCTCACGGTCGTGCTTGATTCTTCCGTTCCGTTCGCGTCACCGTCTATTAATCGAGGCAAGTATTTTTGGAAACCTTTAAGCTTAACATGAAATGGTTATGTATATTACTTGTTTGTAACTCACCTTGTGTTGGCCCGACGGGGTCAAGGAGGGAAATCTTTGCTGCCGCCCTGGATTTCACGAGTTTCGTACCGCTAGCCAACTCGTTAGGGTCCTTGCAAGGCCCAGTGTGATAATGTATGCTGCCGCCCTGTTCTCACGGCATAGCGTGTGCGTGGTTTTGTTTTTCTGTAATTGAAGCCAACTCGTTAGGGTCCTGTGAGGCCCCGAGTGAGAATGTATCTTGCCGCCACATTCTCAAGGCTAATTGTTTGATTGTTTATTTTTCGGAAAAGACACGTCTTGTTTTGGTTTTTTTTGAAAATGATATTGGTGCATATACTATGAAATGTGTAAGCGATTGGTTTGACTTGAATACTTGTACTAGCGTAATTGCTAACCCCTCTGGGGACCCGTTGTCGGGGAAATTCTTGTTATGGATTTCAGGTTATGTTCAGTCAGACGAGCTGTATTTGGGATGGTACGAGGATGTCGGCCAAGGTTGTTGACATGTGAAATCGAGTCTTGTTAATTTCTACCGTCTCTTTTGATGTGGTTGTTTTCCAAATTGTAAACTTATAGATTGTACTCGCGAGTACTTAGGCTTTTCCTTTCGGGTTGCGAATTGTCTTCGTTGGAGTTAATGTAATTGTCGGTTGATGTTTATTATGCCGGTTGTACCGGGCGTGTTGTTTTATGTTCTTGTGGTTGATAATTGTTTCCTTGCTAACCGAGATGGTTAGTCGAGTGGTGTTTTCTTGTGTTAGCTTTGGTGGGTCCCATGTAGGGGTCCACGGCGCTGTAATACACCTCGAATATCTTGGGGGTGTTACAAATTATTTATTAATTATAAAGTGTTAATTAATTAATTAATTGAACTAATCAATTTAAGTGGAATACTTCTACCCAGACCAATTGAGTTTAGTGCCAAGATCACAATAGCCTTGGAGAAGCACAAAATAGGGATTTTGACTAGGTTGGGGGCGGTTTTTAGGTCCTAAATTAGGACTTGAAGCCCTAAGAAAAGTAATATAAATACTACCTTACCTCCTCATCCTCCTCCTTAAGCTAAGGTTTAAAACATAACTTCCTAGCCACCAAGAGAGAGGAAAAGAGAACCCCCCCTTCTCATCTAGCTGTGGCCAAGAGGTCGCCGATCAAGAGGAGGATTTTTTCGGGCATTTCAATCCCACTCGCATGAAGTAGAGGCATCTTGACTCATTGTTGGATCCAGAAGCTTTGAGATTGAATGACAAAATCATCATCATCATCAAAGCAGAAGTTTGTTGATCCCCTTTTCACATGGAAGGTATATTTTCATCCCTCGTAATTTATTCTTTCATGTATGTTATTGTTAATCGATCCCTATAGATTTGGATGAGCACATGGTTGATTATTCAAATTTAATTGTTTCCGTTGCATTTATTTATTTGCCCAAGTCCAAAAATTTTATCATCACCCACATGTTGGGCACAATATACTTATATAAAGCTTTGATGGTGAATAAGTTGTATAATTTTCTAAGATTTTTCGTGGTAGAAATCTATAAGTAAATTGTTTTAGTTATAATGAATGTTATAGACTTGGTGCTTATAGAGTTTTACTGAGTAAGTATGATTAAATCACATACGGTAAGCGAAGTAAGTAACCTAGTACACTACAAAAAAACAGACTTTACCGACGCCATATTCATCAATAAAATAAGCATGGGCGTCGGTGAAACAAATACCGACGCCTTTACCGACAACTTGACATTGCAAAGCGCTACGATGCCTTTTAAGGCGTTGTTAATTTCCCAACGGCTTCCGATGCCGCGTCGGTCAACCCCGCGTTGGTGAAGTTGGCACGGTTTTGCCAACGAATGACGATGGCAATGCCGCCGACCTTGATGACAGATTTTACTGATGCCCGACTGCCGTCGTTAAGTAAAAAATACTGACGCCTTCCCTACTGTTGTTAAAACAAAAAATTTTTTGACGCCTTTGCCGGTGTGAAAACGCCATCAGTAAGTGAAAAATACCGACGGCCTTGTTGCCATTGTTAAAAAATGGAAATGGCGACGCCTTGCCGATGGGAGTTTTCCGTCGTTAAGCATCAACAACGGTTTCTTTATCGATAATGCCGTCAGTAATTTTTTTTAAAGCAGAATTTTTCATAATTTTCAATTATTTCCATTACCTGCTTTCAAAATTTTACTTAAACAATCAATTTGAGATAAACAATAGTGAATCATAAAACAAAATAGTCATATATAGCAAAAAAGTCATGTTACACAATCGTCATAGTTGTATCGTCGTACACAATCAAGAGTTGTCATCATAGTTGTTTTCATCGTACAGTAAAAATACAAATAAGTAGTCTAGATCAAAGTCAAGTCGACTCGGAGGTGGAAGATTTTGTTGTGTCAGCATTTCTTGAATAGCTTGCAACTGTTCCTAAAGGCATGGTCTCTTCACACGCTCTTCTTCAATCACTTTTGCCTGCTCTTCTCTTAGTCTGCGCTCCTCTGTCACCTGCTCCTCTAAAGATGTGAATCGAATGTGGATCTCGTCAGATGCGTGAAACTGTGAGGTCGTTGATCCACCGCTGCTAGAGCCTGTGTTTATGATGCTGGGAGCTAGACTGCTGGTGCTGTACATCCTGTTTTTCTTAACATATTCTTTGGCGGCCTCCTTCACTTGTAGTACAGTCTTATAGACCATATTCAAATCTGCTCCCTCTCCTTGCTTTGTAGCAAGGTTCTTAACCCTAGCTTGAGAAGAAAAACATGCCAAATTCAAGAAAAATCACAACTCATTACTGTCCTTCATGTCGTATAATGCTACTGAAGAAATTAATGAAGAAACACGGAATGACAAAAGGAAAAGGTAAGACCATCAACTAAGAGTACATAGGCAACTTCTAAGAAAAATTAATGGTGTAACTTTGTCAACGAAGAGTTTCTAGCGCAAAGTACCATAAAACTTCGATTCACGAAATCTTGGACAATAAAACAGAACATCCATATTATACTCGGTAGCACAAATCAATAGTTTCGGACAAAATCAGATCCAATCAAACACAATAAATGGTAATCCACATCAATCACAACTTGGATAATAAGAAGAGAATTCCGATATGTTAGATCATGTTTTTCATGATCACATCATTTTTCTAAACCGCCGTTTCTTGGACAAGAATAGATAATGGTCCACACGATGTAAAGTGCTTTTACGCTGCATTGCCCGTCACTTATGCGCCCCAGTCAAGAATCATTCTTAAAACAGTTAGACAGAGCCTTATCTTTGCCCGTCCCAATTTGGTGTGACCAAAATCGGCAGCAATCTCCCATTATAACACGATACAGAATCCTAACAATTTAAGATGTCATAAACAAAAATCTTTATAACAAGAATACATGCATATCACATTCTGATGCCCAAGAATGTGCTAATTTCTCAAGTTATAACCTGGTAATTATCACAACTATAAAGAAATTACATGGGACATATCAAACCGTGCTCTAAGAACTTTTGGTTGTACTCGTCAATGCGTAGCCAAAGAGAAGATAACCAAAAAGATAAAAACATACACAACAAAGAACATGCTAATCGCATAACTAATGTATGACTAATATATGACTAAAACTCTATTTGATCAAACATTGTTAAACAAAAACCTTTCCTAGTTCAATCACAAAGGATGAGATGTTCGGATTTGCCCCATCACCTATGCATAAATTGTGATGGTTCCAAAGGGCAATACTACTTTGTTACTACGAAGTGATTTGTGGTAGAAGCACACAAGAATAAGTCAGCTAAACAAAACAGATTCACCATGTGGGCATCATATGGCTAAAAAGATAAGTTTCTTCATGCAAGAGTTAATTATCAATATTAGGATCGTTGTATTTATTATATCATAATAAGGTACCCTAAAAATTCCAGTTCACTGAAATACTGGACAATAAAGCAGAACATCCATATTATACACAAGAGCACAAATCAATAGTTTTGGACAAAATATGATCCAATTAAACACAATAAAACGAATGCATAAACCGCATCTCATTTTACAATTAACAACAAATGCTTAAAAACTCTCTCTTCGAACATCAAATCAAACAAGAAAAAGTAAAAGAATCCGGATTTGTCACTTCAAATTGCTTTTGGTTTTGTAAGCATCAATGTTCAGAAATGACTAAATCTTGTTCATAGGATCTCATTATTCTTACAATCGATTCTGAGTTACCAAAATGATGTTTGGCCAAAGAACAACTATACACCCAAACCGAAGTTCTTTTCTACACTCTAACGAAAAAGCAACTTTCGGGGACCCGATTGCTTTATAATAAGTTTTTGATCTATTTTTGATGTTTTTTTAAATTTCAATGACTAATTATTTCTTTGTTTCTTCTTTGTTTCTTCTCGCTAGTGTGATAGTGTGGATTGATAGTCTTTGTCTGTTTATAATCTGCTCCAACCGTTGAGAAGTTGCATTATGCCCGTAGGTTTGAGAAAGGATCTCACGACTTCTTCTGATTTTTGGGTTGGGGAATTTACTTACTAGATCGTATTTTATTGTTATATCTCAACAAGACGTGTGGTGTTGATCATCAACTCAGACGAAAACAGAAAAGTCAGCACGTACTACTCAAAAATCAGCAACATTATCATCACTACACTACATCAAGAACACTACCTAGCAACAGGGCCGCTTTTGTAAAGAGATGTGTCGGTTACACCGTAAATTCGGGGTTGTCGACATCACACAATTTAAGCAAACAAGAGACACAATTGTAGACATCAAAGTACATGATTGTAGACATCTAAGTCACGACCAAATGAATCATCGTCATAACTATGGTCAAAACCTAGAAGCATTTGACATGCATGCTTCAAAGAGATCATATGGTTAGTAATACTGATTAGTGCATAATTGATCTAAAATTCATATACAAAATATTCATTTTTCCGGGCATAATTGTATAGATTTGTGATTAAAAATATATATTTTACAGATATGTCCAAACATGAGCTAAAAATGGTTATTTTACAGATTACTGACATGAAGCATCAAAAAGGACGGAAAACAAGATCAAATCCAACGACGGGAATTTTTCAAGGCAAAATGACCATATAACACGGCACAAAAAGGACCGTGTTATATAGGCCGTTTCACATACGGCGCAACAAGGGCCGTGTCTTGGGCCGTTTCACACACGGCCGACATTTAGCGCCGTGTCCTCGCGCGTATTCCGGAAGAGACCGAGTCACCACAAAACGGCGCACAACACGGGGCAAACTGGGCCGTTTTTCATCGCCGTTTTTCAGCAGATGCCATGCAAAATTAGTCCACTTTTGACCAACTTGTGAAATCAACCACAAGATATTTTTTTGGTCAAAAATCTGAAAATTCAAAGACATGGGTGAAGTGTGAACAAAGAATTAATCAAAGATATTACAATAGATATTTTGAATTAAATAATCAATTGTATTCTTGAAAATCACCTATAAAAGGACATCTTCATCCATTGCAAAATCACCAATTACCAATCCTAAAACCCATCTTCTTGCTAAGAAATACTCCTTTCTTTTAGCAATATATTTTCCTTAGAACTTTCAATTTTAGTTTGTATTTTATTTTTGGTTTGAAGTTTTTCTTTCATTTAGTTTGTAATTGAAAAGTGCTTGATCAATAAGCACTTAGTATTTTACTTTCAATTTTTGTAAGCTTGTAACCTTTAAACAAGTTTGAAGTTATATTTTGAAGTTTGTTTCTTGCACTTTGATTCATCATATTCAAGTAAGTTTTATCTATTGTCATTAAGTTCTAGTAATTAAAAGTTTCTATATATATATTATATATATCAATTATTTCTATTATAATTTTAGTTTGTATAAACCAATGAGTAGCTAATCTTTCTTCCTAGGGGAAGGGGGATTTCTATTAGGTTATATATTGAGTATTTGATTGATTTAAACTATTTTTAGGACTAATTGGTTTAAATAGAGATTGATCATATCATATTTTTACTAATGCAACCTTCTTGATTGATTGTTGAGTGAATTGGAAACATATCTTTTCAATCTATCAAATGTTAATCTTGTTATCAACATCTTAAGATTGCGAAAGTGGTTAAGACATGTTTGATTACGAAAGTACGGAGGTGAAAAGTTGATTACTCGATGAACGATCGTTTATCCTAAAAATAGTCAAGTTAGACAAATGAAAGGACTAATTGGTTTAAATAGAGATTGATCATATCCTATGTCTACTAGTGAAACCTCCTTGATTGATTGTTAAGTGTATTGGAAACACATATTTTCAATCTATCAAGTGTTAATCTTGTTATCAACATCTTAAAAAAGTGACAGTGATTAAGACATCTTTGATTACGAAAGTACGGAGGTGAAAAGTTGATTACTCGATAAACATTCGTTTTTTCTTTTATATCCGTATAAATCAATTCCGATACTTAATTAAAAACCTAATTTAATGAACCCGTAATCCCCTAGATTTTATAAATTCCCAACACATTTTAAATCTATTCATTTTCACTAGTTAAAAATAGTCTACTATAAAAATAGTCTTCTTAAAAATAGTAGTATTAAAAATAGTCTTAATATAAATAGTCTTAATAAAAATAGTCTAGTATAAATAGTCTAGTATAAATAGTCTTAATATAAATAGTCTAGTATAAATAGTCTTATATAAAATAGTCTTATTAAAAATAGTTTAGTTTAAAATATAGTGTATTTTAATTTAGTTAATTTTTAAAAACCCAAAAATATCTTTTTTAATATTTTAGTATTTATTTCTTGCAATCTATAACAAAATATTATACGAAGCCCTGTTGGACAATCCTCGAGAGAAAAGACCTTGGTAGAACTTACCACAAACTACTTCTACCTCGTATATATTTGCGAGCGACTCAAGAACTCCCCGGCAACGGCGCCAAAATTTGATCGGTCAAAAATTTATCCTAAAGGTCTACAAAGGTCTTTTCTCTCGAGGATTGTCCAACAGGGCTTCGTATAATATTTTGTTATAGATTGCGAGAAATAAATACTAAAATATTAAAAAGATATTTTTGGGTTTTTAAAAATTAACTAAATTAAAATGCACTATATTTTAAACTAAACTATTTTTAATAAGACTATTTTATATAAGACTATTTATATTAAGACTATTTATACTAGACTATTTATACTAGACTATTTTTATTAAGACTATTTATAATAAGACTATTTTTAATACTACTATTTTTAAGAAGACTATTTTTATACTAGACTATTTTTAACTAGTGAAAATGAATAGATTTAAAATGAGTTGGGAATTTATAAAATCTAGGGGATTACGGGTTCATAAAATTAGGTTTTTAATTAAGTATCGGAATTGATTTATACGGATATAAAAGAAAAAACGAATGTTTATCGAGTAATCAACTTTTCACCTCCGTACTTTCGTAATCAAAGATGTCTTAATCACTGTCACTTTTTTAAGATGTTGATAACAAGATTAACACTTGATAGATTGAAAATATGTGTTTCCAATACACTTAACAATCAATCAAGGAGGTTTCACTAGTAGAAATAGGATATGATCAATCTCTATTTAAACCAATTAGTCCTTTCATTTCTCTAACTTGACTATTTTTGGGATAAACGATCGTTCATCGAGTAATCAACTTTTCACCTCCGTTTTCGTAATCAAAGATGTCTTAACCACTTTCGCAATCTTAAGATGTTGATAACAAGATTAACATTTGATAGATTGAAAAGATATGTTTCCAATTCACTCAACAATCAATCAAGAAGGTTTCATTAGTAAAAATAGGATATGATCAATCTCTATTTAAACCAATTAGTCCTAAAAATAGTTTAAATCAATCAAATACTCAATATATAACCTAATAGAAATCCCCCTTCCCCTAGGAAGAAAGATTAGCTACTCATTGGTTTATACAAACTAAAATTATAATAGAAATAATTGATATATATAATATATATATATATAGAAACTTTTAATTACTAGAACTTAATGACAATAGATAAAACTTACTTGAATATGATGAATCAAAGTGCAAGAAACAAACTTCAAAATATAACTTCAAACTTGTTTAAAGGTTACAAGCTTACAAAAATTAAAAGTAAAATACTAAGTGCTTATTGATCAAGCACTTTTCAATTACAAACTAAATGAAAGAAAAACTTCAAACCAAAAATAAAATACAAATTAAAATTGAAAGTTCTAAGGAAAATACATTGCTAAAAGAAAGGAGTATTTCTTAGCAAGAAGATGGGTTTTAGAATTGGTAATTGGTGATTTTGCAATGGATGAAGATATCCTTTTAGAGGTGATTTTCAAGAATACAATTGATTATTTAATTCAAAATATCTATTGTAATATATTTGATTAATTCTTTGTTCACACTTCACCCATGTCTTTGAATTTTCAGATTTTGACCAAAAATATCTTGTGGTTGATTTCACAAGTTGGTCAAAAGTGGACTAATTTTGCATGGCATCCGAAAACGGCGATCAAAATGGCCCACTTGCCGTGTTGTGCGCCGCTTTGTGGTGACTCGGTCTCTTCCGAATACGCGAGGACACGGCGCTAAATGCCGGCCGTGTGTGAACGGCCCAAGACACGGCCCTTGTTGCGCCGTATGTGAACGGCCTATATAACACGGTCCTTTTGCGCCGTGTTATATGGTCGTTTTGCCTTGAAAAATTCCCGTCGTTGATTTGATCTTGTTTTCTGTCCTTTTGATGCTTCATGTCGAATCAGAAATAACCATTTTTAGCTCATGTTTGGACATATCAGTAAAATATATATTTTTAATCACAAATCAGTACAATTATGCCCGGAAAAATGAATATTTTGTATATGAATTTTAGATCAATTATGCACTAATCAAATACCCGACACTTAAATTCTTGCTAGTCCCGAGCAAGGCTCTTTATTAATCACACACAAAATAAAAATTAAAATAAGACATAAAATAAAAAATAAAAAATAATACACAGAAATTTAAGAAAAATAATTATATATAAAGATAAAAAGAGATCAAAATGCCATTAATACACAATAACCAACTTTATACAGTAGATAGAAATGAATCAAGATTCAAAATAAATCTACTAACGATTTTGAAGTTAAAACACGGTTTTTATTTTTGTAATTCCAAAATGCAAGGTTTCCCCCCCAAAAGGTTGATTATTTCTTTCCCACTCGTGACTTCACACGACTCCCTTTAATGGTTGCTCTCGATCACTTGTTTATTTTTCGACTCAATATGAAGAAGAATTGCATCGGCGTCATCAAATATTGTGATTTTTCACGAAATTGAGTGTATTGAAATTCAGCCGCTAATTAATTCAGATCTTGCTCATAAACTACATCCCTTAGTGATAGCTTTCACACCGTTATTTGCTAACGTGTAGCTCTTTTCACCAACACAATTTCTATCTTTTTTTTAAAAGGTGATAGCTTTCACACCGTTATTTGCTAACGTGTAGCTCTTTTCACCAATTTTTCTGTGAGACGGCAGCTACGCACAAACAATGGTTAGTCCTTTATTTTTCGCAAAATTTTAAGACCCCCAAAATTAGGCAGCTGTTGCTGCTCAACACTTCTCCTTTTTGTCATTTTTCTTTTAGTGATAGCTTTCACACCGTTATTTGCTAACGTGTAGCTCTTTTCACCAATGACTCCTTTTTTAGGGAATAGAATTTTGCGTAAAATCATTTATTAGTTAAGCATGAAAAATCAAAAACTCCACAAATTAAGTAAATTTCAGTTCTATTTTTCATCAACCGACTGATTCTTCTTTTCTCAAGGTAACGAATGACTCGATTTTATATGATAACTACAAGGTTTGGAAAGAGAGATTAAGGCTCAAAATTTTGGAATATACAATTTTTAGGTTAAAACAATTTTAGAAGCTTGTATATAGCTAATTTATTGGTGTTATGGCCGGATCTAGAAATCTCACAAATCAAAATAATATATATATATATATATACTAAAAAAAAATTTAGGCAAATAAAAACACACCAAAATACTAACACGCCAAAACATACTACCCCCAAACTTGAAAAAGAAACCGTCCTCGGTTTTCTAAAAAAATGATAATAATAAGCAAGAGAAAAAAAAAGATACTCCGTGTTATGAAAATTGATGCTTGAGCTACGCCTTTTGGATATGCATGAAAAGATATACGAGGCAAAACAACAACAAAAATAATAATAATATACCTGAAGTATAACACAATTTTTAAGATGCGCATCAAGAAAGTCAGAAGAGTCGCCTTACGCCGCCATCAATGCTTTTATAAAAACACACAATAAAAATTACAGCAATAAAATAACAATACATAAATCGCGAATAGATGCGCGTCAAGAGATCAAGAAGAAACTCCTTAAGCTACCACCATTTAGCACAATTATTACACACGACGTAAAGTAAAAATAACAAGAGGTCCGATATGGGGTATCAAAGGGAGAGGAATGAATCCACTATTCGTTTTCTCACGGTGAGATCTTCCATCAAGACAATATTAGCAAGAGCTGGATCTGGTTGAGGAACAAATTCAATGAGTTTATTGATTAGCTCTTCAAGTGTTGTTCCAACGACTATTATTCGTTTAGCACGCTCGGAAATAAAACCTTTTTCATCAGAGTAGACGATTAAAGATAGAAAACCATCAAAGAAACAATAGAAATTAAGCGAGACCTATTGGTTTTTGATGAACATTTAGCTGGGCTCTGGTAACCACATGAAAAAGTTCCTCAAGGGTGCCAAAACCACCGGGAAGGGTGATAAAGGCGCCAGAATTATTTGTCATGTGAGTTATGCGATCTTGCATATTTACAGATCTAAACTCATCTCCAATAGTTGCCCCGATGATTTTACTTTCAGCCAGAGGTTTTGGAATTACTCCCAACACTCTTACTCCTTTCATATAGGCAGAAGCAGCAGCTCGTCCCATTAATCCTAGACTTCCTCCTCCGTAAACTATATGAATACATTTTTCTCCTAAAGTACGACCCAAGTTGTGTGCTGCTTCAGTAAAGCATGCATCTTTTCTATAACTAGCTCCACCAAAAATGCAGACTGAGTTAAATCTTTTTGTGGAAGATGATGACTCCATTTTTGAAAAGAATTTTTTTAGAGAGAAAAAGAGAAAAGTACAAGTTTGAGGGATGAATAAAAGAAACAAGCAAAAAGGTTATTTATAGAAGAAAAAATGAGGAAAAATTGATTAACAAGTTTGTGATTGCGTTGATTGTGCTTCAACTACTCAATAGAATAATGAATGCATTTATCGCGTATCACATTTTTTATTCAGAAAATCTCACCATACGACAAAAATAAAAGATACTCACGTGTATGTACAGTAGTTGTGATTGTGGCTCACATCTTCCTCTGATTTTATGTTCAGAAACGGCTTAAACGCCTTCTATGAGTCGGGGAGAAGCTTCCCATCCAATTTTCTTACAAATTGGCAAACAGGGTCTTTTACCGTCAGATTCCCAAGACGTTGTTCATATTCTGGTTTGAATTTATTCCACAAACATCGAATTCCATAATATACAAGTCCACTAGGATGCGTGTCAAGAGAAATTTCGATATTATCTAAATTCTCTTTATTCAGACCATCATTAATGAACTGAATTTTCTCTTCTCTGTTTGTAGATGGAATTCCTAAAGATCGACATTTTAAATTACAGTTCCATCTAGCACATTTATAGCAAACGGCTAGCATCTTTGCTCGTCGTTTCTTTGCATATGAACTTTTTCCAAGCCCTGGTAAAAATCTAGTCGGTGTTTCTGTGAATTCACCTTCTATTCTTACTTTGGCTTCGATAATGAATCTTATGTCAAAAGGTATGCTTTTATTCATAAGCAACCTCATCCTTTCAAGCCTTGTCTTGTAGATCTTTAAAATTGCATTTTTGCTTAGAAAGAGAAATCTTTTTTCAATTTTATACAATATTTCTTCCATGACAAAAAAAATTAAAATGAAAAACGATAAAATATCTACAAATATCAGTTGTTTGTGGGAAACTGAAAAATCCGACTTTAATAGTCACGGAGTACCGTTATCCGCCACTTGACCGGACAGAAGAATAAAAAATGCAGAAATAAAGAAAGATAAAATAACAAGATATAAACAAAACTATACAAAAAAAATTATATTTGGCCTAAAACAATCCCCGGCAACGGCGCCAAAATTTGATCGGTCAAAAACTTATCCTAAAAATAGGAGTTCTTGAGTCGCTCGCAAATATATACGAGGTAGAAGTAGTTTGTGGTAAGTTCTACCAAGCTCTTTTCTCTCGAGGATTGTCCAACAGGGTTTCGTATAATATTTTGTTATAGATTGCGAGAAATAAATACTAAAATATTAAAAAAGATATTTTTGGGTTTTTTAAAAATTAACTAAATTAAAATGCACTATATTTTAAACTAAACTATTTTTAATAAGACTATTTTATATAAGACTATTTATATTAGACTATTTATATTAAGACTATTTATACTAGACTATTTATACTAGACTATTTTTATTGAGACTATTTATATTAAGACTATTTTTAGGACTACTATTTTTAAGAAGACTATTTTTATACTAGACTATTTTTAACTAGTGAAAATGAATAGATTTAAAATGAGTTGGGAATTTATAAAATCTAGGGGATTACGGGTTCATTAAATTAGGTTTTTAATTAAGTATCAGAATTGATTTATACGGATATAAAAGAAAAAACGAATGTTTATCGAGTAATCAACTTTTCACCTCCGTACTTTCGTAATCAAAGATGTCTTAATCACTGTCACTTTTTTAAGATGTTGATAATAAGATTAACACTTGATAGATTGAAAATATGTGTTTCCAATACACTTAACAATCAATCAAGGAGGTTTCACTAGTAGAAATAGGATATGATCAATCTCTATTTAAACCAATTAGTCCTTTCATTTCTCTAACTTGACTATTTTTAGGATAAACGATCGTTCATCGAGTAATCAACTTTTCACCTCCGTACTTTCGTAATCAAAGATGTCTTAACCACTTTCGCAATCTTAAGATGTTGATAACAAGATTAACATTTGATAGATTGAAAAGATATGTTTTCAATTCACTCAACAATCAATCAAGAAGGTTTCATTAGTAAAAATAGGATATGATCAATCTCTATTTAAACCAATTAGTCCTAAAAATAGTTTAAATCAATCAAATACTCAATATATAACCTAATAGAAATCCCCCTTCCCCTAGGAAGAAAGATTAGCTACTCATTGGTTTATACAAACTAAAATTATAATAGAAATAATTGATATATATAATATATATAGAAACTTTTAATTACTAGAACTTAATGACAATAGATAAAACTTACTTTAATATGATGAATCAAAGTGCAAGAAACAAACTTCAAAATATAACTTCAAACTTGTTTAAAGGTTACAAGCTTACAAAAATTGAAAGTAAAATACTAAGTGCTTATTGATCAAGCATTTTTCAATTACAAACTAAATGAAAGAAAAACTTCAAACCAAAAATAAAATACAAACTAAAATTGAAAGTTCTAAGGAAAATATATTGCTAAAAGAAAGGAGTGTTTCTTAGCAAGAAGATGGGTTTTGGAATTGGTAATTGGTGATTTTGCAATGGATGAAGATGTCCTTTTATAGGTGATTTTCAAGAATACAATTGATTATTTAATTCAAAATATCTATTGTAATATCTTTGATTAATTCTTTGTTCACACTTCACCTATGTCTTTGAATTTTCAGGTTTTTGACCAAAAAAAATCTTGTGGTTGATTTCACAAGTTGGTCAAAAGTGGACTAATTTTGCATGGCATCTGCAGAAAAACGGCGATGAAAAATGGTCCAGTTTGCCCCGTGTTGTGCGCCGTTTTGTGGTGACGAGGTCTCTTCCGAAATACGCGCGAGGACACGGCGCTAAATGCCGGCCGTGTGTGAAACGGCCCAAGACACGGCCCTTGTTGCGCCGTATGTGAAACGGCCTATATAACACGGTCCTTTTTGCGCCGTGTTATATGGTCGTTTTGCCTTGAAAAATTCCCGTCGTTGGATTTGATCTTGTTTTCCGTCCTTTTTGATGCTTCATGTCAGTAATCTGTAAAATAACCATTTTTAGCTCATGTTTGGACATATCTGTAAAATATATATTTTTAATCACAAATCAGTACAATTATGCCCGTAAAAATGAATATTTTGTATATGAATTTTAGATCAATTATGCACTAATCAAATACTCAACTATGGTCATGTACATATACATAGTAGCCTCAACCAAAATCATTCTAAATGCATAATTTCAAGTACCAATGGAAAAATAGAACTATAAATTGCAGCATTTACCACCTCAGTATCAACAAAAACTTAACTCAAGATCAGCCTCTGCAATAAAAATGTACTAATATCAATAATACTTACATCAATATCCGTATCCTTCCGTGTCATAAAAGTTCCATCTTTTTTCATGTGGTAGCCCGAAAAGAGGCATAAACACATTGCTCTAATGGAAGATTGTTCTTAGCTGCCTATTTAGTAAAAAAACTTCAAATTTATTTGATGCACAATTACATATACAAGCAAAAATAATTATATAATTACTAACCAACTCTCTAGCAAGTACGCTAACAGACTTAGCCGTGCTTGTTAATCCCGATACTAGGGCCATCCACTTCAGTCATTCGGTTGCCTCTCCCACTCGTAGATACATCTGTCACCTCGGTATTATTCCAGTAAGTACACAAACCTTGCCACCAATCAGTAGGTATGTGTTTCGGCCTCCCTTGCTCCGGTAGTTCAGGATCCCTTTTCTTTTTGCATCACCTAGGAAATTGCTGAACCTAACCCGTGCACGAGACTCCCAAAGATCATAAGACTTCTTGTTCCCACTCAACATGCCACGTGAAAAATTTCTATGACATATTGCATATCAAGTTAATAAAACTAACTTAACACAATTGAATATAATTAGTTTACATAATGATTATAAACTACCTTAAAGAAGGTATAGTACTGGGCCTTTACGCTATTAGGAGTATCTTTCCAGTTAAAGTCTGTCGGATTGAGAACTCTTTTAAAACTCCTCATGCTCACCATGGAAATATGGGGATGAATCACCATCTCTCTGTAACCAAAACCAAATTAATCATTTAGATCATCACAATACTTAGTTATAGCATAATCAACATCTTTAAGCGTTTTGATGACAGTAAACAAATACCAACTAGTTAAAAATAATTCATCAATTAATGTATTTACTGTTTAAGCATTTTGATGACAGTAAATACAATTCCCCAATTTAGTCCTAGAAATATATTTTATATGACCTCTAAGTATTTCATCAATTGATTAAATAATTTGGACACTCACTGTAACAAAACAATTCATGATTAAATAGTAAATAACTAACTCGGTTTTAGTATCTCTTTCAAGCGCAATCATTCTACAGGAAACAACACTTGAGACTGCCTCAGAAACTGTCACCTCCAAGTCCTCATCTTCAGAAACATGTGCACTAGTCTCCTCGGCTGCCCTGTCTCGGAGTAGAACAATCGGCAAAGTATCGGGTACAGCAGACGAAGACCTAATAGGACATGCTCGTGAGGAGTCCGTATCGGGTGAAGAGTGTCCGGGAGCTGCTCGTGAGGAGCCCGAGCTACTGTAGCGCCCGCCACCACCTCTCCTCATCGAAGACATCTGAGGAAAAAAAAGTTGGTTGTAATTAAAATGTGCAACAATTTATAATAGTTAAGCACCGACCAATTATAGAAACTAAACCTTAAATGAAGATGAGCACCACAACGAAGTTTCTCTAAGCGCTGTCTGTAATTTAAATATTTTACAATGTTGAAGTCCACCATAACAATGTTAACATCATCATAGAGTCAAACAATATGAACTGTTGACTAAATGGTTAGTCTAATCAACATTCAGCAGCAAAAACCATAAACCGGAAGATTGCACCAAAATAATGTAACACCCTCAAGATATTCGAGGTATATTACAGCGCCGTGAATCCCTATATGGGACCCACCAGGCTGAACAGCATCATACACAACGACTCACAGAAACGATAAAATAACACCACGTCATAAAGACGCAAAACAGAATAATCCACCCGGTTCAACCGGTCAAACAAATCATCATCAATCAACACAAGCATAATAGGCAACAATACAGTCCGGACGAACAGGAACTCTTAAGTACTCGAGTACAACTATTAGTTCAAAAACCACAAAAGATGAAAAGATAAAAAGACACTAAAACGTCACTCGTGCACAATCGTCACGCACGGCCATCATCCGTGTACTGGTCCAGCGCCCGCTCGTCTCGATGAACCTGACCTTAAATTCATAAAACGAATTTCCCCAAAACGGGTCCCCAGAGGGGTTAGCAATTACGCTAGTACAAGTAACCAGATGAACGACTTACATCTTACACATATAGTATATACATGCAATCGAGAAAACATAGTTCCAAAACACTCATTTCCGGAAATGCCATAATCAAATCACATTTGTAAAAATGCACCACAATTAACCATGGATCCACCCCTCCGTGGACCCCTACCGAGACCCCGTCGGATCTAACCCGTAGTGGTTAAAAGCAAGCTCGCGGATCCACCCCTCCGTGGACCCCTACCGAGACCCCGTCGGATCTAACCCGTAGTGAGCATACACACACACACACAAGTCTCATGCAATACTACTACGTTAAGATTGTAAGTTCATAAGGATACTTGCCTCGATTAATAGACGGTGACACGAACGGAACGGAAGAATCAAGCACGATTTGCGAGGCAGAAGCGAAAAGGAACCTAACGATTCGAATAGCACAATCACAACCACTTCTAAACAATTATGGAAATGGAATACACCCGGAAACCCGCCTACGATTCATGTATATTCGTACCAAAAATAACAACGAGGGCGGACCACAACCAAACCCTCTCGATTCCGTAAAAATCCACAAAATATCCATGAATCCGTAGGAAAACTAAAGATACTAACAATATTAATCGTATACATCATGAATCCACCAACAAAACGGAACTAATCGGAAGAAAATCCCAAAACCCCCAAATTAATCGAAAATAGGGTTCTAGAAATATTACCTTAGGATATTCAAGTACTAAGATCCGTAGAACACGCGTTGGATTGATCGTCCGGGCTTCACTACCGAAGAAAAATGATGAAAACCAACCCCCCAATGAATATTGATGAAGAACTCTCCCCCTCTCTCTCACTCTCTCTCGCGATGCAGGAAGAAGAAAAAAAAGAAATGAGCAGCGGACGCTCAAAACGACACCATATAGGGGGTTGACCGCATTGTGTGCCGCGGCACAGCTGAGGTGTGCCGCGGCACAGGCCAAAAAATTACTCCCAGGGTTCGGCAGTGTGCGCGGCCTGCAGCTTGCATGCGGCACCCGTCTGAGCGGTTTTGGTCGCAGATGTCACACGAATGTGCCGCGGCACCGGATAGGTGTGCTGCGGCACTGGCTTGGCATTGTGCCGCGGCACCGGATAGGTGTGCCGCGGCACACAGTACAGTTCGTTTGGCCAACAACTGAAGAAATTTGTGTGCCGCGGCACACACATCTTGTGCCGCGGCCCACACCCCCTTTTGGGTCCCAAAATGATAAAAATGATCCGGAAAGAGAATAAAACGATAGGAATCAATATTTGGGAACCAAAAACACGAAATGGATCCACGGCAACCCCGAAACGGCGGTTCCGCACCACAATAACGAGAATACAGTTCAACAGTTGACAAGAAGGACACACTGAAAGGTACACGAGGGTCACTATGACCGAGAAACATACCAAAAATGAAAATACAAGGGAAAGAAAAATACCGGATATTACATTCTACCCCTCTAAAAATAAGTTTCGTCTCGAAACTTAAGAAACAAACAACTCAGGGTACCTAGCACGCATGCTATCCTCGGTTTCCCAAGTTGCTTCCTCGACACCGTGTCTCGACCACTGCACTTTGACCAAAGGGATGGTTTTATGCCTCAATCGTTTCTCACGATGCTCCAAAATCTTCAAAGGACGCTCTTCGAAAGTAATATCCTCGGCGACATCAATCTCACCATAATCGATGACGTGACTAGGATCCGGGACATATTTCCTCAACTGGGAAACATGAAAAACGCTATGAACATGACTCAAGGCTGGAGCTAACGCCAAACGGTACGCCAACTCACCGACTCGCTCGAGAATCTCAAAGGGTCCAATAAATCTCGGACTCAGCTTCCCTTTCTTCCCAAAACGAAAAACTCCTTTCGTCGGCGACACCTTTAGCAAAACGTGGTCTCCTACCTCGAATTCCAAAGGTCGACGACGGACATCGGCATACGACTTCTGTCGACTCTGGGCAGTCAACATCCGTTCCCGAATTACTTCTATCTTTCGCCTCGTCTCTAAAACGACATCCGGCTCGGTCCCGACCAAATCAGACGCCTCATTCCAACAAATCGGTGATCGACATCGCCGCCCATAAAGTGCCTCATACGGTGCCATCCGAATCGACGCGTGCCAACTATTGTTATACGTGAATTCGATCAGCGGCAAATGTTCCTCCCAGTAACTACTCCAATCGAGAGCACAGGCATGCAACAAGTCCTCGAACGTCTAGATAGTGCGTTCCGACTGTCCATCTGACTGGGGATGAAAAGAGGTACTCAAACGCAACCGGGTACCCAACGCCTTATGCACCGCCTGCCAGAAGTGCGATACAAAACGTCCATCACTATCCGAAACAATAGACTTCGGGGTACCATGAAGTCTCACGATCTGCGCGATAAACACACGAGCTAACTTCTCCGGGCCCCAAGTGTCCTTGATGCCCAGAAAATGTGCCGACTTGGTCAGACGATCGACAATCACCCATACCATATTCATGCACGACCTCGATCTCGGCAGACTCGTAATGAAATCCATCGATATATCTTCCCATTTCCATTCCGGAACGGGAAGTGACTGCAAAAGCCCAGCCGGTCGCTGATGCTCGATTTTGACTTGCTGGCAAGTCAAACACCTTGCTACAAACTGCGCGACCTCCTCCTTCATGTCATTCCACCAGAAGTTCCTTCTCAAGTCCTTGTACATCTTACTCGAACCAGGATGAACGGAGTAAGGTGTAGCATGGGCCTCCCGCAAAATACTCTGTCTCAGCTCTGAGTCGTTCGGCACACAAAGCCGACCCCGAAACCTCAAAACACCATCTTCGTGAATCACAAATCCAGGAGACTTTCCTTTAAGAACGTTCACTCGGATTTGAGTAATCATCGGGTCCTCTGACTGCTTTAGCTTAATCTCATCGATCAAAGACGACGAAATTTCCAAAGCACGAAATTGTCCGATAGTTCCCGGCAACAGAACCTCAACATCTAACTCGATCAAGGCTCGCCGAAGCTCGGACTGAGACGTAAGGATCTCAAGCGATCGCAATGCAATCGGTTTCCGACTCAAGGCGTCGGCCACGACGTTCGCCTTGCCCGGATGATAAAGGATTTCGAGGTCATAATCCTTAATCAACTCTAACCACCTCCTCTGCCTCATATTCAACTCTCATTGGTAAATATGTATTTCAGACTTTTATGATCGGTAAAAATCTGACATGTAGAGCCGAAAAGATAGTGACGCCAAATCTTGAGCGCAAATACGACTGCCGCTAACTCCAAATCATGAGTAGGGTAGTTAAGCTCGTACGGCCTCAACTGTCTCGACGCAAAGGCAATGGTCTTTACGTGCTGCATTAATACGCACCCAAGACCCTGACCCGAAGCATCGCTATAAACGGCGAATCCCTCGTTGCCACATGGCAACGCCAAAACCGGAGCTGAAGTCAAACGCTTCTTCAGCTCCTCAAAACTGAACTGCCTCTCGTCATTCCAGACGAACTTCTCGGATTTCTGGAGCAACTGTGTAAGTGGTCGAGCCAGTTTCGAGAAACCCTCGACGAACCTACGGTAGTAGCCAGCCAAACCCAAGAAACTTCGGAGCTCTTTCACGTTTTTGGGCGGTGCCCAATCCAATACCGCCTCGATCTTCTGCGGATCTACACGAACCCCCTCGGCTGAAATCACGTGACCCAAAAACATCACTTCCTTCAGCTAGAACTCACATTTCGAGAACTTCGCATAGAGTTGCTCGGCCCTCAAAATGTCTAACACTATCCGCAAATGATGGCCATGCTCTTCCTCATTCCTCGAATAAATAAGAATATCGTCAATGAAGACGACGACACACTTATCCAAATACTCGATAAAGACTTTGTTCATCAACTGCATGAACACCGCCGGCGCATTAGTTAACCCGAAAGGCATAACTACAAACTCATAATGTCCGTATCTCGTCCGAAAAGCTGTCTTCGGCACATCGGACTCTCTCACCCGGAGCTGATAGTACCCCGATTTTAAATCAATCTTCGAGAATACCGCAGCTCCTCTGTTCGGGTCGAACAAGTCATCAATTCTCGGCAAAGGATACTTGTTCTTGATGGTCACCTTGTTTAGTTCGCGATAGTCGATACACAAACGTAGTGAACCATCCTTCTTCCGCACAAACGAGACCGGTGCGCCCCAAGGCGAGGCGCTTGGTCGAACATACCCCGACTCAAGAAGCTCACTCAACTGCTTCTTCAACTCAGACATCTCTGAAGGTGCCATGCGATAGGGTGCCTTCGAAATAGAAGCCGCACCCAGCTCTAACTCTATAGCGAACTCGACCTCGTGTTCCGGTGGCAATCCCGGTAACTCGATAGGAAAAACATCAGGAAACTCATTAACGATTGGAATCGACGAAAGATCGACTCCACCACTCTCCGCCTTTAAGGCGTAGCACCAATAGCCGGTACACCCCTTTCGCAGGAGCCTCATCGCCTTCAAGGCGTTAATAACGAATTTCTGGTTCCCCCTCTTTCGCCCGGCGAAAGAGTGCTCGGTGCCATCATCAGCTAACATGGTGATGATTCTCGTGCGGTAGTTCATGATTGCACCATGCCGCTCGAGCCAATCATCCCCGAGAATTAAGTCCTCACCCTCAATACCCACAACAATAAGATTAGAGGGCCAAGCCCTCTCACAAATAAACACAGAACAATCTCGAACCTCCTGATCACCAACGATCCTATCACCGCTAGGAAGCTTAACGATGAAGGGTTCACAAGGCATCAAACAGTCGAGACTCAAACGGCGCACACAATCCAAAGATATGAACGAATGCGTAGCACCGGAATCGAAAAGCACAGCGGGATGAGAAAGAATATAAACGGTACCTGTCGCCACGGTAGCCGCTGGATCATCGGCTTTCCGCATCTCATAGACACGCGGGTGGGCTGAGCCGACACTGGAAGCTCCCCCCTTAGAGGGCTGACCCCGACCTCTCCCCCGACTAGCACTCGGCGGAGATTGAGGAGCAAACGATCCCTGATTCACACTTGGTTCCCTAGGCGCTGGGATGGAAGTCCGGGCACCCACAATTCTCTCCCTCTCGGCACAGAAAGCCGCCTTGTGGCCCGGTTGGCCACACTGATTACATATCAACAAAGGACTCGGGCAATTACGACTGATGTGGCCTGGCTGGCCACAGTTAAAACACTTCACCTCTCGAGAAGGGGCACTGGCAGCCCTGCGGGGAAACCCAGTAGATCGAGCTGGGCCACCACCAGCGGAAAAGTTAGCAGACTGAAATTTCTGCTGACCCCCACCTTTGTGGCCCGAAAAATTCCCGGCGGACTTCTGCTTCTTACTCTCGCGGGCCGCCTCACTCGCCGTCACAGACATATCGTAAGCAAGGGCCCTACTCTGATAATCCTTCAAGGTAGTACATACGAGCCCCGACATATAGTCCCGAATCGACGACTTCATCCGTCTGGAGAAATGGAAAATTTTGTCGCTCTCCTCGACAACTTGGGTCTTCACATAACCCAACTCCTTATTAAAATCAGCAATAGCTTGAGATACGGGGATATCCCGCGGTTGGGCATCATAAAAAGCATGTACCCGAGCCTGTCTGACCGGCCACGGGCAATATTCAGTCTCCATCAATTCTTGAAACTCAACCCACGAAGCAGCATGATCTTTGGGCCCAACGGCCTCCCACCAGTCCGTGGCGTCCCCTGTGAGAAAGTATTGAGCAATAGGGACTTTACGGTCCTCGGGACAGTTAGTGGCAACGAAGACCTTAGATATCTCCTTGATCCACCCTTCCCAGCCAATCGGGTCTGAAGCTCCCGAAAACTGAGGAGGATGCATCTTGATGACATCTTGGAGCCAACGGTCCGCTCCACCCCGATTAGCATGGGCCTGATCCGGGTTCTGAACCGCCTGAGCTATTTCCGCCATTTGGTTCACCATTTGTTGCATAACGGCCGCAATACCAAGATCGGCACGCTCCTGAGAAGAAGCATGGCTATGACGGTCGCCGGTACTGCCGGCTCCCGAAGACTGTGACGTGGCCGCCCCACCGGCTGCCCCATGTCCCCGCCCGCGTCCACGACCACGACCGCGACCACGACCTCTTCCAGCATCCATACTGGAGTTAAATAAGTAGCAAAAGCCATACGAGGGTAAGTACGAGAAAAGAACAATCACAAGTCGAGAATCAAAGGTACGATACAAGGAAATAATGAACAGAGGAAGGAAAACTTACGGACACTGGTAGTACCGGAACCATGGCAGCGTGACGATGATGTGCAAAACAAAACACCAAAAGACCCAATAAACCGACAAGCCTAGGTATCCATAAACCTAACATGGCGCTCTGATACCATTTTCTGTAACACCCTCAAGATATTCGAGGTATATTACAGCGCCGTGAATCCCTATATGGGACCCACCAGGCTGAACAGCATCATACACAACGACTCACAGAAACGATAAAATAACACCACGTCATAAAGACACAAAACAGAATAATCCACCCGGTTCAACCGGTCAAACAAATCATCATCAATCAACACAAGCATAATAGGCAACAATACAGTCCGGACGAACAGGAACTCTTAAGTACTCGAGTACAACTATTAGTTCAAAAACCACAAAAGATGAAAAGATAAAAAGACACTAAAATGTCACTCGTGCACAATCGTCACGCACGGCCATCATCCGTGTACTGGTCCAGCGCCCGCTCGTCTCGATGAACCTGACCTGAAATCATAAAATGAATTTCCCCAAAACGGGTCCCCAGAGGGGTTAGCAATTACGCTAGTACAAGTAACCAGATGAACGACTTACATCTTACACATATAGTATATACATGCAATCGAGAAAACATAGTTCCAAAACACTCATTTCCGGAAATGCCATAATCAAATCACATTTGTAAAAATGCACCACAATTAACCATGGATCCACCCCTCCGTGGACCCCTACCGAGACCCCGTCGGATCTAACCCGTAGTGGTTAAAAGCAAGCTCGCGGATCCACCCCTCCGTGGACCCCTACCGAGACCCCGTCGGATCTAACCCGTAGTGAGCATACACACACACACAAGTCTCATGCAATACTACTACGTTAAGATTATAAGTTCATAAGGATACTTGCCTCGATTAATAGACGGTGACACGAACGGAACGGAAGAATCAAGCACGACCACGAGGAACCGACGAAAAGGAACCTAACGATTCGAATAGCACAATCACAACCACTTCTAAACGATTATGGAAATGGAATACACCCGGAAACCCGCCTACGATTCATGTATATTCGTACCAAAAATAACAACGAGGGCGGACCACAACCAAACCCTCTCGATTCCGTAAAAATCCACAAAATATCCATGAATTCGTAGGAAAACTAAAGATACTAACAATATTAATCGTATACATCATGAATCCACCAACAAAACGGAACTAATCGGAAGAAAATCCCAAAACCCCCAAATTAATCGAAAATAGGGTTCTAGAAATATTACCATAGGAGATTCAAGTACTAAGATCCGTAGAACACGCGTTGGACTGATCGTCCGGGCTTCACTACCGAAGAAAAATGATGAAAACCAACCCCCCAATGAATATTGATGAAGAACTCTCCCCCTCTCTCTCACTCTCTCTCGCGATGCAGGAAGAAGAAAAAAAAGAAATGAGCAGCGGACGCTCAAAACGACACCATATAGGGGGTTGACCGCATTGTGTGCCGCGGCACAGGCCAAAAAATTACTCCCAGGGTTCGGCAGTGTGCCGCGGCACAGCCTGCGTGTGCCGCGGCACCCGGTACAGGCGGGTTTTGGTCGCAGATGTCACACGAGTGTGCCGCGGCACCGGATAGGTGTGCCGCGGCACTGGCTTGGCATTGTGCCGCGGCACCGGATAGGTGTGCCGCGGCACACAGTACAGTTCGTTTGGCCAACAACTGAAGAAATTTGTGTGCCGCGGCACACACATCTTGTGCCGCGGCCCACACCCCCTTTTGGGTCCTAAAATGATAAAAATGATCCGGAAAGATAATAAAACGACAGGAATCAATATTTGGGAACCAATAACACGAAATGGATCCACGGAACCCCGAAACGGCGGTTCCGCACCACAATAACGAGAATACAGTTCAACAGTTGACAAGAAGGACACACTGAAAGGTACACGAGGGTCACTATGACCGAGAAACATACCAAAAATGAAAATACAAGGGAAAGAAAAATACCGGATATTACAAATAAGGCCATAACCTGCTGGAAAAATGATAACAACTGAACAAGCATTTTTGCACCATATCATCATACTAAACTTGTGGTTAAATGGCTACATAAAACCTCATATTAAACCAGCCACATCCTCATAAAGATAACAAACAAAGCAAATGAGTACAATTTATGCAAAAATCAACATGTACTTTTAGTGAGTAAGAACAATTCATTATTGAGCAACAAAATGATCTGAAACTGAGTTGAGTACAATGGTATCAGTTAGTGCTCATTAACAGAAAGAGGAAATGAAAATAGTTGCATTTAGTGAGTAACAATCATCTACTGTATTATTTTGAACAAAAAATAGACTTTGGCCAGTTGACAATATACACAGCACACATTGCGACAATACATCAAATAACAATCTACATAAAATCATCAAGGAAAACATCGTATAAATAAAGATCAAAAGAAGAGGAAGAAACCAAACCGTACACAATCTAAATCAAATTTTCAATTGCACTTCATATCACAATCTAAAACAGAATATTCATTAGCTTGAAAATCATAAGATTGACATGATCGTAAAGACTACCACATATGATCAGAATCATCATCATCATTACTATCTTCCTCATCTGGCGTTATTATATATCCATCATCTGATGCCTCATCCATATCATCGATATCAATAAGTCCACATCGTGGATGTGATATTGATATCTCATCATCTATAGTCGCTTGACTACCTCTAGTACTCATGACCACGACATCTTCTTGAAATGGTTGATGTAATGATGAAGTGGATGGTTCACAAGCTACTTCAACTCTAGATCCAGGTGTGACTTTGCATACTCCCCACCAATCCTTCTTAGCTTGATTCATACCAGGATAAGAAGCATAATATACTTGAGTTGATTGATTTGCTAACACAAAGGGTTCGTACTGTTGGGATTCGGTGCCTAAAACGAAGGCCCAGTGGATCGGTGAAACAAAAATTAATTCGATCCGAATCCCTTCGAGGATCGATCGAGCTACGTATATACAAATATATATATATATATATATATATATAACGAAATATAAGAGATATAGAAACTCACCCTTGTACTCCGTTGATTAAATGGATTCCTTCTCTTCAGCTATTCCCCAATCTTTAGATTGCTTTCCCTACGATCCAATCCGCTCCATGCTCTTGGATGATCCAACGCTGAAAATACCGCGTCTCTACTTGCCACGTGTTGCAGAAACGAATGGAACGGCGATCACCTTGCTATCCTCCAAGGATACGGCCAGAGGTATGATGATGAAGCTTTCTATGTGATTATGACACTCTAAGTATATAACTCACAACTCTCAATCAATCTCTTGATTTTCTCCAAGAACAACCAAGAACCAAAATGAAGAAAAGGAAGAAGAAGACTTGAGAATTATTTCTCTCTGTCTTGCTAAAGTAGCCGTGAGTTTTCCTTAACAAAAGCAAGTGGAAGTCTTTCATTTATTCCTTTTATCAACATCTCCCCAAATCACCATTCACATTATAATAAGAGATACCATATCTCTTAAGTCATTGGTCTTCCATTTATAAAATGGAGACAAAGACTAAGTGGAAGGTTGGTGGAAGGGGTTGGCCATCTAGAAGAACCGGGATGAGTTTGGTTCGTTTCGAACTCTCGTGAGTCCAAACAGATAAACTCTGATTCAGTTCCGATGTATTTATATCGATTAATTAATCCAATTAATTAATCATATCAAATACATAATAACATAATTAATTTCTCCAAGAAATAATTATATCCATGAACTAAATTAATCACCCAGTAATTTATTTAATTCATTAGGCCGAATGTCCCAATAAATTATATATCCAATAAATCAATTTAGACATCCAATGTCCCAATAAATTATATATCCAATATCTAATATTCATAATGAGAGAGTAAGCTTGATTCATTCCGTCGTCAATTCTATTGCGCGACTCGGTAGGTGCGTCTCAGTCAGCAATGGGAGGAACCAAAGAGTAGTAGCGCCACCTAGCTATCCTGGCGGCCTACACTGTACCCCAACTGAGGACGAATGATTGGGATCATTCAAGAACCATTATGTCGTGAATACCAGTATACGTATAAACCCTTCTTTCAAATGTCCCGATCAAGTTATAGGGTCACGGCCAGTCAAACCCTATCTGTACTCGACGCTATGCATGAGTTAATGCAAATCGAGATCATCGAGCTCTAGTGTATCCAATACAACTAGCTCCAATGCTTTGGCCAAAGACTTATAATCTCATCTGCCAATAACCACATAGGACATATAACCCGCTCACTAACGGGAGAAGGAATTCTATCTTGGTATTCAGTATGACCTGCTACTTGCCCGTCAAGATGCACGTCGAGGTTGACCCCCACCTCCCGGTTTATAGGGTCTAACTACTCTAATAAAAATATTGACGTCACAAGCACATCCCTACTAAATGCTCAAGTCGAAGGTTCACGAATACCTATCACAACCTTTCGATTCCGTCATTGGCTGCCCCAGATTGAAATCCGTGTGACGAATCGAGGGTAAGTCAGTTCAAGTATACTAATCCAATTAGCATACCTATAACGTGTGCTCCCACTAACCATTAGTGTTCGACTGACACTCTCCATGTCAAAGAATACGTCATACAAGTCTTCACATAAACATAACGCCCAATTAATTTTCATCAACATGCGAACGATTTAAGTATTTGAGCTATAAACCTTTCCAGTGCTGACCCCTTTATCCAATAAGGAGTGGAATGTTTTGCTGTCAAATACACGGACTAGTTTCTATATGTATATTTACGAGTCAAGAATGCCAGTAACTACCAGTAAATAAAGAAACATCAATTCCCTTATATTAATGATTTATATAATTACAAGTACAATGCCCTCACTAAACATCCTCTGAGTAGCATTCGAGGGCATACTCCTAACAATATCCCACTTGCACTCAATGCCACACACTATGGTATCTAATACCCATGTTCTCCAGATGACGCTCCAAGCTAGTCTGAGAAAGTGGCTTGGTCAGTGGATCAGCGACGTTGTCGGCTGAGTCTACTCTATGCAGTACAATGTATCCCTTGCGAACAAATTCTCTTACGAGATTATACTTCCTCTCAATGTGCTTGGTACTGTTGTGAAACCTCGGCTCCTTGGCCTGTGCTACAGCTCCGTCATTGTCGCAGTATAGCGGAACATGAAGCTCAGCACATGGTATCACTTGAAGTTCTCCGAGAAACTTCTTAATCCAGAACCCTTCCTTGGAAGCCTCTAAGGCTGCTTGATACTCAGTCTGACAGATGGAATCAGTAGTCGCGCTTTGCTTGGTGCTACGCCAGGATACTACTCCTCCATTAAGAGTAAATATGTAGCCAGAAGTAGACATCGAATCGTCCTAGTCCTTGGAAGTCCGAATCAGTGAATCCCACCACATCAAATTCTCCACCGCCATACATCAGAACCATGTCTCTAGTCCTTCTTAAGTACTTGTGAACGTTCTTTATGGCAGTCCAATGTTCCCTACCTGGGTGTGCCTGAAACCTACTCACCACGCTTACATCATGCGCAATGTCAGGCCTTGCACACAATATCACATACATAAGGCTACCCACGGCCGAAGCATATGGTATATTACTCATTTCCTTTCGTTGTTCCTCACTTTGAGGACACATCTTCAAGGAGACTTTTATTCCATGTCGCATCGGTAGGAACCCTCTTTTAGAATCATCCATCTTAAATCGCTTTAAGATTTTATCTATATAGATGGATTGGGAAAGAGCTATTGTTCTCTTCGCTCTATCCCGGTAGAGTCTAATTCCAAGAATATAGGTTGCTTCTCCCAAGTCTTTCATGGAGAAATTTCTCGAAAGCCAAGCTTTCACAGAACTGAGCATTCCCACATCATTTCCTATTAGTAGAATGTCATCCACATATAGTACTAATAATGCAATCTTGCTCCCACTAACCCTCTTGTATACACAAGGTTCCCCATCATTTTGCACGAAGTCAAACTCTTTGACTGCTTCGTCAAAACGAAGGTTCCAACTACACGACGCTTGCTTCAGTCCATAAATGGAATGCTGAAGTTTGCACACTTTCTGAATATCGACTTCGTACACAAATCCTTTAGGCTGCTCCATATAGATTTTCTCCTCGAGGAATCCATTAAGGAAAGCCGTATTTACATCCATTTGCCATATCTCATAATCGTGGTAGGCAGCTATAGCAAGCATCATGCGAATAGACTTGATCATGGCTACGGGCGGGAAGGTATCGTGGTAATCGACCCCTTCCTTCTAGGTATAACCCTTTGCCACAAGCCTGGCCTTATAGGCGTCAACCTAGCTATCACCATCAGTCTTTTTCTTGTAGATCCACTTGTTCCCAATAGGCACTATGCCCTTGGGGCGGTCTACTGGAGTCTAGACCTGATTGACATGCATCGAGTCTATCTCAGCTTCCATAGCTTCACGCCATTTCGCGGAGTCTACATCCACCATCGCTTGGTCATAGGTCGTTGGGTCGGTCTCTTGGCTATCACTTGTAACCTCATGGAGACCCAGCTCCTCCAAGTGCACAAGCCCATACCTCTCAGGTAAATGAGACACCCTACTAGATCTACGAGGTGGTTTTACTTGTGTTTCAGAAGGTTTAGTTCCAGTTTCTTGCACAGGTGTCTCCCGAGGAGTTTCATTATATTCTTCTAAAGAAATACTTCTACCTGCTCCGCCTTCCTGAATGAACTCATCTTCCAGGAAGTGTGCTTGTAAAGCAACAACGATCTTTCGATCTTCGGGCATGTAGAATAGATATCCCATTGTCCCAGACGGGAATCCAATGAAATGTCCCTTCGCGGACCAAGCTTCCAACTTCTCCACCTTAGTATTCTTGACATAGGCGGGACATCCCCAAATCCTAATGTGATTAAGACTTGGTTTCCTGCCCTCCCACATCTCATGTGGAGTTTTAGGAATGGATTTGGAAGGACATTTGTTCAAGATGTAAGCAGCAGTCAGGAGTGCATACCCCCACAGGTAAATCGGTAAGTCAGTATAGCCCAGCATGGAACGGACCATGTTCAACAAGGTCCGGTTCCTTCTTTCTGATACACCATTTAACTGAGGAGTACCTGGAGGTGTTAGTTGTGAAACTATTCCATGTTCCTTAAGGAACTCGTCAAACTCTGTACTCATATACTCGCCACCTTCGAGTTGCGTAATTAAAACAATCCAATTATTGGCCAGACAATTGAAAGCATTAAAATCGATTGGGAAAACTCAACAGAAAAAGGGAATTATATAGATAATCAAAAGCAAATCCGTCAAAACTTTGGTTTCATCAAAATCCTAGAACAGGGTTTTAGCCTGACATGCTAAAAGATAAATATACAGAATTAATGAATGAAAGCATTGAAATCAAACGCAGATCAAGATTCGGATTCCTCCGTTCGTCTGGCTTCCGACCTCTGCTCTTGGTGTCTTCTGTTTCTTGTGATCGATTCCTCTCTTCCGCGATAATCCTCTGATTCCCAGATCCTAAACCCTTGTTTATAATCCTCTTTTGCCTCAAAAATGCGTCCGTGTAATTAGGTCGAGAACAGGCTCCAAAACGGCCCAGAAACGCGGCACTTTATGTCAAAACCGCCTCGTGGGCTGCGGCTCACTTAATCTGTGCTGTAGCTCACGGGGCACAGCGGGATGCCTGGGCGTTATTTATTTCTTCTGGGCCGCGGCTCACTATACTTGTGCCGCGGCTCAGAGTACAGTTTACTCGGGGCTCGCTGGTCCTCTGCGTGTACCGCGGCCCGCTTGCCTTGTGCCGCGGCCCCAGGCCAAAATTTGCCGTTTTCGCCCGTTTTCATCGTTTTAGCTTCCAGACTCCAATTTCCTACAAAACATATAATAATAGTGCATTAAAAGCTCATTTATGCAGACTTAATCATAAAAAGAATGCAAAATAATGATAAATAAGCGTATAAAAATACGCCTAACAAATACCCCCAAACTTGAGCTTTTGCTTGTCTTCAAGCAAAAAATAATCAATTTCAACAAAAGAATATCGTGAATAATCGTGCAACTCATAGTGCTCAACCTAATCAATACTATCCTAAAAATCTCAAGGAATGATACAAGTATCGTAATAGCGAGCCACGTTCAGGACATTGATTCCACAAAGTAACCCATTTCAGTCCTAATCAATCGTTCATGAAGAAAATCCAGCTCAAAGATTTACAAGTGTGAATTTAATCGACCGCTAATATGAAGGGTTAAAAATAAACAAGCTAACTCGCCCAGTCCCACAGTCTAGTGGCCAAAATTTCAAGAGTTTCATCATCAAATATAACCCTCGGACAATATTCCCTTATATATGCTCGATAAGATGATTCGAGTTGACCACTAGGTTCGGATCTCGGGATGTTTCATCGGGATAATCCTAGGGTGGAATTCCATTCTCATGTGTTGGGGAACCATTTGACGTAAAAGACACTCATGGGGCACATGGATGCTTCTAGTTACTAAGTTCCCCTCCACAGCGAAGAAATAACTCGAATAGATATTCACGCATGTCCGATTCAAGGTCGCTGTTTTACGCGAGAGTAAACAACGGGTCACGCAAATACTCCCAGTTACTAGGCTTCCCCTCATCAGCAGATGCGAAATCTCTAAACCACTAGTCTAATCAGGGTTGTCGTTTTACGCGAGAGTAAACAATGGGTCACGTGAATACCCCCGGTTACTAGACTTCCCATCATAGAACAAATAATATCTCGACTTTTGGGAAAAACTGTCCAACTCTAAACTCAAAGCAAGTGCCAACACGACTTATGTTACTGGACGACTAGATACGCGAAAAGTGTAACCAAACGTATAGACGGTGATTTGAAAACACGTATGTCTCCTTTCTTACCTGCCAAGATTTCTACAAAAACGAAAAAATGTCGGACCTAAATGAAGACTTAACAGAAACAGATATCGCTGACTGCAACTCAACTAAACTCAACTGTTTCTTCAGAGAGAAATCAGTATCGTAACATCAGTTTTACACAAAAAAAGCACGAAAAATTCACGAATGCTATTAAAAACACGGCAAGCAAGGCTAGCAACAAAAATATAACTAAGAATAACAAAAGTGCAAATGAATAAGTACAGCAATAAGTATAGCGACAAAAAGTAACCCCCCCAAACTTAGGACGTACATTGACCTCAATGGACAAAAAGAATAATATGCAATAAAAGAAAAAGGTCATGTACTCCCCTACAGTCTGCTCACGAACTGGTGCCGGCGTCGTCCGGCGAGGAGGGTGGTGTGGCTGGCCGAACAGGTGGAATGAATGGCCCGTCCGGGTGCATAATGTGGGCCATCCATGCAGCAAGGTGCTCCTGGTGGTAGGCATCCCTCGCTGCCAAGCGCCTCGTCTCACGCCGGTTGGCCCGGCGGGCCTGCTCTCTCATCTCATCTCGGACGGCAGAAATGATGCTCTCCCTCTCCGTCCACCTCTCCTCTCTCAGTGCAGCCAAAAGGCTCTCTCTCTCTCTCCTCATCTCCTCTCTCTCTCTCCTCATCTCCTCTCTCAACCCGTTGAACATCGCCTGCAAGTGCTCTGTGTCGGGCGGCGGGCTGGACTCCATCTGCCCCTGCGTCAGAAGAAGAGGCTCGGGGGACTGCTCGTGTGCCTCATCAAATAGAAATCCTCTCCCCCGAGCGTGTGCCGATGCTCCTCCCCACTGATCGAAGTGAGAAATGATGCGATGGTCGATCGGGCCCTGGGGGGCTAACATCGGCTCGTCATCCGACCACGTCATCCCCGACTGCCGGCAAAGAGCGCAAATAAGAGAGGGGTGCTTCAGCCCCGTCTTGGCCCCTCCCTGAATACATAGAAGAATAGATCGGACCACGAGAGGAGCCACATCGAATCGCAGCCCGGAGGTGATAGCATATAATGTACGGGCTCGAGAGAGTAAAACAGATTGGATCTGCGAGGTGGGATCTATACGAGCGCAGATGAAATACAGCCAGGCTCGCCCGAGCCGACTGAGGTGCGAGCTCTTAAAGTAGAAGGTGGAAGAAGCTGGGGCGCGCCTCTACCAGTCGGAGTAGGGCTGTGTAAGAGTCTCGAGCAGAGCCTCCTTCGTGAGGTTACCCATAACTCGCGTATAAGCCGTCTCATCAACCACATACATCTCAAATAACCTCCGAATAGCAGCTACTGAAAAATCCACCGTAATGCCTCGGACTACGACCTGAGTCCGAGTATCTAACTGCTGTATCATCTGCCCCGCCCGAAGGTGCTTCAACAGAGTGCTCGCATAAAACTCCTGTACAATGGAGATCACCGCCGGCTCAGGAGGTGCAGCAAAATGGGCCCACCCCATCTCGTCGATCATGGTCAGAAGCTCCCCGTCCTGGGGGGCTGGGGTGAATCCCCTCTCCGTGATCAGAGGTCGAGGGCGGATCTTTTCATTGAAGATTTTATAAATCTCCGGGTCGGAGAATTGGTGCGCCTCCAACTCGGCTCGGCTCTGAGATGTTTCCCCTCGTGTGGGGGATGATTGCGTCCTGGACCTTTTGCTAATCTTTTTGGTTCTAGCCATAGTGAGTCCTGAAAAGATAAACACCGGAGTTTACTTACTTAAGCAATAATGAGAATAACATTACTCGGCTAAGGATATCCAACTGTGAATCAAGAATTTAACGAGCTAGCACCACCGTGAGAAAAAATAAAATTGAGCTTTAACATGTAAACTTGACGTTTGTTGGGGTACGCTGTAATTCCCAGAAATGAGTTCGTTGCACATAGTTTTAAAACACTGTCTTAACAAAGAAAATTTTCATTCAAGCATTTCATCAAACACCTTGAAGGCATGAGTTCAAATGAAGAAAAATCATTGTACTAGCTTGATTCAATCCCCAAGATCAACATCCTCAATCGATCCTCATGACAAACAACATAAAAAAACAATAACAATTCAGTTATAGTCGACAGATAACATCCATGATCAATCAACAACTTCATATTCCCCACTCCATTCTTGATAAAATTTTGAAAAAGGAAAAACTAACAATATAATTAATCATCAAATTAATAACAAAACTTCACCTTTCAATTCATAGGGCAATTAAGAGTAGGAATTGAGAGTTATCTTGCTTAGATCTTGAAGAGTGCAAGAAGAATGCAAGAAGAAGATGAGGCGAGGGGATCGGCCGATCGCTTGTGCAAAGGAAGGAAAAGAGTTTACCTTAGGTCCCGGCCGATCGAGTATAAGAAGAATACCTGGGTTGTTCAGATTCCGAACGGGGGCCGCGGCACAGCTTAAGTGAGCCGCGACCCAAAGTACAGTTAGCCTGGGTGTGTATGCTATGTCGACATGTGCCGCGGATCAGAATGCGGGTGCCACGGCTCAGAGTGTTGATGTGCGGCGGCTCACTTTGTTTGTGCCACGTCACATAGTACAGCGTCCTGGGCTCATCATTTGGCAATTGGTGTGCCGCGGCTCAGCAGCAACGTGTCGCGGCTCAGGGATCAAGTGTGCCGCGGCTCAGTAAGGTTGTGCCGCGGCACAGAGTACAGGAAGTTTAGCCTTCTAGTTCGATTTGTGTGTGCCGCGTCTCACAAGCCTTGTGCCTCGGCTCAGGCATAAATTTTTCCCCTGGGACTTTTTCTGCACAGAATTTTCAAAGGAACACGTCAAGAACGAGAGGGATAAGCAAATCAAAGCAAAAATGATGAAAAATAAAAATTCAAAAATGCAAGAAAATACTGAAACACAAAAATCTACTACTAAAACTCGGGTTGCCTCCCGAGAAGCGCTAAATTTAGAGTCTTCAGCCAGACCTCTTGAAAAGTTAGTTCGCTTTTCGCAAACTCCATTTAGACTCCGTCCCGTCCATCGAACCGTTAATGTGTGTTTTAAAATTTTTACAATTGGTCCTTAACGATCCGATTTTTGGTTTGGACACCCAATGTTGTTTAGGAAAAGGTTTTGCCAACTTTCCGAAGCACCCATTTTTCTCATGATTTGGCCTCCGTTTTACGTCCGGCTTATTCTCCTTTTTCTCGAATGAACTTATGACAGCATCGGAATTTTTCATTGATGGATGAACGGTTGATGATGACGGCATGTCCACATGCTTGAGATATGTAACTCGTTCTACATTTTTCTTAGAAGTCGGACTGAAATGGATTCTGAGTTTTTCGACCGACGATTCTTCCGGTGTGTGTCTTTCGCAACGGTATCCACACTTTCAATTTGCGAGCTCTTCTCAACACCACCTGGACATGGAAAGGATTTAAATACTTGAAAAGTGATATGCTCGTCTTGAACCCTTAGAGTTAGTTCCCCTTTTTCCACGTCGATTAAAGTTCGGCCGGTTGCCAAAAATGGTCTTCCCAAGATAATTGGGATGTCGTGGTCCTCCTCCATGTCAAGCACAATGAAATCGGCCGGAAAGATGAACTTATCGACTTTGACTAAGATGTACTCTATCACTCCCCTCGGATACTTGATGGATCTATTAGCTAATTGTAAGGAGATCGTAGTAGGTTTCGCTTCCCCAATTCCTAGCTTCTTGAAAATAGACAGAGGTATGAGATTAACACTGGCGCCGAGATCGCACAATGCCCTTTCAAAAGTCAGATTTCCTATAGTGCATGGTATATTAAAACTTCTCGGATCCTTCAATTTTGGCGGAAGCTTTTTCTGAAGAATAGCGCTGCACTTCTCCGTCAATGCAACTATCTCATACTCCTTGAGATTTCTTTTGTTTGACAGAATTTCCTTCATGAATTTCACGTAACTCGGCATTTGCTCCAAGACGTCGGCAAATGGGATGTTAATATGCAGTTTCTTGAAGACGTCGAGGAACTTAGAGAATTGCTTGTCCACCTTTTTCTGTTGTAATCGCTGCGGAAATGGGACGGGTGGTACATATGCCTTTAGATTGTCCGGAAACAGTATCGAGGGTCTCAAATCTTGCGATTCCTCAGTCGCTGAATTTTTCTTCTCCTCATCCACACTTTTCTTTTTGTTCTGCCCGGGCAGCTCGCACAATTCCTTACCACTTCTCAAACCAATGGCATTGACACTCTCTCTGGGATTTGTTTCAGTCGTACTTGGCAAGGTACCTTCCGGGCGGGCTGTTAATACATTAGCAATCTGGCCCAGTTGGACTTCCAAGTTCCGGATAGAAGCGGAATGGTTCTGCAAGGTCGCCTCCGTGCGGGCCATGAATTGACTCGTGTTCACTGCCAATTTCGCCATTCCTTCTTCTAGAGAAATTTTTGGAGCAGAATAAGGTTGCTGTTGGTGTTGAGCGAACTGAGGCTAGTTCGAGCTTTGTCCGTTCCTCCATGAGAAGTTAGGATGATTTCGCCATCCCGGATTATAAGTGTTGGAGTAAGGATTATTCTGCCGGTTCCCATTCCCCACGAACTGAGCTTGTTCCATTGACGGTTGCTCGAAAGGGTTTCCGACTTGGCATTCTACGCCAGGATGAGATCCACTACACCAATTGCACGATTCAATGGTAACGGGAGAATGAGCATGTGAAAAGGCTTGAAGTTGCTGCGTCAAGGCGGCGACTTGAGCTGATAATGTAGAGATCGGATCATTATTGGAGATTTCCATAACTCGTTTCGGGTTTACTCGTTCAGAAGGCCATTGATAAGCATTCGCGACCATTGCTTCCAATAAAGAGTGTGCTTCAGCCATCGTTTTTCCCATCAAGGCTCCTCCAGCGGCTACATCCACAAGAGTGCGGGTAGAAGCACTCAATCCGTTGTAAAATGTTTGAATTTGTAGCCAGTCCGGAAGGCCGTGGTGTGGGCATCTCCGTAACAAATCTTTGTACCGCTCCCAAGCTTTGTGAAGCGACTCCATATCAAATTGACCAAAAGTAGTAATTTCTTTTCTTAACCTCGCTGTCTTCGAAGGTGGGAAGAATTTAGCAAGGAAGGCTTGCGCTAATTCCGCCCATGTCATGATAGAGCTCGGCGGTAAGGAATTCAACCAAAATTTTGCTTTGTCCCTCAAAGAGAAAGGGAATAGTCTTAGACGGATGGCATCATCGGTGACAATGTTGTTTTTAAAGGTGTCACAAATCTCGAGAAAAGACGCGATATGCGCGTTGGGGTCATCGTTCGGCAGACCACAAAACTGGCTCGCTTGCACCATCTGAATGATCGCAGGCTTGAATTCGAAGTTGTTCGCTTGGATTTTCGGACGCCGGATCCCCGAAATGTTCGCATTAATTTGCGGCATAGCATAATCGCGGAGTGCTAATGCCGGTTGAGCTTGCACCATGGGGTTTTCCGCTTCGTGATTTCCTATGTTATCGGGTATGGTGTCTGTTGTCGGTATCTCTAGTTTCTCCTTCTTGCTTCTCCGAAGAGTGTGCTCGAGTTCGGTATCCAAAGGTAGTAGGCCTTCGTTACCGAATTTTCTCATGCACTAACCGGAAACTCCTAAAAGGAAAAACAAATAAATAAATAAAATTACACAAAAACGATAAAAATGTTCAAAGCAAGTGCACGTTATCGTAGACAAGTAATAAAGTGATGAGTGAGTATCGTTCCCACGAGGACTGAATCACTAAGTATCGATTTATATGTATTCTAGTTTTATTTGAACAGTCGAAATTTGGATTGCAATTAATGACTAAAGAAAATCAATAATAAACAGAAAAACGATCGCTCGAAGAAAGAAAATCAAATAATGAAAAAGTCTAGGATTGTGAATCCACCTTGGTTTATCCGAATTTACTGTCGATTATCTGAAGTTAATAATTTCCCCAATTTATTGAAGGTGAAGATTGCTAAAATACTCCACCGCCTCTCCCGAGGTCAATAGATTTTTCTAAAGGCGAATAACGCACTCTATCCCTAGGTGAATTAATTCGACAATAGGCAAAAAGCACAAAATCCTCAAAAGGCCACGTAGTTCCTATGAGTATATTCCTATCTCACATGATAAAATGGTTCTCACCAATAGTTCCTCACTAACTCTCCTCTCCTGATTCGAGTTGCGTAATTAAAACAATCCAATTATTGGCCAGACAATTGAAAGCATTAAAATCGATTGGGAAAACTTAACAAAAAAAGGGAATTATATAGATAATCAAAAGCAAATCCGTCAAAACTTTGGTTTCATCAAAATCCTAGAACAGGGTTTTAGCCTGACTTGCTAAAAGATAAAAATACAGAATTAATGAATGAAAGCATTGAAATCAAACGCAGATGAAGATTCAGATTCCTCCGTTCTTCTGGCTTCCGCCCTCTGCTCTTGGTGTCTTCTGCTTCTTGTGAGCGATTCCTCTCTTCCGCGATAATCCTCTGATTTC
This sequence comes from Orobanche coerulescens, assembly GCA_033398695.1. Taxonomy (NCBI): domain Eukaryota; kingdom Viridiplantae; phylum Streptophyta; class Magnoliopsida; order Lamiales; family Orobanchaceae; genus Orobanche; species Orobanche coerulescens. The sequence goes on along the minus strand of CM065818.1, from coordinate 89,953,439 downwards.
CAGATCCTAAACCCTTATTTATAATCCTCTTTTGCCTCAAAAATGCGTCCGTGTAATTAGGTCGAGAACAGGCTCCAAAATGTCCTAGAAACGCAGCACTTTCTGTCAAAACCGCCCTGTGGGCCGCGGCTCACTTAATCTGTGCCGCGGCTCACGGGGCACAGCGGGATGCCTGGGCGTTATTTATTTCTTCTGGGCCGCGGCTCACTATACTTGTGCCGCGGCTCAGAGTACAGTTTACTCAGGGCTTGCTGGTCCTCTGCGTGTGCCGCGGCCCCAGGCCAAAATTTGCTGTTTTCGCCTGTTTTCATCGTTTTAGCTTCCGGACTCCAATTTCCTGCAAAACATATAATAATAGTGCATTAAAAGCTCATTTATGCAGACTTAATCATAAAAAGAATGCAAAATAATGATAAATAAGCGTATAAAAATACGCCTAACAATTAGCCCAGCTAAATTACATGCAATCTCGTTGCAGTTAAAGTTCATAACAAAATGTGAGAAGGAATCAGGAAGAGACTGTATGATAAGGTCGGTTTGGAGAGAAGTATCCATTTTAAAATCAAGAGCCTCCAATCTCTTGATCATGGATATCATTTTGAGGATGTGTTCCCCAACCTTCTCACCTTCCTTCATCCTTGCACCGAACAATTGCTTGGATATCTCATATCTAGCAGTTCTGCTGTGCTCACCATAAAGTTCGGTTAAGTGAGATAGAATCTGCCTAGCAGAAGTCATTTTCTCATGATCTCTCTAAAGCTCATTAGAAATAGAAGCCATCATGTATGCACGGACTTTTACGTCATCCTTAACCCACTTTTCGTGATTTTCGATCTCTTCCTGATTGGATCTGGTCCGCACAGGAGGCGCCGGAATGTCCATCTCCAAGACGTATCCCAGTGCCTCTATACTGAGGACAACCATCAGATTGCGGAGCCAGTCCACAAATTTAGGTCCAATTAGGGTGTTCTTCTCGAGTAGAATTCCGAGTGGATTCATTGTCATATTGAGAGTTATGTCTGCATTAAGTATAACAGATTAATTAGTGACTTTCTATATTATGATCAGAGTATAGAATTAAGGTATTTTCTATTATTGTTACCCAGCTCCCACTATTTTATCGGAATAACACACTCCCATGTGAAATCCGGAAGTATCGTCGCTCTACTTCATAGTGGTGATCGAGTTCTTTATAAATCTTAATAGAGGGCAACCGAACAGGTTTCTAGTCTATTAATTTTCATAAAGTGGTGTCCAACACCAACCCATCTAATGGATGATTCGATCTTCTTTTTCCCCTTGTTCACTCCCCTCAACCTATACGGTTTCTATGGTTCGTGAACAATTTAAGTTTACACCATCGACGCAAATGAGTTTCACAATTGAATCTTATCTGGCAACCTATCAGGTTTCTAGGGATAAAATTTGCTCCAACCGAAGGCATCCAATGCGCTCCGATAATTTATCCGTCCTCCCCGAACGACTACCCCGACAACTCGGAAGCATAGCACATCCAGTTTGGATTTCAGTTTCCCAAAAACTCGATGGAAGGAAGGAAAACCTTGAAACCTTATAAACTTAATAATTTGTCGTGGGAGAATTTTCGCGATTAATATTACACTTTGCACATTAATTCATTTAAGCGAGTTTGTGGCATTCATACAATATGAAACAACCATTCACAACTTAGTTGCTATCAACATGTGGTTCATGGACTGTTTCTAGAAAACAAAAACCTCCTTAATCTAATTACAAGTCTTCGTATTGAATGTTCGTCTTCTTGAAATGGATCTTCCTCCGGTCTTCGTCATTACATATAAATTTTACATTGAAAATTGCATCCTAGATACAAATATTTCTAGTAAAATGTAGGCTCAAAACGGCCTTTACAACCCAATCGAATAAAATGAACGATTCAAAACTAAGTCCACGAACCACATCCCCATTCAAAAGCATTCATCCAATAAATACTATATAAATGAAAAGCGTAGAGATACATTGATCCAATCAACAATACGAACCGATCCAATCGATTCACACAATCGGTAATATGAAAGCGTTCAAAATAATTTGATCCATCACAAGTAGTCCAATAAATAAATTTCCCTTATAAAATGAAATACCATAAATCATTTTAATCATATTAAATCCAATTTAAAATATGGGAAATCATTTTTAGGAATACACGAAGAAAATAAGCCCGAAACGGGTCCAAAAAGGGGATGGACCACGCCTGAAATGAACCAGGCAGCAAGCAGGGCTGCCCAGCAGCCCTGGGCCGCGGCCCCTAGCCTATGGGCCGTGGCCCCCAGTCCAGGAAGTTCAAAAATGGACTGTAACAGCCCTGGGCCGCGGCCCCCTACTTCCGGACCACTCTCGGACCATCCAACGGCAATTCGGGGCTAGTTTTTCGACCGGATATCCAATATCTATATTTTTCAACATTCATACCTTCAATATAAATCACATTTCCCAGAAACTAAGATTTATATTTAGACATAAACTTACGAAAAATATAACTACAACGAACGTAAAAACATATACCACGATTATGACTAAAATGATTCCAAATCATTTACCATCTAATGGAGCATTCCAAATGCCAATATCGTATATATGATTGCAAGACCTACGTTCCGATACCACTATTAGGATTCAGTGCCTAAAACAAAGGCCCAGCGGAAGCGGTGAAATGAAAATTAATTTGATCCGAATCCCTTCGAGGATCGATCGAGCTACGTATATACGAATATATATAAAACAAAATACAAGAGATATAGAAACTCACCCTTATAGTCTGTTGATTAAATGGATTCCTTCTCTTGAGCTATTCCTCAAGCTTTAGATTGCTTTCCCTACGATCCAATCTGCTCCAAGCTCTTAGATGATCCAACGCCGAAAATACCACGTCTCTACTTGCCATGCGCCGGAGAAGCGAACAGAACGACGATCACCTTGCTACCCTCCAAGGATACGGCTAGAGCTAGAATGATGAAGCTTTCTATGTGATTATGACACTCTAAGTGTATAACTCACAACTCTCAATCAATCTCTTGATTTTCCACAAGAACAACCAAGAACCAAAATGAAGAAAAGGAAGAAGAAGACTTGAGAATTATTTCTCTCTCTCTTGCTAAAGAAACCGTGAGTTTTCCTTAACAAAAGCAAGTGGAAGTCTTTCATTTATTCCTTTATCAACATCTCCCCAAATCACCTTTCACATTATAATAAGAGATACCATATCTCTTAAGTCTTTGGTCTTTCATTTATAAAATGGAGACAAAGACTAAGTGGAATGTTGGTGGAAGGGGTTGGCCATCTAGAAGAACCGGGATGAGTTTAGTTCGTTTCGGACTCCCGTGAGTCTAAACAGATAAACTCCGATTCTGTTCCGATGTATTTATATTGATTAATTAATCCAATTAATTAATCATATCAAATACATAATAACATAATTAATTTCTCCAAGAAATAATTATATCTATGAACTAAATTAATCACCCATTAATTTATTTAATACATTAGGCCGTAAATCAATTTATCCAATAAATCAATTTAGACATCCAATATCCCAATCAATTAGATATCCAATATCTAATATTCATAATGAGGGAATAAGTTTGATTCATTCCATCGTCAATCCTATTACGCAACTCGGTAGGTCCGTCTCAGTCAGCAATGGGAGGAACCAAAGAGTAGTAGCACCACCTAGCCAGCCAGGCGGCCTACACTGTACCCCAACTGAGAACGAATGATTGGGATTATTCAAGAAACATTATGTCGTGAATACCAGTATACGTATAAACCCTTCTTTCAAATGTCCTGATCAAGTTATAAGGTCACGGCCAGTCAAACCCTATCTGTACTTGACGCTATGTATGCATTAATGCAAATCGAGATCATCGAGCTCTCGTGTATCCAATTCAACTAGCTCCAATGCTTTGGCCAAAGACTTATGATCTAATTTGCCAATAACCGCATAGGACATATAACCCGCTCACTAACGGGAGAAAGAATTCTATCTTGGTATTCAGTAGGACCTGCTACTTGCCCGTCAAAATGCACGTCGAGGTTGACCCCACCTCCCGTTTTATAAGGTCAAACTACTCTAATGAAAATCTTGACGTCACAAGCACATCCCTACTAAATCCTCAAGTCGAAAGTTCACGAATACCTATCCCAACCTTTCCATTCCATCATTGACTATCCCGAAGTGAAATCCGTGTGACGAATCGAGGGTGTGTCGGTTCGAGTATACTAATCCAATTAGCATACCTATAATGTGTGCTTTCACTAACCATTAGTGTTCGACTGGCACTCTCCATGTCAAAGAACACGTCATACATGCCTTCACATAAAATTAACGCCCAGTCAAGTTTCATCGACTTGCGAACGATTTAAGTATTTGAGCTATTAATCTTTCCAGTGCCGACCCCTTTATCTAATAAGTAGTGGAACGTTTTGCTCTCAAATACACGGACTAGTTTCTATATGTATATTTACGAGTCAGGAATGCCAGTAACTACGAGTAAATAAAGAAACATCCATTGCCTTATATTAATGATTTACATAATTACAAGTACAATGCCCTCACTGAACATCCTCTGAGTGGCATTCGAGGGCATACTCCTAACACATACTTCTTATATTTACTGGTGTGGTGTACTGAAACAAAATTGAAGTTTGTATTCATCGAAGTCCCTAGAGGTGATAAGTCAAACCACTCATACTTGAATAACACAATTGTTTTAGTGGGTTCACCATTATACTCTACCACACACCTCCTTTAATCGCCCGTAAAAATCTTGCTCATCACTATTATAAACCTCGCCCTTTATGCAGACACCACTATTCATAGTACTTTTATATGACCCATGGTCAACCGTGTCGAACCTGTATCCATTAACTAAAAACCCAGAATAAATTTGAACCCCGTACAATGACCCTTCTGCAAGGTCCTTAATGCATTGGCTTGCATTACTTGAAGGATCATTAACATATGATAATTATTAAGTATGTTAGTTATGTAACATTCTACATATGAAATTATTATATAAATAATTTGATAAGAAACCCCACACTTACATATGTTTTGAACCAACTTGCTGTAATATCCGAGATCTTCATTCCAGTTTCGTTGAATTTTCTTCGATCGAACAAACTGTTGTCGTCTGCGTCTTTGGAATCGCATGCTTGTATTGTGATACGTTGAGTTTCGTAGCCTGTTCGTTATTGTTTTGGATCATAGCCTGTGCGTTCGCGTGATCGAGATGTCGTCGAGTATCGAACCGGATGGTCAGGTGTGGGCTGGATCGAGTTACGGCCGTAAGTCCTGGCCGATTACATCCGTAAGGCTTCCGAACACCTGGGCCTGGGATACTCGATTACGGCCGTAAGTCCTATCCGGTTATGGCCGTAATGCTTGTTACGGCCGCTAGGCGCTGTCCGGTTACGGCCGTAATGATTCGGCAGATTTCGTCCAGTGGTCTGGGATGCTCGGTTACGGCCATAATCGGCATATACGGCCGTAAGGGTGATCGTTGTATACGCAGAGTGTTCGGCCATTACGTACGCTAACGTGCATTGACCGAGTTACGGCCGTAACCCTGTCGGCTATTTATAGGCCTGGCTCGGCCAGACTTGAACCCACTTCTTTTTTTCCATCTTTTGTGGCGGCTGGCGATGGAAGAGACGAGGAGGTGAGCCTTGGTCATTTCCACTCAATTTCAAGGCGTTTTGGGGGATTCTTGTTGATTATATCATCATCCAATCCATGTTCTTCATCGAATCAAGGTATTTCCTTACTTAGAAACCTTGTTGTTATATTTTTGAGGGTTTCCTCGTGATTCATTGATTTTATCCGAGATTGATGAATTGGTTATGGTATTATTGTTTTCTTAGCCATGATCTTCGGATTTTATAACTCGTTTATCGATTTCTACCAACCCAGAACTTGATTTCCAATTTCCTTGAAGAACACTCGGATTCTTGTTGTTTTTCCGGTTGATTCAGATTCCGTTTAGCGTTATTTATTCGTGGTGATGTTATTTTCGTAGCGTTCGTGAGGTTGTCGAGTTCTTGGTCATTGTTGGAGGTTCAAGGGCTAACCGACCACATCCGTTCATGGTTCCGTTGCTTGTGGTATCGAGGCAAGTATCTTGCCCATACGTTTGATGTTTCGTAGGCATAATTGTTGGTAAACAATTTTATGTGAAATCCATATGTTTAATGAATGTTACAAAGGATCGGTATGTTCTCGATAAATGTTGTCTTTCAACAATAACTCGTATGCTTCGTGAATAGATGTGTTATCAGACTATGTGTGTTATTTTTCGTATGTGGAAAGATATTATGATCACGTTTAGTGAATATGATAGACCATAATCATTTGCCGATGATGATGTGTTGTTATGTATATTTGTTCGGTAAAAATATGACGTTGTGTGATATTGGTTATTCTCCTTTTTAAGAAGGTGTGATCATTAGTGTTGTTTCGTATTAGTGTTTATTGTCGTTGTGAATAAATTGTCGTAAGTGATGTGCCTCTGGGTAAGATTGATGAATCTTAGGGATTCATACTTGTTAGTATTGGTCGGGCATGACCGTAGGGTTATCCAATCCGGGTATGTCTTGCGGGGACTCCGAGGTTCGGGGCTTGCTAGACCGATGCCGGGATAAATTGTGGGGTTATCCAATTCGGGTACATCTTGCGGGGTCTCCGATGTTCATGGCTTGTTAGCGCGATGCCGGGATAACTTATGGTTGTGGTTTGGAATGGTTATGTGACTGTTGTCATGAGGACATGTGAATTGGTATGGTTTCCTATGGGGTTATTCACTCGGGTATGTTATGCGGGAGCATCTGAGGTTCGTGGCTTGTTAGCACAGGACGCGAATAATCCTTAGGAATATGTGTTTGATGAATTGGGTCGTGGACCCTAGGGTTTATGATTTGAGTCTTGGACCCCGTGTTTTGTGAATTAGGTTGTGAACCCGTGTTTTATTATCAGAATTGTATTTTGGGAAAGATGATTTTGGGCTGCATACCCAAGCATTTTCAAAGGACTTGAGAATTCTTTAATCCCAAATATTTTCAAAACTCCCGAGATCATAAAATATTTTGTAAGAGATACATTGGGTTTATTTTCCCATTTTTCATGATTCGAACTGTCTTGGTCAAATAATTTATCTCGGGAAGCGTGTTCATGATCATTACATTCTTGGAGTATGTTGTGTATGTAATATCCGGGGGTAATTTTTTTTTCGTGTTACTGTTGGGTTGTACGTATTCATTTGGAATTGTACAAGTGTTGTTGTTTGGACCGATACAATGTATATTGTATTAGAATATTTCGGGATCGAAATATTTATACTGGTCGTCGGTTTGGTTTCGTCGTTTGGTTGTTGGTTGGCGAGTTTTGGAATTTTGGCTAAGTTTATAGCCATATCGTACGCTACCTGTGTAGCATTACGTACGCTAATTTGTTGCGATTGCGTACTTTACGCCCTGAGGTTACGTACGTAATGCGTGGTAGGGGGTGGGAACCTTCCTCGTGGTCAACTTTCGGGGCGAGGATATCTTTGGGGTATCATTTATTTATATATATATATATATATATATTGTCAACTTTTGTCATCTCCCTCACGTGAATTCTCACCCCTCATGCTATATTATATATATATATATATATATATATATATATATATATATATATATATATATATATAAAACATCATCATCCTCACATCTCTCTCCCTCTCGCCAGCTTTCTCCATCCCTCCCTCATTTTCTTTTTTTTTTTTTTTCTTTTCTTCTTCTTCTTCTTCCCGTGCCATCTCCCTCTCGCCCTCTCTCTCCCTTCTCTCCATCTCTTTCTTCTTCCGGCGAGGTGGAGCTGTAGGCGGGCAGCCAGCTTCTCCATTTTTCCGGCGAGGTAGAGCTCGGCGACGGCAGGCGGCTCGCGACCGGAGCTTGGCGGCGGCCTGGTCGGAATTTCCGAATCGAAAGGCTGCAAATCCGGTCGAACTGTTCCGGCATTTTTTTTTTCTTCCGGCGAGGCGGAGCTCGGGCGTCCGGCGTTCTTCATGGTTTTCGGCCATGGACGGAGCTCCATTGATTCCGGCGACCGGAGGTGGTTTTTGTCCGGAACGGACGGCGGAACGGAGGTTTGACATACTTCCGGCGAGGAGTTGCAGGCGGAGTCGGGTGAAAACCGGCCATAGACGGAAACGGACCGGAGTTGGACGAAGTCCGGCGGGTCATTTTTTCCGGCGGCCGATTTCCGGCATGGGAGTTTTTTTTCTCTTTCTTCTTTCCGGGCCTGGCCGATCGGCTCCTGGTAAGTTTTTTTTTGTATGTGTTTGGTGTGTGTTCTATGTATTAATATATATATCATGTGCTAGGTGTGTGTGTGTGTTGTATATATATATAATGTGCAGTGGTGTGTGTGTGTGTTGTATAAGAATATATATATATATATATGTGTTGTGTATATATATATAAATTGTATAGTGTGTGCCGTGAAGTGTGTGTGTGTGTGTGTCTCATGTGGGTATATATATATATTTTTTATATATATATATAGATATTGTGAGTTGTATATATATATATATATGTGATGTATGTATATTATATATATGTGTGTATACGGATTAATACGAGTATAGTATGTGTTCGTGTTGGAATCAGAATTATCTATTGTATTGTTTTCGGTCGATATCGTGTTATCGAATGAATTGTATTTCATTCAAGGTTGTTCGAGTGCTTGTGATTGTCGGAGGACGCGTTGATCGATTCGTGGTGGGACGTTGATCGTGGAAGGACTTTCTCGCCTTCGATTTGAGGCAAGTTTTATACTTGTACTGGTCAATGAGATTAATGTTATCATGTATGTGTATGAATGTGTATCATTTCGAGACTTGGTCTCTTTGTGATTTTGTTGATATTAGGGGATTGTTTGATACGATACCCTTCGGCAAATTATGCCAAATATTATTGTTGTTCGTAAATGGCCGATCCAAGGCATTGCGGTACTTGTTGGTAATATTGTTGTCGATAGCCGGTTCGCGGTATCGACATATCGATTGTTATTGTTGATTGATATTTCTTTGAGATATTGTTGTCGATAGCCGGTTCGCGGCATCGACGTATCGATTGTTGTTATTGATTGATGTTCCATCAAGATATTTTTTTGTGAATCGTCGTTATTGATATCAGCGTTTTTCTATTGATGTCGTTTTGGCCGATTGAAGGCATTGACGTATTCAATTATCATCTTCGTTATCGGTAATCGATTAAAGGTGCCGAGACATCCGTTGTATAATTGTTATCGGTTAATCGTTCTGAAGGTAATCGATATATTGAATTGGGATTATCAAAGATAATTCCCATCCGTTGTATAATTATTATCGGTTGTCCGCTCTAACGGTAATCGATATATTGAATTGGGATTATCAAAGATAATTCCCATCCATTGTATAATTATTATCGATTGTCCGCTCTAACGGTAATCGATATATTGAATTGGGATTATCAAAGATAATTTCCACCCGTTGTCAAAAAGATAATTCCCATTCGTTGTATAATTGTTATCGATTGGCCATTCTACGGTAATCGAAGTATTGAATTGGGATTATCATCGATAATTCCCATCCGTCGAATTATTATTGTCGTGTTGACCGATTCAAGGCAGCACACTATTATTCTTGTGAACTCGGTAATCTTGTGATCGTTGAAGGTTGAGGATTTCCCGAACTGTTGTGTTGTGATCGTTGCTCGTGTTAATCGGTCCTTAGGGATTTTCATCCCAGGATGGTTGTTTCGAATATTGTCGGTCTTGTCGATCTTTCATCATTCGTGTGTCATCGTTCACTTGGTGAGTCGTATGATTTGTATTGGATGTGTTATCCTTTGAGTTTCGTTGTCATGTTGTATCGTGACATATCCGGAATCATATCTGCGTTCCGATTGGTTATTGTGTAGGATTTTTAGCCAGGCACATATAGTCATTGGTGGATATTATTCTGCATTAGACTGTGCACACGGAACATAGTTTCGTGAGGCTAATTAGGTACATTGTCCCACGTATATTATTGATTCCATATACGGGGTGGACATGTGCACGGACACATTTCCGGATCGGGCGTACTGTGATGTCCATCTTTTGAGCCATAAACTTTGATCGTCCATAGTATTGGATGAGTTTGACGTTTTGTGATTGAGCGTTCATACGCCTGAGGGGTATGTTCGACAGTCATGTTTGTTTATTTGAGATATGTATTGTGATGATTTACAGCTTCGGGCTGTTCGGCTTTCAGGCCATCGTGATATTTTGGCAGCTTCGGGTTGTTCGGCTTTCAGGCCATCGTGATATTTTGGCAGCTTCGGCTGAGGGCTTTCAGGCCATTGTGATGTATCGGTATTTCCGTTGGAGCCTTCGGGCATTGTGATCCTTATTTATTTCAGCGTTGGATTGATTTACCTTCGGGTAATGTATTGTTGTGTTCTATATTGATGATTCGCCGTTGGGCACATATGTTCTAACCTATTGAGCAGGTATTGATCGTATGCCGTGGGCATAGTGTTCCACGAATGCTCGATTCTTACTTGGGTTTGTGAGCATCTCGTACTACCATTGTTGTACTATTTATTCTGCCTTTGGATGCATATCATGTTGTGCATGTACTTGATATTCATTATCTTTGGATGGTGACCCCGTGGGGGCGGAACATGTTTTCATGTTTTAGGTACTTGCGAGGAGAGAGTTGAGACACAGGGGCATGACGAGGGCGACGAGGCATTCGAACGATACTAGTCCGAGATATTTTGGTGTTCATGTTGGTCGGACAGTTGGAGTACTCCATTTTTGTTCAGTCGTTGTCGTTTTGTATTATCCGAGCAAGGCTCGTGTATGTTGTTGTATTTTTATTTTGGCCATTGAAATTCCAAATCGGAATAGTATGTCGGACGTCATAGTAGGGTCTGTGATTTCCTATTTTGGTCAATTTGTTGTATTTTAGTCGTGTTCGCCTGGTGGATCACCTGGTGTGGGGTCCACGGCACTGTAATAACCCAATGGGATTTGGGGGTGTTACAGAAGATGGTATCAGAGAATTGGGTTGTGAGATACCCTGGCTTGTGTGTTATGTGGCTCTACCAAGGCGGTAGTAGCGGGGCTGTCAGGTTATGACAATCTAGACAGTCGGGTTTTGTGAGTCGTGATAGTTGGACGACTGTATGAGTCATTCTTTCATCGAGTCGTCGTCAGTGAAGACTAGTATCGCAAGACCTCGAAGCTTCGTATGACCTGTGTAAGGACTCTATTCTCTTTTATGTGCATACATTCATTATGTTATTGATTATACATGTTTTGTTGACCCTTGTATGTGACGATCGAGTACGATTGATTTATGATTATTTGCTTTGGAGCGTGTGGGCTCTGTATCGGCTATGATTAGCGTGATCGATGTGATCGTTTATCTGTTGAGTATGTATACTCATGCTTGGCGTTGACCTAGCATTCTGGCCGTTGAGGCGTAATTGTGTTGTGGTCATGATTGAACGTTATTCTTTCAGTCTGGAAAGAGGACGTGACAGAGGGGGTAGAGGCCGCAGAGTGGGCCGAAAACCCGAAACCTCGTACCAATAGTTTGGTGGCTGACGAATCATTTTCGGAGTCGTGCTCGAGAACCCACCAATCGTGATTGTGTTCGGATCGAGTTCAAGACTCTCATGTTAGAGAGGTATTATCCGGCTCCACTTCGTGAAGCCAAGTTGTCGGAGGTTTTGAACCCCGAATCCGTCGAGGACGAGGGTGTTATTGTTATTGCTGAAAAGTTTCAAGGACTTCTTCAGTTTACTTCATCTGTATCCGTACCGAGGCGGATAAGATCAAGTATTTTAACAAGAAGTTGAAACTGCGGTTGAGAATACAGTTGTTCAATCACAATTGTAGTTCACTTGGCGAATTCATCGAGAGGGCTCTTGGAGCAGAGCTTTCGATCGAGGAGCTTAATCAGAAGGATCCTTCAGTTTCTTCTGGTGAGAGGACTAGGATGCCGATTCGTTCAGAGGGACATCGAGCTCCGACGTCCAAGAGGTCATTTCCTAGTCGGCTTCGTACCGGGAAAGCATTTTCTTCTCAGGCGACGAGTTCGACTGTTGTTTGTTTTAATTGTGTTTCAGCGGGGCATGTGAGTACTCGATGTACGGTGCCAGCTATTATTTATTTTCTGTGTCGGAGGTAGGGACACCTTCAGAATACCGCAGGAGTTCTAGTGCCAGTAGGTCTCGAGAGAGCTCACGGGCCTCGAGAGATTTTGTTACTTCAGTCCGTACTTCATCCAAAGGGTCATATCGGGCTTCGAGAGCCAGAGGTATGGACACCCGAGGGGAAGTAGCGAGTTCAGATTTGTGTTTTCCTCGAGTCGATGAGATCGAGGAACTCGATGATCTGGATGATGTTGATTCCGGGTACATTTGAGATATAACCTTGATCTGTATTTTCCTTGTCTCTCGGATTGATGTTTGACTCGGTCTGTATTTTAATATCGCGGTTGTGAACCATTTATTATTGATCTATCTTATTATCATTGTATCTGAGAATCTTGACACTTGAGTCATTTGATGTGATTTTCTTTCCTTTTGGTCCTGTACCCGAGATTTTTGTGATGATCTGGGTAATCGTTCATTGTGATTCGAGACATAAAGTCGTGAGGACTTGGGTGCGCGATTAATATGGTCCCGAGGACTATTCGTGCGTTGTTATTTTCTTTTTGGTGCGACTTCCTGGCTGGTCTCTAGCAGGAGAGTCATGATTCGGCTAATCTCGCACTTGGTTGAGTGTCTTTATCACTTGATTTTTTCGCCTTGTTCAGGCAGAGGAGACGTGGGGACCCGTGGGGTCGGCCCAGTTGCTTAGGCGGAATTGCTCGTATTGAGGAGTATTCCTGGAGATGTTGTTTTCTTATCCTGATGGATAGTCCGTGCCCCGACTTGTGCACCCTGAGTTTCGAGGACGAAACTATTTTTAAGGGGGGGAGTATGTAATATCCGGGGGTAATTTTTTTTCGTGTTACTATTGGGTTGTACATATTCATTTGGAATTGTACAAGTGTTGTTGTTTGGACCGATACAATGTATATTGTATTAGAATATTTCGGGATCGAAATATTTATACTGGTCGTCGGTTTGGTTTCGTCGTTTGGTTGTTGCTTGGCGAGTTTTGGAATTTTGGCTAAGTTTATAGCCATAGCGTACGCTACCTGTGTAGCATTACGTACGCTAATTTGTTGCGATTGCGTACGTTACGCCCTGAGGTTACGTACGTAATGCGTGGTAGGTGGTGGGAACGTTCCTCGTGGTCAACTTTCGGAGCGAGGATATCTTTGGGGTATCATTTATATATATATATATATATATTGTCAACTTTTGTCATCTCCCTCACGTGAATTCTCACCCCTCATGCTATATTATATATATATATATATAACATCATCATCCTCACATCTCTCTCCCTCTCGCCAGCTTTCTCCATCCCTCCCTCATTTTCTTTTATTTTTTTTTCTTTTCTTCTTCTTCTTCCCGTGCCATCTCCCTCTCGCCCTCTCTCCCTTCTCTCCATCTCTTTCTTCTTCCGGCGAGGTGGAGCTGTAGGCGGGCAGCCGGCTTCTCCATTTTTCCGGCGAGGTAGAGCTCGGCGACGGCAGGCGGCTCGCGACCGGAGCTCGGCGGCGGCCTGGTCGGAATTTCCGAATCGGAAGGCTGCAAATCCGGTCGAACTGTTCCGGCATTTTTTTTCTTCCGGCGAGGCGGAGCTCGGGCGTCCGGCGTTCTTCATGGTTTCCGGCCATGGACGGAGCTCCATTGATTCCGGCGACCGGAGGTGGTTTTTGTCCGGAACGGACGGCGGAGCGGAGGTTTGACATACTTCCGGCGAGGAGTTGCAGGCGGAGTCGGGTGAAAACCGGCCATAGACGGAAACGGACCGGAGTTGGACGAAGTCCGGCGGGTCATTTTTTCCGGCGGCCGATTTCCGGCATGGGAGTTTTTTTTCTCTTTCTTCTTTCCGGGCCTGGCCGATCGGCTCCTGGTAAGTTTTTTTTGTATGTGTTTGGTGTGTGTTCTATGTATTAATATATATATATATATATATATATATATATATATATATATATATATATCATGTGCTGGGTGTGTGTGTGTTGTATATATATATAATGTGCAGTGGTGTGTGTGTGTGTGTTGTATAAGAATATATATATATATATATATGTGTTGTGTATATATATATAAATTGTATAGTGTGTGCCGTGAAGTGTGTGTGTGTGTCTCATGTGGGTATATATATATATTTTATATATATATATATATATATATATATATAGATATTGTGAGTTGTATATATATATATATATGTGTGATGTATGTATATTATATATATGTGTGTATACGAATTAATACGAGTATAGTATGTGTTTGTGTTGGAATCGGAATTATCTATTGTATTGTTTTCGGTCGATATCGTGTTATCGAATGAATTGTATTTCATTCAAGGTTGTTCGAGTGCTTGTGATTGTCGGAGGACGCGTTGATCGATTCGTGGTGGGACGTTGATCGTGGAAGGACTTTCTCGCCTTCGGTTTGAGGCAAGTTTTATACTTGTACTGGTCAATGAGATTAATGTTATCATGTATGTGTATGAATGTGTGTATCATTTCGAGACTTGGTCTCTTTGTGATTTTGTTGATATCAGGGGATTGTTTGATACGATACCATTCGGCAAATTATGCCAAATAATATTGTTGTTCGTAAATGGCCGATCCAAGGCATTGCGGTACTTGTTGGTAATATTGTTGTCGATAGCCGGTTCGCGGTATCGACATATCGATTGTTATTGTTGATTGATATTTCTTTGAGATATTGTTGTCGATAGCCGGTTCGCGGCATCGACGTATCGATTGTTGTTATTGATTGATGTTCCATCAAGATATTTTTTTGTGAATCGTCGTTATTGATATCAGTGTTTTTCTATTGATGTCGTTTTGGCCGATTGAAGGCATTGACGTATTCAATTATCATCTTCGTTATCGATAATCGATTAAAGGTGCCGAGACATCCGTTGTACAATTGTTATCGGTTAACCGTTCTGAAGGTAATCGATATATTGAATTGGGATTATCAAAGATAATCGATTGTCCGCTCTAACTGTAACACCCCCAATCCACTCAGGGATATTACACGCCGTAGACCCTCTCCTCGAGGATCTACCAGGCTGATAAATAAAATCAAACATCTAAACATCGCCTTTAAGGCTAAAATGACTCAGTAGACCGACTTGGTCTTTCAATAATAACATACAACTCAATTCCAAACACATACCCACGCAGGGGTCAAAATACAATAAACTCCCGTACAACGGGGAAAAGATACTGCAGCGGAAAATAAAATACAACTAGACCAATACGACATCAACGGATCCTCGTGTGATTAGTATCGTTAATCTTTCATCATCCTTCGTGCCGACCCTTTGCCATGCTCCAAAACCTGAATGCAAAAATAGACATCCACCCCCCGAATACTCGGGGGTTAGCAAAACTCCACTGTTTTGCTAGTGCAAGTACAAGTGCAAAAATACGAGCCATACAATTCACATTCCACGAATAACAATAATCAGGAATCCTCAAAAATCCAAACGTAACGAAAAGCACTTCCCGAGGCAAGAGTTTGGTAAAATATTCTAAAACCGAAAGGTCACAAATCAAGGGAAAACAATTTATAAAACCGTTTAAATGCCATCGAGAGTTTTAATAGAAAACAATTTTAGGATTATCGAATCCTTCTCTTTCCAAAAATCAACAGGGTCACAGCCCAAAGGTTTTGTTTTCGCAAATAGAAAACAGACAACAATTCACAGGGCCCGAGCCCAACATCACGTGTCCTCGACGGACATAAAATTCAACACAACGTAATCACGCACGCGCATCGCCTAGGACCGGGACGAAGCCACAAATCCCACTCGAGGCCTCGAAGGACCCTCCCGAGCTGGCTAGCGAAACAAATCACACACATCTCACGGTTGGATCAATCGCTTGTTGCATCCTGGCCACATGATCGCATGCCATGTGCCACCGTAGATTATCTCAGGCTCTCACGGTTGGATCAATCACTTGTTGCATCCTGACCACATGATCACGTGCCATGTGTCACCGTAGACCTTCAACCATATCCACACATTCACACAAATAACACAATGCAACAAAGATATCCAAACAATTCACTCAGAGGCATCAAACACTTGGCAAAACACCACGTCAAACCAAAACGCACCGAAATAAAATAATATACGTCCACACGCAAATACCAAGTGCATCATCAACACCAAATATATCCATAGGATTCACATAGTCATTTACAAGACACAACATTCACAAAACACACGCGTTTTGAAAGCAAGCCTTTAATAAGGCTAAACCGAATCTTTTGAAAGTTCAATTCAAATGACCAAACAACCACATTTAGACGATCACTAATTATCATATCCATAAAACAAAAATAGTATGGGCAAGGTACTTGCCTCGATATCACGAGCAATGGAAAAATGAACGGATACGGCCGGGTAGCCCTCAAATTCCCGAACACTATCTAGAACGCGATAAAGACCGAAATTACTACGGAAAACACCACATGAATCATCAATCACCAACGAAATTCAACACCGGAATCATCGAGTACCTATAATCCTCCGTAAGGAATAATAAAACATGATTACGACGAGAATCAAGGCCAAAAACAATGGAGATCCCAACAAACTATCAAAGGGAACTCATTCGAACATTTAATCGAACATTAAATGTTCAAGACCCTTCAAGAACAAAGAAATCACCCCTCGGGTCGAACGAACCAAAGATACAAGTATCCAATCCATAGAACAAGTTCAAAACAACGTTTATACAACAATTAATTGATTAAAAACGGATTGGAATCGAAATCAAAAAGGAAAATCCCCAAATCTACAAAAACAAGGGTTCAAGCCAAAATACCTTGATTTGGATGAATGATTCAAGTAGAGGTCGAAAATCTACAACAAGACTTGAGTTGGATGATCTCTACAAGTTTGGGAGCACTCAAATCGCCCAAAATCGCCCTCAAATCGCCCTAGATGGAAGGAGGAAGAAGAGAGGAGAAAAATGAAGTTTTCTCCTCGAAAATCTGCTAAAAAACGCAGAAAAAACCCGTGTGCCGCGGCACAGGATGAGTGTGCCGTGGCCCAGGGCCAAGAAAAACGCCCAGGAATTAGCTTAGTGCCGCGGCACAGCTGAAGTGTGCCGCGGCACACAGTACAGCCCACTCCAACACGAAAAAGGCACATCGTGTAGTCTTAGCTATTTCGACCATAACTCCCTTGTCTGAACTCCGATTGACTCACCGTTTGAACCATTGGAAAGCTAACTTGATGCTCTATAATGTTGAAAAGATTCAGAATTTTTGGAGTTTCCAAGAATTAATGGTGACTTTACAAAGTCGACTCCCACGTGAAAAAGTCGATTAAGGACACGGAACTCAACAAAACGACACCGAAACGAACTCGGATGACAAAAAGTGCAGAATTAATCATTCTAGGAATGACGAAACGGTCATGATAGAGTTGTCAAAACAAACTTCCTCCGAAAAAAGAAAATTACCGAAATTCGAAATTGCGGATATTACATTCTACCCTCCTTAAAAGAAGTTTCGTCCCGAAACTTAAAACAAGTAGGGGGAAACAATATACCCGCCAGGAAAACCTGACGAGATACACAAAACCCGAAAACTCGCGCCCAACGGCGAAACGCTGCAAGAAACGCAAAGAGACATCCGGCGTGAAAACACGCTCCACAACGACCAACACAACCCCACCGGTAGAGACATAATAAAACCAACAAATGACAAGCGTCATCAAACGGATAATATAGCCAAGTCAATTATCCGACAATCACAAAACACAATGAACGAAAGTCAGTATGATTGACCAACCCAACGGTACATCAATCGAAACGCGAGCCAATCGCTGAACTAATACGGAATTCCACCGCCCAAGGGTTGGAAGATCGAAAACGAGACTAATTTCCCGAACTTAAGGGAATTACGAAGGAGTCTGAACGTTCAACAATCACAAAACGAGAACAAAAACCGAACAAACAAACGATCGAGACAACAAAAATCAAACAATCATGTCCGAAACACGAAGGATAATAAAACTCAAACAACAACTCCCAGGATGATCTGGTGAGAACTACAAGGCATGCATTCCCATAAGATCCAAAGGATAGGGAATAGCGATTGAAAAGTCACAGCGACAAACGAGTTATTCCAAAACAATACCACACTCGTTCGATCAACAAAAGCAAGGGATAGGGAAAGTTCAGAAATGTCAACGAACATAAACGAGTCGATTGAGTAAAATACAGAAATTCAAAATCCGATCCACGTCGAATAGAAGAGCTAGTAGAACCAAAGGGTGTTACTTCCGAACAAGGTTCACAAGAATCGAACCGAACTCGAAAAAGTCACAGCGATAACCAGATCGACCCAAAACAAGATCACAGCTCGTTCGAACGATGAAACCGGAATACAGAACAAGTTCAGAAAGTATCAACGAACACGAGCGAGTCTATAGAATTGAGAAAGAGAAAATGCAGAAGCCAAAAATAATACGGGTATTATATTCGACCTCTTCTAAAAGAAGGTCGTCCCCGCTACTCACAATAACGAAATCAAGGAGACGACACAACAGGCAATCGACAGAAACATCCTTCAAAGGCCTCTCAAAGCCGATTCTGATATCTGTGCTGAAGCGCGAACTCCGAAAGTCTCGGTAGCCAATTCGCAAAATTAAATTCGGTGACCCTCGAGTCCACACTCGAAATGTGTTCTTGTGAGAAGGACAATTTGCACGTACATTCCCCCGGCACATCACGGTTGAAATGCCTCGGCTCGGCATACCGAAAATACAAATGCTAGATACAATGGAACATAACACCGCAAAACAACATACCGGAGATGCCAACTCAGCACAACAAGGAATCATAACACATATCATATATAACGATTACCATCGTAAAGTAATACACACACAAACACTACAACAACGACGGTATCGTTCGGCGACCTCAACGGCCCGAACGATAACCAGCACATAATTACAAACATCATGAAACCATCACACATGTGCATAAACGCACAAAAATCCAAGCTTTAACAACCCACACTCGTGCGACAACACGCAAATCACCACGAGGTGATAAACAGTAAATACCAGTTCACACCTCTCAGAGAGGGCTAGTACAACAAATGCGTGGCAACGCCTCGACCTTCATGCCACCAATTCGATCATACTCGGGAGTAACATCATAACGACAAAGCAAACATCCTACATACATATCCAGCCCTCAAACGGGAATGGATAGGTTTTTAAAATGAAAACATCCTTTTGAAAATAATTTAGAAAAATGCCGGTTGATCTTGAGTATCACCTTTCAAGAAAAAGTACAAACGTGAAACATCGTTATCGAGACTTTGGAGAACCATCTCGCATTTGATAAAAATGAGGACACTTTCTTTTCGTGAAAAACTTTCGAAAATATTCGACCATCGGGTCTAAGTAAAAGTGTTTATAAAACATTGAAAATATCTCAAAACATTTTGGGTCCTCGCGGTAGAAGAATTTTGAAACATATTGTGGCATCTTGGATGTACCACGAGAAAATAATTCATTTTCAAAGTACGTCTCGAAATTTTATTTTCTATGATACTCAAGTTTTTTTTTTCAAAGATAATTCAATGGGCTAGAATGCCCAAAAATTTCAGGTAATTACACAAAATATTATAGCGCCGTGGGTCCCGCGCCGGAACTCACCAGGCTAAAAACCATTTACAAAAACGCCAAAAAGGCCGATGACGGTAATATTTCAAAAACTCACGAAAGCCATTTACAAAATACTAAATACCGTCATAAGAATTTCGCCAAAGCGATCAAGGCCATAATGCCAAAAACTCGGTTAAAGGAATCGATTTTCGAAATAAAACTCGGTCGGTAAAATACCGAAAGTCATTACAAAAGAACTCACGCAGCGGATAAAAGAAATACAGTTCAACATGCATAATCCAGCAACACTACTCCTCATATGAACGAAATATGAGAGTCAAATAACCACATATCACGAAATCAAAATCCATAAGAGGATTCCATCACTTAACAAATAATCATAAAAATAGCTCGTGTCACACGAGGCACAACACAAAGAAGGGAGACTTACATTCACAAGTCGCACGAAGATGATGATCGCCCACGATACTAATCACGACCAACAAACTCAGACGACGCGTCGCGACACGACTCAGTCAGATAAAATCCGACGAAACAAGACTCAAACAACACGACTTGACCCGACAACCTAGGTTTCCTCAACCTAAGCTCTGATACCATTTATGTAACACCCCCAATCCACTCAGGGATATTACACGCCGTAGACCCTCTCCTCGAGGATCTACCAGGCTGATAACTAAAATCAAACATCTAAACATCGTCTTTAAGGCTAAAATGACTCAGTAGACCGACTTGGTCTTTCAATAATAACATACAACTCAATTCCAAACACATACCCACGCAGGGGTCAAAATACAATAAACTCCCGCATAAACGGGAAAAGATCTTGCAATGAAAAGAAAATACAACTAGACCAATACGACATCAACGGATCCTCGTGTGATTAGTATCGTTAATCTTTCATCATCCTTGGTGCCGACCCTGTGCCATGCTCCAAAACCTGAATGCAAAAATAGACATCCACCCCCCGAATACTCGGGGGTTAGCAAAACTCCACTGTTTTGCTAGTGCAAGTACAAGTGCAAAAATACGAGCCATAAAATTCACATTCCACGAATAACAATAATCAGGAATCCTCAAAAATCCAAACGTAACGAAAAGCACTTCCCGAGGCAAGAGTTTGGTAAAATATTCTAAAACCGAAAGCTCACAAATCAAGGGAAAACAATTTATAAAACCGTTTAAATGCCATCGAGATTTTTAATAGAAAACAATTTAGGATTTCCGAATCCTTCTCTTTCCAAAAATCAACAGGGGTCACAGCCCAAAGGTTTTGTTTTCGCAAATAGAAAATGCATAACAATTCATGTGCCCCGAGCCCAACATCACGTGTCCTCGACGGACATAAAAATCAACACAACGTAATCACGCACGCGCATCGCCTAGGACCGGGACGAAGCCACAAATCCCACTCGAGGCCTGGAAGGACCCTCCCGAGCTGGCTAGCGAAACAAATCACACACATCTCACGGTTGGATCAATCGCTTGTTGCATCCTGGCCACATGATCGCATGCCATGTGCCACCGTAGATTATCTCAGGCTCTCACGGTTGGATCAATCACTTGTTGCATCCTGACCACATGATCACGTGCCATGTGTCACCGTAGACCTTCAACCATATCCACACATTCACACAAATAACACAATGCAACAAAGATATCCAAACAATTCACTCAGAGGCATCAAACACTTGGCAAAACACCACGTCAAACCACAACGCACCGAAATGAAATAATATACGTCCACACGCAAATACCAAGTGCATCATCAACACCAAATATATCCATAGGATTCACATAGTCATTTAGAAGACACAACATTCACAAAACACACGCGTTTTGAAAGCAAGCCTTTAATAAGGCTAAACCGAATCTTTTGAAAGTTCAATTCAAATGACCAAACAACCACATTTAGACGATCACTAATTATCATATCCATAAAACAAAAATAGTATGGGCAAGGTACTTGCCTCGATATCACGAGCAATGGAAAAATGAACGGATACGGCCGGGTAGCCCTCAAATTCCCGAACACTATCTAGAACGCGATAGCACCGAAATTACTACGGGAAAACACCACATGAATCATCAATCACCAACGAAATTCAACACCGGAATCATCGAGTACCTATAATCCTCCGTAAGGAATAATAAAACATGATTACGACGAGAATCAAGGCCAAAAACAATGGAGATCCCAACAAACTATCAAAGGGAACTCATTCGAACATTTAATCGAACATTAAATGTTCAAGACCCTTCAAGAACAAAGAAATCACCCCTCGGGTCGAACGAACCAAAGATACAAGTATCCAATCCGTAGAACAAGTTCAAAACAACGTTTATACAACAATTAATTGATTAAAAATGGATTGGAATCGAAATCAAAAAGGAAAATCCCCAAATCTACAAAAACAAGGGTTCAAGCCAAAATACCTTGATTTGGATGAATGATTCAAGTAGAGGTCGAAAATCTACAACAAGACTTGAGGTGGATGATCCTACAAGTTTGGGAGCACTCAAATCGCCCAAAATCGCCCTCAAATCGCCCTAGATGGAAGGAGCAAGAAGAGAGGAGAAAAATGAAGTTTTCTCCTCGAAAATCTGCTAAAAAACGCAGAAAAAGCCCCTGTGCCGCGGCACACTAGCCCAAGAAAAACGCCCAGGAATTAGCTTAGTGCCGCGGCACAGCTGAAGTGTGCCGCGGCACACAGTACAGCCCACTCCAACACGAAAAAGGCACATCGTATAGTCTTATCTATTTCGACCATAACTCCCTCGTCTGGACTCCGATTGACTCACTGTTTGAACCACTGGAAAGCTAACTTGATGCTCTATAATGTTGCAAAGATTCAGAATTTTTGTAGTTTCCAAGAATTAATGGTGACTTTACAAAGTCGAACTCCCACGTGAAAAAGTCGATTAAGGACACGGAACTCAACAAAACGACACCGAAACGAACTCGGATGACAAAAAGTGCAGAATTAATCATTCTAGGAATGACGAAACGGTCATGATAAAGTTGTCAAAACAAACTTCCTCCGAAAAAAGAAAATTACCGAAATTCGAAATTGCGGATATTACACTAACGGTAATCGATATATTGAATTGGGATTATCAAAGATACTTCCCATCCGTTGTATAATTATTATCGATTGTCCGCTCTAACGGTAATCGATATATTGAATTGGGATTATCAAAGATAATTTCCACCCGTTGTCAAAAAGATAATTCCCATCCGTTGTATAATTGTTATCGATTGGCCATTCTACGGTAATCGAAATATTGAATTGGGATTATCAATGATAATTCACATCCGTTGAATTATTATTGTCGTGTTGACCGATTCAAGGCAGCACACTATTATTCTTGTGAACTCGGTAATCTTGTGATCGTTGAAGGTTGAGGATTTCCCGAACTGTTGTGTTGTGATCGTTGCTCGTGTTAATCGGTCCTTAGGGATTTTGATCCCAGGATGGTTGTTTCGAATATTGTCGGTCGTGTCGATCTTTCATCATTCGTGTGTCATCGTTCACTTGGTGAGTCGTATGATTTGTATTGGATGTGTTATCCTTTGAGTTTCGTTGTCATGTTGTATCGTGACATATCCGGAATCATATCTGCGTTCCGATTGGTTATTGTGTAGGATTTTTAGCCAGACACATATAGTCATTGGTGGATATTATTCTGCATTGGACTGTGCACACGGGACGTAGTTTCGTGAGGCTAATTAGGTACATTGTCCCACGTATATTCTGGATTCTATATACGGGGCGGACATGTGCACGGACACATTTCCGGATCGGGCGTACTGTGATGTCCATCTTTTGAGCCATAAACTTTGATCGTCCATAGTATTGGATGAGTTTGACGTTTTGTGACTGAGCGTTCATACGCCTGAGGGGTATGTTCGATACCATGTTTGTTTCTTTGAGAGTCAGATTGTGATGATTTACATTTTCGGCTCGCTTTCGTGCCATCGTGATATTTTGGCAAATGGTCGCTCGGCTTCGTGCCATCGTGATATTTTGGCGGCTTGGTGAGGGCTTTCAGGCCATTGTGATGTATCGGTATTTCCGTTGGAGCCTTCGGGCATTGTGATCCTTATTTATTTCAGCGTTGGATTGATTTACCTTCGGGTAATGTATTGTTGTGTTCTATATTGATGATTCGCCGTTGGGCACATATGTTCTAACCTATTGAGCAGGTATTGATCGTATGCCGTGGGCATAGTTTTCCACGAATGCTCGATTCTTACTTTGGTTTGTGAGCATCTCGTACTACCATTGTTGTACTATTTATTCTGCCTTTGGATGCATATCATGTTGTGCATGTACTTGATATTCATTATACTGGATGACTGACCCCGTGGGGGCGGAACATGTTTTCATGTTTTAGGTACTTGCGAGGAGAGAGTTGAGACACAGGGGCATGACGAGGGCGACGAGGCATTCGAACGATACTAGTCCGAGATATTTTGGTGTTCATGTTGGTCGGATAGTTGGAGTACTCCATTTTTGTTCAGTCGTTGTCGTTGTGTATTATCCGAGCAAGGCTCGTGTATGTTGTTGTATTTTTATTTTGGCCATGTAGGCCCATCCTTGTCGTTGAAATTCCATATCGTAATAGTATGTCGGACATCATAGTAGGGTCTGTGATTTCCTATTTTGGTTAGTTTGTTGTATTTTAGTCGTGTTCGCCTGGTGGATCACCTGGTGTGGGGTCCACGGCACTGTAATAACCCAATGGGATTTGGGGGTGTTACAGTGTATGGATTGTATTCGTATTTTATACTTACACTAGCAAAACAGTGGAGTTTTGCTAACCCCCGAGTATTCGAGGGGTGGATGTTTGTATTGCGTCCAGCTACTAGTAGGATTTTGGGGAGTGAATCACAGGAACAGTACGAAGGATGATGGAAGACGACGATACTAATCACATGATGACCATTCGTTGTGTATGTTGCAAATATAGTTCATATAGCAATGATATTTTAAATGTAAATTGTCGGGATAATGGTTTGTATATTGTGCTCTAGTTTGAAATAAATCGTAATGTATATAGGATTTAATTGTGTTTGATTGAAGATGGAGATGTGAATATCTTTGGTATGTGTTATGATTTTTCGTTGCAATAGGTTGTTGCGTGTTAGTATGCCGAGGGGCAGAGGTCGTGGTCATAACCGTGGTGCCGTTGACCAGGGGGACCAGATGCGGAATCGAAGGAATGGTGCCGGGAATGATATTGGTATTCATGTTGCTACTATACTGCAACAAGTAGCAACACAGATGACTCATTTAACCTAGGCGGTTCAACGCAACACTGACGCAACCCAGAACGTCGGTGTAAATCAATGGCTTCGCGAGGTAATTCGCATGAATCCCCCTCGATTCGCCGGTGTTGCGGATGCGTTGGGCTGAGATGGTTGGCTTTTCTAGTTGGGAAAGATATTCGAGGCTGTCGATTGTCCTGAAGAACGGAAGGTACCTATTGCTCAGTACCTTCTTGACAAAGATGCCGCTAATTGGTGGGAAGCTGTTAAACCTCGTGATCGTGATATCACGTGGGCGGAGTTCCAGGCATTTATGGAAGCTGAGTTCTGTCCGAAACCGATTAGAGAGCAGAGGATTTATGATTTTATTTAGCAGAACCGCAAGATATATCGGTGTCGTAGGCTATCATCAACTATAGCAAACAGCTCAGTTATGTGCGAGATCGGGTGAGAACCAAAGGAAGAGAGGATCCTTCACTTTGACATACGGATGAAGCCAGATATTCGCTTGTATATGTCGGGATTCACTTGCACTTCGTTAAGGGACTACCAAGATCGAGCCTTAGTCCGTGAACTAGGTTCGATATCATTGGAGCGGGTGCCCGAGTCAAAGAAGCAGAGGAAGTCCAATGACCTTGTGGACAGTACAGGAGTGGGTGTTTCTAGTTTGCAACGTCGTAGTCTTTCCGCTGTGAAGCTCCATCGCTCGATGCGTGGGACTGAGAGTTCCAAGTCGTCTGTTGTGACTCCTGTAAAGCTAGGAGGTGTTTTAACTGCAATGTGTCGGGACATGTTCGTGCACATTGTCCTTCTCTGCCAGTAACGTGTTACAAGTGCGGGCTCGAGGGACACCCGGTTCAGTTTTGCGAGTTGGTCACCAAACCTTCCGAGGCACGGACTTGAGCAATGATATCAAGACCGACTCCGAGGAGTCCCTGAGGGGCGTGGTCTATCAGTTGTATATTATGTTAGTTCCTTACATTGTTGTTTCGAATTTCAGAGATTAACTTCTTTTATTCGAAGTGGATCGGATTTTGAACTTCTGTATTTTCGACTCTGTCGACTCATTTATGTTCATTGACATTTTATGAACTTGTCATGTCCCTTGCTTTTGTTGATCGAACGAGTGTGGTATTGTTTCGGAATTACTCGTTTGTCATTGTAACCTTTCAATTGCCATTCCATTTCATGTGGATCTTATGTGAATGCACATCTTGTTATTTCCACCGGATCGTATATTGTCTTGAGTCGAGATGTGAACTTTGGGGTTGTTGTTTGAATTTTATTGTTCGTCGTGATTCGAGCATAATTGTTCGATTGTTGTTGTCTTGATCATTGTGGTTCGATCATTTGATTGTTCAGTTTTTGTTGATCTCGTTTCGTGATTATTGAGCATTCAGACTCCTTCGTAATTTCCTTAAGTTCGGGAAATTAGTCTCGTTTTCGATCTTCCAACCCTTGGGCTGTGGAATTCCGTATTTGTTCAGCGATTAGCTCGCGTTTTGATTGATGTACTGTTGGGTTGGTCAATCGTATTGACTTTTGTTCGCTGTGTTTTGTTATTGTTCGGGTGTAGCGATTTGGATGGTAGCAGCTGCGTGCTGCATATGAGTCGTCGCGGGTTGTCGGCAACGTATATCATGTGTTGTCTGAGTTTGTTTTGCGTTGTTCGTTCTAAGTTTCAAGTTTTGAGGACGAAACTTCTTTTAAGAGGGGTAGAATGTAATACCCGAGATCTTCATTCCAGTTTCGTTGAATTTTCTTCGGTCGAACGGACTGTTGTCGTCCGCGTCTTTGGAATCGCACGCTTATATTATGATACGTTGAGTTTCGTAGCCTGTTCGTTATTGTTTTGGATCATAGCCTGTGCGTCGCGTGATTGAGATGTCGTCGAGTATCGAACCGGATGGTGGGGTGTGGGCTGGATCGAGTTACGACCGTAAGGCCTGGACGATTACGTTCGTAAGGCTTCCGAACACCTGGGCCTGGGATACTCGATTATGGCCGTAAGGCCTATCTGGTTACGGTCGTAAGGCTTGTTACGCCCGCTAGGCGCTAGCCGGTTACGGCCATAATGATTCGGCAGATTTTGTCCAGTGGTTTGGGATGCTCGGTTACGGCCATAAGGCTATGCCGATTATGGCCATAAGGGTGATCGTTGCGTACGCAGAGTATTCAGCCATTACGTACGCTAACGCGCGTTGACCGAGTTACGACCGTAACCTTGTCGGGTATTTATAGGCCTGGCTCGGCCAGACTTGAACCCACTTCTTTTTTTCCATCTTTTGTGGCAGCTGGCGACCGGAGAGACGAGGAGGTGAGCCCTTGGTCATTTCCACTCAATTTCAAGGCGTTTTGGAGGATTCTTGTTAATTATATCATCATCTAATTCGTGTTCTTCGTCGAATCAAGGTATTTCCTTACTTACAACCCTTGTTGTGTATATTTTTGAGGGTTTCTTCGTGATTCATTGATTTTATCTGAGATTGATGAATTGGTTATGGTAGTCTTGTTGTCTTGGCCATGCTCTTCGGATTTTATAACTCGTTTATCCATTTCTACCGACTCGAAACTTGATTTCCGATTTCCTTGAAGAACACTCGGATTCTTGTTGTTTTTCCGATTAATTTGGATTCCCTTTAGCGTTATTTATTTGTGGTGATGTTATTTTCGTAGCGTTCGTGAGGTTTCGAGTTCTTGGTCATTGTTGGAGGTTCAAGGGCTAACCGATCGCGTCCATTCGTGGTTTCGTTGCTTGTGGTATCGAGGACATGTGAATTGGTATGGTTTCCTATGGGGTTATTCACTCGGGTATGTTCTGCGGGAGCATCTGAGGTTCGTGGCTTGTTAGCACGGGACGCGAATAATCCTTAGGAATATGTGTTTGATGAATTGGGTCGTGGACCCTGTGGTTTATGATTTGGGTCTTGGACCCCGTGTTTTGTAAATTAGGTTGTGAACCCGTGTTTTATTATCGGAATTGTATTTTGGGAAAGATGATTTTGGGCCGCGTCCCCAAGCATTTTTGAAGGACTTGAGAATTCTTTAATCCCAAATGTTTTCAAAACTCCTGAGATCGTAAAATATTTTGTAAGAGATACATTTGGTTTATTTTCACATTTTTCATGATTCGAACTGTCTTGGTCAAATAATTTATCTCGGGAAGCGTGTTCATGATCATTACATTCTTGGAGTATGTTGTGTATGGCTTGTATTCGTATTTTATACTTACACTAGCAAAACAGTGGAGTTTTGCTAACCCCCGAGTATTCGGGGGGTGGATGTCTGTATTGCGTCCAGCTACTTGCAGGATTTTGGGGAGTGAATCACAGGATCAGTACGAAGGATGATGGAAGACGACGATACTAATCACATGATGACCATTCGTTGAGTATTTTGCAAATATGGTTCATATAGCAATGATATTTTAAATGTAAATTGTCGGGATAATGGTTTGTATATTGTGCTCTAGTTTGAAATAAATCGTAATGTATATAGGATTTAATTGTGGTTGATTGAAGATGGAGATGTGAATATCTTTGGTATGTGTTATGATTTTTCGTTGCAATAGGTTGTTGCGTGTTAGTATGCCGAGGGGCAGAGGTCGTGGTCATAACCGTGGTGCCGTTGACCAGGTGGACCAGATGCGGAATCGAAGGAATGGTGCCGAGAATGATATTGGTATTGGTTTTTCTACTATACTGCAACAAGTAGCAACACAGATGACTCATTTAACCTAGGCGGTTCAATGCAACACTGACGCAACCCAGAACGTCGGTGTAAATCATTAGCTTCGCGAGGTAATTCTCATGAATCCCCCTCGATTCGCTGGTGTTGCGGATGCATTGGGCTGAGATGGTTGGCTTTTCTAGTTGGGAAAGATATTCGAGGCTGTCGATTGTCCTGAAGAGCGAAAGGTAACTATTGCTCAGTACCTTCCTGACAAAGATGCCGCTAATTGGTGGGAAGCTGTTAAACCTCGTGATCGTGATATCACGTGGGCGGAGTTCCAGGAATTTATGGAAGCTGAGTTCTGTCCGAAATCGATTAGAGAGCAGAGGATTCATGTATTTTATTTGGCAGAACCGCAAGATATATCGGTGTCGTAGGCTATCATCGACTATATCAAACAACTCAGTTATGTGCGAGATCGGGTGAGAACCAAGGAAGAGAGGATCCTTCACTTTGAAATAGGGATGAAGCCAGATATTCGCTTGTATATGTCGGGATTCACTTGCACTTCGTTAAGGGACTACCAAGATCGAGCCTTAGCCCGTGAACTAGCTTCGTTATCATTGGAGCGGGTGCCCGAGTCAAAGAAGCAGAGGAAGTCCAATGACCTTGTGGACAGTGCAGGAGTGGGTGTTTCTAGTTTGCAACGTCGTAGTCTTTCTGCTGTGAAGCTCCATCGCTCGATGCATGGGACTGAGAGTTCCAAGTTGTCTGCTGTGACTCCTGGTAAAGCTAGGAGGTGTTTTAACTGCAATGTGTCGGGACATGTTCGTGCACAGTGTCCTTCTCTGCCAGTAACGTGTTACAAGTGCGGGCTCGAGGGACACAGGGTTCAGTTTTGCGAGTTGGTCACCAAACCTTCTGAGGCACGGACTTGAGCAATGATATCAAGACCGACTCCGAGGAGTCCCTGAGGGGCATGGTCTATCAGTTGTATGTTATGTTAGTTCCTTACGTTGTTGTTTTGAATTTCGGAGATTAACTTCTTTTATTCGAAGTGGATCGGATTTTGAACTTCTGTATTTTCGACTCTGTCGACTCATTTATGTTCGTTGACATTTTCTGAACTTGTCCTGTCCCTTGCTTTTGTTGATCGAACGAGTGTGGTATTGTTTCGGAATAACTCATTTGTCGTTGTGACCTTTCAATTGCCATTCCATTTCATGTGGATCTTATGTGAATGCACATCTTGTTGTTTCCACCGGATCGTATATTGTCTCGAGTCGAGATGTGAACTTTGGGGTTGTTGTTTGAATTTTATTGTTCGTCGTGATTCGAACATAATTGTTCGATTGTTGTTGTCTTGATCATTGTGGTTCAATCGTTTGATTGTTTGGTTTTTGTTGATCTCGTTTCGTGATTGTTGAGACTCCTTCGTAATTTCCTTAAGTTCGGGAAATTAGTCTCATTTTCGATCTTCCAACCTTTGGGCTGTGGAATTCCATATTTTTTCAGCGATTAGCTCGCGTTGTGATTGATGTACTGTTGGGTTGGTCAATCGTATTGAATTTCGTTCGTTGTGTTTTGTTATTGTTTGGGTGTAGCGATTTGGATGGTAGCAGTTGCGTGCTGCATATGAGTCGTCGCGGGTTGTCGGCAACGTATATCGTGTGTTATTTGAGTTTGTTTTTCGTTGTTCGTTCTATGTTTCAAGTTTTGAGGACAATACTTCTTTTAAGAGGGGTAGAATGTAATACCTGAGATCTTCATTCCAGTTTCGTTGAATTTTCTTCGGTCGAACGGACTGTTGTCGTCCGCATCTTTGGAATCGCATGCTTATATTGTGATACATTAAGTTTCGTAGCCTGTTTGTTATTGTTTTGGATCATAGCCTGTGCGTTCGCGTGATCGAGATGTCGTCGAGTATCGAACCGGATGGTCGGGTGTGGGCTGGATCGAGTTACGGCCGTAAGTCCTGGCCGATTACATCCGTAAGGCTTCCGAACACCTGGGCCTGGGATACTCGATTATGGCCGTAAGGCCTATCTGGTTACGGTTGTAAGGCTTGTTACGTCCGCTAGGCGCTCGCCGATTACGGCCGTAATGATTCGGTAGATTTCGTCCAGTGGTCTGGGATGCTTGGTTACGGCCGTAAGGCTACACCGATTATGGCCGTAAGGGTGATCGTTACGTATGGAGAGTATTCATCCATTACGTACGCTAACGCGCGTTGACCGAGTTATGGCCGTAAGGCACTGCCGGTTATGACCGTAACCGTGTCGGCTATTTATTGGCCTGGATCGGCCAGACTTGAACCCACTTTTTTTTTCCATCTTTTGTGGTGGCTGGCGCTGGGAGAGATGAGGAGGTGAGTCCTTGGTCATTTCCACTCAATTTCAAGGCGTTTTGGAGGATTCTTGTTAATTATATCATTATTTAATCCCTGTTCTTCGTCGAATCAAGGTATTTCCTTACTTAGAACCCTTGTTGTGTATATTTTTGAGGGTTTCTTCGTGATTCATTGATTTTATCTGAGATTGATGAATTGGTTATGGTAGTCTTGTTGTCTTGGCCATGATCTTCGGATATTATAACTCGTTTATCCATTTCTACCGACTCGGAACTTGATTTCCGATTTCCTTGAAGAACACTCGGATTCTTGTTGTTTTTCCGGTTAATTCGGATTCTGTTTAGCGTTATTTATTCGTCGTGATGTTATTTTCGTAGCGTTCGTGAGGTTTCGAGTTCTTGGTCATTGTTGGAGGTTCAAGGGCTAACCGATCGCGTCCGTTCGTGGTTCCGTTGCTTGTGGTATCGAGGCAAGTATCTTGCCCATACGTTTCATGTTTCGTAGGCATAATTGTTGGCAAACAATTTTATGCGAAATCCGTATGTTTAATGAATATTAAATAGGATCGGTATGTTCTCGATAAATGTTGTCTTTCAACAATAACTCGTATGCTTCATGAATAGATGTGTTATCGGACCATGTGTGTTAGTTTTCGTATATGGAAAGATATTATGATCACGTTTAGTGAATATGGTAGACCATAATCATTTGCCGGTGATGATGTGTTCTTATGTATATTTGTTTGGTAAAAACATGACGTTGTGTGATATTGGTTATTCTCCTTTTTAAGGAGGTGTGATTCTTAGTGTTGTTTGGTATTGGTGTTTATTGTCGTTGTGAATGAATTTTCGTAAGTGATGTGCCTCCGGGTAAGATTGATGAATCTCCAGGAATCATACTTGTTAGTATGGGTCGGGCGTGACCGTAGAGTTATCCAATCCGGGTATGTCTTGCAGGGACTCCGAGGTTCGGGGCTTGCTAGCCTCATGCCGGGATAACTTGTGGGGTTATCCAATCCGGATACGTCTTGCGGGGACTCCGAGGTTCGTAGCTTGTTAGCGCGATGTCGGGATAACTTATGGTTGTGGTTTGGAATGGTTCTGTGACTGTTGTCACGAGGACATTTGAATTGGTATGGTTTCCTATGGGGTTAGTCACTCGGGTATGCTCTACGGGAGCATCTGAGGTTCGTGGCTTGTTAGCACGGGACGCGAATAATCCTTAGGAATATGTGTTTGATGAATTGGGTCGTGGACCCTGTGGTTTATGATTTGGGTCTTGGACCCCGTGTTTTGTGAATTGTGTTGTGAACCCGTGTTTTATTATCGGAATTTTATTTTTGGAAAGATGATTTTGGGCCGCGTCCCCAAGCGTTTTCGAAGGACTTGAGAATTCTTTAATCCCAAATGTTTTCAAAACTCCCGTGATCGTAAAATATTTTGTAAGAGATACATTGTGTTTATTTTCCCATTTTTCATGATTCGAACTGTCTTGGCCAAATAATTTATCTCGGGAACCGTGTTCATGATCATTACATTCTTGGAGTATGTTGTGTATGGCTTGTATTTGAATTTTATACTTGAACTAGCAAAACAGTGGAGTTTTGCTAACCCCCGAGTATTCGGTGGGTGGATGTCTGTATTGCGTCCAGGTACTTGCAGGTTGCTGGGGAGCGAATCACAGGATCAATACGAAGGGTGATGGAAGACGACGATACTAATCATATGAAGACCAAATGTAGAGTATTTTGGATAGTCTTGTTGGTTATTTCTCCGATGTTTTATTATCCCGATTTAGGGGAGCGTTAATGTATTCCAGCCCCTGCGTGGGTATGAGTTATGGGAAGGAATCTTGTATGTAATGATGTGTATGTTGTGATAAAAGAGCAAATCGGTCTAATGGTCCCTTACGAAGACATGTCGGCATGTGAAGTGATGCATTGTTTTGTATTTTAGCCTGGTAGATCCTCACGGAGAGGGTCTGCGTCGCTATAATATTCCTGAGTGGTTTGGGGGTGTTACACTTGCAAACTCCTTTTCAACTCTTGTAAGTCACTTTCCGTTATCTTCGGATCAGTTGCTCGAATTTGATTTTCAAACAATCTTCAAAAATGCACGAGTTATTATATTTAATGAATGAATATATTCTTCATTAAATAAAATATCACGAGGGTACTCACGTCAAGTATGTCTCTGAAACATCTGCACAATTGGATAAAATATATATATGTGTTGCATTATACTCTTTGGCATCAAAATATTGTGAAGGCATTTTTCCAAAAGGACGGCCATCCAATTTGAAAATTGAGAGCATATTTGGATCATCATTTTCATCGGTGCTCTCCCCTCATCATTTCGAGGCACATTTCTAATCTTGATAGTCACCCAGTATTCGAAGTAGTATGAGCAAAATGTTAATGCCTCTTTCATTACGTAGGCATTTGTGATGGATCCTTCAACTTTGGATTTGCTCTTTACAAAATCTTTCATTGTCTTCATATACCTCCCAAATGGATACATCCATCGATACTAGACCAGAAATGCAGGCTTCGTCAGCCAGATGGATAACAATATGCTCCATTGAATCAAAGAAGCTAGGCGGGAAGATATGCTCAAGTTTGCACAAAGTAACCGGAATTATTTCATGAAGTATACACATGTACTCTATTTTTATTATCCGAGATGTCAAGCTTTAAAGAAGATACTCAACTCTGTAATTGCCTTCCAAACAACTTGAGGAAGAAGTTCATGAAACACAATAGGTACCAAGCATTGCATGAACACATGACAATCATGACTTTTCATCCCTCTCATCTTTAGCTCTTTATTATCCACGCATCTGCTAGTATTGGACATGTAGCCATCAGGAAATTTAAGACGAGATATCTATTCACATGGTACTCTCTTTTCATCTCTGTCAAGTGAGTAACAAGCTTTCATATACTTTTGTGTCGTCTCATTTTTCTTCAATTCAGGTACGATGCAGAGCAGTTGCAACTCGCCTCTGGACTTGGTTGTATCCTTGGTCTTTACGAGCACATTAAGCACATTGTGAACATATTGTCAAACTGTTGGGATAACAAATACCCGGTATCGAAACTGTTGGGATAAACAATCCCCGTATCGAAAGATCATGACAGAAGTGTTTTGACAATATGCCAATCCTGGATACAGCAAGCAACTGTATTTAAGAGTTGATCGAAGTCGTTAAAACTGTATCGAAGACTTCTCTTAGCGCCAGCTACAGCAAGACTTCGAGTTGCGAAAACTCCGCAGCAAAGAGTCTCTTAAAGACCTAGTATGGAAGCTATCTCGATCCAACAATACAACAATCCTTCCATACAGCCCTCAAACAGGACAAAAAGGAATCTTTGATTCGCTAAAGTCAAATGTCCCATCTAAGAAGATATATTTAAATACCGAAGGATAAAGTATTTAAATATCAAAGTCGTCAGAAGATCTTCAAATCCCGCGATATCCGGATCTCTGTCAAACTATCAAGTTGTCACAGAATCTTGCTCAACGGATCTATCTCAACGGATATATTTCAGAAGACTATATATATCTCCAGACCTCGAAGATCGATACACAGATATAACTACGAATAACAACGAACTGAACAACGAAGTTATCATCATCTGAACAAAGATATCTCCAAAGCATACTGCTATTTCAAAAGAAGAGATATACAAGTGTTCAACCCGTAAACAACACATTATCAGCTAAAAGCCCAGAAAGTCAAAGCTGTTGTTCAAACTCTATTCTATCCTTGAACAAACTCTATCAGCTCTGTGTGGACTGAGAATCCTTACTATTCCCGAACTGTGTGTGACGGACTTGCATTGAATAAGACGAAGCTTCAGAACTGTGTTTGAAGAAGCCAGTCACATGTTAGCTCAAACCAATCTGTGTGAACGGTTGAAAGCTGAGATCTTTATATCAATCTGTGTGAACTGTAACACCCCAATCCGCTCAGGTATATTACACGCCGTAGAACCTTTCCTTAAGGATCTCCCAGGCCGGTAACAACATCGAAAAACTCAACAATGCCTTCAAGGCTAAAATGACTCAGTAGACCGATTTGTTCTTTCAATAAATACATACAACTCGATACATGCCCACGTAGGGGTCGAATACAAAATGCTCTCGTACAATGGGGAAAAACATACTGCAGCGGAAAAGAAATACAACTAAACTAATATGACATCAAACGGGTCTTCGTGTGATTAGTATCGTTCATCTTTCATCATCCTTCATGCCGACCCTGTGCTATGCTCCAAAACCTGAATGCAATACAAACATCCACCCCCCGAATACTCGGGGGTTAGCAAAACTCCACTGTTTCGCTAGTGCAAATACAAAGTGCAAAATACGAGTCATACAATCCAAGTTCCAAGAATAATAATAATCAGGGATTCTCAAAGATTCAATACAACGAAATGAATACTTCCCGAGGCAAGAGTTTGTGTAAAACTTTCCAAATCCGAAAGATCACAAATAACGAGAAAGGTTTGTAAAATGGTTTAAAATACCCTCGAGAGTTTTAATAGAAAACAAATTAGGATTATCAAATCCTTATCTTTCCAAAAATCAACAGGGGTAAAGGTTTTGTTTTCACAAATAGAAAACCGACAACAATTCACAGGGCCAAAACCCAAGTCATGTGTCCTAGACGGACATAAAATCAACACGGCATACTCACACACAAGCATCGCCTAGGACCGGGACGAAGCCACGAATCCCACTCGAGGCCACTAAGGACCCTCCCGAGATGGCCATAATCATAAAACAAATCACGCACACACGTCGCCTAGGACCGGGACGAAGCCACGAATCCCACTCGAGGCCTCGAAGGACCCTCCCGAGATGGCTAGCGAAACACAAGTTACAACATCTCACGCTTGGATCAATCACTTGTTGCATCCTGGCCACATGATCACATGCCATGTGCCACCGTAGATTATCTTTGGCGCTCACGGTTGGATCAATCACTTGTTGCATCCTGACCACATGATCGCATGCCATGTGTCGCCGTAGTTTTTCTTAGGCTCTCACGGTTGGATCAATCGCTTGTTGCATCCTGGCCACATGATAACATGCCATGTGCCACCGTAGGCCCCGCCCACATCCACACAATCACACACATAACACAATGCAACAAAGATATCCAAACAATTCACCCAGAGGCATCAAACACTAAGCAAAACACCACGTCAAACCACAACGCACCGAAATGAAGCCATATATGTACACACACATTACCAAGCATAACATCAACACCAAACATATCCAAAGGATTCACGTAGTCACTTGCAACCCACACAATTTACAAAACACGCACATTTTGAAAGTGAGCCTTTAACGAGGCTAAACCGAATCTTTGAAAGTGTAATTCAACCAATCAAATAAATACATAGAGACGATCACTAATTATCATATCCATAAAACAAGAATTGTATGGACAAGGTACTTGCCTCGAATAACCACAAACGCGGAGAATCGACCGAAGTGAGGAGACTCGAACCGTCTACAAATCCGCCGAATCCGCCGAACGACAACCCGCGACAATAAACTATGAACGACAACAATAACAATGATAATAAATTCCAAAGTACGACCCAAAGCCGCCGAATTAAAGCAACAAACGACGAAAGTTCAAGTGTTTCCCCCAAAACGGCCAAGAACACGAATTGACCCGACAAAAACATGAAAACGGAATTTCAATCCGTGGGATATGATCAATGCGAATAGATAAAGACAATAGAACCAACAATCTCAGATTGAAATCACGAAATCGAAACAAACCCCAAAAATATCTCAACTAGGGTTCTAAAACCTTACCTTGATTCGGAGAAGAATGAAGGCTAGATGTTGATGAACACGAAGAAGACCCACCGGAATGATTACTACCATCAAAGACCGACGAAATCTCGTCCAAAATCTACCCCAAATCGCCCAAAACGCAGCAGGGAGGAGAGGAATAAATGACCCGAATTGGGTCAACCCTCAGATATATATACCTGCGCGAAGCTAACGTACGTAAGCCATAAGCTTTAACGTACACTAGTGATGTTACGTACGTAATGGACAAGGTATTATGTACGTAAGAGTCAATCCAGACTCAACTGTCCGAAGACCTGAACAATGTAATGTACGTAACAAGTGATGTGTTACGTACGTAAGAAAGGCACGGATAGCGTACGCTACCGATGAGGAATAATGTGCGCTAACGGGATACTCCAGTACCTACTGGACTGAATCCTGAACTAGGTAACGTACGTAACCAATGTTGTGCTACGTACGTAAGGCGAGCGTTGATAGCGTACGCTATCTATGAAGAATAGCGTGCGCTAATCATCTGGCAGTACAACTGCCAGAGATCAAATCCAAAAAGGATCGCGGAATGTGACGAACACGAATCAATACCGTCGAACAAGACAAGTAGTACAATAATAAAAACACGAGCTCAAGTTTAAAACAAATACATGATCCTGATACTCCTGAGGAGGTAAAGCGAATACGAACACAAGTACCCAAATCTTTGGGAAATTACAAAACAGACCAAATGTCCGAAAAATTTCGATACGTGATCGAAAAACCAAACCGAAGTTCACAACACTTCTAACAAGGTTAAACGGACTTACGGGAAACTCAAAACAACAGTTTCGGACGAGATTCGCAAGAATCGAACTCAAGTGGAGAAAAGTCGCTAAAAAGCACGGAACTCAACAAAACGACACCGGAACGAACTCGGATTTAAAAAAGTGCAGAACTAAATATTCTCAGAATTATGAAACGGTTACAAGCGAGTCGTCAAAACAGACTCCCGGCGAAAAAATAAAATTACCGAAAATCGAAAATTGCGGATATTACATTCTACTCTCCTTAAAAGAAGTTTCGTCCCGAAACTTAAAATAAGTAGGGAGGAGCAATATCCCGCCAGAAAACACTCAACGAGATACACAAGAACCAAAAACTCGCGCCAACGGCGGAACGCCACAAGCAACGCAAAGAGACATACGGCGTGAAAACATGCCCCACGATGACCAACACAACGCCACCAGTAGAAACATAATGAAACCAACAAGTGACAAGCGTCATCAAATAGATAATACAGTCAAGTCAATTATCCAAACAATCACAGAGCACAAAGCACCTATTATAAGGAAACACGCATAGTCGAGAGAACAGAAAATAAACACAAACGATCCACAAGGTCAATCATAAACAATTCGGACTACGCCGAAATCCTCAAAACAACACTAGGCATCTCCGTGTCATTTCGGAGCAGAGACGCAATCTCGATCCCCAAACCTCTCAGCTACCGTCTCGCAATGTGCGGCTCGGTGACCCATCTGGCCACACTCGAAACAGCTGAATAACGGTGAATGACAATTCTTCGCTGTATGGCCCGCTCGACTACAGTTATAACATATCTTCGAGCTGATCACATTACTCACTGCATGGGTACTACTCCTCTAACCACGCAATCGAAGAACCCACTTGGGATGACGATACGAAGTCCCAGCCTCAGGGGGGCCACTCCCCTGATTTCCTGAAAAGTTCCCAACGGTTTTCTGTTTCTTAGAGTTAAACATATTCTCAGTCAATAATCGGGATAGCTCATAGGCTAATGCCCGATTCTGATAATCTCTCAAGGAAGTACAAGTGATACCTGCCATGTACTGACGAATCTCCGGCTTCATCTGTCTACTAAAATGACAGATCTTATCCTCCTTCGTCCTTACTTGATCCTGCACATAGCTGAGATGTTGGCTAAAATCAATAATAACTTGAGACAGCGGTACATCTTGCGGTTTCGCCGAAAAGAATTCATTAATCCTCTGATTTCTGATCGGCTCCGGACAAAACTCATATCTCATGAATCTCTGGAACTCTGCCCACGTGACAACACGATCTCGAGGCTTAACAGCCTCCCACCAGCTAGCGGCATCTTTGTCGAGAAGATACTGAGCGACCGGTATCTTACGTTCTTCTGGACAATCAACTACCTCGAATATCTTTTCCAACTGGAAAAGCCAACCGTCCCAACCCAATACATCTACGACACCAGAAAAATGAGGGGGAGTCATACGAACCACTTCTCGGAGCCACTGATTTGCACCAATGTTCTGGGTCATATCTGTAACATGCTGAAATGCCTGAGTCAACTGAGTCATCTGTGTGGCGACCTGCTATAAAATAGTAGCGACACCGATACCGATATCATCACCGGCAGCATGATCTCTGTTGTATCGAGAATTATACGTCTCAACAGGCGATCGCCTCGGAGACCGGGCGATCGAGCCAGAGCCCAGCAGCCAAGGCGGATCGGCCGACCAAAGATTCCAGGACAAGTCCCGGTGCCGAACGATCGACATCTAAGGCGATCGTCTCTCGGTACTTGGCGATCGACCAAATGACGACCGCCTCATGCCACGCGAAGCCAATGGTCATCCAGTCGGCAAGAGCCGAAGCTCGAAGCGAGAACCCACATGCGGATCCGGAAAAGGCGCTGCAGCACATGGGTCGTTGACCACAGCCTGTCAGCATCTTTCCACCAACCGACAAGCCCGCCGAAAGGTGTACCGTGGGACCGCCCATGACAGCAACTCAGGACGCATACCGGCTCCTCATTGGACCGCACAGCTGGCTGCCAGCAACAGCCGCAAGCTTTAGGCAGACAGCCCATGTGACATAAAGACGATCTCCCCTTTATTATATTGCATAAAAGGCGATCGCCCGCCAGGAAACAGGGCATCTCAGCCCCTATAAATAGAAGGCTTCCTGCACTTGGACACCCCTTTCGGATTTTTCCCACAACTTGTCTTTCTCACTCTTGGCAACAGCTATCTCTCGGTTCTTTCTTCTCTCTCAGCCTCTCTCACACAGAAGACGATCGGCAGAGAGCAGGAATACCAAAGCTTCGCTCAAGAGTTAGATAAATAGGATCTTTTACACTCATTGTATTTAGATTCTTACATTAATACTTGTATCCACGAATATTTGTATTAATAACATCTCGCGAGAGCATTCAAGCCCGGGCCTAACAAACCCGGCAAATCTTGTGTATTTTCCATTCCCTCGGACATGCTCTCGCAATTTGCTGTTGCTCGACCATTCCAGCAATATCTATCTTCGGATAATATTTCGGGCAACAACAATTGGCGCTAGAAGGAGGGCATCTAACCCTCATATTTATTCCTACCGTCTCGAAGAACACTCACTGTTCTCCGGGACATATACCTGAAGAAACACTCACTGTTCTTCAGAGAAAGCTTTCAGAATCATGACTTCTGCCTCCACGTCGAAGAAAGCCGCTGGCCGATCCACCAGAGGCCTCCTTCCATCTCAGTCCGAGCCACAGCTGATGGCGGAGGGTAGCCGCCGCGGTCCGAGACTCTCGATCCCGCCCTTGAGGAACGGCCCAAGCCTCTCGCTCGATCAGTTCCAAACCACGGAACAGATCGAGGAGGCCATTGCCATTCTACAGGAGCGACGGAGTGCTCTCGACATGCCGCCCGCTATAACCCCCTCGGCCGTCCGCCGCATGACCAAACGGAAGTTCAAGGCGTTACTGACCGAGCGTTCGCTAGGAGGCTCCTATTCGCAAGACGAGGCGCCCGCCAGCTGGGGCACCTCTGTTTTCGATCGCCTAAGCAGTGACCCATCTTGGCGACCGGGGCAGTCCGGCCCCAGCCACGAGATGACGGAGCTCGAGTCCGTCATAGGAGTTCGGCGTATCCAACTCCCAGAAGGTAGGTCAGCCACATGGCTCCCCCTCGCCAAAGAGCCGAGGTCGGCAGCAGCGGAGTCAGGAGATCGGTACACGATCGCCTCGGATCCCGCTCCAAAAGCCGATCCACGAGCGACCAAGCTGCAGCGATGGCCGCGATGCAACGCCAGCTCGACGACATGAAGGCGCTCCTGGAATCTGGGGCAGGCGCCAAGAGCAAAATCGCCAGGCTGAGCGAGCCGCTCACGGTCCACATCGAGCTTGCCCCCCTGCAGCATAAGATCGCTCCTCCGCAAACACCTCTGTACGAGGGGAGATCAGACCCCGAAACTCACCTGAGCAAGTTCCACATCTACATGACCGGGTGTGGGGCATCAGACGCGACCAAGTGCCGAATGTTCCCACTGATGCTAAACGACCTCGCCCACAGGTGGTACACCTCATTACCACCGCGATTCATCAACTCCTTTGGTCAGCTGGCGAACAGCTTCACAGCTTACTTCGCCGCCAAGATCGCTCGTCCGGAAGGTCCCATCGCATGATGCAAATCAGGCAGGGAGAGGAAGAGTCCGACGCAGACTACATCGACCGGGTAGACGAGATCATCCTCAAAGGCGCGCCCATAAGCGATGAGAT
Organism: Orobanche coerulescens; assembly: GCA_033398695.1. Lineage (NCBI taxonomy): Eukaryota > Viridiplantae > Streptophyta > Magnoliopsida > Lamiales > Orobanchaceae > Orobanche > Orobanche coerulescens. The sequence continues at coordinate 89,911,910 of CM065818.1, read as the reverse complement.
CGCCCTCTACTCGGTCTTAAGGGGATTCCATGGTCATTCGCCTATGTTCAGGCACCTTACGAAGGACCATCCCCCGACCTACGCGATCTTCCGCGCTAAAGCCGCAGATTTTCTGGCCAGGCAAAGGTTTCTTCTCAGCCTATGAGCAGCGCGATCGGGGCCCGAACGACGATCTCCAGTCTTCCAGCCCGATCGCCGATCTCAAGCAACATCACCAAAACCGGAGGACTCGTTCACCATCTACAGTTCATCATATAACATGGTGGACTACGGCACGAGATCGCCTCCACCGCACAACGTACACCGTCGAAGGTCAGCATCTACATGACGATCCGAGGTAGAAGAGTGCATCCATGGTCCTGGTAGTCGATGGAACCGACTGATTCGGCCATGCAAGGTTCCTTTGGGCTGAGATCGCTCGCCCTTCATTTAAATACGAGGCGGGCGTAGTCGAAGGACCCTCCAAGTCAATCAGTGGACACGATCGCCCGCCCTCAAAGGTTCATCATCTAACATGGTGAACCCGGACAATGCGACGCGTCACTACCCCCGTCTCAACGTACACCGTCGAGGGTCACCATCTTCATGGCGGGCCGAGGTGGAAGCAGAGCTAACAAGCCGCGGAAGTGGAGTTGATTAATCCGACGACGCCCCGCGCAAGGACTCCTCTAGACCAAGACCGCACGCCCTTCGTTTAAATACGAGGCGAGGCGTAGCCTAACAGAGGACCCTCACAATAAAATGAGTCACGGGACAGACAATGTCGTTCGTGCATAAGACACGGTCATGGAGTTGGTCCATCGAACTCTGCGACTGTGCACGGTTCCTCAACGACGAAACTATCAAGTTTCTACGAGGTATCGGCCAAAATTATTTTTTTTGCAGGTACAACACCGAAGATAGCTAGCCAATCGACCAGATCGCCCGAAGTCCGAAATCAAAGTCCACTCAACGGATCGCCCGTCTTCGTCCTACACGATCGCCAGCAAAAACCACCTCACCCCATGTCTTCAACATCGGAGCAAGCTGGGGGGCAATTGTTGTACCGAGAATTATACGTCTCAACAGGCGATCGCCTCGGAGACCGGGCGACCGAGCCAGAGCCCAGCAGCCAAGGCGGATCGGCCGACCAAAGATCCCAGGACATGTCCCGGTGCCGAGCGATCGACATCTAAGGCGATCGTCTCTCGGTACTTGGCGATCGACTCCTGGCAATCGACCAAATGATGACCGCCTCATGCCACGCGAAGCCAACGATCATCCAGTCGGCAAGAGCCGAAGCTCGAAGCGAGAACCCACATGCAGATCCGAAAAAGACGCTGCAGCACATGGGTCGTTGACCATAGCCTGTCAGCATCTTTCCACCAACCGACAAGCCCGCCGAAAGGTGTACCGTGCGACCGCCCGTGATAGCAACTCAGGACGCGTGCCGCCTCCTCATTGGACCGCACAGCTGGCTGCCAGCAGCAGCCGCAAGCTTTAGGCAGACAGCCCATGTGACATAAAGATGATCGCCCCTTTATTATATTGCATAAAAGGCGATCGCCCGCCGGGAAACAGGGCATCTCAGCCCCTATAAATAGAAGGTTTCCTGCACTTGGACACCCCTTTCGGATTTTTCCCACAACTTGGCTTTCTTACTCTTGGCAACAGCAATCTCTCGGTTCTTTCTTCTCTCTCTGCCTCTCTCACACAGAATACGATCGGCAGAGAGCACGAACACCAAAGCTTCGCTCAAGAGTTAGATAAATAGGATTTTTTACACTCATTGTATTTAGATACTTACATTGATACTTGTATCCACGAATATTTGTATTAATAACATCTCGCGAGAGCATTCAAGCCCGGGCCTAACAAACCCGGCAAATTTTGTGTATTTTCCATTCCCTCGGACGTGCTCTCGCAATTTGTTGTTGCTCGACCATTCCAGCAATATCTATCTTCGGATAATATTTCGGGCTACAACAATCTCGACCACGCGTCCGATCGCCACGACCATGACCTCGGCATACTGAATAACTAACCACTCAGCACAACAGAAAATCATAACACATAACACATACAATGATTACCATCGTGAGGCAACACACACATGAATATCACAGCAACGATGGCATCGTTCGGCGACATCAATGACTCGAACGATAACCAGTGCACAATTACCAAACATCATGAACAATCACACATGTACACAAACGTACAAACCCAAGGTCTAACAGCTCGCACATGTGCGGCAACATGCAATTCACCACAAGGCTACAAACATTAAATACCACATCGTACCTCTCACAGAGGGCTAGTACAACAAATGCGTGGCGAACGACTCCATGCTAACACCACTAATTCAATCACAATTCGGAGGGTTAACACCCTAACGACAATACTAACATCATACACACCTTTTCCGACCACAAGTAGGAAGTGATAGTTTTTAAAAACAAAAACCATCTTTGAAAAGAAAAAAAATGATTTTGGAAACACTAGTTGCTCTTGAGTATCACATTTCAAAAAGTAGTACAAACACCATTATCGAGACTTTGAAAACCATCTTGCGTTTGATAAAACGAGGACACTTTCCGTTTAGTGAAAAAAATTCAGAAATATTCGACCCTCGGGTCTAAGCAGAGAATTTCTAAATAATTGAAAATGTCTCAAAATATTTTGGCCCTCGACTGGAATAATTTTGAATCGTACTACGGCACCTTGAAAGTACCGCGAGAAAATAATTCATTTTCAAAAAGTACGTCTCAAAATTTATTTTCTAAGATACTCAAGGTTTTCAAAAATTCAATAGGCCAAAATGCCCGAAACTCACAAAATCCTTTATCAAACCGTCATAAAACATTCAAGGCCAAAATGCCAAAAATTAATTTAGGGAATCGGTTTTACGAAATAAAACTCAGTTTGCAAAATATTGAAAGTCATTTTGAAAGAACTCACGCAACGGATAAAATACAGTTCGAAAATACATTAGCAGCGACACCTCTCCTCATATGAATAAAATATGAGAATCGAATACCCACATATCACGAAATCAAAATCCACAGAAGGATTCCATCACTTAACGAATAATCATACAAGTATCTCATGTCACACGAGGCACAACACAGAGAAGGGAGACTTATATCAACACATCGCACGATGATGATGATCGCCCCACGATATTAATCACGACCGACAAACTCAGACGACGCGTCGCGACACGACTCAGTCAGAAAAAATCAGACGAGACAAAACTCAACAGACACAACGTGATCCGACAGCCTAGGTTTCCACAACCTAATCTCTGATACCATTTATGTAACACCCCCAATCCGCTCAGGGATATTACACGCCATAGAACCTTTCCTCAAGGATCTACCAGGCTGGTAACAACATCGAACAACTCAACAATGCCTTCAAGGCTAAAATGACTCAGTAGACTGATTTGGTCTTTCAATAAATACATACAACTCGATACATGCCCACGTAGGGGTCGAATACAAAATGCTCCCATACAATGGGGAAAAATATACTGCAGCGGAAAAGAAATACAACTAAACCAATATGACATCAAACGGGTCTTCGTGTGATTAGTATCGTTCATCTTTCATCATCCTTCATGCCAACCCTGTGCTATGCTCCAAAACCTGAATGCAATACAGACATCCACCCCCCGAATACTCGGGGGTTAGCAAAACTCCACTGTTTCGCTAGTGCAAATACAAAGTGCAAAATACGAGTCATACAATCCAAGTTCCAAGAATAACAATAATCAGGGATTCTCAAAGATTCAATACAACGAAACGAATATTTCCCGAGGCAAAAGTTTGTGTAAAACTTTCCAAATCCGAAAGATCACAAATAACGAGAACAGTTTGTAAAATGGTTTAAAATACCCTCGAGAGTTTTAATAGAAAACAACTTAGGATTATCAAATCCTTATCTTTCCAAAAATCAACAGGGGTAAAGGTATTGTTTTCACAAATAGAAAACCGACAACAATTCACAGAACCAAAACCCAAGTCATGTGTCCTCGACGGACATAAAATCAACACGACATAGTCACACACAAGCATTGCCTAGGACCGGGACGAAGCCACGAATCCCACTCGAGGCCACTAAGGACCCTCCCGAGCTGGCCATAATCATAAAACAAATCACGCACACAAGTCGCCTAGGACCGGGACGAAGCCACGAATCCCACTCGAGGCCTCGAAGGACCCTCCCGAGCTGGCTAGAGAAACACAAGTTACAACATCTCACGGTTGGATCAATCACTTCTTGCATCCTGGCCACATGATAACATGCCATGTGCCACTGTAGATTATCTTTGGCGCTCACGGTTGGATCAATCACTTGTTGCATCCTAACCACATGAACGCATGCCATGTGTCACCGTAGTTTTTCTTAGGCTCTCACGGTTGGATCAATCGCTTGTTGCATCCTGGCCACATGATCACATGCCATGTGCCACCTTAGGCCCCGCCCACATCCACACAATCACACACATAACACAATGCAACAAAGATATCCAAACAATTCACCCAGAGGCATCAAACACTAAGCAAAACACCACGTCAAACCACAACGCACCGAAATGAAGGCATATACGTACACACACATTACCAAGCATAACATCAACACCAAACATATCCAAAGGATTCACGTAGTCACTTACAACCCACACAATTTACAAAACATGCACGTTTTGAAAGTGAGCCTTTAACGAGGCTAAACCGAATCTTTTAAAGTGTAATTCAAACAATCAAATAAACACATAGAGACGATCACTAATTATCATATCCATAAAACAAGAATTGTATGGACAAGGTACTTGCCTCGAATAACCACAAACGCGGAGAATCGACCGTAGTGAGGAGACTCGAACCGTCTACAAATCCGCCGACTCCGCCGAACGGCAACCCGCGACAATAAACTACGAACGACAACAATAACAATGACACTAAATTCCGAAGTACGATCCAAAGCCGCCGAATTAAAGGACCAAACGACGAAAGTTCAAGGGTTTCCCCCAAAACGGCCAAGAACACGAATTGACCCGACAAAAACATGAAAACGGAATTTCAATCCGTGGGATATGATCAATGCGAATAGATAACGACAATAGAACCAACAATCTCGGATTGAAATCACGAAATCGAAACAAACCCCAAAAATATCTCAACTAGGGTTCTAAAACCTTACCTTGATTCAGAGAAGAATGAAGGCTAGATGTTGTTGAACACGAAGAAGACCTACCGGAATGATTACTACCATCAAAAACCGACAAAAGCTCGTCCAAAATCTACCCTAAATCGCCCAAAACGCAGCAGGGAGGAGAGGAAGAAATGACCCGAATTCGGTCAACCCTCAGATATATATACCTGCGCGAAGCTAACGTATGTAAGCCATATGCTTTAACGTACACTAGTGATGTTACGTACGTAATGGACAAGGTATTAAGTACGTAAGAGTCAATCCAGACTCAACTGTCCGAAGACCTGAACAACGTAACGTACGTAACAAGTGATGTGTTACGTACGTAAGAAAGGCACGGATAGCGTACGCTACCGATGAGGAATAGTGTGCGCTAACGGGGTACTCCAGCACCTACTGGACTGAATCCTGAACTAGGTAACGTACGTAACCAATGTTGTGTTACGTACGTAAGGCGAGCGTCGATAGCGTACGCTATCTATGAAGAATGGCATGCGCTAATCATCTGGCAGTACAAAACAACTGTCAGAGCTCAAAATCCAAAAAGGATCGCGGAACGCGACGAACACGAATCAATACCGTCGAACAAGACAAGTAGTACAATAATAAAAACACGAGCTCAAGTTTAAAACAAATACATGATCCTGACACTCCTGAGGCGGTAAAGCGAATACGAACACAAGTAACCAAATATTTGGGAAATTACAAAACGGCCCAAACGTCCGAAAAATCTCGATACGTGATCGAAAAACTAAACCGAAGTTCACAACACTTCTAACAAGGTTAAACAGGCTTACGGGAAACTCAAAACAACCGTTTTGGATAAGATTCGCAAGAATCGAACTCAAGTGCGGAAAAGTCGCTAAAAAGCACGGAACTCAACAAAATGACACCAGAACGAACTCGGATGTCAAAAAGTGCAGAATTAAATATTCTCAGAATGATGAAACGGTTACAATAGAGTCGTCAAAACGGACTCCCGCCGAAAAAATAAAATTACAGAAAATCGAAATTTGCGGATATTACATTCTACCCTCCTTAAAAGAAGTTTCGTCCCGAAACTTAAAATAAGTAGGGAGGAGCAACATCCCGCCAGAAAACACTCAACGAGATACACAAGAACCGAAAACTCGCGCCAACGGCGGAACGCCACAAGCAACGCAAAGAGTCATACGACGTGAAAACATGCCCCACAATGCCACCGGTAGAAACATACTGAAACCAACAAGTGACAAGCGTCATCAAACAGATAATACAGTCAAGTCAATTATCCAAACAATCACGAAGCACAAAGCACCTATTACAAGGAAACACGCATAGTCAAGAAACAGAAAATAAACACAAACCATCCACAAGGGCAATCATAAACAATTCGGACTACGCCGAAATCCTCAAAACCACACTAGGCATCTCCGTGTCCTTTTGGTGCTGAGACGCAATCTCGATCTCCAAATCTCTCAGCTACCGTCTCGCAATGTACGGCTCAGTGACCCACCTGGCCACACTCAAAACAGCTGACTAACGGTGAACGACAATTCTTCGCAGTATGGCCCGCTCGACTACAGTTATAGCATATCTTCGAGCTGCTCACATTACTCACTGCAGCGGTACTACTCCTCTGACAACGCGATCGAGGAACCCTCTTGGGATGACGATACGAAGTCCCAGCCTCAGGGGGCCCACTCCCCTGATTTCTTGAAAAGTTCCCAACGGTTTTCTGTTTCTTAGAGTTAGACATATTCTCAGTCGATAATTTGGATAGCTCATAGGCTAACGCCCGATTTTGATAATCTCTCAAGGAAGTACAAATGATACCTGCCATGTACTGACGAATCTATGGCTTCATCCGTCTACTAAAATGACAGATCTTATCCTCCTTCGTCCTTACTTGATCCTGCACATAGCTGAGCTGTTTGCTAAAATCAATAATAATTTGAGACAGCGGTACATCTTGCAGTTTCGCCGAAAAGAATTCATTAATCCTCTGATTTCTTATCGGCTCCGAATAAAACTCATCTCTCATTAATCTCTGGAACTCTGCCCACGTGACAACACGATCTCGAGGCTTAACAGCCTCCCACTAGCTAGCGGCATCTTTGTCGATAAGATACTGAGCGACCGGTATCTTATGATCTTCTGGACAATTAACTACCTCGAATATCTTTTCCAACTGGAAAAGCCAACCGTCCTAACCCAATACATCTGCGGCACCAGCAAAATGAGGGGGAGTCATACGAACCACTTCTCGGAGCCACTGATTTGCACCAATGTTCTGGGTCATATCTGTAACACGCTGAAATGCCTGAGTCAACTGAGTCATCTGTGTGGCGACCTGCTGTAAAATAGTAGCGACACCGATACGGATATCATCACCGGCAGCATGATCTCGACCACGCATCCGATCGCCACGACCACGACCTCGGCATACTGAATAACTAACCACTCAGCACAACAAGAAATCATAACACATAACACATACAATGATTACCATCGTAAGGCAACACACACATGAATATCACACTAACGACGGCATCGTTCGGCGACATCAACAACTCGAACGATAACCAGTGCACAATTACCAAACAACATGAAAAATCACACATGTACACAAACGTACAAACCCAAGCTCTAACAGCTCGCACATGTGCGGTAACACGCAATTCACCACAAGGCGACAAACATTAAATACCACATCGTACCTCTCACAGAGGGCTAGTACAACAAATGCGTGGCGAGCGACTCTACGCTCACACCACCAATTCAATCACAATTCGGAAGGTTAACACCCTAACGACAATACTAACATCATACACACCTTTTCCGACCACAAGTAGGAAGTGATAGGTTTTAAAAACAAAAACCATCTTTGAAAAGAAAAAAAAATGATTTTGGAAACACTAGTTGCTCTTGAGTATCACCTTTCAAAAAGTAGTACAAACACCATTATCGAGGCTTTGAAAACCATCTTGCGTTTGATAAAACGAGGACACTTTCCTTTTAGTGAAAAAATTTCAGAAATATTCGACCCTCGGGTCTAAGCAAAGCATTTCTAAATAATTGAAAATGTCTCAAAATATTTTGGTCCTCGACTGGAATAATTTTGAATCGTACTACGGCACCTTGAAAGTACCGCGAGAAAATAATTCATTTTCAAAAAGTACGTCTCAAAATTTATTTTCTAAGATACTCAAGGTTTTTAAAAATTCAATAGGCCAGAATGCCCGGAACTCACAAAATCCTTTATCAAACCGTCATAAAACATTCAAGGCCAAAATGCCAAAAATCGATTTAGGGAATCGGTTTTACGAAATAAAACTCAGTTTGCAAAATATTGAAAGTCATTTTGAAAGAACTCACGCAGCGGATAAAATACAGTTCAAAAATACATTAGCAACGACACCTCTCTTCATATGAATAAAATATGAGAATCAAATACCCACATATCACGAAATCAAAATCCACAGAAGGATTCCATCACTTAACGAATAATCATACAAGCAGCTCATGTCACACGAGGCACAACACAGAGAATGGAGACTTACATCAACAGGTCGCACGAAGATAATGATCGCCCCACGATACTAATCACGACCAACAAACTCAGACGACGCTTCGCGACACGACTCAGTCAGACAAAATCCGACGAGACAAAACTCAACAGACACAACTTGACCCGACAGCCTAGGTTTCCACAACCTAATCTCTGATACCATTTATGTAACACCCCCAATCCACTCAGGATATTACACGCCGTAGAACCTTTCCTCAAGGATCTACCAGGCTGGTAACAACATCGAACAACTCAACAATGTAATATCCGACTGTAATTTTTTGTTTTTACCCGTCATTATATTATTCGGATAATCTGATTATCATGAATCGTTGCATTTAGTATTATGTTGAGGTATTATAGATTTGAATTTCATATCGTAGTTATTTCATTTCATATGTGATGATTCGATGTTAATTAGAGTGTTGCATTTTCGAATTTTTCTGTTGATGTAGTATGCTACATAGTATGATTAACGTACGCTAATCCTGTGCCTTAGCGTGCGTAATGTTTCATCTGTTGCGTACGCTAAGAGGAAATCTGGCATCAGTTGACTTCAGCACGTGAACTCGTTAGCCGTTGGAATGCATGTGAGTAAGGTCTGAGTTGTCATGTCGGCCAGAGTCAACTTTTATTAGCGTGCGTAACCCCTTTTTCATTAGCGTGCGCTAACGACCTGCGAATTCAAGACAGTAGCCACTGTAAGCCGCTTACGTACGTAATATTAACCAGTTAGCGCACGTAAGTGTGTTAGCGTACGCTAAAGCTTCCAGTTAGCGTGCGCTAAGTCTGTACAGTCTATTTATAGGACCAACCTGTTTTTCATTTCTTCACAACTCCAAACCGATTCTCTCTCCATATATCATCCCTCTGCACTCCCAAACCGATATCAACCTCCCCCAACTTGCTTCTAAGCCTTAAATCTTGGAGTGGAGCTCATTTCCTTGGAGATTAGGAGGTGTTCTTGAGCTTGGAGTATATTTTCTCATAGCTTTGAGGTTGTTCTTCATTTCTGGAGGTAGGTGTACTTTCCTCTCTGTATTATTTTCATATGGTGACGTTAATAACAAATTATACTTCACCTAGAGTAGATTAATCAAATAAAAACATAGTTTTAATCCAACCTTTTTAACACTTTTGATGAATATGATAAATGAGGGTTTTGAGATGGATGTGTTCTTGATGATATAGTGATTCTAACCACGTTGTAACTATCATGCTCATCTTGTTGGACGAATTTAGCTCAGTATAATACCCTTGAGTCAGTTAACTTCACCCTAGTTGGATTTAACTAATAGAGTGGTTATCATAAAGTGATTAAACACCATTTTAAGTTTTCACTTACCTTGGGAAGAACTTGGCCATGTTAGAAGTAGAAGGATGTCTTCTTACTCAGATTTCTTAAGAATCATATTCTCCTTATGTTTAGCTCAGCAAGATTTTGAATGGTTAAGGATATTTGTAAAACCAACACAACAACTTTTCATTAATCTAATGTGTTGAGAACTTAGTTTGTTTGGATCATCATACTAGAGAGATGGTGAATTCATCATGATGTTAATGGATCTTCCAGCCTTGTAAAGAAAGATTTTGATAACCTTCATGGATATGGTGTAATCTCATAACTAATAACCTTGCTGTAAGCTTAATATTCAATTTAGATGAGAGGAGAATGATCATAAATGTGCAGATTTTGTTCTTTCAACATTTTAATGTTTTGGAAAGTTTAATCATCATAAGATGATCTTAACATCATAATTGGTTATTCAACATACCCTTGATAGAACTCTTGTTTATGATGAACCATGTGAACATTCGGTAAAAGTATTGTAAACCGATTTGTATGGTTGTAATGATGTTAAAAGAACTCCTGACATAAGGCTTCGATAATTGGAAATAGCAAACTATTCTAAAGGATTGTAGGATGACGTCTTACTAATCCTATATTGATAATTATACGAATATGTTATTGAGTAAAATGTATTTCGTTTAAGGTTGATTGTTCGAGTAAACAATATTAGTCGAGGACCGTTCGTTCGTTCCGATAAGAAGAGGACTATTCTCGTCTCCGTATTGAGGCAAGTTATCTTGTTTGGTTATAATGATGATTAGATTCTTGTGATGGTTATATATTTCATATATATGAATTGTTCATGTAATGTTTGTCGTGATTTGACATTGTCCTTGACGTTATCCCATTTTCTTCATGGGGTTGCATTCCCAAGTACGTCGCTTTGAATCGTTGATCTCATTGGTCTTATTTTCACTTCGGTGAGTTTTTCTTGATCCTTAATCGGATATGTGATTTATTGAATTCGTTGTCATGTTGTATCGTGACATATCCGGAATCATATCTGTGTTCCGATTGGTCATTGTGTAGGATTTTTAGCCAGGCACATATATAGTCTTGCGTGGATATTATTCTGCATTGGACTGTGCACATGAGACGTAGTTCGTGAGGCTAATTAGGTACATCGTCACACGTATATTCTGGATTCCGTATACGGGGTGGACATGTACACGGACACATCTCCGGATCGGGCGTACTGTGATGTCCATCTTGAGCTATATTGTTAATCGTTCATAGTCCATGTATGATTGGATGTGTTCGACGATTTGTGACTGATTGTTTCATACGCCCGAGGGGTATGATTAATAGTCGGAATGTTTTCCTTGAAATCTATATATGTGAATTGTATAATGTCGGAAGAATTGATTATCATGTATATCTGACCCTGTGTTATGGGTGAAATACTTGTATTGTATTGTAGGTCGAGACAAAGGCAAGGCACGGGAAGAGCATGTTGACGGCGAAGGGTTCGAAGGATACTAGTTCGGGGGCCCCACATCTTTTGTTGTCCGGTTATGTTAAACCGTGTTATGTTATTTTATTTCCTGCTTCATTTAAATTGCTATCTGGTTGTATTGACATTTGAAGTATTTTCCATCTTCATATAGTTTATACTTGTTTTTCGGATCTTGTGTATTATAAGGCCGTTGGCCATATTTTTGATAAACTCCTAATCGGAGTAATGACTATTCATTGTGGTTCGGTATCACAAATAATATTTATTTAATCTGTTTTGGATATCGCCTGGTGGGTCCCAATGTGGGGTCCACGGCACTGTAATAGCCGCCTTTTGCGGTGTTACAGAAGATGGTATCAGAGAGTTGTTTCCTTTTTATGAGTCATTGTGAAATGAACTAGTATCAAGAGACCTTCATGTCACATGTGACCTATGCAACCGCCTGACCCTACGAGCCAAATACGGTATGTACTTTATGAGCCATGATTTAATTACTGGCATGATATTGATATCAGTATGGGTCTCCTTGTTGATCTTGCTATTTCGAGGGTTTGTGACAGGATTTATCTGATTGATAATCCGAGATAAGTGCCGAATTGATTATATGATTGAAATTGTTCGACTCGACATCGATATAATATTCGGTGTGACATTCATGGTATCGATAACCGTTTCCTTGAATATGTGATTCCTTGTTGCTATTAACTTAGCATGAATTTTAGTATCTTGAACTCTACTTATGGTTATCATTATGATTGATTCTTTCAGTATGGAAAGAAACCTGAGAGGTCGTGGCAGAGGGGGACGAGGCCGCGGAAGGGGCCGAATCCCGATACCTCGAGCCAACAGATGCGCGAATGCAGATCAGAGTTCCGCAGACAGTGGTTCACCTTCTAGGGAACAATCGCACCATAGTGGGCGCGGGGATGCGCATGTCGATCCTTACGTCGTGATGCAGGGCATGATGACACAGATGACCCAGATGGGTCAACTAATGGAAGCTATGAAGAGGGCCGCTACTGGCCAGCAACATGGGCCTCACCCTCCTCCTGTGATTGGTGGACCCGTGAGTCGGATTATCAGCGACATCTCTCGCCAGCGACCACCGACCTTTGAAGGCTCCTCTGAGCCTGCTGACATTGTGCATTGGATCGAGCATTTTGAGAAACTTTTCCAGATGGTGGACTGCCCGGAAGAGAACCGCGTCTCGGTAGCCGCGTATTATCTTAGCAAAGGCGCTCACACCTGGTGGCTTTCAGTAAGGCCAGCTGATGGTGTTTACACTTGGGAGGAATTTAAAAACCTCATGCTAGATCATTACTATCCAGGGCCACTCCGTGAGGCCAAACTGTCGGAACTACTGAACCCCGACCCGTCTGAAGACGATGATGTATTATCTGTTGCTGAGAAATTGCAGGCACTCCTTTCTTTCGCCACGACAATTATCCGAACAGAGGCCGATAAGATCAAATACTTTCTCAAGAGGCTTAAACCCCGAATGAGAATGCAGTTGTTGAATCACCATTGTACCACCTTACCAGAGTTCATCGAGAAAGCTCTCGAGTACGAACTCACCGCGAAGGAGATTTCCAAGAAACAACCACAGTCCAACAACAAAAGATCCAGGAACCAGAATCAGACTGAGAGTAATCGGGGGACATTCAGGAAGCCCCAGTCATTGCCAAACCCTTCTGATCGACCACCCATGGCGTCGAAGCCAGCTGGATCCCACTCTCGAGCGGTCCCCTTATCTGTTGTGTGCTATAACTGCGGAGACCAGGGGCATTTCAGTTCCAAATGCTCGAAGCCTGCCGTCACATGCCATACTTGTGGCAAGATTGGTCACCGTGCTCGTTTTTGCAGGGGTGGGCCCGGACCTGAACCAATAGCGTCTCATGCTCCAGTTCAGTCCTCTGTCCAGAACCGGACGCCTCCGTCCGCTTCCTATCAGACCACCGGGGCGAATAGGGGAATGGGCCGTGGGAATCAAAGTGGTACACAGTGCCGGAATCAAACCCAGGATTTACGAGATGAAGAAAGGCAGCGATCCCGAGGCCAGCATGATTTCAGGTATACTCGAGATCCACTCCCAGCCTGTGTGTGTTCTTTTTGATACCGGTGCTTCACACTCCTTTATATCTTCTTCTTGTTTAAGTCGTTTGCCTCTAGACCATGTTATCAATTGTGAGCCCTACGTGATTGGTCTACCTGATGGTAGAAGAATTATTGAAAATCGTGAATTCCAGGACTGTCCGATTCGTTTGAACGACCGTGAGTGGTTGTCCAATCTGATTGTAGTCGATTTACCTAAGGATGATATAATCTTGGGTATCGATTGGATGGATCGTCATGATGCAATACTCAGTGTCCGCAAGCGGATGGTAACCGTCACTTCTGATGATGGTTTCGAGTGTATCTTTCGAGGGGATAATCCCAGTCGTTCTGGGAGAGTCATCGGCGCTATGAAAGCAGTGAAACTGCTTAACCAAGGGTGTATTGGTTATTGGTGCTACATGGCCAAAACAGCATATCGACCAGTTGAATTGGCCGTCATTTCGGTAGTCCGAAACTACCCAGATGTATTTCCAGACGAGTTGCAAGGCTTACCTCCTCATCGTGACGTGGAGTATATTATTGAGTTAGAACCAGGGACATCCCCGCTTTCAAAAGCACCATATCGTATGGCTCTGACTGAGATGCAAGAATTGAAGAACCAGCTTGAGGAGTTGACTGACAAGGGCTATATTCGACCTAGTGCGTCCCCTTGGGGAGCACCAGTGTTATTTGTACGGAAGAAAGATGGATCTCTGCGCTTATGTATTGATTACCGTGAGCTGAACAGGGTAACCATCAAGAACAAGTATCCTTTGCCTCGTATTGATGATTTATTGGACCAACTTCAGGGAGCTGCCGTGTTTTCTAAGATCGACTTGAGATCTGGTTATCATCAGTTGAGGATTCGAGAGTCTGACATTTCGAAGACAGCATTCCGTACTCGCTATGGGCATTATGAGTTTGTGGTGATGCCATTTGGACTGACTAATGCACCGGCGGTATTCATGGAGTTGATGAATCGAGTTTTTATTAACTATCTGGATCGCTTTGTAGTCGTTTTTATTGACGACATTCTTATTTACTCTCGTGACCACGAAGAGCACGAGCGTCACCTCCACCAAGTTCTCGATACATTGAGGCGGGAACAGCTTTATGGGAAATTTTCTAAGTGTGAATTCTGGATACCTAAGGTTGTCTTTCTCGGGCATGTGATATCAGCCGAAGGGGTGAGAGTGGACCCACAAAAGACGGAAGCCATTCGAGATTGGCTACCACCGAAGAACGTGAAGGAAGTTCGTAGTTTCCTCGGCTGTGAGTTACTACCGACGGTTCGTAGAAGGATTTTCTAAAATTGCGCAACCGATGACTAACCTACTGCGGAAGGACAAGAAGTATTTGTGGTCAGAAACATGTCAGCAAAGTTTTGATGAGCTCAAGAGTCGATTGATTTCGGCACCAGTTTTGGTCTTACCAAAAGGAACAGAAGGATTTGTGGTGTATAGTGACGCGTCGAGATAGGGCCTGGGATGTGTACTAATGCAGGAAGGGAAAGTGATTGCCTATGCATCGAGACAATTGCGACCCTATGAAGTTAACTATCCGACCCATGACTTGGAGTTAGCAGCCGTGGTGTTTGCTTTGAAAACCTGGCGTCACTATCTTTATGGAGTTACCTGCCAGATCTTTACAGACCACAAGAGCCTAAAGTACATTTTTCCTCAGAAGGAGTTGAACATGAGACAGAGAAGGTGGCTAGAATTAATCAAGGACTATGATATCGAGATCCTTTATCATCCGGGTAAAGCTAATATGGTTGCCGATGCTTTGAGCCCTAAGACAGTGCAGGAGCAGATGCTGAGCCGTTTGACAGCACAGAGAGAGTTGCAGTTGGACCTTATCAGGCCAGAAATTGAAGTTTGGTTACAGCGTATTCAGGGACAACTTTGCACCCTTGAGATTTCTTCGTCTCTTGATGATATGATCAAATCGAAGCAAATTACGGACCCATTCTTATCTCGAGTTCGAGATGAGGTAACCCAAGGGAAAGCCCCTGGATTCGTGATCCACGAGGATGGATTGATACGATTTAGAAATCAAGTTTGTATACCCGCTGACGATTGAGGAACTCTATCATGAGAGAAGCCCATGCTACCTCGTACTCTATTCACCCTGGATCTAGCAAGATGTATAAGGATTTGAAGCAGAATTATTGGTGGGGGAATATGAAACGTGAGGTTGCCGAATTCGTTTAGAGATGTTTAACCTGTCAGCAGGTTAAGATTGAGCACCAGCGACCCGCAGGAATGCTGAAACTGCTCCCGATTCCCGAGTGGAAATGGGAGGGCATATCTATGGATTTTATCACTAGCTTGCCAATGAGTCATCGAGGAATGAATACGATTTGGGTGGTTGTGGACCGTCTGACCAAATCAGCCCACTTCTTGGAGATTAAGGACACGTGGGGTCCCGAGAGATTGGCCCAGCTGTTTATTAAGAAAATCGTGAGATTACATGGTACCCCCAAGAGTATTATATCAGACCGTGACGGGCGATTTGTGTCGCACTTCTGGAAGGCAGTTCATCGTGCGATGGGCACGCAGTTAAATTTCAGCATGTCTTTTCATCCACAGACCGATGGTCAGTCTGAGAGAACCATCCAGACTCTAGAGGATATGTTGAGAGCATGTGCTCTTGATTGGAAGGACGATTGGGAAGCCCAGTTACCTTTGGTGGAATTCACTTACAATAATAGTTGGCACGCTTCGATTCAGATGGCACCGTATAAGGCATTGTATGGCCGTCGCTGTAGGTCCCCTTTGTGTTGGGACGAAGCCGAGAATCTGCAGTACGGAACCTGATATGTTATTAGCAGCCCGTGAGAAGATCACTTTGATTAGGAGTCGGTTGTTAACGGCTCAAAGTCGACAGAAGTCTTATGCTGACCACCGTCGACGACCGCTTGAGTTCGAGGTTGGTGACCATGTGTTAATGAAGGTGTCTCCTACCCGAGGTGTTTTTCGTTTCGGGAAGAGGGGCAAGCTGAGCCCGAGGTACATTGGGCCGTTTGAGGTTTTGGAGCGTGTAGGTGACCTGGCATATCGACTAGCTTCGCCACCGACTTTGAGTAAGATTCACAACGTGTTTCATGTCTCCCAGTTGAGGAAATATGTTGCTGATCCAAGCCATGTACTTTAGTTCGAAGAGATTGAATTAGCAGAGGATCATTCGTACGAGGAGCGTCCTGTTCGGATACTCGAGAGGAGGATCAAGCAGTTGCGGAACAAGACGATTCCCCTACTGAAAGTTCAGTGGTCAAGACACGGAGTCGAGGAGGCTACGTGGGAAACAGAGGATAGTATGCGAGCGAGATACCCCGAGTTATTTACCCCTTAGTTTCGAGGACGAAACTCTTTTTAAGGGGGGGAGTATGTAATATCCGACTGTAATTTTTCGTTTTTACCTATCATTGTATTATTCGGATAATCTGATTATCATGAATCGTTGCATTTAGTATTATGTTGAGGTATTATTGTTAGGAATACTTGTTAGATTTTGATGATGTCATTAATTTAAAAATCAAATGTTTATTAATTGGCGAAATGTAAGGAAGAACCAAATGAGTATCTTCCATAGGCCAAAATATGTTAAGTATAAAATTGGCAATATGTAAAGAAGAACCAAATGAGTGTCTTCTATAGGCCAAAGTTAGTTAGGCTGAAAATCGGCTAAGTACTAAAGTACAGTCTAGTCCATCGAGAGAATGCAGTGACTCAATCGAGTAGCCACAGTCAACTAAAAATTTGTCGGAGAAGTTTGACGGTGCACTGAGGAACCTCGGGAAGTCACACGATCGGACAAGTCTCAAACGGTATACGGCCAGAGGA
Organism: Orobanche coerulescens; assembly: GCA_033398695.1. Lineage (NCBI taxonomy): Eukaryota > Viridiplantae > Streptophyta > Magnoliopsida > Lamiales > Orobanchaceae > Orobanche > Orobanche coerulescens. The sequence continues at coordinate 89,894,415 of CM065818.1, read as the reverse complement.
CCTACTGCAAAGATGTAAGCTGCACCACAGCCTACTCAACTACAACCTAGTACTCCAAGTCCACGTCAGCATGCTTTGAAAAGTCAAATATTACGGAAAGCTCACATGCAACGTGAAGAGACAAATTGGAGTGATTCCCAAGAGATATGATTTATTTAAATCATCACGACCCACCGTGAAGACTTTAAACCTTTTATATTCAAAAGATTCGGCGCTCACATGCGAAGTCATCACAACGGTCGGAAGATAAAATAAAATAATGGGAATCCACCTTGCAACGTTCGAAAAGATTAAACAATGAAGTCTCCCTCCAACGGACGGATTTGTTGATTTGCAACGGCTACAAGGAAGAAGCTCAGAGATCGTGATCTATAAATACCCGGAGATTTGAAATCGAGCAAACACGGTGCGAACATATACTCTAGCGATCAAAGCAAACAAAGCAATCTCAAGCAATCAAATAGCATCGTGAAAAGAGCAGATCCAAAAGTTCATATTCAAGGAAGCTCTTAAGTTGGAAGAAGACAAACACTCTTGTCTATAAAACTTGAGTACGTGGTACTTCACTTTGGTTGAAGTAAGTGATCAGAAGGCATCCGAGGATCGAGGATCAAGAGGTGCAAGGCGATCAGTGTGTGTACAACGGCATGGAATTCCACTTTGGTTGGAAGGCTGTTGTAGTGTGTAGTGAATCCGTAATATTTATCCTTTGGTTGAGAATTATAGTGAATTCATCTCCAACTGGTTTGGAGAAAAGTGGATTAGTAGAGGATTACCCCACCTCTGAGACCACTATAACTGCCTGTGTTATTTACTGTTTTACTGCATCATACTCTAACTGTTGCATACATTGTTAAAGTGTTTCATTAGATTAATTTATATTCGTCATCAGCTGACTTCCGCACTTATCCAAGAACAAACGACTCCAAGTCATTTGTTTGACTATCAGCTGAAGAAACTCACTCTTCGGAAAAAGAGTTCAAGAGTTTCTACAAGTCTATTCACCCCCCCCCCCCCCTCTAGACTTGTACCTGGACGACTTGTGACCTACAATTATAGATTTCAATTTCATATCGTTGTTATTTCATTTCATATGTGATGATTCGATGTTAATTAGAGAGTTGCATTTTCGAATTTTCTGTTGATGTAGCGTACGCTACATAGTATGATTAACGTACGCTAATCCTGTGCCTTAGCGTGCATAATGTTTCCTCTATTGCGTACGCTAAGAGGGAATCTGGCATCAGTTGACTTCAGCACGTGAACTCCTTAGCCGTTGGCATGCATGTGAGTAAGGTCTGAGCTGTCATGTCGGCCAGAGTCAACTTTTATTAGCGTGCGTAACCCCTTTTTCATTAGCGTGCGCTAACGACCTGCGAATTCAAGACAGTAGCCACTGTAAGCCGCTTACGTACATAATATTAACCAGTTAGCGCACGTAAGTGTGTTAGCGTACGCTAAAGCTTCCCGTTAGCGTGCGCTAAGTCTGTACAGTCTATTTATAGGACCAGCCTGTTTTTCATTTCTTCACAACTCCAAATCGATTCTCTCTCCATATATCGTCCTTCTGCACTCCCAAACCGATATCAACCTCCCCCAACTTGCTTCTAAGCCTTAAATCTTGGTGTGGAGCTCATTTCCTTGGAGACTAGGAGGTGTTCTTGAGCTTGGAGTATATTTTCTCATAGCTTTGAGGTTGTTCTTCATTTCTGGAGGTAGGTGTACTTTCCTCTCTGTATTATTTTCATATGTTGACGTTAATAACGAATTACACTTCACCTAGAGTAGATTAATCAAGTAAAAACATAGTTTTAATCCAACCTTTTTAACACTTTTGATGAATATGATAAATGAGGGTTTTGAGATGGATGTGTTCTTGATGATATAGTGATTCTAACCACGTTGTAACTATCATGCTCATCTTGTTGGACGAATTTAGCTCAGTATAATACCCTTGAGTCAGTTAACTTCACCCTAGTTGGATTTAACTAATAGAGTGGTTATCATAAAGTGATTAAACACCATTTTAAGTTTTCACTTACCTTGGGAAGAACTTGGCCATGTTAGAAGTAGAAGGATGTCTTCTTACTCAGATTTCTTAAGAATCATATTCTCCTTATGTTTAGCTCAGCAAGATTTTGAATGGTTAAGGATATTTGTGAAACCAACACAACAACTTTTCATTAATCTAATGTGTTGAGAACTTAGTTTGTTTGGATCATCATACTAGATAGATGGTGAATTCATCATGATGTTAATGGATCTTCCAGCCTTGTAAAGAAAGATTTTGATAACCTTCATGGATATTGTGTAATCTCATAACTAATAACCTTGTTGTAAGCTTAATATTCAATTTAGATGAGAGGAGAATGATCATAAATGTGCAGATTTTGTTCTTTCAACATTTTAATGTTTTGGAAAGTTTAATCATCATAAGATGATCTTAACATCATAATTGGTTATTCAACATACCCTTGATAGAACTCTTGTTTATGATGAACCATGTGAACATTCGGTAAAAGTATTGTAAACCGATTTTTATGGTTGTAATGATGTTAAAAGAACTCCTGACATAAGGCTTCGATAATTGGAAATAGCAAACTATTCTAAAGGATTGTAGGATGACGTCTTACTAATCCTATATTGATAATTATATGAATATGTTATTGAGTAAAATGTATTTAGTTTAAGGTTGATTGTTCGAGTAAACAATATTAGTCGAGGACCGTTTGTTCGTTCCGACAAGAAGAGGACTATTCTCATCTCCGTATTGAGGCAAGTTATCTTGCTTGGTTATAATGATGATTAGATTCTTGTGATGGTTATATATTTCATATGTATGAATTGTTCATGTAATGTTTGTCGTGATTTGACATTGTCCTTGACGTTATCCCGTTTTCTTCATGGGGTTGCATTCCCAAGTATGTCGCTTTGAATCATTGATCTCGTTGGTCTTATTTTCACTTCGGTTAGTTTTTCTTGATCCTTAATCGGATATGTGATTTATTGAATTCGTTGTCAAGTTGTATCGTGACATATCCAGAATCATATCTGCGTTCCGATTGGTCATTGTGTAGGATTTTTAGCCAGGAACATATATAGTCATGCGTGGATATTATTCCGCATTGGACTGTGCACACGAGACGTAGTTCGTGAGGCTAATTAGGTACACGTCACACGTATATTCTGGATTCAGTATACGGGGTGGACATGTACACGGACACATTTCCGGATCGGGCGTACTGTGATGTCCATCTTGAGCTATATTGTTAATCGTTCATAGTCCATGTATGATTGGATGTGTTCGACGATTTGTGACTGATTGTTTCATACGCCTGAGGGGTATGATTAATAGTCGGAATGTTTTCCGTGAAATCTCTATATGTGAATTGTATAATGTTGGAAGAATTGATTATCATGTATATCTGACCCTGTGTTATGGGCGAAATACTTGTATTGTATTTTAGGTCGAGGCAAAGGCAAGGCACGTGAAGAGCATGTTGACGGCGAAGGGTTCGAAGGATACTAGTTCGGGGGGCCCACATCTTTTGTTGTCCGGTTATGTTAAACCGTGTTATGTTCTTTTATTTCCTGCTTCATTTAAATTGCTATTTGGTTGTATTGACATTTGAAGTATTTTCCATCTCCATATGGTTTATACTTGTTTTTCGGATCCTGTGTATTGTAAGGCCGTTGGCCATATTTTTGATACACTCCTAATCGGAGTAATGACTATTCATTGTGGTTCGGTATCACAAATAATATTTATTTAATCTGTTTTGGATATCGCCTGGTGGGTCCCAGTGTGGGGTCCACGGCACTATAATAGCCGCCTTTTGGGGTGTTACAAACAATGCATTCAAGGCTAAAATGACTCAGTAGACCGATTTGGTCTTTCAATAAATACATACAACTCGATACATGCCCACGTAGGGGTCGAATACAAAATGATCCCATACAATGGGGAAAAATATACTCCAGCGGAATAGAAATACAACTAAACCAATATGACATCAAATGGGTCTTCGTGTGATTAGTATCGTTCATCTTTCATCATCGTTCATGCCAACCCTGTGCTATGCTCCAAAACCTGAATGCAATACAGACATCCACCCCCCGAATACTCGGGGGTTAGCAAAACTCCACTGTTTCGCTAGTGCAAATACATAGTGCAGAATACGAGTCATACAATCCAAGTTCCAAGAATAACAATAATCAGGGATTCTCAAAGATTCAATACAACGAAACGAATATTTCCCGAGGTAAGAGTTTGAGTAAAACTTTCCAAATCTGAAAGATCACAAATAACGAGAACAGTTTGTAAAATGGTTTAAAATACCCTCGAGAGTTTTAATAGAAAATAACTTAGGATTATCAAATCCTTATCTTTCCAAAAATCAACAGGGGTAAAGGTTTTGTTTTCACAAATAGAAAACCGACAACAATTCACAGGACCAAAACCCAAGTCATGTGTCCTCGACGGACATAAAATCAACACGGCATAATCACACACAAGCATTGCCTAGGACGGGGACGAAGTCACGAATCCTACTCGAGGCCTTTAAGGACCCTCCTGAGCTGGCCATAATCATAAAACAAATCACGCACACACGTCGCCTAGGACCGGGACGAAGCCACGAATCCCACTCGAGGCCTCGAAGGACCCTCCCGAGCTGGCTAGCGAAACACAAGTTACAACATGTCACGGTTGGATCAATCACTTGTTGCATCCTGGCCACATGATCACATGCCATGTGCCACCGTAGATTATCTTTGGCGCTCACGGTTGGATCAATCACTTGTTGCATCCTGACCACATGATCGCATGCCATGTGTCACCGTAGTTTTTCTTAGGCTCTCACGGTTGGATCAATCGCTTGTTGCATCCTGGCCACATGATCACATGCCATGTGCCACCGTAGGCCCCGCCCACATCCACACAATCACACACATAACGCAATGCAACAAAGATATCCAAACAATTCACCCAGAGGCATCAAACACTAAGCAAAACACCACGTCAAACCATAACGCACCGAAATGAAGCCATATACGTACACACACATTACCAAGCATAACATAAACACCAAACATATCCAAAGGATTCACGTAGTCACTTACAACCCACACAATTTACAAAACATGCACGTTTTGAAAGTGAGCCTTTAACGAGGCTAAACTGAATCTTTGAAAGTGTAATTCAAACAATCAAATAAACACATAGAGACGATCACTAATTATCATATCCATAAAACAAGAATTGTATGGACAAGGTACTTGCTTCGAATAACCACAAACGCGGAGAATCGACCGTAGTGAGGAGACTCGAACCATCCATAAATCCGCCGACTCCGCCGAATGACAACCCGCGACAATAAACTACGAACGACAACAATAACAATGACAATATATTCCGAAGTACGACCCAAAGCCGCCGAATTAAAGGAACAAACGACGAAAGTTCAAGGGTTTCCCCCAAAACGGCCAAGAACACGAATTGACCCGACAAAAACATGAAAACGGAATTTCAATCCGTGGGATATGATCAATGCGAATAGATAACGACAATAGAACCAACAATCTCGGATTGAAATCACGAAATCGAAACAAACCCCAAAAATATCTCAACTAGGGTTCTAAAACCTTACCTTGATTCAGAGAAGAATGAAGGCTAGATGTTGATGAACACGAAGAAGACCCACCAGAATGATTACTACCATCAAAGACCGACGAAAGCTCATCCAAAATCTACCCTAAATCATCCAAAACGCAGCAGGGAGGAGAGGAAGAAATGACCCGAATTCGGTCAACCCTCAGATATATATACCTGCGCGAAGCTAACGTATGTAAGCCATAAGCTTTAACGTACACTAGTGATGTTACGTACGTAATGGACAAGGTATTACGTACATAAGAGTCAATCCAGACTCAACTGTTCGAAGACCTGAACAACGTAACGTTCGTAACAAGTGATGTGTTACATACGTAAGAAAGGCACGGATAGCGTACGCTACCGATGAGGAATAGTGTGCGCTAACGGGGTACTCCAGCACCTACTGGACTGAATCCTGAACTAGGTAATGTACGTAACCAATGTTGTGTTACGTACGTAAGGCGAGCGTCGATAGCGTACGCTATCTATGAAGAATAGCATGCACTAATCATCTGGCAGTACAGAACAACTGTCGGAGATCAAATCCAAAAAGGATCGCGGAACGCGACGAACACGAATCAATACCGTCGAACAAGACAAGTAATACAATAATAAAAACACGAGCTCAAGTTTAAAACAAATACATGATCCTGACACTCATGAGGAGGTAAAGCGAATACAAACACAAGTACCCAAATCTTTGGGAAATTACAAAATGGCCCAAACATCCGAAAAATCTCGATACGTGATCGAAAAACCAAACCGAAGTTCACAACACGTCTAACAAGGTTAAACGGACTTACGGGAAACTCAAAACAACAGTTTCGGACGAGATTCGCAAGAATCGAACTCAAGTGCGGAAAAGTCGCTAAAAAGCACGGAACTCAACAAAACGACACCGGAATGAACTCGGATGTCAAAAAGTGCAGAATTAAATTTTCTCAGAATGATGAAACGGTCACAAGCGAGTCGTCAAAATGGATTCTCGCCGAAAAAATAAAATTAACAAAAATTGAAATTTGCGGATATTACATGAACGATATATTGATTAGGTTTGGTTATAATTATGTAGTTGTGTACGCAATAATTCTAATAAACTTTTTACTCCTGTGTGGAGGACCAGTGGACGTAGAGGGGTTTACCTCGAACCACTTTAAATATTGTGTTATTTACCTTCTGCCTTTACTGTTTTATTAACTGTGATTATTTAAGTATACACTGCACACCGAGTTGCTGTATCCTCAGCAACTTCCTGTATTCAAGACTTCCGCTGTACAGCTTGTTGTTTAAAACACTTTACAAGCTGTATCCTGTATACTTAGTGGCCAACAAGTGGTATAGGAGCGGTTGATTCTAAAAAGAATCAGTCATATTTTTAACCGAATCAGATCCCAAATCACTTATTTTTGTAAAGCAGTCTTTTTCATTCCTATACTCTCACATGGATACATCAATGATCAACAAAGTGCCTATGTTCTCTATTAATGAATTTGATGATTGGAGAATTAGAATGGTGGCTCATCTTGTAGCAATGCAAGAAGAGATGATTTTTGTCACATAGGATGGCCCCATCAAGATCATGAAGGTAAATCCGGCCGCAAGGATTGAAGGCCAAGCCCATGCTGAGATGCTCGAGAAGGAGTGCGAACAATGGACTACTGATGATATAAAGTGCGCCAATCTCGACAATGTTGCTAAGAACGCGTTATTTGTCACTCTTGACAAGGCACGTTCTCGAAGGTAAAGAGCTGTAAAACAGCCAAGGATATCTGGGATAAACTCAAGTTGATTTGTGAGGGAAATGAGCTCTCCAAAGAAAATAAAATTTGAAAACTAACTCAGCAATTTGAATCCTTTGAAATGAAGCCCACTGAAACACTTGAGGAACTGGACCTCAGATTCACTGGAATTGTTGGTGAACTTGAAGCTTTGGGCAAAATTTATACCCAAAAGGAGAAGAATCTAAAAATTTTTCGATCTCTTCCTGCCCGATGGGACATTAAGACCACAGCTATGCATGTGTCGTATAATTTAAATGAAATATCTACTTTTGATCTCTTCTCTGACCTCAAATCATTCGAGTATGATATTGACAGAAGAGAGAAAGCTGAAGAATCTCCTTCAAAGGTTACAGCATTAGCCGCTGTATCGAACCGTCGACACAGCATGCCCAACCCATCAAATCCTAATCACAAGAATTCTGACAGTGACGACGACATCCTGTTGCAAGATGAAATGGCGCTCCTCATGCATAAGTTCAAAAAGTTCATCAAGCAGTCGGGAAAGACTCCCTACAGACCCAAGCATATCCACAAGGTAAGTACCAAAACTTCATCTAGTGACGCTAACCTGTGTTATAATTGCAGGAAACCAGGACATTATGCAAACAAATGTCCTCATCCTAAAGTTCAAAGGTTGCCGGAAGCTGAGCAACAAGAGAGGGACGAACGAAGACGTGCTTGGAAAAACAAGCTCAAGACCCTGATAGGAGAATCATAAGCCTCCCCCACATCATCCAAATCCAAAGAATGTCTTCAAGTAGTCACCGACAGTTACTCATCTGACGATGAATTCGAAGATAAGGCATATATGTGCTTTATGGCAAAGGACATTCCGAAAGAAGAAGATAGCGATGATGAGGTAAGCTCAACCTCAATTACTCCAGTAAATGCATCACATACTTTCGAAAATATGATGAATGAATTTAAAATATTCAAAAAGCCCACAAGACTTTGAAAAATGAAAACATTCAGCTTCAACTTTCCAACATAGAGCTGAAAGAAGAAAACGACTTGCTAAAGATAAACTATGAAAATATGTCAATTGATTGTGAAAACAGCAAGGTCGAGCATGAAAAACTCGTGGAGAGAAATCATCAACTTGCTCATGAACTAAGTGAGGTTAAGTCTAAAAATGGAAGCAAGACAAATGATTTTGTTCTACTTCAAGCCAAATTTAATACTCTCGAAAAACGAGAAAGCGAACTTGAGACCATTCTAAAATCTTTCTAGAAATCATCTAAACGAATGGAAGAAATTCTAAGCACTTGGCAACATGCTCATGATAAAAGTGGCTTAGGATACAGCTCATTTTCCAATAAAGGGAAAACTAGTACTGTGTTCGTCAGGAGTGTGGAACACATTCCTGTATCGGAAGAAACTCCAAGTCCTTTGAAGGAACCTATTGTACCGAGAAAACCAAAGGCTTCCATTCCACCTCCTCAATCATATTCCAGATAGCGGAATCATCAAGCATTCAAACATGTAAGTCGCACGCAACAGCATGCTCCCCGAGCATATCAACAGCGCCAACAGCCGTTCAGAAAGAAGGCTGTATCCAAATACCAAAGGCCCGCACAACAGTACTTTCAGTATAGCACACCTAGGTACTGGATACAGGAGCCTCGTTATCCATCCATAAAGCAGATCTCCACACAACATCATCAACAACTTTGGGAATCCAACTGGAGACCTAGAAGGTAAGCTGTAAGGTCAAGGGAAATGGCTCCACCTCCAAGACGGCATAAGTACTGGATTAATAATAATAACCCTGATTTTTAAATGCATAATGTTTATCGTGGCTACAGTAACTACGTACATGCCCCACATGGATACAGCAAGACAGTACCGAATGTAACCTATAGTAAGCCAATTGCTGTCAGGAAAATTTGGGTACCAAAAGGCACTAACCTACATGGACCCAACAATCAAAGGGGACCTAAATCTACTTAAACTCTTTGCCTACAGGACATTCTTGAGAAGGACATCTGGTACTTCGATAGCGGATGTTTTCGGCACATGTCAGGAGACAAAAGCAAGCTCTCAGATTTCGTAGAAGGTCGCGGTCCAAAAGTGCGCTTCGATGATAAATCTAAAGGAAGAACAAGAGGGAGAGGAACCCTTCTTGTCGGAAAATTCAAAGTAACCGATGTTTCTTATGTTGAAGGCTTACAGTACAATCTACTTAGTATTATCCAATTCTGTGACAACAGTTCTCGGTGAAGTTCTATATAAATCGCTGTAGAGTCAAGAACATCCTGACCAAGGAAGTCGTGCTCACAGGAAGCAGATCAGGCACTGCAGATTTAAGCTCGCTATGGCACAAGAGGATGTCACATGTAAACTTTAAGACGATCAACAAACTCTCAAGATAGGCACTGGTTAGAGGATTGCCAAATATGTCTTTTCAAAAAGACAGCGTCTGTGGACCATGTCAAAAAGGCAAGCAAATCAAGTCCACCCTGAAGAGCAAATCCTACCTTTCAACCCACAGAATTCTGGAAATGCTACATATGGATCTCTATGGTCCTGTCGACCCGGTAAGTTTGGGAGGTAAGAAATACTGTCTCGTTATTGTCGATGACTTTTTGAGGTACGCTTGGACGATTTTTCTAAGTAAGAAAAAGGATACAACAACAAAGTTACCCGAGCACCTAAGAAAGCTTCAAAATGAGAAAGGGTTGAGTATCGTGTCCATTCGTTCCGACATAGGTACAGAATTTACTAATTGCTTTATAGAGCAATACTGTTCGGAAAATGGGATATAGCACGAATACTAAGCTGCCCGTACACCTCAACAAAATGGTGTTGCCGAGCGAAAGAATAGGACGCTGAAAGAAGGAACAAGGACAATGATTGCCGCAAGCAAGTTGCCACAGCGTTTCTGGGGCGAAGCCACCAATACAGCGTTCTACACTCAAAACCGCTGTATCGTCAACAAGTATCACAACAAAACAGCATACGAGGTATGGAACAACAAAACTCCATTAGTTTCGTATTTTCACATTTTTGGATGCACATGTTACGTATTGAATAATGGAAAGGATCAACTGAGAACATTCGACGAGAAGTCAGATGAAGGAACCCGACTGAATATGGTTGAGAGATCACCCACAAGAACTGATTATAGGAAACATTGATGCTGGTGTTTCTACTCGTAGGAGAATACAGAGTACACAAGGAAATGTACTATGTCCGCAAGTAGAACCAGAAGAGCCTGAGATTTCTCCATTTCCTGTATGGAAGTCTCAATCTGAACTTAGAAGACAATACATTCCACAACAACAAACTGTTGTCATTCCTCTCTTCAACCGCACCCCCGTCCGGCCACCTCACCCATGCCGCCACTTCTAAAGTTAACACTATACACACACCGCCACTTCTCTCTTCAATCGCACCCCCATCCGGCCACTGCCTCCGGCCACCTCACCCACCAGCTGAACCGCCTTCACCTGCCGAATCTTCGCCTGCAACCTCCAGCCTCAACCGACGCCGGCAGCAGCTTCCGAGAGACCGACGGTTTTTACGCTCTCAAGGTGAAAATTGCCTTCTCGGTCACCCGCACTTTCCGACCAGTTTTTACCGTTGTCTCCTCCAACTGATACCAGATCTTTCATCGCTGTGTCATCCCGCATCTTTCAGTTGCAAAGATTCATGCTCGATGTCGCACTCCTCGCCGACTTAAGCCTCGTTATCATGCCGAAGAAAAAAAGAAAGTCGCGGTCGCCCTCTAAAACTAACGTCATCTCACCTGCAACAGTTGATGTCATCTGCAGTAAGCCGGTTTCATCCCCTGCGCCATCTTTGTCGCCAACATCATCGCCAGAAAAAACTCAACGCCATCGCTCGTTCGCCAATGCTATCAAATCTCCGCAAAGCACAGGTTTTCCTATACTAGTCATTACGGTCAACTACTCCCGGCAGCAGCTCCGTCGCCTCCGACATCCCAGCATGACCCTGCACAAGCTCCGTCGTCTATGTTGAAAACCCTAGTTGCAGGGTCTGATGCGCCGCATGCAACCCTAGCGGCGGAAATCACCCAGCATTTAAAGCTCCCGACGGACGTGGATAAGCCGTCGATATTAGGGCCATTCACCTAAGACGTGGATAAGCTCTCCTAGTGGACCTGCTCCAGAAATTATTAAGGTGCGGCCCACTTCACCTATACCCAATCATATTGGGCCTGCTACCATATGGCCAACCTCTTATATGGAATCCAAGCCCACTACTCTTGATTTTAATCCTAGCCCTTCCTTAATGGCCCACTCAGATATATCCCAACAACCTGCTATTATTATTGAACCCATTCATCTAAAACCCAAGCCCACTTTTAAGCCCAATACTATCCTTAATTATTTTAAGCCACAAAATCCAACTAAACATTTTGACAAAAATACAACAGGCCATTCTCTCGGCCCAAATGACTTAGCATTCCCACAAACTCACCTTCCCCTAATCCCATCCCATAAAAACGCCCCCCCTTTACCGGCCAGCCCAACCAAATCACCCCCAAGCCCATCCAACCTAATAAACAAACAACCCAGCCCAACAACAACCCTTCTAGCCCAACCAACCCAAACAGTTAAACCGCCCACCAAACAACGAAGCCCGATAATAAACAACCCAGCCCATTCTTATTAAACATCAACCAGCACAATCTACTCGGCCCTCATATCCGAAACCTTACATTCCAGCCCACCATATCCGAATAGCATCGGTTCTCTTTAATATGGGTCGCCAATCAGCACTGATTTCAACTGAAATAAACGATGAGCCCAACAGCATCACTCATGATCCGGACCGTATTCCTGCCGAGACAGTCCGGCCGAAGCTATCATACGCCCAAATGGTCAACAATTCATCCGGCTCGGCTCAGCAACCAGGTTTTACCCAGCAGACCGGATCGACAGTTAAATCTTTCAATTTCGACGGAGCAAAGGTATGTCCGTTTGGTACTCTTTCTTCCGTAAATGAGAAGACGTGTGTTACCTTTTCTTCTTCTGATATGATTACCCTTGCCGCTTCATGGGAACGCACTTTGATTCTTAAATTTTCGCATGTTATTCCCTCCCCTCGAGATGTGTCTACGAGTTTGAATGATATGAAACTGAGGGGTAAATTTAGTTGGAGTTGGTTAAATTATTGTCACATAGCGCTTAGGTTTTATAATGATGGGGATTTTAGACGAATTTGGTTAGGATCAATGTGGAATTTTTCTGGATGTCCTGCCCGTGTTTTTAAGTGGTCACCTAGTTTTTCGGTTAGGACTGAGACTTCTATCTGCCCAGTTTGGATTAGACTTCCGGGTCTGCCTTTGCATTTGTTTCATCCACGCGCATTATACACGATTTCCATGGCTGTTGGCAATCCCATTTTAGTTGATGCCCCGATGGCCACACATTCACGACTTTCAGTCGCCCGTGTGTGTGTTGAGATTGATCTTTTGGGGCCCAGAGTGCCCGAGATTGAAGTTGAATTTTATGATCACATTCTTACGCAGCGCATCATCTACGAGAGGGTTCCATTGTATTGATCTCTTTGCTCTCATGTGGGGCACGACCCGTCCAGTTGCTACATAGTTGGCAACAAAGAACGGCCTCCTCCGCCCCAACGTAAGAAACCTGCTGTTGCCACATCTAGACAACATAAGGCGCAGCCAGCCCCTACTAAAGCCCCTAAGGCTAATACCTCTCAGTCTGCTCCTAAGACCGCCAAAGGGAAGGAGCCTGCCGTTTGGTAGGTTGTTACCAAAAAAGGATCTAGAGAGACGGGGATGATCCCCAAGGGCACGGCTGCCACCGAACAGCACTCGTACTTTGCATCGTTAGACTCCTCTGCTAGAGAAGAGGAGGATTTAGTAGGCACATATGACATTATTAGCATGGGCAATAAGGATAGCGTGTTGGGTAGCAATGACAGTGGTCGTGATAGTGACATTGAGCGTGTTTTGGAGGAGGATACCGAGTCCTCCACCGTCCCACAATTTTCTAGACTCGTAGAGTCTGCCTCCCCCCACCATGACGGTGAGTCTGCATCTATGATCCAATCATCGTGGAGCCTGAGGCCCTTGCCATGGTGGTTTACGAGCCTCCCCCCTCCCCCTTCCTCTTTTCCCTCTCTCTCTCAGACTGAGTGTGGTCCTAACCGCACTCAATTTGAGATTTCTGAGTCCAGTCTCTCTTCCTAGGCGATGGTGCCTCTCCCAACAGCACCAAAACCCCCGGTTAAGAGACGTCTGATGTCTATTACTACTGCCCCTAGTGTTACGACTAGGGGCAAAACTGCTTCTTACTCCTCGATTTCCACACGAGGAAGAGCAGCTTTTCGCGGACCCTATTTCTCCTCCAAGGGGCGATCTTTATCGCCTTCGAAAGGGGGAACACCTTCCCGGTAGGATACACCTCGGAGACAGGGGCGTTCCGGTCAGCGTCCTAGGTCTTCGTCAGAGTCGGTGGGTTAGTTTATGTCGATACCCATTCTTACATGGAACGCTCGTGGTCTGGCTAACACCGGAGCATAGAAGCGTATTCGACATCTCCACCGTGTTCATAGATTTTCTTTTATTGGCATTTTAGAACCCATGGTTTCCAATGCTAATTTTGATTTTTATATTCGTTCTTTAGGTTTTGCATTGGGATTTTATAATCAGTCTAACAAAATTTGGTACTTTTCTTCCCCTCACTTTCAGCACCAAGTTTTGTTAGATACAGATCAGGTCCTTCATCTTTCTATTTCTTCTCCTCTTCTTCCCCAGTCGATTTATGTCACTTATGTCTATGCCAGCACTAACCGTGTTGGTCGCTACGCCCTTTGGGACACCCTCCGTGAGATTTCTTTGGAAGTATAGGGGTTGCCGTGATTTGTCAGCGGTGACTTCAACATCTTCTTGCACTCACATGAACGCGAGGGTAGTACCACAGATCGTTCTCCAGAGATTCTGGACTTCGCACAGGCTATTGCTGACTGTGAGTTGATTGACGAGGGATGCGAGGGTGATATTTTCACTTGGGAGCGCAATGGTTTGAGGGAAAGGCTAGATCGTGCTTTGTTTAGTGAAGCATGGTCGAACGTATTTGCAGTTTCTACCGTCACTCACCTGCCTCGACTTTGGTCTAACCATGCGCCCCTTCTTATCCAGTGTCGCTTCTCCGCGACTCGTCCCAAGTCGTCATTCCGTTTCCAGAGTATGTGGATCCGGCATCACACATTCCTGGACACTGTTAGGGAGGTCTGGCTTACCCCGATTGGATTATATGGCATGTGTAACCTACAGGCCAAACTCCTCAAGGCTAAGCGTAGACTGAAGCAGTGGAACTGGTCCATTTTTGGTAATCTTCATACAAAGTTGGATGAGGCCTTAAGGGCTGCCGACGAGGCCGAGCGGTGATATGATTCGGATCCTACTCCGGAGAATAGAACCGCTATGCACCATTTTCGTGTTGAGTACTATCTTCGTCTCTCTATAGAGGAAGATTTCTGGAAACAGAAGGCCGCAGTTCATTGGGTAACTGAAGGCGAGTGCAACACCCGGTTTTTTCAGGGTTTTGCAAAGCAAAAGCGCCGTCAGTCGCATATTCACAGCATTGAGGATGGTCGTACGACGATCGCTATAGAGTCGGACATCCGATCATCTGCTGTGAATTTCATTAGGACTCTGCTTACATCCGCTAGTGATGTTCTCTTCCTCCCGGATGACACTTGTTTTCCCTCTATCCCCTCTTACTTTGATTCTGATAGTTTGTGTGTTCCACCCTCTCCCCAGGAGATTCGTGCTGCGGTATTTGATATCGATCCTCACAGCGCTTCTGGGCTTGATGGGTTCTCGTCTGTATTTTTTCAGCATTGTTGGGAGATTGTATCTTCCGACGTGGAGGGGGCTGTGCTCGAGTTCTTTGATGGCCATCCCATGCCTCTGGCTTTCACGGCGACTACGATCGTCTTGATCCTGAAGAAGCCTGTTCTGAGCAGTTGGTCAGATTACGGGCCTATTATTCTGTGTAATGTGACCAATAAGATTATCACGAAAATCCTTAACGCTTGGCTTGTTCCTCTCCTCCCTCTTATTATATCTCCGAACCAGAGTGGATTTGTTCACGGGCGGGTTATTACTGATAATATCCGTCTGGCCCAAGAACTTATTCACGACCTCTACATTGCAGACATTCATGGTGTCCCGAACCTTGCGCTAAAGCTTGATATGGCTAGATGGATTATGTACATGTGTCATTGCGTCGAGAGATGCACGTTCTCCATCCTGGTGAACGGTCGTCCAACCAGCTATTTTGCCTCCAGCCGGGGTTTACGTCAGGGCGACCCTATTTCTCCGTCCCTCTTCGTGCTTGCCGCTGATTATCTATGGCGCTGCTTGGATCGATTCATTCAGGACCATCATTTGATGAGGTATAGGATGGGCAGATGGCCTTTCCCTGTCTCGCATTTATCCTATGCCGATGACATCATTATATTCACACGGGATGTGGATGATGGTCTTGCTGACCTTATGCGTCTTCTTGATCACTACTCTACGGCTTCTGGCCAGATGGTTTGTATCCAGAAGAGCACTTTTACTCTCGCTCCCAAGCATGCACCTCGTTGGCATCAGAGAGTTCATGATCTTACTGGTTTTCGCCAGGGCGATCTCCCCATCACCTATCTAGGTGTGCCCCTTTACAAAGGCTTTATGAGATGAGAGCTCTTTGCTGGGGTGAAGCAACAGATGTTGGATAGAATCTTTGGTTGGTCCCATCGCCACCTTACTTTTAGGGGACGCTTGGATCTTATTAAGAGCACTCTCTATACGATTCCTCTTCACCTGCTTCAGGTTTTGGACCCTCCATAGTACATCATCCAGTAGCACGAGCAGATCATTGCGAGATACTTCTGGGGTGCTGTTGGTCCGAAGAGGAAGACGCACTGGGTCAGTTTGTGGCAGATTTGCCGTCCGGTCTCTGAGGGAGGCCTTGGGATTTGGAGCCTTTCGGATATGGCGAGGGCTTTTAGCTATAAGCTCTGGTGGCGCCTTCGCGCGGGCACGTCTCTGTGGGCGAAGTTTATGCTCCACAGAAACTGCTTTGGGGGCCTTTATACGCCTATGCGTACTACTCTTAAAGATCATGCTAGCCACCCTTGGCGCCGTCTTCTCCATGTGGGTATTGAGGCTCAGGAGTTCATTTGCTGGACTCTTGGTCGTCGCTGCGGGGAGGCCAACTTTTGGGACGATACTTGGATTGGGGATAGGCCGATTTCTTCTTATTATCAGATTACTGGTAGACCCCATCTTAGGATTAACGAGTTATGGGTTGTTGGGACGTGGGACATGGGTAGATAGGAGTCTATTGTTGGAGAGGAGCTAGGATTTACCCCTCAGTTCATCCAGGAGATCTCCGCGATTCCCATCGCCGAGGAGGATTCGGGTAGTATGTGTTGGACTCTTACCTCTTCGGGTGCGTTCTCATTGTCATCGGCTTGGTCTCACATCAGGGTGAGGGGTTAGGCTAATCTTGTTTATGGGGCCATATGGACTGCCTTACTTACACCGACCATTTCGGTGTTTATTTGGCGTCTTCTCATGTGACGGATACCGACTGATGACATTCTACAGAGGAGGGGCGTTTCATTGGCTTCTAGATGTTTGTGCTGCTCGCATACCCTTACCCAGACCTACCATACCGAGACCATTGCCCACATTTTCTTGGAGAGTGATGTGGCTCGTGACGTGTGGGAGTATTTTGGCGCATGGACATATTTATCCCTACCCCATACTCAGAATATCTTTGAGCTCCTGAGTTTTTTCGCACACGGCACACACTTTAGGCACGCGACTTTCATTATTCCTTGTCGGATCCTTTGGTTCATCTGGACAGAAAGGAATAGTGCAAAGCATAGGGCGGTTACTTTTCTTTCGTCTCATGTTATTGTGTAGGTGGAGCGCCATGTTGCTTTATTATCTACTGCGGGGCTTATTTCATCTGAGTTCTGGGCGGGTTGCTCGCCGACTGATTGTTTCCAGCGAGCTACATCTTCCCCCGCTCAGACTCGTCGACCCGTCCCGGTGGTTTGGCTTCGACCCGAGACCCTTTGGATCAAGCTGAGCATGGATGGTTCGTTCGATAGAGACACACAGATTTCGGGTGGGGGAGGTATGATTAGAGATCATAACGGAGAGCTCCTTCTTTCTTTCGATTCCTCTTTTCAGGCCTCTTCTAGTTTTGATGCTGAGATCCAGGCGTTGGCGATTGGTTGGATTCTAGCTTCCCAGAGATCGAGACATGTTTGGATTGAGCTTGATGCTGCTGCTGTGGTGACCCTGCTATCATCTGGCCATCGGGTCTCTTGGCAGGTTCGTCACACTCTTATGCGTATCCGACTCATTATCAGAGATATTCAGTTCAGAGTCATTCATATTTTCCGGGAGGGCAACCAGCCGGCCGACTATCTTTCTGAGCTTGGCATGTCGTCCCTCGGCATTCAGACTTATACTTACGATACTGCTCCTCCGTTCCTTCTCTCTCTTATACGGATGGATCGGCTTGGTTATCCATCTTTTAGATTTAGATAGTTTTTATTTTTGATCGTTTGCTTGTTTGCCTATTGGTCCGCACATTAGCCCAAGGTTTTAGTGGTGCACCTTGTACTGATCTAGCGGGCTGTAGGCACTTTAGATTTTAGGTTCCGGATTATGGCCCATTTTTAGTCATAATTCGGAGTTGAGTTATTTTGGTCTACGGGTCCGCACATTAGCCCACTTTTTGTGGTGCACTTTGTATTTCTTTTGCGGGCCGTAGATTTCTTCGATGCTTGGACCCGAATTATGGCCCATTTTTGGTCATAATTCGGGGCTGATACTTTATATTTCTTGATATATTCTTATCTACAGGTTGGTGGGTCCCACCTCAACCCCCCGTCCACACTGGACGCTTTTTCTTTAAAAAAAAATCTGAACTTAGAAGACTCAACATGTGCACTATTGCTGTATTCTTAGCCCAATCCGAACCTGTTTCTACCCTAGAAGCCCTGAACAATTCTAATTGGATTTCATATATGGAAGAAGAGCTTAACGGTTTCAAAAGAAACAATATATGGTATCTTGTACCCAGACCTACGCATCAAACCATAATTGGAACCAAATGGGTATTTCGAAACAAGAAGGACAGAAATGGACTTGTTATTAGAAATAAATCCCGCCTAGTCGCACAAGGCTATAGACAGGAAGAAGGCATAGACTACGATGAAACCTTTACCCCTGTAGCCAGACTTGAAGCCATCAGGATATTCTTAGCCTTTGCCGCCCACAAGAGTTTCACTATATATCAAATGGACGTCAAAAGTGCATTCCTGAATGGAGACATGGCCGAAGAAGTTTATATTGAACAACCACCAGGGTTTGGTAACACAGACGGTGTAGACCTAGTATACAGACTAAGAAAGGCATTGTATGGACTTAAGCAAGCACCCAGTATCTAATTGATAATGAATTTGAGAAAGGTGCTGTGGACAAGACCTTATTCAAAATACAGGAAGGCGAAGACCTTCTAATGGTTCAAATTTATGTAGAAGACATTATATTTGGTTCAACTGACCTTGCTTTATGTTAAAGGTTCTCTCATATCATGCAAAGTAAATTTGAAATGAGTATGATGGGAGAACTTAGTTATTTCCTAGGTTTGCAGGTAAAGCAGTTGCCTACAGGGATATTCATCAACCAGGAAAAATACAGCAAGGAGCTTCTCGACAAGTTTGGAATGAATACTTCCAAATCATCATCAACTCCCATGAGCACTTCCGTGCAAACTAGTGCTGATGAAGTCGGAAAGCCGGTTGACCAATCACTCTACAGGAAGCTTATTGGCTCTCTCCTATACCTAACGGCTAGCAGGCCCGATATCCAGTTTGCTGTAGGAGTGTGTGCGAGATATCAAGTAGCACCCAAAGAATCACACTTCAATACAGCTAAACGAATCCTGAAGTACATCAAAGGAACAGTCGATGTAGGACCATGGTATTTTAAAAAAGGCGGATTCGATTTAGTTGGCTACAGCGACTCGGATCTCGGAGGTTGCAAGCTAGATAGGAAGAGTACAAGCGGAACTTGTCACTTTCTTGGACCTAGACTTGTGTCTTGGTTTAGCAAGAAACAATTGGCGAACTCGCTTTCCATGGCTGAATCAGAATACTACATTGCTGGAAGTTGCTGTATGCAGATCCTTTGGATGCAGCAACAGTTGTCAGACTATGGGATTGAAGCCAAAGAAACGCCCATTATGTGTGATAGCACGAGTGCAATTTCTATAACGCACAACCCTGTATTGCACTCGCGCACTAAGCACATAAACATGAAGCATCATTTCATTAGGAATCATGTCGAGAACAAGGATGTTCGGCTGGAAAAAGTTCATACAGATATCCAGTTGGCCGACATCTTCACCAAGCCTCTTGACACAGCAAGATTCAACATGCTTCGACAAGAATTGGGATTGCTACAGCCTCACTCCCTCTAAGTATTTATTGCTTTTACTCAACAATTGAGGGGGAATGCTGTAAGACCCAAGAATACAGTATCCACCATTAATTATCAATACACTCAGAGCCTTCAATACAGCACTGTAGGGAACAAATCAATATGAATCATCCTACAACTGACGTGTGCAATAATTAAGGGGGAATACAGTATGACCCATGAATACAGCATTAATCCAAAAGTTGTTGTATAGAATTGAAACCCATATGTACCTTTTAAGGGGGAACGCTGTATCGTCGCGGATACAGCACATACTATGGGAAAACGATTCATTATATATTATAATATTTCATTTTAAAACAATTTTTGTCCACGTGCCCTGTTTTCGTGTCAAACGTCTTTTACATTAAATGTCTTACACAACATCTGGACAATCGTATCTTAAAATCTGTGATGTTTCAAATTGTTTAATATATTTTACACCGCCGTTTCAGGCATTAAGGGTAATTTGAAATGTCAGAAGTGGGACACGCTCGTATTTTAAATTCACAGGATAAGTGTACCAGTTACACTCAGTCCATCGTGACCGTTCATTTCAAAACACCGGTTCCCATCCCTTAAATCTGACCATTCAGTCTCTGAAACCCTTCTTCACCGCCCACTATAAAAGGACTATAAATGCCATTTGAGACTTTATGCTTTCTGCATATTTTAAGAGTTCTGGAGCATACCGCCTACAAATTCTTTGTGTTTTAACTGCATTCTTCTTGAATCTTTTTCACCGTTCCTTGAGAAATCATCAATGGCATCTACCAAGAAAGCCTCGAACATCATCGATGGACGGATCTTCTCCAGATCTGTTATGCTGGAACGCATTCACGCCGAAGGTGATGACGTTGAATCCATGGAGTTCGTCATTACAAGAATCCATCAGCAAGGCCGCTACCGCCTTGGGAGCCACATCGCCAAAAAATTTTACGTTCATCTGGTTGAGGAATTCTACCTCAATGCCGCCATCTCTTTTCTGTCACTGGCTCAGGGAGGTCATGTCACTGACATCACAGCCGTTATCCGCAGAGTAGAGATCCGCGTTGACCAAGAGCTTGTCCAGAACATCTTCAGGCTACCCGCTGATGGCTTGACCATGGAAGAACTTCAGACCTTCGGGTCCCAGGACCTCTTGACCCAGTATTATGGCTTATTCACCGGTTCAGCAACGGTGGAAACGGTTCACTCTACCTGCCATAAGAAAAAATTTTGTTTACCTTTTGTCTACTTACATGATTTTTGCTGCCGTATTATTGAGAATCGAACAGGTGCGTTTGAGATGTGCACCAATCTCAGGTTTAGGATGATGGTTGCAATAATGACCTGTCAGAATGTCAATTGGTGTCAAATCATCCTTAAGCATTTGCAGGAAGAAGTGTCGAAGCCTGCTTCTCAGAAGAAATCGTTTGGATTGTTCTTGAACTACATTTTGACGAAGCGCAGACTTCCATAATCTGCTGAGGCAAATAAAATCAGTTCACGGATCTACTTAGGAGGCATCAGGCCTTCGGCCTTCAACCAGAGCATCCTGATTTCCAATAGACCTTTTGTCCGAAGAATGCCTCTATCTGCCGATCCGAGGGACGTTTCTTCGAAGTCCCACAGTGTTGAATCGTCGAAGAAGAGAAAAAGATCTCACATCAAAACTCCTGTTGCTGTTGAGAAGCAAAAAAGGAAGCTAAGGAGGCTCACAAAAGTTAAAGCTACTGAAACCTCCGAGGATGCTCCTCTCGTGGCTCAACCCACTGCACCAATCCCCCAGGGCCCAACCCCTGTGGAAGAGTTGTCCACTGCTGTTGATACAGCAGATCCCGAGCCCTTGGCGGCTATGACGGATGCAAGGACATATGCCAACTTTAAAGACTCTAGCGAGTCGGCTGCCTCTATGGATCCAAAAGCTACTTCTCCTATACGGGATTCCACACCCATACAGGATCCATCTCCCAACAGGGTACCATCCCCTGTTAGGGATCCATCTCCGATACAGGATCCCACACCTGTAGTGGATCACATGCCTACAGTGAACCCAAGCGTTGTACGGAGCCCCTCCCCGGACATAATCATTTCCAAGACCCTGCTTTCCGTGCAAATTGAACAGCCCTTCGAACGGTATGTCCAATGGAAAAATTACTGACTTGCTCCTTACGACGCCCTGTACAACTAGAGCGAATGGAGAAATGAAGAAAGATTTGTATTGGAAGTGACGGACACTCAAGAAATTGTTGTCCTAATCTAATGGGACAACCTATTCGTTAGAGAACTTATTAAGAGCCATCTGATTGAAAAATCCGAAACACGAAGGAAAGGGAAAGCTACGTCCATGGAATCTCCCGATAGTCCAAAGTCCGATCATGATTCAGACGAAGATGACGACGCACTCCAGGCTGGTCTGTGGATGAGTCGTGAGGAAGCCCGAGAAAAGAGAGATGAAGAGACATCTGCTCATCAGTTGTCCCCCTCGCAACAGCAAAACACTGTTCCAGACAATGAGGATTCAGTCCCTCATGTCGCGGAGGAACAACATGTTTCGCAATAGGCACCCGAGCCTGTCATCGCCCCCGCCGAAGAAGAGTCTAGCGCCATCCAGCAAGAGGAATCAGTCCCTCTGCCGGAGTAGGCGTATGCTGAGAGACAGCAGGAGGAATCAGTCCCTCCTGTATCCTTGTGTTCAGAAACAACTTCAGCACATGAGGATGCAGCACCCCCTGTCGCCGAGCCAGAACCTGAAACTCCTGCACCCTTAACCGCCTTGGAATCCGACGACGGTTTAAAACCTGAGGACATACAACTCATTTCATGCCCAAATGTGAATTTGAGAGGGTTAAACGCAGCCGAAGACTTTGCCCAGCCAGACTCTCCCCGGTCCGCAACAAGAAAAGAGCGATTGCGTGCTCTTGGCCTCCAAACTGTATTCATCGAAGACACCGTAAATGCTCTACACTCTATGGAAAAAGCTCTTGACTGGCTACACACATCTACAATTGAAGAGATGATAGGACTCCAGCACGAAGTCTCCCGAGTAGTGGAAGCCTTCACTGTCTTGCCACACGTCTTCAAGCAGGCCCGGAGCCAATTACAAGAAAAACAGGAGCAGATCCTAAGAGAAGAGAAATCTAAGCTATGCGTGTCTGAGGCCAAGACAGCATCAGCCATGATTGAATGGATCCCAGCTTCGACCCCACGACAAGAAAATTCAGGACATGTCGCAGGTGCTCACCTCTTTGGTTGAGAAGATGACAAACCTCGAGTCGAAACAGGATGCCGCTCTACAAATCTTGGAACGCCTTGACGAGAAGGTGTCATACCTTGATGATTCCAAAAAGGGGAAAGAAGCAAGGGAAGCTGCCAGGGAACAAGGTTGGAGCAAGAGAAAGAGTTGTTAGCTCCATTTGAATACTCTATCACTGCTGACATAGCCCGTATCTCAACGCCGAACGTTAAGATACAGGGAGACCGACCTGACTTCCAGGATCCTAAGTATCCTTAGAAGAGTTTAGTTCAAAAGCCTCAAGTTATAAACCTCCCGGCCGACCGACAGCCTACTGCTTCAGAGATCAAGAACTGGAGGAGAAATGAACTATTAAGATACTTTGTTGTACTTATCAGGGAATCCTCATTATTCAACTGATGCAGGACGGTGCAGGAAGCCGCAAAGGATTTTAAGAACAAGCTGGAACAAGGATCGCTCCCGCTACAGCAGCAGATGAAGTCTAAACATCGAAAAGGTGACATGGTAACCCATCCAGAAGACTGGATCCTAGTCTTCGATAAATCTTATGAAGGACGAGCTGTTTATCTGAATCGAGACAAGGACGCTCACCAGGACTGGTGGAGAAACACCAAGAATGACCCTTCCAAAAGACCATGGAGACACTCTGACTTCAGGAGCTGAATATCTTAGTGTATTATTCCTTTGTAATTTTATTTTCAAAACAGCAAATTTTGTACTCTTATTTCAGTATCAATAAAATATTTGCCTGTCTTGAAAGATTACAACTCATAATCTACTATGTCCTTGTATGCCTACACTACTAGAAAAAACACTTTCTAAATCGGGTAAAGTAGACATTCTAAATCGGTTAAATAACCGTTATAGATCCAGCCGATGTAGAAATTCTGGACTTTCTACATCGGTTATTTAACCGATCTAGAACGTCGGCTTTCTACATCGGTCATTTAACCGATCTAGAATGTCTATTTGAACCGATCTAGAAAGTCTTATTTTTTTCCAAAAAAAATGACCCTAACCCAGCTCGGGTCCGACCCGACCATAGCCCGTCCCCGACCCGACCACAACCGGCACGGTCCGAGACCCGACCCAAGATCGGTCCCGACCCAATCTTGAAATATCAATGTTTTTCAATTTGTTTCCATGAGGGTTTGAACCCTTGACCTTGTGGTTGGGGAGTGAATTCCCAACCACTAGGCTAAGGTGAGTTGTTTGAGAAACTTGCATTTATATAAAATTTAAATATAATTTCTCGAATGGGTTTTAAATCATTTCTAAAATAACCAATCTAGAAAGTGTACTTTCTACATCGGTTCTAAAATAACCGATTTAGAAAGTTCACTTTCTAGATCGGTTCTAAAATAACCGATTTAGAAAGTCTACTTTCTAGATCGGTTCTAAAACAATAGATTTAGAAAATGATCATATCACTTTTTAGATCGGTTATTTTGGAACCGATCTAGAAAGTGGACTTTCTAGATCGGTTATTATTAGAACCGATTTAGAGAGTGGCTGCATCACTTTCTAAATCGGTTATTATAGAACCGATCTAAAATGTCCGATGTGAAATGGTATTTTTCTACTAGTGCTACAAACACTTTATTTATTCTTACTATATGCAAATTCTGAAATTTATCTCAATACACAAACTGTACGAAATTATATGCGAACAGTTCATAGTTTAAGTTGTATGTATATAGAATACAATGTAAGATTGTGCCAGCGCGCCAATCATAAGTTTACAAATGTAACACTCTTTTGATAAAAGCTGAACTTGCCTGCGAGCAGTTCTCAGCATTAGACTAGTTTGATGAAGGCCAGAACATTCGAAAGAAGATCAAAGAAGTCTGCCCTACCTCAAGCTGCTAAGTGTCAAAGTTTTGGCATCATCAAGGATGTATTGGATAACATCATAAAGTTTTAAAAGGAAGACTCAGAAGGAATTGGCAAATTATCAAAAAGGGGGGATTTGTTGGGATAACAAATACCCGGTATTGAAACTATTGGGATAAACAATCCCTGCATTGAAAGATCATGACAGAAGTGTTTTGACAATATGCTAATCCCGGATACAGCAAGCAACTGTATTGAAGAGTTGATCAAAGTCGTTAAAACTGTACTAAAGACTTCTCTTAGCGCCAGCTACAGCAAGACTTCGAGTTGCGAAAACTCCACAGCAAAGAGTCTCTTAAAGACCTAGTATGGAAGCTGTCTCGATCCAACAATACAGCAATCCTTCCATACAGCCCTCAAACATGACAAGAAGGAATCTTTGATTCGCTAAAGTCAAATGTCCCATCTAAGAAGATATATTTAAATACTGAAGGATAAAGTATTTAAATATCAAAGTCGTCAGAAGATCTTCAAATCCCGCAATATACGGATCTCTGTCAAACTATCAAGTTGTCACAGAATATTGCTAAATGGATATATTTCAGAAGACTATATATATCTCCAGACCTTGAAGATTGATACACAGATATAACTACGAATAAAAATGAACTGAACAACGAAGTTATCATCATCTGAACAAAGATATCTCCAAAGCATACTGCTATTCCAAAAGAAGAGATATACAAGTGTTCAACCCGTGAACAACACATTATCATCTAAAAGACCAGAAAGTCAAAGCTGTTGTTCAAACTCTGTTCTATCCTTGAACAAACACTATCAGCCCTGTGTGGACTGAGAATCCTTGCTATTCCCGAACTGTGTGTGATAGACTTGTATTGAAGAAGACGAAGCTTCAGAACTGTGTATGAAGAAGCCAGTCACGTGTTAGCTCAAACCAATCTGTGTGAACGGTTGAAAGCTAAGATCTTTATATCAATCTGTGTGAACGATATATTGATTAGGTTTAGTTATAATTACGTAGTTGTGTACGCAGTAATTATAATAAACTTTTTACTCCTGTGTGGAGGACCAATGGACGTAGAGGGGTTTACCTCGAACCACTTTAAATATTGTGTTATTTACCTTCTGCCTTTATTATTTTATTAACTGTGATTATTTAAGTACACACTGCACACCGAGTTACTATATCCTCAGCAACTTCCTGTATTCAAGACTTCTGCTACGCACTCAGATTTGAAAACCATACAGCTTGTTGTTTAAAACACTTTACAAGCTGTATCCTGTATACTTAGTGGCCAACACAAACATATTTTTTTCAATGTGGATGACATCCAAATTGTGACGAATCAAAAGTTCTTTCCAATATGGGAGATCCCAAAAGATGCTTCTTTTCTTCCACCCGCTCATAGAATTCTTGGATATCTCTTTGTTTGTATCATTGTAGTATTCTGTCACTTTCACAAG
Organism: Orobanche coerulescens; assembly: GCA_033398695.1. Taxonomy (NCBI): domain Eukaryota; kingdom Viridiplantae; phylum Streptophyta; class Magnoliopsida; order Lamiales; family Orobanchaceae; genus Orobanche; species Orobanche coerulescens. The sequence continues at coordinate 89,867,932 of CM065818.1, read as the reverse complement.
ACCCAGTGCCTCTATTTGATTTAATATCTCAGCACCGGACCTTTTCTCAGGTGTAGGTACTTTAAATGTCATATTCTTTCTAAATGCTCGTTGGTTCCTCCTAAACATGTGATCCGACTCCAAGAATTTCCGACTATAATCAAACCATGTTTGTTTACCACTCTTAGGAAGAGTAAATGCTTCAGTCTTATCCATGCAATGAGGGCATGCCAATCTTCCAGCAGTACTCCATCCAGACAACATTGAATATGCTGGAAAATCACTAATAGTCCACAACAACACTGCTCGCATTTGAAAGTTTTGCTTCAATGAGATATCAAATGTTGGAACACCCTCTTCCCACAAGTTCACCAACTCCTTTATGAGCGGGTGAAGAAACACATCCAACTGGATCTTAGGATTGCATGGCCCTGGTACTAAGATTGTTAAGAACATGAATTGTTCCTTCATACAAAACCAAGGTGGTAAATTATAGGGTGTGACTATAACTGGACACGATGAATATTTGTCGCCCTGATTGTGCAAAAGGTGCAAAACCATCCGTCGATAGACCTAATCGCATATTTCTAGCATCCGCAGCAAAACCTGGATAAATAGTGTCAAGGTGCTTACATGCTGGAGAGTCTGCATTATTTGAACCAGAACATGAAGCATGCCACCTCATATCTGCCTCGGTAGCATTTGACATGTATAGCCTTTGCAATCGGGGAATAAGAGGAAATTAGTACATCTTCATGGCTACCACTTTTTTCCTCCTACGGATTCCTGAGGCACGACACATATCTTTGCCGCGTGATGTACCGCAGAATATACAACTCTCATTGTCTTTGTTATGGTCCCAATAAAGCATGCAGTTCTTTGGACAACAATCAATCTTCTCTATAGGTAATCCCAACCCACGCAATAATATCTTTGTACTATAGAAGTTATCGGGACATAGATTCCCTTTTGAATGACTGTCTTTCATGAACTATGCAAACTGATTAAAACACTTTTCTGATAAGTGGTTCTCTGCCTTCAAACACATGAAACGAGTCATATAAGACAATTGAGAGTAATTATCACAACCAGGCCACAACTCTTTGTCTACAACATTCAACATGTCATATATTTATTTTGCTTTAGGATTTGGTGGTTCTTCCACATTCTCAACATTAAATTGAGGTCTGGCATGCTCCATGACATTGTACGGTATGCATTGGATCTCGACTCTTTGGTATCCATATTCACATCTTCATCCATATAGTCATATCCCTCATCCATTTCAATTTCACCGTGAAAAATCCAAGTTTTATACTCCCTAATGAACCCAAATTTCCCAATGTGATACTTAACTTTTTCTGTATCATGAAACTGTATATTATCACATTTTTTACATGGACATCTTATTTGGTCACCCGACATATAGTGAGGATAACTACTTGCATACTCGATAAAGTCGTTAAGTCAATAGAGAAATGCAGGATTTCAAGAATCATCAATTTTCCGGAGATACATCTAGTCACCCATTCTAAAAATTGTAACAAAATAATCAAATGCACTTATTAGTTCAATCAAATACGCTACGAGCAATATATATACTTCTCTATCCTAACTTCTAAGTGCTCGACTAACCAACCAACTAATTTCAGTAAGGTATATTGCAATTACAATTTCAAAACCACATAGCAATCATGCTAATTTCAGCTAATTACAAACATAAAACCACATAACAGTACTTTGCTATTGATATCTTATGATTCATAATGATTATTACAAACACTAAAACAAGTTTGCATTAAAAAGGTTTCCAAATTGTATTTTGTTACATACATACGAGAAATAGGGGATAGAAAATGAAAATTGAGAGTTTGATAAAGTTTCTGGTATAATATTATTGTTTCCATGACAATATATACGAATATAAACAAGTCTATATAACTAAAACATCAATTCATATTCAACAAATACTTCACAATACAATTAAAGGTGGGATGGTTGCATCAAAAAGAAGACAAGCCACCTCAAAAGTAGTTATTTATGGTTAGAATCCAAATAAAATGCAACATGTTTGGTCCCTTCAAATTTGTTAAAACAGCTATTTCCTAACTCGTTACACACTTTTCCTTTGACACACTTCCTTTGACACACTTACCTCTCTCTCTCTCTCTCTCTCTCTCTCTCACACACACACACTCACTATCTCTCTCTCTCCACACACATCAGAAAGACATCAGCCCTTTTATATATTAAAAGGAAGAACAAAAAAAATGATATTTTTCAATATTATCTAACTTCACATTCAAGAAGCAAAAAACCATAAAAAAAAAAAGAAAGAACACAAAGCAAGCAGAGAAACCAACTTTGTCAGAAAAAGCTGAGTCATTCAACTAAAAAATTGAGATCCAACAACTGCTCTTGTTTTGTTATATCTATTGTCGAAAACATGAAGTTTCTAGCAAGGGGGGCCGACCTTCAGAGACGAACATCCCAAAGCATTTGGTTCAAAGAAAGCAAAGAAGCATAATGGAAGTACAACATACATTAACTATTCATTCTAGAAACAGATAAGGAAGCTAACAACTTTATTCAACAGATAAAAGCAAGAAACGAACAAATGCCAGTTTCTGATGTCTAGACAAAAGTTCAGACAAAAAATATATAGTTGAGAATTCATTTTGTTGATAAATATAGTTTCTTCATGGGCAAACTCTTAAATGAGTCACCAATTTGAAGCACAATTAAAAGAGACCCATCAACAAATATGCCAATAAGGTAATACCGTATCGTTCCGTGAAAGAAACTTATTTTCCATTTTAATCTTTCCCAAAATATATGATATTTCTTATTTTGTTAGTGTTGTGAATTAGAGAGAAAAGGGAGGAAAATGAAAGAGAAGAAGAATATGGTGTGTCTTATTATGAAGGTCAAAGGCCTATATTTATAGGTACACCATTAGGGTTTAGGGGGGCATAAAGGTCATTCATACATTAATTACAACACTCCCCCTTGAATGACCTTTAATACATGCTGCCTCATTAAAACCTCATTTTAAAACCTGTGGGAAAAAACCCGATCGAAGGAAAAGAGTACAATACTCCCCGAAATCGATTACATAAGATCTTTGAGTTGACGCATTCCGATCTTGTGTACCAGTCTTCTGAATGTTGATGTCGGCAACGCCTTTGTGAATAAGTCCGCCACATTATCACTTGAGCGAAACTGTTGAACATCAATTTCGCCATCCTTTTGCAGATCATGCGTATAGAAAAGCTTGGGAGAAATATACTTTGTTCTATCACTTTTGATATAGCCTTCCTTGAGTTGTGTAATGCAAGCCGCATTGTCTTCATACAATACAGTTGGATTCTCCTTTGACGTAGTTAATCCACACGACTCTTCAATGTGATGTGCCAAATTTCTCAACCATACACATTCTCGACTTGCTTCGTGGATTGCAATTATTTCAGAATGATTTGAAGATGTTGCTGTTAGGGTTTCCTTCACAGATTTCCAAGATATAGCAGTTTCTCCACGCGTGAATACGTAGCCTGTTTGTGATTTACCCTTATGCGGGTCTGAAAGATAGCCTGCATCTGCATATCCTACTAGAGAATATCCAGAACTTTCTGAATAATATAACCCAATGTCGATGGTGCCCTTTAGATAACGTAGAATATGTTTGACACCATTCCAATGTCTTATAGTGGGTGCAGAGCTATATCTTGCTAGGAGATTTACAGAAAAAGCTATATCTGGTCTAGTACAATTAACAAGATAAGTTAATGCACCAATTGCACTAAGATATGGTACTTCAGGACCAAGTATCTTTTCTCCATCCTCGAGTGGTCGAAAAGGATCTTTAGTTACATCAAGTGTTCTAACGACCATGGGTGATGTAAGCGGATGTGCTTTATCCATGTAAAAACGCTTTAACACCTTTTCAGTATAAGAGGATTGATGAACAAATAGTCCTCCATCGACATGTTCAATTTGAAAACCCAAACAGAATTACGTTTTTCCTAAATCTTTCATCTCAAATTCAGTTTTCAAATATTCAGCAGATTTATTGAGCTCTTCAGGAGTCCCAATTAAGTTTAAGTCATCAACATAAACAGCTATAATTGCAAATCCACTGTCTGTTTTCTTTATGAAAACGCAAGGGCAGACAACATCATTTTTATACCCTTCATTCAATAGATATTCACTAAGTCTATTGTACCACATTCGTCCAGATTGTTTTAGTCCATACAACGATCTTTGCAGCTTAATTGAGAACATGCTTTTGGGATATGAATTACTTGCTGCTGGTAATTTAAATCCTTCTGGGATTTTCATGTATATGTCACTATCAAGTGAACCATACAGATACGCGGTTACTACATCCATAAGGCGCATATTGAGCCTTTGTGACACAGCCAGACTAATCAAAAATCTAAAAGTAATCGTGTCCATTACTGGAGAGTACGTTTCCTCATAATCAATTCCTGGTCTTTGAGAGAAACCTTGTGCTACGAGTCTTGCTTTGTATCTCGTAACTTCATGATGCTCATTTTTCTTTCTAAAAAAAACCCATTTGTATCCTACTGGGATAACATTTTTTGGAGTTTGAACTACAGGTCCAAACACCTTTCGTTTTTCCAAGGAATTTAATTCAGCCTCTATGGCTTCTTTCCATTTTGGCCAATCATCTCTATTTCGATAGTCTTCAACAGACTTCGGTTCAGGATCCTCATTTGAAACTTCTCGAGCCATATTAAAGGCAAAGATATCATCCATGATGACATTTTCCCTCTCCAATAATTTACTAGAATATGAATAATTTATTGAGATCTCATTATTTTCAGACATTAACAGTTCTTCAGGAACTGCATTACTTTCATTTGATTGATCAATCATCATTCCTGTTTGGTTCTTATCTTGCACCTTCCTTTTTCTAGGTACAGAGTCCTTCGAACCAATTGGTCGACCACGCTTTTGACGTACTTTGGATTCGTTTGCTGCTATTACTTGTCCTTCAGGGACATCGATTCTGGCTGGTGCATTTGCAGCAGGTATATAAGATTTTGTCACTCTTCGTGAATCAACGAAGGTATCAGGTAGTTGATTTGCAACCTTTTGTAGGTGAATGATCTTTTCAACTTCTTTCTCACATTGACAATTCCGCGGATCAAAATGTGATAAGATTTTTTCATTCCAAGAGATATCCTTTTGCTTTTCTAGATGTAGTTTTGTTCCACCTAATGTTGGGTATGTCATTTCATTAAAATGACAGTCTGCAAAGCGTCCAGTAAATAAATCACCTGTTAAAGGTTCAAGATACCTTATAATTGAAGGTGAATCAAACCCAACGTATATCCCAAGCCTTCGTTGGGGACCCATTTTTGTGCGTTGTGAGGGTGCAATTGGGACTTGAACAGCACAACCAAAAGTTCGTAAATGAGAAACATCAGGTTCTCGACCAGAGACAAGTTGCATGGGAGAATATTGGTGATAAGCCGTTGGCGTAATACGAACTAATGTTGCTGCATGTAATATAGCATGACCCCAAGCAGAAGTTGGGAGTTTTGATTTCATAAGTAATGGTCTTGCAATTAGTTTAAGACGCTTAATAAGCGATTCTGCTAGACCATTTTGTGTATGGACATGAGCAACTGAATGTTCGACCTCAATTCCAATTGCCATACAATATTCGTCGAATGCTTGGGATCTAAACTCACCAACATTGTCAAGATGAATTGCCTTGATTGAATTATCAGGGAATTGAGCTCGTAATTTTATTATTTGAGCAAGTAGCCTAGCAAATGCCACATTTCTAGTTGAAAGTAAGCTCACATGGGACCATCTAGTAGACGCATCAATTAATACCATAAAGTATCGAAATAGTCCACATGGTGGATCTATTGGTCCGCAAATATCTCCTTGAATTCTTTCTAGAAAAGATGGAGATTCAATGCTAACTTTCGTACTTGAAGGTCTAGTGATTAACTTTCCTTGTGCGCAAGCATCACAAGAGATTTCATTTGCTAAAAGAATCTTCTGGTTCTTTATGTTATATCCGTATGAAGTATTGAGTATTCGACGCATCAGAGTTGCTCCAGGATGTCCAAATCTTTCATGCCAGAGCATAAAGATCTTTGGGTCATTGAACTTCAGGTTCATGACATGATTTGCCTCAATTGCTTATATGAATGTGTAATACATTCCAGACGATAATGTCGAGAATTTTTCTTTTGTTTGCTTCTGGCCAGACACAAAAGAATTTATACAAAGGTACTCATTATTACCTTCTTGCATTGTCTCAATGTGATATCCATTGCAGCGGATATCCTTAAAACTTAGTAAATTCCTTCTCGATTTACTAGAGTAAAGTGCATAATCTATAACTAATTTAGTATTATTTGGTAAAATAATACATGCTCTTCCGGAGCCTTCAATGATGTTTGATGCACCTAATATGGTATTAACATTATCTTCTGCTAATGTTAATTTGAGAAAGTATTTCTTATCTTGGAGAATGGTGTGCGTAGTTGCACTATCAGCTAGACAAATATCACAAGCATCCATTGTAATTTCTGTAATAATTTAAAGGAACTTTTTAGAAATAAATTCATTTATTATGAAATAACCATTCCAAAAATAATTAGTTCAAAAGCAAATCATCATACTGAAAAAATTCCCAAGCAAAGAAAATAACAAAACAACAATTCTCAAACTAATCAATATCGTCTAACACACCACCCCCAATCAAGTGATCAATATTTCCTTTTGGATGAGCAAAGAAATCAGAGACATCCAAGTGAGTCGTATCAAGTGGACCATCATAATCAAGGACATTAGTTTCAATCTTTTCTTTTCCCTTGATTGATTTCTGATAAAGGTCCACGAGATGTTTTGCCGTACGACATGTACGTGACCAGTGCCCATTCATGCCACATCTATGGCATTTATCTTCCCTTTTGGATAGGTTACTATCATTGGATGCTTTGTGCCTTTTGTTGTTGGATATTTCGCTATGTGTTGTGCCACGTCCAAAACCACGTCCACGTCCATATCCGCGTCCACGTCCACGCTTGTGTCCGCGGCCACGTCCACGCCCATTTCCATGATTGAATGTAGCATTGGCTTCAGGCAATGTTGCAGTAATTCGTGGTTTCGCATGAGCAACTCATTATTTTGCTCAGCGACCAATAAACAAGATATGAGTTCAGAGTATTTTTTGAAACCATGCTCTCGATATTGCTGTTGCAAGATCATATTTGAAGCGTTGAACGTGGAGAATGTTTTCTCAAGCATATCTTCATCAGTTATTTTTTCACCACAAAGCTTCAAAGTAGAGCTGATTCTGAATAACTCTGAATTATAGGCACTCACGCTTTTAAAATCTTGCAAGCGAAGACGTATCCATTCGTGTCGGGCTCTAGGGAGGACTACAGTCCTCTGATGGTCAAACCTCTCTTTTAAACTTTTCCATAACTCACTTGGATCTTTGACGGTGAGGTACTCAACTTTTAAATCATCATGGAGATGATGTCGAAGGAATATTAGTGCCTTTGCACGATCCTGCTGGGATTCTTTGTTTCCTTCTTTTATTGTCTCACCCAGACCCTTTGAGATCAAGTGGATATCGGCATCAAGAGTCCATGATAAATAGTTCTTGCCAGAAATATCAAGTGCAACAAACTCAAGCTTGGTGATATTGGCCATATGTAAATCTACATAGTAAAAATAAAACAAGTCATTTTTAACATAAAATTAAAATTTTCTTGAATTTAGAGTTTTAAAAGTTATTAAAATTCATTAATAACTTGAAGTGGATATTGACTCATATAGATTTTTAAAAATGTTCTTTGTTGTATTCATGGTATTGGAGTGCAATAACTAAAATTATTTAATATAACATAAAATCACATTTGTATTTAAAATATATGCTACTTCAAGAGCATAATAATTTATGATATTATTTTGTATCAATATTCTTCAGGAATATTGTATTATCATGGGAGATTTAATACGAATATGACTTGTTCTTTTAGAACAAGTGCATTTGTCAATAGTATTGCAATTTAATTGTGCTACTTCGGGAGCAATAATTTTAAGAAAAAAAATACACGAAAAAAAAAGAATAGTACAAAATGGAATAAATTAAAAGCTTCTTCAAGAGCCTTTACAATATTCTTCAGGAATATTGTTTTGTGTTTTCCCTCAGAAATTTACACAAAAACTTAAATCTCGTAATGTTCTTCAGGAACACATCATATTTAATTAGAATATGACGAGATAATATTATATTTGTTCAAGAGCTACAACACATATTTTATCTTAATAATCTTCTGGACTATTAAGAATTGTTAGATCTTGTTTCTTCAGGAAACAACTTCGATTTGATAATAGATTTCCTAGATCATCATATATGCTATTTATGTATGATGATAGTGAAATCAGAATAATTAGTATAGAATATATGAAATATGCATATAATCTATATTAAATTAATAATTAAATAATTGATTCTAAATTATTGATGAATTACAAAATCGATATGCCCAAATAAATCAAAAAAAAATTCAACAACAAGATATATAATAAAATTGATTTTTTTTCTTCACTGCCATAAGAAATAAAAGGTAAAAGATAACTTTTTTTACCATAAAATTCCCTCATATTTTTTTTTCACTGCCATAAAAAATTGATTTGTGTAGATCCGCAGGCAACTTTTTTTTTATTTTTTTTTTATTTTTTTTTTGAAAGATGAATACAAACAGACAACTTAAAACACAAAGATAAAAGAAAATCAGAACACAATACCTTTTGCGAAAATCGCTAAAAAAAAAAATTTTGAGAGAGATCGTGCTGATAACGTGTTGTGAATTAGAGAGAAAAGGGAGGAAAATGAAAGAGAAGAAGAATATGGTGTGTCTTATTATGAAGGCCAAAGGCCTATATTTATAGGTACACCATTAGGGTTTAGGGGGGCATAAAGGTCATTCATACATTAATTACAACAGTTAGCATTTTATTTTTCTTATTTTTCAAGTGTACTCCTATTTACTATGTGAAACTTAAACCAAGTTATATCTGTGGGACGGATACTAAAGTTCATATAAAAGACACATATTTATACGAGACCAATGTATTATTTTTCCAGTCTTGCGTGAAGAATCCACATTTAAAACACAATTTTATCTCAATAGAAGACATTCATTTTTTTTATATCTAATGCTCCTTTACTTATTACGTGTGATCCAAACTGAATTCTCAACTATAAAGTTAGGGTATAAATGGAAAAAATAGAAACAAGAAGTTTATTTTGCGTATTATACTTTGTTATCAATTTACCAATTCAATAGATAAAAGTACGAAACAAGGAATTTCAGACAAAAAATCCTAGAATTATTCCCAGTTTTAGATAAAAATGAAACTGAAGGACAAAAGTTCCAAGAATTAATGGAACCTTTTCATTTGCAGATTATAAATGTCGACTTGGCTAATTTAACAACGCCCAGGTATTTATCTAAATTAACACAATGCCTTTACCGACGGCCATTAGTGTCGGTAAATTTTATTGCATACTCTGTACCAGAAACACACGTCCATAGGGTCTCAACACAGGAGAAAAGCTTGTTAAAATCAAGGCATACGCAACTGTATAATTTTAACTAAACTCTACAAGTTGCATCTTCCAGGCAGATTGATATATTTGGTTGTAGCTTGAGCAGTCCACATCGATTGGTTGTAGGCTTCTTGAACTCAGACTTCTCTTTACACAGATTGAAGCTTTGTTCTTCTGAAGTTTCTTCGTCCCACACAAGTGGGAATTATTTGCTTTGTTAGTCCACGGAGGGATAATTCTCAATATCAAATATAGGCAAATCAAGTCTTGAACAACAGTTGTAGGCTTGATAAGTGGTAATTTTACCACATTTTTCTAGGATTTCATACTAGGTTTTTATCTCGTTTCATGATTAATGTGCTCGTATTTGGCTTATTTATGATTAGCCGAGCCGTATTACGCGTTTGGGTTGGTTTTAGTGTGTTTGCAGGTTTTTAGAGCCAAAAGGACCCAAAACGAGACAAAGGACCGAGAGTCGAGTCACGAACGGAAGAAACGGATTTTTTGCAAGAGACAGACCACCCTATCGGCCCGGCTATCGGCGATAGGTGCGTCGAAAGGTGTTCTGCCCTCTGAGTGAAGTCGATCGACGAACCAACTATCGGCGACTATCGGCCGATAGGCGATCCGATAAGTCGCTACGCGGGCTTTCGTGTTTGGACGGATTTTGACTCTTTTGGATAGATTTTGTTTCCTAGATTAGGGCTAATCGGGAGTTTAACCCCCTTAGGCTATATAAACCTCCTCCTAGACCTAGTTTTATGATCTTTCATCATTCTTTTTCATCCTTTATCATCTTAAGCATAATTTTACATCTTCTTAGCAAGATTAATTCCTTTGATACAACAACTTTTTGGAGGCAGCAACTATTATTGTTTTTCGGAGATTGAAGACTCGGAGTTCATCCGTAAGGGTTGTAATCTCTCTTTTCATATTAATAATATGCATTCTCCATCTATTTCTTGTTTAATTTCAATTATGTCTGGCTAATTCCATTGATTGATTCTAGGGTTAGTGATTTTAATTGATGTTCACATGATGTTCCTTTGATTACCTTTTTACCTTTCATCCTAGGCTTGTGATCAAGATGTGTTAAATCTCATGCTAGATTAAAGGGCCCTTAATCGATGCATGTTAGCTAATTGATTTTGCCCGGAAAGATTAATTAATTAGTGGAAATACTTGATGCACAATATGATTTTATCTTGAGACCTAAGTGGAGAAAGATAAATCATAGATAAATAAGTTGACGCTTTTTAAGTGATTTAAATTCTTTGAGCCCTCGCGGGGAAAAGGGTTTAAATTAACTATCTTTCTAGGTTGCCTTGATCGGAATTCTAGATCGGCTGAGTGATTATTTCTAGGATTGAATTAAAATTTGGGGAGAAGGAATCAAGTGAATGAATTGTGTGAACTCAATTAGATGATACTACCCTAGGATCAATTAGCTTTCTACTTGTGATTTTATCTTGCTAATTTGCTTATTTGCTTAATTTAGATAATTCATCTTTTATTTAATTTTTGTTCTTCGATTTTTGAAGTTAGATAATTAGAAACAAACCAAATTTTTGGATTCCTAAATAGCAGTCAAATTTTGAGTAGAGTTATTTCCTTTATTTTCGACACATCAATTCCATTGGGTTCGACACCTTGGAAATACTCCGAGGTTTTACAAATTTTAAAATTGATCGGATTTGAAAACCATACTACGCGAATTCTAGCGATCAATTTTTGGCGCCGTTGCCGGGGAGTTGATCGAAAACTTTAGGGGATAATTCGAAAAAGAAGAGATTGTTACTTTAGGTTGTTTACTATTATTATTAATATTCGATCTCGTTTCCTCACATCTTGTTTTCTCTTCCGTGTAGGCGGTGCATGATCACGAGATCCCAAGGAAAGGACTTATTTCCTTTGCATCCGGAAATCGAGAAGTCTTTGAGGAGGAAGAAGCAAGAAGCGAGAACCGAGACTATTTCTATACCTTTCGTTGATACCATGGCCGGCATTGTTGACCCACCACGAGAACTCGCTCGTCCCGAGAAGATCCCTTTGAATGCCCGCTTTCGACCTAAGCTGGATGATTATCAAGAAGGAGGTTGGGGGAAGATTGATGCCAACAACTTCGAGCTTAAGCCATCTCTCATCGCTACGGTGAAGTCTCAAACATACGGAGGAGGAGTTAATGAAGATCCAAACGCTCACCTTGAGTCGTTTTTGGACATATGTGCCACCATCAAGCAAAACGGAGTGCCTCCGGATGTCATTAAGCTCCGCCTATTCTGGTTCTCCTTAGAAGACGATGCGCTAGATTGGTACAAGAGCCTAGATCGGAAGGAAATTGGTACTTGGAGAGAGATGACTCGGTTGTTCTTAGCACAGTTCTATCCTCCCTCGAAGGTGCAAAAACAAATCAACGATATCTTGCAATTCGAGCAATATGAGGATGAATATTTATACGAGGCATGAATCCGATTTAAGAAGCTACTTCGCAAATGCCCACAGCATGGAATTGACAAGGAGGAAATCTATATTCGGTTTTATCGGGGTTTGACGAGAAAGGCTAGAAGAGAGTTGGACTATTCCTCGAAAGGGGGATTTCTTGCTAACGATTATGAAGAGGCCAAGAATCTCATCGAGCTAGCGGTCAACAATGATTACGAGGAGGTGACTGATAAGAAGATGACGAGAAGAAAGGTCCCATCCGGTGACGAGAACGCCTACGGTGATTTGAAGGCGAAATTTGAAAGACAACAAAAAGAACTTGAGATGCTAAAAAAGAATACTTTGGGAGTCAATTCAGTTTTTGAAGAGCTAAACGAGCCTATTGCAGTTAAGGAGGATGTAAATTACGTGCAAGGAGGAAACTTCTGGCAAGGGGGAAATAGGGGAAACTATTATCCGAACAATCGAAACCACCCTAATTTCTCCTATGCCAACCCGAATGTTGTGCGGCGATTAAAACGCCTCTCTAGGCGATCGTCATCACGATCAGAGAAACCAACCATGGAAGACATACTCTGGACAAACTCCTAGTGTTCGACACAGTACGGCGATCATCTTTTGGGACCTAGCGATCATCTTTTGGAACCCAGCGATCGTCTTTTGATATCTGACGATCGTCTATAATGATCGGACCAGAGGCGATCATCCCATGCCACGTATGGGTCCGGCATCCGTCAAAGTCATCAAAGACCGAATCTTGGACGGTGGCCCACATGCGGATCTTCAGAGATACCGGCAGATAGGACCTTTGACCTCAGCCTGTCACCTACCACACCTACCACACCTACCACACCTACCGACAAAGCCGCCGAAAGGTACAAAGTGGGTCCTTCCCTCACAGCTGCCCAGGACGCGTGTTGGCCTCTCATTGGCTCACACGGCTGGCCCAGCGGACCCACGACTTTAAGGGAACGGCCCATGTGAGGAACTTTAAAGGAAACGACCCCATGTGACGGGACGATCGGCCACCTTATTATAATATAAAAAACGGCGGTCGCCGGCGATCGCCTGAGGGGTCCCAACTACCTTGTCCCCTATAAATAGAGAACTCACCGCAGCCGCAAAGAGAGGCAAATTTGACTACGAATTCAGTGCAAAATACACACAAAAGAGAGAATCAAAGACTCTTTTAGCAACTACTTACACATTCATAGTGATATTCATACATATCCATCATATCTCCCAAGCAAGAACTCACAGATCTATCTATCTGGTTCTTCCGGCAATCTACGCGCTCTAAAGCCTAGATAACTAGAAGTCTTTACACTCCTTGTATTAGATTCTAACATTAATATTTGTACTCGACAGTATATTTATTAATAACATCTCGCGAGAGCATTCAAGCCCGGGATTAACAATCCCGGCAAATATTGTGTAATCTATTTTCTCACGGAAGTGTTCTCGCATTTGTTTGTTACTCGATCATTCCAGCAATATTATCTCCGGATAATATTTTGGGTAACAACAATTGGCGCTAGAGGAAGGGGGCTGAACCTCTTTTTTTACTCCTACCGTCTCGAAGAACACTCACTGTTCTCCGGACATATACTTGAAGAAACACTCACTGTTCTTCAATAGAAAAACCTTCAGAAAATGACATCAGCAACAACCTCCAAGAGGGCCACCCTGAGATCTGCCGGAAATCTTATTCGCGAGGATCGAATCCCGGCCCACGGCGGAAGGCGGCCGTGGCGGCGCTAGGCTCTCACTCCCGCCCCAGGGACGGTTCTAGCCACTCACTCGATCGGTTCGGACATCGGAGCAGTTGAGGAGGCTATAGCCATCCTCAGGGAACGGCAGAGGGCCCGCGATACGCCCACCATCACCCCGTCAGCTAACCGCCGGGCAAGCAAACGGAAGCTCAAGGGGATCTATGTTGAGAAATCGACGGAAAGCCCCGAGCCGCAGGGGAAGGCTCTCGTAAGGCGGGACGATTTCGTCTTCAGCCGCCTGGGGAGCGACCCCTCATGGCGACCGGGGCACTCAGGCCCCAGCCGGGAGACATCGGTATCTGAATCCTTTACCAGGAGTTCGGCATATCCGACTCCCAAGAGGCAGGTCGGTTAGCGAGCCCCTGCTCGCCCAAGGAAGGAACCCACTGGTAGGGAGCTCGCCATTCACCACGGGGCTAGGGGATCGGTACACGATCGCCTTGGTTCACGCTCTGAGAGCCAGTCGGCGAGCAGTCAGGCAACGGCGATGGCCGCCATGCAACGCCAGCTCGACGAGATGAAGGCGCTCCTGGAAAATGGGGCAGGCGCCAGGAGACCAATCGTTGGGTCAAGCGAACCGCTCGCGACTCAGATCGAGCTCGCCCTAGTCCAACCAACGATCAATCCCCCACAAACACCTCTATACGAGGGGAGATCGGATCCGGAAACCCACTTAAGCAAATTCCGGATCTACATGACCGGATGCGGAGCTTCAGATGCGACGAAATGTCGTATGTTCCCGTTAACTCTGGGCGATCTCGCCCACAGATGGTACACCTCACTACCATCTCGCTCAATCAATTGCTTTGAGAAGCTAGCGAACGACTTCACGTCGTACTTCGCCGCCAAAGTCGCTCGCCCGGAAGGTCCCCACCGCATGATGAAAATCAGGCAGGGGAAGGATGAATCGGATGAGGATTACGTCGACCGGGTAGACGAAATAGTCCTCACCGGTGAGCCCGTCAGCGACGAGATCGCTCTCAACTCAGTTATGAGCGGATTCCACGGACGTTCGCCCATGTTCAGACACCTCACAAAAGATATCCCCCCGACCTACTCGATCTTCCGCAACAAAGCCGCAGGCTTCCTGTCCAGACAGAGGATGCTCTCACTCCGCTTAGAAGAGGGACCATCCGAAGAAGGAAAAGCACCTTCCCATGTCCAGAAGAAGGCGGTCTCCAAGCCCAGAAAGGCGATCGCCAAGCCGCCTGGCGAGTTCAAAGCCTTCGAGGATGTAGAGGTCCACCTTCTTCACAACCTCAACTTATCTCCGGCCCACATCTTCAACGCCATCAAGGGTCGCGAGTGGCTATCCAAGCCAAAGCCAATAAGGGACCACGGTCACCTAGAATGTAGCAAATTCTGTGCCTATCATAAGAGTCCCGGCCACAACACTAGCCAATGCCGCGACCTTCTCGCATACTCGCGATCGCTTGAGGAAGGCAAACTGGACAACTTGGTCACCAAGCCGGAGCCAAGGACGGAAAGGACCGGAGGGTGCGAACGCCGACAACACGAGAAAACTCCTCCCAATCCGGTTGCCAGAATCGAGCATGAGCCGGAATACTCTGATGAATCCGTCCCACCGATCAACTCTGGCGGTCGGGTCAACATGCTTCAAGCAGGAGGTGGAAACCTCGGGGGTCTTTCCCCGGTTTCCACCATGTCGAACAGGAAGCGAAAGGCCGAGCTGAGGGCATTCGCCGGAATTCATGTTGTAGTACCTCCGGAGCCGACCATTTCTAGAGACGCGCTCATCACCTTTTCCAACAAGGACAGGGAAGGAGTGCAATGTCCCAAAGAGGATGCACTAGTGATCTCCGCTTGCATCCTTGGGAAGACGGTCGATCGCGTGTTGGTCGACAATGGGAGTTTCTGCAACATCATATTCAAATCCGCCCTAGACCAACTCGGCAACTTAATCAAATTCATCAAGCCTTTCGACACCGTGCTCCAAGGGTTCGGCGACAACACAGTCCAAGCCTACGGGAGGATCAAGCTCTCCGTTGAACTAGTATGCTTTTATGATCCCAAGGTTAGGATTACTAGGAACCTAAGCTTTGTAATCATAGATAGGCCCAAAGATCTATAATGGGTTCCTAGGTCGCCTTTTAGAAACCTTTGAGGCGGTCGCCTCATCTTTCTTTTCTTGTATCAAATTCCCCACCGCCGATGGGACGGTCAGTCTTGTAAAAGGAGATCGGCTAATGGCAAAGAGATGTTTGAATTACTCCTATGTTGTTACTTCTTTCAATACTTCCCATACTATATGTAACATTGAAGCGGCCGACGAGCAACCCATGGAGATCGACGAGCCCAACACTTCGTACCAACCCGACTCGGGGACGCCATCTCTCATCAATTGACGGACGACATCGAGCCAAGGATCGGTTTGAACCAAGCCTCGACATCGATCCTAGGACCGAGTCCGGAGATCGTACCAAGCGAGAGGCGACTGTCGAAGAGTTGGAAAGTATTACGATGGATCCGGATCATCCAGAACGGGAAGTACAGATCGGCGCAAGCATCGACCACGAATTAAAGGGCGATCTGATCAACTTGCTACGTAGGAACATCGGAGTTTTTGCCTGGTCGCATCAAGATATGGTTGGCATAAGTCCCGAACACGCTTGCCATTATCTGAAGATCGACCGGGCGATGAAGCCTGTTCACCAAAAGCGTAGGAAGTTCGGTCCCGAGAAATATGCGGCGCTCGACATAGAAGTCCAGAAGTTACTCAACAACAAATTAATCGGTGTAGCCACAGACGAGCCACAGTGGGTCGCCAACGCGGTGCTCGTCAAAAAGTCGACTGGCTCCTGGAGATTATGCATTGACTTCACCGACCTCAACGCGGCATGTCCAAAAGATCACTTCCCGATGCCTCATATTGATCACCTGGTCGATAGCACGGCTAGTTGCGAAATGATGTCGTTTATGGATGCCTTCGCCGGATATCACCAAATCCCAATGGCGGAGGAAGACATAAAACACACATCTTTCCACACAGAAAAAGACATATACTTTTGGGTCAGAATGCCGTTCGGCTTGAAAAACGCAGGGGCGACCTACCAGCGATTAGTCAACAGAATGTTCGCCGATCAGATCGGCAAGACCATGGAGGTCTACATTGACGATATCGTAGTCAAAAGCCTCAAGAAGGAAGATCACCTCAATGATCTCGCCGAGACGTTCGCCATCCTTGAGAAGTTTAACATGAAGCTGAACCCCAAGAATTGCAACTTCGGGGTGGGCTCCGGGAAGTTCCTGGGGCACATAGTGAGCCAAAGGGGGATCGAGGCGAACCCCACCAAGATACAGGCGATCCTTGACATGCAGGAACCGCGAAACATCAAACAGGTGCAACGCCTCACAGGTTGTCTAGCCGCCCTCAACCGTTTCATATCACGGCTCGGCGATAAAAGCAAGCCTTTCTTCGCGACCATCAAGAACAAGAAGTTCGCATGGACGAAAGAAAGCCAGATAGCATTCGCCAAAATAAAGGAATATCTATCTAACCCCCAGATCCTGGCAAAGTCGATCCCCGGTGAAAAATTATTCCTTTACTTGGCGGCCTCGGAGGTCGCGCTGAGTGCCGTTCTGGTGCGAGCAGAGGGGCAGGCCCACTTGCCGATCTACTATGTTAGCCAGGCGCTCCACGACGCTGAGACACGTTATACACCATTGGAGAAGATCGCCTACGCCCTTGTCATGAGTGTACGTAAGCTGAGGGCTTACTTCTTCGATCACCAAGTGGAAGTCCTAACAACTCTACCTCTAAGACAAGTCCTGCACCGACCAAACACCAACGGGCGACTCCTCAAGTGGTCGCTGGAGATCGCCCAATACGGTATCACGTACGCTCCTCGCACGGCGATCAAAGGCCAAGCTCTGGCGGACTTCGTGGTGGAATTAACGTTCCCTCACCCAGGCCAGGTCGGTCGACCTGCCTGGAAATTATACGTGGATGGCTCAGCGACCAATGCAAGAGCAGGGGCAGGGATTGTCCTCATTAGCCCCGACGGTCAGAGTTTCACAAATGCTGTGCGTTTCGGTTTTCGTGCGACCAACAATGAAGCTGAATACGAAGCTTTGGTAGGCGGGCTTGATCTGGCCCTCGCCCTGGATGTTCGTCGCCTCCATATCTTCATGGACTCCCTTTTGGTCGTCAACCAAGTCAAGGGGGAATATGAGGCGCGCGGCGAACAGATGGTCAAATACCAAGAGCTGGTCGCCGAAATGTGCACAAAATTTGAAGAAGTGCTAATCGAACAAGTCCCGAGAGAGCACAATTCCCAGGCCGATGCTCTTTCCAAACTAGCATCATCGGACGGGGCAGCCGACTTCTCCAATATCCAAATCACAAAGTCAGCTAGGCCGGCGATCGACAGAAATCTGGTTACCACGGTCGCCATCGCCGAGGAGAATTGGATGACTCCGTTCATCAAATATTTAAAGAACGGAACGGTCCCTGAAGACCGTGTTAAAGCTCGCCAACTCCAGCTTCGTGCGACCAGGTATACCCTATTGGACGATCGTCTTTACAAGCGAGCCTTCAGCCTTCCCCTCCTCAAGTGTATTACACTGGAGGAAGGTCGGCTCGTTTTAGCTGAGATCCATGACGGGATTTGTGGAAACCACGCGGGCGGGCGAGCCCTCATCCATAAGACAACCAGACAAGGATTTTTCTGGCCATCACTTCGGAAAGATGCGATCGCCTATGCGGATCGTGTCATAGGTGTCGATAATGGGCCCCAACATTAAACTATCACCCGAACGGCTCACCTCCATGTATAGCCCTTGGCCATTTGCGCAATGGGGCATCGACCTTATAGGACCCTTGACAACGGCTCCAGGGTGCTTAAAGTTCGCCATCGTAGGGGTCGATTATTTCACCAAGTGGGCAGAGGCCGAGCCACTGAATAAGATCGGCCAGGAACAGGTGATCAAGTTTATCTGGAAAAACATCATATGCCGATTCGGTCTGCCCCAGGCCATCATCTCCGAAAACGGAAAACAGTTCGACGGTTTAGAAGTCATGCAATTCTGTGAGAAGTGGGGAATCAAAAGACTATTCTCAGCGCCCTATCACCCTCAGACGAACGGGCAGGTAGAGGCAGTAAATAAGATCCTCAAACACACGATTAAAGCGCGACTCGAATCCAGGCAAGGACGATGGGCGAGCGAGCTCCCAGACGTTTTGTGGTCCTACCGAACGACGACCCGCAATTCAACCGGCGAAACCCCGTTTGCCCTTGCCTTCGGAACAGAAGCGGTGATTCCTTCAGAGATCGCCGTCCTCAGCCATCGTACCGGACAGGAGATGACGACCGACAACGATGTGGCCCGACGAATCGACCTAGACATGCTCGAAGAACGACGGCTGACCTCAGAAATGAAGAACACAATCCACAAAAGGAGAGCCGAGAAGTTCTTCAACTCAAAGGTCAAAGAAAGAAGGTTTCAAGTAGGCGATCTCGTCCTCAAGAAGATCCAAACCCACACAGACGTTTTTGGTCCAAACTGGGAGGGACCTTTCAGAGTATCCAGATGGCTAACTAAAGGAGCCTACGAACTGGAACATCCTGACGGTACTCCGGACCAATACCCTTGGAACGCCATGCATCTGAAAAAATACTACCAGTGATAATTTTGTATTCAATTTCAATGATGTACAAGGAATATAATGAGATTTTTCCTACCCCATCTATTCTGGCGATCGCCCCACCAGGCATTTCGCATACCACCGACGATCGCTGATCACGACGATCCTTGGTAAAATTAATGCAGCCATGGTCCTGGAGGTCGATGGAACCGACAGCTTCGCCCATGCAAGGTTCCTTTGGGCTGAGATCGCCCGCTCTTCGTTTAAATACGAGGCCGGCGTAGCCGAAGGACCCTCCAAAATAATCAGTAGGCACGATCGCACGTCCTCAAGGTAAAGCGTATAACACGATGTACCCGGACAATGCGACGTACCACTACCCCCATCTCAACGTACACCGTCGAGGGTCGCCATCTTCATGGCGGGCCGAGGTGGAAGCAGAGCAGATAAGCCGCGGACGTGGTGTCAAATAAGCCGACAACACTCCGCGCAAGGACTCCTCCAGACCGAGATCGCCCGCCTTTCATTTTAACACAAGGCAGGCGTAGCCTAACGGAGGACCCTCACAAAAAGTGAGTCGCGGGATACACAATATCCCTCGCACGCAAAGACACGATTGGGGAGGTCGGTCCATCGAACACCCCAACAGTACTTGATTCTTCAGAATCGGCACAACGAAGATAGCTCACCCGCCAAACTAGTTTTTGTTTCCTTACTTACGATATATAAACAAAAACAAGGGGGCAGATATGGGTCGAGCTAATCCCAAACACGATCGGCTTCGCTCAAACACACGCAGGACGATCGGAGTTTTTCGACGAAGATTACAAGTAAGGATTCCGATTCAAAACATAATCAATGCTTTCAACACTCAGACGATCGGTCGGATGAATAAAACGTCGAAAGCAATCATACACGTACTTATAAAAATCGCACGCAAGCATTCAAAGGCGATCGCATGTAAAGAGACCGTATGAGAAAAGGAGCATTTTATTCATAACACAAATTTCATACATTACAAAGCCCGAAGGCATTACAAAAATACAGGTTACGGAGAAAAAACAAAAATGCCTCTCAAGGTCCCGCCTGCTGGTCGTCGCCCTCGGGTTGCGGATTGGCTTGAGCTCCCCCGTCGGCCTCGGGATGAATGAGTTTACCAGTGTACCAACTCAAATCGATCCCGAAGTCGGCAAAGTCAAGGATCGGCAAGGAGAATTCTGGATGCATAGGATGCTCGAGGACATAGGATTTGAAGTTCTCCATCAAGGGACCGATCTCGATCCCCGCCTTCTTAGCGGCTCGAACAGCATCAGCAAAGGCCAACTGATAAGCGAATTCGCCGACGAGCGCGACGTTGAGGTAGGGATCGACCTGGATCGCCTTCAGCTGCCCCTTCAAATCCACGGCCGTCTTCTCAGCCTCCGCCAGCTCAACCACCTTGGCGGCATTCTCGCCCCTGGCCTCCTCCAGCTCTCTCCTCGCCGCCTCCAGCTCACCGCTGAGCCGATCCACCATAACCTTCAGCCCGGCCGCCTCCTCCTGTGAAGCCACGAGCTTCCGACGGTTTTCCTTCTCCTTATCATAGGACCGATTGGCAGCCTCCTTAGAGCGGCTCAGCTCCTGCTTCAATCGATCCACGTCCTGTTTAGCCCTTTTGGCCGTCTCCTCATACTCCTTCTCCATAAACCGGATCCGGTTGGCATCCTCGATATTTTTGTTCCGGGCGGCCTCGAGTTCGCGATGGAGATGAGCACTGGAGGGTCGCCCCTCAAAATCCCTAGCGGCTTGGACGGCCATCGTCGCCGTCTGGAGAGCCAGGGCAACGGTCGCCTACATGGCGTCTCCAGATCGCCGACGAGCGATCGCATCAAGATCGGTCGTCCAGGCCTTTGGCAGAGAGGTGATAGCCTGGCGGACATAAGCGGGGACTTCGAGGGACTGTTGCGGAGCCTTGCTCGATAGAAAGTCCAGCACCATGGGAGCAACATCCGGATCGGCGAGACGAACCCTGCAGCGCAAAGCAAAGAAACCAAGGAGTTAGCCCATACCATGCTCAAAATGCCTAACTCAGAAAATTTTGATCTTTTCTTACCTATTGACCAGTTCGGGATCGCGTCCGAAATAAGGCTTGCCCCGGGAGGTTTCCGCATCGACGATCGCCACTTTCTTCGCCGAGCTGCCAGATGGCCGGGGGCCGGAGACCGTGGGCTTGAAGCCTGATCGCTCCATCATCGGTATGGCAGAGATAGGAGCCGCAGCGACCGGAGGCTCTAGAATTGTTACATCCGCCTCTGAAATCGACGGGGACTCCTCCGACCTCCGCCTCTTGCGGCGCTGAAGCTGTTCCTCATCGTGAACTTCCGGTTCAGCGATCGGCACCTCAGCAGGCCTCGTCACCAGGGCAGGGCGAGACGTTGTCGCAGGAACGCGACCAGTCCGCTTGCCCAAGTGAAGGCGACCGATGAGTCCCGGGTTCGACATGGCGATCTCTGCAGTCGGTTCGGTAATTCGGGGAAAATAAACCTCTGTTAAAAGAGAGATACAAACAAGTTAGACAAAACAAAACGACCTCATGGAGACGATCGTCAAGAAAGGAAGCACCACTTAAGCTCATACCTGGAACTTTCAAGTGACGGGGGTAGCAAAACAATCGAGCCCCCAACCGATGAGCTTCGGTACCAAGAGAACGAACGTCGATAAAGGAGTTCGGCAAAGCGCGGATCCGCTCCCAAACGATCAAGAAATCGAATGGAAGGTCGACGATCGCTGGAACAAGAGGTCCTGCAAAAAGAAAACGAAATTAGATCAGTCCAAGACAAGCTCAATCAAGGGGAGAGTTAAAATCCTTACTCGGATTCCTCTCCCGGAAAGTGGTGGGGATTTCCAACTCCTCATTCGGCCTGTCGCTCGATGCCGATCGCCATGCCCCGCCGACCCAACACCCTTTAGCCAGGTCGCCCCTGGTCTTACTCGGCACACCAAGGACCACTCTCCCGAGTCGGCCTTGGATATGATGGCCGCCGATTGACCCTTTCTGCACGGCCAATTTAAACAAATAATTCATCTCCAGCGCAGAAAGGAGGCGGAACAACCGATGACCACCAAACAGGGTCAACGTGCAGATGATCTGCATCCAAGCATTCGGCGTCAGTTGAAGAGGCGCCAAATTCCAGGCGATCAGCAAGTAGGAGACGGCGAATGGCAACGGGAATCGCAGACCCGCCTCCATAATCATCTCGTTGACGGCAACCATATCCTCGGGCGGTTGGTCGGCGCGCTCATTCTCCGAGGGCACGTGAAGGGAAACGTCAGAAGGGATGTGATATTTGGCCCTCCAACGGCTCAGGTCTTTATTGGTCGCCGTACTCCGGATCTGCCCGAGAGTCCACGAAGACGGGACAGCGGCCTGAAAGACCGTCCGATTCACATGTTCGTAAGGGTGAGCGGCGGTGTAGGCTTCGAAATCGAATTCCGGACAGGGTCCGGCGATCGCTTCCATCATCTGAGCAAAAGCCATGTAGGCGGGGCCGAATCTACTCTCTCGTTCCCAGGCCTCCCGCACCAAATCATCCTCCTCCGCCGGCGAGCCCCCCTGCTCCGCCGTCGCCGCCGTCCTCGCCACTTCGGCTTCGTTGAAAAGCTCTTCGAGTTCCGCAGGTGCAATCCCCGCTCGAATAGCTTCGGCGGCCGTCTCCATATCCACTCCAACGGGAACCTCCTCCCGTTCAGGCGACGCGGCGGCGGCGGAAGAACTTCCGGTCTCGAATGCTTTTGATCCTCCCGACATATTAGAAAGTAAAGAGAGGGAGAAGGTTAATTTGTTCTTACCTAGAAAAAAGAAGGAGATCGGAACAAAAAAGCTCCAGAAATTTATGCAGAAATTCGGCTATGGATACCAGGGACGCGTAAAAAATGAAAGAGAAGAAGCACTGCCCTTTTTTATAGATGGAAACGAGGGCCTATATGCAAATAGGAGAAACCTCAAGGGCTGGATCGCAACCGTCACGTGGGGACGCATTAAAAAAATGCCCTCGGATCCCGCGTACGCGTCTTTTCGAGGGCACGCCAGCCGACAAGTCTGACAAACCGTCAGACTCCCCCAACAGCGGCGCGACGCGTGTCCCTGCCACTTTAAAAAGCCCGCCTTCATTTCCCGCCGCCCGGATTTGAATTCAGATCGTCTGATCGGCTAAACATTGGCGATCGCCAAATAGTGCCACCTCACCCCGAGTTTTCAACATCGAGGCAAGCCGGGGGGCAATTGTTGTGCGGCGATTAAAACGCCTCTATAGGCGATCGTCATCACGATCAGAGAAACCAACCATGGAAGACATACTCTGGACAAACTCCTAGAGTTCGGCACAATACGGCGATCGTCTTTTGGGACCTAGCGATCGTCTTTTGGCACCCAGCGATCGTCTTTTGATATCTGACGATCGTCTATAATGAGCGGACCAGAGGCGATCATCCCATGCCACGTATGGGTCCGGCATCCGTCAAAGTCATCAAAGACCGAATCTTGGACGGTGGCCCACATGCGGATCTTCAGAGATACCGGCAGATAGGACCTTTGACCTCAGCCTGTCACCTACCACACCTACCACACCTACCGACAAAGCCGCCGAAAGGTACAAAGTGGGTCCTTCCCTCACAGCTGCCCAGGACGCGTGTTGGCCTCTCATTGGCTCACACGGCTGGCCCCAGCAGCAGCCCCTGACTTTAAGGGAACAGCCCCATGTGAGGGGAACTTTAAGGGAACAGCCCCATGTGACGGGACGATCGGCCACCTTATTATAATATAAAAAACGGCGGTCGCCGGCGATCGCCTGAGGGGTCCCAACTACCTTGTCCCCTATAAATAGAGAACTCACCGCAGCAGCAAAGAGAGGCGAATTTGACTACGAATTCAGTGCAAAATACACACAAAAGAGAGAATCAAAGACTCTTTTAGCAACTACTTACACATTCATAGTGATATTCATACATATCCATCATATCTCCCAAGCAAGAACTCACAGATCTATCTATCTGGTTCTTCCGGCAATCTACGCGCTCTAAAGCCTAGATAACTAGAAGTCTTTACACTCCTTGTATTAGATTCTAACATTAATATTTGTACTCGACAGTATATTTATTAATAACATCTCGCGAGAGCATTCAATCCCGGGATTAACAATCCCGGCAAATCATGTGTAATCTATTTTCTCACGGAAGTGTTCTCGCATTTGTTTGTTACTCGATCATTCCAACAATATTATCTCCAGATAATATTTTGGGTAACAACACCGAACAATGCTCTTCAGCCACCACCGGGATTTAACATGAAAAACGGGGTTATTCAAGAGCCGATTGCTAAGACACCTATGGAAGAGATATTGGAACGATTGGAGGCGAGTCAAAAAGATTTTATTTATAAAGTAGACAAGAGGTTCGGGGCTCTCGAGCATAGTGTGACATCTATTGGAAACTCAGTGATAGCCTTGACAAAGCAGATGTCGATGGTGGAGACCCAAATGAGTCAAATGGCGAACGCCCAAGCCGGATTTCATAAGCCGGGCCATTTCCGAGCAAGATGAGAGACCAACCCGAAGACGCAACAATGCAACGCAATCGAGCTTCGGAGTGGGACAAGGTACAGTAATCATGGGGCTGAAATTGAGAAATCTGGAAACGAGGATGTACTAGAAACGGGAGCCGAGAACGAGAAGGAAGATGAAACGCAGCAGGCCCATCGGCCAAGACTATCGGCCGATAGGCCCACCCGATACCCATACAGAATGCCGGCAATGGAGCCTATCGACCCCCCTATCGGTCGAAAGGCTCCTGGAAGTTCGAATGTGAAGGATTTTGAGGTAAAAGCTCCATTTCCACAGCGATTGGCCAAGTCGAGACATGATGAAAAGCTTCAACGATTTATCGACATGTTTCAAAAGGTGAATATCAACATTCCACTTCTAGACGCTTTGAGAGACATGCCGGGGTACGTTAAATTCTTGAAAGACGCTGTGGCAAGCAAGAGGAAGTTGGCGAAGTTTGAAACAATAAATTTGACAGAGGAGTGTAGCGCTATCATTCAAAACAAGCTCCCGCTCAAGCAGAAGGATCCGGGACGTTTTACTTTGACATGCATGATTGGCGACCAAACGTTCAGTAATGGGTTGTGTGATCTCGGGGCAAGCATCAATCTTATGCCTCTATCCATGTTTAAGAGGTTGAAGATTGGGGAGATAAAGCCGACTACCATTTCTCTACTCATGGCGGACCGGTCAATCTCTTATCCGAGGGGAGTTGTGGAGGATGTGTTAGTTAGAGTCCAACATTTAGTCTTCCCGGCCGATTTCGTAGTTCTGGATATGCCCGAGGACGAGAATCAACCATTGATCTTTGGGAGACCGTTTCTAGCGACGGGGAGAGCACTTATCGACGTCCAAGAGGGTGATCTTACCTTCCGGGTTAATGATCAAAATCTAAAAATTTCCATCTATGACGCGATGAAGAAGCCCGATGATGCGCCCGAGGAATGCTTTGAAATTGAGTCTATTATGCCGCCCCCGACCGACTTGTTGGAGCATTGCATTTCACAATCCATTTACTCACACTCCGATGTTGAAGAAATTTACGAGGATTTGCCAAAGTATGTTCGAATGTTGGAGGCGAACGAGAGTCGATCTAATGAGAAGGACGTATGCTATCTGGATATCAACAAACCCGTTCAAGGGGGAGTTATCGCTGAAGACCCTTAATAAATGAGGTATCGTCTAGCTAAAGACGTTAAACGTAGCACTTGTTGGGAGGTAACCCAACGTATGTATATTAGTTCGTTTTATTCGTTTGTTTTCGATTTTTCGTTTGCGTGATTTTTGTAGTTTCTAGTTTCGTAGTAGCTTTGTTAGTTTTGTTAAGTTCTAATCCATGCACGCCGAGTTTTGGATACTTGCAGGTCTTTAATCGCCATATCCAAGCAAAAACGGGACCAAGTTTGCGAACCAGAAAAAGTTGAAAAATTTTTTTGAGACAGACAATCCTATCGGACGAGCCTATCGGCCGATAGGCCCGGCCGATAGGCTGAGGAAAATTAAAAAAAAAAATTTATGTTACAAGCAGTGGTCGATAGGCAGACCACATCGACCGATATCCCACCCGATATGAGGTGCGTAAGTTTCAGTAGTTCCTATCGGCCCAGCCTATCGGCCGATAGGCCAGCCCGATATGACATACCCGGCACTGTATATGCTTCGACTTCCGCCACAGTGCTCAGGTACTCCGTTAACAAAGCCACTCCTTTCTCTTTTCAAACTTATTACTCCTTTGGGATGCGAAATAAGTTTGGGGGGGGGGGGGAGAAGTGCGGCTTTGTTAATTTCTTTACGTGTGAGTACCTTGTATGCCTTGTATCACTATTTGCTTGTGTTGGTGCCCGTTGTTTTTATTTGTGCTTATCATATTGGTGTTGCGTGGTTTTGATTTTTGTTGCTTAGTTTTTAGATTTTTATGTTCATTTTCGTTTGGTGTGTTTGCTAGTTTCTATTTTTTTTAGGTCGTAGTAGTTTTTTTTTAGATTTCGTGTTTGCTTTTACTTGCTTTTCGTTGTTTGTTTTAGATAGCCTTGCTTGTCTTAGTTTTTCTTTATTAGTGAATCTTTCGTGCTTCTATTTGTGTGATACCGATGTTACGACACTGTTTTTCTCTCTAAAGAAACGGTCGAGTTTAGTCGAGTTGTAGTCAGTTATTTCTGTTTTGCATAGTATTCATTTAGGTCCAAAATTTTTCGTGATTGTAGAGGTCTTGGCAGATAAGAGACGATACATACTTGTTTTAAAATCACCGTCAATACGTTTGGTTACATCTTCCGGATAGTGAGTCGTACTGTTTCTCTAGTCGTGTTGGCACTTAGAGTGAGTTTAGAGTCGGTCAGTTTTTCCCAAAAGTCGAGATAATGTTGTTCTATGAAGGGAAGTCTAGTAACCGGGGGTATTCGCGTGACCCGTTGTTTGCCCTCGCGTAAAACGACGACTCTGATTAGACTAGTGATTTAGATATTTCACATGTGCCAATGATAGGGAACCTAGTAACCGGGGGTATTCGCGTGACCCGCTGTTTACTCTCGCGCAAAACGGCAACCTTGATTCGAACATGCGGAAATTATATATTCGAGTTGTTTCTCCGCTGTAGACGGGAACTTAGTAACTAGAAGCATCCATGTGCCCCATGAGTGTCTTTTACGTCAAACGGTTTCCTAATACATGAGAATGGAAGTTCCACCCTAGGATTACCCCGATGAAACATCCCGAGATCCTAACCTAGTGGTCAACTCGAATCAAATTCTCGCACCACCATATAAGGGAATACTGTCCGAGGTTTATTTGTTATGAAACTCGTGAAAATTGTGCCACTAGACTGTGTAACGGGACGAACTAGCTTGTTTATTTTAGCCTTTCATATTGACGGTCGATTTGACTCACATTTTGTTAATCTTTGAGCTGGATCTTCTTCATGAACGAGTGATTAGGACTGAACTTGATTACTTTGCGGAATCATTATTCTGAGTGCAGCTCGCTTTTACGACACTCGGATTATTTAGAGAGAATTACAGGATAGTATTGATTAGGTTGAACACTATGAGTTGCACGATGATTCACGACATTCTTTTTCTTTTCTTTTTGTTGTTCGGGACGAACAAGGTTTAAGTTTGGGGGGGTTTGATAAGTGGTAATTTTACCACATTTTTCTAGGATTTCATACTAGGTTTTTATCTCGTTTCGTGATTAATGTGCTCGTATTTGGCTTATTTATGATTAGCCGAGCCGTATTACGCGTTTGGGTTGGTTTTAGTGTGTTTGCAGGTTTTTAGAGCCAAAAGGACCCAAAACGAGACAAAGGACCGAGAGTCGAGTCACGAACGGAAGAAACGGATTTTTTGCAAAAGACAGACCACCCTATCGGCCCAGCCTATCGGCCGATATGTGCGTCCGAAAGGTGTTCCTGCCCTACCGAGTGAAGTCGATCGACGAACCAACTATCGGCCAGCCTATCGGCCGATAGGCCAGTCCGATAGGCTGCTACGCGGGCTTTCGTGTTTGGACGGATTTTGACTCTTTTGGATAGATTTTGTTTCCCAGATTAGGGCTAATCGGGAGTTTAACCCCCTTAGGCTATATAAACCTCCTCCTAGACCTAGTTTTATGATCTTTCATCATTCTTTTTCATCCTTTATCATCTTAAGCATAATTTTACATCTTCTTAGCAAGATTAATTCCTTTGATACAAGAACTTTTTGGAGGCAGCAACTATTATTGTTTTTCGGAGATTGAAGACTCGGAGTTCATCCGTAAGGGTTGTAATCTCTCTTTTCATATTAATAATATGCATTCTCCATCTATTTCTTGTTTAATTTAAATTATGTCTGGCTAATTCCATTGATTGATTCTAGGGTTAGTGATTTTAATTGATGTTCACATGATGTTCCTTTGATTACCTTTTTACCTTTCATCCTAGGCTTGTGATCAAGATGTGTTAAATCTCATGCTAGATTAAAGGGCCCTTAATCGATGCATGTTAGCTAATTGATTTTGCCCGGAAGGATTAATTAATTAGTGGAAATACTTGATGCACAATATGATTTTATCTTGAGACCTAAGTGGAGAAAGATAAATCATAGATAAATAAGTTGACGCTTTTTAAGTGATTTAAATTCTTTGAGCCCTGGCGGGGAAAAGGGTTTAAATTAACTATCTTTCTAGGTTGCCTTGATCGGAATTCTAGATCGGCTGAGTGATTATTTCTAGGATTTAATTAAAATTTGGGGAGAAGGAATCAAGTGAATGAATTGTGTGAAATCAATTAGATGATACTACCCTAGGATCAATTAGCTTTCTACTTGTGATTTTATCTTGCTAATTTGCTTATTTGCTTAATTTAGATAATTCATCTTTTATTTAATTTTTGTTCTTCGATTTTTGAAGTTAGATAATTAGAAACAAACCAAATTTTCGGATTCCTAAATAGCAGTCAAATTTTGAGTAGAGTTATTTCCTTTATTTTCGACACATCAATTCCCTTGGGTTCGACACCTTGGAAATACTCCGAGGTTTTACAAATTTTAAAATTGATCGGATTTGAAAACCATACTACGCGAATTCTAGCGATCAAGGCTTTAAGTCACTTGTTGCATGTGATGTTCTCTTTGTTGAGAACTAATAATCTCTTCAATAAGATTATCAATGTAGGCTTCAAGAGAGAGTTTTCTATTTTTAGGTTGCTAGAATTGTAAGTGTCGGATCGTGTGTGAACAAGTCCTATGGTTGGGCTATTTATAACCTTATAATAGATCCATTATAAATGTAATTGTTGGCCGGTTAGTGAGATGTAGACACTTAAAATTGACGGCTTGGTGAACGTTTGAATTAAAGTAAGTCATCATGTCAGTATTAAATGTTTTAGATATTATTTTGGCCTTCATTCAATGCTTCTTATGCCACAGTTGCTCTTCAAAATCGTGAATATTTTGTGAATATAAAATGACTTATCTCATAATATTTTGAAGTCTAGGTACTTTTCTGTTTGGTTTTACACTTTACTTTCATAAGTAAAATGCATACAGCATTACTGTTGTAGCCAACCAGGAGTTTTTGCTATAGACGGATTGAACTTCAATACATTGTTGTATGAATGTTGTTGGATCAATCTTGTATGAAGTAAGTTGTAGGATGAATGATGTAGTCTTTTATATTTATCAAAACTAAGAGGATTTTTTCCAAGACCACCCCGTGAATTTATTTGCAACCCTTCTTTTACTAATCTAGCTTTAAAAACTTCCGAGTTTTTCTATCCACATTGATATTTATCATAAGAATCCATTTGTTACCTTTAGGTTTTATCCCATCAGGTAAATCAACCAAGATCTATTGCTTTCCAAAAATCATGAATATGGAAGCGAAGTAGGTTACTCTATTCGAATGTGAACCAGATTATTCTCACTTAGATTGATACTATAGTATTTCTCGCTCAATTCTATATCTTTGAGACCTATGTAAGGGTTGAACAACTTCTTTAGCAGTTTCTAGAATTGTTTCTAGATCTCCTAAACAACTTCTTATGAAATAGGTGTTCCAAATAAGGTATGAGGAGAAGATTCCATTTCTGTTTGTTGCTCTTATCGAACTTATTCGAGGTGTACTTTACTCCCACTTGTCTTTTTGGAAATATGTTCCACAAAGACACCTTCTCGAGACTGCGAATAATGGTAGAAGTAGTATTATTGGTTTGTTTGTTTTGAATAACCCACAATGAGACTATTATGTGATTTTGGGAGCAAGCTAGTTATAAACCAAATGTTTTGCTTATACTTCGTGTCCTCGGACTTTAAGTTTGTCAGTTGTATGTTGTCTATCTTTCTATAGGAATATATCGGCACGCTTTTGCACTGTATTCTTCCACAGAAAGTTGGAATCATGAAATTCAAGTCTTGATCCTATAACCCTATATCCTTTGGCTCCTTGGCTGATGCCTGGTCCCCCAAATGATCAACTGATTGACCCATAGAGTCATCAAGAGTCACTTCAAAGTCTTTTTCCTTCTTAAGATGACCTTTTGGCTGCTTCCTTTGATTCTTTCCATGGATGTCTCAAAGGATATCTATTGATTCCGTCTGTTCTCACATAGAACCTTACCATTTCTACAAGGCTAGTGAGCATTGTATATAGTTCACCAATTTTATGGTTGGGTCCAGTCAGACTTTGTTTGGTTGTGTGAAGAGCGAGAATAGTAGTAGCCTCAGCAATTCCTGTCTTTTCTTGCTCCTTCTTCAAGACTTTTTGTTGATGTTCTTGGAACAAGGCAAAGGCATGTTGGAGAGCATTTAGAACCAGCAGGAACGCCTCCATAACTTCATTCAAAGATCAGCAAAGATCTAACACCTCATCTTGAGCTGTAGCACGTATCCAATCGATCTCATTGTCACATTTATAGAGTGATCTCACATCATATTCTATAAATATTGTTTGTTCAGCAATATCCCCAGGTGAGATTTGGGGACATCACTTCTATGGGAGATTGGAGGAGTGGAGGGGATGATTCATCAAGTTGAGTGATGACTAAAACACTCTTGGGCTTTGCTATCTCATCCTCAGACATAATGTCTTCAGAGCCCGATGATTGATGGAAGCCTTTAGGGGGAGGAACTTTTACTTGTTCTTGTTAGGATCCTATGTCATCTATTCGAGGGATAGAAGGGATTGATTCATCCTATCATGATTTCGGTTTTGTAGCCTGCTATACAGGAGGGACTGAATCATCTTATTGGATGTCACCTTGTTTTTGCAGTGGTAGATGAGGAACTGATTCTTCATGTTGTTTTGCAGTATCTTCCTACACGGGGGACTTGGACTGTTCATCAATTTGTTCATAGGTCTTATGGCCTTGAGTGGCTTGAATCTTTCCAAATTCTACCTGATGAGCTTATTCACGGCTCATACGGATCCACGCCTGCATGGCATGTTCATTTCCATCACAATTTATATTGGATTGATAGCTTGGGCTCCACACGTCCTCATGAGTGGGTTTCTTGCCCTTGATACGGGCCTTTTCCTCTCCATTAAGTACCGAGAAATGAGTCAATGGAAGAATATATCATCAAATTTGACCAGGGACTCAATATTTCCAGCATCAGTCACCTCCAAGACAAATCTTTCTTCTTCCTCCCCTCTGGCCTAACTGTACAAAACATTGTACTTAACTACCATGTATCTTTTTCAGATGTTGAAGAGTGCAACTAAGAATTCAATTTCAAAGGTCGTAAGAGTTTGATTTACTAAATGAGCGAGGGAGGGGCTCCTCAGAGTAGTTTGGGATATTGCAAGGTTGGGATCCCCGACGGGTGTGGGAGATCGTGGAGGAGAGGGGATCCTAACAGGGTGGGATTCCCTGTTTGGAGAGGTACTCCTGACAATATGGATGCCATGTGCAGAGAGGTGGATGTCGGCTCTAAGGGAGCAGCCAATTCACCCGTTCCTTCAAGTTTCAAGAATACTTGCTCATCTGTCATAGCCGCAGATGGCTAGGGATCTACTATGGGTATAACAGTAGCAACTTCCATTTGGACAACTTATGGTGGATTGGACTCGATATGAATGGCGACTGTAGGAACCTCCTCAAGACTGCTGTAGACATTGAGGGAGGTATAGAAATTGAAACACATGGTGGGACCTCAGGGGTCGTCGTAGCCACCAGAGGAGCTGTGGGAATAGCTTTTTCGAAGTCTCCCTGTGAGACTTGTGCTTCTTTTTCTCGATAGCAGAGGGCGAGTTACTACCAGGAATGTTTCTCTTCTTACTAGGAACCTTTTTCCTCTTTTTACATCCTCAGTCTTTGTTGGATGGTCACTAACATCTCTTGGATCACTCGAATATAGCATGGTGTCAGGGGCAGGATGGTTTTTAATGGGGATGTCCTTATTGTATAGCATGGGCCTAGTTCCTCCCAGGAACTTCCCAGTCTTGGTAGATGGAGACTGTTGAACTAAGGATATAAATCAATCAATTAAAACGACTTCCTTGCTATCTCAGGCTTCTCTGGCTCTTCACAGAGTCGTTGGAAAAGTATCAGACACCCCAAAGTACTGTAGTTTTCGAATTTATCAAGAAAGAAATATTTTTTCTCCCTGAAAAGACTACAACTCGTAATCTATTTTCAATATTGTGTTATTGAAATTATTCAAAAGTTTCCAAACATTATTCTTGCTATAGACCATACTATACAAACTTTCCTACTAGCAATTTATTGACTAAGTTCTAAGTTGTAGGAAACTTACTATACGATTGAGCATACAAGTCAATTATAGTTCAAATTGTAAAAACTTAGAAAGTTAGGATGAAACATTTTTAATTTTGGAACATGCATGTGAAATGTTTATTTTTTGACTAGTTTATATGAAGAAGATCTACTCAGCTCGAAGAGAAGACTTGGTACTTGCTAAACAATTTTCTCACTATGGTTTTGACATTATCAAAAATAGGAAAATTATTTGAAAAATCCCCCTTTCATTTTGATAAGTGCGTCAAAACCAAAACATCATCCTATAGTAGGTTCATACATCAACTGTAACACCCCAACTAGGAGAATATTATAGTGCCGTGAACCCCCGACTGGGACCCACTAGGCAAGTAAAAATGAATAACTTACACGGTGTAAATGTAGTACCGAACCACATTACGACAACAATTACTCCAATGAGGAGTTTCAAACACAACACACCGAGGAGAACAGAATACATGTATATTTCATGTGAAGATAGAATATACAATACTGAATGAAATATAGTCCAAACGGAATTTGCAGCGGAGAATACTTGAGAAGACAACATGAATAGAATGAAGAGACTGGGGCCCCCTAGTAGTATCACTGGGACTCCTCGCCGTCAATGTTCTCTTCCCGTGCTTTCGCCTTGCCATGACCTAAAAACAATAATCCCCAAAGTGGTCAGTTACACAGAACAACAATCCTCAAGATTTGAACAATATACAATAATCACATGAATTAATAGATGGATTGAGTTGAATGATGGGCATCGTAGTACGCCCGAATGGAATGTGCAAGTGCACAAGTAGCCGAGTGTCCGGAGTCCTGCATATACACCCGCCACTTGGCCTAATTAGTCTCACGGAGGTACTTTACCGTGTGCACAGTCCAATGTGTCCGGAGTCCCGCATATACACATGACCATAGTGTGCCCGACTAAAATTCCACACATACACCACCCGGCCACGCAATACAATCCCGGAAAGGTCGTAAGAACAAAATCGACCAAATGATGATACACTCGGCTCAAATCTCCAACTGGATTGACGGTGAATGATAACTGATATATGATACGAATTATTCCAAAGGGTTAACACAACGAATGAATATTAATGATGAGTGATTATTACTGAGTGAAAAATTACTGCGTGCCAATATACTGAATGACAATTAATGAATGAAAATGAATGAGTTTACAATCGGGTATTACATACTCCCCCCCTTAAAAATAGTTTCGTCCTCGAAACTAAGGGTCAAACAACTCAGGATAACTCTCCCGCATACTATCCTCGGTTTCCCAATTAGCCTCTTCGACTCCATGTCTAGACCACTGAATCTTAACCAAAGGAATCGCCTTATTCCTCAACTGTTTGATTTGCCGCTCTAAGATTCGTACAGAATGCTCCTCGTATGTATGATCATCCGTGATCTCGATTTCATCGAAATGAAGTATATGACTAGGGTCGGCAACATATTTCCGCAACTGAGAGACATGAAACACGTTATGAATTCGGATCAAGTCAGGAGGTAAAGCCAAACGATAAGCCAGATCGCCAATTCGCTCTAAAATATCAAATGGTCCAATGAATCTCGGACTCAATTTTCCCTACTTCCCGAAACGTAAAATGCCTCGACTCGGGGATACCTTGACGAAGACATGGTCACATGCCTCGAACTCTAGTAGTCAACGACGATTATCTGCAAATGATTTCTGTCGATTCTGAGCGGTCAACAAATGACTCCTGATCAAAGCTACCTTCTCGCGGGTGGCTATAAGCATATCGGGCTCAGTTTCGATTGATTCTGACAAGTCATCCCAGCACAGGGGAGATCGAAAATGACGACCGTATAAGGCCTCATAAGGTGCCATCTGAATTGAAGCATGCCAACTATTATTATACGTGGACTCGATTAACGGTAGTTGGCCTTCCCAATCGTCTTTCCAATCGAGAACACATGCCCTCAACATGTCCTCCAATGTCTGAATAGTTCTCTGTGATTGTCCATCCGACTGAGGGTGAAAAGTCGTGCTGAAATTGAGCTGAGTTCCCATGGCACGATGAACTGATTTCCAAAAATGTGACATGAATCGCCCGTGACGATCAGAAACGATACTCTTAGGAGTACCGTGCAATCTCACTATCTCTTTGATGAAAAACTGGGCAAGTCTCTCGGAACCCCACGTATCCTTAATCTCAAGGAAATGAGCCGACTTTGTTAAACGGCCCACAATTACCCAAATTATATTCATGCCACGGCGACTCTTCCGCAAACTCGTGATAAAGTCCATAGAAATATCTTCCCACTTCCACTTTAGGATAGGGAGCAGTTTCAGCATACCCATTGGTCGCTGATTTTCTATCTTGACTTGCTGACAGGTGAGACATCTCGAAACAAACTCTGCGACTTCTTGCTTCATATTACTCCACCAGTAATTTTGTTTCAAGTCTTTGTACATCTTGCTAGACCCCGGATGAATAGAATAAGGGGTAGCATGGGCCTCTCTCAAGATTGAGATTTTTAACTCGTCATCCACCAGAACACATAACCGGTTCTTAAATCGCAAAAGTCCATCCTTGTGGACCACAAATCCAGGGGCTTTCCCCTGAGTCACATCATCTCGAATGCGCAACAAAGATGGGTCTGAGCCCTGACTCACTCTGATCTCCTCCTCAAGTGGCAATGAAATCTCTAACATACAAAGTTGCCCTTGTACTCGCTATAACCAAACCTCGATCTCATGCCTAAGGAATTCCTGCTGAAGTTCCTTCTGAACAGTTAAACGAGCAAGCATTTGCTCCTGGACAGACTTACGGATCAAGGCATCAACGACAACATTCGCCTTACCTGTGTGATACTGAACCTCGATATCATAGTCCTTGATCAGTTCTAGCCACCATCTCTGACGCATATTTAACTCCTTCTGAGTAAATATATACTTCAAGCTCTTATGATCGGTGAAAATCTGACAGGTGATGCCGTAAAGATAATGACGCCAAATCTTTAATGCGAAAACCACGTCCGCTAACTCCAGGTCATGGGTCGGATAATTGACCTCATAAGGCCTCAATTACCGCGAAGCATAGGCAATCACTTTCCCATTCTGCATTAGTACACATTCGAGACCCTGTCCGGATGCGTCACTATAAACTACGAATCCCTCCATCCCTTGTGGCAAAGAAAGGACAGGTGCTGAAATTAAACGACTCTCGAGTTCCTCAAAACTCCGCTAACATGCGTCAGACCACGTGTATTTCTTATCCTTCCGTAAAAGGTTCGTCATGGGCTGAGCGATTTTAGAAAATCCCTCGAAAAATCGCCGATAATAGCCGGCTAATCCGAGAAAGCTTAGGATCTCCTTAACATTCTTCGGAGGTTGCCAATCTCGAATGGCCTCCGTCTTTTGAGGGTCGACATGTACCCCGCCTGCTGAAATTACATGTTTGAGAAACGTCACCTCGGACATCCAGAATTCACACTTGGAAAACTTCCCATAAAGTTGCTCTCGTCTCAACACTTCGAGGACCTGATGAAGGTGAAATTCGTGCTCCTCTCGGTCATGAGAATAAATTAAAATGTCATCAATGAAGATAACCACGAACTGATCCAAATAGTCGATGAAATCTCGATTCATTAACTCTATGAATAACACAGGTGTATTAGTTAACCCAAACGGCATCACCACAAACTCGTAGTGCCCATAGCACGTTCGAAACACCGTCCTTGCGATATCCGACTCTCGAATCCGCAACTGATGATATCTAGATCTTAAATCGATCTTGTAAAATACTGAAGCTCCCTGAAGTTGATCCAACAGATCATCGATGCAGAATAGGGGATATTTATTCTTGATCGTCACCCTATTCAGATCCCGATAATCAATACACAAACGAAATGAACCATCCTTCTTCTTGACAAATAACACTGGTGCTCCCCACGGGGACGCACTCGGCCGGATATAACCCTTCTCGGTTAGTTCCTCCAGTTGATTCTTCAGTTCCTGCATTTTAGTCGGGGCCATACGGTATGGAGCCTTCGATATTGGAGAAGTGCCAGGCTCCAACTCAATTGTGAATTCCACATCTCTCGGTGGAGGTAACCCTGATAACTCATCTGGAAATAGATCGAAGTATTCCCTCACTACCGGGATATCTGACAATGACACTGATGATTTCTCGGTTTTGGTCATATAACACCAATAACCAATGCACCCTTGATTGAGTAATTTCACCGCTTTCATCACATTGATAACCTTTCTGGAACAGGTGGGGTTACTCCCTTGAAATACATATTCGACGCCATCGTCTGAAATAATAGCGACCATACGCTTACGGACACTAAGGATGGCATCGTGACGATCTATCCAATCAATACCCAAAATGACATCGTCTTTAGGTAAATCCACCACAATCAGATCTGCCGGCCAATCACGGCCATGAAGCTGAATAGGACAATTCTTAATCTCGCGATCTCCGATAATTCTCCTACCGTCAGGTAGTCCAATGATATAAGGCTCACAATTAGTAGCACTATCTATATGAAGTCTACTCAAGCATGATTCGGAAATGAATGAATGCGATGCACCAGTATCAAAAAGGGTACACACAGGTTGAGATAGAATTTCGAGTGTAATTGAGATCATTCGGGCTTCCGGATCATCAAATCTCTTCATCTCATAAATTCGGGGTTTGGCAGCCCCGGAACCGGATACTCCTGTCTGATAGCTGTGGGCTCCGCCTTTGTTAGATCCTGTCGTCTTAAACGACGCGGACTGAGTGGCCTGATTCGGAACCGCTGACTGTTTCGGGGCCTGAGATGTCGTCGTAGTGGGTTTGGAGTCCCTTCGGCAAAAACGGACCTTATGCCCCGCAATCCCACAGTTATTGCACGTGACAGTTTGCCTCAAACACTTCGTGCTGAAATGACCCTGTTCACCACAGTTGTAACAGGTGACGACCGAGCTGGCCGCTGGGGCTGAGATTCCGCAGGCTTAGGCGTCGTGGGAGGTCGCTCCGAAAAAGTAGAGCCCGCTCGAGGATTCTTGCAAATGGCCTGACTGCCTGTAGACTGATTACGCTTCTTCGACTTCTTGCTAGAAGACGAAGTTTGATTCTTGGAAATTTCCTAGCAGTAAGCTCATAAGCGAGAGCTTTCTCGATGAGTTCGGACAAAGTGGTGTAATGATGGTTAAGCAATTGAAGCCGCATGCGAGGTTTCAACCTCTTGCTGAAATACTTGATTTTATTTGCCTCTGAGTGGATGATAGATGAGGCGAAAGGGAGTAGCTCCTGAAATTTCTCGGCAATGGTGAGAACATCATCCTCTGTTGAGGATCGGGACTGAGTAACTCCGACAGCTTGGCCTCCCTGAGTGGGTCCAGATAATATCTTTCCATCATGAAAGTTTTGAACTGGTCCCACGTACACTCTCCGTCGGTGGGTTTCATAGATAGCCACCACGAGTGAGCGCTATTAACCAGATAGTAAGCCGCGGCTGAAACTCTGTGTCCTTTGGGACAGTCCACCATAGCAAATAGTTTCTCGAAATGCTCCAGCCAGTGAATGATGTCTGCTGGCTCAGATGAGCC
Source organism: Orobanche coerulescens (assembly GCA_033398695.1). Lineage (NCBI taxonomy): Eukaryota > Viridiplantae > Streptophyta > Magnoliopsida > Lamiales > Orobanchaceae > Orobanche > Orobanche coerulescens. Next base: position 89,829,140 of record CM065818.1, on the reverse strand, counting down.
CTCGAAGGTAGGCGGCCTCTGACAAGAAATGTCATTGATGATGTTGGTGACAGTCCTCTCTTGCCTCTGAGGTGGCAGTAGAGGAGCCTGTTGATTCTGAGCCATTGAGTTCTGCATCATCTCCATTAGTCGTGCCATTTGCGTCATCTGGGCCATCATGCCCTACATAAAGGCGAGTGGATCAACCCGAACACCTTCTGAATGAGCTGTGTCCCGGGTACGGCTCCCTGACAGTGAATGATAACTTCCTGGTGAATGTGTGGCAACGTCGCTGCTCGATGAATCAGCATAATTCCTCACATTTGCGCGTGTATTCACACGAGCTCTCGGGTTTCGACCCGCACCACGGCCTCTTCCCCCGCGTCCTCTGCCAGCTTTCTCCATACTGAAGTAGGAAAGTCACATGATAGCTATAGATCTTGCATGAATACCGCATTATGATTACGTCATGAAATGATAATAATGAGCGTACGCGCTCTAATACAATGATTACATGAATGATCAACTGAGGTGACATGATTATCTGATGAAATTCTTGAAATGATTATCTCGAACAGGTTAACAAGATTAATGATACGATCCTCAAGATCAACAACTGAGCAGTGAAATGAACTGAGTAATTAGTGAGTTAACATGATCGACATGATCAAAATGAAAATGGTGATTGAGGATTGTTGACTGATGAATGATGAATGAGTGATTCTTATTGCCAGAAATTATATCATGGCGTCAGAAATCTTATAGTTCTTTGGTCTGAGGGGCTTGGCGCTCGCACAGGTCACACGTGACGCGAAAGTCTAATGATACTAGTCTGATGAACGATGATTTAAAATGAGACATAACTCGGAAGGTAGTATTTAAAACCACTCTCCGAATCCAACTCTGTAACACCCCAACTAGGCGAATATTACAGTGTCGTGAACCCCCGACTGGGACCCACCAGGCAAGTGAAAATGAATAACTTACACGGTGTAAATGTAGTACCGAACCACATTACGACAACAATTACTCCGATGAGGAGTTTCAAACACAACACACCAGGAGAACAGAATACATGTATATTTCATGTGAAGATAAAATATACAATACTGAATGAAATATAGTCCAAACGGAATTTGCAGCGGAGAATATATGAGAAGACAACATGAATAAAATGAAGAGACTGGGGCCCCCTACTAGTATCATTGGGACTCCTCGCCGTCAACGTTCTCTTCCCTTGCTTTCGCCTTGTCATGACCTAAAAACAATAATCCCCAAAGGGGTCAGTTACACAGAACATCCTCAAGTGTTGAACAATATACAACAATCACATGAATGAATTGATGGATTGAGTTGAATGATGGGCATCATAGTATGCCCGAATGGAATGTGCAAGTGCACAAGTAGCCGAGTGTCCGGAGTCCCGCATATACACCCGCCACTTGGCCTAATTAGTCTAACGGCGGTACTTTACCGTGTGCACAGTCCAATGTGTCTGGAGTCCCGCATATACACATGACCATAGTGTGCCTGACTAAAAATTCCACACATACGCCACCCGGCCACGCAATACAATCCCGAAAATGTCATAAGTACAAAAGCGACCAAGATGAGAGATAATGACTGAAGTCCGACCATAATAAAGAATGACTCACCGAGATGAAATAATGATACAACGAGTGATAGCTTCAATGAAATGATTTGTAACCGTCGATCCTTGTGAGTTACATGACTAGTTGATAATTACAAGTTTTGACATGAATGATACATCATGAATGAATTACATGTATGAATGAACAACAACATAAGGTATGAATATCCCGTTAACCGAGTAAGAATTAACTTACTCAACACCGGTGAAGAATGTCCTCCCTCGAACAACGTCCTAATATGAGATGTCGGTCGCTCGAACAACCTTGAATAACACAATTACCAACAATCCGCTTAGTATGCGTATCAAGCACAATAACAACCGACTCAAACGTCGATACAACCATAATCAACTCATTGGGTCATTGTAACGACTACGTTGTAAACATTCTACCCTTTGGTTACAACCAACCCCCAACAATATCGATACCAAACCTTCAAGGAATGTCAGCCCAACAAAACTTCATTAATGTCATCAATAATCCAATAGAACCCACAATCTCTAAATATTCGTTAAATCCTAAATATACATCAATAATCCATAGGAATATGTGTATTCAAGGTAGATAATCCATATCTAAAACATTCCAACATAATATCAAGCACACACGATGAGATCAGGAAGAAAACACTTGAACTCTGAAATCCTAGATTCAAGAAGTGATTACCTTAGTTTGATGTTTGGAGATGATGGAATGATGATTACTCCTAATTATAAGCTCGTGGATGTTATAGATGATTGTATCCCGAAGAACACTTCTCAAAAAGCTCAAGATCGCCCAAAACTGACGGAAGGAGGAGAAGATGTGAAGAAATGACGAAAATGGGTGAAACTATCCAATATATAGTAATCCCAGTTTAGCGTGCGCTAATACCTGAGCTTACCGCACGCTAACAAACTTACCGGGTATTCCAGTACCCGCTGTCTGCCTCGCTAGCGTATGCTACTTTCCTTGGTAGCATGCGTTAATCGTCTATTATTAAGGTGCATTAACCTTGTGTTAGCATGTGCTAATTGAATATCTGATGCCCAATAACTGAAGTCCAGAACCTACTGTCCTCTGATCTGATTGATGGTTAGGGCGTGCTACTCTATACTAGGCGTGCGCTACCAACTATCCCTTGCGTACACCATACATACTCTTAGCGTGCGCTTCAAATTATCCTTACTCAGTCCAGTACCCACTGGACTGTCTGTTCTAATGTGCTAGCGCACGCTGACGGATGCCTATAGCGTGCATTACGAATCACCATTACGTGCGTTAAGCTCCGATCATAGCATATGTTATGAATTATTTTAATTCAGTCCAGTACCCATTGGACTCTGCCGACCTTAGTGCGCGCTACACCGATTGTATAGCGTGCGCTACCCCAAGCTACTAGCGCGCGCTACATACCATTCGTAACGTGCGCTACCACAACTCAACTGCAGTCCAGTGCCTTCTGGACTGTCTGCCTGAACCACAATAGCGTGCGCTAATGTTAAGAGGTAGCGTGCGCTACCCGTACTCAATTAGCGCGCGCTAAAGAGAGTACGTAGCGTGCGCCACTCCTCACACACATCCCACTACAAAGATGAAAATGATGATATACTCGGCTCGAATCTCCAACCGGATTGACGTTGAATGATAACTGATGTATGATACGAATTATTCCAAAGGGTGAACACAACGAATGAATATTAATGATGAGTGATTATTACTGAGTGAAAAATTACTGAGTGTCAATATACTGAATGATAATTAATGAATAAAAATGAATGAATTTACAATCGGGTATTACAGCAACATCCAACAGGAATGAATATACAACATACAAGATCTCTCTAGTCCACAGCAAAAGAACCTAGCTGGTTACATCATATTCGCTGTATGTATTTTCTTAGGAAAAGTAAAATATGAATCTAATAGTACAGAACTTGGATATCAAACAGTTGCGAGTAAAGTAATTTAGTATTCACAAAGTATTGAAGGTTTCGAGCGCATCTAATGGTGATGGAGACAACATATAATACATCCAAAGGCTGAGGTGTGCAGAACATTTAATGAAGGCTATGAGAATGTCTGAAGCATTTAATATTGGACAAGATGGATTACTTTAACTCAATCATTTATCAACCATCTATTAGAGCGGTCCATATCTCATTTACCCAACAACGCTACATTTATATCATATACATTTTCAAGGTTAAATACTCCAACCAGAGGACTTGTTCAAACACTTCTCAATTTGTCATTCTTATGAACTAAAGGAATGAATCATCTCTCTTCAGCCTACAACAATATCATACAGCAAAGAGATAAGGAAAGTCCTGAACCTGCAAACAACAAACTACAATGAAGCAGTTCAAAGATATAACTACTGTTCAAAGAATATTTTTTTTCTTTATGACCAGATCAACAACTTCAATAGCCAACTCAACTGGCCTCTTTTGGGATCCCCTTACCTACTGGTGTTTGGTGAGAGCAATTTGCTTTAGAGTCATTAAGAAAGGGGATTCACTACTACCTTTATTGATGTCATTTATCTGTGGTATCAGTAGAACATTATCCCATTGGGTCCACGTAACACAAGAATGATTGTTTGTGAGGGTTTAGCTTTTGTCTTTCTATCCCCCATTTTTGGCGTCATCAAGTACTATCTTATATAAGGACTTTCATACCTCACCCATAAAGTTTTGATGGCCAAGTTTTAGTCAGAGCTGTAGGTGCAATATGGGCTGACCTAGAATTTCACAAACATTTTGTCTATTTAGTCAATTTTCTACTAAATCTCTTTTAGCCATGTTTCATAGTTTATGCAAACACCTCATAAATATATCATGTACTCCTTTCATACATCATCACAATTATCAAGTCACTTTTGAACATATATCAACATATCAAGAACTAAAAATGATTCTTTCTTACTTTCCAACATACCAAACATTTTATAAAAATCCCATAAATTCATCACGAGTTACGGAACGGGAATTATCCGATAAAATGACTCGACATATAATATACCCGAAAAATTAAAAAGTAAACTTTTGGAAATCATACTCGTAACATAAAAATAGTTTATATAGAAGACGACAGAATCACGATTCTATCTATTGAAACATAAAAATCAAATTCAGACGATAAACCCAACCAGATAACCGAACATCCAATTTTTGAATTAAAAACGTGTAAATCATTCTAAACTTATTCCATCAGTCAAAATTTTATTACTTAGGAATGCAAAACCTAATGTCGCACTTGAAGTTATATTAAATCATTCATATAAAAGACCGGGGCATTACATGTACTCGGTATCAAGTAGCACCTAAGGAGTCACACTTCACCACAGCCAAACGAATCCTTAAGTACGTAAAAGGATTGATCAACGTAGGATTATTGTATCCTAAGGAAGGTGGATTCTATTTTGTAGGTACGGCAACTCAGATCTCAGAGGTTGTAAGTTGGATAGTAAGAGTACAAACGGCACTTGTCACTTCCTTGGACCTCGACATGTGTCATAGTTAAGTAAGAAGTAATTGGCCAACTCGCTTTCTACAGCTGAGTCGGAATATTATGCCGCTAGAAGTTGTTGTATGCATATTCTCTGGATGCACCAGCAGTTACAAGATTATGGAATCAGCATCAAAGAGACACCAATCATGTGCGATAGCACGAGTGCAATTGCAATCACGCACAACCCTATATTGCATTCGCGACCCTGTATTGAACTCGCAAACTAAGCATATTGATATAAGAATCATTTCATCAGGAATTATGTTGAGAATAAATATGTTTGGATCGAGAAGATTCCTACAGACATCCAGTTAGCGACATCTTTACAAAACCTCTAAGCACCACCAGATTCTGCATGCTTCACTAGGAATTGGGAAAGTTACAGCCAGACTCCACGGAAGTTTTTACATTTTACTCATCAATTAAGGGGGAATGTTGTGAGACCCAAAAATACAGTGTCCAATTTAATTAATTGTACTCTCATAACTTCAAGTTGTATCCCTACTGTAGGAAGAAGAAGGTATATAACCTTCCTACAGATGATGTGTGTATTAATTAAGGGGTAATATAGTATGATCTATGAATACAGTATTAATCCAATATTGTTGTAAGAATTGAATCCCGTATGTACCTTTTAAGGGGGGATGCTATATTTTCACGGATACAGAACATACACTGTAGGATATCAATTAATATTTTAAAGTATCCAAATTCATTCATTTTCACACAGCAAACTATTTTAAGTCCACGTGAACTGTTTGAATTTAAAATGATTTATCCTTCAATTACTATAAAGACACCTTTACTTTACTGCCTCAAATACCGTGATTTCAAATCTAAAACCGTCGTTTCATGCAATAGTGGAAGACAAATTGTGTCATAAGTGGGACCGCTTATTAATTTTAAAATTGATGGATAGATGTACAAGTTACATCTGAATCCATCATGTGCGTTCTTTTAAAGACGGTTCCCATCCCTTAAATCTCACTGTTCACTGTTAACCTAGTCTTCCCTACAGCCTATAAAAGGACAGCACATTGCTCTCACAGACTCTTTATGCTTTCTGCAAATTAATGAGTCTACAACAATCTGTCTACATACTCTCTGCATACCTTTGCTCAATTTCTTGTTACTTCACAACTTTTGCTTGAAAATGTCTTCTTCACGGATCTCTTCAATCTCTCTGAAAAAGAAGGAAACCATCATCGATGAACGCATTTCCTCTAAATCCATGCTCTTGCGGAGGGTTGCTTCTGAAGATGAAGATGATATCGGGATGAAATTGGTCATTGCTCGAGTGAAGCAACAAGGTCTGTACCGTCTGGGAAGTCATCATGTTGATAGCTATGATGAACAGATCATTAAGGAATTCTATCTGGATGTAACTTTATATTCATTATATAGGAAAGGTTATGAAACCACTGGTATCATCGGAACAGTGCAAGGGATTGAAATCCCTTTAAACAAGGAACTCTTGGAGAAGATCTACAAGTTGCCCTATAACGGGCTAAAGATGGAAGATCTCTAGACTTTCGGGTCTGAAAGTCTATTGTCTGCCTACTGGAAGCTTTTTACTGGCACTTCCATGGACATCAATGTCCACCCTTCTTGCCACAAGAAGAACTTCAGCCTCCCCTACATTTATCTACGTGATTTTTGCTGCACGGTGGTTGAAAACCACACTGGTGCTTTCAAAATGTGCACCAATTCGAGATACAAAATGATGGTCGCCATCATGTCAGGTGAGAAAGTGAACTAGTGCCAAATCGTTCTGAAGCTCATTCAGGAGCAGGCTTCCAAGCCGAAGACTGCGAAGAAATCTTTTGGCCTCGTTCTGAACCACACTCTTACTCACTGCGGAGTACAGTAGTCCTGATCGGTCAAAAATTATCCTAACAATAGGAGTTTGTGTCGTTCGCAAATACATACGAGGTAGAAGTAGTTGTGGTAAGTCCTACCAAGGTGTTTCTCTCGAGGATTGCTTAACAGGGATTTGTATAATATTTTTTTAGATTGCGAGAAATAAATACTAAAAAATTCTAAAACAAATTTTTGGGTTTTTATGTTACCTAAATTTAATGCGATATTCTTAAACTAAACTATTTTTTAAATTAGACTATTCTATTAAGACTATTTTTATTAAGACTATTTTTAACTAGACAATTTTTATTAAGATTATTTTTATACTAGTGAAGATGAATAGAACTGAAATGAGGTGGAATTTGATTTAATAAAATCTAGGGGATTATGAGTTCATTAAATTAGTGTTTTTGTAGATGAATTGACATACATGGATATAAAAAAAGGATTGTTTATCGAGTAATCAACTTTTCACCTTATAACTTTTGTATTCAAAAGCTTCTTAATCACTTTCGTAACCTTAAGATGTTATTAGCAAGATAAACACTTGATGATTGAAAATATATGTTTCAATTCACTTAACCATCAATCAAGAAGGTTTTACTAGTAGAAATAGAATATGAACAATCATTATTTAAACCAATTAATCCCTTTTAATCGAGATAGTGTAAATCGATCAAATACTTTATATATAACCTAATAGAAATCCGCCTTCCCCTAGGGAGAAATATTAGCTACTCATCGGTTTATACATACTATAACTAAAATGGAATTGATTGATATACATAATGTATAAAAACTTTTAATAACTAGAACTTAATGACAATAGATGAAAACTTACTTTAATATGATGTATCAAAGTGCAAGAAACAATCTCCAAAATACAATTTCGAACTTGGTTCCAAAAGTTACAAGCTATGAAATATGGAAATAAGATACTAAGTACTTATTGATCAAGCACTTTTCAATTACAAATTAAATAGGAGAACAACTTCAAACTATCAAAAATAAAAAGGATACAAAACTATAGTAGAGAGTTATTTTCTAGAGAGAGATGTCTTGCTAAATAAAGGATATTTCTTGGCAAGAAGAGGAGTGATTGTTTTCATGGATGAAGATGTCTTTTTATAGGTGATTTTCATGAATTATATCGAATATTTAATTGAAAAGATGTGCTATAGTATCATAATTTTTTCTTTGCCATTGGATTCACACCTGATCTTTCATGCATGTCTTGATTTTCATATCATTGACCTCCAAATAAGATTCATGATTGTTGAGCTCACAAGATGGTCAAAAGTGGAATATTCAGCAAAGGATTCTGCTTGAAAACGGCACTGGAAAATGGTCCAGTTTGTGCCATGTTATATTGTTGTTTGTAGGGTGACTCAGTTTATCTGGGACACGTGCAAGGACACGACTAAAAATGCCCACCATGTGAGGAATAGTGCAAGACACTGTAATATCCGAATACTTGATATGTAATTTATCTGTATTAGAACCTCCTGGATATTTGCTTATGTGGTATTTCTGATTAATAAATGTTTCTACGCATTCGTAAACCAATATTGTGGATTGTATGATTTATAGAGCGTTAGTTGTGCATGTTCTCATTCGTGATTAGCGCACGCTACATTTGTTTCGTAGCGCACGCTAATACTGAGTGGTAGCGCACGCTAGTGTTATAACTTAACACGCGCTACACTCAGTCAACCAGATCATGACAGGATCAGTAGGTGGGGAACCAGATCGCGAGAATCACGGACCCTTTTGGACTCACCCTGACTACTTTTGAAAAGTTGAGTCAACGGGCTTAGCGCACGCAACAATATTGTTGCTAGCGCGTGCTAATTGAAGGTCGGTGGACAGTCAATGAAGTCAGTGAGCTTCGTAAAACTCATTAGCACATGCTACGAGTGTATAGCGTACGCTAAATTATGTAATTAGCGTACATTAAGGCTATTTAGAATACACAAAGCTGAGAACAGTAGAATACAGTAGCCTGAGAGCCCGTTAGCGCACGCTAAACTGGAAGTGTAGCGCATGCTAAACTGGAAGTGTAGCGCATGCTAATAATCACTTCTTATAAATAAGACTTCACCCCCATCTCATTTTTCACCCTGAACTCCGGTATTTTATCGACTTTTTCAACTTGAATAAGCTACCCTGCGATAGCTCCACCCCATATAAACCTCTTCACGTGATTGTTTAAGGCATAGGACTTTGAAGATTGGTGTTCAAGCATCCGACGTTGATATGCACCAAGTGGTTTCATTGTTTCCCTTAGTGTTCCTTCGTTGTTCTTCTGTAGTAAGGTATGTAGTACGATTTTATCCTCTATTTTCGTAGTCATGATGTTAGTCATATAGTATACTATACCTAATGATTGAATTAATCTAGTAGAACATGTTTGTAGTTAAGATTTTAACAATTTAATGATGAATATGGTGATTAAGGGTTTGCCATGATGTGTTCTTGATGTTTTAAATGGTGGTAATCATGTTTAGTAGAAACACACTCTTCTTGCTGGACTATTAACATCACTAGGACAATAATGATCCTTAGTTTCATTGTAGATAGGTTGATTTATAGAATTGTTATCATTATATTGAATCGAACCATCATGCTTAGGAAGATTCTAAACTAGATGAACTTAGGTTCTTCAGTGGATTTGGTTGAACCTTGAATTATATCAACAAAGTTTCAGAGATTTTTAATTCACCTTAATGATGATTTCGTGATGATCTTGTGATGAATAACTCAACTATATCGTTAACCTAACTAGGTGAACTCATAACCGATGAACATAGTAATAATTTACAAATTCATGATTCATTCGGACGATGATAATCGTTGAGTAACCTTCATTTTGATCAATGTTTTATGGAACATAGTTGTTTGGATTATCTCTTTCAAAACATTGATGTTGTTTTTTAAGAAATTCTACCGGCATATCAATTTTTAGCAAAGTTCTCCTTCATGAATGTTCTAGATAAATTCTCATCTGTTTGAACCATACGAATAATCGAGATCATCTTGAAATGATAACCGCTAATGAGAACAAATTGAAGCTAGTATGAATCCTTGAAATGTAATTATGATGTATACAAAGATAGTTGAACTAATCGAATTGAATTTAGGATATCGTTTCGTTGAACTAGATATCGATAGTTATGAGAATGTGTTATTGAATGGATTGTATCCCTTACAAGGTTGACTGTTCGAGTAACCGATATTAGTCGAGGGCCGTTTGTTCATTCGACAAGGAAGGATTATTCTCGTCTCCGTATTGAGGCAAGTTATCTTGCTTGGTTACAATTATGTTTGGATTCTTGTGATGGTTATGCGTTTCGTGTATATGAAACATTTATGAATTTGTGATCCGTGATTTGATATTAGTCTTGATGATGTTCCGTTTTCATCATGGGATTGCATTCCCAAGTTGGCCAACTTTGAACCATTGATATCATTGATCCTTATTGTCATTTTGGTGAGTTTCTTGATCTTTAATCGGATATATGATTTATTGAATTTGTTGTCATGTTGTATCGTGACATTTCCGGAATCATATCTACGTTCCGATTGGTTATTGTGTAGGATTTTTAGCCAGGCAAATATGTAGTCATGCGTGGATATTTCCGTATTGGACTGTGCGCACGAGACGTAGTTCGTGAGGCTAATTAGGTACATTGTCCCACGTATATCCTGGATTCCATATACAGGGTGGACATGTGCACTGACAGATTTTCGGATCGGGCATACTGTGATGTCTATCTTGAGTCATACTATTTTGGTCGTTCATCGTCCATGTATAATTGGATATGTTAGACGTTTTGTGACTAATCGTTCATACGCCCGAGGGGTATGTTCGTTAGTCGGGTTGTTTTCCTTGAGATATAATATATATGTGAATTGTATAAGGTCTTGAGAAATCATTTATCATGTATATCTGACCCTGTTTTGGGCTAAATACTTGTGTTGTATTTTAGGTCGAGGAAAAGGCAAGGAACGGGAAGATCATGGTGACGGCTAAGGGTTCGAAGGATACCAGTTCTGGGGGCCAAAGTCTTTTGTTGTCTGGTTATGTTCAAACCGTGTATTGTTATCTTTCCGCTTTATTTAAATTGTAGACCGAATGTATTGTTATTCAAGGTATATTCCATCTCCATATGGTTTATACTTGTATTTTGGATCCTGTGTATAATAAGGTTGTTGGCCATACTACTGTAAACTCTTAATCGGAGTAAGTACTATTTATTGTAGTTCGGTATCACAAGTATTGCATATTTAATCTGTATTTCGGGTATCGCCTGTTGGGTCCCAGTGTAGGGTCCACGACACTATAATGGCCGCCTTTTTGGGGTGTTACAGACACGGCCCCTGTTTGCAACGTGTGAGAAACGGCCCAGTTTTTCGCCGTGTTGTATCACCTTTTGTAGACTTTGTCATTGCAAATTTCTGATTTTGATTTGATTTTGCTTTTCGTCCTTTTTGATGTTTGATGTCAGTAATCCGTAAAATAAATATTATTATCTCATATCTTGAAATATATTTAAAACAATTATTTTTATCACAAATCAGTATGATTGTGTCAGAGAAAAGGATATTTTGTGTATGAATTTTTAGATCAGTTATGCACTAATCAGCAGCGGCTAAGAAGATTCTGACCGAAAAGTTCATCGGTGGATTAAAACCCGCCGTCTACAACGAAGATACCATTCTTGCTGACATGCCCAACTCTCAGCATGCCAACCTCGAGTGACCTTTCGGATGTCACTCTGAAGAGTTCTGATGATGGGAAAAAGAAGAGGAAAAGAAGTGTTGGGCATTCAAACCGAAAAGTTCATCGGTGGATTCAAACCCACCGTCTACAACAAAGAAGTGTTCCCGACAGCAGCTCCCCCAAAGCTGTTGAGAAGAGGAGAAAGTAGACAAAGAAATCTTCTAAAGTTGTTCCTACAGTGACTACAGCGGTCAGTGTAGAAGTCCCATCGACCGCACCAAATGCTGAATCGATCCCACAGGGCACAATCCCAATGGAAGAAACAATTGCTGCTCCTACAGCAGTTCCCGAGCCAGTAGCGGCTATGATGGAAGAACAATTGTTTGCCAAACTTAAAGGTTCTGGGAAATCGGCTACCCCTTTGGAGCCGAAAGACATAACTCCCAACAGGGAACTTACCCCTATACGGAGTCCTTCTTCCAACAGGGCACCCAACCCTGTCAGGGATCCCCCTACTAAACACGCTCCCACACCTGTTGGGGACCCCCACCAGACAATAGAGCCATCTGTTGTTCGGAGTCCCTCTTCAACAGCTACAATCAATTAAACAATCCTCTAAGTACAAATTGATGAAGCCTTCGAGTGCTTCAAAATCTGGAAGTTATACAGGGTCACTCCTTACGACACCCCGTATAACTGGGAAGAATGGAGAGACGAGGAACTGTTTGCTCTGGAGGTCACGGACACCCAGGATGTTGAGGTCTTGATCAAACGGGAAGATCAATTTTGCCTAAATCTTATCACATATTACTTCATGGCAAAAGAGATGGCCCGAGTAAAAGGGAAATTACAGTCTGATGACAAAGCTCGATCACCAAGTCATCACTTCAACCCGGACTCCAAAGAAGACGATGAGGCCCTACAGGCCGAACTTCGGATAAGCCGTGAAGAGACTCGGGAAGGAGAATTTGCCAACAATTAGGCTCAACTGGTCTAGGGGACATCAAATGTCAAACATCAGTCCTCGACCCCACAAGAAGAAGTAGCCCATGAAGAAAATAAACAGGAGGAATAAGTCCCTCCTATCACCAATGAAGAATCCAATACCTCCTCCCAATAGGAAGCATCTCCTGTACAAGAATAATTTGTCCAACCGACAGAGGAAGAAGCCACATGCACCATTCGACAAGAGGAATCAGTCCCTCTTCAGGAATAGGCGGAATCTGAGAGTCAACAAGAGGAATCAGTTCCTCCTGTACTTCCGAATACCGAAACCCAACAGAGTCAGTAGGAATCAGTACCTTCTGTATCCTAGACAGAACATGCAGCACAACCTATAGAACCACCCACTTGTGAACAGGTTGAAAATCTTATCTCTACAGGATCCCCATCTAGATCAGATGACGGTTTCCTTACTGTTGAAGAGCCACACAAGCCTCGTCACAATGTGGTTATCAAACAGCTTGGAGAACCATCTGACTCCAAGAATGCGCACCCAAACTCCCCGCACACAAAGGCACGAATCGAGCAACACAAAGCCATCGATTGCCAAATTGTGTTCCTATAGGATGCCGTTAAGGCACTGTACTATGTCTGGAAAGAATTGGACTGGATGAGGGAAACAGCTCAGGATGAGCTCCCGAAGCTGCAAAGGGCTATAACAAATGTGGAAGAGGCTTTCCGCCTCATGCTCAATGCTCTATGACAATCCCTGAATCAAATGAAGTAGCATCGGGAGCAAATCCTGAAGCAATAACAAGAGAAGCTACATGTCGCTGAAGCCAAGACTGTTGTCACCCTAGAATACACTGGCTCAAAACTCACTAACCATGATCACAGGATCAACGATCTGACAGTGGTGGTTACGAGACTGGTTGAAAGTGTCACTGATCTGAAAGACAAAAAGGCCAAATATATGGAACTCCTTCGAGTTATTCACGGCAAAGTGTCAGATTTTGACAATGTCAAAAAGGAGGAAGAGTCGAGAGAGGCTGCTAGAACGTGGAGACTGGAGAGAGACAAGGAAATGGAGGTTGCTCTGGAGGAAAGTGATGCAACTGCCATCGTAAGACTGGCCGGACATGAGCCAGGTTAATGGGCGAAAGGATACAGGGTAACTGGTTCTCGGCCTGAGTTCCAGGATCCTAATTTTCCGTGGAAAAATACAGTATGCAAGCCCACCGAGATATTACTCCCAACAGATCGATAGCCTACAGTAGAGGAATTGAAGGCAATGAAAAACAATGTACTGCTGAGATACTTTTGTATTCTTATTCGGGAGTGTGCCATGTTCAACAAATTGAAAACAATGGAGGATGCCGCAAAATGAGTTCTCGAGGCTCCTAGCAGAAGGAAAACTACCCTTGCAACTGAAAAATGAAGTATAAACATCATAAGGATGATCAGATAACTCTTCTTGAAGATTGGATTCTCGCCTAAGATGTCTCCTACGAAAGACGAAGCATCTACAAGGACTAAGGTAGAGATTCCCTAATCAATTAGTGGAGAGGAACTGAACCTGATCCCTCTCGCAAGACTTGGAAGCATCAACATTATAGGGACTAGATTCTGTTAGTTGTACTTTGTATTTTATCCTACTATATGCTATTCGATGCAGTATTTTCATTTCTTTCAAGCCATGTAATTTCTAGTATAAATAAAATTTCACTGCCTTGAAATATTACAGCTCGTAATCTACTTTTACTATTTTATTGTTTTGATTACAATGAAATATTGAAATATTCAACAAGTATAAAAACTTGATAATCCTCAAGCTATAAGAACTTATCTGTAAACAGTTCATAGATTAAGTTGTATTCAGTTAGAATTACATCCTGTAAGATTGTGCCTGGGTGCCAATCATAGGTTAAGTTGTAATACACTTGGTCCTATAGGATCTTTTATTTTAGAACTTGCCTGCGAGCAGTTCAAATTTTTAGACCAAGTCATGAAGATCAGATCTTTCGACATAAGACTTGAAGACAGACTCTCCATATCAAGGAAGTTTTGGCATTATCAAAAAAGGGGAAATTGTTGGAGAAAATACAGCCTTGTTTTGATAATTTCCACCATACAGCATAAAGTCTTCAAAGTCAGCATTCCGCTCTAAGTATGGAAGCTGTTAGGAAACTTCATACAGCCTGTTCATATAGTAAGAGATCTTCTTGTATAGTCCGTTCCGACAGTGTTTACACTATTATACAACAGAGATGAAGAAAGTTGGATATAGCAATCTTGCTGTAGGTATTTTATTTTAGGAAAAATAAAACACATATCCAACAGGACTGGAGAAAAGCTATAAACCGCAGTGAAATAAATATTGTTTATTCATAAAGTATTCACGGTTAAAGTAGCATTTTATGCTAATAGGACATCATTTAATGTGGACAAAAGAGACAACAGTCTGAACACGTTGGAGAGCTTTTAATGCAAAGTCAAAGAGAATGTCTGGAGCATTAAATGTGGATCGCCTTTAATTCGAACATTCTGCAGCCGCCAATAAGAGTTGTCTCAATCTCACCAATCGTCCAATTGCTACATTTATAAGGGATATATTTCCAATGTTATAAATAGCCCCAAGTAAGAGGACATTGAATAGAAGTGATAATATCTGGCGCAATACATATGACAATTAGCTCTGACAATCAGAATATCAAGCTAACAAAGAGTAGTATATTTCTTGAGCATACAGCATCATCAAAGGAAAGAAATATACACTCCTCAATGCAAACACCACATCGTACAATAAGCGCCCGTCATGGCATACAACTGCTGTTTGAACTTGTTCTACCCAATCCTTACGTTGATATAACCTTAGCCTTGTGTGGACTAAGTCCTTGCTGGTTCCAACCTGTGTGGGAAGAATAGCATTGAAGACGAGGCTTCGATCTATGTGAGAAGAATCAAGTCGAAAGAGCCAAAGCCAATATATATGAACGGCCCAAGATGTTGTCGGTTGTATCAATCTGTGTGAATGATATAGCGATAGGTTTAGTTAAAGTCACGTAGTTATGTACGCAGTGATTTTAAAAAACATCTTACTCCTGTGTGGAGGACCACTGGACGTAGAGGGGTTTGCCTCGAACCACTTATATTTGTGTGCACTTACATTCTGTTATTTACAGTTTTCATATCTCCTGTGTGATTTATAGTATACATATTGAAAAAACCGTGTACGTACTAAGCAAACAGGAGATTACCTTGTTGTTGTATTTACAGCAACTTAATATCAGTCTTCCGCTACGCAAATAACTTCAAAAGAGACACACCTTATTCAATCTTCCCTTTCTAAGTTGTTTACTGTATACTCTTTGACCAACATGCACTATTCAGACATACTCCAAAAACCAGCGTAGATTTGATGGAGGGTAGGATACCTTGTATCCTTTACTAACTTAGTGTTTGTTGGTGGGAGGATTGCACGATTAAAGTTACACTTTGCACTTTAATTCACATAATAACAACCTAGTTGCTACCATATGTAGTTCATGGACTATTTTTGTTGTTGGTTTGATTCTTTAGTCTTATACTCGCAAGCGCACGATTTGTTCGATGTAGATATGCGGTGCAAGGTCGATTCCACAGGGAGGACTATACTAGTGAAGTCAAATGATTCCTATCGTTTTGAACCAAATTATATTAAATTCTAACCTAGTCCCAAATAATTTATTTTTGAATGGTTATAATAATTGCATTAAATAACAGTAATTTTTAAGTAGATTTTAGATAAATTGATTTTAAATAATTTACTAGGGTTTAGAGTCCACCAATGTCTATTTATTATTTATTTTATATTTTAATTCCAAGAAATTCAGGGAATAGATTCTGAAATCAATCTCACTATTTCCCTATAGATTTGACAATAAGTACAAAATTATAATTCAAATATAGATTTTCCTTCGCTTAAAAATGTAATTTCTAAGCATTATATGTATCCAATTTAATGGAAAACAAATAATCAAAGAAATTAACTAATATCAATAATCACAAAGCAAGGGGAATTTATAACTATCAAAAATACGTGATATAATTGATGAAATAATATTCCCTATTGAAGCGAAAATCATAATCGTTAAAAATATTTATTTGGAATTATTATATAAATATTAATAATAATATAGACATGGTTTCATCATAACCCCAAGAAAAGAAAATTACTCACTCATAATAACAACACAAATAAATAAATATTCCATAATATTATTACACAAATATAATTTTATTACACAATATTTTT
This sequence comes from Orobanche coerulescens, assembly GCA_033398695.1. Lineage (NCBI taxonomy): Eukaryota > Viridiplantae > Streptophyta > Magnoliopsida > Lamiales > Orobanchaceae > Orobanche > Orobanche coerulescens. Next base: position 89,812,198 of record CM065818.1, on the reverse strand, counting down.
TTCTCTCCCTTACAATAATATCTCTATTTTTTCTCCTTTTTCTCCTCCCCAAACACTACACAATCATCCCCTATTTATACTACTTCAAAATCAATAAAATAATCATTTTTACAATTAAAAATTCCACCCCAACAATAATACACGGCTGCCATGAGTGCTGATGTCATGGATGACATCAGCACAGAGTTGAAATTCGGTCCAATCGTGTGTTGACACGTGGCACAATATGGTCCGTCTATTTAATTGTCCTTGAACGGTCATAACTTCTTCATACGAACTCGGATTTGGATGAATTTTTTTAAAACGATAGTCTCGACGAGACGAATAAAGTGAGACCAGTCGTGACTATATTTGAGTTTTGTAAAAATATCGCCCTTGAACCAATTGATCTGTCTTGTACCGGTTGGTTAACCCGCAGATATAATTTAATTCCAATTAATTATCCAAAAATGACATAAAATTATAGAAAATTCTAAGAAAATGAAATAATATAAATATATGGTAAAACGAATAAATTATCACACAAAACACACAATTATATACATAAAATACTAATAAAAATATTACTCAAAATATACTAAACAAATTCCCCCACACTTATCTTTTGCACGTCCTCGGGCAAATCTTATACCCGAGTTATAATACTCATATGCTGAAAAAATCATGACAAAACCAATATCAAGAGAGAACAAGTGATCATGACCCAAGTGAGATCAGAGAAAATAGGATGCCGCACCAAATTCTAACAACTTCATTGAGAATCGAATGCCAAAAGATTCAATACCCTCACAGTGGATATCACTCTTCACTCAAGTGTATATACGGATATTCGAGAAGAGTTCACTCATATCAAAGCATAATGTGTCATTACCATATGCTTGGTCAAAAATCAAATCTCCACTACTTAAAAATAAACTCATGCATAAATCAAAAGGTCTTTCATTTGGTTGTAACGTGGCTTTGGGAATGGGTAGGATAAAGGGAAAATTATGAGGTTTGCTAGCCAAGATCAATTGTGAATTTAGATGCATAACAAATCCTACAAATAACAATCAACACCCCCTTCGTAATGAAAACTCTCAACCCATCATCCCCAAGTTATTCGTACATGGTATTTGAATATTCATCCGGTAAGGTCATACTCTTGTGTAAGGAATAGTTTGTAATGGATCTTCTGGAAGGATTTATGTATCACTTAAAGGATAGTTCAAGTGCTATTTTATGTATATATAGTGATGATTTTCGCACTTGACCTCCCGTTTTTTTTTTTTTTTTTTTTAGGCCGTTTTTTTTTTTTTTAGATTTTTTTTTGTCCTTTATTTAAATTTTTTTGGTTCAATACTCCAATGTACTTCACACCCTTTCACTTTCAACAAAAGCTCTTAATCTCCACAATACTCTTATGAACATCGGCCCCTATTTGTCACACATCTAGTTCACAATTAAATCTTTGACTAGAGGGTGCAAATGGATGAGTCATCAACAAGAATGGATAATGGCTAAAGTAATGTGCTTGATCAAAGAAATAGGCTCAGGCTCAATGGGGCTTCTAAGGATAAAATGTAATGGGTGGGAAAAATATAAGCCAACAAGGGTTAATCCTAATTGCCTTTATCATCTTAATGCAAGAGTTTATGAATGTAGTCTCGAAATGTATAAATGAGCAAGTTCTAGAATGAACACAATATGTTTGACCACACAACAAAAAATATAGAGCGTATATATAAGGATTGCTCTAAGGCTCAAAACTCACAAAAAGGGTGTTGTGTACTGAATCCCATACACCTTCATCCAAATCCATTATCAAAACCAGTGAAATATCCCAAAAATGATTTTTTCACTAACGTTTTCTCAAGAAAATGGTGCCGTGATTTTCAGCCCTTTTTTTTTTATTTAATATTGCATATATATATATATATATATATATATAGATATAGATATAGATATACACCTTCCCCCACACTTAATGATAAACAATATCCTTATTGTGTAAAAAGAACAATGGAGTAAGGGTTTAAATAAGACTTCCCTGTTTATGAAAGACGACGCTTTGCTCAAGCCCTTTTTTTTTTTTGACCTGCAAGAAATAAGTGTGGCAAAACAACAAAAGAAAATATATACCCGGAAGTATAACACAAACAACCTAGATGCGCTTCAAGAGAGTCCGAAGAGTCGCCTTACGCTGCCATCAATGCTTTTATTAAAAACAAACGTAAAAGTACAAGAATAGAAATAACAATACATAAATCGTGGATAGATGCGCGTCAAGAGATCGAAAAGAAAACTCCTTAAGCTGCCATCATTTTCACGATTTTTACACTCGCTAAAAAGTAAAAACAACAAGAGGGATGAAGTGGGATATCAGAGGGAAAGGAATGTATCAATTTTGCGTTTCCGCACAGTGAAATCTTCCATCCAAACAATACTAGCTAGAGCTGGGTCTGCTCCAGGAACAAATGCAATAAGTTTTTTGATCAGCTCTTCTGGTGTTGTTGCAACAACTATGATTCGTTTAGCACGCTCAGAAATAAAACCTTTTACAGAAGAGTAGTTGATGAAAGATAGTAAACCATCGAAGAAACCATTGACATTTAGCAGACCTATTGGTTTCGTATGAACATTTAGTGGCCTGTAACCACATGAAAAAGTTCCTCAAGAGTGCCAAAACCACCGGGAAGGGTGATAAAGGCATCGGCATTATTTATCATGTGAGTTATGCGGTCTTGCATATTCACGGCTCGAACTCATCTCCAATAGTTGCTCCGGTGATTTTACTTTCACCAGAGGTTTTGGAATGATTCCCAACACTCTTACTCCTTCCAGATAGGCGAAGCAGAAGACGTCCCATTAATCCTAGACTTCCTCCTCCGTAAACTACATGAATGCATTTTTTTCCTAAGGTACGACCCAAGTTGTGGGCTGCTTCAGTAAAGCAAGCCTCTTTCCCATGACTAGCTCCACCAAAAATGCAGATGGAGTTAAATCTTTTTGCGGAAGATGATGATTCCATTTTTTTGCGCTTCAACTGCAATGTTAAATCTTTTTGTTAAATCTTTTTGCGGAAGATGATGATTCCATTTTTTTGCGGAGTTAAATCTTTTTTTTTTTTGAAAAGAAAATTACTTAGAGAGATAATGAAAAGAATACAAGTTTGAGGGATGCAGAAAAGAAACAACTGCAATGTTTATTTATAGATGCAAAATAAAGTAAAAAGATTTATCAAATCAGGATCCGCGTTAATTACTTGCAACTACTCAATAGAATAATGAATGCATTTATTGCGTATCACGTTTTTTATTCAAAAACTAAAAACGACAAAAATAAAGATACTCACGTGTATGTACAAAGAGTTGTGATTGTGGCTCACATCTTCCTCTCGATTTTACGTCGTAAACGGCTTAAACGCCTTCTATGAGTCGGGAGAAGCTTCCCATCCAATTTTCTTACAAATTGGCAAACAGGTCTTTTAACGTCGATTCCCAAGACGTTGTTCATATTCGGTTTGAATTTATTCCACAAACATCGAATCCGTAATGTACGAGTCCACTAGGATGCGTGTCAAGAGAAATTTCGATATCATCTAAATTCTCCTTATTCGGACCATCCTTGATGAACTGAATTTTATCTTCTCTGTTTGTGGAAGGAATTCCTAAAGATCGACATCTTGAATCACGGTTCCACCTAGCACATTTGTAGCAAACGGCGATTTTCTTTGCTCGTCGTTTCTTGGCATATGAACTTTTTCCAAGCCCCGGTAAAAATCTAGTTGGTGTTTCCGTGAACTCACCCGCTATTCTCACTTTGGCTTCAATAATGAATCGAATATCAAAAGGTATGCCATTATTCATAAGCAACCTCATTCTTTTAACTCGCTTGGTAAAGTTTCAAAATGACTTTTTGCTAAGAAAGGGAAATCTTTTTCAATTGTTTTCAAAGTTTCTTCCATAATTAAAAATAAAATAAAAATATCTACAAAATCGCTTATTGTGGGAAACCGAAAATCCGACTTTACTAGCCACGAGTACCGTTATCCGCCACTTGACCGGGCAAACACAATGGAGTATTAATCCACAATATCAGGGTCCTTAAGAAGAATCTCTTCTACCTCAAAAGATTTTAATTCCAAATATGGTTTTAACCGTTGACCATTTACTTTGAAAATATTACCATTTTTGGATTTTCAATTTCTACAGCTCCGTGAGGATAGACCGTATGAATGATAAATGGACCAGACCATCGTGAACGCAACTTGCCTGGAAATAATAACAAACGAGAGTTAAAAAGAAGGACTTTTTGACCAGGAGAAAAAGTTTTTCTCAAAATGTGTTTATCATGAAAAAATTTCATTTTGTCCTTATATTTCCTTGCACAATCGTACGCATCATTTCTGATTTCTTCCAATTCATTTAGTTGAAGTTTCCTATGAATTCCAGCCATGTCTAATGAAAAATTTAATCGTTTTATGGCCCAGTATGCTCTATGTTCCAATTCAACAGGCAAATGACATGGTTTTCCAAAGACAAGCCTAAATGGAGACATTCCGATGGGAGTTTTAAAAGCAGTACGGTAAGCCCACAATGCATCATTCAATCGCAAAGACCAATCTTTCCTTGTAGGATTAACAGTTTTTTCAAGAATATGTTTGATTTCTCTGTTTGAAATTTCAACTTGGCCACTTGTTTGAGGGTGATAAGGAGTAGCAACTTTATGTTTAACACCATATTTTTTAAATAAATGATTCAAAAATTTATTACAAAAATGTTTTCCTCCATCACTTATAATTGCTCGTGGTGTTCCAAATCTGGAAACAATATTTTCTTTCAAAAATTTTACCACGACTTTGTGGTCATTTGTTTTGCAAGCAATTGCTTCTACCCATTTTGAAACATAATCGACGGCCACAAGGATGTAAAGATTGCCAAAAGAAATTGGAAAAGGTCCCATAAAATCTATGCCCCAAACATCAAATATTTCAATAATTAAAATTGGGTTTAAAGGCATCATATTTCGTTTAGAAATTCGACCTAATCTTTGACATCTATCACATGTGCTGCAATATGAATGTGTATCTTTGAAAAGTGTTGGCCAATAAAACCACATTGCAGAATTTTAGCAGTTGTTTTCTTTGAACTAAAATGACCTCCACATGCATGATCATGACAAAAGGAAATGATATTTTGTTGTTCATGTTCGCACACATCTCCTAATAATTTGATCAGACAATATTTGAACAAATATGGATCATCCCAAAAGAATTTTTTTACTTCGTTTAAAAATTTTGTTTTATCTTGATTATTCCAATGAGATGGCATGTTACCAGTAATAAGGTAATTGACAATGTCGCATACCAAGGTATTTGAGAAACAGACATGAGTTGTTCATCAGGGAAAGTTTCATTAATGGGAGGTTCTTTATCGGTAAAATTCACGATTAGCCTAGACAAATGATCAAGAACAACATTTTCAACACCTTTTTATCTCGAATTTCTAAGTCAAACTCTTGTAACAATAGAATCCAACGGATCAAGCGAGGTTTAGCATCTTTCTTAGAAAGAAGATATTTTAATGCAAAGATGATCGGAGTAAATTATGACTTTTGAACCAATCAAGTAAGGTCGAAATTTGTCTAAAGCAAAAACGATCGCAAGCAATTCTTTTTCGATTGTAGAATAATTTAATTGGGCATCATTTAGAGTTCTACTTGCATAATATATTACATTGGCAATTTATTTTCTCTTTGACCCAATACTACACCGACGGCATAGTCGGATGCATCGCACATTATTTCAAAAGGAAGATTCCATTTGGAGATTTGATGATAGGTGCAGAGCTCAACATAGATTTGAGTGTCTTAAAAGCTTTTAGACAATGATCATCAAATACGAAAGGTGTGTCTTTTGAAAGTAAATTACATAATGGCCTTGAGATTTTACTAAAATCTTTGATGAATCGACGGTAAAAACCAAAGATGGCCTAAGAATGACCGAATTTCTTTAATCGTTCGTGGGGGTGGAAGACTGGATATTAAATCAACTTTAGATTTGTCCACCTCAATTCCTTTTGAAATCACATGTCCTAAGACAATTCCTTTTTAACCATAAAATGACATTTTTCCCATTTAGGACAAGATTCTTCTCCTTACACCTAACCAACACTTGGGTTAAGTGGTGTAAACATTCATCAAAGCTAGACCCGAATACGGAAAAATCATCCATAAAAATTTCCAAAAACGCTCAACCATGTCGAAAAAATGCTCATCATACACCGTGAAAAGTAGCAGTGCATTACATGCACCAAATGGCATTCGTCGGTAAGCAAAAGTTAGAAAGGACAGGTAAAAGTGGTTTTTTCTTGATCTTCGGGAGCAATGGGAATTTGGTTATAGCCGGAATATCCATCAAGAAAACAATAATAAGCATGGCCGGCTAACCTTTCTAGCATTTGATCAATAAAAGGAAGTGGAAAGTGATCTTTTCTTGTAACAGAGTTCAATTTTCTGTAATCAATCTGACTCTCCATCCAGCTTTGAATTCGTTGGAACAAGTTCATTTTCTTCATTCGTGATTACGTTATGCGATTTCTTTGGAACCATATGAACAGATCGACTCCAAGAGCTATCGAAATAGGGTAGATGATCCCTACATCTAAGAGTTTGATTATTTCAGCTCTTACAACTTCTTTCAAATTAGGATTTAGTCTTCTTTGAAATTCTCGGGAAGTTTTCGCATTTTCTTCAAGGTGAATTCGATGCATGCATAAAGAAGGATTAATACCTTTAATATCGGAGATGGTCCACCTATTGCTTCTTTATGTTCTTTAAGAACATTGATTAACTTATCTTCTCGTTCTTCATCTAAATCAGATGCTATGATGACAGTGTGGTTTCGATGGCCCTAAAAATGCATATTTTAGAGATTCAGGTAATGGATTGAGCTCTATCTTTGAATCCTCAATAGTTACTTCATTATTCATTTGGCTCTCAAGTGGTTCGGTTTTAACTTTCCATTTATCATTATCCAATAATGGTGTAGACTCTAGTAAAGAATTTACTTCATTGATTGAATTGTCGATGTCAAAATCGAGCCAAAATGAGCAAGACAAATTTTCAAAAAGATCATCATCATCCATTTTTGGAAAGAAATAAGGACCCATACTCTCTATCATATTTACCTCACAGGACATCATCAAGATCATTATGTTGTTGAGAAATGTTAAACATATTTAGTTCAACAAACATATTTCCAAAAGAAAATTTTATGATGCCATTTCTACGCTTAATTAATGCATTTGAAGTAGCTAAAAATGGCCTTCCTAAAATAACAGGATTTGATCTTTGGTATTCTCAACAGTTCTGTCTATGACTATAAAATCAACAGAAAGTAGAATTTATCTACTTGAATCGAACATCTTCTACGATTCCTCGAGGTATTTTTATAGATCTATCACCTAGTTGAAGTATCACGGATGTTGATTTTAGCTCCCTAATCCAAGTTGTGTATAAACAGAATATGGTAATAAATTCACACTGGCTCCTAAATCAAGCAAGGCTCGTTTAATGATGTGATCTCCAATGACACAAGATATTGTAGGACTACCAGGGATCTTTATACTTAACGGAGTTTTATTTTGGATTATTGAGCTAACATGTTCAGCTAAAAATGCCTTTCTTGGAACATTTGTTCTTCTTTTACAAGGCAAAGATCTTTCAAGAACTTAGAATAAGCAGCACTTGTTTAATAGCATCAAGGAATGGAATATTTATTCGAACTTGTTTAAATATTTCCATTATATCTTTGTATTGCACACTTTTATCTTTTGGAATAAGTCTTTCAGAAATGGAGCTTTTGGAACGTAAGGCTTTTCTTTTTCCTTAGAATCTTTTGGTTTTGAAACTTGTGGTTCATTTGATTTTTCTTAGGATCATATTCGGGCTTTTGTATTTCTTTTCCACTTCTAAGGGTAGTTATGGACTGAACCTGCGTTAGAAGAGTTTACTTCATATTGTCCTTTAGGATTAGGGATGGACTCGACTGAAATTTTCCTTTTCTCTTTCAAATAAAGTTGTTGCAAGTTGACCAATTTGTGTTTCAAGCTTAGAAATAGCCTCGTGAGTTTGACTGCATGACTTATTTGAGTTGATTGGAACATTTGTTGAGTAGATTGCATGAATTGTTGCAACGTATCTTCCAAAGATGGTTTCTTTGGCACTATAGAAGGATACTGATAAGTATTTGGAGGATATTGATTAGGACGGACATTTTGTTGATTTGGCATATTCATTTGATGTCCTCCTTGATTCATTGGAGGCATGTTTTGCTTCCAGGAAAATTTGGATGATTCCTCCAATTTGGATTATAAGTTGGAGCAAATGGACTGTCAGAAGATTTTCCATATGAATGTAACACATTGACTTCTTCATTAAAAATTTCTTGATTTTGTGGACCAGAGGGACAAGATTGAGATGAATGAAATGATTCCGCACATGAAATGCAAAATTCATTTTTTGAGTTTGACGAGGGGATGAATTGCTTCAAGACTAACGCATCCACTTTTCGTACTAAATCATCTATAGTAGATTTTATTTCAACATCTTGTTTAACCTCGTAAATTCCACCTTTTTTTGGGGTCGTATGCATCGATTTGGCTCTAGAGTCGAGTGAATTCCATTGTTATGAATTAATTGACATATTTTCAAGTGCATTCCAAGCTTCGTCTCCAATAAGGTGAAGAAATTTTCCACCATGCATTGATTGGATTAATTGGCGATTGTTTGGAGTTAAACCGTCATAAAAATATTTTACCAAACGCCATATTTCAAAACCATGATGGGGACACTTAAGGATTAAATCATTAAATCTTTCCCAACACTCGTAAAATTCTTCATTTTCTTTTTGGAAAAATTCGGATATTTCTCTTCTAAGACTATCATTTTGGACATTGGAAAAATTTTGCGAGAAATTTATTCACTAGTTGGTCCCAACTAGTAATTGTTCTTGCTTGAAGAGAATTTAGCTTAATTTTGCTTTATCTTTGAGAGAAAATGGAAATAATCTAAGTTTGTGATTCATCGAGAAATTTTGGAATCGGAAAGTAGAACAAATATCGAGAAATTCCTTGACATGCATATACGGATCTTCTCTTTCCAAACCGTGAAAAGATGGAAGAAGTTGAATTATTGATGGTTTAAGTTCGAAATGAGTTGCATTAGTCGTAGGCAACACTATGCAAGAGGGAGAATTAGCACTCACTGGAGAAAAATATTCTATTAAAGTTTTTTCTTTTGCAACTTGATTATTCCGATTTTCGATTTCGTCCATTTTTTGTATCGGTTTTATTTGTTGAACTTCAATTTTAGTTAAGGACAATCTTCTTCTCGTTAATCGACCTTTATTATTTTGTTGCCAAACTTGCATTCACCGATATTACAATTTTTTTAACTTTGCATACAAACCAAATTATGATAGTCGATCGAACTTCCAGATCGTTGGAGGCGTCACAACGGTCGCACTTAAAATCCAACTTTCTTCGGCATGTACAATGATGCCTTTTGCCAAAATTCAATCGATTTTCAAAATCGGTTTGTACAAGATTGATATTTAGCTTTTCTCTATTCAAATCGAATAAAGTAGTGAGTGAAAAATATCAATCCCTTGTTGAATCTTTTAAAGGATTTTATTGTTTAATTAATTTTTTTTTGAGTTTTTATATTTTTATTATTATTAATAATAATGATAATTATTATAATTATTACTAAAATTATAGGATGTAATAGATTGCAAAGGAATAAATTTACTAATTGATCTACGGAAGCAATATCTATTGATAAACTAAATTATACGACGAGAAATATTACAACTAAACTAAATGTCTAAGAATAATGTAAGTAGAAAATAACAACTAAAAACACAATCTAAATTTACCACTAGAAGATTCTATTAGAACTAAAGACAAGATATAAAAATTAAAAAAAAAATTCTGATTTGCTTTTTTTTGTATTATTTTATATTTATTTTATATTTTTATATTTATTATAATTTTATTATATTTTTAGACTAATAATATTGAGCTAATATATATATATATATATATCAAGATATATTATTTATTTTTTTATAAAAAAAATCAGATTTTTTAAAACAGTTTTTATGCAAACAGTTTTTAAAACAATTTTTATAAAAGTTTTTATAAAAGGTAAAACAGTTTTTACCTTTTAAAAAAAAGGTAATTAAAAAAACTTAAAATTACAAACTTTTATTTTATGCAAACAATAGAAATAGTTTTTTTTTACAAATTATCGTTTCTGTTTTTTTTTTTAAATTTTCAGGCTTTTAATTTTTTTAGTATTTTCCTTTTTATTAAAATATTGTAATTTATTTTAAAAAAATAAATTCTGTTTTTATTAAAAAAATTCAAAGTTCAGAACGTTTATTTTATTATATATATTCCAGATTGTTTAAATTATTAATTCTTAATTGATTTTTTTAGATTTTTATGAAAATTAAATTTTTAATAAAACTAGCAGGTTTTACTTTTAAAAATAAAATAAAATAATTCAGATTTTTATTTATTACGGAAAATAATATTCCAGATTATTTTTAATTTATTTTTATTATTTTTATTTTTTATTTTTTCGAATTTAAATTAAAAATTTTGATTTTTATAATATTAATATACCAAAATTACAAAAATATTACCTTAAAATCTGAAACTTTTTTGTATTTTCCAGATCTCTTTTTTTTTTAAAATAAAAATAAATAAGTTCTGAATTTTTAAAGTTTTTCAGATTTTTTTATATTTTTATATATTTTTGGACTTTTTAATTTTTTTATTATTATTTTATTATTATTTTTACGAAAATGAACAGTAGATTTTATTATTATTACTTATATTTATTATTAAAAGTTTTTAAAGTTTTTCAGATTTTTCTTTATGAATAAAATAAATTCTACAACTAATGATATTAAAAAGACAGATAATAATAAAGAAAAGCGGTAAAATAAATAACTAGTAGAAGAATTCACTAACTTGGTGACGACGGTCTTCTTGTACTTCGTTTGCCTTAACCGCAACGGCGCCAAAAACTTGTTGGTTTGATTCTTTAGTCTTATACTCGCAAGCGCACGATTTGTTCGATGTAGATATGCGGTGCAAGGTCGATTCCACAGGGAGGACTATACTAGTGAAGTCAAATGATTCCTATCGTTTTGAACCAAATTATATTAAATTCTAACCTAGTCCCAAATAATTTATTTTTGAATGGTTATAATAATTGCATTAAATAACAGTAATTTTTAAGTAGATTTTAGATAAATTGATTTTAAATAATTTACTAGGGTTTAGAGTCCACCAATGTCTATTTATTATTTATTTTATATTTTAATTCCAAGAAATTCAGGGAATAGATTAAAATCAATCTCACTATTTCCTATAGATTTGACAATAAGTACAAAATTATAATTCAAATATAGATTTTCCTTCGCTTAAAAATGTAATTTCTAAGCATTATATGTATCCAATTTAATGGAAAACAAATAATCAAAGAAATTAACTAATATCAATAATCACAAAGCAAGGGGAATTTATAACTATCAAAAATACGTGATATAATTGATGAAATAATATTCCCTATTGAAGCGAAAATCATAATCGTTAAAAATATTTATTTGGAATTATTATATAAATATTAATAATAATATAGACATGGTTTCATCATAACCCCAAAGAAAAGAAAATTACTCACTCATAATAACAACACAAATAAATAAATATTCCATAATATTATTACACAAATATAATTTTATTACACAATATTTTTTTCTCTCCTTACAATAATATCTCTCTATTTTTTCTCCTTTTTTCTCCTCCCCAAACACTACACAATCATCCCCTATTTATACTACTTCAAAATCAATAAAATAATCATTTTTACAATTAAAAATCCACCCCCAACAATAATACACGGCTGCCATGAGTGCTGATGTCATGGATGACATCAGCACAGAGTTGAAATTCCGGTCCAATCAGGTGTTGACACGTGGCACAATATGGTCCGTCTATTTAATTGTCCTTCGAACGGTCATAACTTCTTCATACGAACTCGGATTTGGATGATTTTTTTTTAAAACGATCGTCTCGACGAGACGAATAAAGTGAGACCAGTCGTGACTATATTTGAGTTTTGTAAAAATATCGCCCTTGAACCAATTGATCTGTCTTGCATCAGGTTGGTTAACCTGCAGATATAATTTAATTCCAATTAATTATCCAAAAATGACATAAAATTATAGAAAATTCTAAGAAAATGAAATAATATAAATATATGGTAAAACGAATAAATTATCACACAAAACACACAATTATATACATAAAATACTAATAAAAATATTACTCAAAATATACTAAACAATTTTCTAAGTATTAAGTCAAGCGAATGTACAAATAAAATAAAGGAAATAACACAATATGTCTTGAATCACCGTCTTCATGTTAGATCGTCTTTGGTCTTCATCATAGCTAAATATTTATTATATCGCTTGAAAAATTGCATCCTATACAAATTTTTTAGGGAAAATAAATATGCTCAAATTGATCTTTACAACCCGATCGAATGATATTGATTCAAAAACTAAGTCCATGAACGACATCACCATCACATGAATGTGAAAAATACATGCATCAAGAAACGATATGAAATAATCCAATTAATTCAATTACAACAACAACAACAACAACAACAACATCAGAGCCTTAGTTCCAAAATGCTTTGGGGTCGGCTAACATGAATCAATCTCTGAAAATATCAAGTCGTCTCCAATAAAAAGTCCTATGAAAAGGCAAAAGTGATAGGTGAAATATATATAAATATATATGCATAAATTAGTAAATAATAAAAAGTAAATAAAAAATAGTAATAATCATTATGCAAAAAAAAACCTCAAACGTAATCAACCACCCGAATTCTCTCCCTCCACGTCGTCTTATCCAACGCCATAACATCTCCAATCCCAAGAAACCTCATATCATTCTCAATCACTCTTATCGATGTCTGTTTAGGTCTTCCTCTACCCCTCACCGGCCTATGCGCTCCCCATTCTTCAAGCCTCCGCACCGGTGCATCAATCGGCCTCCATCTCACATGTCCGAACCATCTTAACTGATTCTCCAACAGCTTATCCTTTATAGGGGCCACTCGTACTTATTTCCTAATCACATCATTTCTAAGTCGATCCTTTCTCATATGGCCACACATCCATCTTAGCATATGCATTTCCGCCACATTCATCTTATGCACATGACTATGTTTTACAGCCCAGCATTCAGTGCCATATAAAACTGCAGGCCTAATTGCTATTCGGTAAAATTTTCCCTTTAATCTGTAAGGTATGCCTTGATCATATAATAACCCCGTTGCGCTCTTCCATTTCAACCATCCTGCCTTAATCCTATGGGCCACGTCACCGTCTAATTCTCCATCCTTTTGAAGAATAAATCCAAGATAACGAAAAAACTCAGATCCTCGTATAACATTCCCATCAAAAGTGATTGTACTCGCCTCTCTACTTCCATTTGCACTAAAGCTACACTCCAAATATTCAGTCTTACATCTGCTCAGCCTAACCACGAGTTTCAAGCGTATTTCTCCAGAGTTCCAACTTTCTTTCAACTCCGTCCTTCGTTTCATCAACCAATACTATATCATCTACAAACATCATGCACCAAGGGATATCGTCTTGAATTGACCTTGTCAATTCGTCCATGACTATGGCAAAGAGGAAAGGACTAAGAGCTGAGCCTTGATGCACCCCAATCATAATAGGGAATTCTTCAGTCCTTCCCCCGGTCGTACGTACACTTGTACTATCTCCTTCACACATGTCTCCAATGATGTCAATATACTTCTTAGATGCGCCCTTTTTGGCTGATGCCCACCAAAGTACCTCTCTTGGTATCTTATCATAAGCCTTCTCTAAATCAATAAAAACCATATGCAAGTCTTTCTTCTTATCACGATAGTGTTCAATCATCTCTCTCATCAGAAATATTGCTTCCACAGTCGATCTCCCAAGCATAAATCTAAATGGTTTTCTGATATCTCCACACAATTTCTAAGATGTTGCTCAATCACTCGTTCCCATAATTTCATGGTATGACTCATCAACTTAATCCCCCGATAATTAGAACACTCTTGGACATCGTCTTTGTTCTTATATAAAGGGACTAAAGTGCTTTTCCTTCATGCTAGTGGCATCTTGTTGTATTTCCAAATCTTGTTGAAAAGTATAGTCAACCATTTGATTCCCCTCTCTTCCAAACACCTCCATCCTTCAATAGGTATACCATATGGCCTTTCTGCCTTTTTCGAACCCATTTTCTTTAATGCCATACGTACTTCACCCTTTTGAATTCGTCGTATAAAATCCCGATTAATCAAATTTGAAGCAATACTTACATCCCCAATATCTTCCTCACGTTGTCCATTAAATAGGTTATCAAAGTATGCCCTCCATCTTTCTCTTATCTCCTGATCTCCAACTAAAACCTTATGATCCACATCCTTCACACATTTAACTCTCTCAATATCTCGTGCCCTCCTATCTCTAATATGAGCAATTTTATAAATATCCATTTCCCATTCCTTAGTATCTAATTTCGTATACAATTCTTGATTAATCTTTGCCCTAGCATCACGGACGGCTTTCTTGGCTTCTATTTTAGCCTCCTTATATTTCTCAAAGTTCTCCTCACTCAGGCATTTTCCTAATGCCTTGTAGCATTCACGTTTAGTTTTTATCGCCTGTTTTACCTCATCATTCCACCACGATGTGTCCTTACCTGATGGCTTGTGTCCTTTAGATTCCCCAAAAACTTCTTTTGCCGCTTCCTTAATGTTATGTTCCAACATAGCCTAAGTTGAATCTACACCCATCTCCGTGCACTCGAAATCATTACATCTAGCGACAACCTTATCCACAAAAGTTTGCCGACTCTCTCCTTGAAGCTTCCACCATCTAATTCGAGGGTCCACTTGTGGACTTCTCTTTCGACCCATTTGGTGAAGTAATCGGTAGCTACCACTTGACCAAAACATGGTCACCTGTCTCGATCTCTAATGGTCGACGACGATTACCTGCATATGATTTCTGTCGACTCCGAGTGGTCGACAACGACTCCTGATCAAGCTACCTTCTCACGGGCGGCTAATAAGCATATCGGGCTCGGTGCCGATTGATTCTGATGGGTCGTCCCAACACAAGGGAGATCGACAACGACGACCGTACCAGGCCTCGTAAGGTGCTACCTTCATCGCAGCATGCTAACTAAACTGTACGTGGACACAAACAACAGTAATTGGGCTTCCCAATCCTCTACTAATCGAGGACGCATGCCCTCAACATGTCCTCCAATGTCTGAAAAGTCCTCTCTGATTGTCCGTAGGACTGACGATGAAAAACGGTAATGAGATTCAATTTGAGTTCCCATAAAGACGATGAATCGATTTCCAAAATGAGACACGAATCGTCCGTCACGATCAGAAACGATACTCTTAGGGGTACCGTGAAGTCTCATTATATCCTTGATGAACAACTGGCCAGTCTCTCGGGACCCCACATATCCTTGATTTCAAGGAAATGAGTTAATTTAGTAAAGCAGTCCGCGATCGCTCAGATCGTATTCATGCCACGACGACTCGTCGGCAACTCGTGATGAATTCCATAGAAATGTCTTCCCACTTCCATTACGGAATAGGGAGCGGTATCGCATACTCACGGCCGCTGATGTTCCATCTTGACTTGCTGATAGGCTAAACATCTCGAAACAAATTCCGCGACTTCTCGCTTCATATTACTCCACCAGAAATTTCGTTTCAAGTCCTTGTACATCTTACTAGACCCCGGATGATCCGGATAAGGGGTAGCATGAGCTTCTCTCAAGATCGAGTTTTTCAACTCATCATTCGCCGGTACGCACAACCGATTCTCAAATCTCAAGAGTCCATCCTCGTGGACCACAAATCCAGGGGCTTTCCCCTGTACCACATCCTCGCGGATGATCAACAAAATGAATCTGAACCCTGATTATCCCTGATTTCCTTCTCAAGTGATGATGAAATCTCTAACATACAAGCTGTCCTTGAACTCGCTGAAGCCGGACCTCGATCTCGGGTCTAAGGAATTCCTGTTGAAGCTCCTTCTGAAATGTTAAACGAGCAAGCATCTGCTCTTGAACGGACTTACGACTCAAGGCGTCGGCGACAACATTCGCCTTGCCCGGGTGGTAAGGGATCTCGATATCAAAATCTTTGATTAGTTCCAACCACCGCCTCTGTCACATATTTAACTCCTTGTGAGTAAATATATACTTCATCTCTTGTGATTGTTGAATAACTGACAGGTGACGCCATAAAGGTAATGACGCCAAAATTCCAACGCGAAAACCATGGTTGCTAGCTCCGGTCGTGGGTTGAATAATTAATCAACTAATCCGAGGAAACCTCGGATTTACTTAACATCTTTCGGAGGTTGCCAATCTCGGATAGCCTCCGTCTTCTGAGGGTCGACACGATCTCTGACAGATGAAATTACATGCCCGAGAAAATCACTTCGGACATCCAGAACTCACAATTGGAAAGCTTACCATGAAGTTGCTCGCGTCTCAACACGTCGAGAACCTGATGAAGATGTACCTCGTTTTCCTCTCGATCACGAGAATAAGCCAAAATGTCATCGATGAAGACAACAACAAACTGATCCAAAAAGTCGATGAAAACCCGATTCATTAACTCCATGAATACCGCGGGTGCATTAGTTAGCCTGAACGGCGTAACTACGAACTCATAATGACCATAGCGTGTTCGAAATGCCGTCCTCGCGATATCCGACTCTCGAATCCGCAACTGGTGATATCCAGATCTTAAGTCGATCCTGGAAAATACTGAAGCTCCCTGAAGTTGATCTAAAAGATCATCAATACGGGTAAGGGGTACTAATCTTGATCATCACCCTGTTCAACTCTTGATAATTTATACACACACGAGACGAGCCATCCTTCTCCTTGACAGATCACACTGGTGCTCCTCTCGGGAACGCAATCGGTCAGAGATAACCTTTCTCGAACTATCCCTCAAGTTGAATCTTCAACTCCTGCATTCTGGTCGGGGCCATCCGATACGGTGCCTTCGATAAAGGGGACGTACCGGCTCCAACTCACGCCTGAATTCCACTACTCTATGTGAAGGCAACCAGATAACTCGTCTGGAAATACATCGTCAATCGATGACAATAATACCACAAATGATTGAACATTTCGATTGCCCTAGAATGGTCAATCGATAAAAAGTGATGCAATGAATGATTGGACATCTCGATTGCCTTAGAAAGGCCAATCGATGAAAATGGTACAATGAATGTTTGAATAACTCGATTGCCTTAGAAAGGCCAATCGATGAAAATGATACAAGGAATGATTGAATAGCTCTATTGCCTTAGAAAGGCCAATCGATGAAAATGATGCAATGAAGGATTGAATAACTCGATTGCCTTAGGAAGGTCAATCGATGAAAGTGATACAATGAATGATTGAATAGCTCGATTACCTTAGAAAGGCCAATCGATTAAAATGATCAATGAAGGATTGAATAACTCGATTGCCTTAGGAAGGTCAATCGTTGAAAATGATACGATGAATGATTGAATGACTCGATTGCCTTAGAAAGGCCAATCGATGAAAATGATGCAATGAAGGATTGAATAACTCGATTGCGGAATTTCTCCGCTTCCGCCATAATAATAATTCTACTGGAACAACCGGGATTACTTCCCTGAAGCACCCATTCGACAACCAACGACGGAAAGATAGCGACCAAACGCTAACAAACACTGAGGATAGTATCAAGACGATCAATCTAACTAATACCGAAAATTACATCGTCCTAAGATAAATTCACCACGGTTAGATCCATCAACCAATCGCGGTCATTAAGCTTAATTCGGTATGGTTCCGAAAATTCTTCCATCGTCAGGTAGACCAAAGGTATGAGGTCCGCAAGCAATAGGACTATCCCGAAATAAGTCTATTCAAGCATGATTCGAAAATGAATGAATGTGGTGTACCAGCATCAAAAGGTACACACAAGTTGAAATAAAATTACGAGTATACCTGAAATCATTCGGGCTACCGGATCGTCGATCCTCCTCATCATATGAATTTGGGACTTGCCGGCCCCCGAACCGGACGCTCTCGTCTGATAAATACGAGCTCCAACTCTATTTGCTTCCATTGTATTAAACGACGTTGACAAAGCATTCTGATTCTGAAACGCTGATTGCTTCGGGGCCTGAGATGCCGCCAGAGCCGACTTGGAGTCCTTTCGGCAAAAATGGGCCTTATGCCCAAAATTCCCACAATTATAGCACGTGATAGACGGTTTCAGACACTCAGTGCTGAAATGACCCGGCGTTCCACAATTGAAATAGGTGATGGCTGAACTGGCCGCTCGGGAATGAGATCCCGCACGATTATGTGCCGTAGGAGGTCGCTCAGAAACGATAGGACTCACATGAGGCTTCTTGAAGGTTGACTGACCGCCTTCGGATTGATTACGCTTCGTTGATTTCTTGCTGACAAATGAAGGTTGTTGTTCAGCACTTTCCTTAGCAGCTGGCTCATATGGGAGAGTTCTCTCGATTAATCCGGTCAGAGTGGCGCAATGATGATTGAGCAACTGCACATGGGTCATCATGGCTGCATAAAAGTGAGTGGATCAACCCGAACATCTTCCGATCGAGCCGAGTCCCGGGCATGATTTCCGACATGAGTGATTATTTCTCGGGCTGCCCGCATCGCGCCTCTTCCCGTGCATCTCGACAGCCTCTCCATCTCAAGTAGGAAGGTCGCATAATGATTATATTTCCCGCATGATTATCACGTTATGATTACGTCATGAGATGATGAAAATGAGTATACATGCTCTAACTTAGTGATTATATGAATGATTTACTGAAGTGACATGAATATCTGATGAAATTCTTGAAATGATTATTTTGAATAACTTAACAAGATTTATAATATGATCATCTAGATCGGCAACTGAATAATGAAATGAATTGAGTAATTAATGAATTAACATGATCGTCCTGATCATTAACTGAGTAATGAAATGAATTAAGTGATTAATGAGTTAACATGATCGTCCTAATCATAATAAATGATGATGTTTGGGGATTGCTAAATGATGAATGATGAATGAATGACTATTGCCAGAAATTATACCATGGTGTTAGAAATCTTACAGTTCTTCCGGTCTGATTGGCTCGGCATTTGCACAGGTCACACGTGACGCGAAAGTCCAATGATACTAGTCTGATGACGATGATTTCAAATGAGACATTGTAATACTCGGTCGAAAGTCATGTCTTTCAAACCTTTTCATATTCTTCGAATGTTTTGGGGTTTCCGTACTTCTATTTCGTGTTATTGTTGCCCAGACATTGAATCCTATTACTTTTATTCTCTTCCCGGGTCGTTTTTCATCATTTTAGGACCCGAAGGGGGTGTGAGCCGCGGCACAAGGAGTGTGCGCCGCGGCACACACATTTCCTAAATTTGGCCGAGCGGACTATACCGGGTGCCGCGACACGCTCCGGCAGTGCCGCGGCACACTGCCGAGTCATTGCCGCGGCACACCTACGCTGAGCCGCGGCACACTGGTGTTGCATCCTCAGCCAAAAACTGCCTGTACCCGGTGCCGTGGCACACTGGTGAGCCGCGACACCTTGCCGAAACACAGGAGCAATTTTAGGCTCGTGCCGCGGCACACTGGCCGAGCCATGCACACAATGCGGTCAACTGCATAATTCGGCTTTTTAAGCGAGATTTCAGCCATTTTCCTCCATTTTCTTCTTCCACCGCGAGAGAGAGAGAGAGTTGAGGGAGGAGTTTTTTCCACATCTATCACTTGTGTGTTGGAGATTTACCACTTTCACTCGGTTGGGAAGCCCGGATAGTCGATCTAACGCGTATTCCTTGGATCATAGAGCTTGGATATTCAAGAGGTAATTTCTTCGACATCTTGACTTCTCGATTTTGTGTGGTTATTGACGTTTTGGATGATAAAATCATGGTGTATGATGTGGTATATGCGTGATTATGGACATGTTTGGGTATTCATCGGATTATTGAAAGATTATTCAAGAACACTTTGAATTTTGTGTTGGGTTTTGGGGGTTTTCGTAAATTCGTCCGTTTTGTCCGATTGAAGCTTGAGAACCTTGAGATTTTGATATATATATACCGTATGAGTGTTTTCTTCCGATTTTACAGGTTGGATTGTGCCGTTTTCGGACTTGTGGAGTTTGGGCGATTTCCCAACCATTAGTTATCCACTCGTATATTTTCTTGAATCGTAGACGAGTTTCGGGAGTCTCTTCGTATAATTTGAGTATGGATAATTAATTGTCATATTCCTTGCGAATCGTTTAGGTGCCGGAAGCGCGTTCTCGGACCTACCGAACTCATACCTTTCCTCCGTTCGATTTCTCGATGTCTCAAAGGCAAGTATACATTTATGATTGTACGTTCTCGACTTTGAAAGTAAGAAATATTGATGGCATATCATGAACGAACCGTTTTTACGGCATTCATAGATATATTGTTGGCATGTAATGAACGAACCGTTTTGACGGCATTCCTACATGTATCGGCGTATGATGTGAACGAACCGTTTCTACGGCATTCACATACGTAACGGCGTATGAGGTGAACGAACCGTTTCTACGGCATTCACATACGTCTTATGAGATTTTAGTTATTCCGGAATACTAGTCTTGAATTGATGAATTGACGGTTACATTTACTTTATTGTCGAGGAGTATTGTGTTTCATATTGATATACTTGCACTAGCTATTCGACGGCTAACCCCTTTACGGGGGAAATACGTTTCATGTATTTCAGGATCCAGGAGGTCGGACAGGCAGGTATCGGGTCGGCACGAGGATGGTGGGCAAGTGTGATACTGTGTCTTTCTTCCAGTTATGTTTGGAGTTCCGGTTCAGTGTTGTTGTACTGGATTGTCTTTTGAGTACTCGAGTATTGTTTTCCTTTTTCCTTGATGTTCCGGCCTGTGTTTGCCGAAGTATTGAATTGAGTTGTGATGTCTGTGAATACATTGGTTATATTTCGAATACCTTTGTATCGTTTTTCATTCCATTGTGTGTAGACCTTATCGGTCAAAATTTATGGTTCCGCGTATGTATAGCCTTGTGGGTCCCACGACGGGGCTTACGGCGCTGTAATATCCCTGAATAACTTGGGGGTGTTACAGAATATGGTGTCGGAGCTTAGGTCTATGGATACCTAGGCTGTCGGTCTTTTGGGTCGATCGAGTCGTTAATTATCCACAGTATCACTACTCTGCCATCATCACAGTGCGACCGGTACTTGTAAGACCTCTCACTCTTCTGGTGTTTCCTTATTCGTTTTGCTTCCTTTTATCGGTATTCTTGAGAATCGGACACTTTGTTGATGCGTGATTGAATTGTGCTTACGTGACTTGTGTGTTCTTAAGTATGTCAGCTGGTAGGGGCCGTGGCCGTGGTCGTGGCCGTGGGCGAGGAAGAGGTCGTGGCGCGGCCGTTTCCATCAGTTCAGTTGCGGGGTCGACCAACCCCAGTTTGTCGAACTCGGTGCATCCCAACACCGAGAGTCAGCACGACCAGTCAGATGGTCAGGGGAACAACGCAGACGTTGGAGTGGCGAATGCACTTCAACAATTGGCTACTCAGATGACTATTTTGGCCCAAACTGTTCAGCTGAATAACCCGAACCCAAACACGGATGCCCTGCTTCAAAACGTAATCCGTATGCACCCTCCACAGTTTGGCGGTGCCTCAGACCCGTTAGGCTGGGAGGATTGGCTAGCAGAATTGGAGAAGATTTTCGAGGCAGTTGATTGCCCCGAGGTGAGGAAAGTACCGATTGCTCAGTATTTCCTCACTAAGGAGGCCGCTACTTGGTGGAAGGTCATCAAGCCACAGGATCGTATTGCCTCATGGGATGAATTTAAGGAGCTCTTGGAGGCCGAGTTTTGTCCTTGGCCGGTACGAGAGAGCCGAATCCGAGCCTTTTTCGAGGCTAAACCACAAGATATTCCCGTTTCGCAGGCGATCGTGGAGTATAACCAACAATTAATCCATGTGAAGGATCAAGTACGTAACGAGTGTGATAAGATCCGTTATTTTGATATGCGGATGAATTTGGACTTACGGAGGTACATGGACGGATTTGCTTGTACCACACTGAAAGAGTATCAGGACAGAGCTTTAGCCCATGATATGTTGAGCCCCGACAATGATACCGTTGAAGAACCGAAAAAGCAGAAAGTCGGGGGAAATTTTTCTGGCTCTAAGGGTGGCAACTTTCAGAAGTCACAGACGACTAACCGTTTTGCCGGACAGTCGTCACGTTCTAATAAAGGGAAGAGGGGTTACTATCCCACTCCGGGTACCTCAAACCGTACAGTAACTTGCTATAATTGTGGTCGTCCAGGCCACTTTAGTTCGGAATGCTACTTTCCACTATTAAAGTGTCACACGTGTGGTCAGATGGGGCATAGAGCGGTTTATTGTTCCGAGCCGAACCAGACTTTGGACACTCGGGCTTCTGCCCCAACACCCCTTGATCAAGGTGTTAATCAGCGGCAATCTTTCGGTCAACCTCAGCAGAATTTCGGCAGGGGTTGGGGTCGGGGTCAGAACGCTGGAGGGGGGAACTCTAGCATCGGTTTGGTGCAACCACGGGTTTATGACATGCGTCGAACAGACGAACCCGATGCGGCGGTGTCTTCAGGTACCATCCTTATTCTATCCTATCCAGTCCGTGTACTTTTTGATTCGGGTGCTACACATTCTTTTATTTCTTTGGAGTGTGTACGCCGTTTGAATATAACTTGTTTAACTGCTTGCGATACCTTTATCGTGAGACTGCCTAGCGGGGATAGGATTGTGGGGAATCAGGAGATTAGAGAATTTCCGGTGGTTATATCCGGTATGGAATGGTTATCAAATTTAATTGTAGTTTATATGGAAGGCGAGGACGTAATCCTCGGCGAGGATTGGCTTAATAATCACCAAGCGATTATGAATTACCGTACCAAAGTTATCACTATGATGACTAAAGACGGATCTGAGTACTCATTTTTGGGATGTAAATCGGGCCAATCCAAGTTACTTATCAGTGCAATGAAGGCCGTAAGACTTTTAAATAAAGGTTGTACGGGCTATTGGTGCTATGCTTTGAAAATGGAAGGAAGCGAAGTCGATTTCTCTTCAATTCCGGTTGTTAATGAGTATCCCGATGTTTTTCCGGATGATCTTCCGGGATTACCGCCAGATCAAGAGATAGAATTTACCGTAGACTTAGAGCCAGACACGGCTCCGATTTCTAAAGCACCTTACCGGATGGCACCTTCCGAAATGCAAGAATTGAAGAATCAGTTGGGAGAACTTCTGGAAAGAGGGTACATCAGACCGAGCGCTTCGCCTTGGGGCGCGCCTGTTCTTTTCGTGAGGAAGAAAGATGGTTCACTACGTTTGTGCATCGACTACCGCGAGCTGAACAAAGTAACCATCAAGAACAAGTACCCTCTACCGCGTATAGACGATTTATTTGATCAATTGCAAGGAGCTGCGGTTTTCTCGAAGATTGACATAAGATCCGGGTATTATCAACTCAGAGTGAGGGAGCCCGACGTTCCAAAGACGGCGTTCCGGACGAGATATGGGCATTATGAATTTGTAGTTATGCCTTTTGGGTTGACGAATGCGCCGGCAGTATTCATGCAGTTAATGAATAAAATATTCATCGAGTACCTCGACAGGTGTGTAGTCGTCTTTATTGACGACATCTTGATCTATTCTCGGGATAAGGAGGAACATGCCCGACACTTGCGTTTGGTCTTAGACATTTTGAGAACCGAGCACCTCTATGCAAAATTCTCGAAATGTGAGTTTTGGTTGGAAGAAGTTATGTTTCTCGGCCATGTGATTTCGGCCGAAGGGGTTCGTGTAGACCCGCAGAAGATCGAGGCAGTGCTAGGCTGGGCACCGCCTAAAAATGTTAAGGAGGTTCGTAGCTTTTTGGGCCTTGCTGGGTATTACCGTCGGTTTGTCGAGGGGTTCTCGAAACTCGCTCGACCGCTTACGAAATTACTCCAGAAGACCGAAAAGTTTGTTTGGACGGATGAGAGACAGCAGAGCTTCGATGAACTAAAGAAACGATTGACTTCAGCGCCGATTCTAACTTTACCACATGGTAGCGAAGGCTTTGCAGTTTACAGTGACGCTTCGGGTCAAGGCCTGGGCTGTGTTCTTATGCAGCATGATAAGACAATAGCTTTTGCGTCACGACAATTAAAGCCTTATGAGATGAATTATCCTACTCACGATTTGGAATTGGCCGCAATTGTCTTCGCACTCAAGATTTGGCGGCATTATTTGTATGGTTCACCGTGCCGGATTTATACCGATCACAAGAGCCTGAAGTATATTTTCAGTCAGAAGGAGCTGAATATGAGACAGCGGCGTTGGTTAGAGTTGATAAAGGATTATGATTTGGAAATTCTCTACCACCCCGGGAAAGCCAATGTCGTTGCAGATGCTCTGAGCTGCAAATCGGCAGCTCTTCAAATGCTCGAGGTTTTTACGTCCCAGACAAAAATTCGTCAAGATTTAATTGAGCAAGGTATAGAAGTTTGGCTTCAACGAGTACAGGGACAGTTGTGTACTCTCGAAATTACTTCATCTTTAGTTGACGACATCAAAGGGAAGCAGTGGAGTGACCCGATGATTTCTCAACTGAAGGAAGATGTGATAAAAGGAAAGGCTCCTGGCTTTATGGTACATGAGGATAGTATTCTGAGATTTCAGGGCAGACTTTGTGTTCCAAACGATTTAGAGTTGAGACAGAGAATCCTCCGAGAAGCCCATGCTACGCCTTACTCAATCCACCCCGGGACGAGTAAGATGTACAAAGATTTGAAGCGAAATTTTTGGTGGAATCACATGAAGAAGGATGTTACGGAGTTTGTATTACGGTGCTTGACGTGTCAACAAGTCAAGATCGAACATCAACGACCGGCGGGGTTGTTGAAACCACTTCCCATTCCCGAGTGGAAGTGGGAAGATATCTCAATGGATTTTATCACTGGCATGCCGAGAACTCGGACTGGAATGAATATGATTTGGGTAATTGTCGATCGATTGACCAAGTCTTCACACTTCTTGGGTATTAAGGATACTTGGGGACCAGATAGATTGGCTCGAACCTTTATCGCTGAGATCTTGAGGTTACACGGTGCCCCCAAGACCATTGTTTCTGATCGAGACGGCCGTTTCGTATCGCATTTTGGCGTGCCATTCATCGTGCTCGTTACCGAGTTGAGATTGAGCACTTCCTTTCATCCTCGCCGGACGGTCGACAGAGAGGACGATTCAGACGTTGGAGGATATGTTGCGGGCTTGTGCCTTAGACTGGAGTAATGATTGGGAGCTTCACTTGCCGTTGATCGAGTTTGCTTACAATAATAGTTGGCATGCGTCGATCAAAATGGCACCCTTCGAGGCACTCTATGGTAGGCGATGTAGGTCGCCATTATGTTGGAACGAGGCTTCTGAGCTAGTTGGGACGGAACCGGATATGTTGTTGGAGACCAAGGAAAAGATTTCTATTATCCGAGATCGACATCGATCGCCTGCAGTCGTCGAAATCTTACGCCGATACTTGTCGTCGACCCTTGGAGTTTGAAGTGGGGATCACGTCTTGCTCAAAGTATCGCCGACTGCAGGAGTTTTCCGCTTCGGGAAAAAGGGGAAACTCAGTCCAAGGTATATCGGACCTTTCGAGATTTTGGACAGAGTTGGAGACTTAGCTTATCGCTTGGCGTTACCTCCAGCTTTGAGTCACGTCCATAGTGTTTTTCATGTGTCCCAGTTGAGGAAGTACGTACCGGATCCGAGCCACATTATCGACTACAGTGAGATTGACGTAGCCGAGGATATTACCTTTCCGGAGAGACCCGTGAAGATTCTTGAGCGCCGTGAGAAACAACTTCGGCATAAGACCATTCCACTGGTTAAAGTACAATGGTCGAGGCATGGAGTCGAGGAGGCGACTTGGGAGACGGAAGAGAAGATGCGGGTGGAATACCCCGAACTATTTATTCCTTAAGTTTCGGGACGAAACTTCTTTTTAGAGGGGGAGAATGTAATACCCGGTCGAAAGTCATGTCTTTTCAAACCTTTTCATATTCTTCGAATCGTGATTTGTTGAGCGAACCCTTGTAATCATTGCTTGGAACCACCGTTTTGGGGTTTCCGTACTTCTATTTCGTGTTATTGTTGCCCAGACATTGAATCCTATTACTTTTATTCTCTTCCCGGGTCGTTTTTCATCATTTTAGGACCCGAAGGGGGTGTGAGCCGCGGCACAAGGAGTGTGCGCCGCGGCACACACATTTCCTAAATTTGGCCGAGCGGACTGTACCGGGTGCCGCGGCACACTCCGGCAGTGCCGCGGCACACTGCCGAGTCATTGCCGCGGCACACCTACGCTGAGCCGCGGCACACTGGTGTTGCATCCTCAGCCAAAAACCGCCTGTACCCGGTGCTGCGGCACACCTGAGCTGAGCCGCGGCACACTGCCGAAACCTGGGAGCAATTTTTAGCTGAGCCGCGGCACACAATGCGGTCAACTGCATAATTCGGCTTTTTAAGCAAGATTTCAGCCATTTTCCTCCATTTTCTTCTTCCACCGCGAGAGAGAGAGTTGAGGGAGGAGTTTTTTCCACATCTATCACTTGTGTGTTGGAGATTTACCACTTTCACTCGGTTGGGAAGCCCGGATAGTCGATCTAACGCGTATTCCTTGGATCATAGAGCTTGGATATTCAAGAGGTAATTTCTTCGACATCTTGACTTCTCGATTTTGTGTGGGTATTGACGTTTTGGATGATAAAATCATGGTGTATGATGTGGTATATGCGTGATTATGGACATGTTTGGGTATTCATCGGATTATTGAAAGATTATTCAAGAACACTTTGAATTTTGTGTTGGGTTTTGGGGGTTTTCGTAAATTCGTCCGTTTTGTCCGATTGAAGCTTGAGAACCTTGAGATTTTGATATATATACCGTATGAGTGTTTTCTTCCGATTTTACGGGTTGGATTGTGCCGTTTTCGGACTTGTGGGAGTTTGGGCGATTTCCCAACCTTTAGTTATCCACTCGTATATTTTCTTGAATCGTAGACGAGTTTCGGGAGTCTCTTCGTATAATTTGAGTATGGATAATTAATTGTCATATTCCTTGCGAATCGTTTAGGTGCCAGAAGCGCGTTCTCGGACCTACCGAACTCATACCTTTCCTCCGTTCGATTTCTCGATGTCTCAAAGGCAAGTATACATTTATGATTGTACGTTCTCGACTTTGAAAGTAAGAAATATTGATGGCATATCATTAACGAACCGTTTTTACGGCATTCATAGATATATTGTTGGCATGTAATGAACGAACCGTTTTGACGGCATTCCTACATGTATCGGCGTATGAGGTGAACGAACCGTTTCTACGGCATTCACATACGTAACGGCGTATGAGGTGAACGAACCGTTTCTACGGCATTCACATACGTCTTATGAGATTTTAGTTATTCCGGAATACTAGTCTTGAATTGATGAATTGACGGTTACATTTACTTTATTGTCGAAGAGTATTGTGTTTCATATTGATATACTTGCACTAGCTATTCGACGGCTAACCCCTTTACGGGGGAAATACGTTTCATGTATTTCAGGATCCAGGAGGTCGGACAGGCAGGTATCGGGTCGGCACGAGGATGGTGGGCAAGTGTGATACTGTGTCTTTCTTCCAGTTATGTTTGGAGTTCCGGTTCAGTGTTGTTGTACTGGATTGTCTTTTGAATACTCGAGTATTGTTTTCCTTTTTCCTTGATGTTCCGGCCTGTGTTTGCCGAAGTATTGAATTGAGTTGTGATGTCTGTGAATACATTGGTTATATTTCGAATACCTTTGTATCGTTTTTCATTCCATTGTGTGTAGACCTTATCGGTCAAAATTTATGGTTCCGCGTATGTATAGCCTTGTGGGTCCCACGGCGGGGCTTACGGTGCTGTAATATCCCTGAATAACTTGGGGGTGTTACAGAATATGGTATCAGAGCTTAGGTCTATGGATACCTAGGTCAGCCGGTCTTTTGGGTCGATCGAGTCGTTAATTGTCCACAGTATCACTACTCTGCCATCATCACAGTGCGACCGGTACTTGTAAGACCTCTCACTCTTCTGGTGTTTCCTTATTCGTTTTGCTTCCTTTTATCGGTATTCTTGAGAATCGGACACTTTGTTGATGCGTGATTGAATTGTGCTTACGTGACTTGTGTGTTCTTCAAGATGTCACCGGTAGGGGCCGTGGCCGTGGTCGTGGCCGTGGGCGAGGAAGAGGTCGTGGCGCGGCCGTTTCCATCGATCGATTGCGGGTCGACCAACCCCAGTTTGTCGAACTCGGTGCATCCCGACACCGAGAGTCAGCACGACCAGTCATATGGTCAGGCGAACAACGCAGACGTTGGAGTGGCGAATGCACTTCAACAATTGGCTACTCAGATGACTATTTTGGCCCAAACTGTTCAGCTGAATAACCCGAACCCAAACACGGATGCCCTGCTTCAAAACGTAATCCGTATGCACCCTCCACGCTTGGCGGTGCCTCGGACCCGTTAGGGCCGGGAGGATTGGCTAGCAATGGAGAAGATTTTCGAGGCAGTTGATTGCCCCGAGGTGAGGAAAGTACCGATTGCTCAGTATTTCCTCACTAAGGAGGCCGCTACTTGGTGGAAGGTCATCAAGCCACAGGATCGTATTGCCTCATGGTATGAATTTAAGGAGCTCTTGGAGGCCGAGTTTTGTCCTTGGCCGGTACGAGAGAGCCGAATCTGAGCCTTCTTCGAGGCTAAACCACAAGATATTCCCGTTTCGCAGGCGATCGTGGAGTATAACCAACAATTAATCCATGTGAAGGATCAAGTACGTAACGAGCTTGATAAGATCCGTTATTTTGATATGCGGATGAATTTGGACTTACGGCGGTACATGGCCGGATTTGCTTGTACCACACTGAAAGAGTATCAGGATAGAGCTTTAGCCCATGATATGTTGAGCCCCGACAATGATACCGTTGAAGAACCGAAAAAGCAGAAAGTTGGGGGAAATTTTTCTGGCTCTAAGGGTGGCAACTTTCAGAAGTCACAGACGACTAACCGTTTTGCCGGACAGTCGTCACGTTCTAATAAAGGGAAGAGGGGTTACTATCCCACTCCGGGTACCTCAAACCGTACAGTAACTTGCTATAATTGTGGTCGTCCAGGCCACTTTAGTTCGGAATGCTACTTTCCACTATTAAAGTGTCACACGTGTGGTCAGATGGGGCATAGAGCGGTTTATTGTTCCGAGCCGAACCAGACTTTGGACACTCAAGCCGCCCCAACACCCTTGATCAAGGTGTTAATCGGCGGCAATCTTTCGGTCAACCTCAGAATTTCGGCAGGGTGGGGTCGGGGTCGAACGGCTGGAGGGGGGAACTCTAGCGTCGGTACGGAGCAACCAAGGGTTTATGATAGGCGTCGAACAGAAGAACCCGATGCGGCGGTGGCTTCAGGTACCATCCATATTCTATCCTATCCAGTCCGTGTACTTTTTGATTCGGGTGCTACACATTCTTTTATTTCTTTGGAGTGTGTACGCCGTTTGAATATAACTTGTTTAACTGCTTGCGATCCCTTTATCGTGAGACTGCCTAGCGGGGATAGGATTGTGGGGAATCAGGAGATTAGAGAATTTCCGGTGGTTATATCCGGTATGGAATGGTTATCAAATTTAATTGTAGTTGATATGGAAGGCGAGGACGTAATCCTCGGCGAGGATTGGCTTAATAATCACCAAGCGATTATGAATTACCGTACCAAAGTTATCACTATGATGACTAAAGACGGATCTGAGTACTCATTTTTGGGACGTAAGTCGGGCCAATCCAAGTTACTTATCAGTGCCATGAAGGCCGTAAGACTTTTAAATAAAGGTTGTACGGGCTATTGGTGCTATGCTTTGAAAACGGAAGGAAGCGAAGTCGATTTCTCTTCAATTCCGGTTGTTAATGAGTATCCCGATGTTTTTCCGGATGATCTTCCGGGATTACCTCCAGATCGAGAGATAGAATTTACCGTAGACTTAGATCCAGACGCGGCTCCGATTTCTAAAGCACCTTACCGGATGGCACCTTCCGAAATGCAAGAATTGAAGAATCAGTTGGGAGAACTTCTGGAAAGAGGGTACATCAGACCGAGCGCTTCGCCTTGGGGCGCGCCTGTTCTTTTCATGAGGAAGAAAGATGGTTCACTACGTTTGTGCATCGACTACCGCGAGCTGAACAAAGTAACCATCAAGAACAAGTACCCTCTACCGCGTATAGACGATTTATTTGATCAATTGCAAGGAGCTGCGGTTTTCTCGAAGATTGACTTAAGATCCGGGTATTATCAACTCAGAGTGAGGGAGTCCGAAGTTCCAAAGACGGCGTTCCGGACGAGATATGGGCATTATGAATTTGTAGTTATGCCTTTTGGGTTGACGAATGCGCCGGCAGTATTCATGCAGTTAATGAATAAAATATTCATCGAGTACCTCGACAGGTGTGTAGTCGTCTTTATTGACGACATCTTGATCTATTCTCGGGATAAGGAGGAACATGCCCGACACTTGCGTTTGGTCTTAGAACATTTTGAGAACCGAGCACCTCTACGCAAAATTCTCGAAATGTGAGTTTTGGTTGGAAGAAGTTATGTTTCTCGGCCATGTGATTTCGGCCGAAGGGGTTCGTGTAGACCCGCAGAAGATCGAGGCAGTGCTAGGCTGGGCACCGCCTAAAAATGTTAAGGAGGTTCGTAGCTTTTTGGGCCTTGCTGGGTATTACCGTCGGTTTGTCGAGGGGTTCTCGAAACTCGCTCGACCGCTTACGAAATTACTCCAGAAGACCGAAAAGTTTGTTTGGACGGATGAGAGACAGCAGAGCTTCGATGAACTAAAGAAACGATTGACTTCGGGCCGATTCTAACTTTACCACATGGTAGCGAAGGCTTTGCGATTCTGATGACGCTTGGTCAAGGCACTGGCCGTGTTCTTATGCAGCATGATAAGACAATAGCTTTTGCGTCACGACAATTAAAGCCTTATGAGATGAATTATCCTACTCACGATTTGGAATTGGCCGCAATTGTCTTCGCACTCAAGATTTGGCGGCATTATTTGTATTGTTCACCGTGCCGGATTTATACCGATCACAAGAGCCTGAAGTATATTTTCAGTCAGAAGGAGCTGAATATGAGACAGCGGCGTTAGTTAGAGTTGATAAAGGATTATGATTTAGAAATTCTCTACCACCCCGGGAAAGCCAATGTCGTTGCAGATGCTCTGAGCCGCAAATCGGCATCTCTTCAAATGCTCGAGGTTTTTACGCCCTGCATTTAAAATTCATCAAGATTTAATTGAGCAAGGGATAGAAGTTTGGCTTCAACGAGTACAGGGACAGTTGTGTACTCTCGAAATTACTTCATCCTTAGTTGACGACATCAAAGGGAAGCAGTGGAGTGACCCGATGATTTCTCAACTGAGGGAAGATGTGATAAAAGGAAAGGCTCCTGGCTTTATGGTACATGAGGATAGTATTCTGAGATTTCAGGGCAGACTTTGTGTTCCGAACGATGTAGAGTTGAGACAGAGAATCCTCCGAGAAGCCCATGCTACGCCTTACTCAATCCACCCCGGGACGAGTAAGATGTACAAAGATTTGAAGCGAAATTTTTGGTGGAATCACATGAAGAAGGATGTTACGGAGTTTGTATTACGGTGCTTGACGTGTCAACAAGTCAAGATTGAACATCAACGACCGGCGGGGTTGTTGAAACCACTTCCCATTCCCGAGTGGAAGTGGGAAGACATCTCAATGGATTTTATCACTGGCATGCCGAGAACTCGGACTGGAATGAATATGATTTGGGTAATTGTCGATCGATTGACCAAGTCTGCACACTTCTTGGGTATTAAGGATACTTGGGGACCGGATAGATTGGCTCGAACCTTTATCGCTGAGATCGTGAGGTTACACGGTGCCCCCAAGACCATTGTTTCTGATCGAGACGGCCGTTTCGTATCGCATTTTTGGCAGGCCGTTCATCAGGCTCTGGGTACTGAGTTGAGATTGAGCACTTCCTTTCATCCTCAGTCGGACGGTCAGACAGAGAGGACGATTCAGACGTTGGAGGATATGTTGCGGGCTTGTGCCTTAGACTGGAGTAATGATTGGGAGCTTCACTTGTCGTTGATCGAGTTTGCTTACAATAATAGTTGGCATGCGTCGATCAAAATGGCACCCTTCGAGGCACTCTATGGTAGGCGATGTAGGTCGGCCAACCTTACGGGCGTAAGCCCTCTTCGTCGAAATGACCAGGCACCTTGCCTGCAGCGTACGGCCGTAACCGGCCAAACCTTACGGCTGTACCTTCCTCGACTTACGGCCGTATGCCGCAACCCTTACGGCCGTAAGTCACCCTTGGTCGACAACACTAGAAATTTACGAACACCACTTACGGCCGTAACTAACCCTCCTTACGGCCGTAACTCGCCTTCGGCCAAAATTCCTGGGCAGCCTGCTGGACCACGTACGGCCGTAACCGACCAGCCTTACGGCCGTACCCGTTGAACTTACAGCCGTATCCCAGAACCTTACGGCCGTAACTCAATGCTGGCCAAAGTGAACAAATCCGATGATTCTGATTCCTCGCTACGACTGATGAATGATCCGACATACCAAACGAATGCGTAAATGAACAAGTCTAACACATGCCAAAAATGATACTTCCAGCACAAGACTACCAATCACGATGATAATGATAATACTCCCGTTCCGACACTCAAACGGAGATGAAATGACGATTGGTAACTGATCCACGGTTACAACATGCCAAATGAACGCAAACGAATGAATCATGACTGATGAATGATTATTAATGAGTGAAAATTACTGAGTGATAAATACAGACTGATAATTACTGAGTGGTAAAGAATGAATTATAGCCGGGTATTACATACTCCCTCCTTAAAAAGAGTTTCGTCCTCGAAACTAAGGGTCAAACAACTCGGGATAACTCCCCCGCATACTCTCCTCGGTTTCCCAAGTGGCCTCTTCGACTCCGTGTCTAGACCACTGAAACTTAACCAAAGGAATCGCCTTATTCCTCAACTGTTTGATTTGCCGCTCTAACACTCGTATGGGACGCTTCTCATACGAATGATCATCTGCGATCTCGATTTCGTCGAACTGAAGTATGTGACTCGGGTCGGCAACATATTTCCGTAGCTGAGAGACGTGAAACACATTACGAATTCGGCTCAATGCCAGAGGTAAAGCCAATCGATAAGTTAACTCGCCTATTCGATCCAGAATCTCAAACGGTCCAATGAATCTCGGACTCAACTTTCCCCTCTTCCCAAAACGGAAGATATTACGACTCGGGATTACCTTGACCAAAACATGGTCACCTGTCTCGATCTCTAATGGTCGACGACGATTACCTGCATATGATTTCCGTCGACTCCGAGTGGTCGACAACGACTCCTGATCAAGCTACCTTCTCACGGGCGGCTAATAAGCATATCGGGCTCGGTGCCGATTGATTCTGATGGGTCGTCCCAACACAAGGGAAATCGACAACGACGACCGTACCAGGCCTCGTAAGGTGCTACCTTCATCGCAGCATGCTAACTAAACTGTACGTGGACACAAACAACAGTAATTGGGCTTCCCAATCCTCTACTAATCGAGGATGCATGCCCTCAATATGTCCTCCAATGTCTGAAAAGTCCTCTCTGATTGTCCGTCGGACTGACGATGAAAAACGGTAATGAGATTCAGCTGAGTTCCCATAGCACGATGAACTGATTTCCAAAATGAGACACGAATCGTCCGTCACGATCAGAAACGATACTCTTAGGGGTACCGTGAAGTCTCATTATCTCCTTGATGAACAACTGGCCAGTCTCTCGGGACCCCACATATCCTTGATTTCAAGGAAATGAGCTAATTTAGTAAAGCAGTCCGCGATCGCTCAGATCGTATTCATGCCACGACGACTCGTCGGCAACTCGTGATGAATTCCATAGAAATGTCTTCCCACTTCCATTCTGGAATAGGGAGCGGTATCAGCATACTCGCTGGTCGCTGATGTTCCATCTTGACTTGCTGATAGGCTAAACATCTCGAAACAAATTCCGCGACTTCTCGCTTCATATTACTCCACCAGAAATTTCGTTTCAAGTCCTTGTACATCTTACTAGACCTCGGATGAACCGGATAAGGGGTATCATGAGCTTCTCTCAAGATCGAGTTTTTCAACTCATCATTCGCCGGTACGCACAACCGATTCTCAAATCTCAAGAGTCCATCCTCGTGGACCACAAATCTAGGGGCTTTCCCCTGTACCACATCCTCGCGGATGATCAACAAAATGAATTTGAACCCTGATTCTCCCTGATTTCCTTCTCAAGTGATGATGAAATCTCTAACATATAAGCTGTCCTTGAACTCGCTGAAGCCGGACCTCGATCTCGGGTCTAAGGAATTCCTGCTGAAGCTCCTTCTGAAATGTTAAACGAGCAAGCATCTGCTCTTGAACGGACTTACGACTCAAGGCGTCGGCGACAACGTTCACCTTGCCCGGGTGGTAAGGGATCTCGATATCAAAATCTTTGATTAGTTCCAACCACCGCCTCTGTCACATATTTAACTCCTTGTGAGTAAATATATACTTCATCTATTGTGATTGGTGAATAACTGACAGGTGACGCCATAAAGGTAATGACGCCAAAATTCCAACGCGAAAACCATGGTTGCTAGCTCCAGTCGTGGGTTGAATAATTAATCAACTAATCCGAGGAAACTTCGGATTTACTTAACATCTTTCGGAGGTTGCCAATCTCGGATAGCCTCCGTCTTCTGAGGGTCGACACGATCTCTGACAGATGAAATTACATGCCCGAGAAAATCACTTCGGACATCCAGAACTCACAATTGGAAAGCTTACCATGAAGTTGCTCGCGTCTCAACACGTCGAGAACCTGATGAAGATGTACCTCGTTTTCCTCTCGATCACGAGAATAAGCCAAAATGTCATCGATGAAGACAACAACAAACTGATCCAAAAAGTCGATGAAAACCCGATTCATTAACTCCATGAATACCGCGGGTGCATTAGTTAGCCCGAGCGGCGTAACTACGAACTCATAATGACCATAGCGTGTTCGAAACGCCGTCCTCGCGATATCCGACTCTCGAATCCGCAACTGGTGATATCCAGATCTTAAGTCGATCCTGGAAAATACTGAAGCTCCGTGAAGTTGATCTAAAAGATCATCAATACGGGTAAGGGGTACTAATCTTGATCATCACCTTGTTCAACTCTTGATAATTTATACACACACGAGACGAGCCATCCTTCTCCTTGACAGATCACACTGGTGCTCCTCTCGGGAACGCAATCGGTCGGAGATAACCTTTCTCGAACTATCCCTCAAGTTGAATCTTCAACTCCTGCATTCTGGTCGGGGCCATCCGATACGGTGCCTTCGATAAAGGGGACGTACCGGCTCCAACTCACGCCTGAATTCCACTACTCTATGTGAAGGCAACGGATAACTCGTCTGGAAATACATCGTCAATCGATGACAATAATACCACAAATGATTGAACATTTCGATTGCCCTAGAATGGTCAATCGATAAAAAGTGATACAATGAATGATTGGACATCTCGATTGCCTTAGAAAGGCCAATCGATGAAAATGGTACAATGAATGTTTGAATAACTCGATTGCCTTAGAAAGGCCAATCGATGAAAATGATACAAGGAATGATTGAATAGCTCTATTGCCTTAGAAAGGCC
Source organism: Orobanche coerulescens (assembly GCA_033398695.1). Lineage (NCBI taxonomy): Eukaryota > Viridiplantae > Streptophyta > Magnoliopsida > Lamiales > Orobanchaceae > Orobanche > Orobanche coerulescens. The sequence continues at coordinate 89,776,143 of CM065818.1, read as the reverse complement.
AATCGATGAAAATGATGCAATGAAGGATTGAATAACTCGATTGCCTTAGGAAGGTCAATCGATGAAAGTGATACAATGAATGATTGAATAGCTCGATTACCTTAGAAAGGCCAATCGATGAAAATGATGCAATGAAGGATTGAATAACTCGATTGCCTTAGGAAGGTCAATCGTTGAAAATGATATGATGAATGATTGAATGACTCGATTGCCTTAGAAAGGCCAATCGATGAAAATGATGCAATGAAGGATTGAATAACTCGATTGCGGAATTTCTCCGCTTCCGCCATAATAATAATTCTAGTGGAACAACGGGGATTACTTCCCTGAAGCACCCATTCGACAACCAACGACGGAAAGATAGCGACCAAACGCTAACAAACACTGAGGATAGTATCAAGACGATCAATCCAACTAATACCGAAAATTACATCGTCCTAAGATAAATTCACCACGGTTAGATCCATCAACCAATCGTGGTCATTAAGCTTAATTCGGTATGGTTCCGAAAATTCTTTCATCGTCACGTAGACCAAAGGTATGAGGTCCGCAAGCAATAGGACTATCCCGAAATAAGTCTATTCAAGCATGATTCGAAAATGAATGAATGCGTTGTACCAGCATCAAAAGGTACACACAAGTTGAAATAAAATTACGAGTATACCTGAAATCATTCGGGCTACCGGATCGTCGATCCTCCTCATCATATGAATCTGGGACTTGCCGGCCCCCGAACCGGACGCTCTTGTCTGATAAATACGAGCTCCAACTCTATTTGCTTCCATTGTCTTAAACAACGTTGACAAAGCAGTCTGATTCTGAAACGCTGATTGCTTCGGGGCCTGAGATGCCGCCGGAGCCGACTTGGAGTCCTTTCGGCAAAAACGGGCCTTATGCCCAAAATTCCCACAATTATAGCACGTGATAGACGGTTTCAGACACTCAGTGCTGAAATGACCCGGCGTTCCACAATTGAAACAGGTGATGGCTGAACCGCCGCCGGAATGAGATCCCGCACGATTATGCGCCGTAGAGGTCGCTCGAAACGATAGACGCACACGAGGCTTCTTGAAGGTTGATTGACCGCCTTCGGATTGATTACGCCGTTGATTTATTGCCGACAAATGAAGGTTGTTGTTCAAGACTTTCCTTAGCGGTGGCTCATACGGGAGAGTTCTCTCGATTAATCCGGTCAGTGGCGCAATGATGATTGAGCAACCGCACATGGGTCATCATGGCTGCATAAAAGTGAGTGGATCAACCCGAACATCTTACGATCGAGCCGAGTCCCGGGCATGATTTCCCGACAATGAGTGATTATTTCTCGGGCTGCCCGCACCGCGCCTCTTCCGTGCATCCTCGACAGCCTCTCTCCATACCGAAGTAGCAAGGTCGCATAATGATTATATTTCCCGCATGATTATCACGTTATGATTACATCATGAGATGATGAAAATGAGTATACATGCTCTAACTTAGTGATTATATGAATGATTTACTGAAGTGACATGAATATCTGATGAAATTCTTGAAATGATTATTTTGAATAACTTAACAAGATTTATAATATGATCATCTAGATCGGCAACTGAATAATGAAATGAATTGAGTAATTAATGAATTAACATGATCGTCCTGATCATTAACTGAGTAATGAAATGAATTAAGTGATTAATGAGTTAACATGATCGTCCTAATCATAATAAATGATGATGTTTGGGGATTGCTAAATGATGAATGATGAATGAATGACTATTGCCAGAAATTATACCATGGCGTTAGAAATCTTACAGTTCTTCCGGTCTGATTGGCTCGGCATTTGCACAGGTCACACGTGACGCGAAAGTCCAATGATACTAGTCCGATGACGATGATTTCAAATGAGACATGACTCGGAAGGTAGTATTCAAAACCACGCTCTGATACCAACTCTGTAACACCCCAAACTAGGCGGATATTACAGTGCCGTAGATCCCCAACTGGGACCCACCAGGCAAATGAAAATGAATGAATTACACAAGATAAATGTAGTACCGAACTACATTACAACAATAATTACTCCGATGAGGAGTTTAGTTACAACACACCAGGACAATACCGAATACTAGTGTATTTTATATGAAGATAAAATACACAACACTGAATGAAACGGAGTATTCAAATGAAAGTCTGCAGCGGAAAATAAAGGACAATAACATGAATAACTGAAAGATCGGGGGCCCCTACTAGTATCACTGAGACTCCTCGGCGTCGGCGTTCTCCCGTACTTTTGCCTTTCCAAGACACGAAAAACAAAATCCCCAAACGGGTCACATAAAGAACAACAATCCTCAAGGGTTGAAAATACACAATCATGATTATATCTGAAGTTATGAAATATCTTGTCGAAACATACGCAATCAAACATGCTATATGAATCAACTAACAGTACGGCTCAAAGGGTGGTGCCACACTACGCCCGGGATGGAAATGTGTCCGTGCACAAGCCACCAACGATCGAATACACGTGTGGTCTTGTACCTAATCAGTCTCACGAGACAATATGACTCGTGTGCACAGTCCAATGTGAGGCCAACAACCAACACACGACTTAAACGTGCCCGACATGAAAATCCTACACATACCAACCGGCACGCCAGTATGACCCGGAATGCCACGATATAACAAAAGTGACATCGAAAATGAATAATGACTCACCGAGGTGGAATGGTAATGAAATAAATGACAGCTCAATGAAAAGATTGGAACCGTCGTTCCTTATGACTGAAGTGATTAATTGACAACAACAAGTTTTGATACGGTTAATATAATGATGAATGAGTTATGATTATGAATGAACAACAACAAAAGGAAATGAATATCCTTTTAACCGAGTAAGAATTAACTTACACAATACCGGTGACAATTATCCTTCCACGAACAACGTCCTAATTGAGATATCGGCCGCTCGAACAACATTGAATAATATAATTACCAACAATCCGTTCAATATACGAATCAAACACGAATATAACGAACTCAAAAAGTCGCTACGACTAAACCAAGTTCATTGAGGCATTAAATCAAACACGTTGCATCCAAACTTCGATTGTTTACAATCAAACCTCAATATACCAATATCAAATACCCCAAGAAGTGTTTCAAACCAACAAAACATCTTCAATGCGATTAATAATCCAAAGCGAATATCCGAAAACGTGATTATAACGACAATTAATCGAAAACCCCCAATTTCAACTCGATAATCAAAGTGTTCTTGAAATAATCCCTCAATAATCCAATGAATCCTTATACAAACTCATAATCATATACATATCCCTTCATATAACATGATTATAACGTCCAAAACATCATATCTCAACACAAAATCGAAGTCTAAGGTGTTGAAGAAATTACCTCTTGAAGATCCAACCACTTCGATCCGATGAACACGAGTTAAAACGAGTATCCAAGCTTCCCAAATGAATGAGGATAATGAAAGTCTAACACTCAAGTGATTGAGGATGGAAAAAAATCCCTCTCTCAAGTCTCTCTCTCGGAACAAAATGAAGAAAGAATGAAAATGGTGAAAAATGTCCCGGCCAAGTCCTTAAATACTGCCGGAAGTTACGGCCGTAACTCGGCCCTCTTACGGCCGTAACATTCCAAGTCAACGGCCTTACGGCCGTAACCGGCCAACTCGTACGGCCGTAACTCGGCTTCGTCCGAAAGCCTGCCGACGGACTTACGGCCGTAACCGCTCCTGAGTTACGGGCGTAACCCGCCTTCGTCAAAAACATCCGCCGACATCCTTACGGCCGTACCCGCACACCTTACGGCCGTAACTCGGATGATACGGCCGTATCCGGCCAACCTTACGGGCGTAAGCCCTCTTCGTCGAAATGACCAGGCACCTTGCCTGCAGCGTACGGCCGTAACCGGCCAAGCCTTACGGCCGTACCTTCCTCGACTTACGGCCGTATGCCGCAACCCTTACGGCCGTAAGTCACCCTTGGTCGACAACACTAGAAATTTACGAACACCACTTACGGCCGTAACTAACCCTCCTTACGGCCGTAACTCGCCTTCGGCCAAAATGCCTGGGCAGCCTGCTGGACCACGTACGGCCGTAACCGGCCAGCCTTACGGCCGTACCCGTTGAACTTACGGCCGTATCCCAGAACCTTACGGCCGTAACTCAATGCTGGCCAAGGTGAACAAATCCGATGATTCCGATTCCTCGCTACGACTGATGAATGATCCGACATACCAAACGAATGCGGAAATGAACAAGTCTAACACATGCCAAAAATGATACTTCCAGCACAAGACTACCAATCACGATGATAATGATAATACTCCCATTCCGACACTCAAACGGAGATGAAATGACGATCGGTAACTGATCCACGGTTACAACATGCCAAATGAACGCAAACGAATGAATCATGACTGATGAATGATTATTAATGAGTGAAAATTACTGAGTGATAAATACAGACTGATAATTACTGAGTGGTAAAGAATGAATTATAGCCGGGTATTACAGTTGCGGCTCGCCTGAGCTATGACTGGCCTGATTAGAAGGCGATGCTTCCCTTTCAGCATTTCTTCGTCCGCGTCCACGACCGCGACCACGTCCACGTCCGCCTCTCAACATACTGTAAGCATAAATACTCAATATACAGGAAACAACATCGTTCTAATATTCGAGTATAAAGAGACACAACATGTAAAGAACGAGATAGAGTTTAGGAACTTACAACCACCGTTCGCATGAAGACGTAGGCAGTGTAGTGATGTCATTCACGGCTGGTTACTTCAAAAGACGTAAATGACTCCTATTTTAACCCAATGGCCAAGATATCCATAATCTTAGCTCCGATACCATATTATGTAACACCCCCGATATATTCAAGAATATTACAGCGCCGTAAATCCTTTACATAAGAATTTACAAGGCTGAAGAATTGAACAGACATTAAAAGGTACTAACGAATGGAAATAACAAAATTAAGATACAACAGTTCTGACCAAGTACTGAAAATACAATTGTTCAACAGAAACTTAATAATACATCACCAAATTCAAATTCCTCATAAATGACTTCGTACTCGAGTACTTATTGAAATAATCAATAAACAACACATAAATGAACCCGGCCGAAACATCACTCTGCACCCTCATCGTCATGCAGCTGCAGTGGTTGTTTCCCCGCTCTCCTGGATCCTGAACATAAATAAAATGTTCACCCCCGAAGGGGTTAGCACAACGATGCTAGTACAAGTACCACAACATATTATTCAACGTCACACGCAGGATAATAATAACGTAAATGATAAAATGTCAAACGAGTCTTCTCCTGCGAGAAACTCATACAATATACACAACTGATAATCACAACATGATATCACAACATACACATCGTAATTCCGTCGATCCAGCGTTCACTGCCTAGAACCCACGATGATCCCGTCAGACCAACCCGTGGTGGAAAAACCTGTCCGATGATCCAGCGCACGCTAGCATAGATCCCCCGATGATCCCATCAGACCAACACGAGGTGGACATACAACAACGACATACATGCACGACAATATGTATAACATCAATACATAAAACAAATAAGGTACTTGCCTCGATGAAGACAAGAACAATACTTCCACGAAAACGAACACTTGAAGGTCGTCCCCCCCTCAATCAATCACGTAACAAGCTCAAACCTTAACAAAAGAAATAATATAGGATTTATTTCACGTCGTACGAATGTCTAACAATTCGATTTACGGCCAAAAGCTCATAATATGTAATCTGCCTGAACTTCTTAGCGCACGCTAAGTACTCTGTGTAGCGTGCGTTAAGTCTGCTCGATAGCGCACGCAAACAACAAAGCATAGCGTACGCTAACTATGCATGGTCAGTATTTCACTGATCAGATGACTGACTCGTCTGATGGCCTAGCGTACGTTACGTACCAAACGTAGCATACGCTAACTGATGCTCGATAGCGCACGTTAATTTACATAACTTAACGTGCGCTAACTGTGCATGGCAGTTCACTACCGGCAGAAGATTGTTGTCATCATGATCAAAACAGTGAAATCTTCCGTGATAATTCATGTTACCTCAATGAATATCATGTTCATACGATTATGAATTATCTTACGGATAACAACAACTTCGGATTCAAGAATATGTATACTATTATAAAACCATATTCCATTTCGACTATAAATCTTCATACGAAAGTCAAGTCCATGATTGTTATGAAGTCATATAAAACAATTCGAAAGGCTTAACGGTTGATATCGACACCTTTATATCAATCAAAATTATCATACTGTAGTTGTTTAGCATTCCATCTATACTAGATAAATCCTTCCATGATCAATCCCTTAGATTCATCTAACAATAATGATGTTAAAGTCAAGTCCATGATTGTTATGAAGTCATCTACTAGATTCGGATTACCAATGATAGAAGCTTCCTCTACTTGTTCAATGTAATAAGATTCGAATCATGATGTTCATAATCAAGGTACTTAAGGCTTATTCATCTCAATATTCCAAACATGATGTACTTTAGATAATTCACTAATGAAAATCAATATCTCGTTAACATGATCATCCAATTATTTCGAATCCAACTCTAAGTCTGGAGATAGGTTGAACATACCTTAATATGACGAAAATCACTGAACCGTAAGGTAGAATCCGACTCCGGTTGGTTGTATGCCACTCCAAGGTGCTACTCCACTTCAATGATCACTCACAAGTGAAAACCAATATACAAGGACCAATAAGATGTGTTCTAAGTGTGTAGGAGGATTATTATAGCTCTCTGGACTCTCAAGAATGAAGAATGGACGAATGAAATGTAAGCCAAAACGGGTTGTTGTCTCATTTATAATATTCTGCACTTTAGCTAATTAGCGCATGCTAGCATACAATACTTAGCGCACGCTAATAAGCGTTGACTCTAAATCTGTCCAGGTTCGTCCGCGGGAATCTTATCTGGACCCATGTCCCGGCTGGCGCATGTGCTAGCCGTCCAGTTCAATAATTGAGTTCTTAGCGCACGCAACTCCTACATACATAGCGTGCGCTAGTAGTAGCCCGATAGCGCGCGTTAAGCTACATTCTTAGCGTGCGCTATCACGAGTTTGCATGAGAAATTTTGCATGTTGTTATACTTATGTACAAAGATATCAATGCAAGAAATATCATACTCCAATAATCAAAACCACAAATCCGAATAATACAGGGTTTGAATACAGATGAAATTCACCGTAATAAATCCGGATATTACAGGAAAACAGAACTAAGAATAATGTTTTTTGAGGAAAAAAAATTAAATGTCATAAGGAGCATAATTAGAATCACAAATGAGAAAGAAAAAGAGAGAGAAGTTCAATCCACTGAAACTGCATAAACAAAATAGTTTCAAAACCAAGCAACCTTATCAAGATAATGTATGAATCAGAATCTCAATACAAGCATGTCCGGTGTCATGATTGGAAACCTTGTAAAATGAAAACCCGAGGTGGTTCTATCGGAATTTTTAAAGTAACTATTAATCTCTAAAATTCCGAGACCTCAATGGCAGTCATAAGTAAAGCCTCTTGTATAAACGCACACAAACAAACACTTAAACACACACAAACATAAACACATATACAGACACTCTCAGAACTAAACACACAATTTATGCAGACACTTGCAAACACTATATATATAACACTTTATGCACAAACTCACACTTTACAGTAGAGTGTACATATATATATATACAACACACCATTCACACACCCACACATAACACCACACACAAAACACATACATACACGCAGCACCACACATACACAAACGGTATGACAAATACACAACCACACACAGTCTGTTCTTAAAAACCCAGTACACACAAACACACACACAACACACATATAAACACATACATACACATACACACACGCACACTTAGCACTACACACACATCAGCACTTATACGACGCACAAAACCTCACCGAAACTCAAAATACAAGTTAGAAACACGTTCCGTGTAACAATAGACTCGCAACAATGTAAAGTTTGTAAAATTCTTATAGAGATAAACCAGCATGGACAACCTGAAGGCCAACAGTGTTTTTATCCAGTTCCGATGATTTTAGCACCGGTTTGTAAAACTGAACATAGATTTGTGTCCTACTCATTGAGATAAACAAATTGATATATAGAGTGTGAAATCATATCAAAGATTTTTTCTTCAACATTTGAACCGACACTATCGTTTCTCTATCCCTCTCTCTTGAAGAAAAGGGAATGAAAATAATGATAAAATTGAAGAGGATGACTATTAACAGATGGGCAGAATATTTTGTAACACACCATGTTAATCAATGCTATTACAATTAGTTTTTTTGGCCAAAATATTTTGTAACACACCATGCGCACACACATACATACATACACCAGCACACAGACACACCAGCACATAGACACACACGCATCACACAAGCACACATACACACACACGCACTTTGCATTACACGTGCACCAGTACATATACATCATCATCGTCCTTTTCAAATAGTTTTTTGAAGTATTTATTCTAGAAAAATACAATCCTAAGATTGATAGAGATGACAAAAACTGTAATATCCAGAATTTCTATTGCTGTTGTTTAATATTATTTTATCCAAGTTATGTTGTACAATGTGGAATCTGTACAGTATGGATAAAATAAATGAAGGACTAAGACACCTGTATTAGTATTATTACCGGACTTGGTTGACAGTTGTATTGGAAGACATTGTGTGTTGGGCTTATCGTATGGGAATGTTGTTGGTATATGTATATGTATTCAGTATGCCGTATGTTCGTATTCTGCATGTCGAGACGTTGGAGAAGAGTAGATGATAATGGCTAAACATAGCCTTATTAGCGCACGCTAATACTCATTCATAGCGCATGCTAACGTGCAGGTGTAGCGCATGCTAAAGGTAAAATAATAGCGTGCGCTAGTGCAGGCAGATCAGAGGGAATCTACGTGTGGACCAGGCCACTTTCGGCGCACATTCTGATAAGTCAACGGATGTTTGTAATGTAGTACTAGCGCACGCTAAACCCTAAAGGTTAGCGCACGCTAATGATATATCGGACAAAAAGGAATCTTATCCTCGTCAGCACTTTCGGCATGTGGACCAGTCTTCGGAGCATATAAACAAACGAGTCAACTGCGTATAGCGCACGCTAAGGTTAAGGACTTGCGTACGCTAGACAGGATATTTTACGTACGTTAATACATGGGCATTACGTACGCAAGCTAGTTTACGGCAAAGCGATCGCCTGCGATCGCGATAGCGCACGCTAACAAAGGACAGTTAGCGCACGCTAAGCTTGTAACATACGTTAATTAAAGATGTTAGCGTACGTTAATAATGTACAGTATATATATAAGTGCAGTTGGCCATTATTCGTCATTTCCGTCCATTTCTTCATGTGAGCCGATAGAGAGAGGTCTTAGAGAGAAGTTGAGGTTCCAAACACTTGAGTTGATCATTCCTAACAACATTTGAAGCTTCGAAGTGATTGAAAACGGATTCAACCTTGGGATTCAATCCATTCCTTCAAAGAGGTAATTACTCTCCACTTTGGGATTTCATTTTGGATTGTATATGATGTTCTTGAGTTGATGATCGTCATGTTTATGAGTTGATGAGTATGGTTATGAGATGGATTACTGAGTTATGTTGATAATACGGTTGATATGCGGATATTGATATGATTCGTGTGGTTTTGAACGGTGTTGTTTTTCTTCAAGAGATATGTTGGTTGATATCTCCCTTCATTTCGGGTTTTTAATGTTGTTGTTATTGTTTACTTCGTATGATGATGAATATGCAAGTGATTATGATTCTTGGTGTATATGATATAATTAAGAAGACTATATCTTGAAATGTTAGTGGAAATAAGATTTGGACACTTGTATAAGGTTCGACTTTGGAAAATCACCACCGATTCTTGAAAACTCCAAAAATTCTGAAACATAACAGTATAATAGAGCATCGAGTTAGTTTTCTAATGGTTTAAATGGTGAGTTAATCGGAGTCCGGATGAGTGAGTTATGCTCAAAGTGGCAAAAAACTATACTGTCTGTATTCTGGGAACAGGTAGCGCACGCTATTGATGAAGTTAGCGTACGCTAACATACCTGGGCATATAAAAACGTAAAGCAGTCGGGAATTTCATTTCCCAACCCATCCTACACGATCCCCTTTCGTCCCAAATCACCGAAACTCGGTTTTTAACCCCTAAACCTCAACTTTTGAGTTGGTTTATCAAGTGATAACATCTAGGAAAGCTTGGAACAAGGATTATAACATCATTATTGATTCTTTCGCCGGATTGAAGGTAATTGGCTCTAATATTTTGGAATGTTTGAGATTCTTGATATATTTGGGTTGTTTAGTTCGTATCGATGGCTAGAATCATATAATGTTGAAGGATATATATGTTTGTGATTATGTTCTTCATGTTCTTGATGTGGTTGGTGTTTGTTGATTGATGATTCTAATATACCTTTGAATTCCGCCTTCTAGGTGTTTGATTGATGTTTTGGAAGAGAAATTGATTGGAATATTTTGGTTAAGTTTGTATACTCGCCTTATCGAATCGATATATGGTCTTTGTGGAATCATGGGAATGAATTCGTAATTGTTTGAGTTAGATTGTTCGGACTTGTGTTTAATCGAGATATTTTGGAATCGTTGGGTTTGTGGATTAGTTATATCGATTGTTGATTGTTATCGAATGTGTGTTAAATTGATTATTGTAATAGGTTGAGATTATTGATCGATGTTTAGAACCATGCTTTGCGGTCGTATTCAAGAATGTTCGTAGATTGCTTTGATCAGGGCCGAGGGACTTGTAGACGACTGCAAGGAATTGGTAATAGCTTCATTGGTATCGAGGCAAGTTATTACTTGCTCAGTTTATAATATTTAATGAATGGTTTCAGTTTCATTCGTTTATAATTCGTATAGCAATGTTTATAATCGTAATCACAGGAGATTTGGAATTATAGGTTGTATTTGAGTTTTGGGAATTTAAATCATAATGTATATGATTTACAATTGTTGTTGGTATACTTGTTATCGAGGATACATCATGGTATTGACAAAAACGTGAATTATCTACCGTCCGTGATGTTTTGGATCGGTGAATATTCAGAATAATGGTTGGTGATGGTTTAGATATCGAGATTGCTCTCGAAGGACTCAGAGCAAGTATTTTAATCATTTCTGTCATTTGTGTCGATCATGTCGTGATACATTCGTGTATCGTTGTTGTCATGCATTTGTGCATTGTTGTTGTCGTGTATTGTGCAGTTGTGCATTGTTGTCATATGTCCACCATGCGTTGGTCCGACGGGATCATCATGGGAATCTATAGCTGTGTGCGCTGGATCGCTGGACAGGTAATGCCACCATGCGTTGGTCCGACGAGATCATCATGGGAATCTATAGCTGTGTGCGCTGGATCGTTGGATTACCATATATATTGTTGTTGTGCATATGTATATTATGGGTTTGCCATAAGTATACATTGTCGTTATTGTTGTGATCATATTGACGTTGTCATATGAGTATGCATTTGTAGCTCTTACATTAGGACCATGTCCATATGTTGTGTTGATCTGATCTCGGATTAGACTGACATGATTGTAACGGTATTTCGTATATTGAGGTATGTTCCGTATTTCCTTGGTACTTGTCTTTGATGGACAATCGATTATCGTATTGGAATTGTCGATGTTATCCGATGGATTGAATTGGCCAGAGTTGGTATAATTTCCGTATCACGAGTTATGATAATGTTTTGAGAACCTTGAGTATTGTTGAGATACCGTACAGATATTTCAGTATTATCTTATTGTGTTGTTAAGGATACAAATCGTGGATTTTCGTAAAGTTACGATGGTAAGATTACATTGGTCGTATTCTTACTTAGTATTTCCATTGATATGTAAATATTGACGAGATGTGATGGTTATCATTGTTGGATATTATGGCTGACCCCGTCGTGGGCTTTCTTTTTAGGTTCTTGGATTATCAAGTTTGTAGCGGTCGTGGAGAGATGAACTTCCCGGAGGATACTGGCAAGGGCATGTATTTGTGTTTTGAGTTTCTGATCAGTTGTTGTATTCGGCTGCTAGAGTATTTTAATTGTTTGTCTTTATCCGATGCGTGAGTATTTTTAAATGGCCTTTTTGGTATCCGGTAACTTAGGTTACTTTGGCAATCATTTTCTAAATCTATTCTGTCGGTACGTGTAAGCGATAGCTTAACGTATGTTTTTAAACTGTTGAGTTTTGGCATTTTGGGCCTTGTGATTTCAAATGAGTTTTTACGAGGGTTTGATAAACGAGCTTGATAAATCTTCGAATGTTTTTAATAGATAATACCGTCGTTATCCTCTTAGGCATTTGTAAATGTTTGCGAAAATTTCCTTCAGCCTTGTGGGTTCCATCTCGGGGCCCACAGTGCTGTAATATTCCCGGTCGGATCTGGGGGTGTTACAGAATATGGTATCAGAGCTTAGGTTGAGAAAACCTAGGCAGTCGGGTCGAGTTGGGTCGTGTTTCTGTCGCGTCATTTGAGTTGTCTATTGAAAAATATTGGAGCCGTGAGTTTTTGTTGTTCACTCGGGCTTATGCGTTGTGCGATTTGCCAGTGTAGTACTGGTCTTGTTGTAAACTTTTCCAAATAGTATTAACGTGTTTCTTCAGATAGAGCTGTGTTGTTTTCTCGAGTTGAACTGAGTTTGCAAAATGTGTGTTTTGAAAATATCTGTGTCGAGTATTTTCTTGAGTCGAGACATGTGCTAGTATCACGGGGAATCGTCGGCTTCACGATGTGTAAGTATTGGATTTTTGAATTGCATTGAGATTTATTGTCGTTCTAAGTTGATATGTTCTGAGGTTCAGAAAGATATTATGCGTTACAGTATAAGATGGCAGAGTTGGGACAGGATTGATGATCTTGAGAAGTTATGATTTTGGAAATCAATATGTCGATTAAGTTTTGGAACGGAGCTGTGCATTTGGGAGAAATATTGTGGATTGTTCAGGAGAACATGGAGTCATGTTAGTTCATTTTGAGATATATGAACTGTTTTTGAGCATTTGAAAATGATACTTTTCAAAATGAATGTTTTAAGGATGTTTTACCGTAAATTATTTTTAGGCCGAGACCCAATAGATTTTTTGAAATTGTTTTATAACTCAGGACTTAGGGTTCGAAAAAAAAAGAGTTTCCTACTTTTTAAACTTCTTGTAATGCGGAACGAGATACGGGCTGAGACCCTAATATTTCAAAAGACTTTTCTGTTTTCTTAAAAACTCCCGAGACTTATAAAACACTTTATCAATCGTTTATCTATGTCGTTCCTGCCTTTCGGGGTTCTGTGTTGATTTGTTTCAATGCATTGTCATAGCATAATTGAGGTGATCCAGAATGGAAAATGATTGACGTTGCGAGTCATATGTGGAAAAGGAGTTCTTAGTCGGAGTTTATATATGGAAAATTTCGGAACTTTATCATGTTGTTTTCCGATGGAATAGCGAACCGAATTGGTATACAGTAATATGGATGTAGTCCAGCATTTGCATAGTTTTCATTTGAAACTTCGAAATCATGTAGAATCGAAGGAAACTGTTATCGAATACTTGGCACCAGCGAGCCGATTTAATTTTTTCGAAAACTGATTTCGTGGACTTACGAAAAAATTATGTTTTGAGTTTTGAAAATTTTGAAAGAACTTTCGGAAATTTGTCTTTTGACGAGACTATATGATTTCAAACTGGTTTTGAAAATATGATCGACATAAATACGCATTTAGTTCATAATGCACATCATGATGGAGTTATGAGTGTGACTCACAAACTGGATAAGGCATCAGTACGGTACGATGAATAAAGATTCGAACTTCAGTATGGTAGTTGGTTATGTAGGGATGATCGGTTGATTGATCGGATAAGAAGAATATGCTACAGGATGTAGAATTCATGCACAGGATGTAATTTTGGAACTATGGGTTTTGTGAAACTGAGACATTGGAGATGGTGACCCCATGCTGGTTGCTTTGAATATTGAGTGGTCGTTCCCACTCCATATAGGATTGATATGTTCGCCAGTCGGGTATGTTTATTGAGATCCACTGTATGTGATTTGTGTAACATTTTGAGAATTTTATTCGTCCGTATATCTGTCTCTGGGGTTCTGTATTGATCGTTGTCGTGATGGTGTCGGAATATTTCAGTTGAATAGTTTGTTTGTTTTTCTATGACGGCTTGCATGTTTCGAGGACGAAACTTATTTTAAGTGGTGTAGTATGTAATATCCAGAATTTCTACTACTGTTGTTTAATATTATTTTATCCAACTTATGTTGTACAACGTGGAATCTGTATAGTATGGATAAAATAAACGAAGGACTAAGACACCTGTATTAGTATTATTACCGGACTTGGTTGATAGTTGTATTGGAATACATTGTGTGTCGGGCTTATCGTATGGGAATGTTGTTGGTATATGTATATGTATTCAGTATGCCGTATGTTCGTATTCTGCATGTCGAGACGTTTGAGAAGAGTAGATGATAATGGCTAAATATAGCCTTATTAGCGCACGCTAATACTCATTCATAGCGCATGCTAACGTGCATGTGTAGCGCACGCTAAAGGTAAAATAATAGCGCGCGCTAGTGCAGGCAGATCAGAGGGAATCTACGTGTGGACCAGGCCACTTTCGGCGCACGTTCTGATAAGTCAACGGATGTTTGTAATGTAGTACTAGCGCACGCTAAACCCTAAAGGTTAGCGCACGCTAATGATATATCGGGCAAAAAGGAATCTTATCCTCGTCAGCACTTTCCGCGTGTGGACCAGTCTTCGGAGCATATAGACAAACGAGTCAACTGCATATAGCGCACGCTAAGGTTAAGGACTTGCGTATGATTGTAACGCCCCAACCCGACAAGGGTAGAAACATTACAATATGGTTTCATATCAGATACAATCAATTCCAAACAAACAGCGGAAGTCTTAAATAAAATCACCAAAGAGTATCAAAAGGGACCAAACAACATCCATGTCCCAAAAGAAATAAACCAAACAAAGTACGATTACAAATGTCCAAAAATCCAGAAATACGAAAAATAAACAAAGTCCAAGAACCAAGGAACTCTAGGGTAGGTCCACACACTCTCATCCCCAAAGCTAACCCCGCTCCTAGCTTAAGTACCTGCCGCATGGAAAAAGAAAGCGGCTGAGCATAAAAAGCTCAGTGAACAGATATCAAGAATAAACAAACAATACAATAGAATAAGAATGATCAAAGGAAATACGAAGATAATTTACATGTGGTATCAATGGTTTCAAAAGGATATAGAAGTTTAGATGTTAAGTATATGAAAAGTGGATTCAGTGATTTACCCAAGGCCCAATCAATCAATACAATACAATAGTAACCAATATGGAGTAGCTAGCTCCCAATATGTGAGGGGTTGTAATGCACACAACCAGCTCACCAATCAATACAATATACAATATCCAATATCCAGTATCCAATCAATCAATCAATCAATCAATCAATCAAATCTAGGATGCATCCATACGCCAATACAATACAATAACAATCATAGCAGCAGTCGATAACAATAATCAGGGACGGCGGGGGACATCTCTCCAGCCCCGCTAGAGTACATAACATTGGTGCATCAATGCTATGGTTGTGGCTACTCCACAACAAGTAATACCCCGGGTAAATACTGAAGGGTCAAATGGTCAAGGTCCAATATCAAAGGTTCAAAGGGTCAATATTCAAGTTCAATATCAAAGGGTCAATAACAATGGATCAATAGCAAAAGTCAATATCAAAGGATTAATCAATCAATAATAAGGAGAGAGAAAGAGAAAGTCAAGAGAGAGAAAATGGTTGTACTCTTACTGAAAGTGTACGGAATATTTGTACCTTATTCAGCAATCAAACAATACCAAGATGGAAATAGAACGGTCGGATCACTCCTTCACACCTAAAGGAGTAGGAGACAAAGTTACGATTGGTGTTGATAAGTTGGTTTACAGATTTTAGTTAACTTTCCATTTTAGGTAACTTTCATTTTTTTAATTCCATAATTACCAAACAAGCACACCAACTCATTAAAATTCAGAATCATACATCAGATTACATACTTAGTATCATTCAGCCCCTCAAGTTTCAGAATTTACACAATTAGTCCCTTAAGTTTATAAAACTTATTAATTAAATCATAATTTCATAATAATTACACAATAAGCCCATAAATTCTCAAAATTACACAAAACACTCTTAATATAATTATTTACTCAAAATAACTCCAAGTTTCCAGAAATTACAATTTTAGTCCCTCCTTTTCTAATTATTTCAATTTCACATAATAATTAACAAGTAAATACATAATAAGTCCTTATAATTATGAAAAACATCCAACCAATCCACAAACTATCTTTACCACATTTCTAACAGATCTAAATAAGTTCTAAATCAGTCCACATGTTTTAGAAATGGACAAAACAGTCCTTACACTTATAATTATAAATCGTTAATCATAAAGAATAGCCAAAACCCTAATTTTTACAATTCAATAATTACACCACAATTACTAACAACCTTAAACAATCATTAATTTCATCATGACATGATCCAAACCCTAAATCTAATTCCTTTCGAATTATATATAATTTTATTTATTTATATTTATTTAAGAAAAACCCGATTAATAACTAAATTCATAAAACACATATAAGCCATCAAAAATTCAAACAACAATTTTTATACATTTCATATATATCATGGAACACCAGAAAAATACAAGATCACATCACAAAATTCATCCTTGAATATTTCGAATTATTATTTACTTTACATATATAATTATTAACGAATTAAAATAATTTCCACAAATCAAGATTTAGGCTTCCACAATAATTTCCAGTATTTTTCTATGATCAAACACAATGTATAGAGTCCATAAAAATTAATGTACACGTCCACAAAATTCAATTCGAATTATTTAGAGTTTACATGCATAATTAGGGTTTTAATTCACAAATAATTTATAGGACATGCATGGTTCGAATTTATTATTTTATTTGAGTCTTATAATATATAAATATCACAGAAAAATATACCGTGGTGATTTTAGAACGAGTGGAGCAAAGGTACGAATTTCCAATCTTTATAGCGAGCCAAAAAGAAACAATAAAAATCCCCACGAGCACACGAAGAGTACCACGACCTTGAAATCAATTTTTACAGACCATGTATGATGTGAGGAACAAGAGAAAATTATTGAACGAATTTTACACAAGTCGTATGAAGGAATTCGATTAATACCTTTGTTTTTGCAATAATTTTGACAAACGATTACACGAGCCTCCAACAATCAAAACAATATTTTGGAGATGATGTTTAGGACCAGGGAATGCCACAGAAATAATGGTGAACCTCCAGAAATTCGTTTATGGGTGGTACGAATTATAATGTGATTTTAGGGTTTTGTTTTCTTTTGTTTTTGATGAAACCGTGTAGTATATTAAGAAGGAGATAAATGTGGCTTTTCAAATCATGGATGGACCGAAATTTTTGAAATCACAATCCCTGGAATTGAGCTTCCCAAAATTAGTTGCACTTATCCTTTTTATTTGAATTATATTTGTACAAATTTTTATTTCTTTCTAGCCATTACAATTTTAGGCGTGGCCTAATAAGTCAATTATGGGCTTTTTAAATTTTATTGGACTTTATAAATTATATTAGATCACTTCTTGGGCCTTGGCAAAAATATAAAAATTATTTGGTGATTTATATAACTTTTATTTAATTTATGTAGTTAGTATTTTAATTTATATAGTTGTTATTAAAATTTTAAAATCCAAGGGCATTTTGGCAATTTTACAAAGGTGTAAATTTTAGGCATTACAACTTCTTCCCCTCTAAAAAGAAATTTCGTCCGCGAAATTTGAAAAGAGTAGCAAAGAGAACGAAACGGAAACATACCAGACTATAAGGAAAAATGAGGGTAGCTGGCTCGCATAGACTCCTCGGTTTCCCAAGTCACCTCACGCGGTGGATGATTTTTCCAAAGAACTTTGACAAAACGAATAACCTTGTTTCTCATGACTCTCTCCTGTCTATCAAGAATAGCTTCCGGTTCTTCCGGAAGTGACATGTCTGGCTGAATCTGGTCCAAAGGATACGATACCACATGTAAAGGATGATAGTTGTAACCCCGCAAAAGAGATACGTGAAAAACGTTATGCACGTGCGCAAGCTGGGGTGGAAGAGCCAAACGATAAGACACCTCGCCGACACGTTCCAAAATCTCGAAAGGACCAATAAAACGAGGAATCAACTTGCCCTTAATACCAAAACGTTTGACGCCGCGGAAAGGAGATACTTTCAAGAATACTCGGTCGCCAACCTGAAACTCTAAATCACGTCGATGCTTGTCAGCATAACTATTCTGTCTAGAACTGGCTTCCTTAAGCCTCTCTTTAGCAGTATTCACCTTCTCGTTGGTGATTTCAATCATCTCGGGACCCTCAATAATTCGTTCACCTACTTCATCCCACATAGTAGGTGACCTACACTTGCGCCCATATAACATCTCATAAGGTGCCATCTGAATACTAGCGTGCCAACTGTTGTTATACGCGAACTCAACTAAACACAAGTATTCGTCCCAACTGCCGGTCCAATCAAGTGCACAATCTCGTAGCATATCTTCCAATGTTTGGATGGTTCTCTCCGACTGACCATCCGTCTGAGGGTGAAAAGTGGTACTGAACTTAAGACGAGAACCCCAAGCCTTGTTCAACATCTTCCAAAACCGCGAAGTAAATCTCGGATCTCTATCCGAAACAATCGACACTGGAGTACCGTGCAATCTGACAATCTCTTGCTGGAAAATTTCTGCCAACTTCGCTATACCATAACATTTCTTGATCGGTAGGAAATGAGCCGACTTAGTTAGCCGATCAACGACCACTCAAATTGAATCATGTCCTTTACGTGTGACCGGTAAACCCGTAACAAAATCCATCGTTATCTCTTCCCACTTCCACTGAGGAATCTCCAATGGTTGCAAAAGACCACTAGCCCTTTGGTGCTCAATCTTCACCTGTTGGCAAGTCAAACATCTAGCAACAAACGAAGCTACATCTTGCTTCATCCCGTTCCACCAAAAATGTTGTTTCAAATCCCGATACATTTTAGTAGACCCCGGATGTATGGTAAAAGGAGAACTGTGAGCTTCCGTCATAACCGTCTCACGAAGTTCAGAATCATTCGGTACACAAAGGCGATCTCCTAACCAAACAATACCATCGTCATCAACCCAAAATTCTGACTCTTTACCCTCCTCGACATTCTGAACAATAGCCCATAACTCTCCATCATCACGCTGAGCTTCCTTAATCCTCGAGATCAAGTTAGGCTCAACTCTCAAACTTGCCCAATAACCATTGTGCCCAGGTAAGCAAAATTCTACCTCCATAAGTTCAAGATCATGCAAAATCTTAGGCTCAAATTTCAAACTAGCCATCATACCCGACTTACGACTAAGAGCATCAGCTACTACATTAGCCTTACCCGGGTGATACTGAATGCTGGTGTCATAGTCCTTGAGTAATTCCAACCACCTGCGTTGTCTCATGTTTAACTCTTTCTGGGTGAATATGTATTTGAGGCTCTTATGATCGGTGAAAATATCAACAGAGTCTCCATACAAATAATGCCTCGAGATCTTAAGAGCAAATACAACAGCTGCCAATTCTAAATCATGCGTAGGGTAATTCATCTCATAAGGTTTCAACTGTCGTGAGGCATACGCAATAACCTTCCCATGCTGCATCAAAACACAACCTAACCCTTTCTTGGAAGCATCACTATAAATCTGATATCCGCCTGTACCAGACGGAAGTGTCAAAATAGGAGCTGACACAACCTTCTGCTTCAAGGCTTCAAAACTCCTTTCCTGCTCATCGGTTCACTCAAACTTCAACCCTTTTCTCATCAACTTAGTCAAAGGTGAAGCAAGTTGGGAAAATCCCTCGACAAACCTACGATAATAACCGGCCAAACCAAGAAAACTTCTGACCTCAGTTACCGTAGTCGGTCTAGGCCACTTGGTGATAGCCTCGACCTTCGCCGGATCCATGGTAATGCCACTAGCAGATACCACGTGGCCAAGGAAAGCAACTTGACTAAGCCAAAATTCACATTTGGAGAACTTCGCGTACAACTTCTCCTTTCTCAATATCTGTAAAACCGTACTAAGGTGTTGCTCATGCTCTTCCTCGGACCTCGAATACACCAAAATGTCGTCGATGAAAACGATAACAAACTTGTCAAGGAAAGACTTAAACACCCGATTCATAAGGTCCATAAACACTGCCGGAGCATTAGTCAGTCCGAAAGGCATAACCAAAAACTCATAGTGTCCGTAGCGGGTTCGAAAAGCAGTCTTAGGTATATCCTGCTCCTTAATCCGAAGCTGATGATAACCGGACCGAAGATCAATCTTGGAAAAACATTTAGCTCCTTGGAGCTGATCAAACAAGTCGTCAATGCGAGGCAAGGGATAACGGTTACGAATAGTAATACGATTCAATTCCTGGTAGTCTATACACAACCTCATGCTACCGTCCTTCTTTTTCACAAATAGGACAGGTGCTCCCCAAGGAGATACACTCGGACGAATGAATCCATTCTCAAGGAGTTCCTGTAATTGCTCTTTCAACTCTTTCAATTCAGTAGGAGCCATACGATAGGGAGCCTTAGAAATGGGTTCAGCACCCGGAATCAAGTCAATACCAAATTCAATGTCGCGATTAGGAGGAAGGCCCGGAAGTTCATCGGGAAACACATCGGTAAAATCACGAACTAAACGGATACTGTCAATAGTAGGAACTTCCATAGAAGTATCCTGAATAGAAGCAATAAAACCCGCACAACCATGGGATAACAATGTACGTGCTTTCAAACCAGATATGATCTTTACAGACCGGAGTGGTTGTGAACCAAGATATACAAATTCAGGTTTAGACAAGTCCCCAAATATAACCTTATGCTCATGACAAACAATAGTGGCTCGATGAGAGGTCAACCAATCCATACCAAGAATCAAATCAAAATCAATCATATTAAGTGGAAGAAGATTCGCCGGACGTACTCGATCATCAAAACGTAACGGACAATCAATAAATTCGTGATCAATGGTGACGTTACTTTTCATAGGGGTGGAAATTGATATGGGATTTATTAATGGTGTTGGGGTTAATTTTAGTTTCTTAGATAATGTGACAGATATAATAGAATGGGTTGCTCCAGTATCAAATAAAACAAAAGCGGTAAAGTCGCCAATATGAAGAAAACCCGTAATAGTACCTGAAGAGTTACCCGCCTGCTCGCGAGTAAGGGAGTGAACACGGCCTGTGGAAGTCGATGGCTGAGAAGAACCATAAGGAATAATGCCGGTCTTCTTCGGGCAATTTTTCACCCGATGATCCATGGAGCCGCACTCATAACAAGCACCCGTGGCCTTGTGGCATGGCCCAGGATGTGCGTTGCCGCAAATAGTGCAACGTGGAGGAGGTGGTAAAGTCTCAGCACGCTTCTGCTGACCCGACGAGTTCCCAAACCGATACTGCTGATGTGAAGATCCAGAACCGGAACCCGAATACCCGTTCTACTGGTTACCTCTAGAAAACTGCCTCTGGTTGGCACTACCTGACCTGTCACCCTGTCTACCTGAGGACCTATAATCATTACCTCTCTGACCCTGTCGACCCTGGTCATGCCCCCGGTTATACTGTCCCCTGTGCTCAAACTGACGGTAGTAACGACCACGGTGCTCAAAACCCTGCTCAGAA
Organism: Orobanche coerulescens; assembly: GCA_033398695.1. Taxonomy (NCBI): domain Eukaryota; kingdom Viridiplantae; phylum Streptophyta; class Magnoliopsida; order Lamiales; family Orobanchaceae; genus Orobanche; species Orobanche coerulescens. The sequence goes on along the minus strand of CM065818.1, from coordinate 89,754,193 downwards.
CGACACCGATGGTCAGAACCCCGGTGATCAGAACCCCGGTGCTGTTGCCCCGAAGACCCAGACTGAATCCTGTTCCCATCACGGTCCCTCTTATTGGAACCTCCACTCTCGTGTAACAGCTCGATGTTGCGAGCTGCAGCACAGCACTGAGCAACATTTGCATAGTCGGAATTAACGATCCCTTCCAACACCCACCTTTTCAAACCCCACTTGTAATGTCTAGCCTGCCTCGAAGCATCACCCGCCATGGGCCCTACAAAACTGACCAGCCTCATGAACCGCTGCATGTACTCCACGGAATTCTCCTTCTCCAGTTGGTAAATAGACCCGTACTCTCTCTCAAACCTTTGTTGTTCGGCCACCGGAAAGTACCTGTTATAAAATATCTGGCGAAACGTGGCCCAAGTACAAGTTTCTGCATATGACTCCCCACCAACCTGAGTCCCAAGGTGAGCTGTCCACCAGCTCAGAGCATCCCCTTCTAGCTTAAAAGCAACTAAACGGGTCTTAAAGTTGTCAGGACACCCAAGAACCTGGAAAAGCTTCTCCATGTGGGTAATCCAGTCTTCTGCTTCCTCAGAGGTTGCAGCAGACCGGAAAGAAAAGGGCTTCAGCTTGTTGAATTCCCGAATCCAACCAGAAATTGTGGTAGGTGGACCACCATTACCACCAGACGACCCTGCACCATTACGGATATCATTGATAATCTGAGTCCGGAGTTCAGTGGAAAGGTTAGGGAGTGCATTGGCCAGAGCAGTGTTGATCATGGCCTCAAAGTTAGGGGTATCCCCACCATTGCGAGTAGTCACCATCTGAACAATTACCAAACGATTAGCAAAACAAAAAGGGGTTAAGTACGAAAGGAAAAGACGAAACGAAAACCTAGTGTCTACCCAAATCCTCACAGGTCATGGCCTAAGCCCTGAAAGTTCGGAACCTTGCGCTCTCCGATACCATAAATTGTAACGCCCCAACCCGACAAGGGTAGAAACATTACAATATGGTTTCATATCAGATACAATCAATTCCAAACAAACAGCGGAAGTCTTAAATAAAATCACCAAAGAGTATCAAAAGGGACCAAACAACATCCATGTCCCAAAAGAAATCAACCAAACAAAGTACGATTACAAATGTCCAAAAATTCGGAAATACGATAAATAAACAAAGTCCAAGAACCAAGGAACTCTAGGGTAGGTCCACACACTCTCATCCCCAAAGCTAACCCCGCTCCTAGCTTAAGTACCTGCCGCATGGAAAAAGAAAGCGGCTGAGCATAAAAAGCTCAGTGAACAGATATCAAGAATAAACAAACAATACAATAGAATAAGAATGATCAAAGGAAATACGAAGATAATTTACATGTGGTATCAATGGTTTCAAAAGGATATAGAAGTTTAGATGTTAAGTATATGAAAAGTGGATTCAGTGATTTACCCAAGGCCCAATCAATCAATACAATGCAATAGTAACCAATATGGAGTAGCTAGCTCCCAATATGTGAGGGGTTGTAATGCACACAACCAGCTCACCAATCAATACAATATACAATATCCAATATCCAGTATCCAATAAATCAATCAATCAATCAATCAAATCTAGGATGCATCCATACGCCCTACTGGCCAATACAATACAATAACAATCATAGCAGCAGTCGATAACAATAATCAGGGACGGCGGGGGACATCTCTCCAGCCCCGCTAGAGTACATAACATTGGTGCATCAATGCTATGGTTGTGGCTACTCCACAACAAGTAATACCCCGGGTAAATACTGAAGGGTCAAATGATCAAGGTCCAATATCAAAGGTTCAAAGGGTCAATATTCAAGTTCAATATCAAAGGGTCAATAACAATGGATCAATAGCAAAAGTCAATATCAAAGGATTAATCAATCAATAATAAGGAGAGAGAAAGAGAAAGTCAAGAGAGAGAAAATGGTTGTACTCTTACTGAAAGAGTACGGAATATCTGTACCTTATTCAGCAATCAAACAATACCAAGATGGAAATAGAACGGTCGGATCACTCCTTCACACCTAAAGGAGTAGGAGACAAAGTTACGATTGGTGTTGATAAGTTGGTTTACAGATTTTAGTTAACTTTCCATTTTAAGTAACTTTCATTTTTTTTAATTCCATAATTACCAAACAAGCACACCAACTCATTAAAATTCAGAATCATACATCAGATTACATACTTAGTATCATTCAGCCCCTCAAGTTTCAGAATTTACACAATTAGTCCCTTAAGTTTATAAAACTTATTAATTAAATCATAATTCCATAATAATTACACAATAAGCCCATAAATTCTCAAAATTACACAAAACACTCTTAATATAATTATTTAATCAAAATAACTCCAAGTTTCCAGAAATTACAATTTTAGTCCCTCCTTTTCTAATTATTTCAATTTCACATAATAATTAACAAGTAAATACATAATAAGTCCTTATAATTTTGAAAAACATCCAAACAATCCACAAACTATCTTTACCACATTTCTAACAGATCTAAATAAGTTCTAAATCAGTCCACATGTTTTAGAAATTTACAAAACAGTCCTTACACTTATAATTATAAATCGTTAATCATAAAGAATAGCCAAAACCCTAATTTTTACAATTCAATCATTACACCACAATTACTAACAACCTTAAACAATCATTAATTTCATCATGACATGATCCAAACCCTAAATCGAATTCCATTCGAATTATATATAATTTTATTTATTTATATTTATTTAAGAAAAACCCGATTAATAACTAAATTCATAAAACACATATAAGCCATCAAAAATTCAAACAACAATTTTTATACATTTCATATATATCATGGAACACCAGAAAAATACAAGATCACATCACAAAATTCATCCTTGAATATTTCGAATTATTATTTACTTTACATATATAATTATTAACGAATTAAAATAATTTCCACAAATCGAGATTTAGGCTTCCAAAATAATTTCCAGTATTTTTATATGATCAAACACAATGTATAGAGTCCATAAAAATTAATGTACACGTCCACAAAATTCAATTCGAATTATTTAGAGTTTACATGCATAATTAGGGTTTTAATTCACAAATAATTTATAGGACATGCATGGTTCGAATTTATCATTTTATTTGAGTCTTATAATATATAAATATCACAGAAAAATATACCGTGGTGAATTTAGAACGAGTGGAGCAAAGGTACGAATTTCCAACCTTTATAGCGAGCCAAAAAGAAACAATAAAAATCCTCACGAGCACACGAAGAGTACCAAGACCTTGAAATCAATTTTCACAGACCATGTATGATGTGAGGAACAAGAGAAAATTATTGAACGAATTTTACACAAGTCGTATGAAGGAATTCGATTAATACCTTTGTTTTTGCAATAATTTTGACAAACGATTACACAAGCCTCCAACAATCAAAAAAATATTTTGGAGATGATTTTAGGACCAGGGAATGCCACAGAAATAATGGTGAACCTCCAGAAATTCGTTTATGGGTGGTACGAATTATAATGTGATTTTAGGGTTTTGTTTTCTTTTGTTTTTGATGAAACCGTGTAGTATATTAAGAAGGAGATAAATGTGGCGTTTCAAATCATGGATGGACCGAAATTTTTGAAATCACAATCCCTGGAATTGAGCTTCCCAAAATTAGTTGCATTTATCCTTTTTATTTGAATTATATTTGTACAAATTTTTATTTCTTTCTAGCCATTACAATTTTAGGCGTGGCCTACTAAGTCAATTATGGGCTTTTTAAATTTTATTGGACTTTATAAATTATATTAGACCACTTCTTGGGCCTTGGCAAAAATATAAAAATTATTTGGTGATTTATATAACTTTTATTTAATTTATGTAGTTAGTATTTTAATTTATATAGTTGTTATTAAAATTTTAAAATCCAAGGGCATTTTGGCAATTTTACAAAGGTGTAAATTTTAGGCATTACAATGATAGACAGGATGTTTTACGTACGTTAATACATGGGCATTACGTACGCAAGCTAGTTTACGAAGCAAAACAGTCGCCTCTGGACTGCGATAGCGCACGCTAACAAAGGACAGTTAGCGCACGCTAAGCTTGTAACGTACGTTAATTAAAGATGTTAGCGTACGTTAATAATATACAGTGTATATATATATAAGTGCAGTTGGCCATTATTCGTCATTTCCGTCCATTTCTTCATGTCAACCGATAGAGAGAGGTCTTAGAGAGAAGTTGAGGTTCCAAACACTTGAGTTGATCATTCCTAACAACATTTGAAGCTTGGAAGTGATTGAAAACGGATTCAACCTTGGGATTCAATCCATTCCTTCAAAGAGGTAATTACTCTCCACTTTGGGATTTCATTTTGGATTGTATATGATGTTCTTGAGTTGATGATCGTCATGTTTATGAGTTGATGAGTATGGTTATGAGATGGATTACTGAGTTATGTTGATAATACGGTTGACATGCGGATATTGATATGATTCGTGTGGTTTTGAACGGTGTTGTTTTTCTTCAAGAGATATGTTGGTTAATATCTCCCTTCATTTCGGGTTTTTAATGTTGTTGTTATTGTTTACTTCGTATGATGATGAACATGCAAGTGATTATGATTCTTGGTGTATATGATATAATTAAGAAGACTATATGTTGAAATGTTAGTGGAAATAAGATTTGGACACTTGTATAAGGTTCGACTTTAGAAAATCACCACCGATTCTTGAAAACTCCAAAAATTCTGAAACATAACAGTATAATAGAGCATCGAGTTAGTTTTCTAATGATTCAAACGGTGAGTTAATCGGAGTCCGGATGAGTGAGTTATGCTCAAAAACTATACTGTCTATATTTTGGGAACAGGTAGCGCACGCTATTGATGAAGTTAGCGTACGCTAACATGCCTGGGCGTATAAAAACGTAAAGCAGTCGGGAATTTCATTTCCCAACCCATCCTACACGATCCCCTTTCGTCCGAAATCACCCAAACTCGGTTTTTAACCCCTAAACCTCAGCTTTTGAGTTGGTTTATCAAGTGATAACATCTAGGAAAGCTTGGAACAAGGATTATAACATCATTATTGATTCTTTCGCCGGATTGAAGGTAATTGGCTCTAATATTTTGGAATGTTTGAGATTCTTGATATATTTGGGTTGTTTAGTTCGTATCGATGGCTAGAATCATATAATGTTGAAGGATATATATGTTTGTGATTATGTTCTTCATGTTCTTGATGTGGTTGGTGTTTGTTGATTGATGATTCGAATATACCTTTGAATTCCGCCTTCAAGGTGTTTGATTGAAGTTTTGAAAGAGAAATTGATTGGAATATTTTGGTTAAGTTTGTATACTCGCCTTAGCGAATCGATATATGGGCTTTGTGGAATCATGGGAATGAATTCGTAATTGTTTGAGTTAGATTGTTCGGACTTGTGTTTAATCGAGATATTTTGGAATCGTTGGGTTTGTGGATTAGTTATATCGATTGTTGATTGTTATCGAATGTGTGTTAAATCGATTATTGTAATAGGTTGAGATTATTGATCGATGTTTAGAACCATGATTTGTGGTCGTATTCAAGAATGTTTGTAGATTGCTTTGATCAGGGCCGAGGGACTTGTAGACGACTGCAAGGAATTGGTAATGGCTTCATTGGTATCGAGGCAAGTTATTACTTGCTCAGTTTATAATATTTAATGAATGGTTTCAGTTTCATTTGTTTATAATTCGTATAGCAATGTTTATAATCGTAATCACAGGAGATTTGGAATTATAGGTTGTATTTGAGTTTTGGGAATTTAAATCATAATGTATATGATTTACAATTGTCGTTGGTATACTTGTTATCGAGGATACATCATGGTATTGACAAAAACGTGAATTATCTACCGTCCGTGATGTTTTGGATTGGTGAATATTCAGAATAATGGTTGGTGATGGTTTAGATATCGAGATTGCTCTCGAAGGACTCGGAGCAAGTATTTTAATCATTTGTGTCGATCATGTCGTGATACATTCGTATATCGTTGTTGTCATGCATTTGTGCATTGTTGTTGTCGTGTATTGTGCACGGTTGTTTTGTGCAGTTGTGCATTGTTGTCATATGTTCACCATGCGTTGGTCCGACGGGATCATCATGGGAATCTATAGCTGTGTGCGCTGTATCGCTAGACAGGTAATGCCACCATGCGTTGGTCCGACGGGATCATCATGGGAATCTATAGCTGTGTGCGCTGGATCGTTGGATTACCATATGTATTGTTGTTGTGCATATGTATATTATGGGTTTGCCATAAGTATACATTGTCGTTATTGTTGTGATCATATTGACGTTGTCATATGAGTATGCATTTGTAGGTCTTGCGTTAGGACCATGTCCGTATGTTGTGTTGATCTGATCTCGGATTAGAGTGACGTGATTGTAATGGTATTTCGTATCTTGAGGTATGTTCCGTATTTCCTTGGTACTTTTCTTTGATGGACAATCGATTATCATATTGGAATTGTCGATGTTATCCGATGGATTGAATTGGCCAGAGTTGGTATAATTTCCGTATCGCGAGTTATGATAATGTTTTGAGAACCTTGAGTATTGTTGAGATACCGTACAGATATTTCAGTATTATCTTATTGTGTTGTTAAGGATACGAATCGTGGATTTTCGTAAAGTTACGATGGTAAGATTACATTGGTCGTATTCTTACTTAGTATTTCCATTGATATGTAAATATTGACGAGATGTGATGGTTATCATTGTTGGATATTATGGCTGACCCCGTCGTGGGCTTTCTTTTTAGGTTCTTGGATTATCAAGTTTGTAGCGGTCGTGGAGAGATGAACTTCCCGGAGGATACTGGCAAGGGCATGTATTTGTGTTTTGAGTTTCTGATCAGTTGTTGTATTCGGCTGCTAGAGTATTTTAATTGTTTGTCTTTATCCGATGCGTGAGTATTTTTAAATGGCCTTTTTGGTATCCGGTAACTTAGGTTACTTTGGCAATCATTTTCTAAATCTATTCTGTCGGTACGTGTAAGCGATAGCTTAACGTATGTTTTTAAACTGTTGAGTTTTGGCATTTTGGGCCTTGTGGTTTCAAATGAGTTTTTACGACGGTTTGATAAACGATCTTGATAAATCTTCGAATGTTTTTAATAGATAATACCGTCGTTATCCTCTTGGTCATTTGTAAATGTTTGCGAAAATTTCCTTCAGCCTTGTGGGTTCCATCTCGGGGCCCACGGCGCTGTAATATTCCCGGTCGGATCTGGGGGTGTTACAAAAACAAATACAACTATTGGAATTTTTCTTTCAATATTCGAAAAAGACATGTTTGGAAATTCTCCGTTTGATTAGTTTCGGATTTATACTTTTATTTCAAATTAGGTAAATCATCTATACAAAGAGGAAGATCACAGGCGTAAAATCTATGAAACCAACCAATCAACATAGACTGATTACAGTTGTCTGTAATTTTAATAGATTGGAAACATATAATAAAATTTTAATAGTGACAACTTCCTAATATATGATGCAAGAGAAAAACCAACAATACATAATGAAACCTCAGATAAAGGCCGAATAGCAAGTTGGTGTCCACAATTGGTGGAATCTTGACTGATTGTGGATGGAACTCAACAACTGAAAAATATATAACAAAATTTCAATAGTGACAGCCTCATAATAAACGATACAAGAGAAAAATCAACAATACATTAATAAATGTCGTCAAGAAGGTTAGCGTTAGAGCACACATAATCGACACATACAGCAGCACACATACAAACACATACACACATCAACACATATACGACGTGCAAACCATGGCTGAAACTCAAAAATAAAAGTTGGGGACATATTCCTCGTAATAATATCCCCGTCAGTAGCATACATACAAACACATACACACACCAGCACATATACGGCACAACACATGTCTCAAGGGCCAGGACATCAGGGTAACATCTAAAAAGAAAATTTGAAATCTAAATTTAGATATCATGTCAAATTGCTAACGTCTATAACCAGATATTTTAAATATAGATTTAGACATCCTATGAAATTGATTAATTCGAATCAGAAGACCAAATCGGGCGCCTCCTTATGTAGGAATATAAAAAGGACCAACACAGGAATGCGAGAAAATAGGAAAAAAATAAAAGCCTAATCTCAAAAGTCAGAGGAAAGCACAAACAAAATCTGAATGTTAAGAAAAAATACCTATCCAGTGGAGACAACCTAGCAGAATTGGGAGACGATGCGAACGATTGACGCCTTTCAGATGGACACCGAGAAGCTCGAATCTGTGTAATTCACTGCATTTTTAGTGGTGCAGTTTCTTCAGAAAAAAAAATAAGTTATACCATTCATCGTAATCACGAAACATAATAAAGGGAAGACAGTAAGGTAGCCTCAAATAGCCTATCCCGTAAGAAAGCCAAAAATAACATATATAGATAAAGAGTACCTATTTGGGAAGCAGATCGTGGCAGATTCCTAGAGCGTGGAATAAAAAAATAAAATGTCCAATTTAGCGAAGGCAAAAAATACCTACACACGGAGGAAAAATATTAGAACCAAAGTAAACCAAAAAAAAAAAGCAGCCCTAAAAACAGCATATGTAGGAAAAAAGAGCTCGAGAAGAAGGAGGATCCCAAGAAAGAAGAATCTAAGAAAGAAGAGGAGCCCAAGAACGAGGCGGTGAAGGAAGAAGCTAAGAAAGACAAGTCAAAAAGGGAAGAAGCTAAAAAAGGTGAAGAACCAAAAAAGGAGGAGGAGAAAAAAGTCGATCATGAAATGGTACTCGGCACTGCATTGGCTTATCGGCCTTACAGGCCGTATTATCATCCGCCCCGACCTATAAAAAGAACTCTAATGCCTGTGTTATATGCTAAATTTGCAAGAGTAATATTTATATGACTTGGATTATTTTCTCGTTTGTGCGAATAAAGTCTTGGTCCATTTTTTTCCTAGCTAAGTTAAGTCTTTTTTCATCTCCAATATTGTACAAGAGAGGCAAGTTGCCTTAGTTGAAAGCTTTGCTGGAAAAGGTGTAATTTCCCTTGTAAAGACAAAAGGGTTTTGAGTGGCAACCAAACGAGTTGATGTATCTTATATATTTATAAGATGGAACGAAATTGCATTGATATCATCATGTCAAATTGTTAACGTCTATAACCAGATATTTTAAATCTAGATTTAGACATCCTATGAAATTGACGAATTCAAATCAGAAGACCAAATCAGTCGCCTCCTTATGTAGGAATATAAAAAGACCAACACAGGAATGCGAGAAAATATGGAAAAAATAAAAGCCTAATCTCAAAAGTCAGAGGAAAGCACAAACAAAATCTAAATGTTAAGAAAAAATATCTATCCAGTGGAGACAGCCTAGCAAAATTGGGAGACGATAATATTTGAAGTGTTTTTTTTTTACCATGCCTGAATCTTGATTAACCCGACATATGTATGTCTAATGATGACAGGCCTGATCCTATTCTAAATAAATAAATAAACCCCCATATCGTATGCACAAGAAGTGGTATTCAGATCACAACCTATCACTTATATAAAATTATATATGTATATAATACATACAACACTCATTTACAACACTCTTTTAAACACATCTATGCTCTACCCTTCAGGGAAGTGCCCTGGAGGGCTTCTCAGCAAGACGATCAGCACACACCCATATATACGACCCCTCTTGCATCTAACCGCTACACAGCTACAATTCATAGAAAGCTAAAGAGCCGCACAAAATTCTTAGCCGTGCTAGAAATTGACACAAGAAAATAGATTTCAATTTCAAATGCAGAAAAAAAAAAGGCGGCAAAATTGACGAACCATCTAGGAGTCGAACAATATGATACGCACATAAAACTTCACATTGTCCAGCTGAAATCGTGGTCTTTCCTCTTCTGTCGTTTTTACCTTTCGTGCGGGGTTATGATGAAAAGCCTACATTAGAGGGAAAACAATATTATCGAAAAGGACAGAATAAGAAACAACAAGGACCAACTGTATTTTGCCGTACCTTGAGAGAAGATGCTAGCCAGCACAAGTCTTTCTTATTCCCATTACCACCTTTCCCACTGGTTCCACTCGATAAAACGTAACTGGAAAAAAGAAACGTACATGTCTTTAGAGTAGAATGAATACAAAACTTGCTGATAAGAGTCTGATTTAGTACTGTGTTGGATAAGATCTCATAAAAATAAATGCTGCATGACCAAAGGGTTCCTGACAAAGGTCTAAGTAAATTTTTGACGGGAAGGAATTGAAATCCATTATCAAGCCCACCCAACATGTTTGGCTAACTCAAATCAATGGATTCTAAATCTATCCGCAATTTAATTTAGTTCAGTTTATTTATGCACACATAAAATGCATAAAACTTCGTCTCCACAAAATGTTCGGCTAACTGTGTTTTAGTACATCCTAAAACCTTGTCTTTGATACCCCACACAAAATGCGCACACATACTACAAACTTGTTAATTCTATATTTTTCTATTGTTCACTAAATTTATACAATTAATTGGAACTATAATCTTCATACCACTGACCCCAACATAGTTGGATTTATGGTGCAGTAGATGATTGACGATTCACTAAATAACAATTGAAAAATAAATAATCAAAACTTATAATGGATTCGAAATCTTCACAAATCTACGTTACACCCAGACAAGGAATATCAAATGAATGGAATTCAAATCCAAAGTATTTGAAATCCATGGATCTTGAGATCTTTTGAATCTCGAATCCATTAACACATACACGGCCAATAAAAAACATGGTAATATGTTGATGTACTAATGAATAATAGCCAAACTTTAGCAATCACCAAGACCTTAGAGTAGAAGATACTGCTATCACACGAACGACGGGATTCTTATCTAGGACCAGGCACGACGAAAACCAGAACCATCACCTTAGCAGCATCCAAATATGCCTAATCTGATAATCGCGGCGCAGTTTATTTTTTATTTCCAGTATTGCAATATGCAGCCGAACAAGGATTCTGACATGAATACTCTGTATCTCTTTGAAAATGAATAACAACAATTACATGTATCACCTGGTCGCCATTTCTTTGAGGCCATATAATCTCGAAGCCCCTCCAGAACATAAATCCTACTCCCATCATTGAGCCAATATCGATAGTGAAATTCCCATTCATTACATTCTATATCTTCTATTTTGATTCGCAAGCCATGCACACCAGAAATATCAGGAGAAAATGCATGTTTAAAAAAAAAAGACATAAAAATAAATGGTTAACCACAAAAGACACCTCGAGGTTTAGCCATTGAAAAATAAAACTACTATCTTTCAAAAGTCCAAATAGACCTCCTAACGATTGTTTTTATTTTACAAAATTAACCCTCAAGAGGCATATTGGTCAAGTAAATGCAAACCTTGATTGTGTGTCTGTAATACTTTAAGTGAATATTTATATCCTTGGAACATAACTGGATTTTCAATAATCAAGTTGAACCTCAAGGGTGGCTCTCGTAATTCGCCAGAAGAAAAAAAGATGCAATTGTTGAACTGTTAAACAATTTCAAATGAGCAACGAAGACAATTGCATCTTTTTGGTATGATAAGGCGTGCTAATTTCAGATGAGCAACGAAGACAAAAAAATTCCTCAATCCTGATTTTCTGAATAGGCCCAAATCGGCCAGGCCAAAGAAAATATACCACAAAAAAAGAAGAGAAAAAGAAATTCACCGAAAGCACAAGTAAACGCAAACCTTGATTGTGTGTTTGTAATACTTTAAGTGAATATTTATATCTGTGGAACATAACTGGATTTTCAATAATCAGGTTGAACCTCAAGGGTGGCTCTCGTAATTCGCGAGAAGAAAAAAAGATGCAATTGTTGAATTGCTAAACAATTTCAGATGAGCAACGAAGACAATTGCATCTTTTTGGTATGATAAGGCGTGCTAATTTCAGATGAGCAACGAAGAAAAAAAAATTCCTCAATCCTGATTTTCTGAACAGGCCCAAATCGGCGAGGCCAAAGAAAATATACCATAAAAAAAGAAGAGAAAAAGAAATTGACCGAAAGCACAAAACAACGTGAAGAGGAAGCCGAAGGAAGAAGAAGAACAGAGAAAAAACGAAAAAAAAGAAGCAACAGAGACCCTAAATAGGAAAATCAGAAAACGTACCTGCCACTGAAGATCTACAAGCATGAGAGAATAAGATAGCGTCCAGATAGGGTCCCGAACTCCAGAAGGAAAGAAAAAAAAACTTGAGCGAGATTTGCACAACGAACGAGAGAAGAGGGGAAGAGAAGGAAATTTGAAACAAACGGAGAACACCAACCAACTGCAAAACCCATGCCACAGAAAGAAAATGGATCAACACACACCTGTAGCATCCAAAACAAGACATTTTGAAGCGCACGGTTCTTAATCTCATTCTTATGCCTCACATTCATTCGCTTTATGCTATGGATGACATGATTGTTCAAAACCCAGTTGATAATAAAGTTCGACAGGAAACAAATAAATAAGGTCGATACCTTTCTGTTCATAAGAAGAATGAGAGACTGCACAACATTCAATCTGAGACCATGAAGCAATCATAATCCTGACACATTCTAATAAAAATTGTAATTTCTTTAATAACAAATATGCTCAGCAGGTTGCATTCCCTGTATTTTCGTCAAACTACACCTTCCTCCTGAAGGAAAAAAAAAACAGAGAGAAAGATAAAAAAGACCGAAGGCAAAGACGGGTCTCTCTTGACAAAAATACTATTTATCAAAACAAAGATCCAAAAGCATGAGAGAATTCGACCTAGAAAAATCATAGGATGAGTTCAGAAATGAACATCTCCAACCTTGGTGCATTGCAAAAATAATGTTCCTTTGCATTAATGTTGCATCAAGAAAACGACTTTCATCTACTAATCAGTGATCCTCTTAATTGCATAATTCTCTCTTTAGGCAAAATCCAAAATTTAAGATTTTTATTACGCGCTACCGTACACACCCAGGAAATATGCAGATAACCAGTCCATCTGTGTATCAATAAAATAAAATTAAAATCAATAATCCACCATGTGTGGCACACTAAATTACGTATCTATGCAGTATATAAACGGACAGTGCAAAAAGATGATTTCTATATGCGCAAGAATAATTTGTAGAAGTATTCGTGCATCATATCGAGAGAATTACAGAAATATTACAACCTAATCAAAGAATTCCTTCAATAGGAAATACAGATGAAGTAGACAAAACCGGGGAGAACCTTATATGTCACGGTGAAAATTTCGGGATTAACAGGTGATTTAGATCTTGGTGTTAATTGCAGGATAAACGAGTATGCATGCCCAATGTTCGCAAAGAGCAGCAAAAAAACCCAACCTGCAAGAAGAGAAACAAACTCAATAAAAAAAGGCCTCTAAAAGACGAGCAAAGCAATAAGGACAAATCACAAACCCTAAATGAAAAACCTAATAAATAGTGCCACATAACACACACACACACGTGCGTGGGTAACTAAAAAACACACAACATATAATTATAAACAAATAAGCACAAATGCCGTAGAAAATAAAACACATATGACACACGCAGAAGAACACACATACAAACGCGCAGAAAGCACACATACTAAACACAGGACAACACATAAATCACCTATCATACACCGGCCAGCCCCCATACATAAAATCCAGAGATGAACGTAGACGAAGATTGAGTACGAACCATTCTACCTTACGAGCTGAAATCGCAAAAAAAAAAAAAAAACCCTGCTGATTGTGCAAAGCGGAGACATATACAGGAACGCGTCATTCATTAGTAAAGCATTTGCAATAGTATAAAATTTGTGGAAGTCGAGCAGCCCAAATGGAGATATAGATATAAATGTTACAGAATTATATCCAACTTGAAAGTGGAAATATTCTGGGTGAAGAGATAACAATGACCAACAAATAATCTTTGTCAAGTAATCTCATTTTTTTGGATTTTTAGTAATGTTAATAATCGAACAGTAATAAAAAAACAAACCGCGGAGAAATGAAAGAAAAGGAGAAAGCTGAAACCAACAAACCTTGAAATTATAAGCAACAATTTATGTACAGGAAACCTGTTAACGATTTACTGAAAATAGAAACAGTGGGAGCAAGTAAATACAAACATAGAGGTAGAGTAAATAAAAAAAACTTTAAACTAAAAACGTAAAAAGGAGAAACAATTCCACTTACCAACGAGAAACCAGACAGACTGCGGACCTGCCAAAATTTTTTTAAGGAAAATCATTGACAAGCTAACCTCTAAAAGTTCTAAAGAGGACCTCTAACAACAGGAAACAAGGCGTCCCATTTATTTAAAACAATATTTAGGGAAAAATTCTTTTAAATTACCAAACATAGATGATTTGTCTGAATGTAAAAATTTCATCTAATTTAGGCAGATCATGGAGCCAGAATGACTATAAAGCAGAACCAATATTTGTATAAAGAAACAAAATAGCTAGAAAAAAAAGGAAATTAATAATATCACCGAAAGTAAAAAGAAAATGAAGACTAATGAATATGTGAATGATCATTGATAGAGGTAGGTAAAAAACTTTTTAGAGGTTCAAAACAAGTGAGCTAGAGACATTGGCTCTGACTCGATCCGGCAATTACTCCTTTATATTTTTTTTCTGTTGAAACCCCCAAGCTATTTTTTTATGGTTGCTGCTATATACAAAACGATCAAAATCTGATACTACTGCAGCAGTCATGCCTTTTTTGTTAGAGTATGCATCTTCATGATGATATGTTGATCTGTTGTTCGGTATCTGAACCTTTTGAAACAAAAAGATATATATTAGAACATGTTAAATTAAATGTTGTTATGTGAAATGTAGTTCAATTGCATTACCTTGTACAATTGAGGAAATTTCTCTGCCATGTGCTGTCAGCCCCATTTTTCCGGACTCGTTCTTTTCGCAGCTAGCAAAAGGTTCTCTCCAAGTCTTATGTTCCGTCCAGATGTTGCCGAGTAGGATTTTCGGAGTAAATAATGTTCATATTATGTTGGCTAGAAAATGATGACAACAAATTTGTATTCGGATTTAATGGTGAGAAGAATATGAGAAATACCATGCATGTGACTTGTTTTTTTGGTTTTCAGTCGGCCGCCAGAGACATTAGTTGTACCTTGCACCTGAACTTTGGGAACGATTCTTTTCAGACTATATTTCTCAGATAAAATTTGACTCAAGACTGTTGTTGATAGAAGGGTAATCGATTGGCAAAATATACTGTACCTCTTAGAGGTTTAGTTAAGCAGAATCAGATTTGCGCATGACATTCCTATCTGTTGTGTCTTCAAAAAATATTCCGAAGCACAACGTAACTAAAACCTTGGGAACAGGAGGCACATATTAACTTGTGAGCTCGTGTGAATATGGCTGGTAGAAATCTGATTTTTTGTACGAGCGAAGCTGCTCTGAAGCGCGACACCTGCAAATTTTAATTATGTAACATAAAACAAATCTAATCCGAATGTTTCCATCTCACTGAAGCCTAAAATTTCAATCTTGTGATATTTTAACAAGAAATCGTAATGGAACACAAGAACATTAGGTAAAGATAATTTTCAAAAATATTTGGTCAAAAAAAAAACATCAAAATTACTTATATAAAGAGATCAGATAAACGCACATTGTCAACTGAGAAACCTGAAAAAATGAAAACATGTCGAGGCCAAAACAGCACGAGGTAAAATCCTGGCTAAACCGCAAAGACTTACAAAAGGACAAAGAAGTTACGCAAAGAAACTCTTTCTCACAAGAGGAGGATTTTTGGGTTTCAAAGCCAAACATCTAATTAACAAAGGTAGAAAAGAATATGACCTCTATATCACCTTATATCAACGTCAAGAAATTTGCAAACAAAAGAACACTGGAAAACAGAACTAAGAATACTGTTTTTTGAGGAAAAAAAATTAAATGTCATAAGGAGCATAATTAGAATCACAAATGAGAAAGAAAAATAGAGAAGTTCAATCCACTGAAACTGCATAAACAAAATAGTTTCAAAACCAAGCAACCTTATCAAGATAATGTATGAATCAGAATCTCAATACAAGCATGTCCGGTGTCATGATTGGAAACCTTGTAAAATGAAAACCCGAGGTGGGTCTATCGGAATTTTTAAAGTAACTATTCATCTCTAAAATTCTGAGACCTCAATGGCAGTCATAAGTAAAACCTCTTGTATAAACGCACACAAACAAACACTTAAACACACACAAACATAAAGACATATACAGACACTCTCAGAACTAAACACACAATTTCTGCAGACACTTGCAAACACTATATATATAACACTTTATGCACAAACTCACACTTTACAGTAGAGTGTACATATATATATACAACACACCATTCACACACCCACACGCAGCACACACACACACGCATAACACCACACACAAAACACATACATACACGCAGCACCACACATACACAAACGGTATGACAAATACACAACCACACACAGTCTGTTCTTAAAAACCCAGTACACACAAACACACGCACAACACACATATAAACACATACATACACATACACACACGCACACTTAGCACTACACACACATCAGCACTTATACGACGCACAAAACGTCACCGAACTCAAAATACAAGTTAGAAACACGTTCCGTGTAACAATAGACTCGCAACAATGTAAAGTTTGTAAAATTCTTATAGAGATAAACCAGCATGGACAACCTGAAGACAAACAGTGTTTTTATCCAGTTCCGACGATTTTAGCACCGGTTTGTAAAACTGAACATAGATTTGTGTCCTACTCATTGAGATAAACAAATTGATATATAGAGTGTGAAATCATATCAAAGATTTTTTCTTCAACATTTGAACCGACACTATCGTTTCTCTATCCCTCTCTCTTGAAGAAAAGGGAATGAAAATAATGATAAAATTGAGGAGGATGACTATTAACAGATGAGCAGAATATTTTGTAACACACCATGTTAATCAATGCTATTACAATTAGTTTTTTTGGCCAAAATATTTTGTAACACACCATGCGCACACACATACATACATACACCAGCACACAAACACACCAGCACATAGACACACACGCATCACATAAGCACACATACACACACACGCACTTCGCATTACACGTGCACCAGTACATATACATCATCATCGTCCTTTTCAAATAGTTTTTTGAAGTATTTATTCTAGAAAAATACAATCCTAAGATTGATAGAGATGACAAAAACAAATACAACTATTGGAATTTTTCTTTCAATATTCGAAAAAGACATGTTTGGAAATTCTCCATTTGATTAGTTTCGGATTTACACTTTTATTTCAAATTAGGTAAATCATCTATACAAAGAGGAAGATCACAGGCGTAAAATCTATGAAACCAACCAATCAACATAGACTGATTACAGTTGTCTGTAATTTTAATAGATTGGAAACATATAATAAAATTTTTGTAACACCCCCAATCCATTCAGGGATATTACACGCCGTAGACCCTCTCCTCGAGGATCTACCAGGCTGATAACTAAAATCAAACATCTAAACATCGCCTTTAAGGCTAAAATGACTCAGTAAACCGACTTGGTCTTTCAATAATAACATACAACTCAATTCCAGACACATACCCACGCAGGGGTCAAAATACGATAAACTCCCGTACAACGGGGAAAAGATACCGCAGCGGAAAAGAAAATACAACTGGACCAATACGACATCAACGGAACCTCGTGTGATTAGTATCGTTCATCTTCCATCATCCTTCGCGCCGACCCTGTGCTATGCTCCAAAACCTGAATGCAAAAATAGACATCCACCCCCCGAATACTCGGGGGTTAGCAAAACTCCACTGTTTTGCTAGTGCAAGTACAAGTGCAAATACGAGCCATACAATTCACATTCCACGAATAACAATAAACACGAATCCTCAAAAAAAATCCAAACGTAACGAAAAGCACTTCCCGAGGCAAGAGTTTGGTAAAATATTCTAAAACCGAAAGGTCACAAAACAAGGGAAAACAATTTATAAAACCGTTTAAATGCCATCGAGAGTTTTGATAGAAAACAACTTAGGATTTTCAAATCCTTATCTTTCCAAAAATCAACAGGGTCACAACCCAAAGGTTTTGTTTTCACAAATAGAAAACCGACAATAATTCACAGGGCCAGATCCCAACATCACGTGTCCTCAACGGACGAAAAAATCAACGAAACATAATCAGGCACGCGCATCGCCTAGGACCGGGACGCTACCACCGACATCCCACTTGAGGCCTCGAAGGACCCTCCCGAGCTGGCTAGCGAAACAAATCACACACATCTCACGGTTGGATCAATCGCTTGTTGCATCCTGGCCACATGATCGCATGCCATGTGCCACCGTAGATTATCTCAGGCTCTCACGGTTGGATCAATCAGTTGTTGCATCCTGACCACATGATCACGTGCCATGTTTCACCGTAGACCTTCAACCATATCCACACATTCACACAAATAACATATCACATCAAGGATATTCAAATAATTCGCCCAAAGGCATCAAACACTTAGCAAAACACCACGTCAATCCACAACACACCGAAATGAAATAATATACGTTAACACACAATGCCAAGTGCAACATTAACACCAAGCATATACATAGAATTCACATAGTTATTCACAAACCACGCCATTCACAAAACACACGCGTTTTGAAAGCAAGCCTTTAACAAGGCTAAACCGAATCTTTTGAAAGTTCAATTCAAACGACCAAACAACCACATTTAGACGATCACTAATTATCATATCCATAAAACAAGAATAGTATGGGAAAGGTACTTGCCTCGAAATCACGATCGCAATAAGACGACGGATAGGACGCGGTCGAATAGCTCCGAACTCCCAAACAATATCAAGAACGTGATAGCACCACGAGTATTACGAGAATAACACTACACGAATCATCAATCCTCAACGGGATTCAACATCGGAATCCTCGAACACCTATAAACCTCCGTAAGGAACAATAACACATGGTTACGACGAGAATCAAGGCCAAAACAACGGAAATCCCAACAAACTATCGAAG
This sequence comes from Orobanche coerulescens, assembly GCA_033398695.1. Taxonomy (NCBI): domain Eukaryota; kingdom Viridiplantae; phylum Streptophyta; class Magnoliopsida; order Lamiales; family Orobanchaceae; genus Orobanche; species Orobanche coerulescens. The sequence goes on along the minus strand of CM065818.1, from coordinate 89,735,074 downwards.
GGAAACTCATTGGGACATTTAATCGAACACTAAATGTTCAATAATTCCCAAGAACACTCGAATCGTCAATCGAGTTAAACAAACTTGATATATGGATATACTACCCATAGAACACGATTAATAACTTCATACTACACCAACCGATGTATCAAAATCGGATTAGAAACGAAATCAAGAACAATTTCTCCAAAAAGTCAACTTGAAGGATAATCAAGAAATATACCTTGATTCGACGAAATACACGGATTAGATGTTGATATAATCAACAAGGATCTTCCAAAATGCCTTGGAAATGATTAGAATCGGCCAAGAACTCGATTTCCCGAGCCTCCCGTCGCAGACGCCGAAAAAGGAAGAAAAATCGCGTAGGAAATGAAATCGGCCGAGCCAGGCTATATATAGCCGGCAGGTTACGGCCGTAATCGGTATGCCTTACGGACGTAACTCGGTCCCTTACGGCCGTACTCGGCAAGCCTTACGGCCGTAACCGGCATTCGTCAAATATCGCCCGGACCAAATGGACACTTACTACCGTAATTCGCACACCTTACGGCCGTAATCGGCCTCGTCAAAATCCTCCTGGCTCAAACGGCCGTACCGATCACGCTTACGGCCGTAACTCGCACACCTTACGGCCAGAATCGCACCTTACGGCCGTAACTCGCCGAGCCAGCCCGGCCGTGACTCGGTCGTGGCCACTCCGACGGCCCGGATGACCCCGAAACCCGAACCTGAGTAAAAATCGAAGATACGGTTACGAAGTACTCGCAAAGACGAATCCAAGCACTAAGAGAACACACGATTCCGACCATCGGAAGTGTCGGAATTCGACAACGGAAGTAATTACCCCAAACTTTGGGAAATTACAAAAATGGCCCAAAACGTCCGAAAATCACGATACGTGATCGAAACACCGAACCAAAGCTCGCAACATGAATAATAACATTAAATGAACTTGCGAGAAACTAGAAACAACAGTTTCGGACGAGATTCGCAAGAATCGAACTCAAGTGCGGAAAAGTCGCTAAAAAGCACGGAACTCAACAAAACGACACCGAAACGAACTCGGATGACAAAAAGTGCAGAATTAATCATTCTCGAAATGACGAAACGGTCATGAGCGAGTCGTCAAAACGGACTTCCGCCGAAAAAAAGAAAATTACCAAAATTCGAAATTGCGGATATTACACCCTCCTTAAAAGAAGTTTCGTCCCGAAACTTAAAACAAGTAGGGGGAAGCAATATACCCTGCCAGGAAAACTCGACGAGATACGCAAAAACCGAAAACTCGCGCCCGACGGCGAAACGCTGCAAGAAACGCAAAGAGACAAACAGCGTGAAAACACGCTCTACGACGACCAATACAACGTCGCCGTTAGGAACATAATAAAGTCAACAAGTGACAAGCGTCATCAAACAGATAATACAATCAAGTCGATTATCCGAACAATCACAAAACACATCCAACGAAAATCAATACGATTGACCAATCCAACGGTATATCAATCAAAACATGAGCCACACGCCGAACAAATACGGAATTCCACCGCCCAAGGGTTGGAAGATCGAAAACGAGACTAATTTCCCGAACTTAAGGGAATTTCGAAAGAGTCTGAATGTTCAACAATCACGAAACGAGATCAACAAAAACTGAACAATCAAGCTATCGAACCACAAAGATCGAGACAACAAAAATCGAACGATCATGTTTGGATCATGAAGAACGATAAGGTTCAATCGACAACTCCAAGGTTCACATCTCGACTCGAGACAAAACATGATCCGGTGAAAACAACAAGATGCACACTCGCATAAGACCCACAGGAAAGGGAATAACAATTGAAAAGTCACAACGACGAACGAGTAATTCCGAAATAATACCACCCTCGTTCGATCAACAAAAGCAAGGGGCAGGACAAGCTCAGAAAACGTCAATGAACATAAACGAGTCGACAGAGTCGAAAATACAGAAGTTCCAAATCCGATCCACTTCGAATAAAAGAATTAGTAGAATCAAAAGATGCTACCTCCGAACAAGGTTCACAAGAATCGAACCGAACTCGGAAAAGTTACAGCGATAACCAGATCGACCCAAAACAAGATCACAGCTCGTTCGGACGATGAAACCGAAATACAGAACAAGCTCAGACAGTATCAACGAACACGGGCGAATCAATAGACTGGAGAAAGAGAAAATATAGAAGCCAAAAATAATACGGGTATTATATTCGACCTCTTCTAAAAGAAAGTCGTCCCCGCAACTCACAATAACGGAAACAAGGTAACAACACAAAAAGCAACCGACAGAGAAATCTCCTATGGGCCTCTCAGAGCCGATCTCGATAAGCTGTCTTTGAAGCGCGAACTCCGAAAGTCTCGGTAGCCAATTCGCAAAACTGAATTCGGTGTCCCTCGAGTCCACACTCGAAATGTGTCACTGACGAGAAGGACAAATTGCACGTACATTCCCCCGACACATCACGGTTGAAATGCTTCGGCTCGGCATACCGAAAATACAAATGCTAGATACAATGGGACATAAAACCGCAAAACAACATACCGGAGATGCAACTCAGCATAACGAAGAATCATAATACATACCGTATACAACGATTACCATCATAAAGTAATACACACACACAAACACTACAGCAACGACGGTATCATTCGGCGACCTCAAAGGTCCGAACAATAACCAGCACATAATTACAAACATCATGAAACAATCACACATGTACACAAACGTACAAACCCAAGCTTTAACAGCTCACACCGGTGCGATAACACGCAAGTCACCACGAAATGACAACATTAAAGATCGTCATCACACCTCCCACAAAGGGACAACAAAAACATATGCATGGCGAACGACTCAACGTTCACACCACCAATTCCATCATACTCGGGAGCTAACATTCTAACAACAATGTGAATATCATACACACATTCCTGGACTACAAACAGGAATGATAGGTTTTAAAAACGAAAATCACCTTTTGGAAACAGTTTGGAAACACCAGTTGATCTTGAGTATCATTTTACAAAAAGTTGAACAAACCTCATTTTCGAGACTTTGAAAATCATCTTGCGTTTGAACAAAAATGAGGACACCTTCTCTTAGTGAAAAACTTTCAGAATATTCGACCCTCGGGTCTAAGTAAAAGTGTTTATAAAACATTGAAAATATCTCAAAATATTTTGGGTCCTCGAGGTAGAAGAATTTTGAAACATATTGTGGCACCTTGGATGTACCACGAGAGAATAATTCATTTTAAAAGTACGTCTCGAAATTTATTTTCTAAGATACTCAAGGTTTTCAAAGATAATTCAATGGGCTAGAATGCCCAAAAACTTTAGGTAATTACACGGAACATTATAACGCCGTGGGCCCCACGCCAGAACCCACCAGGCTAAAAACCATTTACAAAAACGCCGAAAAGGCCGATGACGGTAATATTTCAAAAACTCACATAAGCCATTTACAAAGTACTAAATACCGTTATAAGAATTTCGCCAAAATGATCAAGGCCATAATGCCAAAAACTCGATTAAGGGAATTGGTTTTCGAAATAAAACTCAGTCGGTAAAATACCGAAATCCATTAGAAAAGAACTCACACAGCGGATAAAAGAAATACGATTCGACATGCACACCCGGCAACAATACTCATCATACGAACGAAATATGAGAGTCAAATAGTCACGTATCAAGAAATCAAAATCCATAAGAGGATCCCCTCACTTAACAAATAATCATAAAAATAGCTCGTGTCACACGAGGCTCAACACAAATAAGGGAGACTTACAACCACAGGTCGCACGAAGATGATGATCGCCCACGATACTAATCACGACCAACAAACTCAGACGACGCGTCGCGACACGACTCAGTCAGATAAAATCCGACGAGACAAAAACTCAATAGACACCACTGACCCGACAGCCTAGGTTTCCACAACCTAATCTCCGATACCATTCTGTAACACCCCCAATCCATTCAGGGATATTACATGCCGTAGACCCTCTCCTCGAGGATCTACCAGGCTGATAACTAAAATCAAACATCTAAACATCGCCTTTAAGGCTAAAATGACTCAGTAAAGCGACTTGGTCTTTCAATAATAACATACAACTCAATTCCAGACACATACCCACGCAGGGGTCAAAATACGATAAACTCCCGTACAACGGGGAAAAGATACCGCAGCGGAAAAGAAAATACAACTGGACCAATACGACATCAACGGAACCTCGTGTCATTAGTATCGTTCATCTTCCATCATCCTTCGCGCCGACCCTGTGCTATGCTCCAAAACCTGAATGCAAAAATAGACATCCACCCCCCGAATACTCGGGGGTTAGCAAAACTCCACTGTTTTGCTAGTGCAAGTACAAGTGCAAATACGAGCCATACAATTCACATTCCACGAATAACAATAAACAGGAATCCTCAAAAAAAATCCAAACGTAACGAAAAGCACTTCCCGAGGCAAGAGTTTGGTAAAATATTCTAAAACCGAAAGGTCACAAAACAAGGGAAAACAATTTATAAAACCGTTTAAATGCCATCGAGAGTTTTGATAGAAAACAACTTAGGATTTTCAAATCCTTATCTTTCCAAAAATCAACAGGGTCACAACCCAAAGGTTTTGTTTTCACAAATAGAAAACCGACAATAATTCACATGGCCAGAGCCCAACATCACGTGTCCTCAACGGACGAAAAAATCAACGAAACATAATCACGCACGCGCATCGCCTAGGACCGGGACGCTACCACCGACATCCCACTTGAGGCCTCGAAGGACCCTCCCGAGCTGGCTAGCGAAACAAATCACACACATCTCACGGTTGGATCAATCGCTTGTTGCATCCTGGCCACATGATCGCATGCCATGTGCCACTGTAGATTATCTCAGGCTCTCACGGTTGGATCAATCAGTTGTTGCATCCTGACCACATGATCACGTGCCATGTTTCACCGTAGACCTTCAACCATATCCACACATTCACACAAATAACATATCACATCAAGGATATTCAAATAATTCGCCCAAAGGCATCAAACACTTAGCAAAACACCACGTCAATCCACAACACACCGAAATGAAATAATATACGTTAACACACAATGCCAAGTGCAACATTAACACCAAGCATATACATAGAATTCACATAGTTATTCACAAACCACGCCATTCACAAAACACACGCGTTTTAAAAGCAAGCCTTTAACAAGGCTAAACCGAATCTTTTGAAAGTTCAATTCAAACGACCAAACAACCACATTTAGACGATCACTAATTATCATATCCATAAAACAAGAATAGTATGGGAAAGGTACTTGCCTCGAAATCACGATCGCAATAAGACGACGGATAGGACGCGGTCGAATAGCTCCGAACCCCCAAACAATATCAAGAACGTGATAGCACCACGAGTATTACGAGAATAACACTACACGAATCATCAATCCTCAACGGGATTCAACATCGGAATCCTCGAACACCTATAAACCTCCGTAAGGAACAATAACACATGGTTACGACGAGAATCAAGGCCAAAACAACGGAAATCCCAACAAACTATCGAAGGGAAACTCATTGGGACATTTAATCGAACACTAAATGTTCAATAATTCCCAAGAACACTCGAATCGTCAATCGAGTTAAACAAACTTGATATATGGATATACTACCCATAGAACACGATTAATAACATCATACTACACCAACCGATGTATCAAAATCGGATTAGAAACGAAATCAAGAACAATTTCTCCAAAAAGTCAACTTGAAGGATAATCAAGAAATATACCTTGATTCGACGAAATACACGGATTAGATGTTGATATAATCAACAAGGATCTTCCAAAATGCCTTGGAAATGATTAGAATCGGCCAAGAACTCGATTTCCCGAGCCTCCCGTCGCAGACGCCGAAAAAGGAAGAAAAATCGCGTAGGAAATGAAATCTGGCCGAGCCAGGCTATATATAGCCGGCAGGGTTACGGCCGTAACCGGTATGCCTTACGGACGTAACTCGGTCCCTTACGGCCGTACTCGGCAAGCCTTACGGCCGTAACCGGCATTCGTCAAATATCTGCCCAGCACCAGCCGGACACTTACGGCCGTAACTCGCACACCTTACGGCCGTAACCGGCCTTCGTCAAAATCCTCCCAGCGCTCGTACGGACGTACCCGATCACACTTACGGCCGTAACTCGCACACCTTACGGCCGTAACCGGCACCTTACGGCCGTAACTCGGCCAGGCCAGGCCCTGCTCCGGCCGTGACTCGGTCGTGGCCACTCCGACGGCCCGGATGACCCCGAAACCCGAACCTGAGTAAAAATCGAAGATACGGTTACGAAGTACTCGCAAAGACGAATCCAAGCACTAAGAGAACACACGATTCCGACCATCCGAAGTGTCGGAATTCGACAACGGAAGTAATTACCCCAAACTTTGGGAAATTACAAAAATGGCCCAAAACGTCCGAAAATCACGATACGTGATCGAAACACCGAACCAAAGCTCGCAACATGAATAATAACATTAAATGAACTTGCGAGAAACTCGAAACAACAGTTTCGGACGAGATTCGCAAGAATCGAACTCAAGTGCGGAAAAGTCGCTAAAAAGCACGGAACTCAACAAAACGACACCGAAACGAACTCGGATGACAAAAAGTGCAGAATTAATCATTCTCGAAATGACGAAACGGTCATGAGCGAGTCGTCAAAACGGACTTCCGCCGAAAAAAAGAAAATTACCGAAATTCGAAATTGCGGATATTACACCCTCCTTAAAAGAAGTTTCGTCCCGAAACTTAAAACAAGTAGGGGGAAGCAATATACCCTGCCAGGAAAACTCGACGAGATACGCAAAAACCGAAAACTCGCGACCGACGGCGAAACGCTGCAAGAAACGCAAAGAGACATACAGCGTGAAAACACGCTCTACGACGACCAATACAACGTCGCCGTTAGGAACATAATAAAGTCAACAAGTGACAAGCGTCATCAAACAGATAATACAATCAAGTCGATTATCCGAACAATCACAAAACACATCCAACGAAAATCAATACGATTGACCAATCCAACGGTATATCAATCAAAACATGAGCCACACGCCGAACAAATACGGAATTCCACCGCCCAAGGGTTGGAAGATCGAAAACGAGACTAATTTCCCGAACTTAAGGGAATTTCGAAAGAGTCTGAATGTTCAACAATCACGAAACGAGATCAACAAAAACTGAACAATCAAGCGATCGAACCACAAAGATCGAGACAACAAAAATCGAACGATCATGTTTGGATCATGAAGAACGATAAGGTTCAATCGACAACTCCAAGGTTCACATCTCGACTCGAGACAAAACATGATCCGGTGAAAACAACAAGATGCACACTCGCATAAGACCCACAGGAAAGGGAATAACAATTGAAAAGTCACAACGACGAACGAGTAATTCCGAAATAATACCACCCTCGTTCGATCAACAAAAGCAAGGGGCAGGACAAGCTCAGAAAACGTCAATGAACATAAACGAGTCGACAGAGTCGAAAATACAGAAGTTCCAAATCCGATCCACTTCGAATAAAAGAATTAGTAGAATCAAAAGATGCTACCTCCGAACAAGGTTCACAAGAATCGAACCGAACTCGGAAAAGTTACAGCGATAACCAGATCGACCCAAAACAAGATCACAGCTCGTTCGGACGATGAAACCGAAATACAGAACAAGCTCAGACAGTATCAACGAACACGGGCGAATCGATAGACTGGAGAAAGAGAAAATATAGAAGCCAAAAATAATACGGGTATTATATTCGACCTCTTCTAAAAGAAAGTCGTCCCCGCAACTCACAATAACGGAAACAAGGTAACAACACAAAAAGCAACCGACAGAGAAATCTCCTATGGGCCTCTCAGAGCCGATCCTGATAACTGTGCTGAAGCGCGAACTCCGAAAGTCTCGGTAGCCAATTCGCAAAACTGAATTCGGTGTCCCTCGAGTCCACACTCGAAATGTGTCACTGACGAGAAGGACAAATTGCACGTACATTCCCCCGACACATCACGGTTGAAATGCTTCGGCTCGGCATACCGAAAATACAAATGCTAGATACAATGGGACATAAAACCGCAAAACAACATACCGGAGATGCAACTCAGCATAACGAAGAATCATAATACATACCGTATACAACGATTACCATCATAAAGTAATACACACACACACAAACACTACAGCAACGACGGTATCATTCGGCGACCTCAAAGGTCCGAACAATAACCAGCACATAATTACAAACATCATGAAACAATCACACATGTACACAAACGTACAAACCCAAGCTTTAACAGCTCACACCGGTGCGATAACACGCAAGTCACCACGAAATGACAACATTAAAGATCGTCATCACACCTCCCACAAAGGGACAACAAAAACATATGCATGGCGAACGACTCAACGTTCACACCACCAATTCCATCATACTCGGGAGCTAACATTCTAACAACAATGTGAATATCATACACACATTCCTGGACTACAAACAGGAATGATAGGTTTTAAAAACGAAAATCACCTTTTGGAAACAGTTTGGAAACACCAGTTGATCTTGAGTATCATTTTACAAAAAGTTGAACAAACCTCATTTTCGAGACTTTGAAAATCATCTTGCGTTTGAACAAAAATGAGGACACCTTCTCTTAGTGAAAAACTTTCAGAATATTCGACCCTCGGGTCTAAGTAAAAGTGTTTATAAAACATTGAAAATATCTCAAAATATTTTGGGTCCTCGAGGTAGAAGAATTTTGAAACATATTGTGGCACCTTGGATGTACCACGAGAGAATAATTCATTTTAAAAGTACGTCTCGAAATTTATTTTCTAAGATACTCAAGGTTTTCAAAGATAATTCAATGGGCTAGAATGCCCAAAAACTTTAGGTAATTACACGGAACATTATAACGCCGTGGGCCCCACGCCAGAACCCACCAGGCTAAAAACCATTTACAAAAACGCCGAAAAGGCCGATGACGGTAATATTTCAAAAACTCACATAAGCCATTTACAAAGTACTAAATACCGTCATAAGAATTTCGCCAAAATGATCAAGGCCATAATGCCAAAAACTCGATTAAGGGAATTGGTTTTCGAAATAAAACTCAGTCGGTAAAATACCGAAATCCATTAGAAAAGAACTCACACAGCGGATAAAAGAAATACAGTTCGACATGCACAGTCCAGCAACAATACTCATCATACGAACGAAATATGAGAGTCAAATAGTCACGTATCAAGAAATCAAAATCCATAAGAGGATCCCCTCACTTAACAAATAATCATAAAAATAGCTCGTGTCACACGAGGCTCAACACAAATAAGGGAGACTTACAACCACAGGTCGCACGAAGATGATGATCGCCCACGATACTAATCACGACCAACAAACTCAGACGACGCGTCGCGACACGACTCAGTCAGATAAAATCCGACGAGACAAAAACTCAATAGACACCACTGACCCGACAGCCTAGGTTTCCACAACCTAATCTCCGATACCATTCTGTAACACCCCCAATCCATTCAGGGATATTACATGCCGTAGACCCTCTCCTCGAGGATCTACCAGGCTGATAACTAAAATCAAACATCTAAACATCGCCTTTAAGGCTAAAATGACTCAGTAAAGCGACTTGGTCTTTCAATAATAACATCTGACTCAATTCCGGACACATACCCACGCGAGGGTCAAAATCTGATAAACTCCCGTACAACGGGAAAGATACCGCGGCGGAAAAGAAAATACAACTGGACCAATACGACATCAACGGAACCTCGTGTGATTAGTATCGTTCATCTTCCATCATCCTTCGCGCCGACCCTGTGCTATGCTCCAAAACCTGAATGCAAAAATAGACATCCACCCCCCGAATACTCGGGGGTTAGCAAAACTCCACTGTTTTGCTAGTGCAAGTACAAGTGCAAATACGAGCCATACAATTCACATTCCACGAATAACAATAACCAGGAATCCTCAAAAAAAATCCAAACGTAACGAAAAGCACTTCCCGAGGCAAGAGTTTGGTAAAATATTCTAAAACCGAAAGGTCACAAAACAGGGAAAACAATTTATAAAACCGTTTAAATGCCATCGAGAGTTTTGATAGAAAACAACTTAGGATTTTCAAATCCTTATCTTTCCAAAAATCAACAGGGTCACAGCCCAAAGGTTTTGTTTTCACAAATAGAAAACCGACAATAATTCACAGGGCCAGAGCCCAACATCACGTGTCCTCAACGGACGAAAAAATCAACGAAACATAATCACGCACGCGCATCGCCTAGGACCGGGACACTACCACCGACATCCCACTCGAGGCCTCAAAGGACCCTCCCAAGCTGGCTAGCGAAACAAATCACACACATCTCACGGTTGGATCAATCGCTTGTTACATCCTGGCCACATGATCGCATGCCATGTGCCACCGTAGATTATCTCAGGCTCTCACGGTTGGATCAATCACTTGTTGCATCCTGACCACATGATCACATGCCATGTGTCACCGTAGACCTTCAACCATATCCACACATTCACACAAATAACATATCACATCAAGGATATTCAAATAATTCGCCCAAAGGCATCAAACACTTAGCAAAACACCACGTCAATCCACAACACACCGAAATGAAATAATATACGTTAACACACAATGCCAAGTGCAACATTAACACCAAGCATATACATAGAATTCACATAGTTATTCACAAACCACGCCATTCACAAAACACACGCGTTTTGAAAGCAAGCCTTTAACAAGGCTAAACCGAATCTTTTGAAAGTTCAATTCAAACGACCAAACAACCACATTTAGACGATCACTAATTATCATATCCATAAAACAAGAATAGTATGGGCAAGGTACTTGCCTCGAAATCACGATCGCAATAAGACGACGGATAGGACGCGGTCGAATAGCTCCGAACCCCCGAACAATATCAACAACGTGATAGCACCACGAGTATTACGAGAATAACACTACACGAATCATCAATCACCAACGGGATTCAACATCGGAATCCTAGAACACCTATAAACCTCCGGAAGGAACAATAACACATGGTTACGACGAGAGTCAAGGCCAAAACAACGGAAATCCCAATAAACTATCGAAGGGAAACTCATTGGGACATTAAATCGAACACTAAATGTTCAATAATTCCCAAGAACACTCGAATCATCAATCGAGTTAAACAAACTTGATATATGGATATAAAACCCATAGAACACGATTAATAACATCATACTACACCAACCGATGTATCAAAATCGGATTAGAAACGAAATCAAGAACAATTTCTCCAAAAAGTCAACTTGAAGGATAATCAAGAAATATACCTTGATTCGACGAAATACACGGATTAGATGTTGATATAATCAACAAGGATCTTCCAAAATGCCTTGGAAATGATTAGAATCGGCCAAGAACTCGATTTCCCGAGCCTCCCGTCGCCAGACGCCGAAAAAGGAAGAAAAATCGCGTAGGAAATGAAATCTGGCCGAGCCAGGCTATATATAGTCGGCAGGGTTACGGCCGTAACCGGCAGGCCTTACGGCCGTAACTCGGTCCCTTACGGCCGTACTCGGAAAGCCTCACGGCCGTAACCGGCATTCGTCAAAAATCTGCCCAGCACCAGCCGGACACTTACGGTCGTAACTCGCACACCTTACGGCCGTAACCGGCCTTCGTCAAAATCCGCCCAGCGCTCGTACGGCCGTACCCGATCACGCTTACTTCCGTAACTCGCACACCTTACGGCCGTAACCGGCACCTTACGGCCGTAACTCGGCCAGGCCAGGCCCTGCTCCGGCCGTGACTCGGCCGTGGCCACTCCGACGGCCCGGACGACCCCGAAACCCGAACCTGAGTAAAAATCGAAGATACGGTTACGAAGTACTCGCAAAGACGAATCCAAGCACTAAGAGAACACACGATTCCGACCATCCGAAGTGTCGGAATTCGACAACGGGAGTAATTACCCCAAACTTTGGGAAATTACAAAAATGGCCCAAAACGTCCGAAAATCACGATACGTGATCGAAACACCGAACCAAAGCTCTCAACATGAATAATAACATTAAATGAACTTGCGAGAAACTTGAAACAACAGTTTCGGACGAGATTCGCAAGAATCGAACTCAAGTGCGGAAAAGTCGCTAAAAAGCACGGAACTCAACAAACCGACACCGAAACGAACTCGGATGACAAAAAGTGCAGAATTAATCATTCTCGAAATGACGAAACGGTCATGAGCGAGTCATCAAAACGGACTTCCGCCGAAAAAAAGAAAATTACCGAAATTCGAAATTGCGGATATTACAATTTTAATAGTGACAACTTCCTAATATATGATGCAAGAGAAAAACCAACAATACATAATGAAACCTCAGATAAAGGCCCAATAGCAAGTTGTTGTCCACAATTGGTGGAATCTTGACTGATTGTGGATGGAACTCAGCAACTGAAAAATATATAACAAAATTTCAATAATGACAGCCTCATAATAAACGAGACAAGAGAAAAATCAACAATACATTAATAAATGTCGTCAAGAAGGTTAGCGTCAGAGCACACATAATCAACACATATAGCAGCACACATACAAACACATACACACATCAACACATATACGACGTGCAAACCATGGCTGAAACTCAAAAATAAAAGTTGGGGACATATTTCTCGTAATAATAGCCCCGTCAGTAGCATACATACAAACACATACACACACCAGCAAATATACGGCACAACACATGTCTCAAGGGCCAGGACATCAGGGTAACATCTAAAAAGAAAATTTGAAATCTAAATTTAGACATCATGTCAAATTGCTAACGTCTATAACCAGATATTTTAAATATAGATTTAGACATCCTATGAAATTGATTAATTCAAATCAGAAGACCAAATCGGGCGCCTCCTTATGTAGGAATATAAAAAGGACCAACACAGGAATGCGAGAAAATAGGAAAAAAATAAAAGCCTAATCTCAAAAGTCAGAGGAAAGCATAAACAAAATCTGAATGTTAAGAAAAAGTACCTATCCAGTGGAGACAACCTAGCAGAATTGGGAGACGATGCGAACGATTGACGCCTTTCAGATGGATGCCGAGAAGCTCGAGTCCGTGTAATTCACTGCATTTTTAGTGGTGCAGTTTCTTCAGAAAAAAAAATAAGTTATACCATTCATCGTAATCACGAAACATAATAAAGGGAAGACAGTAAGGTAGCCTCAAATAGCCCATCCCGTAAGAAAGCCAAAAATAACATATATAGATAAAGAGTACCTATTTGGAAAGCAGATCGCAGCAGATTCCTAGAGCGTGGAATAAAAAAATAAAATGTCCAATTTAGCAAAGGCAAAAAACACCTACACACGAAGGAAAAATATTAGAACCAAAGTAAACCAAAAAAAAAAAGCAACCCTAAAAACAGCATATGTAGGAAAAAAGAGCTCGATAAGAAAGAGGAGCCCAAGAAAGAAGAATCTAAGAAAGAAGAGGAGCCCAAGAACGAGGCGGTGAAGGAAGAAGCTAAGAAAGACAAGTCAAAAAGGGAAGAAGCTAAAAAAGGTGAAGAACCAAAAAAGGAGGAGGAGAAAAAAGTCGATCATGAAATGGTACTCGGCACTGCATTGGCTTATCGGCCTTACAGGCCATATTATCATCCGCCCCCACCTATGAAAAGAACTCCAATGCCTGTGTTATATGCTAAATTTGCAAGAGTAATATTTATATGACTTGGATTATTTTCTCGTTTTGTGCGAATAAAGTCTTGGTCCATTTTTTTCCTAGCTAAGTTAAGTCTTTTTTCATCTCCAATATTGTACAAGAGAGGCAAGTTGCCTTAGTTGAAAGCTTTGCTGGAAAAGGTGTAATTTCCCTTGTAAAGACAAAAGGGTTTTGAGTGGCAACCAAACGAGTTGATGTATCTTATATATTTATAAGATGGAACGAAATTACATTGATATCATCATGTCAAATTGCTAACGTCTATAACCAGATATTTTAAATCTAGATTTAGACATCCTATGAAATTGACGAATTCAAATCAGAAGACCAAATCAGTCGCCTCCTTATGTAGGAATATAAAAAGACCAACACAGGAATGCAAGAAAATATGGAAAAAATAAAAGCCTAATCTCAAAAGTCAGAGGAAAGCACAAACAAAATCTGAATGTTAAAAAAATACCTATCCAGTGGAGACCGCCTAGCAAAATTGGGAGACGATAATATTCGAAGTGTTTTTATTAACCATGCCTGAATCTTGATTAACCCGACATATGTATGTCTAATGATGACAGGCCTGATCCTATTCTAAATAAATAAATAAACCCCCATATCGTATGCACAAAAAGTGGTATTCAGATCACAACCTGTCACTTATATAAAATTATATATGTATATAATACATACAACACTCATTTACAACACTCTTTTAAACATATCTATGCTCTACCCTTCAGGGAAGTGCCCTGGAGGGCTTCTCAGCAAGACGATCAGCACACACCCATATATACGACCCCTCTTGCATCTAACCGCTACACAGCTACAATTTAGAGAAAGCTAAAGAGCGGCACAAAATTCTTAGCCGTGCTAGAAATTGACACAAGAAAATAGAGTTCAATTTCAAATGCAGAAAAAAAAGGCGGTAAAATTGACGAACCATCTAGGAGTTGAACAATATGATACGCACATATAACTTCACATTGTCCAGCTGAAATCGTGGTCTTTCCTCTTCTGTCGTTTTTACCTTTCGTGCGGGGTTATGATGAAAAGCCTACATTAGAGGGAAAACAATATTATCGAAAAGGACAGAATAAGAAACAACAAGGACCAACTGTATTTTGCCGTACCTTGAGAGAAGATGCTAGCCAGCACAAGTCTTTCTTATTCCCATTACCACCTTTCCCACTGGTTCCACTCGATAAAACGTAACTGGAAAAAAGAAACGTACATGTCTTTAGAGTAGAATGAATACAAAACTTGCTGATAAGAGGCTGATTTAGTACTGTGTTGGATAAGATCTCATAAAAATAAATGCTGCATGACCAAAGGGTTCCTGACAAATGTCTAAGTAAATTTTTGACGGGAAGGAATCGAAATCCATTATCAAGCCCACTCAACATGTTCGGCTAACTCAAATCAATGGATTCTAAATGTATCCGCAATTTAATTTAGTTCAGTTTATTTATGCACACATAAAATGCATAAAACTTCGTCTCCACAAAATGTTCGGCTAACTGTGTTTTAGTACATCCTAAAACCTTGTCTTTGATACCCCACACAAAATGCGCACACAGACTAAAAACTTGTTAATTCTATATTTTTATATTGTTCACTAAATTTATACAATTAATTGGAACTATAATCTTCATACCACCGACCCCAACATAGTTGGATTTATGGTGCAGTAGATGATTGACGATTCACTAAATAACAATTGAAAAATAAATAATCAAAACTTATAATGGATTCAAAATCTTCACAAATCTACGTTACACCCAGACAAGGAATATCAAATGAATGGAATTCAAATCCAAAGTATTTGAAATCCATGGATCTTGAGATCTTTTGAATCTTGAATCCATTAACACATACACGGCCAATAAAAAACATGGTAATATGTTGATGTACTAATGAATAATAGCCAAACTTTAGCAATCACCAAGACCTTAGAGTAGAAGATACTGCTATCACACGAACGACGGGATTCTTATCTAGGACCAGGCACGAAGAAAACCAGAACCATCACCTTAGCAGCATCCAAATACGCCTAATCTGATAATTGCGGCGCAGTTTATTTTTTATTTCCAGTATTGCAATATGCAGCCGAACAAGGATTCTGACATGAATACTATGTATCTCTTTGAAAATGAATAACAACAATTACATGTATCACCTGGTCGCCATTTCTTTGAGGCCATATAATCCCGAAGCCCCTCCAGAACATAAATCCTACTCCCATCGTTGAGCCAATATCGATAGTGAAATTCCCATTCATTGCATTCTATATCTTCTATTTTGATTCGCAAGCCATGCACACCAGAAATATCAGGAGAAAATGCATGTTTAAAAAAAGATGCAATTGTTGAACTGCTAAACAATTTCAGATGAGCAACGAAGACAATTGCATCTTTTTAGTATGATAAGGCGTGCTAATTTCAGATGAGCAATGAAGACAAAAAAATTCCTCAATCCTGATTTTCTGAACAGGCCCAAATCGCCCAGGCCAAAGATAATATACCACAAAAAAGGAAGAGAAAAAGAAATTCACCGAAAGCACAAGTAAACGCAAACCTTGATTGTGTGTTTGTAATACTTTAAGTGAAAATTTATATCTGTGGAACATAACTGGATTTTCAATAATCAGGTTGAACCTCAAGGGTGGCTCTCGTAATTCGCCAGAAGAAAAAAAGATGCAATTGTTGAACTGCTAAACAATTTCAGATGAGTAACGAAGACAATTGCATCTTTTTGGTATGATAAGGCGTGCTAATTTCAGATGAGCAACGAAGACAAAAAAATTACTCAATCCTGATTTTCTGAACAGGCCCAAATCGGAGAGGCCAAAGAAAATATACCACAAAAAAAGAAGATAAAAAGAAATTCACCGAAAGCACAAAACAACTTGAAGAGGAAGCCGAAGGAAGAACAAGAACAGAGAAAAAGCGAAAAAAAAAAAAGAAGCAACAGAGACCCTAAATAGGAAAATCAGAAAACGTACCTGCCACTGAATATCTACAAGCATGAGAGAATAAGATAGCGTCCAGATAGGGTCCTGACCTCCAGAAGGAAAGAAAGAAAAAAAAACTTGAGCGAGATTAACGAACGAGAGAAGAGAGGAAGAGAAGGAAATTTGAAGCAAACGGAGAACACCAACCAATAGCAAAACCCATGCCCAAAAAGAACCCTAAATCCAAAAAAGAAACGTACCTTTGCGAAGGCAGGAGCGACCGAAGAAGAAAGAAAGAAATGAAGAATGAAGGGAAGACAATGCAAAAGAAGACGAATGAAGAAGGTGCTGTCAATCGGAATGGCGAGGCAGAGAGTTTACGCCGCAAGGAGGTGAAGAAGAAACCTGAAGCAGGAGGTGGACGACGGTTATAGACTCTTATTACTATCTGTAAATATATATATATATATATATATATATATATTTTTACACGAATTAAAGATTTCGACTTTGATCGTTTCGTTAGTTTCCATCTCCCATCGTTTGTTATCTCCTTTTCAACTTCTTCTTTTCATTTTTTTTAACTTCGTCGTTTCTTTTTCGACTTGTCTTCGTATTTTCTTTTCCTTCTACTATTCTCTCCCCTCTTTGTTATTCGTAGGATATATATGTATTTTGCTCAATGCTTTTTCTTTTCTCCCATTCATTTCCCCCATTCAAATGCTTTCTCCCCTTTTTTGTTATAAGCAAAAAGTGTAAATATGATAAAATCGATAATGATAAAATTATGATAAATATGCATAAAGGATAAAACCCCCCTGACAAATATCTCCAGTTAAAATTATAAACTCCCCCTGAGTAAAGTATTTATTGATGAAAATTAATTTTTGGAGATCCAGCCGAATTTCGGTCGTTTTTTATTAATATGGACGATGTTCGGAACAACGATTCCTTTTGGAATCCAAAGCTTTTTAATTTTAATTGTCCGATGTGGGCTTTTACAATTTTAAATATGATGCCCAATTTTTAGATATTTTTCGCAACGGGGTATTTTCAAATTTAAGGATTCGGTTTTAAAATGTGGTTTGAATCCTAACCCTTGTTTATTTAAAATAAATTTTTGAACCAATAATATTTGTTCAAATTTATCATTACCGCATGAAAATTTCTTTGTCAAAACTTTAAGTTCGTCTTGAACTTATTATTCTCATTTTCAAGGCACTTAGAATGATCGGTCTCGACTATTTTCCTTTATTCAAGAATTTTAGAAATTTTAGTTTTCAATAATTTATTTTTAGATTGGAGGGTTTTTATTTCACTGAAAGCATTTTGAAAATCGGTATGTAATAATTCGAATGCTTCAAATAATTCATCTTGAGACGATGTACTGACTTGGCTTTCGACGTCGCTTTCGTCGAATGAACTTCGTGCCATGAGAGCGAGATTATTTTGATTGAAATCATCATCTTCATCTTTATCGCTCCATGTTGCAAAGAGAACTTCCTTATTTGGATTTGCTCGGAAATTCTTCGCGAACTGGCTTGGTTTACCACAGATTCGACAGTTGTTGTCGAATTTCTTAGATTCGCCCGTTTTGATGTCCTTCTTTCTCCGGTTCAATAAGTTTTGAAACTTATTAAATATGTTTGGCATAATATGCCGATTCTTCATCGCTTTCATCGACCGGGATTTCTTCTTTATTTCTCGACATCTTAGCTTTTAAAGTTATCGATCTTTCCTTCGGCTTCGGCTTGGCATTTCGAGATTTAAGAACAATCTCATAATTTATTAGCGATCCGAGAGGGCGCTAAAATCAAGATTATTTAGATCTTTTGATTCCATAATCGCCATTACCATGCCGTCCCATTCCCGAGGTACTAATTGTAGGATTTTTTTTACTTTTTCATTACTCAAAAGGGGTTTTCCATAACAAGCCAATCCATTCGTGATGACCGAAAATCGGTCGAGCATTATTGTAATGGATTCGTTGTCTTTCATTTGAAATAGCTCGTAGTCGTGTAGGAGCATATTTATTTTTGTCTCCTTGACTTGATTTGTGCCTTCATGTATGTTTTCTAACATCTTCCAAATCTCTTTAGCGCTATCACAGGATGATATCCAGTTGTGTTCTTCCGGATTTAAAGCACAGTATAATAATTGCGTGACTTTGCAATTATAGTGGTCGTTTTTCCAATCGGAATCATCATATTCTTCAAAAGATTTAAGCGTACCGTCGGATTTGATTGGAATTTTTGGACCAAGACAGATCACTTTCCACAATTCGATGTCGTAAGCTCGAATAAATATTGACATCTTCTTCTTCCATGTCATGAAGTTAGATCCGTCGACAAATGGTGGTCGGTTCAAGGAAAGACCTTCGACCGGGGCAAATTGAAACGCCATTTGGATCGTCTTCTCCTTGGATGTTAAGCCGCTTCTAGGAGGTGCCGCTCCGATACCAATTGTTGTTGCAATATTTGGTACGCTATTGTGCGGAAATGTATTTAAAGGTGCGGAAAATAAATCGACACAAGATTTATAGAGGTTCGGCCAAACATGCCTACGTCCTCTCTTCGTATCTTTTTCTATAGGCTAAAGATCAACCTCTGCACCTCTCTTCTATCATTCGAGGGATTACCGTTACAATTCTCGTCTTCTATAGGTCCGAGATAAACCGTACACACACTTGTCTTTTTGTCGGTCCAAGTTTAACCGTTTTCCTTTTAACACCGAATCGAATCGTATCTTTTCTTTTTCCTCTCGTGTATGAGTTTTCATGTATCACACTCAAACTCTTGACAATATAAGATCAATTACAACAACGATAGAATCTATAACAATATTTGATCAATATCTTGATTGCTTGAAGTTGTTGTATGATCAATACCATAGGAAGTGGTATTTATAGGCTCCAAAGCCTCAACTAGCTGTTATCTCTATGCCACTTCATTACGTACGCTATTCAGCATCCATTGCGTACGTTATGTATATTACATACGTTAAGCTTCTCTTGTTACGTACGTTAAGCTCTTCACAGATCAGTCCAGTAGCTTCGTTTCTTCCATTACATACGTTATAATATCTCCATTACGTACGTTATCTTCAGTCAAAATATCCATTGCATGCTGACGTACTCCATAACGTCATTTGTCCGTTCAATGATTCCAATATTTGAATTTCATAGCACATTACGTACTTTATACCAAGATCATTACATACGATATAAGCCCTGCTCAACCACAATTGTAGCATTTTTTTGCTGCGTCCGAAACTGCTGATGTAGTCCGGAACTTCTTTCCACCTCTAGAAGGATGTGGAGGTTTCCTAGCCGAATAAAAGGAAGACTGGCCCTTGCGGGGCCCACCACTCTTGTTCTCTGAAAAGTTGCCGGTCACTTTCTGCTTCTTTGCCTCCACCGATTTTTCCACCGCCGCCTCTTTCATGTCGTAGGCTAGCGCTTTGTCTTGATACTGTCGCAACGTAGTACACTCAAAACCGGACATGTACTGCTGAATCTCCGGCTTCATCCGCATATCGAAATGAAAAATCTTTTCTGCCTCCGTTCTGACCAAGTGTCGCACACAAGTCAGCTGATGATTAAAAGTTTTGATTACATCTGTCACAGATGCTTCCGAACTCTGTGGTGAGAAAAACTCTCGGATCTTTGCCTCTCTAACTGGACGAGGACAATACTGTGCTTCCATCATTAGTTTGATTTCCGTCCAATCCGATTTATGTTTCTCGGTTCTAATTGCTTCCAACCAATAAAAGGCCTCCCAGTGAAAATACTGGGCAATGGGAACCTTCCGGTCCTCGGGACAGTTAAGACCCGCGAATATCTTCTCTAACTCCTTAAGCCAGTGATCCCAAGTAAGTGCCTCAGCAGATCCGTCAAATTTTGGCAGGTGCAATTTGACCACCTCAGCAAGCCATCTGTCTCCCCGGTTATACTCGTGGTGCTGCTGTCCCATCGCCGTCTGCATGCGGTCGACTACCTGGGCGAACTGGTTTATCTGCGCCACCACCTGTTGAAGCACTCCCGGCATGTTAGGATTTGCGTCGTCATTCGCTGATCCTTGCTGCCCTCCAGAATGGGAATCGGTTCGACTAGCTGATAATTATGGGGTAGTTGCGGAATCCTCATGTCTCATGTTACCCCGTCCGCGTCCACGGCCGCGTCCGCGTCCACGTCCTCCTCTCAACATACTGTAAACACAATTCCTCAATATCCAGGACAAAGTTTTCGAAATAAAGCCCATCAATACTCACAAAACAGTAATTAAGTAAAACGGTAGTATAAGAGATTAGGAGACTTACAACCACGGTCCACGTGACGACTTTTGGCTGAACAGTGATGTTACGAACGACTCGTAAATCAATAACGTAAACAGACCCAACTTAAAACCCGACTGCCAAGATATCCATAAATCTTAGCTCCGATACCATATTCTGTAACACCCCGAGATATTCGGAATAATTACAGCGCCGTAAACCCTTTAAGTAAGGATTTACTAGGCTAATTTAAAAGAAATGTAAATATAAGACATCAATACTGCGGAAATTCAAGTTTACAAAACCATTCAACTAGTTCAACGAGTAATTAATACAACCATATCGAAATGATATTAATAAGACACGCGTACTCGAGTACTGAAATCAAACCAAGAAAACAAATCACCAACAACAAACAAACATCACTGAACCCCTTCGTCGTCACGTGATCGTGGTCGCTTTCCTGCTCCTCGGCTACCTGAACATCAAAACAAATGTCCACCCCCGAAGGGGTTAGCAAAACGATGCTAGTACAAGTATCATATTAAACAAATCGAATATGCATCAATAATACATAACAAGATACACCACACGGACTTCCGCTATCGGAATCCGACAATGCGAATCCACAAGATTCCATTAACACAGCAAGGGTATTCCAATGATCCAGCGCCCTCAGCATAGATCCTAAGATGATTCCGTCGGACCAACACGAGGTGGAAATTACCCGTCCAATGATCCAGCGCCCTCAACCTAGATCCCAAGATGATCCCGTCGGACCAACACGAGGTGGACATCCGATCCAGCGCCCTCAGCATAGATCGCACAACAAACACAAACACAACTCATGCATACATATATGCAAAATTTCCATGTCCATTAACATGATCATACAAACACTAGATAACGAATATCATGACAATTCAACAAAATAAATTCATATTCGACAACATGAATAACCGCACGCATGCTCGAAATACTAATATTAACATATTATGATACTTGCCTCGAAGATGGCAAGAACGAAACACTTCAATGATCTCAACACACTCGAAGACCACCTCCTTCGATCAACGTAGCAAGCTCGAACCTTAACAAAAGAAATGATATACAAATCATCTCAGGTCGAACGATATACCTATCAATACGGTCTACGGCCAAAAGCTCTAAATATGCAATCTGCCTGAACCACTTAGCGTACGCTATGTACTCTACGTAGCGTGCGCTAAGCCTGCCTGTTAGCGTATGCTATCGTCTAAGTCTAGCGTACGCTAGCCATGTACTGACAGTTCTCTCTGATCAGCCGACTGACTCGACTGATAACATAGCGTACGTTACGTACCAAACGTAGCGTGCGTTAACTTATCCCCGATAGCGTACGTTAACTTACGCATGTTAGCGTGCGCTAACCGTGCATGGAAGATTACTGCTGGCAGAAAACTTGTTCTAATGGTGATGAACTCATAAATCCTATGGTGATAATACAAGTCATCCCCGTGCACATCATGCTTATAAGGTCTGTGAAAGTTCTATAAGGATTAAACGACTACGAGATATAAGGTTACGTATAATCGTCACAACATCATGATTCATCTTTGATCTTCAAGGAATATCCTAAGTTCAATCCGTTATATGTCCCAAAACGTATGATTTCTTTGTGTAAGGGCATAAGAACTTGAAAATCTCCATATACTGATCACAAATCGTTTTGAAGCTTCAGAATATGCTAGGAGTTCAAACACTAAGAGGTTCAATGGTTTATACGATGAATAAGTTCCGAAACATCGAAAATATCCTTCTAACACATGATGATTCGACTATTAACAAATTAACTGACTAGATAAGCGTGATCAAACGTCCTTTAGAACACTACTAATATTGGTGAAGAAACACCTACCTCAAAGTAGTGAAGAACAAGGAGGAAATCGAAGCAATCCAACGTCGAAGGCTTGAACACCAATCCTCAATGATCTACAATCTTCAACACGAGCTAGGATGCTGATATGAAGTGTTTAGGATGTAGAGAGTAATTATTCCAAGTATAAGGATTCGGATGTGGGAAGAGAAAGGACTGAAAATACGAAAAGAATGTTGTCCTATTTATAGGAAATGGTTATTAGCGCGCGCTAGTCCATACTCTTAGGGTGCGCTAACGGCTAACTGACTACACTGTACTCAGCCTTTAGCGTGCGCTACCCTCATGTGAGTAGCGTGCGCTAACGCATTGACTTGGATATTTCCCGAAAGCCATCCAGGTTCATCCCGACATAATCCGACCGAAATCCTCAGCCGATCTCACCTACCACCCTGTCTTAATCATGCTGACTATGTATAGCGCGCGCTAAGGTCGTGCACAGCGTGCGCTATGGAAACCACTTAGCGTACGCTACACATAGTCGATAGCGTGCGCTACATGCGCAGAATCACAATTCACATCACATTCATGAAATCATACGCTCAACAACATCGGATTAAGAAACACGGAGAATAATACTCAGATAAAAGTGCAACAATTACAATGTCACAAGTTCAAAAATACATAACAGAAATCTCGGGTATTACAAAATTCACCTCATGGCGCGAGGTTTCTCATGAACGCACTGAAATCGACTACGATGACATGAAACTTAGTTGTGCTATCATAATAGATGTTATAGCATCCACTATCTTTTCAGTTAGATAGTTTCCCAAAAACTGAAATGCAGCTTGTGGTTAAATCTTATCTTAGTGGGGAACTAAGTTAAGTGATAAAAGGATCTCGTGGTGGATCAGACTCAAATCAAGTGGCTCCTGACCATGGAGCGCGTTGACAAGTGATTGTCCGGAACGCATACTAAGTATATACTTGATCTGGAAGAGATATGAAGCTTTTGCGTGTAAAACTAAGGGTTTATAGTGATGTACTCTTGCGAGACTAAGAGATTTCGCTAAATCCAAAGTTAAGAATGAAAGGATCTTGGGGACACTTGATGATGCGTATTCATCAATCGGTTTAAGGCAATCTAAGGGACGGTTTCCCTAAGAGACGATAAAGTGATGCCTATATGATTCCCAATGATTAGTCGAAGTCATCATAAGACTTGGCTCACTTAAGTGATGATGCAGTCTTGAAAAGTACGGTATTATGTACTCATGTTTGACTCGATGTACTCATTCGTAATAATCCGGTAAAGCCACTATGATGATGGCCTAGAATGCGTTCATGCAATGTCTGTGATTGACAAGAAGCTTGAAGCTCGCTCTATCTCGATAAAAAGGACACTTGAAAACTGATACCCGAATCTGCCCAGAATGTGTTGGTGTAATACCCGGTTGTAATTCATTCCTTTTCATTCAGTAATTATCAGTCTGTAATTGTCACTCAGTGTATTTTCACTCAATTATAATCATTCATCAATCATGTTCATTCACCGTGTTCACCGTTCGGAAAAACTTCGAGTTGTGTATCATTATTGTTCATTGTTTCAACTTTGGTCTTATGAGTTCGACTTTGTTAAATCACCATTAATTTTTGGTAACTCCAAAAATTCTAAATCTTTGCAATATTATAGAGCATCGAATTAGCTTTCCAATGGTTCAAACGGTGAGTCAATCGGAGTCCAGACGAGAGAGTTATGGTCGTTTCAGTTTTTGGCCGATCACTGCCGACCGAACTCGGCCGTGTCGTCCGACACGGCCCGTGCCGTACTCGTCCGGAAATGCAAGTTACGCCGACCAGACTCGGCCGTGTCGCCCGACACGGCCCGTGCTGCACTCTTCCGGATAAGCTCGAACGACTGCCGACAGCGACCGGCCGTGTCCCAGGACACGGTCGAGTCATGCCGAGTCGCTGTCGGGCGGGTCGCTATCGAAAGGCCCTCAGCGCCGCGACCGTGTCAACCAGGACACGGTCGAGTCCCTGTCGGCCAGCGGTCGGCCAACTGTGCGACACGACCGTGCCGATCGGCACGGGCCGTGTCCGGCAGGGTAGTCAACCCCTATAAATTCATTTTTTGAGCATTTCAGCTCATTCCTTCCTGTTTTTTCCACCTTTTGCGAGAGAGAGAAGCTTGAGGGAGAGTTTTCTTCATCAATTATCATTTGAGTGTGTATTTTTCATCACCTTCAATCATTTGGGAAGCTTGGATACTCGATTAAACTCGTGTTCTTCGGATCGAAGTGATTGGATATTCAAGAGGTAATTTCTTCGACACCTTGGACTTCGATTTTGTGTTGAGATATGATATTTTGGACGTTATAATCATGTTATATGAAGGGATATGTATATGATTATGAGTTTGTATAAGGATTCATTGGATTATTGAGGGATTATTCAAGAACACTTTGTATATCGAGTTGAAATTGGGGGTTTTCGATTAATTGTCATTATAATCACGTTTTCGGATATTCATTTCGGATTATTGATCATTTGGAAGGTGTTTATTGGTTTGAAACACCTCTTGAGGGATTTGATAGTGGTTCATTGAGTTTTGATTGTAAACAATCGGAGTTTGGCCACAACGTATTCGATATAATGCCCCAATGAACTTAGTTTAATCGTATCGACGTTTTGAGTTCGTTATATTCGTGTTTGATTCGTATATTGAACGAGTTGTTGGATATTGTATAATTCAAGGTTGTTCGAGCGACCGATATCTCAATTAGGACGTTGTTCGTGGAAGGATAATTGTCACCGGTATTGTGTAAGTTAATTCTTACTCGGTTAAAAGGATATTCATCCCTTTTGTTGTTGTTCATTCATAATCATAACTCATTCATCATTATATTAATCGTATCAAAACTTGTTGTTATCAATTAATCGTTTCAGTCATAAGGAACGACGGTTCCAATCTTTTCATTGAGCTGTCATTTATTTCGTTCCCATTCCACCTCGGTGAGTCATTATTCATTTTCGATGTCACTTTTGTTATATCGTGGCATTCCGGGTCATCTTGGCGTGCGGTTGGTATGTGTAGGGTTTACATGTCGGGCACATAAAAGTCGTGTGTTCGTTGATCCCCTCACATTGGACTGTGCACACGAGATTGATTGTTTCGTGAGACTGATTAGGTACAAGACCACACGTGTATTCGATCGATACTCGTTGGTGGCTTGTGCACGGACACATTTCCATCCCGGGCGTAGTGTGGCGCCACCCTTTGAGCCGTACTGTTAGTTGATTCATATAGCATGTTTGATTGCGTATGTTTCGACAGGATATTTCATAATTTCAGATATAATCATGATTGTGTTTATTCAACTCTGGAGGATTGTTGTTCTGTATAACTGACCCCGTTTGGGGATATTTGTTTCTCAGGTCATGGCAAGGCAAAAGCACAGGGAGAGCACGTTGACGGTGAGGAGTCCTAATGATACTAGAAGGGGCCCCAGTCTGTTCAGTCACTTGTTCTGTCATTTGTGTTTCCTTTATTTATTCCGCTGCAGACATTCCATTTGAATACTCGTTTCATTCAGTGTTGTGTATTTTATCGTCACATAAGATACACATGTATTCTATTTTATCCTGGTGTGTTGTATGAAACTCCTAATCGGAGTAATTGATGTTGTAATGTGGTTCGGTACTACATTTACCCTGTGTAATTCATCCTTTTTCATTCGCCTGGTGGGTCCCAAATGGGGTCCACCAGACCGTAATATCCGCCTAGTTTGGGGTGTTACAGAGTTGGTATCGGAGCGTGGTTTTGAATACTACCCTCCAAGTTATGTCTCATTTGAAATCATTGTCATCGGACTAGTATCATTGGACTTTCGCCACGTGTGACTGTGCGGATGCCGAGCCAATCGCATCAAAGAACCGTAAGACTTCTAACGCCATGGTATAATTTCGCAATTATCACTCATTCATAATTTATCAGTTAACAATCCTCCAACATCATTTTCATTTTGACCAGGACGGTCATTTTAACTCATTAATCACTCAATTCATTTCATTACTCGATTGTTGATCTGGATGATCATATCATTAATCTTGTTAACTTGTTCAAGATAATCATTTCAATAGTTTCATCAGATAATCATGTCACCTCAGTTAATCATTCATATAATCATTGTGTTAGAACGTGTATGCTCATTTTCATCATTTAATGACGTAATCATAACGTGATATTCATGTGGGAGATTTAATCATCATGTAACTTTCCACTTCAGTATGGAAAGAGCTGGCAGAGGACGAGGAGGACGAGGCCGTGGTGCGGGCCGAATCCCGAGAGCTCGTGTGAATACACGTGCGAATGCGAGGGATAATGCTAATTCATCTAGCAGCGACGCTGCTACTCATTCACCTGGACGTGATCATTCTCTATCAGGGAGTCGTACTCGGGACACCGCTCAGTCAGAAGGTGTTCGGGTTGACCCACTCGCTTTTATGCAGGGCATGATGGCCCAGATGACCCAAATGACACAGCTGATGCAGACGATGCATAACTCCACTATTCAAAATCAACAGGCTCCTCCGCCGCCGCCTCAGAGGCAAGAGAGGGGTGTAAGCAATATCATTAGCGATATCTCTCGCCAGCGACCACCTACCTTTGAGGGCTCATCTGAGCCGGCGGATATCGTCCATTGGCTTGAGCATTTCGAGAAATTATTTGCTATGGTGGATTGCCCTGAAGGGCATAAAGTTTCAGTTGCGGCTTACTATCTTGGTAAGAGCGCTCATTCATGGTGGTTATCGTTGAAGCCCACAGACGGATCATGTACTTGGGATCGCCAAGACTCTCATGATGGAGAGGTACTATCCGGCCCCACTCGGGAGGCCAAGTTGTCGGAATTACTCACTCCCGACCTTTCGGCGGATGATGATGTTCTCGCCATCGCCGAAAAATTTCGGAACTTCTTCCGTTCGCCTCATCTATCATTCACTCGAAGCGGACAAGATCAAGTATTTCACAAGAGGTCAAATCCCGTATGAGATTACAACCGCTTAATCATAATTGTACCACGTTGGTGAATTCATTGAGAAAGCTCTTACTTACGAGCTCACCGCCAAAGAGATTGCTAAGCAACAACCTTCATCTGTGGCAAGAAATCTAAGAACCGTAATCACTGACGGCGCTGTGCCACTTTCAAGAAACCTCGTGACGGGCTCTACTTTTTTGAGCGACCTCCCACGGCGTCTAAACCCGCGGAATCTCGATCACGAGCGGCCAATTCGGCCATCACTGTTTCAACTGTGAGGAACAGGGTCATTTCAAGACCCAATGTCCGGCGATGTCACGTGCCACAATCAGGATTGCTGGGCATAGGGCCCGTTTTTGCCGAAGGGACTCTAAACCTACTCCGGCGTCATCTCATGCCCCAGGTCATTCAGCAGTGCAGAATCAGGCCACTCAGTCAGCGTCGTTCAAGACGACAGGAGCTAAAGGCGGAGCCAAGAGCTAACAGACGGGAGCGTCCGGCTCTGGGGCCGGAAAGCCCCGAATTTATGAGATGAAGAAGACCGACGATCCAGAGGCCCGGATGATCTCAGGTACACTCGATATTCTATCTCAACCTGTGTGTACCCTTTTTGACACTGGTGCATCGCATTCATTCATTTCCGAGTCATGTTTGCGTAGACTACGTCTGGGTAGTGCTACTAGTTGTGAGCCTTATGTCATTGGTCTACCTGACGGTAGACGAATTATCGGTAATCGTGAGATTCAGAATTATCCGATTCAATTTCATGGTCGTGTATGGCCAGCGGACCTAATCGTAGTAGATTTGCCGAGGGACGACGTCATCTTGGGTATTGACTGGATGGATCGTCATGATGCCATCATTAGTGTCCGTAAGCGTATGGTCACTATCATTTCAGACGATGGGTTTGAATGTGTTTTTCAGGGAGGTAATCCCGGCTGTTCTGGTAAAGTCATTAATTTGATGAAAGCAGTACGGTTACTCAGTCAAGGATGTGTTGGTTATTGGTGCTATATGACCAAAACCGAAAAATCATCAGTATTGTTGTCGGATATTCCGGTTGTGAAAGAATATGCCGATGTATTTCCAGACGAGTTACCTGGTTTGCCTCCACAGAGAGATGTGGAATTCACGATTGAGTTGGAGCCTGGTACGTCTCCGATATCGAAGGCACCATATCGGATGGCCCCGACTGAAATGCAGGAGTTGAAGAATCAACTTGAGGAATTGTTCGAGAAAGGTTATATCCGACCGAGTGCGTCTCCGTGGGGAGCACCCAGTCTTGTTTGTCAAAAAGAAGGATGGTTCTTTTCGCTTGTGTATCGATTATCGGGAGTTGAATAGGGTGACAATCAAGAATAAGTATCCTTTACCCCGTATCGATGACCTTTTGGATCAACTTCGGGAGCTTCGATTTTCCAAGATCGACTTAAGATCTGGATATCATCGCCTACGGATTCGAGTCGGATATCGCGAGGACGGCGTTTCGAACACGCTATGGTCATTTTGAGTTCGTAGTTATGCCGTCGGGCTAACTAATGCACTGCGTATTCATGGAACTAATGAATCGGGTCTTCATCGACTTTTTGGATCGGTTTGTTGTTGTCTTCATCGATGACATTTTGATTTATTCTCGTAATCGAGAGGAACACGAGATTCATCTTCATCGATTCTCGACGTGTTGAGACAAGAGCAACTCTATGGAAAGTTTTCCAAATGCGAGTCCTGGATGTCCGAGGTGACTTTTCTCGGACATGTAATTTCATCAGACGGAGTTCGTGTCGACCCTCAGAAGACGGAGGCTATCCGAGACTGGTTACCTCCGAAGAATGTTAAGGAAATCAGAAGTTTTCTCGGATTAGCGGGCTACTATCGGCGATTTGTGGAGGGATTTTTTAAAATCGCTCAACCCTTGACGAACCTTTTGCGGAAGGATAAGAAATACACGTGGTCCGACGCGTGTCAACGGAGTTTTGAGGAACTCAAGAGCCGGTTAATGTCGGCACAAGATTTTCCTTGCCGCAGGGACGGAGGGATTTGTAGTTTATAGTGATGCCCGCACGGGTCTCGGTTGTGTGCTCATGCAGAATGGAAAGGTTATTGCCTATGCTTCACGGCAATTGAGACCTTACGAGGTTAATTATCCGACTCACGATCTGGAGCTAGCAGCCGTGGTGTTCGCATTAAAAATTTGGCGTCATTATCTTTATGGCGTTACTTGTCAGATATTCACCGATCATAAAAGTTTAAAGTATATATTTACTCAGAAGGAGTTAAATATGCGACAGAGGAGGTGGTTAGAACTAATCAAGGATTATGATATTGAGATCCTTTACCACCCGGGCAAGGCGAACGTTGTCGCCGACGCCTTGAGTCGTAAGTCCGTTCAGGAGCAGATGCTTGCTCGTTTACTTGATTCGAAGGAGCTTCAGCAGAATTCCTTAGACCCGAGATCGAGGTCCGGCTTCAGTAATTCGGGGGACAACTTTGTATGTTGGAGATTTCATCGTCTCTTGAGGAAGTAATCAGAGAGAATCAGAGTTCAGACCCTTCATTGTTGCGCATCCGTGAGGATGTGACTCAGGGGAAAGCCCCTAGATTCGTGGTCCACGAGGATGGACTTTTGAGGTTTAAGAACCGGTTGTGCGTACCGGCGAATGACGAGTTGAAAAACTCGATTTTGAGAGAAGCTCATGCTACCCCTTATTCTGTTCACCCGGGTCTAGCAAGATGTATAAAGACACAAACAAAATTACCGGTGGAGTAATATGAAGCGAGAAGTCGCGAATTTGTTTCGAGATGCTTAACTTTCCAACAAGTCAAGATTGAACATCGGCCGTGGTATGTCAAACCTCTCCCTATCCCAGAGTGGAAATGGGAAGACATTTCTATGGATTTCATCACGAGTTTGCCGACGAGTCGTCGTGGCATGAATACGATCCGGTGATTGTGGACCGCTTAACTAAATCAGCTCATTTTCTTGAGATTAAGGATACTTGGGGTCCCGAGAGACTTGCCCAGCTATTCATCAAAGAGATAGTGAGACTACACGGTACTCCTAAAAGTATCGTTTCCGATCGTGACGGACGGTTTGTGTCACATTTTTGGAAATCAGTTCATCGTGCTATGGGAACTCAGCTTAATCTCAGTACTGCCTTTCATCCTCAGTCCGACGGACAATCAGAGAGGACTATTCAGACATTAGAGGACATGTTAAGAGCTTGCGTCCTCGATTGGAAGGACGATTGGGAAGCCCAACTACCGTTGATCGAGTTCACGTATAATAATAGTTGGCGCGCTTCGATTAAGATGGCACCTTACGAGGCCTTGTACGGTCGTCGTTGTCGATCTCCGTTGTGTTGGGATGACTTATCAGAATCAATCGGCACCGAGCCCGATATGCTTATAGCCGCCCGTGAGAAGGTAGTTTTGATCAGGAGTCGTTTGTTGACAGCTCAGAGTCGACAGAAATCATATGCAGATAACCGCTGCCGACCATTAGAGTTCGAGGCTGGTGACCATGTGTTGGTCAAGGTATCCCAGTCGTGGTATCTTCCGCTTTTGGGAAAAGGGAAAGTTGAGTCCGAGATTCATTGGACCGTTCGAGATTTTGGATCGAGTAGGCGAGTTAGCTTATCGATTGGCTTTACCTCCGGCGTTGAGCCGAATTCATAATGTGTTTCATGTCTCTCCATGGAAGTATGTTGCCGACCCGAGTCACATACTCCAGCCGACGAAATCGAGATTGCAGATGATCATTCGTACGAGGAGCGTCTGTACGAGTGTTAGAGCGGCGAATCAAACAGCTTGAGGAACAAGACGATCCCTTTGGTCAAGATTCGTGGTCTAGACATGGAGTCGAAGAGGCCACTTGGGAAACCGAGGAGAATATGCGGAGAGTTATCCCGAGTTGTTTGACCCTTAGTTTCAGTGGACGAAACTCCTTTTAAGGGGGAGTATGTAATACCGGTTGTAATTCATTCCTTTTCATTCAAGAATTATCGATCTGTAATTGTCACTCGTGTATTTTCACTCAATTATAATCATTAATCAATCATGTTCATTCACCGTGTTCACCGCTCGGAAAAACTTGAGTTGTGTATCATTATTGTTCATTGTTTCAACTTTCGCCTTATGAGTTCGACTTTGTTAAATCACCATTAATTTTTGGTAACTCCAAAAATTCTAAATCTTTGCAATATTATAGAGCATCGAATTAGCTTTCCAATGGTTCAAACGGTGAGTCAATCGGAGTCCGACGAGAGAGAGTTATGGTCGTTTGATTTTGGCGATCATCGCCGACCGAACTCGGCCGTGTCGTCGTCCGACACGGCCGTGCATGCTCGTCCGAAATGCAGAAGTTTCGCCGACCAGGACTTCGGCCGTGTCGCCCGACACGGCCCGTGCCGTACTCTTCCGGATAAGCTCGAACGATCGCCGACACGCCCGACCGTGTCCCGGGACACGGCCGAGTCATGCCGAAGTCATTGCCGGGCGGGTCGCTATCGAAAGGCCCTCGGCGCCGCGTGTCAACCAGACACGGTCGAGTCCTGTCGGCCAGCGGTCGGCCAAGCGTGTTACGACCGTGCCGATCGGCACGGGCCGTGTCCGGCAGGTAGTCAACCCCTATAAATTCATTTTTGAGCATTTCACTCATTCCTTCTGTTTTTCCACCTTTTGCGAGAGAGAGAGAAGCTTGAGGGAGAGTTTTCTTCATCAATTATCATTTGAGTGTGTATTTTTCATCACCTTCAATCATTTGGGAAGCTTGGATACTCGATTAAACTCGTGTTCTTCGGATCGAAGTGATTGGATATTCAAGAGGTAATTTCTTCGACACCTTGGACTTCGATTTTGTGTTGAGATATGATATTTTGGACGTTATAATCATGTTATATGAAGGGATATGTATATGATTATGAGTTTGTATAAGGATTCATTGGATTATTGAGGGATTATTCAAGAACACTTTGTATATCGAGTTGAAATTGGGGGTTTTCGATTAATTGTCATTATAATCACGTTTTCGGATATTCATTTCGGATTATTGATCATTTGGAAGGTGTTTATTGGTTTGAAACACCTCTTGAGGGATTTGATAGTGGTTCATTGAGTTTTGATTGTAAACAATCGGAGTTTGGCCACAACGTATTCGATATAATGCCCCAATGAACTTAGTTTAATCGTATCGACGTTTTGAGTTCGTTATATTCGTGTTTGATTCGT
Source organism: Orobanche coerulescens (assembly GCA_033398695.1). NCBI lineage: Eukaryota > Viridiplantae > Streptophyta > Magnoliopsida > Lamiales > Orobanchaceae > Orobanche > Orobanche coerulescens. The sequence goes on along the minus strand of CM065818.1, from coordinate 89,701,919 downwards.
ATATTGAACGAGTTGTTGGATATTGTATAATTCAAGGTTGTTCGAGCGACCGATATCTCAATTAGACGTTGTTCGTGGAAGGATAATTGTCACCGTATTGTGTAAGTTAATTCTTACTCGGTTAAAAGGATATTCATCCCTTTTGTTGTTGTTCATTCATAATCATAACTCATTCATCATTATATTAATCGTATCAAAACTTGTTGTTATCAATTAATCGTTTGACCATAAGGAACGACGGTTCCAATCTTTTCATTGATTTGTCATTTATTTCGCTCCCATTCCACCTCGGTGAGTCATTATTCATTTTCGATGTCACTTTTGTTATATCGTGGCATTCCGGTCATCTTGGCGTGCAGTTGGTATTTGTAGGTTTTCATGTCGGGCACATTATAGTCGTGTGTTGGTTGATGGCCTCACATCGACTGCACACGAGATTGATTGTTTCGTGAGATCGATTAGGTACAAGACCACACGTGTATTCGATCGATACTCGTTGGTGGCTTGTGCACGGACACATTTCCATCCCGGGCGTAGTGTGGCGCCACCCTTTGAGCCGCATCGTTAGTTGATTCATATAGCATGTTTGATTGCATATGTTTCGACAGATATTTCATAATTTCGTATATAATCATGATTGTGTTTATTCAACTCGGAGGATTGTTGTTCTCAGATAATCGACCCCGTTTGGGGATATTTGTTTCTCGTGTCATGGCAAGGCAAAAGCACGGGAGAGCACGTTGACGGTGAGGAGTCCTAATGATACTAGAAGGGGCCCCAAATTGCCTACCACTTGTTCTGTCATTTGTGTTTCCTTTATTTATTCCGCTGCAGACATTCCATTTGAATACTCGTTTCATTCAGTGTTGTGTATTTTATCGTCACATAAGATACACATGTATTCTATTTTATCCTGGTGTGTTGTATGAAACTCTTAATCGGAGTAATTGATGTTGTAATGTGGTTCGGTACTACATTTACCCTGTGTAATTCATCCTTTTTCATTCGCCTGGTGGGTCCCAGTCGGGGGTCCACGGCACTGTAATATCCGCCTAGTTTGGGGTGTTACAGTTGGTCTATCTCCCATATGACCTACAGGGCAGCTCACTTGATGGAAATGGTGAAATTGGTACCATTGGAAAGGTTTGTGTCTACTTTCCAAGGAAACCAACCATTTGATCACATCCACCATGTTGAGTGACATATGACTATTGTTGCAAAGTAGGACAGGATATGTCCAGTAATTTGCTGAGTCAACTTCGATAGAGCTTTGTGATATGCTCAGGTCGATCTAGGTTACGTACTGTATGTGAATGAAAAGCAATGGGTGTTTAGTTTTCATAAGTTCTTACAGTTTCGTTGATACCTATTGAATCGAAGAAGTTATGACTGATTTAGTGCATGGAGGTCAAGACTTTAGAAAACTTGATAAAGTCTTTAGCGACTCTGCACTTTGGATGTGTCGCGCTCTTTTTGTCCTTAGACCAAGGTTTTTTTTTCCCATTGGGTTTTCACTTGGTAAGGTTTTTAACGAGGCGACCTATGAGAACATCCATACAATGATGCGTTGTACTTTTATTCAACTTAGACCAAGAGGTATTTTTCCCACTGGGTTTTTCCTTGGTATAGTTGTGAGGGCAACTTGGCATCTGACTCATATGATTTGAAGTACTCATCAGGGGGAGTCGTTATGTATACATCAGGGGGAGTATACATGACATGTTATGTTGGTGCGTTGCAATCTTTTCCTGATCAAGCCTTTATTTTTCCCATGGGGTTTTGTTTTGGCTTGGAATAGGTTTTTACGAAGGCAACATCTTCTGCACCATTGTTGTATTAGTGCTCGACACAGGGGGGTGTTTCGGGAATTATTATTCCCGGGATGTGTCTTACCTAATACTGATTGTAGATACATAGATGGAAGGTTCTAGATCCTTCTAGAGGTAGTAGAATCCTATTAGATGTCTTACCTTATCTAGGAATCCTATGTATGGAAGGACTCTCATTGTAATGCCTATATAAAGACCCCTCTATCAGTGTTATGAATGAAATTGATTGACTCTATTTACCGTCATTTTACTTTCTCCTGAAACAAGGACTACAATATTATGGAATTTGAACCCGACCGGACAAAACACAAAAAACCGTCAGCCTCTCCTTCTCTCAACTGTTATATTATCCGACATCGATCTTTTATAGCCCGGCCTTGTTAGAGAGAAATAGTCTGTCAATTTCTTTAATCAGATGTCAGGATTCTTAATTGTCTGATTGTATAACTAGTGTATATAAAGTATACAAGTTCAAGCGATAGTATAAAATATACAGGTTCAAAACACCGGAAACTTTGATGAGTATCACCATTTTTTTGTAACGGGTGGATATACTCGACCCTTTGGTGATTTGAATCATTGAGATATGATCCTTCACATCCTTATATTCATTTTGGATTTATGTAGTTATTTCGGATTGTTTATGTATTTGGATGGTTGTTTGATAACTTTTTATGTATTGGGATGTTTGAATTTATTTTTAATGGGTAACTCTATTTTTAAATACTATATGTTGATTTTTAGCATTTAGAGTGTTGGTAAAAGACCTGCGAAAATGTAGCCATTGACCCCAAAAATATACTCTTTACGTGTTGGCAAAAGAATAATATAGTGTAGCCAAAGATATTAAATTGTTTATGAAACAAGTGTAGCCATAATGATAAATGGTGTTGCTAACAATATCGAAGTGTTTCACAATTTTATGTTACAATAGTACTAACAGGTGTAGCCATAGGTCTACAGCTATACTTTTAATGGTGTCACCACATAGATAACGGTGTTGGTATAGGTCTACAACAACACCTCTTAAGGTGTAGGAACTGAACCAAAAAGTGTTGGCATATGGGTTTACAGCTACACCTTTCCGCAATGTTATGAGAAACTATAAAAGTGTTAGCGTAGACCCCTATGGTAGCGGCCATTTTTGTAACACCCTCAAATTTGGTCAAAGTGTAGCCGTAGCCTGTTTTTTTTCTTTTACCAACACTTTTTGGGCTGTGAACACATTTTTTAGGTGTGACTGAAGCCCGTATATGGCTTAGTGGTCGGATCACTTTAGTTCGAATTTAGCAGCCACCTATCCGAACAGTCCATATCTCACCTATCTGGCAATGTGTACATTTGTAACGGACAAATTTCTAAAAAACTATAAATAGCCAATGAAGAGGACTAGAAGAAGCACTTGGCACTTGTCAACTTATCTATCTAGTTCTAAAGAAAGAACTCTTTTTTGCAAAGCCTACATCGCTATTGCTACAGCAAAGGAAAGGCAAGTCCTCAACTTGTGAACAACATAATATAACAAAGCTCTTCAAAGCCCACAACTGCTATTCGAGAATCATTCTACCCTATCTACAGTTAAAGTTAACTTTGTGTGGATTAATAAAGCAAGCATCCCTAATACTTGTGTGGGAATAAGTGACATATACGAACCAAGCTTTCGATTTGTGTGAGAAAGAGATGAAGTTCAAGACTAGCATGAGCAAATCTATGTGAACAGCAAGTTGCAAAGCCGAGTGTATCAATTTTTGTGAATGATAGAGCTCGAGAAAGTGTTTAGCTAGAGTCATAATTGTTGTGTACTACCTTAATTATAGTAAACAAACTCCTATGTGGAGATCGTGGATGTAGATGAATATTCCTCAAGCCACGCTAAATCCGTGATTTATTACTTTTCTTGATTACATCATACATCATATAACATATGGTTTAAAATATATACTAACTCCGATAAATGTCCGGTAAGCATCAAGCATATAGAATGACACATAATTGCTATTCCCACAACTCTTTCAAAGACTTTCCATATGGAACAAACTTCCGAAAAAAGGGTCCAACTTATTCACCCTAAGTATTGTGACCAACAAATGGAATTAGAGTGGTCGGTTCTACCAAGAACCAATTGGTTTTATTCTTTACTTGGACCAAATCTAAAAATCACAAGTTTTCGAAAACTGCATTCTTTTATTTTTCACAAATCATATCATTCATAAAACATGGATTCGTTAATGGTAAAGAAAGTTCATATGTTTTCATTTAACGAGTTTGGTGATTGGAGAGTCATGATGGAAGCCCATATTGCGGCCATGCACAAAGAAATGATCTTCGAAATAAAGGAATGACCTATCTTAATAATGAAGGCCAATACAATTGCCAGAATGCAAGGTTAGCCATTTGCTGAGATGTTGGAGAATCCACGAGACTAATGGACGACGGATGTCAGGAAACGAGCGAACTTGGACCACGTCGCCAAGAATGCGCTATATGTCATACTCGACAAAGGCACATTCTCGAAGGTAAAGAGTTGAAAGACAGCCAACGAAATCTCGAAAAAACTCAAGATGATTTGCGAAGGCACCGAGCTTTAAGGGAATAAAATTTCCAAGTTGACTCAAGAATTTTAGTCCTTTGAAATGAAATTTGTTGAGTTGGTACCGCCACTAGAGAGGGGGTTGGATAGTGTGGTTAAGAATATAGAATTCTTTTGCGATTGTGGAAGCGATAAAGTGCAGAACGTAAATGACCCAACGATATATAGAGGTTTGGCAATATTCCTATGTCCTCTCTCCGTATATTTTTCTATAGGCTTAAGATAAATTTTTCCGCCTTGTCTTCTATCGGTCCAAGATAAATCGTTACAATCTTGTCCTTATGTCGGTCCAAGATAAACCTTTTTTCTTTTCTATCGGATAAGGAATCAACCTTTATAGCTTTCTATCGGTACTAGAAAAACCTCACTTAGATTTAGATTATGATTCTAACAATGCTGGATCCACGATCCTAATGACACTGAATCAAATCTACAATCCTTTCTTTCTTTCGTGTATACTGAGTGAATTAAGCACTCGAACTCTTATCAATTAAGCTCGATTACAACAACAATAATATATATAATGATATTTGATATATATAAACTTTGCTTGAAGTTGTTTGTTGAATACCTTTTGAAGTGGTAATTATAGGCTTGAGAGCCAAACTAACCGTTGCCCCATGTTCTTATTTAGAGTACATTACACTTTCTCTTTAGCGTATGTAATGCTCTTAGCGTACGTAATCTTTCCCTGTAGTATATGTTATCTGCGGTTCATTTCAGTCCAGTAGCTACTGCCTCTTTCATAGCCTGTGCTATATCATTTATGTAGCGTACGTTATATGTATCCTGAGATAGCCGTTGTAATTATGTCATACTCCATGACATTACTCACTCATTAACGGTCCAATATTTGAATTCCTATTCAAATGCTTTATCGTACGTTAATACATACATGTTGTGTGGGTTATGCCACTAGTGGAACACCAAACTAACGGAATTTTGAAAGATGTCGACAGAAAAGGATCATCCTTAGTACTGCTGAATGAAAACAATAGAGATGCTTGGTAACTACATCATTTAGCAACGTTAATACATGGCAAAGTTAAGGCAGTTTTGGGCGCAATATATCGACCGGTCTCCACAAATGGCTTCAAACTTAAATCTCCAACTTGTGAAAAAACTGCAAAAAAAACAAATATGCTTATAGATAAAGAATGCATTGAGATTAAGGAAACACATTTTCAATTCATATACATCATTCAATCTACTGTGTGCTGTAGATCTCCACCAAAAATTGCACGTAAAACTAGTTCATATGCCAACTCAATAACTTTCTGAACGTCAAGAAGTTTAAGTGTTTATTCATCAATACATAATGAAACTAAAATCGTTAAAATGCAGCCACTCAATTGAAAGAATTAAGTAGTCTAAAACATAATCAACTGCACAAGCTACTTCCCCTCATCCACGCAGTACAAATGGACAAGTAAGAAGAAGAGTAACTATATGAACCTCATTTATGATTCCATCGCCTCCTACGCATATAATACCTGCAAGCACAGCAAATGAGTCAACAATCAAAGGGATGAACATACATATACCAAGCCGTCGTGACCGGCGTAGAGAACGCCGACGTCAATCCACACGAACTGGAAAAAGACATGATGAAACGCGGATGAAAATCGACCATACAATACAGACACGAATTCGAGAAGAACTCAAACACCAACAAACCGAGCAACAAAATTTGTTCAGATGCGCGAAACCGCACCGCCCTAGACTCAGTCAACCCTCAAATCGTAAAGAACAAATTAGAAGGATAAATTCGACTAAAAATATCAGTAAGAAGATAAAGAATTTCCGATCCAACTTCATGAAGGAAAAATCTCTAGAAGTAAGAACAAGATTAGGAACGAAGCATAAGAATGGCGCCGATGAAGTGGGGATAAAAATCGCCCCCACCGGTCCGCTTTAGTTCTCTTTTAGAATAGTTGTTAGGATAGGATATATAAGTAGGAAAATGCATTATTATTTTTCAATTTTTTATAATATTAATATCAATAAATTTTAATTTACATTTCTTATTATATTTTAAAGAGTTGAATGTATAAATTCAATTGTTTATTTTAATTTTAAATTATAATTTCAAAATAAAAATATATGTATTCGTATAAATTTATTAATTTTATTGTGAAATTTTTTTTGAGTAAAAACTATATGTGTTCTTATAATAAATCCGTTATAAAATTATTAAACATATTTAAATAATTTATTTTGTTTTAGTGTAAAAATTTAAATTTGACGATATTTTTTTTGAAATTATTTAAATTATTTTGCGTAATTATTAAGATGATTTAGTCTATTGCAACGCTTTTAAGTTCACGTATAATCCAACACTTTAGGTTGGTGTTGCATTAATGCCTTTTGCAACAGTGCATTCACATCTAGTGCAACACTGATTGAATAGTATTGCAAAAGATCAAAGATCAGAGGGCTATTGCAATACTTTTCCTTGCAACACTGGAAATATGTTGCATATGAGTACTTATGGCGTAGTGACATTATCTTGTCCTCATTGCGTGCGTTAACATAGCTCTTACTCGGCAGACTTCAGCTCGGTCTTTGTTGCGTACGTTAGTTATTATGCTTAGCGTACGTTAGCTTTGTTTTATGCTTCACTTCTTTGCTTGTCTAGCTCGTGCTTCTTCAACTGTTATTGATTAATTATTGTTTTTCATTGTTTATCAACTTATTATCAAAACCTTTAATATGAATGTGTGGAATAAAATATTCCAACAATATCCCCCTTTTTGATGAAGACAAAACAACAATCCTTGATGAGAGTTATACCTGCAAAAATATAGTAACAATATACAGATCAAAGTTTTCGACTTTGTCTATTTCGTTAGTTTTCTTCTCCCCATCATACCTTCTTCTTATTCTCGCACTTTATTATTTTTCCCATTATATCTCCTCATTTTCCTCCCCCTTTTTGTCATTAGCAAAAAGCATATTTAATCATTAATGTGACAGTAATTATTTTGCAAAGAAATGGGTAAAAGCTCCCCTGAAAATAAACTTCCCCTGAGTTAAATACCAATTTATTTGAATAATTAATTTTGAATTTTGGTGATCCAACAAACTCTTGATCGTTTTTCATTTGACAAAAAGGCTATGTTCGGTATTATCGTTCCCCTTGAAATCCATCTTTTCTTTATTTTTATTGTTCGGCTTGGGCTTTACAATTAGTAATATGATACCCTATTTTCAAACATTTACCACAATTGGTATTTTTAAATCTGAGGGTTCATTTTTATCACTTGGTTTGAATCCCAATCCTTGTTTTATTTAACGAAAATTTTTGAACAGAAAATAATTTTTCAAATTTCTCATTTCCGAGAGAAAATTTATTCGTTAAATATTTAAGTTCGTTTTGAATTTTTAGTAAATCATTTTTCAATTTATTCTCTTTCTCCAAGCATAGAGAATGATGATTTTCAATAATTTTCTCCTTTTCTTATATTTTGGAGATTTCATCTTCCAATAATTAATTTCTCAATTTGAGAAATTTATTACCTGTGACCGAATTTTAGAAATCCGTATGTAATTGTTCGAAAGAATTAAAAAGTTCGTCTTGAGACGTGGTACTTACCTGGCGTTCGTTGGTCGCTGTCGTCAAACGAGCATCTTGCCATGAGTGCGAGATTATTTTGAATATTTTCATCTTCTTTGTCACTCTAGGTGGCTATTAGCACTTCGTTCTTAGAAGTCGAGCCACGACAATTGCAAAGTGGCTGGATTTTCCACAATTTCGACATTTATTGTCGAATTGATTTGACTCGTTACGGACTTGCGAGTTGAAATCTTTTCTTCCCCGGTTTAAAAAGTTTTGATACTTATTGATGTTTTTGCATAAAATGCCGATTCTTCATTATTATCATCAACCGGGATTTCTTCTTCATTTCTAAACATCTTTTTAGCTTTCAAAGCTATAAAATTTTCTTTGGGCTTCGGTTTGGCATTTCGAGATTTTAACACAATCTCGTAGTTTATTACCATCCGATAAGGGCGCTAAAATCAAGCGTGTCGAGATATTTCGACTCCATGATAGCTGTAACAGTCCCATCCCATTCACAAGGTGGTGATCGTAATATTTTCTTCACCTTTTCACTACTTGATAATGATTTTCCAAAACAAGCTAGTCCATTTGTAATGACTGAAAACCGGTCGAGCATGTTTGTTATGGACTTGCCATTCTTCATCATAAATAATTCATAGTCGTGGAGAAGCATATTGATCTTCGTCTACTTGACTTGATTCGTTGCTTCGTGAGTTACCTTATAACACCCCCAAAACCGACCGGGAATATTACAGCACCGTGGGCCCCATATTGGAACCCACAAGGCTAAAATCATTTTCGCAAATGTTTAAAAATGCCAAAAGGGCCGTTTTGAAATACACACACACAGCGGATAAAACACAGTTCAAAAGAATGCCGAAAATCCATTTTGAAATATACACACGCAACGGATAAAACATAATTGAATACATCTGCAGCGGAATTTTAAAAGCCAGAATAGAAAACACAAATCCCAACGAACGTGCCATAGCCAGTATCACCGGAAAACTCATCCCTTCACGACCGCTACTAGCTCGAACTCCGAGTACCTAAAAGATAAAGCCCCCGATGGGGTCAACCATAATACTCAACAATGATAACGATCACTTCACAAAAACAATACATATCAATGTAATTTACAGGGTAAGAATATTTCCAGTGTAACCTTACTGATCCATCACAATCCATATCAAATCAGTTCTTACCATAATCCACGTCCCGCGTCCTTAAGTAATGAACGAATTCAAATGTAATCACCTGTATTGTATCCGAAACACTACCAAGATTTCCAAACATAAACATATCTCGAGTATAGAATAATCTGGCCAAGTTCGATTCTGTCGGCTGTGTCGCACAATGGGATCCCAATACTGATAGAAACTGATATCACATGATACATCTGCAAATCAACTGTCCCGAAACAATGGCAAGTCCCGGATATCAATACAAAGCATGAATGCTCAAACAATCAATAATGATAAACAATCAATGCATCACAACGGAAATATCAATGACATGATATTTCCACACAAATCGACAAAGGATCAACCACGAATGAGAATACCATAATGTGGTAACTCCAACAAGATCAATGAAGAATCAATAACCGAGAATACCGACAATACGGCAAATCCCAACAAGATCAATAAAAGGTCGACAATCGAGAATATCGACGACACGGTAAGAGTTGATCAATAAGAGTCGACAAATAGAAATACCACTGGTACGATAAACTCCAATAAGATCAATAAAGGCTCAACAACCGAGAATACTGATGACACAGTAAACTCTAACAAGATCAATAAGGACCAACAACTGGGAATACCAACGATACGGTAACTCCAACAAGAGCAATAAGGAATCGACAACCGAGAATACCGACGACACGGTAAACTCCAATAGGGATAATAAGGGATCAACAACCTAGAATACCAACAGTAAGGAAAACTCCCAAACGGAATCAATAAGGATCAATAACGAACGAGACTACCAATGATAGAGGGAACTCCAAACGAGATTAATAAAGGATCGATAACAAACAAGTTTACCATCGATATGGTTACTCTAAACGAGATTAATAAAGGATCGATAACAAACAAGTTGACCATCGATATGGTAACTCCAAACGAGATCAGAAAAGAATCAACGGGGACAGATACACGAGAGAATAAAATCGTCAACCATATACAAATCATATATACGAGATTTCAAAGACAACCCGAATATCGAACAGATCCAATTATACATGGACTGTGAACGATCAATCAATAAGACTCAAGATGGACGTCACGATACGCTCGATCCGTACATGTGTTCGTGTACAAGCCAACAACGGTATTGATCAGATACACGTCTGGTCTCGTACCTAATCAGCCTCACGAATTACGTCTCGTATGCACGATTCAATATGAAGTCGAAACCAACACATGCTACACTTGCCCGCCCCGAAAATCCTACATATGAATGATCAGAACGTATCTGACTCCAGATATGCCACGATACAACATGACAACAAATCTCCAAGAAACGCATATCCATCAAGGATCAGAAGACTTCCCAAAATAGCAACAGTAACTCGATCATGAAAGACCGACACGACCACAATGTCGTATTTCCATCAGACAACAGTCCACATCATGCTCAACAATGCATGTAATATTAACACATAAACCCCAAGGCAGCAACCAAGGGTCACGGAAGCATTTCACAGGAATACTCCGGAACATAGGTGCCATATAGGTCTTATCCCCTAACATATTTCTATTTGGGTACCATACAGGTTTTATCCCCAACACATCGGCCCCACAGATTACATCTCAAAGAAAGAGCACATCACAAAACGTAACAAACAATGGTGCACATTCACCGCATGAAATATCAACACACACATGCAGTAATGCAACATGATGATGATCATAATCTAACAATATTAATTTACTTCAAGCTGGAGACGCTAACCTTTCCACGACCAACCACCCTGAACGAATACACGGTTTATCCGAAAAATCCAAAATGCAATACATTCCGTTACTAATACCAAATCACCATCCCGAGTTCAGCATCGGCAGGATAACTAGCCTTGATATCTAACTTCTAATATAATAGACCAATTATAATTCACGTTCCCATTTCGACTAGACATCCTTAAAATCATATACATTACGATTTATCTCGGTCCAATCATAATATACGTACAATCATTCCGACAACTCATATTCCACGATACCATTGCTATATGAATCATAAATGAATGAAAACGAAATCATTAATTAACATTATGAACTGAGCAAGCATAACTTGCCTTGATACCAATTCGACGAAGCCGCTATCAATCCCGTCGTCTTCATCTACAAGCTCCTCAGCCCCGACTCATCCGCAGCACAACGGTTAACTTCAACGATCACTAAACGCAACCTTCGATCCGGGTGGAAGATGATGTTAATCCATAAATCAAACTTCCAAAACATGTTGTTCTAAGTTGCTCTTACTCAAATCCATCATATATGGTGAAAAATCGCGGAAGGAACGAAGAAAAATGAAAAATTCCGGATGTGACTCGGTCCAGACCTTATATAGGTCGAGACCTGCCGGCACGTTACGCACGTAACCGGCGGGTCCTTACGTACGTAGCCGGCCATGGCCTACCTTCTGCCCATGTTGGACGACAGCCTTACGTACGTAACCAGCAGCTTTCTTACGTACGTAACCATCCCTTACGGCCGTAACCGGCCACAACCTACGTACGTAATCGGCCAGTCCTAGCCCCCAGCAAGTCACTGCCGACCGTGATCGGCCATACCAGTGAGTCACTGTCGACCATGCTCGGCCACTACAAGTCCTCTCGGCCACGACTCGGCCAGCCGCCCCATAACGTACGTAACACTTATTCCGTTGCGTACGTAATACATACGTTGACTTGCTACAGTATTATACTCGTATTACGTACGTAATACACCCTGTATAACATACGTAACTCCTTCCGTTGACTCACCTGTCCACATCCGCGCCGAAAGCTGCCGACACCGGGCCCAACTGTCCAATTCCTCTTGTTACGTACGTAATACCTTACGCATAACGTACGTAACACGTACCACTTAGCGTACGTTATCTCAAAGTCTTAACGTACGTAATGGCCTTATGTACTTAGCCAAAATCCAACTGTTCTGGTCCGTCTCGACATACCGGATACGGACATACGGCACACTAAATACACATATACTCAACCCAAAATATTCTCATACGGTACGTCTGATGCACGATATCCTCAATTAAAACTATCGACCAAGTACGACAATCATACAAATACTCATACAGTATATCCGACATCGAAAACACACCAAGCATGTAATATCCTAGAATCAAAATAACCTCGATAGACATACTGGCACGACTGTCACGGTTTCCAAAATTATCCACTCATATCGTGTCGGTCCCACTCTGTACAGTACAATCCAGATAAAATAATGCGAAAAATTTATAGTGAAATTCTAGGATATTACATACCTCTAGCATTTTCCAAATTTCTTTGGCACTATCACACAAGGAAATATGATTGTGTTCTTCCGGATTTAAAGCACAATAAAGAAATTGTGTTTCTTTGATATTGTAATGAAGGACAAAGGGAAAGCTCCAAAGAATGGTCTCTATAATGAAGGACAAAGGGAAAGCTACAACTGTTCCGTCCATAAAGCGAATAAAAACTGCTATTCTGCCACAAATGTCATATCATAAGCAGCCAAGACCAGTGAAGAAAAAAATCATTGCCCAACAAAGTCAATATGCTCCATGCACATACTCACAACACCACAGACAGCAACAAAGAAATGTTTCACTTCGACCTCACTGGTAAAATTAACCAAGGCATACAACACCTCAACAATAGGTACAATATACCAAAAATCCACACAGAAATAGGTTGCACCTTATTATTAGCAACAGATATGTGAAGCCAACTAGATTCCTATAAGGCCAACTCAGATGCAAAGACAGAAAAAAATATATGATTCCTCCCCTAGAGAACAACCCTACAAGAACTATAACTCTCATGTTCATATACATAACTATCATCATAGAGCCTTATGCACCTGCCACACGTAAATCAATTATTGTAAAGAAAATTTGGGTACCTAAAGGCACAACTAACCCAGGACCCACTTAAAAATAGGTACCTAAATCTGCTTAATTTGTCTACATGATATCAAAGAAGAGGACATCTATTACTTCGATGGCGGATGTTTTCAGCACATATATTAACAATTATGTCGACAGATGAGTCCCAAAGGTCATATTATGTGACAGATCAAAAATAAGAACAACAAAGAAAGAAACCCTGCTTGTAGGTAAGTTTAAGGTTACTGATGTAGCCTTCGTGGCAGGACAGAAATGTAACCTCTTAAGTGTTAATCAATTAAGTGACAAACAATTCTTAGTCAAGTTATTCCAAGGAAACTGTAGGGTAAAGGACATCAAGACGAAGAAGGTACTCCTCACAGGAACACCCTTAGGTAATATGTATGTTACATATTAGATCCCTACAAGAGCAGATATACCTTGTTTTGCCACCAAGGGTACAACATATCAAAGTTGGTTGTGGCACAAGAGGACGTTATATGTAAACTTCAAGACCATCAAGAAGTGTCGGGAGAAGGAAATGGTTAGAGGTTTGCCAGATCACCTACCAAAAGGACATCATCAGTAGAGCCTGTCTAGAAGGGTAAAAAAGTGAAAAATCTACCCTAAAGAGCAGGTCAATGCCAGAAGGTCGTAGGTTTATTACTCATGGACCTATATGACCCTGTATACCTTATCAGCTTGGGAGGTAAGAAATATTGCATGATTATTGTTGATGATTTTACAGGTACACCTGGATAATATTCTTGAAAAAGAAAAAAGAAATAGTGACAAAGCTGTCGGACCACCTAGAAAAGTTACTGTATGAAAATGGGCTGAGCATTGTATCCAGTAGATCCGACAAAGGCAAAGAGTTCACAAACCACTTCATAAACCAGTAATATGCGGTTAATTTAATACATCATGAGAATTCGGCTGCTAGAATCCCACAAAGAAATGGTGTTGTCGAGTGAAAGAACAAAATACTGAAAGAAGCCACCAGGACGATGACAGTGGAGAGAAAGTTACCACAGTAATTTTAGGGTGAAACAACAAATACAACATGATACATTCAAATTCGCTATCTCATCAACACACATCTGAACAAAACTCCATATAAGCTATTGACATGCTTTTGGTGTAACTATCGCAAGTGCACGATATCGTATCAAGTAGTAAAGTGGACTTTTTGAGTCCGGTTTATCGATCCCACAAGGAAGTTTTGTTATAATTTGAATTATACACTATTAGTCTATTTTTATAGATACTTAAGATGAGTGAAACACACAATTAAAAAGTTTGGTTTAATAATTGCAAAGAAATTGCAATAATAGTTCTAATATTCTAAGGAAATAAAAAGATTGCAATATTAATAGATTGATTAATGATAAAATGAAATAGTTGGGATTACAAACTTAGTTCGTCATTAGTTATAAAAGATGTATTGGAGATCATAAGATGAATTTACTTATTATGTTGTGTAGATTTGATTTTCCTTAAAAAGACTGTTTCTCTTCGAACTATAAACGCCCTTACATATTGAATCAATCCACTATATTTCTATGTTGATTGGCTTCAATACATAGCATTAGGATTTGTGAAAATAACTCAATGAATCATCTAAGGACTAGGGGTATATTTCTATCCCCTAGAACAACTTAGAGTGAAGATCATTTGATCTAATCAAACATATTTTCTTTGAAACATATGAAGACCATAAATATCTTCATTAATTGGCCAAATAAATAAAGATTGTTAAAACAATGAAAATCACACACAATAATAAGTAATTCACAATAGATCTTTTATACAAACATAAATAACATGACTAACCTTGTTTATAATCCCAACTTAAGGAACTTAGCCCATAAAGGGTTTATTACACATATTACAAGCTTTGGTGGTCATGTTTAGTTGAATCAAGAGAAAGAATTCATCCTAACTCCCTTAGTAGATAAAGGAGATAGAAGCAATAAACTCTCTGAACAACATATACTATACCACACTTACAAAGATCACTCAAGAACACAAGTGTGTTCTTCACACAAAATGAAAAGTTTACAAAAAATGGAAAATTATAAGATGAATGATGAATGATGAAGGATATAAGGGGTCTATTTATACACCTAAAGTCATCTAATAGCTCCAAAACTACAGCATTATTACATTAGATCGGATCAATGTCAGCCATCCCCTCAATAATACACAAAAAGTATAAAAAATTAGACAAATCATAGTAATCTGTCAAGAGTTACGGCCGTAACATTCAGGAGTTACGGTAGTAACTAAGTGACTTACGGCGTAACCCCCGAATGTTACGGCCGTAACGTGGCTTCGTAAATTTGCTCATTTGATGCTTTGATAGTTACGTTTTATCCTGCAATTCCTCGGACTTTGCGTTTTTGCCCGGATCTTATTCGGATGATAACTTTTGATATATAACTCGATTTTGAGTCGGAAAGACCGCGAATTCGTCTCGGAAAGCCCTACAACATGAATATATCAAAATTCAATAAATAGAATATTTATTAAACATGTTGTTTCTTGAGTAATTCGATTATTTAATCCGATCATCATCCGATAAAAATAAAATTATTAAAACTAATAAATTAAAAGCAAAAATGAGTAAACTAGCTCAATTATGGGTGAATTTTATCGATACAAACCATGGATAAGTGTACAAAATCGACACTTATCACACCCCCAAACTTGAATTCTTGCTAGTCCAGAGAAAGACTCTTTATTATTCACACTCCAAAAATAAAAATAAAAATAAATAAAAAAAATAAGAAAATTAATACACACATAAATTAAAATATAAAAAAAGAAAAGGAGATCAAAATGCCATTAATAAACAACAACCAGCTTTATACAGTAGATAGAAATGAATCAAGATTCAAAATAAATCTACTAATATTTTTGAAGTTAAAACACGGTTTTTATTTTGTAATTCCAAAATGTAAGGTTTCCCCCCAATAGGTTGATTATTTCTTTCCCACTCGTGATACACACGACTCCCTTTAATGGTTGCTCTCGATCACTCGTTTATTTTTCGACTCAATATGAAGAAGAATTTCATTGGCGTCATCAAATATTGTGATTTTCACAAAATTGAGTGTATTGAAATTCAGCTGCTAATTAATTCAAATCTGCTCATAAACTACATCCCTTTTAGTGATAGCTTTCACACCGTTATTTGATAACGTGTAGCTCTTTTCACTAACACAATTTCTATCTCATTATTTTTCTTTCGTAAAAAGGTGATAGCTTTCACACCGTTATTTGCTAACGTGTAGCTCTTTTCACCAATTTTTCTGAGACGGCAGCTACGCACAAACAATGGTTAGTCCTTTATTTTTCGCAAAATTTAAGACTTCCAAAATTAGGCATTTATTCTTTGCTCAACATTTCTCCTTTTCGTCATTTATTTTTTTAGGTGATAGCTTTCACACCGTTATTTGCTAACGTGTAGCTCTTTTCACCAATGACTCCTTTTTTTAGGGAATAGAATTTTTGCAGAAAATCATTTTTTAGTTAAGCATAAAAAATCAAAAACTCCACAAATTAAGTAAATTTCAGTTTTATTTTTCATCAACCAATTGATTCTTCTTTTCTCAAGGTAACGAATGACTCGATTTTATATGATAATTACAAGGCTTGGAAAGAGATATTAAGGCTCAAAAAATTTTTGGAATATACAATTTTTTTTACCGGTGAAAACGATTTTAGAAGCTTGTATATAGCTAATTTATTGATGTTATGGCCAGATCTAGAAATCTCAAAAATCAAAATACTATAAATATATATATATAAATATATATATATATAAAAAAAAAATTAAGGCAAATAACCAAATCAATCAAAACACACCAAAATCATTAAACAAACTACACCAAAATTACAACACACCAAAATACTAAAACAAACCACCCCCAAACTTGAAAATAAAACTGTCCTCAGTTTAAAAATAAAATAAAAAATAAAAAATAAAAATCAATGCAGAAAAGCGGAATACTCCCTGTTAAGAAAGTTAATGTCTGAGCCTAACGCCTTTTAGAATCTGCAAGAGAATAAATATACGAGGCACACACAAAAGAAAATAAAATATACTCGTAAGTATAACATAATTTTTTAGATGCGCATCAAGAAAGTCCGAAGAGTCGCCTTACGCTGCCATCAAAGTTTTTATAAAAGCAAAACACGAAATAAACATTACAGTAATGAAATAAAAATACATAAATCGTGAATAGATGCGCGTCAAGAGATCAAGAAGAAACTCCTTAAGCTGCCATCATTTAGCACGATTATTACACACGCATGTAAAGTAAAAATACAAGAGGTCCGTCATGGGTTATCAAAGGGAGAGGAATGAATCCACTTTTCGTTTTCTCCTGTAAAATCTTCTACCTGCACAATTTTAGCTAGAGTGGATCCGGTTGAGGAACAAATTCATTGAGTTTTTCGATTAGTTCTTACGGTGTTGTTGCAACGACTATGATTCGTTTTGCACGCTCGGAAATAAAGCCCTTTTCGGCGAGTAGTCGATGAAAGACATAAACCATCAAAGAAACCATTGACATTAAGCACTCCTATTGGTTTTGATGAACATTTAGTGGCTCTGGTAACCACATGAAAAAGTTCCTCAAGGGTGCCAAAACCACCGGAAGGGCGATAAAGGCGCGAATTATTTATCATGTGAGTTATGCGATCTTGCATATTCACATCTAAATTCATCTCCAATAGTTGACCGGTGATTTTACTTTCGGCCCAGAGGTTTGGGATTACTCCCAACACTCTTACTCCTTCCATATAGGCTGACACGGCTCGTCCCATTAATTCTAGACATCCTCCTCCGTAAACTACATGAATGCATTTTTCTCCTAAGGTACGACCCAAGTTGTGGGCCTTGGTGAAGCATGCCTCTTTTCCGAACTAGATCCACCAAAAATGCAGACTGTAAAATTTTTGTTGAAGATGATGACTCCATTTTTGAAAAGAAAAAAAAAATTTTTAGAGAGAAACAGAGAAAAGTGCAAGTTTGAGGGATGAATGAAAGAAACCAGTAGAAAGTTTATTTATAGAAGAAAAAGAAGGTAAAAATTGTATAACAAGTTTGTGATTGCGTTTGATTGTGCTTCAACTACTCAATAGAATAATGAAAGCTTTTATCGCGTATCACATTTTTTATTCAGAAAATCACACCACACGACAAAAATAAAAGATACTTACGCGTATGTACAGTAGTTATGATTTTGGCTCACATCTTCCTCTGATTTTACGTTCAGAAACGGCCTAAACGCCTTCTATGAGTCGGGGAGAAGCTTCCCATCCAATTTTCTTACAAATTGGCAAGCAGGGTCTTTTAACGTCAGATTCCCAAGACGTTGTTCATATTCTGGTTTGAATTTATTCCACAAACATTGAATTCCGTAATACACAAGTCCACTAGGATGCGTGTCAAGAGAAATTTCGATATTATCTAAATTCTCCTTATTCAGACCATCATTAATGAACTGAATTTTATCTTCTCTGTTTGTAGACGGAATTCCTAAAGATCGACATTTTGCATTACAGTTCCATCTAGCACATTTATAGCAAACGGCTAGAATCTTTGCTCGTCGTTTCTTGGCATATGAACTTTTTCCAAGCCCTGGTAAAAATCTAGTTGGTGTTTCTGTGAATTCACCTTCTATTCTTACTTTGGCTTCGATAATGAATCTTATGTCAAAAGGTATGCTTTTATTCGTAAGCAACCTCATCCTTTCAAGCCTTGTCTTGTAAATTTTTAAAATTGCATTTTTGCTTAGAAAGGGAAATCTTTTTTCAATTTTAAACAATGTTTCATCCATGATAAAAAAAAACAAAAATAAAAAGACAATAAAAATAATTAAAAAAAAAAATATATACAAATATCAGTTGTTGTGGGAAACTGAAAAATCCGACTTTAATAGTCACGGAGTACCGTTATCCGCCACTTGACCGGACAAACACAATTTAGTACTAAGTTACAACGTGGAGAAATTTGTACCTACAAAAATAGTTTATAATGTAAGATTTCAAATATAACTTATACTTCCCCGGCAACGGCGCCAAAAACTTGACACGCTTTTGGTGTAACAATCGCAAGTGCACGATATCGTATCAAGTAGTAAAGTGGACTTTTTGAGTCCGGTTTATCGATCCCACAAGGAAGTTTTGTTATAATTTGAATTATACACTATTAGTCTATTTTTATAGATACTTAAGATGAGTGAAAAACACAATTAAAAAGTTTGGTTTAATTATTGCAAAGAAATTGCAATAATAGTTCTAATATTATAAGGAAATAAAAAGATTGCAATATTAATAGATTGATTAATGATAAAATGAAATAGTTGGGATTACAAACTTAGTTCGTCATTAGTTATAAAAGATGTATTGGAGATCATAAGATGAATTTACTTATTATGTTGTGTAGATTCGATTTTCCTTAAAAAGACGGTTTCTCTTTCGAACTATAAAACGCCCCTTACATATTGAATCAATCCACTATATTTCTATGTTGATTGGCTTCAATACATAGCATTAGGATTTGTGAAAATAACTCAATGAATCATCTAAGGACTAGGGGTATATTTCTATCCCCTAGAACAACTTAGAGTGAAGATCATTTGATCTAATCAAACATATTTTCTTTCGAAACATATGAAGACCAAATATCTTCATTAATTGGCCAAATAAATAAAGATTGTTAAAACAATGAAAATCACACACAATAATAAGTAATTCACAATAGATCTTTTATACAAACATAAATAACATGACTAACCTTGTTTATAATCCCAACTTAAGGAACTTAGCCCATAAAGGGTTTATTACACATATTACAAGCTTTGGTGGTCATGTTTAGTTGAATCAAGAGAAAGAATTGATCCTAACTCCCTTAGTAGATAAAGGAGATAGAAGCAATAAACTCTTTGAACAACATATACTATACCACACTTACAAAGATCACTCAAGAACACAAGTGTGTTCTTCACACAAAATGAAAAGTTTACAAAAAATGGAAAATTATAAGATGAATGATGAATGATGAAGGATCTAAGGGGTCTATTTATACACCTAAAGTCATCTAATAACTCCAAAACTACAGCATTATTACATTAGATCGGATCAATGCCAGCCATCCCCTCAACAATACACAAAAAGTATAAAAAATTAGACAAATCATAGTAATCTGTCAAGAGTTACTAGTAACATTCGGGAGTTACGGCCGTAACTAGGGTGGCTTACGGCCGTAACCCCTGAATGTTATGGCCGTAACGTGGCTTCGTAAATTTGCTCATTTGAAGCTTTGATAGTTACGTTTTTAGCCCAGAATTCCTCAGACTTTGCGTTTTTGCCCCAGATCTTCTTCGGATGATAACTTTTGATATATAACTCTGATTTTGAATCCGGAAAGACTGCCGAATTCATCTCGGAAAGCCCTACAACATGAATATATCAAAATTTAATAAATAGAATATTTATTAAACATGTTGTTTCTTGAGTAATTCAGTTATTTAATCCGATCATCATCCGATAAAAATAAAATTATTAAAACTAATAAATTAAAAGCAAAAAACGAGTAAACTAGCTCAATTATGGGTGAATTTTATCGATACAAACCATGGATAAGTGTACAAAACTGACACTTATCAGCTATGGAATAATAAAACTCCAACTATTGCACATTTTTATATTTCTAGTTGATGATGTTATATGCTCAACTATAGGAAGGACCAACTCAAGACTTTTGATAAGAAATCGGATGACGGACTGTTTGCAGGCAACTTTTAATACCTGGGATTTTAGCTTCCTGACATCTTGAATTGTTTACCGACTCAGTCGGATGTAAGGTGCACATGTTTACGTGATCGTATGTCTTGCTTCGTTATTTGTTTGTTTTCTTTTAGATCGTTGTCGTGTTTGACGTTTAACTTGAATTCTAAAGTTAGTTCTGTGATGATTTGTATGTATATTCGTGTTGTAGAATGTTGTATGTTTCCATTGTTTCATCTTCGTATCAGTTCCTCGACTTGCGGAGACATTTTCACCAAGTCCGGAGTAACACGGCGATAAAAATGCTAATTGCACCGTGTGTTGGGCCGTTTGTGACACGACCGTGTTTTGGCGTGCGTGTTGCGCCATTTCCTTCAGGTTTTTACCTCTGTCCGAACACGGCGCTGATTGAGCCATTTTGATGGGCCGTTTTGTCCAGGTGTATAAATAGGACAGTCGCGTTTTCAGCCCCCTTTCACTTCTCTCTCAGTTTTTTGGCGATTTGACAAGAATTTCAATCCTTGAGCAGATCATCATCATATGTTGGGGTCTTGGTCATGTTTAACATTACCCCTTGTTGATTCTTCATACGAATTGAGGTAATTCTTTGAAAATTATTTCCAACTACTTTTGTAGGGTTTTCTCTTGATTTCGATTCTAGCCCGATTATGATGAGTCGGTTGTTGTTGTCAGAGGTTTTTAATCGTATTATATGGATTATATATCTATATCTTGGATTTATTCCGCTCGGTTGATGATTTCGGGTGTTCTTAAAGAACCGTGAACATTTAATGTTCGATTAAATGTTTTGACGAGTTTCCTTCGGTTGTTGGTTGTGATTTCCATTGTTATTGATCCTTATCCTCGTAGTGATTGTGTTATAATTGTCTTTCGCAGAAGTTTTAGGTTCCGAGGCACTTTGATCGAGTCGTGTTTGTTGGAGTATTTGCGTGCTAATTTCGAGGCAAGTATCTTGCCCATACATTTCGTGTTTTGTAGATATAATTGGTAATCGACTAGGTGTTCTATTTGAGCACTCATAATGAACGTTCAAAGGATTGGTATAATCTCGTTAACGGCTTTCTTTCAAATGCTTGAGTACTTTTCGAATAGATAAACTTTACGAATACATTGTATTGTGGTTGCGAATCGAAGTATATTTTCTTCTGTTATGCGACTATTAAAGCTCTCTGTCCTCGTTAAGGGTGGTATGTTGGAATGCATATTTATTTGGTTGGTGTGCAATTTTGTGTTGTATTGCTTGTTGACTCCCTTGTGAGGAGGTGGTACTATTCGGTTATGTTTGGGAATTATATCTCCTCGTGGTTGTGATCATATCCATATCTTCACTCTGGGATGGACTAACGAGTCCTCAGAGGGTTCCGTTGCCGTTGGTGCGTTTCCACGAATATTTTCGGGTTAACCACTCTGGGAGGGTCCGGCGGGGCCACAAAGGGTTCCGTTGCCTCTGGTGCGGTTCCATGGTTAATCACGCATATAAATGAAATATGACGTACAATGAGACTTTGATACTCCAGAATACTAGTCTTGAATCCGATTAATTATATATATTCACTCTTGGATGGACTGACGAGTCCTCAGAGGGTTCCGTTGCTGTTGGTGTGGTTCCACGAATATTTTTGGGTTAACCACTCTGAGAGGGTCTGACGGGGCCTCAGAAGGTTCCGTTGCTGTTGGTATGGTTCCATTGTTAATCACGTATGTATTCAAATGAGATGCTATGAGATTTAGTTATTCCGGAATACTAATCTTGAATTATATGATTTCATTTACTCACCATCAATTGCATGTGACCCTAAGTTATTTACCATTGTTTGGTTCAGATTATTATATTCTTGGAATATGATGTGTATGGCTCGTAATTGCACTTTATACTTACACTATCAAAATTCCAGTTTTCTAACCCCCCGGGTATTCGGGGGGTGGATGCCTGTTATTGGATTCAGGTACGTTCAGGATTCTTGGGGAGCAAACCACGGGATCGGTGTGGAGGATGATGAAAGATAAATGATACTAATCATATGAAGACTAGTACTTGGTACTGGTGGTCGTATTGTATTTTCATTGCTGCTGTAGTGTTTCCTGTCGTATGGGAACGTTGTTCTATTTTGACCCTTGCATGGGTACGAGTCGACATAGAGATGTATATGAAGTTTAAGTTGTATGTTATTGATGAAAAGCCAAATCGGTCTACTGATTCGTACTTACCCATGTTGGCATTTGTTTGGTGTCTTGTTTTGGCATCTAGCCTGGTAGATTCTCACTCAGAGGGTCTGCGGCGCTGTAATATTCCTAAATAGATTGGGGGTGTAACAGAATATGGTATCAGAGCTTAGGTTGTGGAAACCTAGGTTGTCGGGTCAAGTCGTATATTGTTGAGTCTTGTCTGCTCGGATTTTGTATGACTGAGTCGTGTCGCAACGTGTTGTCTGAGTTATTAGTCGTGATTAGTATCATGTTGCAGCCATCATCTTTGTGCGACATGTGGATGTAAGTCTCCTCTTTTATGTGTATTATCTTTGTTTCATGACTCTGTTTACATGCGTGTCATGGATGTGGAATTTGTATTTGATACTTGTGGTATATTATGCACTACCAATATCGGGGGTTTAGCCGATGACTTAAAGTCCTCGGCTAAAGGTCAATGTCGTTGGCTAATCCCCTCAGTCGTCGGATGAAAAACCATCGGCCGACATGTGTGTAATGAGCTGGAGGTATTGATAGATTTAACACCGAGCGGTGTAGTATGATATGAAACCTTGAACCTTGATGTGTTTCAAGAAATGTATCGACGGTAGAGTTTGTTGAGAAACTCATATGCATGGTCTTGACGTGTGTTTGAATTTGGGAGTAATGAGTTATATTTGATGATTTGGTGATTTTGAATGTCGTGTAGGCATGTGTTTGAGAATTGCCTATATTGACTAATTGTTGTTATGTGCTACAAACGTGTTTCCATTTGAAAATACGTCTGCTGCATACGTATTTGAAAACGCTTTCCTGTAATTTCATAGACTTGAATAAGTTTGTGGAAAACCAATTTTCATAAATGTTTTGACGGTGCGGTTAAGTGACAGTTTCATATGGATTTCGAAAATTGTTTGAAATTGCCGAGCCGACCTTGTATTCTCAAATTAAACCCAACGACGGTATTTGAAAGAGGTGTTTAAAGTACTTTTGATATTTTGTAAAAAGTTACCGTCGTTAATCTTTTGTCATGTTTGAGAGGATTTTTTCGGAAATGATTTAAACGCATTGGTTTTATTTTCAAATAATTCGAGTACACGATTTAAACCTTTCACACCATAGCATTTTTATATTTAAAATAAAAATGTGATCTTTACCTTCAAAAATAAATAGTGAAAGATGAAAAATCTTACTCAGTTTAAACTTTAAACTCGGATTCGAAAATTATCTATATTGAATCGATCAACGCACGCTAATTGTGTACTTAGCACACGTTAAGATGCGATGAGTGAGTGACGTGGATTTATCACTTAGATTAAGATACTAGAGATTAAACTAAAGCGATGGCTTGTGAGGCCGATTGATTTGATTTATTGTCGTGTTGCCTTTCTTGTTAACGAAAATTGGATTGAGTATCCGATTGTGTTCTGCATTAGTTGGACCGGCTTTGTAACTCGTATAATGTTATGCGGATGAGGTTGTTGGTTCTGGATGTGATTAGTGCTAATATGAATAGTTTGTTCAATTGGGAATGATTCGGTGAAACCTTCGAGGGTCGATGCTAAGAGTGTATGGCCATGCGATACCTTGTGTGTTGTTATTTGAGATGATGATAAGTGATTCAATGGTCGTAGCAGTTAACGTTTGATGGATAGGGCGAATCCCTTCCAACAATAGATCGATCTTGAAAATGTCGAACTCGAGGAAACTTGTTGTTCTGTGTTATGGTTTTGCAAAGATTTTCAAAACAAATGGTTATGAACTGTGGTTCTAGTCTTGATAAAACAGCCCGAGGTTTCAAAATTTTATTTCGAATAAATATACGAATTCAAAGATTTTATAATGATATTATTTAAATGAATACCTCATAGAGTTTTTGAAGAACATGTTATCAATAGTTGACTACCATTATATGTAATTTTATTACGGCCGCGTTTATGCCAGTATGGGTTGTAAGTCTTCGGTTAATACGATTATATGATCTGTCAGTTACGACCGTGAGATCCTTTTTGTGATGTTGGAGTTTTTAAATACTTTAAAACCTATGATTTGACATCATGTGGACAAATAGTCAGTACTTCCGTCAAAAATAAACTTCCAATCGAACATTTTGAGTAGAAGAGGAAAGATCTCAGTTTTTATATTTGGATTCAAGTAAACATTCCAGTTGTAGATGACGTCTTCAAAAATTTTACATTTGCAAATTTGATTTTCAAAGTCGAGATGCAAATGTAAAGTTTCCTCTCTAGAAAAGTAACAGTATTGATGAGTTTTAGGCGAAATATGATTCGCCTTTTTTTCCAGAAGTTTTGTGTACATGGAGTGTATGCAGTGCCAATATTATTACTTATGGCGATAATGCCGATTTCATAATTCGTGTGATGGTATAAATGCCCAGTCATATTGTTTATGTGCATAATATTCCCGTCCTTGTTGGAAGATGAGAATGTGGTCATTGAAAATGCTTTTTGAGTTCTAATTGTTTCGTGACCCATATAGTGTCGTTTTCGTGTGAAGCGAGAGCGCACAGACATTTATGTGCTATGCAAGCTTCACGAATTTTTATATCGGGGTTACCAACACTATTTTGGATCATTCAGAAACGATAGCTGATTTTCGTAATTAAGCAACATCCTACGATAACTTGCGATCGTAAGCTTTGTGAAGTTGGAGTACCACTTCTGAGTTTTATGTTGTGCCTTGTACGGATACGTGGCGTGTTAATATATCGCAAAGCCGCTGCTAAGGTGTTTGGAGAGTCGTTGGTTGGGATCGAGCACGGTGTATAGATTCAATAATTAATGCTCTGTTCAGTTGAGCCATTTTCTTGGATCATGAATAAATGTTCACCGAAATTGCGCAGCATAAGCTATATTTCTTTCTACCCTCTTATTTTGTGGTAAATTTGATAGTCGTTCCAGAGTAATCCGGAGATGCTACAATTTTGTCGCGTGAGTATCGAACTCCATTGATCTAGTCCGAAATGTTTGGTTGCACAAGTTCATTTTAACATGTTCAACCGTTTATGGACTTGTATGTTAATGTTTGGATGCAAAATCGTGTTATTCCTGAGTTGTGACATTGTTTCGGGTTAATCTATTTATCGTTATGACCTTCCGAAGTTTGGTTCGACTCTCGTGAGCCATATGCGGAATGAACGTCTTGTAATTCTTACAACTTCATTTAATGTCTTGAGTTGAGGTGTGAACTTCGATCATTGTTGTTCGATTATTGTTGTTCGATCTCGTATCGTGATTATTGAGCATTTGGGCCACTTCGTAATTTCCTTAAGTTTCGGGAATCTGTCCTCGTGGTTGATCTTCCGAACCTTTGGGTTATCGGAATTTCATACTTGTTCAGCGTTAGACCCATGTTTTTGGTTGTTGTGTTGGTTGGATTAATCAACCGTAGTGATTTTATTCGTTTCATTTTGTTAACACTCTGGAGTAGCGAATCGGACTACAATAGCTTTGTACTGCATGGAGTTCTTGTACGCTGTCAGCAGCAGATAACATGTGTTATCTAGGATTGTGCTGCCTTGATTGTTCCATGTTTTCAGTTTCGGGACAAAACTTATTTTAGAGGGGTAGAATGTAATACCCTGGATTTTGTCTTCTGGAGATCTTGAATTGTTTATCGATTCAAGCGGATGTAAGATGCACGTGTTTACGTGATCGTATGTCTTGCTTCGTTATTTGTTTGTTGTCTTTCGGATCGTTGTCGTGTTAGACGTTTAACTTGAATTCTGAAGTTAGTCCTGTGATGATTTGTATGTGTATTCGTGTTGTGGTATGTTGTATGTTGTCATTGTTTCATCTTCGTATCAGTTCATCGACTTGCGGAGACATTTTTGCCAATTCTGGAGTAACACGGTGCTAAAAACGACGCTAATTGCACCATGTGTTGGGCCGTTTGTGACACGACCGTGTTTTGGAGTGGGTGTTGCGCCGTTCTTCAGGTTTTTGCCTCTGTCCGAACACGGCACTGAAACACGTCGCTAATTGAGTCATTTTGTCCAGATGTATAAATACGACAGTCGCATTTTCAGCCCTTCACTTCTCTCTCTCGATTTTTGGGTGATTTGACGAGGATTTCAATCCTTGAGAAGATTATCATCATATGTTGAGGTCTTGGTCATGTTTAACATCATCCCTTGTTGATTCTTCATCCAAATTGAGGTAATTCTTTGAAAATTCTTTCGAGTTACTTTTGTAGGGTTTTCCTCTTGATTTCAGTTCTAGCCCGATTATGATGAATCTATTGATGTTGTCAGTGGTTGTTAATCGTATTCTATAGATTGTATACCCATATCTTGGATTCATTCTGCCCGGTTGAGGATTTTGGGTGTTCTTGAAGAACTGTGAACATTTAATGTTCGATTAAATGTTTCAATGAGTTTTCTTCGGTTATAGGTTGTGATTTCTGTTGTTATTGATCCTTATCTTCATAGTGATTGTGTTATCATTGCCTTTCGTGGAAGTTATAGGTTACGAGGCACTTCGACCGAGTCATGTTGGTCGAAGTATTTGCGTGCCGATTTCGAGGCAAGTATCTTGCCCATACATTGCGTGTTTCGTAGATATAATAATTGGTAATCGACTAGGTGTGCTATTTGAGTACTCATAATGAACTTTCAAAGGGTTGGTATAATCTCGTTAACGGCATTCTTTCAAATGCTTGAGTACTTTGCGAATAGATAAACTTTACGAATACGTTGTATTGTGGTTGCGAATCGAAGTATATTTTCTTCTGTTATGCGACTATTAAAGCTCTCTGTCCTTTTTAAGGGTGGTATGTTGGAATGCGTATTTATTTGGTTGGTGTGTAATGTTGTGTTGTATTGCTTGTTGACTCCTATGTGAGGAGGTGGTACTATTCGGTGTTGTTTGGGAATTATATCTCCTCGTGGTTGTGATCATGTCCATATATTCACTCTGGGATGGACTGACGAGTCCTCAGAGGGTTCTGTCGCCGTTGGTGTGGTTCCATGTGTAACACCCCCGATATATTCAGGAATATTACAGCGCCGTAAATCCTTTACATAAGGATTTACAAGGCTGAAGAATTGAACAGGCATTAAAAGATACTAACGAATGGAAATAACGGAATTACGACACAACAGTTCTGACCAAATACAAAAATAGTACAATTGTTCAACATAACTCAATAATACATCACCAAATTCAAATTCAACATAATTGACTTCGTACTCGAGTACTTATTGAAATAACCAATAAACAGCAGACAAATGGACCCGGCCAAAACATCACTCTGCACCCTCGTCGTCATGCAGCTCCAGTGGTTGTTTTCCCGCTCTCCTGGATCCTGAACATAAACAAAATGTTCACCCCCGAGGGGGTTAGCACAACGATGCTAGTACAAGTACCACAACATATTATTCATATCTCACGAAGAATAATAACGTAAACGACAAAATACCAACGAGTCTTCTCCTACGAGAAACTCATAAATGACATACACAACTGATAATCACAACATGATATCATAACATACACATGGTAATTCCGTCGATCCAGCGTTCACTGCCTAGAACCCACGATGATCCCGTCAGACCAACCCTTGGTGGAAAAACCCGTCCGATGATCCAGCGCACGCTAGCATAGATCCCCAGATGATCCCGTCGGAACAACACGAGGTGGACATACAATAACGACATACATGCACGACAATATGTATAACAACAATTCATAAAACAATTAAGGTACTTGCCTCGATTTGAAGACAAGAACAATACTTCCACGAAAACGAACACTCGAAGGTCGTCCTCCTCAATCAATCACGCAACAAGATCAAACCTTAACAAAAGAAATGATATAGGATTTATCTCACGTAAATGCGAATGTTTAACAATTCGATTTACGGCCAAAAGTTCATAAAATGAAATCGCTGAATCGCTTAGCGCACGCTAAGTGCTCTGTGTAGCGTCGTTAAGTACGCTTTCGATAGCGCCGCGCAAACAACAAAGCCTAGCGTCGCTAACTATGCATGGTCGATTACTTCACCGACGGCCGGTCGACTTCGTCTGATGGTCTAGCGTACGTTACGTACCAAACGTAGCGCACGCTAACTCGTGCTCGATAGCGCACGTTAATATTCATAGCATAGCGTGCGCTATCTATGCATGGCAGTTTACTGCTGAGCAGTAAACTGTTCTTATCATGATCAAAACAATGACATCTTCCGTGATAACTCATGTTACCTCCATGAATATCATGTACACACATTTATGAATGATCTTACGGATAGTAACAACTTCGGATTCGAGGATATGCATACCATTATAAAACCATATTCCATTTCGACTACAAATCTTCATACGTCAATTCGAAAGACTTAACGGTTGATATCAACATCTTATATCAATCAATATTATCATGCTGAAGTTGTTAAACGCTCCATCTATACTAGATAAATCCTTCCATGATCAATCCTTTAGATTTATCTAACAATAATGATGTTAAAGTCAAGTCCAAGATTGCTATGAAGTCATCTACTAGATTCGGATTACCAATGATAGAAGCTTCCTTTACATATTCAATGTAATAAGATTCGAATCATGAAGAGCATAATCCCAGTACTTAAGGCTTATTCATCTCAATATTCCAAACATGATGTACTTTAGATAATTCACTTATGAAAATCAATATCTCATTACTATGATCATCCAATTCTTTATAATCCAACTCTAAGTCTGGAGATAGGTTGAACATACCTTAATATGATGAAAATCACTGAACCATAAGGTAGAATCCGACTCCGGTTGGTTGTATGCCACTCCAAGGTGCTATTCCACTTCAATGAATACTCCCAAGTGATAACCAATATACAAACACCAACAAGATGTGTTCTAAGTGTGTAGGAGGATTATTTCAGCTCTCTGAACTCTCAAGGATAAAGAATGGGCGAAAGAAATGAAAGCCAAAATGGCTGTTGTCCCATTTATAATATTCTGCATTTTAACAAGTTAGCGCACGCTACTAAGCTATCCTTAGCGTGCGCTAATAATAGTTGACTTCAGAACTGTCCAGGTTCGTCCGCGGGAATCTCATCCGGACCCATGTCCCGGCTGGCGCATGTGCTAGCCGTCCCGCTCAATAATTGAGTTCTTAGCGCACGCAACTCATACCTTCCTAGCGTGCGCTAGTAGTAGCCCGATAGCGCGCGTTAAGCTACATTCTTAGCGTGTGCTATCACGAGTTTGCATGAGAAATTTTGCATGTTTCTATACTTGTGTACAATGATATCAATGTAAGAAATATCATACTCCAATAATCAAAACCACAAATCCGAATAATACAGGGTTTGAATACAGATGAAATACACCGTAATAAATCCGGATATTACACCATGAATATTTTTGGGTTAACAACTCTGGAAGGGTCTGACGGGGCCTCAGAAGCTTCCGTTGCCTCTGGTGCGGTTCCATGGTTAATCACGCATATAAATGAAATGTGACGTACACTGAGACTTTGATACTCCGGAATACTAGTCTTGAATCTGATTAATTATATATTTATTCACTCTGGGAGAGACTGACGAGTCCTCACAGGGTTTCGCTGCCGTTGGTACGGTTCCACGAATATTTTTGGGTTAACCACTCTGGGAGGGTCTGACGGGGCCTCAGAGGGTTCCGTTGCCGTTGGTTCGGTTCCATTGTTAATCACGTATGTATTGAAATGAGATGTTATGAGATTTAGTTATTCCGGAATACTAATCCTAAATTATATGATTTTATTTACTAACCATCGATTGCATGTGACCCTAAGTTATTTACCATTGTCTGGTTCAGATTATTATATTCTTGGAATATGATGTGTATGGCTCGTAATTGCACTTTATACTTGCACTAGCAAAATTCCAATTTGCTAACCCCCGAGTATTCGGGGATGGATGCCTGTTATTGCTTTCAGGTACGTGCAGGATTCTTGGGGAGCAAACCACGAGATTGGTACGGAGGATTATGGAAGATAAACGATACTAATCACACGAAGACAGTACTTGGTACTAGTGGTCGTATTATATTTTCATTTCCACTGTAGTGTTTTCCCATCATATGGGAACGTTGATGTATTTGACCTTTGGATTGGCACGAGTCAAGATAGAGATGTATATGAAGTTTAAGTTGTATGTTAATGATGAAAGGCCAAATCGGTCTATTGATTCGTATGTAGCCATGTTGGCATTTGTTTTGATGTCTTGTTTTGGTATCTAGCCTGATAGATTCTCACTCAGAGGGTCTCCGGTTCTGTAATATTCCCAAGTGGATTGGGGGTATTACACTATTCAAGTGTAAGCAAGGCCTACAGGGTCTTCACCAAGAGCAAGTTGATCATTGAGAAGTTAGTCCATGTAGTGTTCGATGAGCCTCATTGTTATAATATTCGAAAATTTCTGAAACGACCCACACTAACTACCTAACCTGAACTATCCTATATTATATTAATACTTATAAATTACGGTGACATTTCGACAGAGTTTCCCCTAAACTAGTACCAATCCCAAAATCTGTGACATAAAACCAATACAACTATCACATAGAGACATCCAGTCTCAATCCGAATCAAACTCATAACATCAATATCACCGTAGCTATAACCACAAGATATTAGTAAATAATAAAACTCTAGTATTCCTAAATCACTCACTTATTTATTCTACATTACGATATTCAAACAACCTCACAAGTTACATAAATATACTAAGTAAACTTAAAGTACACCTCACACCATCAATGACACTCGAACATATGAGTGCATTACTACAACAGGTATTTATAAAACAAGGTTTAGAAACAAGAACTAGAACACATTAAGCCCATGCTTAATCCCGAGAGGTCGTCATCCGTGTACGTTGACCCTCAAAAACAGTGGAACTCCAACCTATCCAGCAAGGGAATATCCTCAAGCATCAGGATTACCTATAATGCATAAACTACGTGAGCAAAAGCCTAATAAGTAGAAATCATGCATGTATCATGTTTGATGCCACACATAACATATGATCATCAATGAGAATATCTCTCAAAATAATTTTCTTATATTTGGGCCTGTTGACCAACGTACTAGGCACCAGAAAGAGCTCAATATCATATCATAACATAAGGCATGCATCTACCACGCCAGATATATAAGGCATACATCTACCATGCTAGATATATAAGGCATGCATCTACCATGTCTCACACATTATATAAGCACGCATCTACATGCTGAACATATCATAGAAGCATGTATCTACCATGCCTCGGTGCTCTAGCAGCGGCCAACAAAATATTTATCTTCTTTCTTTCCATGATCATACCATGCATGCAGACACTAGTGAGTCTCCTGTTATGCATGCATGTGGAGATGCAAATGGATGTAATGTTCACATAAGGTGCAACTAGAAATTTTAAGAATAATTCAAAACAACCATATCGTATAATGGAACACTCTCAAGATATCATCAAATTCCACAGCTAGTTATACAAACAATATTATGTTTATGCATTGTAGTTGCAGATGGATTTCTACTTACCTTGATCGGGTAATACCTTTACTTTTGTATCAGTAGGGGGTGTTTGTGATGATCTATCTTCAGACCTTGTTTCGAGGAATGTATTTGTAATACCCGTGATTTTCTTTTTTGGTCATTTTTCGTTTTTGGCATTTTTCTAATTTCCATAACTCGCTTGCGACCGTTTTGACATTTTGATAATGTTTTGTTCTTCGTGTTTGGTCATCTGAGTTCGTTTCGGTATCGTTTTGTTGAGTTCCGTGTTCTTAAGCGGCTTTTCCGCACTTGAGTTTGATTCTTGCGAATCTCGTCCGAAACTATTGTTTCGAGTTTCTTGTAAGTTCATTTGATGTTATTATTCATGTTGCGAGATTCAGCTTAATGTATCGATCGTGTATCGTGTATTTCGGACGTTTTGGGCTATTTTCGTAATTTCCCAAAGTTTGGGGTAATTACTTTCAGTTGTTGAATTTCGAGCCTTCGGGTGGTCGGAATCATGTGTTCTCTTAGTGCTCGAATTCATCTTTGCAAGTACTTCATAACCGTATCTTCGATTCGTATTCAGGTTCGGGTTTCGGGGTCGTTCGGGCCGTCGGAGTTGGCCTCGGCCGAGTCATGGCCGGGCAGTCTGGGCCCAGGCCGAGTTACGGCCGGTAGTGCTCGGCAGTTACGTACGTAAGGCCGGTTACGTACGTAAGACTTGGCCGGTTACATACGTAATGCTGCCGGCATTTCTAGGCAGTGAGTCGGCCATGGCCGGTTACATACGCAAGCCATGGCCGGTTACGTACGTAAGGCGGCCAGCAGGCAGCCTATTTAAGGCCCTGGAGACGGTTTTTTCATCATTTTTCTCACTCGTTTCATCCTCTTCCGCGGCTGGAGATTTGATAATCATGGAGGGATGTTGTCAGGTGTTAAATCCATGAAGTCTTGGAGTTCATATCATCAATCATCCATCCTATAACATCCTTTGATCGAGCGAATCAGGTCAGATTTCCTAGAAATCTAGTTTTGGGGAATTTGGGTGTTTTGGTGGTTTTCATCCGTTTAATCCGATTTAACTTAGGATTGTGATGGATTGAGGATTATTTAGATGTATTATATCATTTCTCTGTTTATTCCATGGTTGGATCATATCGATTTGTTGTTTTGGTCGAGTTCTTAGTCGACGCCTTGAAGGTGTCCGACAAAAGGTCTTAGAGGGGGGAATTGGGCGTTGAATGATTATTATCCATCGTACGATTGTTGATTTATCATTGGTATGACATAGGGACGAAATCCTTGTGAAGAACTCGAGTCGGAACCCTCCCGTTCGTTGTCTTCTTCGGGGTCCGAGCTTCCCAGTTGAATCGTGTTCTTCGGAGTGTTCGGTAGCGGTCATTAAGTCGAGGTTTCCCGTTGCTCCGCGTGTGTTGGACTTGAGGCGAGTATCTCGTCTATATTCTGTAATACCCAGTTGTAATTCAGTCATTATCATTAAGTAATTTCATTCGGTGATTGGCACTATCTAATCTTTCACTTGTTAATAATCATTCATCCGTGTTCACCGTTCGGTATAACTTCGAGTTGTGTATCGATATTGTTCATTATTTCAACCTTATTCGGGAATCGAGACAAGAGTATTATCTTGATTGTGGTAATTGATTCATTATTCGGTGTTGACGTTGGTATTCATGTCATTTCAAATCTCTTCATTGTTCAAATCGTGTTTTGTTGGGCGAATCCTTGTAATCATTGCTTGGAACCACCGTTTTGGGGTTTCCGTACTTCCATTTCGTGTTATTGGTTCCCAAATATCGATTCCTATTGCTTTATTCTCTTCCCGGGTCATTTTTCTTCATTTTGTGACTAAAGGGAGGTGTGGGCCGCGGCACAAGGAATGTGCGCCGCGGCACACACATTTTCTAGTTTTTGGCCGAGCGGCCTGTACTGTGTGCCGCGGCACATGTCGGCCGGGCCGCGGCACACCACCGAGTCACTGCCGCGGCACACTCGTCCGGGCCGCGGCATACTCGTATAGCATTTTCGGCCATTCAGCGTCTGTACCTTGTGCCACGGCACATGTCGGCCGGGCCGCGGCACACTGCCGAGCCCTGGGAGCAATTTTTTGGTTTGTGCCGCGGCACACTCGGCCTGGGCCGCGGCACACCGATCAGTCAGCCCTATAATTGAGTCCTTTGTGCGTTTAAACCAATATTTTCTCCATTTCTTCACCTTCATCCGAGAGAGGAGGCTTGAGAGAGAGGATTTTCATCATCTATCACTAGAGTGTTGGATTTTCATCATTTTCATTCGGTTGTGAAGCTCGGATTGTCGATCTATCACGTTTTCATCGGATTAAAGTACTTGGATCTTCAAAGGTAATATTCATCAAACCTCTTGGATTTCGATTTTGTATTGAGTTTTGATATTTTGGATGTTAAAATCATGTTGTATGAAGTGATATACACATGATTATGGATATGTTTGATTATTCATTGGATTATTGAAGGATTATTCAAGAACACTTTGAATTTTGAGTTGGATTTGGGGGTTTTCGATTAATCGTTGTTATAATCACAAATTTGAATATTCATAATGGATTATTGATTGTACTGAAGATGTTTTGTTGGTTTGAAACACTTCTTGGGGATTTGATGTTGGTATCATTGAGGTTGGTTGTAAACAAATGAAGTTTGGCCACAAAGTGTTCGATATAATGCCCCAATGAACTTGGTTTAGTCGTATCGACGTTTTGAGTTCGTTATATTCGTGTTTGATTCATATGTTGAACGGATTGTTGGTAATTGTGTTATTCAAGGTTGTTCGAGCAACCGATATCTCAATTAGGACGTTGTTCGTGGAAGGATAATCGTCACCGGTGTTGTGTAAGTTGATTCTTACTCGGTTAAAAGGATATTCACTCCTTTTGTTGTTGATCATTCATAATCATACTCATTCATCATTGTATTAATCGTATTGAGACTAGTAATTGTTGAATAATCATTTCATTCACGAGGAACGACGGTTCCAATCATTTCATTAAGTTATCAATCATGTCATTATTATCTTCATCCCGGTGAGTCTTTCTTGGCCTTGTTGAAATATTATTCATTGATATTCATTGCGGTCATTCTCGTTCATATGACCTTCTGGGTTCATATTGCGTGGCCGGGTGCGGATGTGTGGAATTTTTAGTCGGGCACGCGATGGCCATGTATTGGGAGTGATACGTTGGACTGTGCACACGGTAACGTTTACCTCCGTGAGACTAATTAGGTACAAGGACGGGTATGTCCGGTCATCCATCTTGTACACTTGCACAGAACACTATGGGCGTACTATGGTACTCTTCTTCAGCGTAATTCATAACTAAGGATATTTCATAACTTCAGATATATCATGATTGTGTATTTTCAACCCTGTAGGATTGTTGTTCTGTGTAACTGACCCCGGTGGGGGATTTTTGTTTTCAGGTCACGGCAAGGCAAAGGCACGGGAAGAGCATGTTGATGGCGAGGAGTCCCAGTGATACTAGTAGGGGCCCCCCAGTCATTCCGGTTATTTCAGTCATTTCAGTCATTTCAGTCATTTCTGTCATTTGTATTTTCCGCTGCAAATTCCGTTCGAGATGTTTATTTATTCAGGGTGGTGTATTTTATCTTCTTATAAAATATACTAGTATTCTGTTTTGTCCTGGTGTAATGTACTTAAACTCCTCATCGGAGTAATTATTGTTGTAATGTGGTTCGGTACTACATTTACCCTGTGTAATTCATTCATTTTCATTCGCCTAGTGGGTCCCAGTCGGGGGTCCATGGCACTGTAATATCCGCCTAGTTTGGGGTATTACATATTCTTTATATTTGAGAATGTGATGTGTCGTGAATTTAACGTGGACTTGTTAGTGGCGGTATATTTAACCCTAACTTACTTTAAATGAAGATGTGATTTTATGAAGGTAATTACGAATGTAAACTTTAGTTTCAAGAAGAATGATAACTACCTCTTCATGTTATTTTGTGCTTAAAATAAATACTAGAAATGAGTAGTTAACCGAAGAATTGTGGAATCGCGCAATACTTGTATTATTTGCTCGTTGGCCTTTTTCCTGAATGATGGTGTGCTGTGAATATTGTGCCCTTGTTGAAGTTATGATGCGTTAACCTATGTGTTACGTGGTTGCGGTTGTGGTGAATATTATACCTTTGTTATTGTGTATAGTAGAGAGTTGAATGATGTTATCCGGGTAGGGGTCCTGTCGAGGCCTCCGGAGGCACGTGCTTGCGAGTACGGCCAGACGTACGTTGTGACCATAAGGTTATCAATTCGGGTAGGTCTGGGGAGGGCTCCGAGAATCGGCACTTGCGAGTGCGATATCATGATAACTTATGGGCGTACTTGAATGATGTTATCCGGGTAGGGTCCGGCGAGGCCTCCGGAGGCGCGTGCTTGCGAGTACGGCCAGATGTTACGATTTGACCATTAGGTTATCTAATCGGGTAGGTCTGGAGAGGGCTCCGAGAATCGTCACTTGCGAGTGCGATGTCAAGATAACTTATGGGTGTGTTGAGTTTATTCTTGATGAGCTAATCCGGGTGGGACCCTTCGGGGCCACGGAGATATTTTGACTGTTGATTTGATATCTCTGAATTGTTTATGTTTGAATCTTGAATCCCGATTATATTGGTGAGTATGGTTTTTTATCTTGAGGTTTGAGTTGAGAATAAAATCATTTGTATGATTTTGAAAGAAAACCTTTTGAAAAGGAAAAACATTCATATGTCAGGATTTTACACTGAGACCCCCGAAGTCTCTAAATAATCTCTTACAGTGATTTCTGGAGTAATCCCCATGGTTTGTTTTAAAGGAATAAATTTTCAAAAGACTTTAGACTCGGGGATCGTGTTGCAACCTTGTCGAACCCCTCGTTGGGGATTTTGTTTTTTTTATTCCAGGTTTTCTGATTGGAGAGTGAGCAACCACAGGATTGGCTCGGAGGATGATGCAATGCAGCGATACTAGTCACAGTTGTAGTTTATCGTCTGTCAGTGTAATATCCGACGGAATTCTTACTTGCTGTTGTACTATTCGGATAATTTAATACTGTTGTAATCTTGTTGCAATTGTGAAATGAATATTGATGTTGGAATATAACATAATAGACTTGAATAAAATGATCACTCGTATTATGTTTGAATTTTCAGTGTTGTAGAGATAAGTGCATATTGAACTATTAAAAACCTGAGCCTAACGTACGTTAATCGTAAGTCATAGCGTACACTATTTTGAGGCCTTTACGTACGTAACGGTGTGCCTGTTACGTACGTAACCAGTGCAATCGTATCCGATCCCAACTTTCGGCGTGTGGGGCCGGGTAGGATTTGAATATCTGATCTTTTGGAGCCAATCTAGTTGACCTACATTACGTACGTAATGCTGCGATAGGTAACGTACGTAACGAAGTTCGTATTTCAGTCCAGTAGCCTCTGGACTTATCTTACGTACGTAATACTTTCCTTGTAGCGTACGTAAAGCACTTAACGTACGTTATCCTCTTGTGATAACGTACGTAACTAACTGTGCTGTTATAAAAAGAGAGCTTGTGTCTTTCATTTTGCACGACCAAACTCTGAATTTTCACCTAGATAATCATCCTCTTGCACCCCTAGATCAAATTACCTTCTTCCAACTTGTGTTTGAGCTTTACATTTCGATTTTGGAGCTTGTTGTTTGGAACTTGGAGACATTCTTGAAGCTTATATTGTGTTCTTGTGGTTTGGTGTATTGTTCTTCATTTAGGTATGTTCTACGATTTAACCCTATAATCTCATAGTTATAATGATAGTGATTAAGTATACTCCACCTAGTGATGATTTAATCAAGCTAAACATGTTCATAGTTAGACTTCCAACAAACTTAATGATGAATATGATAGTTAAGGGTTTGTAAGGTTGTGTTTTTAGTATCTTCAAAGATGATGATCATGTTTAGTTAAACCAAACTCTTATTTCTGGACTAATAACACCAATAGACTATTAATAATCTTTGTTTCATTATGATGTAAATAACTTCTTAGAATAATTACCATAAAATGTTTTGAGAACCCTTGTTGATCATTAGAAGTTTGGAATAACCTTCTTGAACCTAAGCTAAGTGAATCCAGAGGATTAATGCTTGAACCTCCAAGTTAATTAAAAGATTATAAAGAAGGTGTTGAACTTGTAGTGGTCTTCACAATCATAATATGGAATTGTAACTACTTAACTCAACATAAGTAATTGATGGTAGAGCAGATTTTCTTTCCTTGATGAGTTTGAGGAGTAGGAAATTATTGTTAACACATCTTAATCCAGCAAACATTTGGTAAACATCTTGTAATCAATTGTAAGAATAGAATGGCATTGAATAGGATTCTTGGAGTAAACCCTCAACATCTTAATAAGTTGAAACTACTCAAATGAGGATTAGGATATTGTATCGTTGAAGTTTGGTATAGATGATTATATGAACGTATTATTGAGTGAAATATACTTCATTCAAGGTTGATTGTCCGAGTAACCGATTTTGAATCGAGGGCCGGCTGTTCGTTCGACAAAGAAGGACTTTACTCGCCTCCGTATTGAGGCAAGTTATCTTGCTTGGTTATAATGATGTGTGGATTCTTATGATGATTATGCATTTGTGTATATGAACCACTTATAAACTTGTGTCTTGTGATTTGATGTTGCTCTTAATGATGTCCCGTTTTCATTGTGGGATTGTATTCCCAAGTTCGTTACTTTTGGTCCCTTGATATTGTTGATCTTGTTGTCATCTCGGTGAGTCCTCGATCCTTATTCGGATTTTGTGAAATTCTTGAATTCGTTGTCATGTTGCATCGTGACATATCCGGAGTCATATCTACGTTCCGATTGGATATTGTGTAGGATTTTTAGCCGGGCACATATATAGTCATGCGTGAATATTTTTTCCGTGAAAGGCTGTGCACACGAGACGTAGTTCGTTGAGGCTAATTAGGTACATTGTCCCGCGTATATCCTGGATTCCGTATACGGGGTGGACATGTGCACTGACACATATTCGGATCGGGCGTACTGTGATGTCCCTCTTGAGCCATACTATCTTAGTCGCTCACAGTCCATTTTTATACTTGGATGTGTTCGACGTTTTGTGACTGAGCGTTCATACGCCCGAGGGGTATGTTCGTTAGTCGGGAAGTTATTCTTAAAATCTTATATACGTGAATTGTATACTATCTTGAGAATCATTTATCATGTATATCTGACCCTGTGTTGGGCGAAATACTTGTGTTGTATTTTAGGTCGTGGAAAAGGCAAGGCACGGGAAGATCAAGGTGATGACGAAGGGTTCGAAGGATACTAGTTCGGGGGCCCCAAGTCTTTCGTGTCCGTCATGTTCGTACCGTGTAGTGTTATCTTTTCGCTTTATTTTAAGTTTGAACAAATGTATTGTTATTTTAAGGTATAATTCATCCCCATATGGATTATACTTATGTTTTGGATCCTGTGTGTAATAAGACCGTAGGCCATCATTGTAAACTCGGATCGGAGTAAGTACCTTGTTTTGTGATTCGGCATCACATGTTTTGCATATTTAATCATGCTTTGGGTATCGCCCGGTGGATCCTAGTGTGGGGTCCAGCCTTTGTAATGGCCGCCTTATCGGGGTGTTACGAGAAGATGGTATCGGAGAAAATTTATTTTGCTAGAGGTCGTTTTCTTTCTTTTTGAGTCTTTGTGTATTGAACTAGTATCAAGAGACCTTCGTGTCACGTGTGACCCGTGCGGCGCGATCCTACGAGCCAAATGCGGTACGTACTTAATGAACCATGAATAAATTATTGACATGATATTGATCTACGAATAGATCTCCTTGTTGATCTTGGTATTTTAAGGGTTTGTGGCAGGAATTATCTGATTGATGATTCAAATAAAATTCTGGATTGATTATATGATTGAAATCATTCGACTCAAACGTCGACATGATATTTTGTGTGACCCTCGTAGTGATGATAACTCATTACGAACTGTTTTCTCGAATATGTAATTTCTTACTGCCATTAACTTAGCATGAATTCTGATTGGTATTATGAACTATACTTATGATTATCATTGCAAATTGATTCTTTCAGTATGGAAAGAAATTTGAGAGGCCGTGGCAGAGGGGGACGAGGCGCGGAAGGGCGAATCGATACCGCGAGCAACAGACGTGCGAACGCGAGCATAGTTCCGCAGCGGTGATTCGCCTTCTAGGGACCAATCGCACCACAATGGACGCGAGGATGCTCGTGTCGATCCTTACCGTAATGCAGGGCATGATGGCTCGAATGACCCAAATGGGTGATTAATGGAAACAATACAGAGCCGCTTTCTGACCGGCATCGGGGGCCACCTCCTATACATGGCGGGCGGTGAATCGGATCATCGGTGACATCTCGCGCCAACGACCCCGATTTTGAAGGTTCCTCGAGCCGGCCGATATCGTGCATTGGATCGAACACTTGAAAAGTTGTTCGATATGGTAGACTGTCCGAGAGAATCGCGTCTCGTGTGACTTACTACTTGGGCAAGGCGCCCACACTTGGTGGCTTTCGGTGAGGCCGGTGATGGCGTATGTACTTGGGAAGAATTTAAAATCTCATGCTAGATCGTTACTATCCAGGTCCTCTCCGCGAGGCCAAATTATCGAATTCGAATCCGGAACCGTCCGAAGATGATGACGTACTATCTATCGCCGAGAAAATCCATGCACATCTCACCTTTGCCGCGACGATTGTCCACAGGTCGATAAGATCAAATACTTTCTCAAAAGGCTTAAACCCCGAATGAGAATGCAGCTGTTGAACCATCGTTGTGTGACCCTACCGGAGTTCATCGAGAAGGCTCTGGAGTACGAATTGACCGTGAAGGAAATTTCCAAGAAGCAACCGCAGTCTAACAACAAGAAATTTAGGAACCAGAACCAGTCAGACAGCAACCGGGGAGCATTCAAGAGACCCCAACCGGTGCCAAATCCTTCTGAACGGCAACCTACGGCATCGAAGCCAACCGGATTGCAACCTCGAGCGGTCGGCTATCATTGTGTGCTATAATTGTGGAGACCGGGACACATCAATTCGAAATGTCCTAGGCCAGCCGTGTCATGCCATACATGTGGGAAGAACGGACATCGTGCTCGTTATTGTAGGAGTGGACTAGGGCGTATTCCGCGGCATCTCATGCTCCAAACAATCTTGATTCAGACCGAGCACCTCCATCCGCTTCTTATCGGACTACCGGGCAAACAAAGGGATGGGACGTGGAAATCAAGCGGTACATGCAGTGCGAAGTGCAAAACCT
Organism: Orobanche coerulescens; assembly: GCA_033398695.1. Lineage (NCBI taxonomy): Eukaryota > Viridiplantae > Streptophyta > Magnoliopsida > Lamiales > Orobanchaceae > Orobanche > Orobanche coerulescens. The sequence continues at coordinate 89,659,964 of CM065818.1, read as the reverse complement.
AGAGTTTACGAGATGAAGAGGGTGAGGATCCCGAATCCGGCATGATTGCGGTACTCTCGAGATCCATCTCGGCTGTCTGTGTTCTTTTTGATCTTGGTGCTTCACACTCCTTTTTATCTACTTCTTGTTTGAGTCGTTTGCAACTAGAGCATGTTATCAATTGTGAACCCTATATAATTGGTCTACCCGATGGTAGAAGAATTGTTGGGAATCGTGAAGTTCGGCGCTTTCGATTCGGATGAGCAACCGTGAGTGGTTGTCAAACTTAATTGTGGTCGATTTACCTAAAGATGATGTGATCTTGGGTATCATTTGGATGGACTGTCATGATGCTATAATTAGTGTCATAAGCGACAAGAACCGTCACATCGGCGATGGTATTGAGTGTACCTTCCAGGTGATAATCCCGGTCGTTCGGAAAATCATCGCTATGAAAGCGGTGAAACGCTTAATCAAGGATGTATTGGCTATTGGTGTTACATGACCAAAACAATGGATCGACCAGTTGAATTGATCGATATTCCGGTAGTCCGAGACTACCCAGACGTATTTCCAGATGAGTTGCCAGGCTTACCTCCACATCGTGATGTAGAGTTCAATATTGAGTTAGAGCCTGGTACGTCCCCGCTTTCAAAAGCACCGTATCGTATGGCTCCGACTGAGATGCAGGAGCTGAAGAGCCAACTTGAGGATTTGACCGAGAAGGGTTACATTAGACCCAGTGCGTCCCCTTGGGGAGCACCAGTACTATTTGTACGTAAGAAGGACGGATCTCCACGTCTGTGTATTGACTATCGTGAGTTGAACAGGGTAACCATTAAGAACAAATACCCATTGCCGCATATTGATGATTTATTGGATCAGCTTCAAGGGGCTGCTGTGTTTTCTAAGATCGACCTGAGGTCTGGTTACCATCAGTTGAGGATTCGTGAGTCTGATATTTCGAAGACCGCTTTTCGTACTCGCTATGGGCATTATGAGTTCGTAGTGATGCCTTTTGGGTGTGAATGCACCGTGGTATTTATGGAGTGATGAATCGAGTGTTTATTAATTATCTGGATCGCTTTGTAGTCGTTTTTATTGACGACATTCGATCTATTCTCGTGACCATGAAGAGCACGAGCGTCATCTCCATCTAGTTCTCGAGGCGTTAAGGCGAGAGCGGCTTTATGGAAAATTTTCTAAATGTGAGTTACGGATAAATGAAGTTATCTTTCTCGGGCATGTGATATCGGTTGATGGAGTGCGAGTAGACCCGCGAAGACGAAGCTATCCGAGACTGGTTACCACCAAAGAGCGTTAAGGAAGTACGCAGTTTCTTGGGACTAGCGAGTTATTACCGAGTTCGTGGAGGTTTTTCCAAAATTGCCCAACCAATGACTAATTTGTTGAGGAAGGATAAGAAATACTTATGGTCGAGGCTTGTCGTGAGCTTTGATGAACTTAAGAGTCGGTTGATTTCGGCACCTATTTTAGTCCTACCGAAAGGACGGAAGGGTTTGTAGTGTATAGTGATGCATCTAAACGGGGCCTTGGGTGTGTACTAATGCAAAACGGGAAGGTGATCTCCTATGCATCGAGACGGCTACGACCTTACGAGGTCAACTACCCCACCCATGATTTAGAACTCGCGCGGTGGTGTTTGCTTTAAAAATTTGGCGTCATTATACGTATGGAGTAACTGTGATTTTCACCGATCACAAAAGCCTGAAATACATTTTTACTCAGAAGGAGTTAAACATGAGGCAAAGAAGGTGGCTAGAACTCATCAAAGACTACGATATCGAGATCCTTTATCATCCGGGCAAAGCAAATGTAGTTGCTGATGCTTTGAGCCGTAAGACAGGCAGAGCGAGATGGTGAGCCGTTTGGCGGCCTGAGAGAGAGTTGCAATTGGACCTTATGAGGCCAGAAATTGAAGTCTGGTTACAGCGTATTCAGGGACAACTTTGCACCCTTGAGATTTCTTCATCTCTTAATAATATGATCAGATCGAGGCAAGTTACGGACCCATTCTTATCTCGAGTCCGGGATAAGGTAACCCAAGGGAAAGCCCCTGGATTCGTGATCCACGAGGATGGATTGATACGATTTAGAAATCGAGTTTGTGTACCAGCTGACGAAGAGTTAAGGAACTCCATCATGAGAGAAGCCCATGCTACCCCGTACCCTATTCACCCGGGATCTTGCAAGATGTATAAGGATTTGAAGCAGAATTATTGGTGGGGAAATATGAAACGTGAGGTTGCCGAGTTTGTTTCGAGATGTTTAACTCGTCAAGAGTTAAGATTGAGCACCAGTGACCGCAGAATCTTGAAACCGCTCCCGATTCCCGAGTGGAAATGGGAGGACATATCAATGGATTTTATTACTAGATTGCCGACGAGTCGTCGAGGAATGAATACGATTTGGGTGATTGTGGACCGTCTGACCAAATCAGCCCACTTCTTGGAGATTAAGGACGCGTGGGGTCCCGAGAGATTGGCCCAGCTGTTTATTAAGGAAATTGTGAGATTACACGGTACCCCCAAGAGTATTGTATCAGACCGTGACGGGCGATTCGTGTCACACTTCTGGAAGGCAGTTCATCGTGCGATGGGCACGCATTTGAACTTCAGCACAGCATTTCACCCACAGACGGATGGTCAGACTGAGAGAACTATCCAAACTTTAGAGGATATGCTGAGGGCATGCGTTCTCGATTGGAAGGATGATTGGGAGGCCCAGCTACCCTTGGTGGAATTCACTTATAATAATAGTTGGCACGCTTCGATTCAGATGGCACCGTATGAGGCATTATATGGCCGTCGCTGTAGGTCCCCTTTGTGCTGGGACGAACTATCAGAATCTCTGGGTACGGAACCCGACATGTTGCTAGCAGCCCGTGAGAAGATCGCTCGATCGAGTCGTTTGCTGACGGCTCAAAGCCGACAGAAGTCCTACGCAGACAACCGCCGGCGGCCGCTTGAGTTCGAGGTCGGCGACCATGTACTAATGAAGGTGTCACCTACCCGAGGAGTCTTTCGTTTTGGAAAACGAGGCAAGCTGAGTCCGAGGTATATCGGGCCGTTTGAGGTTTTGGAACGAATAGGCGATTTGGCTTATCGCTTGGCTTTACCACCAGCCCTGAGCCGGATCCATAACGTGTTCCATGTCTCCCAGTTAAGGAAATACGTTGCTGACCCGAGTCATGTACTTCAGTTCGATGAGATTGATTTATCGGAGGATCATTCGTATGAGGAGCGCCCCGTACGAATACTTGAGAAGAGGATCAAACAAGCTGCGTAATAAGACGATTCCCCTACTAAAGGTTCAGTGGTCTCGACACGGGGTCGAGGAAGCCACGAGGGAGACGGAGAGAAGCATGCAAGAGAGGTATCCTGAATTGTTTACCCCTTAGTTTCGAGGACGAAACCCCTTTTAAGGGGGGGAGTATGTAATATCCGACGGAATTCTTACTTGCTGTTGTACTATTCGGATAATTTAATACTGTTGTAATCTTGTTGCAATTGTGAAATGAATATTGATGTTGGAATATAACATAATAGACTTGAATAAAATGATCACTCATATTATGTTTGAATTTTCAGTGTTGTAGAGATAAGTGCATATTGAACTATTAAAAACCTGAGCCTAACGTACGTTAATCGTAAGTCATAGCGTACGCTATTTTGAGGCCTTTACGTACGTAACGGTGTGCCTGTTACGTACGTAACCAGTGTAATCGTATCCGATCCCAACTTTCGGCGTGTGGGGCCGGGTAGGATTTGAATATCTGATCTTTTGGAGCCAATCTAGTTGACCTACATTAAATGCGTAATGCTGCGATAGGTAACGTACGTAACGAAGTTCGTATTTCAGTCCAGTAGCCTCTGGACTTATCTTACGTACGTAATACTTTCCTTGTAGCGTACGTAAAGCACTTAACGTACGTTATCCTCTTGTGATAACGTACGTAACTAACTGTGCTGTTATAAAAAGAGAGCTTGTGTCTTTCATTTTGCACGACCAAACTCTGAATTTTCACCTAGATAATCATCCTCTTGCACCCCTAGATCAAATTACCTTCTTCCAACTTGTGTTTGAGCTTTACATTTCGATTTTGGAGCTTGTTGTTTGGAACTTGGAGACATTCTTGAAGCTTATATTGTGTTCTTGTGGTTTGGTGTATTGTTCTTCATTTCGAAGGTATGTTCTACGATTTAACCCTATAATCTCATAGTTATAATGATAGTGATTAAGTATACTCCACCTAGTGATGATTTAATCAAGCTAAACATGTTCATAGTTAGACTTCCAACAAACTTAATGATGAATATGATAGTTAAGGGTTTGTAAGGTTGTGTTTTTAGTATCTTCAAAGATGATGATCATGTTTAGTTAAACCAAACTCTTATTTCTGGACTAATAACACCAATAGACTATTAATAATCTTTGTTTCATTATGATGTAAATAACTTCTTAGAATAATTACCATAAAATGTTTTGAGAACCCTTGTTGATCATTAGAAGTTTGGAATAACCTTCTTGAACCTAAGCTAAGTGAATCCGGAGGATTAATGCTTGAACCTCCAAGTTAATTAAAAGATTATAAAGAAGGTGTTGAACTTGTAGTGGTCTTCACAATCATAATATGGAATTGTAACTACTTAACTCAACATAAGTAATTGATGGTAGTGCAGATTTTCTTTCCTTGATGAGTTTGAGGAGTAGGAAATTATTGTTAAAACATCTTAATCCAGCAAACATTTGGTAAACATCTTGTAATCAATTGTAAGAATAGAATGGCATTGAATAGGATTCTTGGAGTAAACCCTCAACATCTTAATAAGTTGAAACTACTCAAATGAGGATTAGGATATTGTATCGTTGAAGTTTGGTATAGATGATTATATGAACGTATTATTGAGTGAAATATACTTCATTCAAGGTTGATTGTCCGAGTAACCGATTTTGAATCGAGGGCCGGCTGTTCGTTCGACAAAGAAGGACTTTACTCGCCTCCGTATTGAGGCAAGTTATCTTGCTTGGTTATAATGATGTGTGGATTCTTATGATGATTATGCATTTGTGTATATGAACCACTTATAAACTTGTGTCTTGTGATTTGATGTTGCTCTTAATGATGTCCCGTTTTCATCGTGGGATTGTATTCCCAAGTTCGTTACTTTTGGTCCCTTGATATTGTTGATCTTGTTGTCATCTCGGTGAGTCCTCGATCCTTATTCGGATTTTGTGAAATTCTTGAATTCGTTGTCATGTTGCATTGTGACATATCCGGAGTCATATCTACGTTCCGATTGGATATTGTGTAGGATTTTTAGCCGGGCACATATATAGTCATGCGTGAATATTTTTTCCGTGAAAGGCTGTGCACACGAGACGTAGTTCGTTGAGGCTAATTAGGTACATTGTCCCGCGTATATCCTGGATTCCGTATACGGGGTGGACATGTGCACTGACACATATTCGGATCGGGCGTACTGTGATGTCCCTCTTGAGCCATACTATCTTAGTCGCTCACAGTCCATTTTTATACTTGGATGTGTTCGACGTTTTGTGACTGAGCGTTCATACGCCCGAGGGGTATGTTCGTTAGCCGGGAAGTTATTCTTAAAATCTTATATACGTGAATTGTATACTATCTTGAGAATCATTTATCATGTATATCTGACCCTGTGTTGGGCGAAATACTTGTGTTGTATTTTAGGTCGTGGAAAAGGCAAGGCACGGGAAGATCAAGGTGATGACGAAGGGTTCGAAGGATACTAGTTCGGGGGCCCCAAGTCTTTCGTGTCCGGTCATGTTCGTACCGTGTAATGTTATCTTTTCGCTTTATTTTAAGTTTGAACAAATGTATTGTTATTTTAAGGTATAATTCATCCCCATATGGATTATACTTATGTTTTGGATCCTGTGTGTAATAAGGCCGTAGGCCATACTGTTGTAAACTCCAGATCGGAGTAAGTACCTTGTTTTGTGATTCGGCATCACATGTTTTGCATATTTAATCTGTACTTTGGGTATCGCCTGGAGGATCCTAGTGTGGGGTCCACGGCACTGTAATGGCCGCCTTATCGGGGTGATATGTCGGTTTAAGTTCTTATCATCCTTGAGGGGATGGACATTTTATGTACTATGTGATCGAGTTGTATTTTAGTTTCATCAGATGTACGGTTATGCTGTGTTTTGAGAGACCTAATCGGTCTACGGTATTATGTTTTGGTCAAGTTGACCGCATGTGGGTTTTGATTTGTAGTCTCCCGCCTGGTAGCTCCTTGTGGAAAGGGGTCTACGGCGTGTAATATCCCTGAGTGGATTGGGGGTGTTACATAAATGGTATTAGAGCTTAGGTTTGCGAAAACCTAGGCAGTTGGGTCTAGTTAGGTCTTGTGGAATCATGTCTTGTCGTGTCACCCGGGTGAGCAATTGTGAACAAGTGTGATCATTTTGATCCGTTGTGATCAATTGTGATTCGCTGTGATTAGTATCGTAGTGCAGCCATCATCTCCGTGCGGCCTGTGGACGTATGTCTCCTCCTTTATGTGAGTTATTGGTATTTCATGATTTCTTGTATGTGCGGTGATTGTGGTTCGTAATTTTGTTTGTGTAATGTTGTAAGGTGAAATCCATGTTTAATACTTGTGTTATATCGTATGTATATTGAACTGAATGTATTGACGGTTGGACATCGGTTGGTGCAATAAAATATGAAAACTATGAATTTTGACGTGTTCCAGAGAATGTATTGTCGGTAGAGTTCATGAGGAATTAAGATGGGGATTTTTGACGTATGTTTGAACTTGGTGTTCGCGAATTATATTTGGTTGGATTTATAATCTCGTTTGCCGATTGGGCAGGTAGTTTCAGGTTCGATTGCTTTTAAATAGTTGTAATTATATCCGCTGCGTGTAGGTTTGAAAATGATTTTATTGATTGTATTTATGAGCCTGAGTATGTTTGTAAAGAACCGATTTTTGAAAATATTTCGATGGTGCGGTCAATAAATAGTTTTGCATGGATTTTGAAAACAGCTAAACTTTGACAAGTTAGTCTTGTATTTTCAATTGACACCTTCAGATGGTATCTGAAGTAAGCATTTTAAAGTGATTTGGACATTGTAAATTATTACCGTCATTTTGTTTATGATTGAAAGGATTTTGGAAAATTTTTGCTAAGATTCGAAAGTTTCTCTTCGAAACGGAATGGGATGCTGATGATTTCAAAAAAATAAATTTCAGACTGAGTTGTCACTAGTAGAAAAAGAGTCTTTCTTGACGCGCATTTGGCGTCATAAAGGGCCTTTATGACGCGCAAATGCTGGTCATAGAAGGACCAGTCATAACTCATTATGACTCGCATTTGTTCGTCATTGTACAATGACACGCACTTATGACACCCACTTTATGACGCCCTTTTCTGACAACTATATATGCGTGTCATAAAAGTTATGACCCCTTTTTCTGATTTCAGTTTTTGCGTGTCATAACTTCAAAATTATTTTTTTTTTTTTTCTGGCTTTTATGACCCCCTGCTAAACCTGCAATTATATACCAATTGTACCCAATTCATTACAAAACCTGCTGATCGATTGTACAAAATTAACGCATGTCATATATATCGCAAAACCATGCATTACCAATTCATTACATGACTCGACTAAACTCGATCATGTCAAAATTGGATCAATATTATCTAGTTTACGATTACTACCAATTGTACCCATTTCTACCAACTGTACCTATTCCTACAAACAGTTTTACTCCCTAAAAATAAAATTCGACACAGTAAAACACTAGCCAATAACAGGGACAACCGAGAAACGGCATCTAAACTCTAAAACCAGCTGCCAATTCACAGTCACAACTGCTCCCTGCTCCCTTCATCTCTTTTCTTCTGTTACACAACACATAGGAAAGCCAACAACAACAATAATCAAGATGAGAGCTAGCAAATGTATTATTTGGTAAAAGTAGAAATTGTATTAATGATTCTGATCTCACAGTGGCAGCACCGGACCCAATTTGGATATAACTCGGTAACAATGTCAATGTACTTCTCCATTGCTTCTTCAGGAGGCATGGTGCCCATCTTCTTCCATGCTTGCCTAACACACCAACAAGACAGGTCATTAATTTGGTTAGCGGATAGATCTTCAATCTCACAGGGTAAGTGAAAAGATCCATCATACACGAGCGAGAAAGCCACACAGTACCACAAATTTCTGGTGTCATTAAAATATAACACTTTTTAACACAACAATATGAAGAACATTTGTATATCAAAAATACCGATAACATCACTTCCAGCAACTCAAGGCATACTCTCTATAAAGGGAGAAAGGAAAGAAAATCGATCTAAGAAAATTGCTCGAAGTACTACCGCTTCTGATTTCAAGGAAGAAATAGCGTCTATGGTCTCAGCATTTTCTGGGCCATTATGGCCTTGAATGCTTAAAGTTAAAGGCTTATGTACGAACAGTCGAATATGAAAACACATAAAAATAATTCATTGTAGGTAGCAGAGGCTAGAGGGTGTTTTAACAACTGAGAGACTGATTTGCAGAAGAATAAATCAGATTGTTATAGATATTTAGTCAAAATAATCCTCAAGTCACATCTAGATATAATATCATAGCATTGAAATAACAGCAAACTGTACGACAGTCTTTTTCGATTATAATGGACTCTCCGTATCAACCTGGCAAATTCCTCAGGGTACTAGCTTGGTCATTTGATACACAAGTCCCACTCGTAGTAAAGTAAAGTACGACTGAGATAAATACAATACAATAAAATAGGATAAAATATCTCGAACATTAAGTCAAGTGTAGCAACGTGTTCTTATACACAAAAGCTTTCAAGAGTTCAGAGGGGTAAGGTAATGGAGTGGAACTGATCTCATGTGTATCAAGATTGTAGAATAAGCAAGTGCAACTTTTACAATAATAATAAACCAAGGCCAAAACCTCTGGGTAATTAACCCAACCTATGAGTAAAACTACATAGAAAAATGGAACCTTGTGAGCAAAGGGATCTAATGAACCTTATGCATAAAACTAGACAAACCCCGAGATGGACAACAGATTCAACACCACACGCTGCAGCGGCAGCAGCTCCTGAGCTCGTTTGCGCATCATTCCAGCCCTGATACAGGGCTAGAAGAAAACGTTTGCTGCGATCAGGAAATCAGCCCGGCAAATAAAGCAATAATGGATCTCCTACAGTTGAATGGCCTCGATCGATGATAATTGCGGTCAAATGCCGCCATAAAACAAGACCACATCCATATCCTGCAAACACAATCAACGCCATTATAAGATGGATCCTCCTGAGGTTCTTGAACCACCCCCCCTCATTCCATCACCACCTTATGCATAAAACTACACAAAAAAATCAAACCTTATCACAGTATATTGACACACATAACTGTTGATCACGAGCCAGTCCTAAAACATGCAACTGAACTCAAGTACTGCCAAGAAGAATTTTATATCATCCACAGAATACTAAAAAACATCAAAAAGCTTCTTAACCTCTAATCTACTTCCAAGTATCTTTAAGTTTGAGCCAGCAAATTCAAAACCCAAAAATGCATTTTCCAGCACAAATAAAGGGTAAAAGTAGGACATGCTCGGAGACCCAAAAATCATAGACATGAGGGAAATGATTTAGCCAGAGAAACATTATGAGGAACACACATTCCTTCACATAGGGAGGAAGGTTTTATTGTGTGGGAAACAAAGAGTAACTTTTGTATCAACGAGTTAGATGCCAGAGACGAGTAATTGTTTGTCTGGATTAATCACGTGGGAGTTGGGGGTGCAGAAAGAGAATGGTTAAGACCTCTTAATTGTGATACAAATGTGCATAAGTACCTTGCAAAATGACAGCCAAGTCTTAAGCAGGTATTCAAAGAACACCACACAAAATTGATATCGAGACCATTTTTGCATTGGGTTGGGATACTGGTTCATCTCTTTTCATTTATCAAAGAAAATTTTCACATGATGTTACCGATCTTAATTGACGATCCTAGAAACCTAATATTGATCAGTAGAGTTAGAAAAGTCATAAGCACCTTGATGCCAACAATGGCGAGCAGAATTAGGTCTCCTTCAGGTAGGCAATAGAAACACAATACAAACTTCGTGTAGCCATATCTTCTATTGCTTCTCTCAAAAGTGATAGCCGTAGGAATATACACCAAATATTCAACTGTTTAGACAACATTGTAGAATAGCCCTTTCTGTTGGCGATCCAGAAATTTCCATATCTCCACTACCCTATTAAAAACCAGTGAGAAGTCATACTTCGTTTATAAGTATGGAAATTGGTAGAACATATAACACTATCACGATATTTAATCATTTGGCAGATGAACAGAGAAACTTTAAATACCAGTAGCAGATAAATGACGCTTGATTATAAATATGGACAATGATAGAACATATGATACTATTATGATAATCCACCCTTAGACAGATTAACAGAGCAAATTAGCCCTGGTATTCTCTCTGATAACCTAGACCCCAAAAGCATTACAACGTCATTATTAATATATAAAACATAATGGCAGAGCAGTGTATGCATAATAGCAAGGCTATAGTGAGCAGTTCCCTATAATCCTTGCAGAATTAAGTCATTAAAATGCACAGAATGAAACGGATTCGAGATAAAATCCAATCAGATCAAGAATGATGTGCCTATTAGCCACATATAAAAATGTTACTGCCTACTATGAGCTAACTAAGAATCATTATTTAACCAGCCTTATAATGAATTTTTATTTCTAATTACAGTCTATGATTTATGCTTTGTCTAATCCTGGAAATTTGCCTAGTAAAAAAGGCAAAACAACAGCTTGTAGCTCAATGGTATTCCTTACCTTTATATGGGCCAGTGATGCATGTTCAATCCCCAAGTTCACCTCCACCAAATTATAAATGCAAACTGTTAATGGGATCATTGTTCCAATTCCAGCTTTATGTTGGTAATTGTGGTTAGTAAAGGAATAGGAAAATCTTTTGAGGATAAAAAAGAGTATAGAAGGGGTACAGGGTGGTCGTAACCCATCAGATCCGCCAACCGCCACACGCCATATCCTTCCAGGGCGCAGGTCCCTCATATATTCGTTTTTCTCTCTATTTTCTTGTTTTCACACGATCACAACCCATCACACGCGCCCCCTTTATGCACCCACATCTCTTCCTTTTCTCCGTGTCCCATTGAAAACACTCAGGGTACAACTAACGATCTTCTTGCGAGGCTCCAGGATGAAGGAATATATCCCCATGCATCAGCATTTTGCAAAAAAATTAGACAGGCTTTTACACTAAAATCATAACAGCTAAGTCTATGGATGTTTCAGCCTACCCGAGTTTAGTTAGTTCGCTAAGTTACTTGGGGACTGATGGGAACCAAAATAGCCAAGGTTTCTGTGAGGAGAAGGAGAAACAGAAGGAGTAGAGGCGTGCGGCACTGGACATTGATTACTAGGATTTTATTTAGTTTTTACTATATTTCCTTAGTGCTTATTATTTGCTATTGTGATTATTTAATTTTCCTAGTAGAACTGTAATAGTTATTCTTTTACATAAGTATAATTGCACAAATCAGATAGAGTTACATACCCACTGGCTATTCAAAGAACTTGTGCTCGATTGGTGGAGATATTCTAGGACCGGAACTCATTGGCCTGCAAATGATGGAGATATCATTAATGAACATGAAGACCCTCGTTCCACCGCTACCTATGAGTAAAACTACATAGAAAAATGGAATCTTGTGAGCAATTCACCAACAAAACAAAGAAACCTGATGAACCTTATGCATAAAAGTAGATAAACGCTGGATGGACAATGATTCAACAAAGACATACAAAGAAGCAGTGCATCGAGCTCATCATTCCATCCCGATGCGGGGGTAGAAGAAGACGGTTGAAAATGTAATAATAATACCATTCTTTTGCTTTACTCAAAATGGTCATCTACAAGTATGGCTATATTGTGTCTATATATGTATGTTATGTCTATATGCCTACAAATAATGCGTTTTACTCGGACATCTTGTTGGTTGCGTGCACAAAATTAAGACCAAGGTTTTAATTTTTTGTATGAAGTTACTACTGAATAAAGCATAAACAAAAGTACAGTAGATGTAAAATACAATTTTTTTTTTACTTTGAACTGAACATGCGATCAGAATCTCAAATTTTTGCCAAAGACCTCTTAGTCTAATTGAATCACCCGCACTCCCTTTACCAGAGGGAGGGTTCGAGCCTCGTGGAAGGCAAAATCGGTGTGTGAGTGTGTCAACAAAACTAATATGGCAGCTAGAAGTCGATACAAGTAATTTTACGTCTGAAGGAGAAAGTAACAAAAATAACTGCAAGAAGGGTAACTCCACAAGTAATTTTTTCCCTTGCTGAGACATTTACAGTTACTCGACAGAAAATGTAATTAAATGCAGGAAATGAGCACAAACACAAACACCATCTATCACCCAAGAACACTTAAATTACACCAAAAAAAAGGAAGAAGAAAAAAGATCATCGAAAGCACGAAACAAATTGAAGAAAAAGAAAAAGTTACTTATCGATTAACACCCGGAAGCAAGAAAAAGCAAGAGAAAAGAAGAAGGTAAAAAGTAGGGAGAGGAACCTTTGATAAATTGAGATGAGTTGAGAAGATAAGTAGAGGGACAAAGCAATAGGTGTCGAGCGAGGACGAGGACGTCGGCCACGAGCAGCGGAAGGTGCAGCAGCTGATGTGGACGGAGAAAGTAAGAAGAGAATAAATTAGATAGACAAAGCAGGAGATAGACGACGATGAAGCAGGAGGCGAACGACGAAATAATCGGTCCTTTGGCAAGGGGGCCCCATCAGCAGAAGCAGGGAGGTGGCGGAAACTAACCCTAGAAAATGAAAGAACTGGTGAAAGAGGCAGGAAGACAAAATTTTAAAAGACTGATGTTTCTGGTCATCGATATCAATAAATTTTAAAAGATTATGACTGCCACTTTTTGACACATATAAACTCGCGTCATCGCTAATGGAAATTTTACGCGTTATGACTCTGATTATGTGACTAAGCTATTTGCGAGTCATCTTCGACTGTTGGTCATAAAAAAAGGGTCAAGGAAGGGGCTGTTTCTACTAGTGTGTTTCCACTCTATGAGGAACGACAAGTCTTCTAAAATATTTTTCACACATTTTCAAAAATTTCAAAATAAGAAATCCTTGATCCGTTTCACGAAGAAGCGACAATTACAAACATTTTGTTGTTTGAGAAGGTAATTTCATTTTTTTATGTACGTTCGGCACTTATGTTTGAGAGATACATGTGTTGACTAATATCATTTCTCATGTTGATGATATTCGAATTTGTGGTCATTAAACCATTTTTCGTGACTCTTGTTAAAAGGTTTGAACTTTGATAAACTTCGGGAAATTCAGTGCTTTAACTCGAAAATTTTGACTTGAGAATTTCAAAAGTTCAACTGAATTGGGATGTTCTTGATTATTGGTAAATCGATGAGCTTGGTCAGCTTTAGTGTGAAGTTTTATGACTATTTTATGAGAGTTTGGTTCTGTTTCAAAAATAGTGATAACAGCTGAGAATGGTTCGAAATTTGATGATATTGTCGTGTATGCGGTGATAGCTGCGCTTGATACCTCGGGCATGTGTTGAATGTTTCGAGTGGTTTACTCATGTGCTTGATTCTAGGGTGTGATGACTTGATAAATGTTGTTGTCGGAAATATTCTTTTCCGAATCTATGAGAATTATCAGATATGAGTTTATTGTGTGAACACTCTATGGTAACTCTTAGTAGCAAGAATATTTCTGTGCTTCGCAGTGTGTGTTGTATGGACCCTCTTTTGTGATTGATGTTATGTGTTGTTATGTCTCGTTTTTAACAAACGGTTGTTCAGTTTAGTATGTCGAGGGCCAGAGGACGGGACCGTGGCAATCAGTCACGCGATCAGGATCATGCTGTCGGTGATGGCGTTAGTATTGGTGTTGCTACCATACTTCAGCAAGTGGCAGAGCAGATGACTCATTTGACCCAGGCGGTTCAGCGTAACACTACCGTGACCGAGAACGTCGAATCAACTCAGTGGCTTAGAGAAGTGGTTCGTATGCGTCCTCCCCGTTTTGCGGGCGTAAGTGATACTTTGGGCTGGGATGGTTGGCTTTTCCAATTGGAAAAGATTTTCAAGGCGGTTGGTTGTCCAAAGGAACGGAGGATTCCTATCGCTCAGTTTCTTCTCGATAGTGACGCTGCTAATTGCTGGGAGGCCGTTGAGCCTCAGGATCGTGCCGTTACTTAGGATGAGTTCAAAAAGTTGATGGAAGCAGAGTTCTATCCGGAGCCGATCCGAGAGCAGAGGATCCGAGATTTTTATCTAGCCGATCCGCAGGATGTACCCGTGTCGCAGGCTATTATCGATTATAGTCGACAACTCGCTTACGTGAAGGGGCAGGTAAGGACCGAGGAAGATAAAATCCGTCAATTTGATATGCGGATGAAACCAGAGATTCGACAGTACATGTCGGGTTTCACTTGTGCTACTTTGAGAGAGTATCAGAATCGAGCTATGGCGTACAAGATGGCATCGTTATCTACTGGGCCTTTGCATGAGACGAAGAGGCAGAGGATGTCTGGATATTTTTCGGATGGTGTGAGTCGGAACTTCTTCTCGTTGAGTTTCGCGTAGTCCTTCGGTGAAACCTTCATTTTCTTCATTCGGTGGAACCTAGAGTTCCAAGTCGTCTTCTTTGACTCCTGGTCAGACTGGGAGGTGTTTCAATTGCAACGTTGTGGGTCATGTGCAAGCTAATTGTAATATCCGCATTTTTCTTTCCCTTGTATTTTCATTTTCGGTGTATTTCTCGATTGTAGTAACCCTCGTGTATCTTTCAGTGTATCTTTCCTGTCATCTATTGATCTAATTCTCGTTATTGTCGTGCAGAACCGCCGTTTCGGAATCGCCGTGGATCCATTTCGTGTTATCGTTTAAAAAATATTGATTCTTATCGCTTTTATTCTATTTCCGGATCATTTTTTATCATTTTGGGACCCAAAGAGGGTGTGTGCCGCGGCACACACATTTCTCCAGTTGTTGGTCGAGCGGACTGTACTGTGTGCCGCGGCACACCCGTCCGGGGCTGCGGCACACTGCCGAGTCAGTGCCGCGGCACATCCGTCCGGGCCGCGGCACACTCGTGTGGCATTTTCGGCCAAAACCCGACTGTACCGGGTGCCGCGGCACATGTAGGGCTGTGCGCGGCACCGCCGAGCCACAGGAGCAAATTTTGGCCTGTGCCGCGGCACACTTCAGCTGGGCCGCGGCACACAATGCGGTCAACCCTATAATTGCGTTGTTTTGAGCGAGAGCAGCGCATTTTCTTCCTTCTTCCATTGACGCGAGAGAGAGTGAGAGAGGAGGAGAACTTCTCATCATTCATCAATTGGGGGTTTATTTTCATCATTTTTCTTCGGTTGTGAAGCACGGATAATCAATCTAACGCGTGTTCTACGGATCATAATACTTGGATCTTCAAAGGTAATGTCTCTTGGAACCCTACCTTTTGGATAATTGGGGGTTTTGGGGTTTTTGTCCGATTCTTCCCGTTTTGTTGATGGATTCTTGATGAATACGATTAATATTGTTAGTATCATTAACTTCCCTACGGATTCATGGTATATTCTGTGGTTTTTACGGAATCGAGAGGGTTTGGTTGTGGCCTGCCCTCGTTGTTATTTTTGTACGAATATACATGAATCGTAGGCGGGATTTCGAGTGTATTCCATTTCCGTGTTCGTCTAGAGTTGGTTGTAATTATGTTCTTCGAATCGTTAGGTTCAGTTCCGTTGGTTGTTAACGTTCGTCGGTGATTATCCTTTCCGTTCGTTGCATCATCAATTACTCAAGGCAAGTATTTTTGGAAACCTTTATTCTTAACGTGAAATGGTAATGTATATTGTGTGTGCTTTGCTCACCCTGGGAGGGTCCAACGGGGCCTCGGGGGAATCTATGACTTCACTCTGGATTCACGAGTTTGTTTTGCTAGCCAGCTCGGGAGGGTCCTTAGAGGCCTCGGGTGGGATTCATGGTGGCGTCCTGGTCCTAGGCGATGCCTGTGCGTGATTTGTTTTATAAAGTGGCCAGCTCAGGAGTGTCCTTAGAGGCCTCGGGTGGGATTCGTGGCTTCATCCCAGTCCTAGGGAAATTGTTTGACTGTTTGTTTCCGGAAAAGACATGTCTGGTTTTGGTTTTTGAAATGATATTGGTGCATGTACTATGAAATGTGTAAGCGATTGGTTTGCCTTGATTACTTGTACTAGCGTAATTGCTAACCCCTCTAGGATCCGTTATTGGGAAATTCTTGTTATGGATTTCAGGTTATGATCATCCGGACGAGCGAGCGCTGGGGCAGTACGAGGATGTTGGCCAGGGTCATTGACATGTGCACCTGGGTCTACTTATTTCTTTTGTCCACTTCGATATGGTTGTTTCCTATATTTATAAACTGATAGACTGTACTCGCGAGTACTTAGGCTTTTCGAATTCAAACTCCGTGTTGTATTATTTTAAATTGCTACACTGTCGATTGTTACTCATTTAATCGGTTGCTCCAGGTGTATTTTCATGTGATGAATTATTTGATTATGTTCCCTCGCTAACCGAGATGGTTAGTCGAGTGGTGTTAGCTTGTTGTAGCCTGGTGGATCCCATGTAGGGGTCCACGGCGCTGTAATATACTCCGAATATATTGGGGTGTTACAGAAAATGGTATCGAAGCACTAGGTTTATGGATACCTAGGCTTGTTGGTTATTTGGGTCTAGTCATGATTTGTTTTGCACATTGTCACACTGCTGCCAGCATCTCGGTACTTCCAGTGCTCGTAAGTTTTCTTATTCGGTCTTTTGTTTTCTTGCATAGTATTTCCGATTTTTGAATCGTGGTTGCTTTTTCCTCCCTTACTCATCATCAATATACTTCTGTTATCTCTTAACACCAGTATGGATGCCGGAGGAAACCGTGGTCGTGGTCGTGGATGCGGCCGAGGACGTGGGGCAACCGGTGGGGCGGCCACGTCGCATTCTTCGGGAGCCGGCAGTACCGGTGAACGTCACAGTCATGCTTCTTCTCAGGAGTGCGCCGACCTTGGTATTGCGGCCGTCATGCAGCAAATGTTTAACCAAATGGCGGCTATAGCTTAGGTAGTCCAGAACCCCGATCAGGCTCATGCTAATCGGGGCGGAGCGGATCGCTGGCTACAGGATGTCATCAAGATGCATCCTCCTCAGTTTTCGGGAGCTTCGGACCCGATCGGCTGGGAAGGGTGGATCAAGGAGATATCTAAATTCTTCACTGCTACTAACTGTCCCGAGGACCGTAAGGTCCCTATTGCTCAGTACTTTCTCACGGGGGACGCTACGGATTGGTGGGAGGCCGTTGGGCCCAAAGATCATGTTGCTTCGTGGGCCGAATTTCAGGAGTTGATGGAGACTGAATATTGCCCGTGGCGATTAGATGAGCTCGAGTCCATGCTTTCTACGATGCTCAACCTCGGGATATTCCCGTATCCCAAGCTATTGCTGATTTCAACAAAGAGTTGGGCTATGTGAAAACCCAAGTTGTCGCTGAGAGCGACAAAATTTTCCATTTTTCCAGGAGGATGAAACTGTCTATTCGGGACTATAGGTCTGGACTCGTCTGTACTACCCTAAAGGATTATCAGAGTCGAGCTCTTGCCTATGACATGTCGGTGACAGCCAGTGCGGCGGTTCGGGAGAGTAAGAAGCAGAAATCCGCCGGAAATTTTTCGGGTCACAGAGGTGGAGCTCAGCAGAAGTCTCAGTCTGTGAATATTCCTGGAGGTAGTTCGGCTCGTTTCTCTGGGGGCTATCGGGGTACTGCCAGTGCCTCCGTTCGGGATGCCAAATGCTTTAACTGCGGCGAGCCGGGCCATCGGAACCGGGAGTGTCCTCGTCCGCCTCTAACTTGTCACACTTGTGGTCAGTCGGGCCACAAGGCCTTCTTTTGTGAGCGGGCAAGAAAGCTTCTTGGTGCTCAGGCTTCTTTTCCAGCACCTTTGGAGCCGAGTGTGAACCAGGGCTCATTTGCTCCGCCGCCACCTCCGAGTGCCGGTCGAGGTAGGGGTCGGGGTCAGCCCGCTAGGGGAGGAGCTTCCAGTGTCGGCTCTGCCCAGCCGCGTATCTACGAGATGAGGAGGGCCGATGACCCAGCAGCTACTGTGGCGACAGGTACCGTTCATATCCATTCTCATCTTGTCGGTGTGCTTTCTGATTTGGGTGCTACGCATTCATTCATTTCTCTAGAGTGTGTACGCCGTTTGAGTCTCGACTGCTTGTCACCTTGCGAGCCTGTCGTCGTTAAACTTCCTAGCGGTGATAGGATTGTCGGTGATCGGGAGGTCCGAGACTGCTATGTGTTTATTTGTGAGAGAGCTTGGCTCTCTAATCTTATTGTCGTTAATATTGAGGGTGAGGATTTGATTCTCGGGGATGATTGGCTCGAGCGGCATGGCGCAATCATGAACTACCGCACGAGGATCATCACCATGTTAGCCGAGGATGGCACCGAGCACTCCTTCGCGGGGCGAATGAGGGGAAATCAGAAGTTTGTTATTAACGCCTTGAAGGCGATGAGACTCCTACGAAAGGGGTGTACTGGTTATTGGTGCTATGCCTTGAAGGCGGAGGATGGTGGAGTCGAGCTTTTGTCGATTCCAGTCATTAGTGAGTTTCCTGATGTATTTCCCGACGAGTTACCGGGATTGCCACCGGATCGTGAGGTTGAGTTTGCTATAGAGTTAGAGCCGGGCGCGGCTCCGATTTCTAAGGCGCCGTATCGTATGGCAACTTCAGAGATGACATAATTGAAGAAGCAGCTGAGCGAGCTTCTTGAGTCGGGGTATGTTCGACCGAGCGCCTCGCCTTGGGGCGCACCGGTCCTGTTTGTGCGGAAGAAGGATGGTTCACTACGTTTGTGTATCGACTATCACGAACTAAACAAGGTGACCGTCAAGAAAAAGTATCCCTTGCCGAGAATTGATGACTTGTTTGACCAATTGCAGGGAGCTGCGGTATTCTCGAAGATTGATTTGAAATCGAGGTACTATCAGCTTCGGGTGAGAGAGTCTGACGTGCCGAAAACAGCTTTTCGGACGAGATACGGACACTACGAGTTTGTAGTTATGCCTTTCGGGTTAACTAATGCGCCGGCGGTGTTCATGCAATTGATGAACAAAGTCTTTATCGAGTATTTGGATAAGTGTGTCGTCGTCTACATTGACGATATTCTTATATATTCGAGGAATGAGGAAGAGCATGCCCATCATTTGCGGAAAGTGTTAGACATTTTGAGGACTGAGCAACTCTATGCGAAGTTCTCGAAATGTGAGTTCTGGCTGAAGGAAGTGATGTTTTTAGGTCACGTGATTTCAGCCGAGGGAGTTCGTGTGGATCCGCAGAAAATTGAGGCAGTGTTGGATTGGGCACCGCCCACGAATGTGAGGGAGGTCCGTAGTTTCTTGGGTTTGGCTGGCTACTACCGTAGGTTCGTCGAGGGTTTCTCGAAACTAGCTCGGCCACTTACACAGTTGCTCCAGAAATCCGAGAAGTTTGTCTGGAATGACGAGAGACAGTTGAGTTTTGAGGAACTGAAGAAGCGTTTGACTTCAGCCATGGTATTGGCGTTGCCATGTGGCAACGAGGGATTTGCCGTTTATAGCGATGCTTCGGTTCAGGGTCTTGGGTGCGTATTGATGCAGCACGGCAAGACCATTACCTTTGCGTCGAGACAGTTGAGGCCGTATGAGCTGAACTACCCTATTCATGATTTGGAGTTAGCGGAAGTTGTTTTCGCGCTCAAGATTTGGCGTCACTATCTGTTTAGCTCTACATGTCAGATTTTTACCGATCATAAAAGTCTGAAATACATATTTACTCAGCGGGAGTTGAATATGAGGCAGAGGAGGTGGTTAGAGCTGATTAAGGATTATGACCTCGAAATCATTTATCATCCGGGCAAGGCGAACGTCGTGGCCGACGCCTTGAGTCGGAAACCGATTGCGTTGCAAACGCTTGAGGTCCTTACGTCTCAGTCTGAGCTTCGGCGGGCTTTGATCGAGTTAGATGTTGAGGTTTTGTTGCCTGGAGCTGTCGGGCAACTTTGTGCTTTAGAGATTTCGTCGTCTTTGATCAATGAAATTAAGCTGAAGCAATTAGAGGACCCGATGATTACTCAAATCCGAGAGAACGTTCTTAAGGGAAAGTCTCCTGGATTTGTGATTCACGAGGATGGTGTTTTGAGATTTCAGAGTCGGCTTTGTGTGCCGAACGACTCAGAGTTGAGACAGAGTATTTTGCGTGAGGCCCATGCTACACCTTATTCCGTTCATCCTGGTTCGAGTAAGATGTACAAGGACCTGAGGAGGATTTTTTGGTGTAATGATATGAATGAAGAGGTCGCGCAGTTTGTAGCGAAGTGCTTGACTTGTCAGCAGGTCAAAATCGAGCATCAGCGGCCGGCTGGGTTATTGCAGCCACTTCCCGTTCCGGAATGGAAATGGGAAGATATATCGATGGATTTCATTACGAGTTTGCAGAGGTCGAGGTCGGGCATGAATATGGTCTGGGTGATTGTTGATCGTCTGACCAAGTCGGCACATTTTCTGGGCATCAAGGACACTTGGGGCCCGGAGAAGTTAGCTCATGTGTTTATTGCGCAGATTGTGAGGCTTCACGGTACTCCGAAGTCTAGTGTTTCAGATCGTGATGGCCGATTTGTATTGCACTTTTGGGAGGCGGTGCATAAAGCATTGGGCACTCGTTTGCGTTTGAGTACCTCTTTCCATCCTCAGTCGGATGGACAGTCAGAACGCACTATCCAGACGTTCGAGGATATGTTGCGTGCGTGCGCTATCGATTGGAGCAGCGACTGGGAGGAGCATTTGCCATTGATCGAATTCACGTACAACAATAGTTGGCATGCGTCGATTCGGATGGCACTGTATGAGGCACTTTATGGGCGGCGTTGTCGATCGCCGATTTGTTGGAATGAGGCGTCCGATTTGGTCGGGACCGAACCGGATGTCGTTTTAGAGACGAGGCGGAAGATAGAATTGATTCGGGAATGGATGTTAACTGCCCAGAGTCGACAGAAGTCTTATGCCGATGTCCGTCGTCGACCTTTAGAATTCGAGGTGGGAGACCACGTTTTGCTGAAGGTGTCGCCGACGAGAGGAGTTTTCCGTTTCGGGAAGAAGGGGAAGTTGAGTCCGAGATTTATTGGACCCTTCGAGATTCTCGAGCGAGTCGGTGGGTTAGCATACCGTTTGGCGTTACCCCCGGCCCTGAGTCATGTTCATAGCATTTTCCATGTTTCCCAGCTGAGGAAATATGTCCCGGATCCGAGTCACGTCATCGATTATGGTGATATTGATGTCGCCGAGGATATTACTTTTGAAGAACGTCCTTGAAGATTTTGGAGCATCGTGAGAAACGACTGAGGCATAAGACCATCCCCTTGGTCAAAGTGCAGTGGTCGAGACACGGTGTCGAGGAGGCAACTTGGGAAATCGAGGATAGCATGCGTGCTAGGTACCCTGAGTTGTTTGTTTCTTAAGTTTCGGGACGAAACTTATTTTTAGTGGGGTAGATGGTAATATCCGCATTTTTCTTTCCCTTGTATTTTCATTTTCGGTGTATTTCTCGATTGTAGTAACCCTCGTGTATCTTTCAGTGTATCTTTCCTGTCATCTATTGATCTAATTCTCGTTGTTGTCGTGCGGAACCGCCGTTTCGGGATTGCTGTGGATCCATTTCGTGTTATTGTTTCCCAAATATTGATTCCTATCGCTTTTATTCTCTTTCCGGATCATTTTTTATCATTTTGGGACCCAAAGAGGGTGTGGCCCGCGGCACAAGGTGTCTGCGCCGCGGCACACACATTTCTCCAGTTGTTGGTCGAGCGGACTGTACTGTGTGCCGCGGCACACCTGGCCGGGTCCGCGGCACACTGCCGAGTCAGTGCCGCGGCACATCCCTCCGGGCCGCGGCATACTCGCGTGGCATTTTCGGCCAAAACCCGACTGTACCGAGTGCCACAGCACATGTAGGCTGTGCCACGGTACACTGCCGAGCCCTGGGAGCAAATTTTTGGCCTGTGCCGCGGCACACTTCAGCTGGGCCGCGACACACAATGCGGTCAACCCTATAATTGCGTTGTTTTGAGCGAGAGCAGCTCATTTTCTTCCTTCTTCTTCCATTGACGCGAGAGAGAGTGAGAGAGGAGGAGAATTTCTCATCATTCATCAATTGGGGGTTGATTTTCATCATTTTCCTTCGGTTGTGAAGCACGGATAATCAATCTAACGCGTGTTCTACGGATCATAATACTTGGATCTTCAAAGGTAATGTCTCTTGGAACCCTACCTTTTGGATAATTGGTGGTTTTGGGGTTTTTGTCCGATTCTTCCCGTTTTGTTGATGGATTCTTGATGAATACGATTAATATTGTTATTATCATTAACTTCCCTACGGATTCATGGTATATTCTGTGGTTTTTATGGAATCGGGAGGGTTTGGTTGTGGCCCGCCCTCGTTGTTATTTTTGTACGAATATACATGAATCGTAGGCGGGATTTCGGGTGTATTCCATTTCCGTGTTCGTCTAGAGTTGGTTGTAATTATGTTCTTCGAATCGTTAGGTTCGGTTCCGTTGGTTGTTAACGTTCTTCGGTGATTATCCTTTCCGTTCGTTGCGTCATCAATTACTCAAGGCAAGTATTTTTAGAAACCTTTATTCTTAACGTGAAATGGTAATGTATATTGTGTGTGCTTTGCTCACCCTGGGAGGGTCCGACGTGGTCTCGGGGGAATCTATGACTTCACTCTGGATTCATGAGTTTGTTTCGCTAGCCAGCTCGGGAGGGTCCTTAGAGGCCTCGGGTGGGATTCATGGTGGCGTCCTGGTCCTAGGCAATGCCTGTGCGTGATTTGTTTAAAAAGTGGCCAGCTCGGGAGGGTCCTTAGAGGCCTCGGGTGGGATTCGTGGCTTCGTCCCAGTCCTAGGCAAATTGTTTGACTGTTTATTTCCGGAAACGACATGTCTGGTTTTGGTTTTTGAAATGATCTTGGTGCATGTACTATGAAATGTGTAAGCGATTGGTTTGCCTTGATTACTTGTACTAGCGTAATTGCTAACCCCTCTAAGGACCCATTATGGGGAAATTCTTGTTATGGATTTCAGGTTATGATCATCCGGACGAGCGAGCACTGGGGCAGTACGAGGATGTTGGCCAGGGTCGTTGACATGTGCACCTGGGTCTACTTATTTCTTTTGTCCACTTCGATATGGTTGTTTCCTATATTTATAAACTGATAGACTGTACTCGCGAGTACTTAGACTTTTCGAATTCAAACTCCGTGTTGTATTATTTTAAATTGCTACACTGTCGATTGTTACTCATTTAATCGGTTGCTCCGGGTGTATTTTCATGTGATGAATTATTTGATTGTGTTCCCTCGCTAACCGAGATGGTTAGTCGAGGGGTGTTAGCTTGTTGTAGCCTGGTGGGTCCCATGTAGGGGTCCACGGCACTGTAATATACTCCGAATATATTGGGGTGTTACACTAATTGTCCTTCGCAACGGATTACTTGTTATAATTGTGGACTCGAGGGCCACAGAGTTCAGTATTGTGAATTATTCCATGAGGTTTCCCAGAATCGTGTTTCGGAATCGGTATCGGGATCGGTTCGTCGAGACCGTTGAGACTTTGTCGGCCGTGCTTTGTTGTTTGTGACTTCACTTTTTTTTTTAAGTTTCGGGACGAAACTTTTTTTTAGAGGGGTAGAATGTAATACCCGTGATTTTCTTTTTCGGTAATTTTTCGTTTTTGGCATTTTTCTAGTTTTGATAACTCGCTTGCGACCGTTTTGACATTTTGATAATGTTTTGTTCTTCGTGTTTGGTCATTCGAGTTCGTTGCGGTATCATTTTGTTGAGTTCCGTGTTCTTAAGCGGCTTTTCCGCACTTGAGTTCGATTCTTGCGAATCTCATCTGAAACTGTTGTTTCGAGTTTCTTGTAAGTTCATTTGATGTTATTATTCATGTTGCGAGCTTCAGCTTAATGTTTCGATCGTGTATCGTGTATTTCGGACGTTTTGGGCCATTTTCGTAATTTCCCAAAGTTTGGGGTAATTACTTTCCGTTGTGGAATTTCGAGCCTTCGGGTGGTCGGAATTATATGTTCTCTTAGTGCTCGAATTCATCTGTGCGAGTACTTCGTAACTGTATCTTCGATTCGTATTCAGGTTCGGGTTTCGGGGTCGTTCGGGCCGTCGGAGTTGGCCCCGGCCGAGTCATGGCCGGCGATGCAGGCCTGTGCGAGTTACGGCCGGTAGTGCTCGGCGATTACGTCGTAAGCCGATTCGTACGTAAGACTTGTCGATTATATGCATGCTTATTGCCCGGCATTTCTAGGCAGTGAGTCGGCCATGGCCGGTTACGTACGCAAGCCATGGCCGGTTACGTACGTAAGGCGGCCGGCAGGCAGCCTATTTAAGGCCCTAGAGACGGGTTTTTCATCATTTTTCTCACTCGTTTCATCCTCTTCCACGGCTGGAGATTTGATAATCATGGAGGGATGTTGTCAGGTGTTAAATCCATGAAGTCTTGGAGTTCATATCATCAATCATCCATCATATAACATCCTTTAATCGAGCGAATCAGGTCAGATTTCCTAGAAATCTAGTTTTGGGGAATTTGGGTGTTTTGGTGGTTTTCATCCGTTTAATCCAATTTAACTTAGGATTGTGATGGATTGATGATTATTTAGATGTATTATATCATTTCTCTTGTTATTCCATGGTTGGATCGTATCGATTCGTTGTTTTGGTCGAGTTCTTAGTCGACGCCTTGAAGGTGTCCGATAAAAGGTCTTAGAGGGGGGAATTAGGCGTTGAATGATTATTATCCATCGTACGATTGTTGATTTATCATTGGTATGACTTAGGGACGAAATCCTTGTGAAGAACTCGAGTCGGAACCCTCCCGTTCGTTGTCTTCTTCGGGGTCCGAGCTTCCTAGTTGAATCGTGTTCTTCGGAGTGTTCGGTAGCGGTCATTAAGTCGAGCTTTCCCGTTGCTCCGCGTGTGTTGGACTTGAGGCGAGTATCTCGTCTATATTCTTTATACTTTGAGAATGTGATGTGTCGTGAATTTAACGTGGACTCGTTAGTGACGGTATATTTAACCGTAACTTACTTTAAATGAAGATGTGATTTTATGAAGGTAATTACGAATGTAAACTTTAGTTTCAAGAAGAATGATAACTACCTCTTCATGTTATTTTGTGCTTAAAATAAATACTAGAAATGAGTAGTTAACCGAAGAATTGTGGAATCGCGCAATACTTGTATTATTTGCTCATTGGCCTTTTTCCTGAATGATGGTGTGCTGTGAATGTTGTGCCCTTGTTGAAGTTATTATGTGTTAACCTATGTGTTACGTGGTTGCGGTTGTGGTGAATATTATACCTTTGTTATTGTGTATAGTAGAGAGTTGAGATGTTATCCGGGTAGGGGTCCCGTCGAGGCCTCCGGAGGCGCATGCTTGCGAGTACAGCGAGACGTACGTTCTGACCATAAGGTTATCAATTCGGGTAGGTCTGGGGAGGGCTCCGATAATCGGCACTTGCGAGTGCGATATCATGATAACTTATGAGCGTACTTGAATGATGTTATCCGGGTAGGGTCCGTCGAGGCCTCCGGAGGCGCGTGCTTGCGAGTACGGCCAGATGTTACGATTTGACCATAAGGTTATCTAATCGGGTAGGTCTGGAGAGGGCTCCGAGAATCGTCACTTGCGAGTGCGATGTCAAGATAACTTATGGGTGTGTTGAGTTTATTCTTGATGAGCTAATCCGGGTGGGACCCTTCGGGGCCACGGAGATATTTTGACTGTTGATTTGATATTTCTGAATTGTTTATATTTGAATCTTGAATCCCGATTATATTGGTGAGTATGGTTTTTTATCTTGAGGTTTGATTTGAGAATAAAATCATTTGTATGATTTTGAAAGAAAACCTTTTGAAAAGGAAAAACATTCATATGTCAGGATTTTACACTGAGACCCCCGAAGTCTCTAAATAATCTCTTACAGTGATTTCTGGAGTAATCCCCATGGTTTGTTGTAAAGGAATAAATTTTCAAAAGACTTTAGACTCGGGGATCGTGTTGCTACCTTGTCGAAATGTTATTTTCATAATGGTTGTATTCTTGATGTATAATTGTATAGCTTGGTTACTTGCTAGCGATTCCATCGCTAACCCCGCGTTGGGGATTTTGTTTTTTTTATTCCAGGTGTTCTGACTGGAGAGTGAGCAACCACAGGATTGGCTCGGAGGATGATGCAATACAGCGATACTAGTCACAGTTGTAGTTTGTCGTCCGTCAGTGATATGTCGGTTTGAGTTCTTATCATCCTTGAGGGGATGGACATTTTATGTACTATGTGATCGAGTTGTATTTTAGTTTCATCAGATGTACGGTTATGCTGTGTTTTGAGAGACCTAATCGGTCTACGGTATTATGTTTTGGTCAAGTTGACCGCATGTGGGTTTTGATTTGTAGTCTCCTGCCTAGTAGCTCCTTGTGGAAAGGGGTCTACGGCATGTAATATCCCTGAGTGGATTGGGGGTGTTACAGTATTTATACGATTTACAAGATATACATAAAGTTTAACTCTCAACATATAAAAAGGGCTTTACCAATTCATACGTAGATGTCTAATCGGTGTTCTACGAATTTTATGTGTGTCTATCCATATATACCAGCCTATTAACCGATCAATTTTGGAATTTTATGTCATTAATGAATCCACTAGATTCTGTTTATAATGTCCATTCAACTCTCACAACTAAAGACTCCAAGGTTCTATAACAATACACTTGATTAATAGAGTTTATTAAAGTGTCACCATAATCAGATTTTATTTTGCTTATAGCTACTTGAATACAAGTTTGATTTGCACCAATCTTTTTGATATAATAATCCTAAGATACTTAAGAACAAGTTTATGGAAACCCCTGACCCTAAAACACAAGAATTCAATACCATATACAAATAGTTCCAAAAGGTGGCAGAATTGAGTGAGTTTTAAGCCTTATAGATCCATAATAAACACAAGGATAAGCCATGTCCGAGTTCTTAACATAATTATAACATGTCTAAGAACATATAAAAGCTCTCACATCCTCGGAATACCTAATAAACATATCAAGAATAAGAGAGAAACAAAGGAAATTCACCTTGGTTGTCAAAGAAATTGAGGTGTCGATGCTTTGATGGTTTCTTCTTGAATATTTGGTGAATTTTCGAAGTGTGGAGCTTCTTGTTAGGGATCAGACTGTAAATGAGGGTTGGGGGTCGGTTTTTATCACTTATCCAAGTGAGAGAGGCGGTTTTAGATGTGAAATGTCAAAAATACCCTCGAATAGTTTCTAGAAATCAGGTTCGAAAGAATGGATCGGTTTAAGTAGTTATCGTCCAGATCTTGGAGTGATCTTGGAGTGTATGGACTGGTTCCTAGTAGATATTGACCTCATTTAGGTTATTGATGATCTATCCAAGAGTTACATAGAAGTTTAGGGTGTGTTTTTATTGCTTAAACTCGATTACTCATGCGAACAGTGTTGAAAATGCTAGTGAAGGAGTTTATTGTCGAACTTTATAAAACATCACACATACGAAACTATAGATAAGAATTGAAGGACTAATTTATTAATATGATATAATTAATACAATAAACTAAAAGATAGGTTTAATTACTACTGCAGTTGGAACAAATAGGGTATAGCAGATGATAATGTTTTACCATCGTTACCACATGCAATCATAGATTACATCCTATATGGTATTGACAAGAATCAAGGTGCTTGACAAGCGTTATTATATTAAACGATGGTTATTTATTTGGACCATCAATCTAAAGTGACCCAGTACACGCACTTGCTAAAATCCCGAGATAAGCTAGTTAACCTCCGACAGACACGTCAGTGACAGCGTCAATACCTCTAGGATTACCATGTGTACTCAAAGTCATATAAGATCTTTACATATATTTTATTGTTGTATCAAAGTAACGTCCATGAAAATTAGTTCCATAATAGATACCAGGATAGGGTCTTAGAGTAGATCAAATGTTTAACACACTTGGGTGCAGTGAGATTAACTATAAGATAAAGTGAATGAAATGTCCAGTAATACAAATAACACATAATTAACAAGTAATACATGAATCATATTGATCAAATGAGTAGTTTCAAGCTTGGGTATCACATCCTCCCCTCCTTATAAAATTTCATCCCCGAAATTTAACTTACTTGAAAAGATCAGGGTATTTAGCCCTCATTTCATCTTCTCTCTCCCAAGTAGCTTCTTCTACAAGTTGATTTCTCCACAACACCTTTAATAATGGTATTTATTTATTTCTGAGTTTCTTTACTTCTCTTAGTAAGATTATTACAGGTATCTCCTTGTAACTCAGATCTGCCTCTAATTCAACTAGTTCATTCTTGAGAATGTGGGATGGATCCACAATGTATTTTCTTCGTAGAGAAACATGAAATATATTGTGTATTTGAGACATTGATGCCGGAAACTCTAGTGTATAAGCTACTTTTCCAACCCGCTCAATAATAGGGAATGGCCTAATGTATATTGGACTCAATTTTCCTTTCTTACCAAATCTCATTACCACCTTCATTGGAGAAATTTTCCAGAATATACGATCACCCACGGCAAATTCCAGTGCTCTTATTCTAGTATCTGCATAACTCTTTTATCTACTTTGAGCTGTTCTCATTCTTTGTATGATCAGTGAAACTGCTTCTGTCATTTCTTGAATCATATCGTTACCTAAAAGTCTTCCTTCACCAACCTCATTCCAGTGTATTGGTGATTGACACTTCCGACCGTATAAAGCTTCATAAGGAGCCATTCTGATTGTACTTTGATAACTATTATTGTAGGAGAATTCAACTTGGGGTAAATGTTTACTCCAGTTGCCTTGAAAGTCCATAACACAGGATATGAGCATATCTTCAAGAGTTTGTATAGTTCTTTATGATTGCCCATCCGAGTGTAGATGATAAGCAGTGTTGAAAGACAAGTGGGTTCCCAATGATTTATGCAAGCTCTTCCAAAAAGTGGATACAAATCGTGAATCTCTGCCTGATATAATAGATAATGGAACTCCATGTAGTCTGACTATTTCCTGTTTATATAGCTAAGCATAGCGATCTATGGAGTATATCGTATAAACTGGAATAAAGTGAGCAGATTTGGTCAATCGATCAACTATAACCCAAATAAAATCGTATCATTTCACTATTCTTGGTAAACCTCTCACGAAATCTATCGTAATGTCATCCCACTTCCATTTTGGAACAAATAAAGGTTGCAAGATGTCTGCTGGTCTTTGACGCTATGCTTTTACCTGTTGACATGTTAGACATTGCTCCACATATTGTGCAATATCTTCTTTCATACCTGGCCACCAATCGTGTAATTTCAAGTCTCTATACATTTTGGTTGCTCCTTAATGTACTGAATATGGTGTTGAGTTCGCCTCTAGTAATATTTCTTTATGAACATCTTCAACATTAGGTGCACAGAGACGATTTATAAATCGAATAATACCATCTCCTGACAATTGGAAGTCTGGCGATGTTCCTAATTCAATGTTCTTCTTTATTTTCTCTAAGTCTTGATCATCTTTCTGTCCTTGGTGAATTCTATCAATTAAGGTAGGTTGAAAGGTTAATGCTGATAAGTTTGCCTCTAGCCATCCATGTTGGATAATTTCAACATCTATATTCATCAAATTGTGTAACCCTGGCTTCTGGATCAAAGTCATGGCCGCAATGAATTGTGCTGGTTTTCTGCTTAAAGCATCTGCTACCACATTAGCTTTACCAGGATGGTACTTGATAACATAAGTATAGTCTTTAACAAATTCTAACCATCTCCACTGTCTCATATTTAATTCTTTCTGAGTGAAGAAATATTTTAGGCTCTTTTGATTGGTATAAATTTCATAACATTCTTCATATAGGTAATGCCTCCATATTTTAAGCGCAAACACCACTGCAACAAGTTCCAAATCATGTGTCGGGTAGTTCTTTTCATACTCTTTTAGTTGTCTAGATGCATATGTTATTACTTTACCATTATGCATCTATACATGACCTAGACCGTTCTTCGAAGCATCACTATAGACTTCGAAACCTTCAGTTCCCACTGGAATGGTCAAGATCGATGCCGATGTCAACTACTTCTTCAGTTCTTGAAAGCTCTGTTCGCATAATTTTGTCCACTTGAAGGAAATACTCTTTATGGTCAATTTTTTTAATGGAGAGGCAATTTTGGAGAATCCCTCTAAAATTTGGCGGTAGTATCTAGCTAGATAGGAAAGCTGTGTATTTATGTAAAATTTATGGATTGTGGCCAGTTATTGATTGATTCAACTTTGCTTGGGTCTACTGAATCCCTGCTCCAGATATAACATGCCCTAAGAATACCACTCGATCTAACCAGAATCCTCACGTTTTAAACTTAGCATATAGCCACTTTTGTTTTAAAATTTCTAAAACTTTCCTTAGATGCACTGTATGGTCTTTTTTGATCTTCAAATATATGAGAATATCATTAATAAACACAATAACAAACTTATTCAAGAAGTCTTTAAACACCATATTCATTAAACCCATGAATGCTGCTGGGGCATTTGTTGTAATACCCGTAATTTTTGTTCCCCGGAAATTTTCTATTTTTGGAGGAAGTCTATTTTGACGACTTTCTTGGGACCGTTTCGTCATCCTGAGAATGATTAATTCTACACTTTTTGTCATCCGAGTTCGTTTCGGTATCTTTCTGTTGAATTCCGTGTTCTTTAGCGACTTTTCCACGTATGAGTTCGACTTTGTTAAATCACCATAAATTCTTGGAAGCTCCAAAAATTCTAAATCTTTGCAATATTATAGAGCATCGAGTTAGCTTTCCAATGGTTCAAACGGTGAGTCAATCGGAGTCCGGACGAGAGAGTTATGGTCGTTTTAGCTCACCCGCTCGTTATTGGCCGATCACTGCCGGCCGAACCCGGCCGTGTCGTCCGACACGGCCCGTGCCGTACTCGTCCGGAAATGCCGGAGTCTCTGCCTCAGGACCCGACCGTGTCGTCCGACACGGCCCGTGCCGAACCCTTCCGGATAAGCCAGAATCGTCTGCCCAGCACGCCCGACCGTGTCGCCTGGCACGGTCGAGTCATGCCGAGTCGCTGTCGGACGGGTCACTGTCGGAAGGCCCTCCGCACCGCGACCGTGTCAAGCAGGACACGGTCGAGTCCCTGTCGGCCAGCTGTGCGACACGACCATGCCGATCGGCACGGGCCGTGTCCGGCAGATACCAACCCCTATAAAAGGCCTGCAGACGCTTTTTCTTGCCATTTTCACCTTCTTCTTCTCCTCTTCCGCGGTGGCGTGTTCTAATCTTGAAGCCATGTTGTTTAACAACATATCCATGGAGTCTTGGAGCTCATATCATCAATCATCCATCCTATAACATCCTTTGATCGAGCGAATCGGGTCGATTTTCCAAATCTAATTTTGGGGATTTTGGGTATTTTGTTCGATTTCGTCCGTTTAATCCGATTTAACTTAGGATTGTGATGGATTGATGATTATTTAGATGTATTGTATCATTTCCCTTGTTATCCCATGGTTGGATCGTATCGATTCGTTGTTTTGGTCGAGTTCTTGACCGACGCCTTGAAGGTGTCGGTAAAATGTCATAGAGGGGTTTTCGGGCGTTACGCGATTATTCTTCCTCGTATGATCGATGATTTATTGAATTTATGTTGTTAGGGTCGAATTCTTGTGAAGAACTCGAGTGAAACCCTTCCGTTCATTGTCTTCTTCGTGGTTCAAGCTTCCTGGTCCGAACCGTGTTCTTCAGGATCTTGATGCGTTTATTAAGGCAAGTATACATTTATGATT
Organism: Orobanche coerulescens; assembly: GCA_033398695.1. Classification (NCBI taxonomy): domain Eukaryota; kingdom Viridiplantae; phylum Streptophyta; class Magnoliopsida; order Lamiales; family Orobanchaceae; genus Orobanche; species Orobanche coerulescens. The sequence goes on along the minus strand of CM065818.1, from coordinate 89,627,866 downwards.
ATGCGTTCGACTTTGAAAGTAAGAAATATTGATGGCATATCATGAACGAACCGTTTACGGCATTCATAGATATATTGATTGGCATGTAATGAACGAACCGTTTAGACGGCATTCCTACATGTATCGGCGTATGAGGTGAACGAAACGTTTTGACGGCAGTCACATACGTAACAGCGTATGAGGTGAACGAACCGTTTCTACGGCATTCACATACGTCTTATGAGATTTTAGTTATTCCGGAATACTAGTCTTAAATTGATGAATTGACGGATATTGATGAATTGACGGATTACATTTACTTTATTGTCGAGAGGTATTATGTTTCATATTGTTATACTTGCACTAGCTATTCGACGGCTAACCCCTTTATGGGGGAAATACGTTTCATGTATTTCAGGTTCCAGGAGAGCGGACAGGCGAGTACCAGGTCGGCATGAAGATGATGGGCAAGTGTGATACTGTGTCTTGTCTCCGGTTATCTCTTCTGGTTTCCTCCATTCAGTGTTGTTGTACTGGAATGGGTTTTTAAATACTCGAGTATTGTATTTCAGTTTCCTTGATGTTCCGGCCTGTGTTGCCGAGGTATTGATTTGTGCAGTGATGTATATGGTTTCATTGTTTATGGTTTCGAATACCATTTGTATCGTCTTTCTTTCTATTGTATGTAGACCTTATCGGTCAAGTTTATAGTTCCGCGTATGTTTAGCCTTGTGGGTCCCACGACGGGGCTCACGGCGCTGGAATATACCCTGAATAACTTGGGGGTGTTACAGAATATGGTATCAGAGCTTAGGTTTATGGATACCTAGGCTGTCGGTCTTTTGGGTCGATTGAGTCGGCATTTGCCTGATATCACTACTCGCCATCATCACCGTGCGACCGGTACTTGTAAGTCCTCTCACTCTTCTCGTATTTTTTCTTAATCGTTTCGTTTATAGCTTGGTATTCTTGGGAATTGGTCACTTCGAGAATGTGCGATTCGGATTATACTTACGCACGTGTGTGCCCTTCAGAATGTTGGCTGAAAGTAGGAAGAATCGTATTGTGATCACGGACGTGAACCCTTCCTTGAGATTTTGTTAAATTGCTAATTGCGATATTGGTGTGTAACGGTATTATGTTGAGACTTTGTTTAGGAGTCGCATGCTAGTATCACGGGAGATCTTCGTCTTCGCTGCACTGTAAGTATGTTGTTCGGATTATTCGAAAATTCTTGGTTATCTTGGTGATTTTGGATTTTCCGTTGAAATGTTTGTGCAGTGATTGCAAGTTTCGAGGACGAAACTTATTTTTAAGGGGGTAGAGTGTAATACCCGATTTTTCGGATATATTTTTTTTTTTCGTTTATATATTGGATATCGTGGATGGTTAATTATGCTCGAGGACGTTGTGAACGTTTGAAAATGTTATTGAATTGAGTATATGTATTGATTTTGCCGTATGCTCGTATTTGGTATGTCATGACTTTGGACAGGAATTGTTGAAATTGGCTAAGTATGGAATTATTACGTACGTTAATAAGGTGAGATTACGTCGTAAGATTGGCATGGTTACGTACGTCAAGGCTAAGGTATTACGCATTTAACGAAGGCATCGGACGTAACCGAGTCTGTGAGGCGGTGGGATCTGTTTCGGCAACTTTCGGCGGAGGATGTTGACAGGTGAGTCAACGTCGTGTTACGACGTTATACGGGACGTGTTACGACGTAACACAACCATTATCTTGTAGCAAGTCAACCGGTATATTACGACGTTATATGGTATGGGTTACGACGTCTTTGGACTGCACGGAATGAGACAGTGAGATGGTTACGTACGTTATGGATTTTGGATTACGCACGTTAAAGTTGTTACGTACGTTAAGAAAGGACACCTACGTACGTAATGAGAGTGCAATTTATATATTGAAGTGTTGCCTTTCATTTCTCTCACGATCCTTTGAGATATTTCTCTCCAAAACTCGTCCCTCTTCACTTTTAAGAGTGTTCTAAGCACTTTTAACATGATTGTGAGCTTGGAATCATGGAATTAGAGCTTAGTTATGGAACTATTGTTGATTCTTGAAGTGATTCCTTGTGTTATCCATATTCTATGAGGTTTATGTTGGAGGAAGATAATGATATGCTTTGAATATGTTGATTATGATTATGGAATCATAGAGATATTGATGTTCTTGAGGCCATATGATGACTATGATGATTTAATGATTCTTGGAATGGAGTTCAATTATTCTTTCTTCGTGGTTCGTCCATACAAGGTAATCCTCATATCCCTTTGATAGTGGCTCATTTTTTTTTCTTTTTGGATTACTACTTGGGAGGGAGTATGTTGGGAATCGTGTATTTTGATGTTCGTCTTATTTTAATGAAAATGCATAAATTGGACTGTACTTTTATCCGCTGCGTGAGTATTTTTGAAATGGATTTTGGTATTTTGCCAACTGAAATTTTATTTTGTAAAACCGATTCCCTAAACTGAGTTTTTGGCATTTTAACCTTGATCGTTTTGACGGTATTTGGAAAATGATTTTTTTTTTTAGTATTTGAAATATATTACCGTCATCGGTCTTTTTGGCATTTTTGGAATGACGTGGAAAATTGTGCTTAGCCTGGTAAATCCTTGTGAGAAGGGTTTACGGCGTGTAACATTCCCAGGAGGATCTGGGGTGTTACAATTATGGTATCATGTGATAATGTTATACGAGATTTGTTGGAATTGTAATAAGAGATTTCGGATGTTGATATGATCATTGAGATCTTCTTCATATGGTGATAAGGGTTTTGTTGCGATTCTTGAGATTGTATGAATGACATGATGAAGAAAATGGTAACATGGAGATATATACCTCGGAGATGTTGTTCGGAACGTGATTTCGGATATTTCATGTTCTTGAAGAACTCTTGAATTATACGAGGTGATGAAATTTTTTTTTAGAAGTGTTGATGTTTTGAAAATGAATATGGAATATTCATATCTAGAGCTAAACTATGTGTTGGAAATAATATTCGTATAGGAATACGAATGTGATTATGAGTTTGATGATACTATTATTCATCTCTGAATTTGGAAACCCATACGTATGGAGCAAATATTCAAATCGAATGATTGGATTGTTTGATAACCTTTTTTAATATGATTATCTATTGTTTTGAACCAGTCGGATGATTCGAATTGACGACGGTTATAAGTAAATTTTAACGATGGATTTACGAGAAGGGAACCTTGTCAACTCGTATTTAAGAATTGAGTTTGGAACATTTAGACCCTTATTATTGGACCGAATTGGTTGCTGATATGATCATCATATTTCGACTCGTATTGTGGACAGGATTTGTAAGTGTCTGAGTTGGATTGTTCAGACTGTGATTAGTCGAGATATGGTAAAACGATTGAGTTCGTGGTTTGGTGGTATTGATATTGGTCGTCATCGAACCGGTTGATTATCAATCCTTCGTTTTACAATAAGGTATGATGTTTGATCGTGAATTATGACTGTTGTGTTGCGGTTAAGGTTGAAGGGTTCGTCGATTAACTTGGTCGAGACAAGTTTTATACTCGTACTAATCAATGAGACTAATGTTATCGTGTAGGCGTACGATTGTGTGTATCATTTTGGGACTTGGCCTCTTTATGATTGTATTGATGTCAAGGGATTGGTTGACACGACGCCGTCGGCAAATTATGCCAAATGTTACTGTTGTTTGTAAATGGCCGGTTCAAGGCATTACGATACTTGTTGGTAAAGTTGCTATCGATAGCGGGTTCGCGGTATCGATGTATCGATTATTATTATTCGCGATTAATGTCGTTCTGAGACATCGTTGAATCTTTGTCATCGAATTGGATCTGTTGCTATGATGTTGCGTTAACCGATTGGGGACATTTGATATATCCTTTTGTCATCTCCGTTTCGGTGGTCGGTTTAAGACACCGGGACATCTATTCTATCGTATCATTGATTATCGATTGACCGTTCTAGGGTAATCGAGGTATTGAATTGGGATTATCGAAGATAATTCTTATCCGTTGTCGAAGATACTCTCATCCGTTGTATCATTGTTATCGATTGGCCATTCTACGGTAATCGAAGTATTGAATTGGGATTATCAATGATAATTCCCATCCGTTGAATTATTATTGTCGTGTTGACCGATTCAAGGCAGCACATTATTATTCTTGTGAACTCGGTAATTTTGTGATCGTTGAGGGTTGAGGATTTTCCGAATTGTTGTGTTGTGATCGTTGTTCGTGTTAATCGGTCCTTAGGGAATTCTGATCCCAGGATGGTTGTTTTGAATATCGTTGGTCGTGTCGATCTTTCATTATTCGTGTGTCATCGTTCACTTGGTGAGTCGTATGATCCGTATTGGATGTTTTATCCCTTGAGTTTCGTTGTCATGTTGTATCGTGGCATATCTGGAATCATTTCTGCGTGCCGATTGGTTATGTGTAAGATTTTTAGCCAGGCACCCGATGGTCATGCGTGGATATTTCCGCATTGGACTGTGCACACGAGACGTAGTTCTTGGGGCTAATTAGGTACATTGTCACACGTATATTCTGGATTCCGTATACGGGGTGGACATGTGCACGAACACATTTCCGGATCGGGCGTACTGTGATGTCCCTCTTGAGCTTTATTGATTGATCGTTCGTGGTCCATGTTGTATTGGATATGTCCGACGATTTGTGACTGGTTGTTCATACGCCGAGGGGTATGTCCGACAGTCAGGTTTGCTTCTTTGAGATCTGTATTGTGATGATTTACAGCTTTGGGCTGTTCGGCTTTCAGGCCATTGTGATGTATCGGTATTTCCGTTGGAGCCTTCGGGCATTGTGAATTCGTATCTTTTTCGGCATTGGTTTGGTTTACCTTCGGGTAATGTATTGTTATGTTCTATATTGATGATTCGCCGTTTGGGCGTATGTTTGATTCTTGTGCATCTCGTTGAGTTTTCTGGCGAAATATTTCTTCCCCTACTGTTTTAAGTTTGGACGAAACTTCTTTTAAGGAGGGTAGAATGTAATACCGTAATTTTGTTCCCGGAAATTTTCTATTTTTGGCGGAAGTCTATTTTGACGACTTGCTTGGGACCGTTTCGTCATCCCGAGAATGATTAATTCTACACTTTTTGTCATCCGAGTTCGTTTCGGTATCGTTACATTGAATTCCGTGTTCTTTAGCGACTTTTCCACGTATGAGTTCGACTTTGTTAAATCACCATAAATTCTTGGAAGCTCCAAAAATTCTAAATCTTTGCAATATTATAGAGCATCGATTTAGCTTTCCAATGGTTCAAACGGTGAGTCAATCGAGTCCGGACGAGAGAGTTATGGTCGTTTTAGCTCACCGCTCGTTATTGGCGGATCATGCCGGCCGAACCCGGCCGTGTCGTCCGACACGGCCCGTGCCGTACTCGTCCGAAATGCCGGAGTCTCGCCTCAGGACCCGGCCGTGTCGTCGACACGGCCGTGCGAACCCTTAGGATAAGCGAGAATCGTCGCCCGGACGCCCGGCCGTGTCGATGCAGCACGGTCGAGTCATGCCGAGTCGTTGTCGGACGGGTCACTGTCGGAAGGCCCTCCGCGCCGCGACCGTGTCAAGCAGGACACGGTCGAGTCCCTGTCGGCCAGCTGTGCGACACGACCGTGCCGATCGGCACGGGCCGTGTCCGGCAGGACAGTCAACCCCTATAAAAGGCCCTGCAGACGTTTTTCTTGCCATTTTTCACCTTCTTCTTCTCCTCTTCCGCAGCTGGGCGTGTTCTAAGCTTGAAGCCATGTTGTTTAACAACATATCCATGGAGTCTTGGAGCTCATATCATCAATCATCCATCCTATAACATCCTTTGATCGAGCGAATCAGGTCAGATTTTCCAGAAATCTAATTTTGGGGATTTTGGGTATTTTGTTCGATTTCGTCCGTTTAATCCGATTTAACTTAGGATTGTGATGGATTGATGATTATTTAGATGTATTGTATCATTTCCCTTGTTATCCCATGGTTGGATCGTATCGATTCGTTGTTTTGGTCGAGTTCTTGACCGACGCCTTGAAGGTGTCCGGTAAAATGTCATAGAGGGGTTTTCGGGCGTTCTGCGATTATTCTTCCTCGTATGATCGATGATTTATTGAATTTATGTTGTTAGGGTCGAATTCTTGTGAAGAACTCGAGTCGAAACCCTTCCGTTCGTTGTCTTCTTCGTGGTTCAAGCTTCCGGTCGAACCGTGTTCTTCGGGATCTTGATGCGTTTATTAAGGCAAGTATACATTTATGATTGTACGTTCTCGACTTTGAAAGTAAGAAATATTGATGGCATATCATGAACGAACCGTTTTTACGGCATTCATAGATATATTAATTGGCATGTAATGAACGAACCGTTTTGACGGCATTCCTATATGTATCGGCGTATGAGGTGAACGAACCGTTTTGACGGCATTCACATACGTAACGGCGTATGAGGTGAACGAACCGTTTCTACGGCATTCACATACGTCTTATGAGATTTTAGTTATTCCGGAATACTAGTATTAAATTGATGAATTGACGGATATTGATGAATTGACGGATTACATTTACTTTATTGTCGAGAAGTATTATGTTTCATATTGTTATACTTGCACTAGCTATTCGACGGCTGACCCCTTTATGGGGGAAATACGTTTCATGTATTTCAGGTTCCAGGAGAGCGGACAGGCGGGTACCAGGTCGGCATGAAGATGATGGGCAAGTGTGATACTGTGTCTTGTCTCCGGTTATCTCTTCTGGTTTCCTCCATTCAGTGTTGTTGTACTGGAATGGATTTTTAAATACTCGAGTATTGTATTTCAGTTTCCTTGATGTTCCGGCCTGTGTTGCCGAGGTATTGATTTGTGCAGTGATGTATATGGTTTCATTGTTTATGGTTTCGAATACCATTTGTATCGTCTTTCTTTCTATTGTATGTAGACCTTATCGGTCAAGTTTATAGTTCCGCGTATGTTTAGCCTTGTGGGTCCCACGGCGGGGCTCACGGCGCTGTAATATACCCTGAATAACTTGGGGGTGTTACATTTGTTAGGCCAAATGGCATCACCAAAAACTTATAGTGTCCGTACCTCGTACTAAATGTCGTTTTTGGGATGTCTTCTTCCTTTATCTTCAATTGATGGTACCCTGATCGCGAATCAATTTTGGAAAAAATAGATGCGCCTTGAAGTGGATCAAACAAGTCATCAATTCGAGGCAAATGATACCTGTTCTTGATGTGACTTTGTTGAGCTCTCGATAGTCTATACACATCCTCAAGGAGCCATCCTTCTTACGAATGAACAATATTGGCGCGCCCCATGGTGAATAGCTAGGCCTAATAGAAGCTTTTTTCTAACAGCTCTTGCAACTGGGTCTTTAATTCTTTTAATTTAGTTGGTACTGTTCCCGGCTACAAGTTAATCACACACTCTATTTCACGATCTGGTGGCAGTCCCGGTAGATCATCGGGAAACACTTCATGGTATTCTTTCACCACTAGTACTTCATTGACATTCGAGTATTCATGCTTTTCAATGCTCATTATACTTACTAGATAGCCTTCACAACCACTGTTTAATAGACGTTGTGCCTTCATTGTTGAGATTGTTGGAAATCTAAAATTTTTACTAATCCCAAAAAAAGAGGTTCGAAGCTTTTTAGGGCATGCCGGGTTTTATAGGCGTTCCATTAAAGATTTTTCAAAAATTGCCCGCCCTTTAAGTAATCTTTTGTGTAAGGATGCTAAATTCGATTTTACCGAGGAATGTTTGGTTGGTTTTAATGCTTCGAAACAAAAGCTAACTTCCACGCCTATTGTTGTTGCTCCCGACTGGTTTTTACTTTTTGAAATTATGTGCGACGCATCCGACTTTGCTATTGGTGCCGTTTTGGGGGCAGAGAGTGAATAAATTTTACCATGTAATTTATTATGCTAGCAAAACACTCGACGAAGCCCGGGCAAATTATACCATCACTGAAAAAGAAATTGTAGCCTTTGTGTTTTCTTTAGACAAGCTTCGATCCTATTTGGTTGGTTCGAAAGTAATTGTGCATACGGATCACGCCGCATTGAAGTATTTGTTAAAAAGATCCGATTCCAAGCCAAGATTGATTCGGTGGGTTCTTTTGTTGCAAGAATATGATTTGGAATTTAAGGATAAGATGGGTTCGGAGAACGTAGTTGCCGACCATTTATATAGATTAACCGAGGGAGATAATTTTAAGCTCGATAGCTCTTTGCCGATTGTTGAAACTTTTCCTGACGAACAATTGTTTGATGTGACCAAGACACCTTGGTATGCCGATATTGTTAATTATATTGTTAGTGGTGTTTTGCAGCCCGACTTGACCTTTTAGGGGAAGAAGAGATTTATTTCCATGTGCAGGCATTTACTTTTGGGACGACCCCTATTTATTCAAGTTGGGGCTCGATGAAGTATTCCGACGTTGTATCCCGGAAGAAGAGTAAGAGAGCATCATGTCATTTTGTCATGACTTGCACTGTGGGGGACATTTTAGCGTGAAGAAAACAGCACACAAAGTTCTTCAATCTGGATTCTATTAGCCGACATTATTTAAGGACGCTTATTACTATTGCAAGAGTTGTGATCATTGTCCTCGAATGGGGAACATAAGCAAAAGAAATGAGATGCCGTTGACAAACAATCTTGTCGTAGAACTTTTCGATGTTTGGGGAGTGGATTTTATGGGTCCTTTTCCACCTTCCTTTGGCTTTGAATATATTTTAGTTGCTGTGGATTACGTTTCTAAGTGGGTGGAAGCAATTCCGACCTAGACTAACGATGCTAACGTGGTTTGCAATTTCTTTAAGGATGTGATTTTTTGCAGGTTTGGGATGCCGAGAGCTGTGATTAGCGATAGAGGCACACACTTTTGCAACAGACAACTTGCTGGGTTGCTCAAGAAGTATAGCGTGACGCATAAGGTCGCGACGGCTTACCATCCACAAACCTCCAGGCAAGTTGAAGTGAGTAATCGACAGATAAAGGCAATACTTGAGAAGACAGTGAAGACGACAAGAAAATATTGGGCGTAGAAGTTGAACGATGCCTTATGGTCATATCGCATGGCTTACAAAACTCCGATTGGAATGAGCCCGTATTGCCTCGTTTTTGGGAAGGCATGCCACCTACCTATTGAGTTAGAACATAAAGTGTATTGGGCTATCAAAGCGCTAAATTTAGATCAAGAAAAGGCTGGGGAAGAACAACTTCTACATTTGAATGAGCTGGAAGAGATGCGATACGAGGCATACGAAAATGCTAAACTCTACAAGGAACGGACGAAACGGTATCACGACAAGCGTATCATTCGCAAATCCCTCCGAACCCTAGCACTTATCACACAGATTTTCTTCATTTTCAAAGGGCTTTTTGTGCAAAATCAAGGAAATATACAAGAATTATTTACAAAATCATCATTGTTCAACCGATTTCTTACTCCAAGCAGTCAAATCGGATGAATCGGGCACTCGTTTTTAATTTTTTTCTCTTCAAATTCTCCGAATCAAAGGTATGTTTTTCATGTTTTTAATGATTCTTCTTGATTATGAACATGCTATGATGTTAGAATCACAAGTCTTTGATTATCTAGGGTTCATGAATTAAATTGAAAATGATAATTTGGGGATTTTTTATTGTTCTTGATTTTTGATGATTAAATTACTTGATTGGAAATTCTTGTAGTTAAGGGGTGTTTTACATGATGAAGATGATGAATTCTAGAGGATTCGGATGATCAATTTTACTGGGGAGTTGTTTTGATCAATAAATGGATATATTGGGGTTATTCCGTAGTTTGTTATAAGTTTGGGGGAGGAATGCGTTATTAGTCTTCGAACAAATAATAAATTGAAATTTTTTGCAGAAAATGGCTAGAGGACATGGACGTGGAAACTCTCAACGGGGAAGGGGTAGGAACGTCAGAGAACAAGAGCAACCGGCACGAGTGGTGATCCAAGGGGCTGTCGAAACCCCCGAATCTTATAGAATTGATCTCCCCGAAACGCGACAAGCTAGGTGGGAGATGCTAGGCCAGAAAAAAATGCTTCCTACGCGATGGCCCGATGATGAATGTATGACCACAATGGGCATAAAAGATGATGTCATGAAGTTCTTAGAAAGGGTGAAGTGGGCCTGGATGATGATGCAACAATGTCCAACTTATAGGTATCTCACGATGGAGTTTCTTAGCACTCTTACCGTCGAAAGAGATCCGGTGACTCGTGAACCGGCCGCAATAATATTCAGGCTTAACAATAATGATGAGAGGCTAACCATGGACCAGCTGGAAGACATCTATCATGCGAGACACGACGGATATTACCAAATAAATCAGTTCGCATGTGAAACCTATTGGCGAGCTATGGTGGAATACCCGGGGAGCGAGGCACGGTATTACGTTGCAAAATCGGCTAAAGGATCGAATCTTCGCAATCCAATACTCCAATACCTACACAAAGTGATTGCGAATACTATTTATGGCCGAAGGGAGACCGGGCCTATTACACTGCGAAAATTGTACATCCTGACCCACATACTTGATAACATAAATCCAGCCACCCGGGCAATGATAGCCGAACATTTTGAGGATGTTGCGACGAAGCCGAAAGGGGATATATGGATAGGGGTTTGATTACCCCTATCACACTTCACTATGAGATTTCCTTAGCTCAGAGGACTCCCCTACTAGGAAATAAGCTGCTCTCTGTCTCTGTGACGGAAGTTATGAACATCCTGGATTACGAATCGCGCACAGTATTCCTCCAGACCGACAATGACCATTTCCTTCTCCCGAATATGCCTCTGACGACCATAAATAGTATTTGGGGCATAGAAAATTTGCAGATGGCTACGGAAGCGCACCGATGTATGCAGATGGCAGCTGGATTGGCTCCTCCAGTTCACAGCCCTCTTGACCGAAAAGTTCTACCTCGGCGCACGATGGATGAAGACAGAGCCGAGGGGATGGAAGAGGAAGAGGCATATGAAAGAGGCCCGGATAAATGAGAAGAAGGAGACGACGATGAAGAAGAAGAAAGCCCCAGATATCGGCCCGAGACGTCAAGGTAGGCCGAAACTAGACATGCCCCATCGCGTCCAACACTAAGGGAGGAGTTCGTAGCCTTCCGAGAGGAGACTAGACAGAGGCGAGAGGAGGCTAGATAGGAGCAAAATGAGATTTTATCTCTTTTGAGACAAATGCACGAGTGGCATGTCCAGCAAGGCCACTTCCCTCTGCCCCACCAGTAGAATCGGTCGAAAGTATTTCTTGACCAATGAAATTCTTTTATTTAAATACTATACCCCCTTGGTGCGTATATTCTTTAATTCATGTTTGGGGGGGTTTGGTCAAAAAATACTTCGTTACCTTTGTTTTATTTGTTTTTGGATATTATTTTGCTTGTTTGTTTATTTTTGCTTGTTTTTGTCGGTAGACTTCTTTTTGGTGTGTTTTTATAAACATTTGGTGTGTTTTGAGCATCTTGCAATTTTGATAAAAACTTTGAAGTATGAACTCTTTTATTGGATGCCTCGGGATTTATTTCGTTGTTTTGATATACAAATCGAGGATAATTTGAAGAGGAAAAATTGTTGATAATCGAAACGGGTGTGAAATTGAATAAGTAGTTTAATATCTTAGAGGTATTAACAAATCTACTTGTGAGCTTTTGAGACTTCATGCATTTTCAAATATGCAAGTTTCATTGTTGAGTGTTTCATTCGTGATTTAAGACTCTAGAAATTGCCTTGGTATATTGTTCGAAACTACTAGTGTATGTGTGCAATTAAGTGAAAATGATTTTAAGCACTTTTGATCTTAACCCTTCGATTTTGGCCAACCCGACAATTGATTATTCCTTAAATAAGCCTAATTGAGCTCATTGTCTATTTTATTGTCAAACCACATATTGAACTTTCCATTGCTATAATCCTTTAAGACATACTTGAGTGATTAGAAATTATTTTTGACGAGGATACAAATATTGTGGTGACATTGGGTGATACACATATTTTGGGAGTGTTGAAATGGAGAAAATAATTACTCCTTTATTTTTGGGAACTTAGTAACCGGGTGTATTCATGTGACCCATGTTTACATTCGCGTAAAACAGTTACCTTAGATATGAGTATGCTTGGAAGTAGTTGTGTATGTTTTGATCCTAGTAACCGGTTGTATTCATGTGACCCATCGTTTACATTCGCATAAAACAGATCCTAAAACAACCCAAGCCAAAAAAAAATCGGAGCAATAAAGAGGGCTGAAGGCTACGTTTCTCACTTTCAAAAGTGCTAGTTGCAAGTGTTATATAGTTAAGGGATTGAAAGAAGCAAACTTCAAAAATATTGAGCTTCTAAGCGATTATGGTGATTTAGTTCTAAATTGCTCAAGTCAAGTTACTTTAGCCATATTTATCCCACCCCTACCCAAGCGTACATTACAGCCGAGTAAACTCCTTTTTGATTCACAATTTTGCATACACAAAATAGTGGTAGAGATGTAGAAGATTGGCAAGCCTATGGGGTTCCTTATTTCATTGAATGAGTTCCGAGCATATACTTATCCCTATATCACTTTGAGTGTGAGTGAACACACTTGACCGGTGAGGTTTATATTTGCCAAGTATTGACTATGATGTTAAGGAAGCACCCCGGAGATTTGAAAACTTTGAAGAACTCAACTTATTTTACTTGAAGCATATTGATGAAATTTTCGAAGAGGTCCTTTGAGGTATGTTGAGAGTGGAGTTCCCCTTATGAGTGGTTATTTTAAAGTGCATTGCTCGGAGCGATCAAAGTTTAAGTTTGGGGGGGGGGGGTTTGATGAGTCGATTCTTGATCGACTCATTCTATTCTATTTAGTCGTGTTTTTATTTTCTTTTTAGTATTTTTGTTCTCTTTTATGCATGGTATGTTGTGTTTTTAATTTATAGGTAGCCAAGTGAAGATTGTGGTGAAATATGCGCTTTCATAGCCAATATTGGAGTTTATGACGATCAAGAGCAAAAACGGGGCCTAAAACGATAAAGATTGAAGCACTATCGGTCAAATTCCAGAATCATCAATCCGAATTGGGATGTGTTCTCCATTTATATAGATTCCTCATGAAACTAGCTTCGAAACGGTATATCATACGCTAAATTCCGAGACGTATTAATACAAGAACGAAGGATCAAGCCGAATAAGACCAAAAACCGAAATCAAAACAAGAAGAAACGGCTCGGGCCACATCAGGCAACTCGACCATGTCACAGGACACGGATGGGTCTCGTTCCAGTGAGATTTTCACGTTCCGGAAGAGTACAACACGGTCGTGTCACAGGACACGGTCGAGTCATGCATCCAGATAATTTTCCATTTCTTGCGCAGTATGACACGGGCCGTGTCACATGACACGGGCCGTGTCACATGACACGGCCGGGTCCGATGGACAGAACACTTTTGCATTTTCCAGGACATTATGACACGGTCCGTGTCACCTGACACGGGCCGTGTCACTTTTCGGTGCAAGTCCATTTCTTTGACATTTTTACATGATTTGGAGCACTTTTCTTGGTCCTTTGGCTTTATAAAAAGTTGTTGGAGACCTTAGGAGATATATTCTGATCTTGTAGAAGATATTGTGTGTAAAAACACATGATTTAGGTAGAGAAACACAAAAATAGGGAGGAAAGAGATTTTTCATCATATTCTTTGTATGTTCATCTTGAAGAAAAATACATTTGTGAGTGAATATAATTCCTTGTATCATTTTGTTGTGAGTTATTCAAGGAAGATCATCAAACCTTCATCGGGAATTCGATTTCGGCTTTTACAAGGGAAGTTTCTACCATATCTTGTTTTAAAATTCCCATTATTATTGTTGAAATAATCATGAGTAGCTAATCATTTCATATGGGTTTTTAGATTGAGCCACACACATGTTATGCTTGTGACGTTAAGATTTTCATTAGAGTAGTTCGACCCAGAAAAATGGAAGGTGGGGGTCAACCTCGACGTGCGTCTTGACGGGCAAGTAGCAGGTTCTACTGAATACCAAGATAGGATTCTTTCTCCTGTTAGTGAACGGGTTATATGTCCTATGTGGTTATTGACAGATGAGATCATAAGTCTTTGGCCAAAGCATTGGAGCTAGTGGTATTGGATACACAAGAGCTCGATGATTTCGATTTGCATTAACTCATGCATAGCATCAAGTACAGATAGGGTTCGACTGACCGTGACCCTATAACTTTATCGGGACATTTGAATGAAGGGTTTATACGTATACTGGTATTCACGACGGAATGGTTTTAGAATGATCCCTATCATTCGTTCTCCGTTAGGGTACAGTGTAGGCCGCCAGGCTGGCTAGGTGGTGCTACTACTCTTTGGTTCCTCCCATTGCTAACTGAGACGGACCTACCGAGTCGTGCAATAAGATTGACGACGGAATGAATCGAGCTTATTCTCTCATTATGAATATTAGATATTGGATATCTAATTTATTGGGATATTGGACGTCTAAATTGATTTATTGGATAAATTAATTTACGGCCTAATGAATTAAATAAATTACTGGGTGATTAATTTAATTCATAGATATAATTATTTCTTAGGGAAATTAATTATATTATTTTGTATTTGATGTGATTAATTAATTGGATTAATTAATTGATATAAATACATCGGAACGGAATTGGAGTTTATCTGTTTTGACTCATGGGAGTCCGAAACGAACCGAACTCATCTGATTCCTTCAAGATGGATGCCCTGCTTACCTCCATGTGAGCCTTATCTTTTGTCTCCACCATTATGAGTGGAATCTCATGGCATGTGGGGACAAGCATCAAGGTCATTATTTGGCTGGCGGATCTTGTCATGTGGGATGGAGAATATAATGAAGACTTAACTCACTTTTCTCACACACTTGACATCCCACGGATTGCAAGCGGAGAGAGAAAAAGAAAATAGTTTTTCTTGTCTTCTTCACTTCTTCACTTTCTTAGTAAATACAGATAGAGTATTTTATAAATATACTTAGAGTGTATTCATCAAATATTATAGCTTCATCATCATATTGTAGCCATAACCTTGGAGGTTAATAGGGTGGTCGTCATTCCGGTCATTTTTCTGATGCGTGGAAAGTAGAGGCACGGTACTTCGGTGCTCGGGATTTCAAAAGCTTGACGAATCGGATTCGCGGGGAAGTTCACCTAAAGCTTGGGGAATCGCTCAAGTGAAGAACACCATTGAATCAACGGACTACAAGGGTATGATTTCGAATCTTCCTTTTATTTCATATTCGCATATACATAGCTTGATCGATTCTCGTAGGGATTCGGATCGAATTTATTTTCATTTTATCGCTTCCACTGGGCCTTCATTTTAGGCACCAAATTCTAACAAGAGTATCATGTCACTACGATCTGATCGTGGTGGCGAATATCTTAGTGGAGATTTTTTGGGGTTCTTGGCACATGAGGGGATTACTTCCCACCTCACTGCGCCTGGTGCACCACAACAAAATGGTGTTGCTGAAGGAAGGAGTTGTACTTTATTAGAGATGGTTAGGTCAATGATGAGTTATTCTTATTTGCTTATTTAGTTTTGGGGATACTCCTTGGAAACAGCGGTGTACATTCTAAACTTGGTGCCTTCCAAATCAGTTCCAAAAACACCCACAGAACTGTGGAATGGGCGCAAGCCCATTCTGGGACATGTTCGGATTTGGGGTTTACCAGCACACATGCTGAATAAGGAAGCTAATAAGTTGACATCTCGTACAGAAGTACGAGTGTTTCTAGGATATCCGAAGGGAACGAAGGGTGGCTTATTCTACAGTCCTAAAGAGTAGAAGGTCATTGTTAGCACCAATGCCCGGTTCTTAGAGAAGGACTTTGTAATAAGCCACAAGCCTAGGAGTGAGGTCATTCTAGAGGAACTTAGGGGCGAGATTTCGATAATACCAATTGTACAAACACCTAGTCTACCACATATCGACTCTATTGTGGATACGCAAACTAAGGACACGCCTCGTCGTAGTCGAAGGGTTGTTCGTCAACATGATCATTTCATTGGCGTGGGAGCGTCTTCAGACCACTTCCCGGACCAGTATAAAATGGATCCATCTACGTACAAGCAGATAGTTTAAGACAAGGATGTTAAATCGTGGCAAACAGCAATGGAATTTGAAATGGGATCTATGGATTCTAATCAAGTGTGGGAGCTAGTAGAGCCACCCAATGGGGTAAAACCCATTGGAAGTAAGTGGGTCTACAAGCGTAAGAGATGATCGAAAGGGAAGGTTGAAACCTTCAAAGCAAGGCCTGTTGCGAAAGATTACACTCAGAAGGAGGGCATCGACTACGATGAGACCTTTTCGCCAGTAGCCATGCTTAAATCGATCCGGATTCTCTTAGCTATAGCTGCGCATTTAGATATGGAGATTTCGCAGATGAATGTCAAGATTGCATTCTTGAACGGGAGTATTGATAAGGAAATCTATATGCGCCAACCTAAGGGATTCATTGCTAAAGGAGAGAAGAAATTAGTGCAAGGTTAAGAGAGCCATTTATGGTCTCAAGCAAGCATCAAGGTCTTGGAACATGCGATTTGATGAGGTCATTCAGTCGTATGGTTTTGAACAGTGTCCTAGTGAGGTTTGTGTATACAAAAAGTGCGATGGAAACGTGCTAGTGTTTCTTGTACTGTACATAGATGATATACTTCTAATTGGAAACAATGTAAAGGTATTATCAGACGTAAGGGTATGGCTGTCTGAGCAATTTGATAGGAAGGATTTGGGATAAGTTGGGCACATCCTTGGTATTAAGATCTTTCGAGATCGAAAGAAAAGGATGTTGTGCTTATCTTAGGCATCCAATATCGATACGGTGCTAAAGCGGTTTAGTATGGAGAATTCCAAGAAGGGTTTCTTACCTTACAGGCATGGAATTCAGCTATCTAAGGCTATGTGTCCTAGGACACAGAAGGAGATAGATGACATGAAGCTGGTCCCTTATGCTTCGACAGTGGGAAGCCTCATGTATGCTATGCTTTGCACTAGGCCTGATATCTGTCATGTTGTAGGCATGGTGGCGAGATATCAGTCGAATCCAAGATCGGGACATTGGATTACTGTCCAGCATATACTCAAGTACCTGAGAAGTACTAGGGAGCATATGCTTGTATATCAATCGGATACACTTTGTCCTTTGGTATACACTGACTCAGATTTCAGTGAGGACAAAGAAAAGTCGAAATCAACTTCCGGATATGTTTTCACTTTGGGAGGTGGAGACATCAGTTGGAGGAGTGTGAAGCAGAAATGCATAGTGGACTCTACCATGGAATCCGAGTATGTAGCAGCCTCAGAGGCAGCTAAAGAGGCGGTATGGCTCAAGTACTTCCTAAAGGATTTTGGTGTGATTCCTAATTTGCCTAGGAGTATTACACTTTCTTGTGATAATACCGGTGCTGTTGCAAATTCGAAGGAACCACGGGCCCACAAAGCAAGAAAACATATCAAGCGCAAATATCATATCATTCGAGATTTTGTTAAGAGAGGGAAGATTATTGTCTCCAAGATAGCATCTGAAGACAACCTAGCTGATCCTTTCACGAGTGGGTTGCCCTCAAAGTCATTTGAAGGACATGTGGAAGGAATGGGGTGAGATGTGTGGCAGCATTGCTTTGAGTATAAGTGGGAGATATATAGACACAATCTAGATAGTGTACTTCAAAAGCATGCTTTGAGTATAAGTGGGAGATTGTTAGGTTTGTATACATCAAAGCATACTTTATGCTTGTATTACCTAATTTCCCGGTCTTTATATATGAGAATATTTAATTCATTTATCACATGTTTTGCATATTTATTCATGCTATGGTTATGCAAATGTTGTCTGAATAACTTTATATTGTAGATAATGTGGTGTGTCGTGTCATACAGAAGATCACATTGTTGGTTCCTTATATAGTAATAATTAGTTCACAACCTATATAACATTAGACCGTTATGTGAGTGGTTGTAATATATACTTAAGATTGGTTGGTCTTGACCATTAGCATATATTAGCGTATTCGGTATACGTTGAACAGGATCGAGGTGAGATAGATTCTTCTGCACTGACTATAAGAATAACATACATCTCGGACAATTATTATTTTTTAATTCTAGTGATTAATATTTAATTATATATATTTAATATTTATTGCTTTGATTTATCATGGGTGAGAGCCAACATGAATGACTCAATATGCTTGATATTTTGGGCAATATTATTATTTATATAATAATTAATATTATAGCTAGAAATCATGTCCCAACCAGTCAGGTTGATCATGTCCCTTGAGGCACTCGAAAGGATTATTATATTAAACCCTACAGGTGGAATTAATTTTCCGATATAATAATAAAGCTCGAATGGTGTATAACACATTAATTAATTAAAAGCTGTCAGTAGCTTAAATTAATTAATGGACATGGAATATCTTAAATACGGAAAATAATTAATTCAAAAGGGAGCCCAATTTCGTAATTTGGGATTTTGGTAGGAAGTGAAATATCAACCTTTTAGTGGACTAAGTTGATATTAATAGAGTCATTTTATTAGAAAGAGTCCTAATATTAGAAATATAATCTCTATTTGGAGTCCTTACCTTATCCTACTTAAGGTCCCTAGAGTAGTGCAAAACACCTATAAATAGGACACATGGGGGGCAGAATTTTTCACTCTTCTTTGGCACAAAAATTTCGATTTTCTTCTCTAATTTGTGTTTAATTGTGGATCTTGACTTGTGTCTTGGAATCCACAATTTAACTAACATAATATGTTTCTAAATATGTAAATATTCCAGAAAAATAGAGAGAAAATTAGAGGTAATTGTTGGAAGAAAAAGTGGCTCAGCCGACCCATATCACAGTCCAAGCAGCCCAGTAGATTGTCGCCCACATGACATCCGGACATATGCGGGATATACTCTAGAAGATCTTGAGGTAGAAACACAAGAAGATAGAAGAGGAGTACGTGGAGTAGCTCGATCGATCCAAAAGGAAATTTTCTCCCACTTGACTTCAAAGGTATGAATTACCAATTCTACTACGTAAACACATATATTTAAATTGTTAATTAATCTGTCTAATTAATTAATTGACAAGCCTAAATAGATCCGCAATTTTGTTGGTTAGTTTGTGAAACTAAATCTATTCGATTAATGTATCTCGCTTCCGCTGCGTTTTATATTCCAACAAGACAAACATACAAAATATTAATACGACTATTACATACTACTTCTCTAAAAAGAAGTTTCATCTCGAAACTTTAGATGCGAACGACTCCGGATATCTCGCCTTCATACTTTCTTCAGTCTCCCAAGTTGCTTCTTCGACTCCATGTCGTGACCATTATACTTTAACCAATGAGATTAGTTTATTCCTTAAATGCTTGATTCGACTCTCAAGTATCTTGATTGGTTTATGTTCAAACGTACCATCATTAGCCACTTCGATCTCGCCTAAGTCAATGAAATGACTGGGATCTGATATATACTTTATTAATTGCGATACATGAAACACATTATGGACATGACTCATCGATGTGGGCAAGGCCAACCTGTATGCCAATTCTCCAACTCTCTAGAGAATCTCGAATGGCCCGATATATCTCGGACTCAGCTTTCCCTTCCATCCAAAATTAAAAATTCCCCGAGTAGGAGAAACTTTTAGAAGTACATGGTCCCCAACTTCACATTCTAATGGGCTACAGCGCACATCCACGTAAGACTTCTGTCGACTTTGGGCAGTCAACACTCTTTGACGAATTAGGGATATCTTCTCCTAAGTCTGTATTATCGATTCACGTTCCATCCTGATTAAGTCAGATGAATCATCCCAATATAAGGGTGACCTATATCTTCTCCTGCATAATGCTCTGAAAGGTGCCATCTTAATTGAATCATGCCAACTATTGTTGTAGGTGAACTTAATCAATGGCAGGTGAGTTTCCCAATCGGTCGACCAATCTAGGGCACAAGCTCTCAACATGTGTTCTACTGTTTGGATGGTCCTCTCGGATTGTCCATTGGTTTGAGTATGGTAAGCCATGATAAATCTCAAGTCGGTTTCTAATCCTCATGAACTGCTTTCTAAAAATGTAACATGAAACGACCATCCTAATCTAAAATAATGGTCCTCGTCGTTCCATGCAATCGGACAATTTCTGCAATAAATACCCGAGCCAATCTCTTTGATCTTTAGATATCCTTGATACCAGAAAGTGAGCCGACTTGGTTAAACAATCGACAATCACCCAGATCATATTCATTCCAGTTCTGGTCTTCGGCATGTTGGTGACAAAGTCCATCGAGATATCATCAAACTTCTATTGAGGAATTGGAAGTGGCTCCAACATTCCAGCAGTTCTCTGATGCTTAATTTTGACCTATTGAGAAGTTAAACAGTCAGAGACAATCCGCTACTTCCTTCCTCATGTTACTCCACTAAAAAGTTTGCTTCTGATTTTTATACATCTTATTGGTGCCTGGGTGAATTGAATAAGGTGTACTGTGGGCTTCTTTCTGATCGTTTACTTCAGGACATCATCATCAGGGACACAAAGTCTATTTTAAAATCTCAAAACTCCATCTTCATGGATTACAAAGCCGGGGGACTTTCCATTGCTCACTTCATCACGTAACCAATTCATCATAGGGTCATCTAATTGCTTAGATTTAATTCCATTACACTTAGTTGTCCTTGAACTCCTTGTAACCACACTTCAATTTCTTCACGAATCAATTCCTGTCGAATCTGTGGTTGGTCTGTAGGAACTCCAACATTCGAATAGATGCCTATTTGCGACTCAATGTATCAGATACTATATTCACTTTGCCTATGAGACAATCCGCTACTTCCTTCTTCATGTTACTCCACTAAAAAGTTTGCTTCTGATTTTTATACATCTTATTGGTGCCTAGGTGAATTGAATAAGGTGTACTGTGGCTTCTTTCTGATCGTTTACTTCAGGACATCATCATCCGAGACACAAAGTCTATTTTAAAATCTCAAAACTCCATCTTCATGGATTACAAAGCCTGGGGACTTTCCATTGCTCACTTAATCACGTAACCAATTCATCATAGGGTCATCTAATTGCTTAGATTTAATTCCATTACACTTAGATGTCCTTGAACTCCTTGTAACCACACTTCAATTTCTTCACGAATCAATTCCTGTCGAATCTTTGGTTGGTCTGTAGGAACTCCAGCATTCGAATAGATGCCTATTTGCGACTCAATGTATCAGATACTACATTCACTTTGCCTATGTGATAAAGAATCTCCAGGTCATAGTCTTTAATCAATTCCAGCCATCTCCTTTGTCACATGTTTAACTCTTTGTGACTGAAAATGTACTTAAGACTCTTATGATCTGTGAAGATCTGACAATGACAAATAGGGTCTCCATATTTTCAGTGAGAAAACAAAAGTTGTTAACTCTAAATCATGAGTTGGATAATTGACCTTGTAAATTTTTAACTGTCGTGAGGCATAGGCGATCACCTTATCATTCTGCATTAGCACACAGCCTGGACCTTGATTCGAAGCATCCCTATAAACTATGAACCCTCTGGTTCCTTGTGGTAGTGATATGATTGGAGACTTTGTCAATCTCCTCTTGAGTTCGTCAAATCTAACTTGACACCCTCATTCAATTCAAACTTTCGGGTTTTCTTCAATAGTTGGGTAGGTAGGTGAGTGCTTTTGGAAAATCCTTCCACGAATCAACGATGGTATCCATCAAGTCCTAAGAAGTTTCTGATCTCTTTTACATTCTTAGAGACTTCCACTCTAATATTGCCTCGACTTTCTGCAGATCTATTCGGACTCCTTCTACTGATACTACATGACCAAGGAACATTACCCACTACAAAAAAAACAGTTTTTACCGACGCCAAACGCCGTTGGTAAAACAGAAAATGGCGTCGGTAAAAAAATTACCGACGCCATTACTGACGGCAATCCACCGTTGGAAAAATGCTCGACGGTAATTTTTTACCGACGCCATTATCGACGCCGCCATTTACCGACGCCATTTTTGGCGTCGTTAAATTAAAAATAAAAATCTAAAAAGTCGGAGTGGCTCGGGCGGGTCACGTCCAGGCTCGGCGGGCCAGCGGGTTAGTTAGGTCCGGCTCAAAGTGTCGTTCGGCCAGTCCGGTTCGGGTCGGGTCCGGTCCGACGGTCGAGTTCGGGCTCCATTCAATTTCAAATTATTGAGAAGGATTTTGGTTTATAAACCAGAAAAAACACTACTGTTTTTTCGATGTGGGATAGCATAAAAAATTTACCGACGCCGAAATGGCGTCGGCAATGGCGTAAACGGCGTCGGTAAATTAAAAAAAAAAAAAGTTACCAACGCCAAAATGGCGTCGGTAAAGGCATCGGTAAATGACGTCGGTAAACGGCGTCGTTATTTGTGAAAAAAGAAAAAAAAAAGATAATAAAAAAATTTTACCAACGCCAAAATGGCGTCGGTAAATGGCGTCGATAAATGGCGTCGGTAATTGTGAAAAAAAAAAAGAAAAAAAAATAAGTCTGTGAACCGGTCGTCGGCAATGGCGTCGGTAAATCAATTAAATAACGGGCGTCGGTAATGGCGTCGGTAAATTATAAGTTTAACAACGGCGGGTACGGGCGTCGGTAAATGGCGTCGGTAAAAACTGTTTTTTTTTTGTAGTGACCTCCTTTAGCAAGAATTCACATTTAGAAAGCTTGACATACAACTGTTTGCTTCTCAAGAGGTTCAAATGATCTGTAGGTGTGCCGCATGTTGGTTTGGACTTTTAGAGTAGATAAAAATACCGTCGATGAAAACAATTACGAATTTATCCAAGTACTATATAAATACCCAATTCATTAACTGCATAAACACAGTAGGTGCAGTGGTTAAATCGAATGGCATTATTACAAATTCCTAGTGCCCGCATCGAGATCTAAATATAGACTTTGGTATGTCGGACTCTTTAACCTCAATTGGTGGTATACTAATCTCGAATCAATTTTTGAGAATATCGTAGCTCCTCGCTCTGAAACGTCATTTTCGGCCCGAGACGTTATTTTCGTCATGTTTTGTCGTGAGACGTCATTTTCGGACCGTTTTGTCCCTGGATGTTGTTTTTACTAGTTTTGTCCCGAGACGTCATTTCAGCCCGTTTTTGTTTGGGACGTCATTTTCGACAATTTCCCCTCTGAAACATCATTTTCGACCTGTTTCGCCCGGAATGTCATTTTCCATCCGTTCCACAATAGCCCGTCATTTTGGATCCGTTTCACCCAAGAATGTCACTTTTGAAGGATATAAAAAATACACAAGTTGACCAATTCCCAAGAATATCAAATCAAAAGCGAAGCGATTAGGAAAAATACAAGAAGAGTAAAAGGACTTACTAGCACCGGTCTCACCGAGATGATGGCAATATAGTGATACTGTATTCGAACAATAACTCAATTTCGACCCAAAAAGACTGGCAGCCTAGGTATCCATAAACCTAAGCTCTAGTACCATTTCTGTAACACCCCCAAGTTATTCAAGGCATATTACAGCCCCGTGAGTCCTACCGTGGGACCCACAAGGCTATAATTACGTGGAACCATAAACCTCGACCGATAAGGTCTAAACATAAACCCAATAGAAGCCAATAAGGATGACACCAATGTAATAATCAATTCGACAGAATACAATACATCGGGAATTTGAACCCCAGGGCAACACAGGCCACAACATCATGAACATCTGAAACATTGCTCGAGTATTCAAAACCATTCCAACTACAACAATACCGAATGGAACAAGGTATAAAACACAGACAGAAATAAGGCACAGCATCACTCTTGCCCATCATCTTCGTGCCGACCCAGTACAGGCCTTTCTCCTCTCCTGGATCCTGAAATACATGAAAGGTATTTCCCCCAAAAGGGGTTAGCCATCGAATAGCTAGTACAAGTATATCAAATATGAAACACAATACTTCTCGACAATAAAGTAAATGTAATCATCATTTCATCAAACTCAAGACTAGTTGTAACACCCCCAAGTTATTCAGGGTATATTACAGTGCCGTGAGCCCTGCCGTGGGACCCACAAGGCTAAACATACGCGGAACTATAAACTTGACCGAGAAGGTCTACATACAATGGAAAGAAATACGATACAAATGGTATACAAAACCATAACCAATGAAACAATAAACATCACTGCACAAATTAATACCTCGGCAACACAGGCCGGAACATCAAGGAAACTGAAATACAATACTCAAGTATTTAAAAATCCATTCCAGTACAACAACACTGAATGGAGGAATCCAAGAAAATAACCGGAGACAAGACACAGTATCACACTTGCCCATCATCTTCATGCCGACCCGGTACCCACCTGTCCGCTCTCCTGGAACCTGAAATACATGAAACGTATTTCCCCCATAAAGGGGTTAGCCGTCGAATAGCTAGTGCAAGTATAACAGTATGAAACACAATACTCCTCGACAATAAAGTAAAATGTAACCGTCAATTCATCAATTCAAGACTAGTATTCCGGAATAACTAAAATCTCATAAGACGTATGTGAATGCCGTAGAAACGCACAAACCCCCCTCTTAGACTTTTTGTCGGACACCTTCAAGGCGTCGACTAATAACTCAACCAAAACGACGAATCAATACAATCCAACCGTGGAATAACGATGGAAATGATAGAATACACCTAAATAATAATCAATCCATCACTAACCTAAATTACTACGGATTAAAAGGATGAAGTCAAACAAAATCCCCAATTTCCAACACAAAATTCAAAGTGTTCTTGAATAATCTTTCAATAATCCGATGAATACTCAAACATGTCCATAATCATGCGTATATCACTTCATACCCCATGATCTTAACATCCAAAACATCATTACCCAATACAAAATCGAAACCCAAGATGTTGAAGAAATTACCTCTTGAAGATCCAAGCACTATGATTCGAAGAGTACGCGATAGATCGATGATCCGAGCTTCACAATCGAAAAGAGATGAAGAGAAATCACACACTCAAGTGATAGGTGAAGAAACTTCTCTCTCTCAAGTCTCCTCTCTCGTGCCCAAGTGAAGAAATGGGGAAAAAATGAGGTGATCCGCTCAAGAAAACGCAGATATAGGGTAAACTGTCATGTGTGCCGCGGCTCAGTCAAAGTGTGCCGCGGCACAAGCCCAAAATTTGCTCCCAGGGCTCGGCAGTGTGCCGCGGCTCAGCCGAAGTGTGCCGCGGCACAGGGTACAGACGGTTTTTGCCGAATCTGGAAAATGAGAGTGACTTAGCTCTTTCGACCATAACTCCCTCGTCTGGACTCCGATTGACTCACCGTTTGGACCAATGGAAAGCTAACTAGTTGCTTTATAATATTGCAAAGATTCAGAATTTTTGGAGTTTCCAAAAATTAATGGTGATCTAACAAAGTCGAACTCGTACGTGGAAAAGTCGCTAAAGAACACGGAATTCAACAGAACGACACCGAAACAAACTCGGATGACAAAAAGTGCAGAATTAATCATTCTCGAAATGACGAAACGGTCATGGGCGAGTCATCAAAACCGACTTCCGCCGAAAAAAAAAGAAATTACCGGAAATCGAAATTGCGGGTATTACATTCTACCCTCCTTAAAAGAAGTTTCGTCCCGAAACTTAAAACAAGTAGGGAGAAGAATTATCCCGCCACGAAAAACTCAATGAGATACACAGGGAATGAAAACTTACGCCCAAACGGCGAATCGTCAGTAGAGAACACAACAATACATTACCCGAAGGTAAACCAAACCAACGTCGAAATAAATACGAATCACAATGCCCAAAGGCTCCAACGGAAATACCAATACATCACAATGGCCTGAAAACCGAACAGCCCAAAGCTGTAAATCATCACGATACAGATCTCAAAGAAACAAACCTGACTGTCGGACATACCCCTCGGCGTATGAACAACCAGTCGCAAGTCGTCGGACATATCCAATACAACATGGACTACGAACGACCAAACAATAAAGCTCAAGAGGGACATCACAGTACGCCCGATCCGGAAATGTGTCCGTGCACATGTCCACCCCGTATACGGAATCCAGAATATACGTGTGACAATGTACCTAATTAGCCTCACGAACTACGCCTTGTGTGCACGGTCCAATGCGGAAACATCCACGCATGACCATCGTGTGCCCGGCTAAAAAAAAAATCCTACACATAACCAATCGGCACGCAGATATGATTCCAGATATGCCACGATACAACATGACCGCGAAACTCAAAGGATAACATATCCAATACGAATCACGCGACTCACCAAGTGAACGATGACGCACGAATAATGGAAGACCGACACGACCAACAATATCCAAACCAACCATCCTGGAATCAAAATCCCGAAGGACCGATTAACACGAGCAACGATCACAACACAACAGTCCGGGAAATCCCCAACCCTCAACGATCACAAAACTACCGAGTTCACAAGAATAATAGTGTGCTGCCTTGAGTCGGCCAACACGGCAATAATAATTCAACGGATGGGAACTATCCTCGACAGTCCCAATTCAATACTTCGATTACCGTAGGATGGCCAATCGATAACAATGATACACCGGATGAGAATATCTTTGACAACGGATGGGAATTATCTTTGATAATCCCAATTCAATACCTCGATTACCTTAGAACGGTCAATCGGTAATCAATGATACGATAGAATAGATGTCCCTGTGTCTTAAACCGACCACCGAAACAGAGATGATAAAAGGATACATCCAACGCCCTCAATCAGTTAATATAATACCAATAGAAAAACACCGATATCAGTAACGACGATTCACAAAAATTATCTCAATGGAACATCCATCACAATCACAATCGATCCGTCGATACCGCGAACCGGCTATCGAAAGCAACTTTACCAACAAGTATTGTAATGCCTTGAACCGGCCTTTTACAAACAACAGTAACATTTGGCATAATTTGCCGACGGGCGTTGTGTCAACCAATCCCCTGATATCAATACAATCATAAAGAGGCCAAGTCCCGAAATGATACACACATTCGTACGCCTACACGATAACATTAGTCTCATTGATTAGTACAAGTATAAAACTTGCCTCGATATCAATACAACGAACTGTTACCAATTCAGTTGATTTCGTCTACGAGTTCCTTAGTCCCGACCAAAGTAATCTATGAACTCTTCAACCTCAACCGCAACACAACAGTCATAATTCACGATCAAACATCATACCTTATTGTAAGACGAAGGATTAATAATCAACAGGTTCGATGACGACCAATATCAACACCACCAAGTCACAAACTCAACCGTTTCACCATATCTCGACTAAACACAGTCTGAACAATCCAACTCAGACACTGACAAATCCTGTCCACAATACGAGTTGAAATATGATGATCATATCAATCAACCAATTCGTACCAATAATAAGGGTCTAAATGTTCTAACTCAATTCTTAAATATGAATTGACAAGGTTCCCTTCTCGTAAATCCATCGTTAAAATTTACTTATGACCGTCATCAATTCGAATCATCCGACTGGTTCAAAACAATAGATAATCATATTAAAAAGGTTATCAAACAATCCAATGACTTGAATATTTGCTCCATACGTATGGGCTTCCAAATTCAGAGATGAATAATAGTCTCATCAAACTCATCATCACATTCGTATTCCTATACGAATATTATTTCAAACACATAGTTTAGCTCTAGATATGAATATTCCATATTCATTTTCAAAACATCAACACTTCTAAAAAAATTCATCACCTCGTATAATTCAAGAGTTCTTCAAGAACATGAAATATCCGAAATCACGTTCAGAACAACATATCCGAGGTATATAACTCCATGTTACCATTTCCTTCGTCATGCCCTTCATACAACCTTAAGAATCGCAACAATACCGTTATCATCATGAAGAAGATCTCAATAATCATATCAACATCCGAAATCTCTTATTACAATTCCAATAAATCTCGTATAACATTATCACATGATACCAAGATTGTAATACCCCAGATCCTCCTGGGAATATTATACGCCGTAAACCCTTCTCACAAGAATTTACCAGGCTAAGCACAATTTTCCACGTCATTTCAAAAATGCCAAGAAGACCGATGACGGTAATAATTTTCAAATACTAAAAAAAAATCATTTTCCAAATACCGTCAAAGCGATCAAGGCCAAAATGCCAAAAACTCAGTTTAGGGGATCGGTTTTACAAAATAAAATTCAGTTGGCAAAATACCAAAATCCATTTCAAAAATACTCACGCAGCGGATAAAAATACAGTCCGATTTATGCATTTACATTGAGATAAGACGAACATCAAAACACACGATTCCCAACATACTCCCTCCCATGTAGTAATCCTTAAGGAAAAAAAATGAACCACTATCAAAGGGATACGAGGATTACTTTATATGGACTAACCACGAAGAAGAATAATTTGAACTCCAATCCAAGAATCATCAAAAACTTCAAGAACAACACTTAAATCCGAGCTCTCCATCTTAATCTTGTTTAAGAAAAATCATCTCTCAATGTTTAGGAACTTCAAGTACTTCCCAAGGCTCTCTCCATTGACTGAAGGAAGGAGAATGGACAAAATACCCCTCAGCACTCGTCTATCCCCTCTATAAAACACATCACTAGCAACTGCATTGCTTCGAAATTCATCTAACGTACGTAATGCCCATGCATTAACGTACGCAAATAGGCGTTGACTTGCTACAGTGAAATGCTCAGTAGCGTGCGCTATTCCTCGACCTTAGCGCGCGCTAATCGTCGTTGACCCGACAACCTGTACCTTCCCAGAAGATGTCCGGGTCCTACACGCCGAAAGCAACCAATAAAGCCAAGATTCCCTGTTGATGATCTGAAATTAGCGTGCGTTAATCGCCGATAATAAACAGTCTGGGCCTACCTGTCGGCCACTTTACGGACCTTATCCAGAATACCTTACGTACGTTAGGGGTCCTCCTTAGCGTACGTAACTCAAACCTCTTAGCGTGCGCTAAGTATGCACCGTGGCGTACGCTAAGTATATATGTCTTAGCGTGCGCTAGGCATACCTTGTAGCGTGCGCTAACGTGGCTGTACTTAGCCATTTTCCGCTATTCTCGACAAACATCTCGACATACCAAACGATCGTACGGCACAATGAATACATAAACGCATTCAATAACATTGTCATACGTTCACATCATCCTTAAGAACAATTTTCCATCAACGACATCCAACATATAAACGAAAAAAAAATATATCCGAAAAAATCGGGGTATTACACTCTACCCCCCTTAAAACTAAGTTTCGTCCTCGGAACTTGCAATTACTCGCACAAACAACATTCAACGGAAATTTAAATTCACCAAGAATTATCGAATAATCCGAACAACATACTTACAAGTCTGTGAAGTCGAAGATCTCCCGTGATACTAGCATGCGACTCCTAAACAAAGTCTCAACATAATACCGATACACACCATTATCGCAATTAGCAACTTAACAAAATCTCAAGGAAGAGTTCACGTCCGTGACCACGGCCACGATTCTTCCTACTTTCAGCCAACATTCTGAAGGGCACATACGTGCGAAAGTATAATCCGAATCGCACATTCTCGAAGTGACCAAATCCCAAGAATACCAAGCTATAAACGAAACGATCAAGAAAATACAAGAAGAGTGAGAGGACTTACAAGTACCGGTCACACTGTGATGATGGCAGAGTAGTGATACTGTGGGCAAATGCCGACTCAATCGACCCAAAAGACCGACAGCCTAGGTATCCATAAACCTAAGCTCCGATACCATATTCTGTAACACCCCCAAGTTATTCAGGGTATATTACAGCGCCGTGAGCCCCGCCGTGGGACCCACAAGGCTAAACATACGCGGAACTATAAACTTGACCGAGAAGTTCTACATACAATGGAAAGAAAGACGATACAAATGGTATACAAAACCATAACCAATGAAACCATAAACATCACTGCACAAATTAATACCTCGGCAACACAGGCCGGAACATCAAGGAAACTGAAATACAATACTCGAGTATTTAAAAATCCATTCCAGTACAACAACACTGAATGGAGGAATCCAAGAAAATAACCGGAGACAAGACACAGTATCACACTTGCCCATCATCTTCATGCCGACCCGGTACCCACCTGTCCGCTCTCCTGGAACCTGAAATACATGAAACGTATTTCCCCCATAAAGGGGTTAGCCGTCGAATAGCTAGTGCAAGTATAACAGTATGAAACACAATACTCCTCGACAATAAAGTAAAATGTAACCGTAAATTCATCAATTCAAGACTAGTATTCCGGAATAACTAAAATCTCATAAGACGTATGTGAATGTCGTAGAAACGGTTCGTTCACCTCATACGCCGTTACGTATGTGAATGCCGTAGAAACGGTTCGTTCACCTCATACGCCGATACATGTAGGAATGCCGTCAAAACGGTTCGTTCATTACATGCCAACAATATATCTATGAATGCCGTAAAAACGGTTCGTTCATGATATGCCATCAATATTTCTTACTTTCAAAGTCGAGAACGTACAATCATAAATGTATACTTGCCTTAATAAACGTTACCGAAAATCCCGAAGAACACGGTTCGACTGGGAAGCTTGAACCACGAAGAAGACAACGAACGGAAGGGTTCCGACCTGAGTTCTTCACAAGGATTTCGTCCCGAAGTCATATCAATGATAAATCAACAATCGTACGATGAATAATAATCGTACAACGCACAAACCCCCCTCTTAGACTTTTTGTCGGACACCTTCAAGGCGTCGACTAATAACTCAACCAAAACGACGAATCAATACAATCCAACCGTGGAATAACGATGGAAATGATAGAATACACCTAAATAATCATCAATCCATCACTAACCTAAATTACTACGGATTAAAAGGATGAAGTCAAACAAAATCCCCAATTTCCAACACAAAATTCAAAGTGTTCTTGAATAATCTTTCAATAATCCGATGAATACTCAAACATGTCCATAATCATGCGTATATCACTTCATACCCCATGATATTAACATCCAAAACATCATTACCCAATACAAAATCGAAACCCAAGATGTTGAAGAAATTACCTCTTGAAGATCCAAGCACTATGATTCGAAGAGTACGCGATATCCGAGCTTCACAATCGAAAAGAGATGAAGATAAATCACACACTCAAGTGATAGGTGAAGAAACTTCTCTCTCTCAAGTCTCCTCTCTCGTGCCCAAGTGAAGAAATGGGGAAAAAATGAGGTGATCCGCTCAAGAAAACGCAGATATAGGGTAAACTGTCATGTGTGCCGCGGCTCAGTCGAAGTGTGCCGCGGCACAGGCCCAAAATTTTCTCCCAGGGCTCGGCAGTGTGCCGCGACTCAGCCGAAGTGTGCCGCGGCACAGGGTACAGACGGTTTTGGCCGAATCTGGAAAATGAGAGTGACTTAGCTATTTCGACCATAACTCCCTCGTCTGGACTCCGATTGACTCACCGTTTGGACCAATGGAAAGATAACTCGTTGCTTTATACTATTGCAAAGATTCAGAATTTTTGGAGTTTCCAAAAATTAATGGTGATCTAACAAAGTCGAACTCGTACGTGGAAAAGTCGCTAAAGAACACGGAATTCAACAGAACGACACCGAAACGAACTCGGATGACAAAAAGTGCAGAATTAATCATTCTCGAAATGACGAAACGGTCATGGACGAGTCATCAAAACGGACTTCCGCCGAAAAAAAAGAAATTACTGGAAATCGAAATTGCGGGTATTACACTAGTATTCCGGAAAAACTAAATCTCATAGCACTTCATTTCAATACATACAATTAATATACCTCACTTTCAAAGTCGAGAACGTACAATCATAAACATATACTTGCCTTTGGGACATTATAACCGAAATAAAAATGGTATTCAAGCTCGAGAGGTCCAAGAACATACTTCCAGCCTAAATGATTCCTAAGGAAATATGATAATCAATCATCAATACTCAATTCTCAAGGAAGACACCTGAGACCCGCCTTTTACAATTCATAAATCTTCAAAGTATTCACATAGAGGTTGAAAATCATACAAACACTCTGAACTACAAGTAATACACATAAATATTCGGATAATCGTAAGGGAAACGTGGGTCCGGGGTAGATACATCATAATCTCAAGGCTTTCAAGCTTCAAAATGGATAAATCGGACGGATCTAAGAAAAATCCACAAAAATTCCCCAGACTAGGGTTCTAAGGAATTTACCTTGATTTGGAGAGAAGGAATGGATTAGATGTTGTATGACCCTTGTTATTCAACCAAAGATGATGATAGTTGCTGAAAGATTGCCCCCA
The DNA here is from genome assembly GCA_033398695.1 of Orobanche coerulescens. Lineage (NCBI taxonomy): Eukaryota > Viridiplantae > Streptophyta > Magnoliopsida > Lamiales > Orobanchaceae > Orobanche > Orobanche coerulescens. The sequence goes on along the minus strand of CM065818.1, from coordinate 89,595,388 downwards.
AATCGCCTCCGAAATGCCCTCTCGTGCTCTCTCATCGGAAATGAAGAAAAGAGATGAAAAATCATGAAGAACAGGGTTGACCCTCTATATATACTATGTCTGATTAGCGCGCACTAAATCTCAAGGCTAGTATATGCTAACGGGTCACCCGTTAGTCCAGTAGCTTCTGACCTACGATGTTAGCGTGCACTACCACATCCTTAGCGGGCGCTAACTGTTACCATGTAAAAATTCCAGACTCACTTCCCATCTCGCTAGCGTGCGCTACATCTGGTACTAGTGCGCGCTACACAATACCTATAGCGTGTGCTAGCTCACGCCTAACGTGCGTTAACTGTTAGTCCAGAGAACAGAAATCACCCCACTGCCCCTGCTAACTCAGCCCATTAGCGTGCGCTACAGGCGATGCTAGCGTGTGCTACAGGCGATGCTAGCGTGTGCTATTTAACACGGTTAGCGTGCATTAGCTCATGCCTAGCGTGAACTAACTGCTAGTCTAGAGGGCAGAACTTGGATACTGCCACTGCCTAACTCGGACCATTAGCGCGTGCTATTGGCGAAGCCAGCGTGCGCTACTCAACACGAATAGCATGCGTTAGCTCCCGCCTAGCTTACGCTATCCGCTGCGATCAATAACACCATTGCAAAGTCTGATCAATAAGAATATGTTCCGAAGGATACGAAACTCTAGAATCAACATCTCAATAGGTGCTTACAAGACAAAAGCGATAGAACGCCAAAGTCAAAATTCATGAAAAATACAGGTGTTACACATATATGGTCCAAGCAAAGAAAAATCTCCTTGTGACAAGTATGGTATCTCCGAGGAGGACTGGAGAGACTTCAAAAAGATTCGTGAGGTCTCCGCTTGGGAGGTATATCTAAAAAATATTTTAAGTTTTTATAAGTTCAACTCTGAAAATAATGAACACACAATCAAATAAAATAATTTCTTATTAAGAACATAAAATCTGAAATAAGAAAAATGTTTTAAATTTGAAAATATTTATAATATATATATATGTTACCATATTCATACAATATTGTACAAATCTGAAAATAATTTTACAATAATCAAATAAAAAAATTTCTTATTAAGAACATAGAATCTAAATTAAGAAAAAGATTTTAAATTTGAAAGTATTTATAATATATATATATATATTACAATATTCATAAAAGGATTGTACAATAATCTGAAAATAATTTTACAATAATCAAATAAAATAATTTCTTATTAAGAACATAAAATCTGAAATAAGAAAAAATATTTTAAATCTTAAAATACTTCTAAAATTGTTTATGGGTTATTTGATATTTGTAACTAGAAAAAAGAAGTAAGAAACAGGATTAGCAAAAATGAACATTCCGCATAATATGGCTCGAGGAAGGTACAACTTGGTGGGAGTACGGGAGATGGGGAGAAAGATGAAGGAGCGTCAAGAAGCATCTAAATTTGGAGAAGATAGTGTCACTGATCCCCCGTCTCCACCTACACGTCATTAAAGGTGGAAGCTTGGTCACACAAAAAGACAGGGGGGTACGTCATCTGATGCTGAATGGGAGATTGTTGACAGGATTATAAGCTCTTTTTGAAGAATTTTTTGTGAGAAAAATAAAAATAAAGAAGTTTGCTTTAAACATTATTTTTTGTGTTTTTAGTTGTTTGCATATTTCAAAATTTTTTATATGGTGCCCAATCAAATTTTTGTAGGATGATTTGGAGGAGCAGTATACACAAGGTACCTTCATTCCTGAGGAATGACAGGATATATTGGCGGATGCCATTAGGAGACCCGAGCACCCTGGTCATGTTTGTGGCATCAGTTTTGGTGTGGGTATTCGAGATTATTTTGGACGATCATGTGGACCGATATCTTCCGTAAGTGAAGATGTGTTGGAATAGCTATGGAAGAAGATCACCCTTGATGTCACACAAAATTTGATGAAAGAGTTTGGCTAGACAATGAGTGCTAGTTCCCAGTGACCTGTTGATATTCGTACACGTGATGAGGTTACTCGTGTCAGCACAAAGGGGAGTTGTGCTGATGCTACTTCTGGCCCTTCCGGAGAGAGGACTCCAACTGGAGGCACTCTTCGAGCTGTATTTTATATGGACGAGCATCCTCCCCATCTAGTTGCTATCGGTAGGGTTCTTCAGGGTGATTAGACCCTATATTGTGCTCGTTTACCAGCTCATTTGGTTAAGGTAGTGGTTGAGGAGGCCGTAGATGACAGCGCAGATGTTCCTATCGCGACTGATGAGGGGAGAGTAGTGGGGGAAGCTTTAGGTGGATTTATTGCATGGCCATGAGATTTTGTTATCTCCGACTTTTCGAAGGTAAATATTTTCTTTTTCTTTTTAATAACTCAACAAAATAAATTATTTCAAACATACTTGTATGTTACACTCTCGTGTATGAAATAGGATATTCAGCGATCTAAGAAGCAGGCTAGTCACAATGACGGGTCGAGGACCAGACATGACATCATGAAAGACATAGTGTTATGTCGAGTCTTTACAATAATCCGTTACAAGTTCCGTGTGATGCAGCTATATTTGGCTGTGGTGGTGATGATGTTCCATCGTACATCGCTCACATTGATATTTTGGAGATCGTTCAAGGAAAAGAGTGGCTTAGTTTATCAGTTTTACAACTTTGGACTATGTGAGTAATTTCCTTTATCGACTTTTTTCACATTCGTAGTCTGAGGTTCTTATATTAATATTTTAATTAACAAATTAGGTATTTGGCTAATATGAAAGTGGGCACGATGGATGAGGATTTGTATGGATATTTTGATCCTCAATCCATACAAAATATGGGACATAGGGGAGAGGAGATCTCGAGATATATATCGGCGCGTATACTTGAGTCGAAGAAGCAAATATACATGGAAACTTACCATCATAAGTAAGTTAAGTATTGTAAATTTTAAAACATTTGTTTTTGACAAAACTATTCTTTATTTTTTTTTTACAATAGAGTTTTTTTGTTTAACAAAACTGTTTCTTATTTTTACTTTTTACAAAACTACTTTTTAATATGTTTTTTTCTGTCAAATGCATTTATCGATGTAGGCATCATTGGCAACTTGTGGTCATTATACCCACAAGAGGAATTATTGCATGGTTTTGCTCAATACATAATAAGCCCAACTCTCGCGTTAAGGCCATACTAAAAAAGTAAGATTTTATTTATAACATATTTACATGAAAATTTTATATTGACGGCACAATATATTATTGTTACTTTTAAACAGTGTCGTGACCGCATTCAAGACCATGGATGGTATGCATACAAGTAAATCTAAGCAGGCGGTTAGTTCGATATATCCCAAGGTAATATGTTTAATTACATGAGTGTAAATATATGTGTGTTTGTGTGTGAATATATGAGTGTGTGTTGCTCTTGACAACATTGTTTTTGGAAACAAGAATTATTTTGGGATAGACGTGGTTAACGTCATAAGGAGCTTCTCCCTTTGGGATAATTGTTAACTTTTATCTTAAGGATATTCTCCCAATAGGTCGTGTATGAAGTGTGCGTTTGTGTGCTGTGTTTACTGTGTGTGCAGTGTGTGTTTTTACTGTGTGTAGTGTGCGTGTGTGTGCAGTGTGTGGAGTGTGTGCAGTGTGTCGAGTGTGTGTGTAGTGTGTGGAGTGTGTTTGTATATGTGTACAGTGTGTGTTGGGTGTGTGCAGGGTGTGTGTGTGTGCAGTGTGTTCGTGTGTGTTTTATGTGTGTAGGGTGTGTGTGTGTGTGTGTCTGTGTGCAGTGTGTGTACTGTGTTTGTGTGTGTGTACAATGTATATGTGCAGTGTGTTTGTGTGGGGTTTATGTGTGCAGGGTGTGTGTGTGCAATGTGTGTACTGTGTTTGTGTGTGTGTGTACAGTGTGTGTGCTGGGTGTGTGCAATGTGTTTGTGTGTGTTTTATATGTGATGTGTTTGTGTGTGTGTCTGCAGTGTGTACTGTGTTTGTGTGTGTACAATATGTGTGTGTGTGTTGGGTGTGTGTGTGTGTGGAGTGTGTGTGCAGTGTGTGGAGTGTGTTTTATGTGTGACAGTGTGTGTGTGTGTGTGTGTGTGCAGTGTGTGTGTGTTTTATGTGTGCAGTGTGTGTACTGTGTTTGTATGTGTACAGCGTGTGTTTGTGTGTGTGTGTGTGTGTAGTGTGCTTGTGTGTGGTTTATCTGTGCAGGGTGTGTGTGTGTGTGCAGTGTTTACTATGTTTGTGTATGTGCACATTGTGTATATGTGTGTGTGTATGTGTGTGTGTGTGTGTGTGTGTGTGTGTGTTTTATGTGTGTAGTGTGTGTGTGTGTGCGTGTGTGTGTCTGTGTGCTGGGTGTGTGCAGGGTGTGGGTGTGTGTGCAGTGTGTTTGTTGTGTGTTTTATGTATGCAAGGTGTGTGTGTGTGTGTGTGTGTGCAGTGTGTGTACTGTGTTCGTGTGTGTGTGTGTGTGCTGTGTGTGTGTGTGTGCAGTGTGTGGTGTGTGTGTGTGTGTGTGTGTGTGTGTGTGTGTTTATAGTGTGTGTGAGTGTGTGTGTGTGTGTGTGTGTGTGTGTGTGTGTGTTTACAGTGTGTGTTTCTGTGCTGGGTGCTAACTGTGTGTGCAGTGTCTGTTGATTTTATTTACTGAAAGCGACTCATATAATTGGTTCTTCTTTTGTTTTAGTGTAATAAACAAAATGGAGGTTGGGAGTGTGGTTATTATGTTATGCAGTGGATGTCAACTATCGTCCGAGAGCGTATTTTGGATGGTTGGATGGAGGTAGTATATTTTTAACTTGAATTGGTGATAAGACTATTTACTCATTTACATTTACAATTTTTTTATTAGACGTTTATATGTGTAGATGTTTGATGATGTTGGAGCACTGTCTGATGATGTTATTCATAAAATTCGAGCCGAGTGCGGACACTATTTCTTGAAGGTTCGAAAACGTCTTGCGACATTATTTTGATGTTTTTGTATGATTATTTGTATGAATTATACATTTGACATTTAAATCATGGATGAATTGATGGTTTTTTGTATTATCTTCAACGAATTGGTGAAATATTGTTCAATGAATTTGTTGTTGGTTAGTCCATTTTGGTGTGTGGATTTAATGAATTGGTGGTTTATTGATTATTACATTTTGATCCGACTTCAGTTACTAGATTGTGCAAAATAATGCAGAAAACTATGCAAAAATCTGGACATATGTAATAGCGGTTTTAAAAAAACCGCAGTTGAATGCTTTAAGAAATCAACAGCGGTTCCAGGAAAACCACTATTAAATTGTAAAATGTAACAGCGGTTATGAGGCAACCGCTGTTGAACTCTAAAACTAACGACGGCTCAAGAAACGCCGTTATATATCCACAGTTAAAGCGGTTACAGATAACAACTATTATTTGACATATTTAACAGCGGTTCTTGGCAACCGCTATTAATTGTGAAACAATAACAGCGGTTCAAACAATCGCCGTTAAAATTAACAGCGGTACCTTTAATAGCAGTTCTGGAACCGCTATTAAATAGCCTCCAGAACTGTTGTTACAAGCCTGTTCTGTAGTAGTGGTACAATATATTTATGCCCATTGGGCAAAACAAGTACATCATCTAAAGTAATATTAAAGCCAGATTCTAAATCCAGCATAAGTGATCCAATGTCAGTGGCCTCGACACTATGCCCGCTGTCGACTGTTGTAATATCCGTACTTTCTACTTTTGGTAATTTCTAATTTTATTGTATGTTCATTTCGATCGACTCGCTTGTTACTGTTTTGAAATTCTGAACCTATTTTGTTCTTGGAGTTTTTCCGTTTGGACGAGTTTCGAGGATGTTTTTGCATAATTTCATCTTGAATTATATCTTGTCGCATGTACGTTCGATTCTTGTAAAACTCGTTCTTTTTTGTTGTTTCTTGGTTGGCATAAGTTCGTATGGTTGAGTTAGTCGTGTTTAGACTTTCGGTTTGTTAATCCGACGTCGTATCGTGATTTTCGGGCACTTGGGCCATTTTTGTAATTTTCCATAAGTTTAGGGAATTTCACTTTCTTTGTCGCATTACGAACTCTCCGATGGTTGGAATTGTATTTTCTTTCAACGCTTAACTCTGTCGTCTTGAATATTCCGTGTTTATATTTCTGGGTTCTGGCCTTGCTTTGCATTTCGATTTTTGTCCGTCGCAGCAGTTGTACCGATCAAGATCGATCTTTGCCTGAGTAGCGCACGCTACTCCTGGTTTCCTTGCCTGCGCTATTGCTGTGTGGTTAGCGTACGCTAACTTGGAGTTCGTAGCGTGCGCTAACGATTTCAGCGGACTGGGCATAAGGTTCAGTATTTCGGTACTGGACCAGATAGCGTACGCTAATTGAGTGTTAACGCACGCTAATATCTAACGTTAGCGCACGCTAATCTTGTTAGCCTGCGTACGCTAATGGGAGGACAGAAGTCTGACTGCATTCCACACCCTGTTAGCGCACGCTAATTCTTGGGCGTAGAATGCGCTAAGCTTGTCTAATATAAAAAGGACAGCAACAGCCCAACTTCGTCATTTTCCATCATTACTTCTTCTCTTCGGCTTTGGGCGATTCTAGACGAGGGTTAGGACCGATTTCAACCAAATATCATCATCCACTATCATCCTTGCATTTCTTGCGCGAATTCTTCAAGTTCTTAACATTTTCCGCCATCCGAATCGAGGTAAGAATCCCTGAAACCCATGTTTTGAGATTTTGGGGAAATTTTGGGGAATTCTTGTGATTTGATTCTTTTAATCCGAATTATGATGGATTATTGCTAGACTTCAATCGTATACTTATAATCCTTCGTTTTATTGAGGATTGGTGGTTTTAAACCCCGATTTTTCCATTGTTCATCACTTATACCCGACAATACCCTAGGAATGTTCGACGAATTGTTCCAGCGGGTAGAACTAGGATGTATTCCTACGTTGTCGTAATTTTGAGATTGATTGCATATCATTATTGTGTTAGGATCGGATTTGTGAAGATTATTCGGGCCAAAACCTTTCCGTTCACCGTTTTCCTTCATGTCATGTTAACCAAGGCAAGTACATGTATTACATTTCGTTATGTATGTTACGTTTTCGAAATGAATGATGAATTGTGGTTTTCAGGTGCGTGAGTTCTGTTCCTTCTACCCGGAGCATTCGACGGGATGTGTGGGGGTCGATACTAAGGGGTACGACTGCGGATGTGGACTTGGGTGCGTGTGTGATTGAACTTCCACCCGGAGCGTTCGACGGGATGTCTGGGGGTCGATACTAAGGGGTACGGACACGGAAGTGGTATCCCACCCGGAGCGTTCAACGGGATGTCTGGGGGTCGATACTAAGGGGTACGGCCACGGAAGTGGTATCCCACCCGGAGAGTTAAACGGGATGTCTGGGGGTCGATACTAAGGGGTACGGCCACGGGATACCAGTTGTGATTTTGTGATATCGTGATGAATTGATAACTGATTTGATTGCCAATGTAGTATTCCGGAATATTTATGGCAAATGATTTCTGATTGAGATGATTGTGTAAAAATCGTATTTGTATATAATGTTGTGTAATTGTGTACTTGCACTAGCTATTCGAATGCTAACCCCTTAAATGGGGGAAATGCGTCTTATGCATTTCAGGTACCAGGAGAGCAGAGGAGTAGGCACGGGACATGCATGCAAAGTATGGATTGGCATGATTATGAGGCTCGAGTCTTTAATTATGTTGAGTCATTTATATTGTTTGAGTATTGAAATTTGAATGGTTTTATTGTATTCGGTTAAAGTCCCCTGCATGGGCAATGTCATGGTATCGACTTATACTTTCACGTACTACTATTAAAACGTTTTGGCCGAGGCCGCGGCCCCATTTTTACATTAATGGTTGTGTCTTTGGGATTTTTCTAGTACTGAATATGTGTCACGTGTTAGCCTGGTAGACCTCACGAGGGTTCTACGGCGTGTAATGTCCCATTTGAGAGAGCCTAGGTTTTGAATGCCTAGACTGTCGGTTAATTTTGGGTCTGTCAGTTAAGTCATTTGAGTCAGTCCTTGAGCCTAATATCATCATGCTACCGTCTTTTTGTGCAACTCGTGGCTGTAAGTCTCCTCGAACTCTTATACTTCTGTAATTCGTTTTCTTGTGTTGTTCGGAATTGTGAATTGTGATACCAACTTTGTAAATTGTGAATCTTTCTGATCTTGTCCTTTTCATATTTTCTTCAGTATGTTGAGAGGTCGCGGTAGACCAGCTAGGGGGCGCAGCCGAGGGCGTGGTCGTGGTGCTAATAACGATGAAGGCTCACTTTCTCAGTCCTCTGTGGATTCGGCTTCTCATTCAGTGCCGTTGGGTAATAACGCCCGGCCAGCTCTTGCCGTACTTGCCAGATTGGTAGCCCAGCTCACTCAGATAGCCCAGGGTGGACGCCAAAATCCGCCTCCAACTCCAGAGGACGAAGCTAGTAAATGGCTTCAGATAGTAACTAAGATGCACCCCCCTCATTTCACTGGTTCTTCTGACTCCCTCGGTTGGGAGAATTGGCTCTTTCAGTTGGGCAGGACTTTTGATGCAGTAGCTTGTCCCAATGACAGTAGGGTACATATTGCTCAGTACCTCCTGGATAAGGAAGCTGCGGAATGGTGGGAGGCTGTGACGCCCAGAGACCGCCAGGCCACTTGGGAGGAATTTAAGGGTGCTATGGAAGCAGAATGTTGTCCACCGCCAGTCAAGGAGCGCAGAATTGTGGAGTTCTTCACCGCTACACCTCAGGATGTGCCTATTTCTCAGGCCATCATCACTTATAATCACCAATTAGGATTCGAGAAAGATCAGGTGAGGACCAAGGCCGACAAGATCCGTTATTTCAATATGCGCATGAAACTGCATATTAGGCAGAGTATGGCACCGCTCATGTGCGTCACTTTGAAGGAGTATCAGGATCGCGCTCTAGCGATCGAGATGGCCGCACGGGAATCAAAGTCGGGTACCGAGGCCAAGAAACAGAAAACGATTGGCAGTTTTTCAGCCAGCAAGTGTGGTCGATTTTCGAGAGCACAATCTGCCCCTACACCTGGGAAGAGGCCGTTTCATCAGGATGGGGGATCTCAGGGTAATCGTTCAGTCCAGTCCGTTGCTTCTGGTGGCAGGGTTTGCTTTAACTGCAACCAATATGAGCATTTGATGAAGGATTGCCCTTCTCCTCCAGATACTTGCTTTACTTGCGGGCAAACCGGGCACCAGGCAGCACATTGTGAGAAAGCCACAAGGGCTTCCAGAGCTCCGACTACCACCGCCGTACAGAGAGAGCACAGTATTGATCAAAAGACTCCAGTTCCTCATGTACCTCAGAGTTCGGGCCGCGGTAGGGGCCAGGGTCAATCGGACCGCCGAGCTGCATCTAGTTCGGGCTCAGTCCACCCTCGGTTATATCAGATGAGGCGCACGGAGGAGACAGATGTTCCAGTGGCGTCAGGTACCACTCAGATCCTTTCTCATCCAGTTTCGATGCTTTTCGATTCGTGTGCTACTCATTCTTTTATTGCTTCGGATTGTGTGTGTCGTATTGGTATTGACTGCTTGTTTGAGTGTGAACCATTCGTAGTGGGTACGCCTAGCGGGGATCGTATGGTTGGGTACCGGGAAGTTAGGGATTGTCCAGTGAGAATCGGGAGCCGAGATTGGCCCTCGAAACTTATTGTTATAGATCTTAAGGGTGAGGATTTGATCCCCGGGGACGATTGGTTGGATCATCACGGTGCTATCATGAATTATTGGACTCACACTATCTCGATAGTGGATGAGGACGGCACCGAGCATACTCTCGTCGGTTGTAAACCGGGTAGATCAGGAAGTGTGATTATCGCCTTGAAGGCAATGAAACTCCTGAATCAGGGTTGTGTCGGCTATTGGTGTTATGCTTTACAGGCGAAGGATGGCGGAGTCGACATGTCGTTGATTCCAGTTGTCAGCGAGTACCTCGACGTATTTCCAGATGACTTGCCGGGATTACCACCACAGCGAGAGGTTGACTTTCCTATTGATCTTGAGCCGAATGCGGCTCCCGTTTCTCGAGCGCCATATCGTATGGCACCGTCACAGACGTTAGAATTGAAGAAACAGTTGGGGGAATTGTTAGATAAAGGGTATATTCGACCGAGCGCGTCGCCTTGGGGTGTGCCCGTACTTTTAGTTAAGAAGAAGGATGGATCGCTTCGTTTATGCATCGACTACCGAGAATTAAACAAGTTGACCATCAAAAATAATTACCCTTTGCCCAGGATCGACGACTTGTTTGATCAGCTTCAGGGATCGACAGTCTTTTCGAAGATTGATTTACGATTGGGCTACTACCAGTTGAGGATTCGGGACAGCGATATACCGAAAGCTACCTTTCGGACGAGATATGGCCATTACTAGTTTGTGGTTATGCCTTTCGGGCTAACCAATGCCCCAGCAGTGTTCATGCAGTTAATGAACAAAGTTTTTATCGAGTATCTGGACAAATTCGTAGTCGTCTTTATCGACGACATCCTTATATATTCCCAGAGTCGAGAGGAGCATGCTTTACATCTCCGGATTGTGTTGGACACTTTGAGAACTGAGCAGCTGTACGCGAAGATCTCTAAGTGTGATTTTTGGCTCAAGGAAGTGATGTTCCTCAGGCACGTGATCTCAGCGGAGTGAGTTCGGGTAGATCCACAGAAGATAGAGGCGATGATGGCATGGGAACCGCCCAAGAATGTGAAGGAAGTGAGAAGTTTTCTGGGACTTGCAGGCTATTATCGTAGGTGCATTGAGGGATTTTCTAAGATCGCTAGACCGCTCACTCAGTTACTCCAGAAAACTCAGAAGTTCGAGTGGACCGCAGACAGACAGGATAGTTTTGACGAGTTGAAGAGACGATTGACTACCACACCCGTTTTAGCATTGCCTCAGGGGAACGAGGATTTTGTGGTGTATAGTGATGCTTCTGGCCTTGGGCTCGGATGTGTTTTGATGCAGAGAGACAGGGTGATTGTTTATGCATCCCGCCAGTTGAAACCTTATGAGGTAAATTATCCCACACGCGATTTGGAGTTAGCTGCGGTCATTTTCGCCTTAAAGATATGGAGGCATTATCTCTATGGGTTGTTGTGTAAGATTTTTATGGATCACAAGAGTCTGAAGTATATCTTCGGTCAGAAAGAGTTGAATATGAGGCAGCGTAGGTGGTTGGAGCTAATTAAAGATTACGACCTCGAGGTACTTTATCATCCGCGTAAGGCTACCGTAGTGGCTGAGGCGTTGAGCCGGAAACCGATGGCGTTACAGATGTTAGAGGTACTTACACCACATAGTAGGATCCAGCGGGATTTGATTTGTCAGAATATCAAGGTTTGTGTTCAGAGAGTTCAGGGTCGGTTATGCACGTTGGAGACCACTTCGTCCTTGACTGATGATATCAAGGCGAAACAGTATGATGATCCATTTTTGGTCCAGTTGAGGGAGGATGTGAGAAAGGGGAAAGCCCCTGGATTTGTGATTCAGGATGATGGAGTTTTGAGATATCGCGGCAGATTATGTGTACCGAATGACATTGAGTTGAGGCAGAAGATTTTGAGTGAGGCTCATACTATGCCTTACTCCATACATCCTGGTACGAGCAAAATGTACAAGGATATGAGGAGTAACTACTGGTGAAGCAATTTGAAGACGGACGTTGGCGAGTTTGTGGCGAAGTGTTTGACCTGTTAGCAGGTTATGATTGAGCATCAGCGGCCCGCGGGGTTGCTACGACCACTTCCCATTCTGGAATGGAAGTGGGAAGACATCTCTATGGATTTCATTACCAGGATGCCTAGGACTCGGACTCGATTGAACATGATTTGGGTTATTGTCGATCGACTAACCAAATCAGCTCATTTCCTGGGTATTAAGGACACTTGGGGGCCGGAGAGGCTGGCACGAGTATTTATTGCAGAGATCGTGAGATTGCATAGGACTCCTAGGAGTATTGTTTCAGATCGAGATGGCCGGTTTGTATCACATTTTTGGCAGGCTGTTCATCGAGCTTTGGGGAATGAGTTAAGACTCAGTACGTCTTACCACCCTCAGACTGACGGGTAGTCAGAGCAGACGATCCAGACGCTGGAGGATATGTTTAGAGCCTGCGCCTTAGATTGGAAGGATGATTGGGAGTCGCACTTGCCGTTGATCGAGTTCACGTACAACAATAGTTGGCACGCCTCGATCAAAATGGCACCATTTGAGGTATTGTATGGGAGGAGGTGCAGATCGCCGTTTTGTTGGGACGATGCATCCGAGCTGATTGGTACCGAGCCCGATATAGTAGTTGAGATGAGAGAGAAGATTCCTCTGATTCGCGATAGGTTGTTGACGGCCCAGAGTCGGCAGAAGTCTTATGCCGATACGCATCGCCGGCCGTTGGAGTTTGAGGTGGGAGATCATGTCTTGCTTAAGGTGTCGCCGACACGGGGAGTTTACCGCTTCGGCCGGAAGGGTAAACTTAGTCCGAGATATATTGGACCGTTCGAGATTTTTGAGAGAGTTGGAGAGCTTGCCTATCGGTTAGGCTTGCCGCCATCCCTGAGTCACGTGCATAATGTATTTCATGTTTCCCAGCTTAGGAAGTACGTACCGGACCTTAGCCATATTATTTATTTTGGAGAGATCGAGTTGGGACCCGATGTTACCATCGAGGAGAGGCCGCTTCAGATTTTAGAGCGTCGGATGAAGCAACTTCGGCACAAAACCATTCCTTTGGTTAACGTTCAATGGTCGAGGCATGGATCCGAGGAAGCCACATGGGAGACGGAAGAGAGTACGCAGTCGAGATACCCTGAATTATTCGCGTTGTAAGTTTTGGGACGAAACTTATTTTTTAGGGGGAGAGAATGTAATATCCGTACTTTCTACTTTTGGTAATTTCTAATTTTATTGTATTTTCATTTCGATCGACTCGCTTGTTACTATTTTGAAATTCTGAACCTATTTTGTTCTTGGAGTTTTTCCATTTGGACGATTTTCGAGGATGTTTTTGCACAATTTCATCTTGAATTATATCTTGTCGCATGTACGTTCGATTCTCGTAAAACTCGTTCGTTTTCGTTGTTTCTTGGTTGGCATAAGTTCGTATGGTTGAGTTATTCGTGTTGAGACTTTCGGTTTGTTAATCCCACGTCGTATCGTGATTTTCGGGCACTTGGACCATTTTTATAATTTCCTATAAGTTTAGGGAATTTCACTTTCTTTGTCGCATTACGAACTCTCCGATGGTCGGAATTGTATTTTCCTTCAACGCTTAACTCCGTCGTCTTGAATATTCCGTGTTTATATTTCTGGGTTTTGGCCTTGCTTTGCATTTCGATTTTTGTGCTGTCTGCAGCAGTGTACTGGGCAGTACTGGACTGCTGCCTGAGTAGCGCACGCTACTCCTGGTTTCCTTGCGTGCGCCATTGCTTTGTGGTTAGCGTACGCTAACTTGGAGTTTGTAGCGTGCACTAACGATTTCAGCGGACTGGGCAGAAGGTTCAGTATTTCGGTACTGGACCATATAGCGTATACTAATTGAGTGTTAACGCACGCTAATATCTAACATTAGCGCACGCTAATCTTGTTAGCCTGCATACGCTAATGGGAGGACAGAAGTCTGACTGCATTCCACACCCTGTTAGCGCACGCTAATTCTTGGGCGTAGCGTGCGCTAAGCCTGTCTGATATAAAAAGGACAGCAACAGCCCAACTTCATTTTCCATCATTACTTCTTCTCTTCGGCTTTGGGCGATTCCAGACGAGAGTTAGGACCGATTTCAACCAAATATCATCATCCACTATCATCCTTGCATTTCTTGCGCGAATTCTTCAAGTTCTTAACATTTTCCGCCATCCGAATCGAGGTAAGAATCCCTGAAACCCTTGTTTTGAGATTTGGGGAAATTTTGGGGAATTCTTGTGATTTGACTCTTTTAATCCGAATTATCATGGATTATTGCTAGACTTCAATCGTATACTTATAATCCTTCGTTTTCTTGAGGATTGGTGGTTTTAAACCCCGATTTTTCCATTGTTCATCACTTATACCCGACAATACCCTAGGAATGTTCGACGAATTGTTCCAGCAGGTAGAACAAGAATGTATACCTACATTGTCGTAATTTTAAGATTGATTGAATATCATTATTGTGCTAGGATCGGGTTTGTGAAGATTATTCGGGCCAAAACCTTTCCGTTCACCGTTTTCCTTCACGTCGTGTTAACCAAGGCAAGTACATGTATTACATTTCGTTATGTATGTTACGTTTTCGAAATGAATGATGAATTGTGGTTTTGGGGTGCGTGAGTTGTGTTCCTTCCACCCGGAGCGTTCGACGGGATGTCTGGGGGTCGATACTAAGGGATACGTCCGCGGAAGTGGACTTGGGTGCGTGTGTGATTGAAATTCCACCCGGAGCGTTCGACGGGATGTCTGGGGGTCGATACTAAGGGCTACGGCCACGGAAGTGGTATCCCACCCGGAGCATTCGACGGGATGTCTGGGGGTCGATACTAAGGGGTACGGCCACAGGATACCAGTTGTGATTTTGTGATATCGTGATGAATTGATAACTGATTTGATTGCCAATGTAGTATTCCGGAATATTTATGGCAAATGATTTCTGATTGAGATGATTGTGTAAAAATCGTATTTGTATATAATGTTGTGTAATTGTGAACTTGCACTTGCTATTCGAATGCTAACCCCTTAAATGGGGAAAATGCGTCTTATGCATTTCAGGTACCGGGAGAGCTGAGGAGCAGGCACGGGACATGCACGCAAAGTGTGGGTTGGCATGATTATGAGGCTCGAGTCTTTAATCATGTTGAGTCATTTATATTGTTTGAGTATCGGAATTTGAATGGTTTTATTGTATTCGGTTAAAGTCCCCTGCGTGGGCAATGTCATGGTATCGACTTATACTTTCACGTATTTCTATTAAAACGTTTTGGCCGAGGCTGCGGCCCCATTTTTACATTAATGGTTGTGTCTTTGGGATTTTTCTCATACTGAATATGTGTCACGTGTTAGCCTGGTAGACCTCACGAGGGTTCTACGGCGTGTAATGTCCCATTTGAGAATTGGGGTGTTACAACTGTCACCATCACTTCTCCAGCTCTAACATTCCTACCTCGTTCCAAATCATGATTCATTGTACATATGTGAGAACTTGCACCAGAATCAAGTATCCAAGAAGTAGAATAAACAATTACAGAACAATTTGTTTCTAAAATTAGTAGTTCCATACCTTAAGGTGCATTGCGGTCAAATGTTGGACAGTTCCTCCTGCATTGGCATAGCTCACCGCAGTTGAGGCACACATCTGTATTTGTTGCGTTCTTACTCTTCCAAAATTTTGTCTCTATACCACACCTTTGGGATGGAACTGCTTCTTGTCATTTTTCTTATTGTTCTTGGACCTTCAAGGTCGTGAAGAAATTAAAATTGCAGCTTCCTTCGGTTTAATCTTCATCTGAGACTGTGTCGTACTCATTTTGTTAAATCAGCCCAACCAAGTTACAAGCAATATCATTGCAGTTGAAGTTCATGACAAACTAAGAGAACGATTCAGGAAGTGATTGTAGGATAAGGTCGGTGTTGAGAGAAGCATGCATCCCGAAATCAAAAGCCTCCAATCTCTCGATCATGGTTATCATTTCGAGGAAGTGGTCCTCAACTTTCTCACCTTCCTTCATCCGAGCACCAAACAACTGATTTGATATCTCATACTGAGCAGTTCGACTGTGCTCCCTATATAGCTCAGTAAGATGTGCCATAATCGCCCTTGAAGATGGCATGTTCTCATGGCCCCTATGAAGCTCATTGTTCATTTAGGTTATCACGAAACCACAGATCCTAACATCACCTTTAACCCATTTTTCATGTGCATCAACTTTTTCTGATTAGACTTGGTCCTTGCAGGAGCCCGTGGTATGTCTGCCTCAAAGACGTAACCCAGCGACTTCATACTGAGTACTAACCTCAGATTATGGTGCCAGTCAACAAAATTGGGTCCAGTGAGAGTGTTCTTTTCAAGTAAAATAGCGAGTGGGTTCATTGTCATTTTGAGAGTGTTGTTGTTTAACTGCAGCGAATAATACTACAATCACTAGTGATTGTTTAATTACGATCCAAGTAAAGAATTTAAGGGCTAACTATGTTTATTAACTCGGCTCCCACTATTTTATCGGCATTTCATATGTGGAATCCGGAAGTGATGGTTGACTTCATAGTGGTGATTGAGTTCCTTACAAAGTTAATAGAGGGCAACCAATTCGGTTTCCATTCTATTATTTTTTATAAAGTGGTATTTAACACCAACCTATTTAATGAATGACTCGATCTTCTTATCTAAGTTTATCAACTCTTATCAATCTGATAATTGAATCTCACCGGCAACCGAACATCTAGTGCACTCTAGGAATTTATCGAACATCCCCAAAACACTCCCGACATAATAGAAAGAATAATATTTTGGTTTAGATTTCAATTTTTCATGAGTTTGATGGAGGGTCGGAAACCTCGTAACATTTATAGCTTTGGGAGTATTACACGATTATATGTTAAACTTGTACATTAATCTATTTACAAGCGTAATTTGTCAGTTTGGTTGTTTGTCATATGATATTAAAACATCCGCAACCTAAATCTACCAACATGCAGTTCATGAAAACATCAACAACCTAAATACTGAGTCATCATCGACACAGTAAAAATACAAGTAATCAAATTACATGTCCTGAGTAATCATCTTCATGGTGGTTCGTCATCAGCTCTTCGTCATATCTAATTTATTACATCTATAAAAATTGCATCCTATATAAAATTTTCTAATAAAATAAATTAGCTCAAAACGACCTTTACAACCCATCGAATAAAGATTCAAAACTAGGTCCATGAACTACATCACCATCACAAAATAAATGCAATAAATATATTAAAGTAGTGGCATGATTAATTAATTTAATACATTGATCGAGTCAATATAAAATTAATGTAACTATTAGAATTATTCCAATTAATTCACAAAACCGATAATTTTAATTTGTTCCAGACGAAAATAAATATTTTATTCAAATAATTAACTTAAAATATAGAAATATCATAATTTAGTCAAAGTAAATCCACTTTAATTTGTGGGAAGGTAATTTACCGAATATTAAATATAAAAAACAGAGTCGAAAAATATAAGGATCGAGCCAAGCACGCGGCCTGGCAGGGTTGCCAGGCTTTGGCCGAGAGGCCCAGCCCTCTCGGTTGCTGCCTGCTCGATTGCTTGCCTACCGAGCGCAGGCAGCCTGCTGTCGGCCCCTGCCGGCAACCTCCCGTCAGTCCCCAGCTGTCGGGTCTAGTCATTTTTTCGGGTTGTTTTTTCATCCCTAATCCAAAAATAACATTCTTCTAATTTTTACATACATAAATTAGTTTTTTAAGAAAAAAGTAAATTTATATTATAACATAAAATCATGAAGAATAAATTTTTAGACGGATAATTAAATATTTGCAATTAGAATTATTATGATTCTAAATCATAAAACATTCAATCAAGCAATCTAAATGCGTATATCATTTACATGCCCATGTCCCCTGTTCACTTGTGCTTGAGTGTCGAGTCACCATTACACATCATGCCTGTTTAGCAAATCGAAATCTAAGCTGAAAGATAAATGCATGGACTGCTAGTCACCTCGGCCAACCGCCTCCCAGGCTTCCTGACCTCCCTGACCGTAACTCGCTCAACTTTTATCGTATTTTTGCCTATTTTTGCGGACACCTATAAATAGTTGTTTTATTTTTAGATAATTTCCTTTACTTAGTTTAAAAAAATTAAGATGGTGTTTCGGGAATTATTATTCTCGTGATGTGTCTTACCTAATACTGGTTGTAGGGAGATACATAGATGGAAGGTTCTAGATCCTTCTAGAGGTAGTAGGATCCTATTAGATGTCTTACCTTATCTAGGAATCCTATGTATGGAAGGACTCTCATTGTAATGCCTATATAAAGGCCCCTCTATCAGTGTTATGAATACAATTGATTGACTCATATTTACAGTCTTTTACTTTCTCGTGAAATACGTTATCAGCACGTAGTTTCCCAACTGAGCAAGAAAAAAGAAAACCCGCCGGATTTCTGTCGCCGTTTGACAGTCCGCCGTCGAAATCACCCCCTCTTTAATCACTCATCTTCCTCCCCCGTTTAATCTGTTGTGAAGATGCCTCCTAAAACTCGAAAAAACATAGCTGCATCCAAGTCGAATCCGATTTCATATGCCGCCTCATCGATGTCTAAATCGAAGTCGAAGTCCAAATCCACTCCTGATACCGGCGGATCCAAGGCGATTCCCGAAGTTGTGATGTAGATATGAAAGGAAATCAATCGAAACGAGAAAGATGCCACTGAAGAAAAGATCTGGATCTGAGTCCGGCGTTCAACAATCTGATACTCAAAAAGTCCGATGAAGAATCCGGAGATGCAGTCACCAGACTACTGTTAGGATTCAGTCGTCACCAGACGCGGCAGCCTTATGTTGTTCCAGATTCTGGCCCAGCCCGTCCGCACGCCTAGATTCCAGCCCATTCGCAAACCCAGTTTTCAGAGTGCCCAAACTCGATTCGTGATCCAGTCCAGCCTTCGAACCGGTTGCTGAGCTGACCCGACCCGACCTGACCTTACCCGCCCGACAGTCCCATTTTCAGATCATTTTCGTCCAGCCAATTATTGCCTAAAGCTGCGACCCGAGCTGATCGAAGCACCACCGGATTGTCCTACAGTTTTATGCACGTGATATTTACTGTTTGAAAACCTAGTGCAATCGAGACAAAATTTATCAAAATCGGAAAAAAAAACGAGAGACGAGAATTTCCGCGCGTAAATTTTCTAGACAGCGCAGTCGTACCAAAATCATGTTTCCTGATTCGTTAATCGTCGGATCCATGTGAAATTTTTACAGCAATTTCCTAACACAAATATCTATATATTCAATGGTGAAGATCGGATTCTGAGTAATATTGATTACTGAATCTGCTGCCGAACAGAAGCAGATTTTTACAAGGAAATTTGGAGATCCGACCTCATCCAATACCGAGTTGCTGCACCGCCGCGCCCGAGTCCTTTTTCAGCCAATTATCGAGCCTAGTAGCACTTTCTGGGCATTTCTAAACTCTCCATCTTTTCCTACTTAATGATTCATTTGTCCATTGATTTGTACACTTATGAATCTTACCATGTTTAAGTATTACGTGAATATAGAAAAATATGTTGCTCATGATGATGTGAAAAATATGGAAAGAAGACATATTTATTATCCCGTTCAAGGGTCAAAGTAAATATGGAAACGAGTATCACGAAAATATGTTGCTCATACGGAGAGAAGCTCCCGTTCAAGGATCAAAACAAATATGGAACCGAGTACCCACGTAAGGTTTTATTAAAGTTCCCATTTTTCAATTCCTCTCTTTTGGGAATTTTTTTGGAAATTGGGGAATTGGGTTCTTTATCTCTCATGCTACTTTGCGGTGGATGAGACTATGAGAGGTGGTATCACTCTTGGATATCGAAGTAAACTGTGTGACGGTCCTGGGGGAGTCACGGATAATTGTTGAAAGTCGATATTTGTGGTTGTTGCATACACCACGGTTTGGGTGCGATTTGATATCGCCGTTTTGTCGATTTTAAACCAAAAATTATATAAAATGAACATTGTCGGTAACGGTAAAGTTATGACTTGTTCATGATTAGTCACGGATTTGTGACGTACAAATGGGACAAACATCGATTGCGACGGATATGTCATGGTTAAAATCGATTTGTGACGGATTTGTCACGTTGAATTGAGCGACCACCACGTTGGTCTTGACCCAATCCCATACTTGGAAAAACTCCATCTTTCATCCTATTAAAATAAAATATTGCATGTGGGTGTAGTCATACACTGTCTCCTTGCAATGTGATATATGAAAGAATGTAAGAGTAATTCACATAAATTTTAACATGTAAAGCAATGGCATATTACGGTAAATACATGAATTCGTTGACCTCGATTATAGTTCGTATGACTATAGGTCCGAATACTTTTCCGTGTATTTGTAAAGGCATGTGCCTTATACATTTGACTATGTTTAGTCGATCTTATTGGATGGTCAAGACGAGTTGTTTATGGTAGATTCATTATGTCTCATGGTTCAAAATGCTTAATATTGATGCACCGCATTGCATCCATATAAAATGGCTATTATGACGTATACTTGAAAATTGAGAATTAAAATTCTTGGCTAATTTGATGCACTTTGGTAGATTTTGTCTACACTTTTGATCATGACTAGGCGCATCCTCCTTGGTATTTGTTTATGCTTTGAAAGTTCAAACGGAATCAGTGGTTTTTAAACAGCCTTAGTTGTACCGACATTCCTACTTTCTCTGCAAGTCTACCAAGTTGGAGTTACCGAAAGGATCATTAGTCGAGATAAGAAATCGAACACACTGCTGCGTTTAAACGCACTTATGGCTGTCATTGCCATATTTTTGCATCAACACTTATGCCATTGGATATGGTCTCAACCATGTTTTCTCACTAAACTTGGGAAATACTAAAGCATCCAATTAAAACATGCACTGTCATCTGAGTTTAATGATCCGTGTGGTACACAACATATGGATATAAAGATACGAAAGTCTAGTTTCCAGAACGTCTGACTGTTCATCCATAGCCTTCCTAACAAGGGAGTTACCACGGTTTTTGTAAACAAAGGTCAAGCTGCGCGAAATTTTATTTCCAGCGATTGTGCTAACTTTTATCCCAACCAACTTGGTTTCCATCTTGAATTTGCAAGTGGTCTTATGACACACATTTTTCAACTTCTTTTTGGCTGAATTTGCCATAGATGATGCAATTTTTGGTATGCATTGTACGCTAAAATATCATCTTTCAAATGTTGAAAAACAGTTTCATTGGGGAAGCCCAAAATACGCACCCTTATAAGAAGGTCGAGCGTATGCATGGTAGTTTACACCATGCTTGTGTCGTGATTTTTCCCCTTAGACATATAATCTTTCCATGTTATGCAGTCAATATGATAGATCAGTTTGATCGTATCTGATATAAAATCTCTATGTTAGAGTGTTCGCTATGCTCATGTTTGTAAAATTTTGTAAGCGAAATTGAGTACATATTAAGCTATTTCCAAGGAACGCGATATTTTTGGATTTTGTATTATAAATCCATTGTGACTATGCTGACTAGGTCATCACAATCAATGAGTAGTACAATGCTCAAGTTGTTGAATACCAAGTGGAATTTTTTAGTCACATATGTTCCGTAACGATTGAACCATGTTATGACTCGATGACATATATGCCAAAGTGTATCACTCATAGCATCTCATTGTGATTTGTGAGAAATAAAATCTTATGCATCACTTATATTGGATATGTGAAAAGAAAAATATTCATGAGTCAATATGGTCCGGCTTGCATCGGTTTTTGTAACCAGAAGATGTATTCGGACATTGACACATTTAGGCTTTAATAGTCCGGAGTTGGGACATTGATGATCCATATACCACGGTATTGCCATGGACATCATTTTTTCTTTGAATAAAGAAGCTATCTGGATCAAAGACACCAAAGTACGTTGGTGGAGTCGTGAGCACAGCTCATGACTGATGATGATATTTATGTCATCCGCGTCTTTTCTTTCATAAGCATGTGTGACGCCAAAGAGCCCCCCAATATCCTTCTTAGCCATGTTCATTGATTAAAGCCTATTCTTTGGCACGATTAGGATATGACACCCTCATATGCTAAATAAAATAATGTAGCGACTCGCATAAGCATGGTGCTGGGTCCTTCCTTTTCACCGAGTCCTTATACATGCATGATCATAAGTATTAGCCTGGGTGACTTATGATGCTATGTGTAACACCCCCAATCAACTCAGGGATATTACACGCCGTAGACCCTCTCCTCGAAGATCTACCAGGCTGGTAACAACATTTAACATCTCGACAATGCCTTCAAGGCTAAATGACTCAGTAGACCGATTTGGTCTGTCAATAAAAATATACAACTCAATTACAACATATACCCACGCAGGGGTCAAAATACAATAAACTCCCGTACAACGGGGAAAAGATACTGCAGCGGAAAAGAAAATACAACTAGACCAATACGACATCAACGGATCCTCGTGTGATTAGTATCGTTCATCTTTCATCATCCTTCGTGCCGACCCTGTGTTATGCTCCAAAACCTGAATGCAAAAATAGACATCCACCCCCCGAATACTCGGGGGTTAGCAAAACTCCACTGTTTTGCTAGTGCAAATACAAAGTGCAAATACGAGCCATACAATTCACATTCCACGAATAACAATAACCAGGAGTCCTCAAAGATCCAAACGAAACGAAAAGTACTTCCCGAGGCAAGGGTTTGAGAAAACATTTCAAAAACGAAATATCATAAATCAAGGGAAATAATTTATAAAACGGTTTAGAATGCCATCGAGAGTTTTAATGGAAAACAATTTAGGATTATCAAATCCTACTTTTCAAAATCCAAAAGACAAAGGGGTCACCGCCCCAAATCTTTACTTTCTGAAAAAATGACATTAACCAAACCGTTGGGATTTTAGCCCCAAATCCGTAAAATGACTTTTACAAAACCATTGGGATTTTAGCCCCAAATATCATCAACTCACAGTACACAAGAACGACCACAAGGTTCGTCTCCCAACATCAAAATCCACAAATAAAGGATTTAACACAACAACAAAATACTGTAGAGTCATCCTAGCCAAGTAGGCCAAACGAACAACTTACCTCTTACGCACTTAGTCAATGCATGTAAATGAAAACCGTTCAAAAGCGCTCATTTCCGGAAATGCCAATATCAATCACAATTGTAAAATGCACCACAATTAACCGCGGACCACAGCTTCGTGGATCCTCGCCGAGACCCCGCCGGATCTAACCCACAGTGGTTAAAAGCAAGCTCGCGGTTCCACAGCTTCGTGGAGCCCTACCGAGACCCCGTCGGATCTAACCCGCAGTGAGCATACACACACACACGTTACTCATGCAATACTAACATGCTAAGAATGTAAGTTCATTAAGAATACTCACTAGAGATGGCCATTAACTCGACACCATTACCAACTCTTCAAAAATACCATAACAAGATTAAATACGGAATGCACGATTCCATAGATTTAAACAATAGGAGTATCATCATAAAATCCTTCAACTTTCAAAATAATCAAATCATAATCAATTCTCAAAACACCGTTCACAAAACACACGCGTTTTGAAAGAAAGCCTTTAACGAGGCCAAATCGAAATCCTTTGAAACTTCATTTCAAATAACCAAACAAACACATCAAGACGACCACCGATCATCATATCCATAAAACGAGAAAAGTATGGGCAAGGTACTTGCCTCGATACCATGAGCACGGAACCACGAACGGATACGGCTCAACCGGGAAGCTTCGGAACGCCCGATGCTAACGAAAAGGGAGACGACAACGAACGGAACGGAAGAATCAAACACGACCGCGAGGAACCGACGAAAATGAACCTAACGATTCGAATAGCACAATCACAACCACTTCTAAACGATTATGGAAATGGAATACACCCGGAAACCCGCCTACGATTCATGTATATTCATACCGAAAACAACAACGAGGGCGGACCACAACCAAACCCTCTCGATTCCGTAAAAATCCACAAAATATCCATGAATCCGTAGGAAAATTAAAGATACTAACAATATTAATCGTATACATCATGAATCCACCAACAAAACGGAACGAATCGGAAGAAAAACCCAAAACCCCCGATTTAATCGAAAATAGGGTTTTAGAATATTACCTTACGAGATTCAAGTACCAAGATCCGTAGAACACGCGTTAGATTGATTGCCCAAGCCTCACAACCGAAGAAAAATGGTGAAAATCAACCCCCCAATGGATATAGATGAAGAACCCTTCCCCTCTCTCTCACTCTCTCGCGATGCAGTGAAAATGAGGGAGAAGACGACCGATTTCGTCTAATAAAGACGAATCGCATGATTGACCGCCGTGTGCCGCGGCATGGCCGAAGTGTGCCGCGCACAGCCGAAAATTTACTCCCGCTTTGGCATTGTGTCGCAAGACCCGCGTGTGCCGCGGCACACGGACAGCAGTGTTTTGGTCGCAGATGTCACACGGTGTGCCGCGCACCGGACGGATGTACCGCGGCATCGACTCGGCACGTGCCGCGGCATCGGATGGGTGTGCCGCGGCACACGACGATTCGCTCGACCATCGACTGGAGAAATATGTGTGCCGCGGCACACCTGTCTTGTGCCGCGGCCCACACCCCCTTTTGGGTCCCAAAATGATGAAAATGATTCGGAAAGAGAATAAAACGATAGGAATCAATATTTGGGAACGAATAACACGAAATGGATCCGCGGCAACCCCGAAATGATGGTTCCGCACATCAATAACGAAAATACAGTTCAACAGTTGACAGGAAGGACACACTGAAAGGTATACGAGAGTCACTACGATCGAGAAATACACCAAAAAAAAGAAAATTACCGAAATTCGAAATTGCGGATATTACATTCTACCCTCCTTAAAAGAAGTTTCGTCCCGAAACTTAAAACAAATAGGGAGAAGCAATATCTCCGTCAGGGAAAACTCAACGAGATACACAAGAAATGCGTAACTTACTCCCATCAGCGAAACGTTACAAGCAACGCAAAGAAATAAACGGCGTGAAAACACGCTCCACGACGACCAACACAACGTCGCCGTTAGGGATACAATAAAACCAACAAATGACGAGCGTCATCAAACGGATGATATAGCCAAGTCAATTATCCGACAATCACAAAACACGAAAGTCAATATGATTGACCAACCCAACGGTACATCAATCGAAACGCGAGTCAATCGCTGAACCAATACGGAATTCCACCGCCCAAGGGTTGGAAGATCGAAAACGAGACTAGTTTCCCAAACTTAAGGGAATTAGGAAGGAGTCTGAACGCTCAACAATCGCGAAACGAGATCGACAAAAACCGAACAATCAAACGATCGAACCACAAAGATCGAGACAACAAAAATCGAACGATCATGTTCGAATCACGAAGAGCAATAAAAATTCAAACAACAACTCCAAGGTTCACATCTCGACTCGAGACAATATATGATCCGGTGAAAACAACAACGTATGCATTCACATAAGATCCACATGAAAGGGAATAGAAATTGAAAAGTCACAACGACAAACGAGTTATTCCAAAATGATGCCACACTCGTTCGATAAACAAAAACAAGGGGCAGGACAAGCTCAGAAATGTCAACGAACATAAATGAGTCGACAAAGTAGAATATACAGAAGTTCAAAATCCGATCCCTTCGAATAAAAGGACTAGTAGAACCAAACGATGTTACTCCCGAACAAGGTTCACAAGGATCGAACCGAACTCGAAAAAAAAGTCACATCGATAACCAGATCGGCCCACAACAAGATCACAGCTCGTTCGAACGATGAAACCGGAATACAGAACAAGTTCAGAAAGTATCAACGAACATGAGCGAATCGATAGACTGGAGAAAGAGAAAATACAGAAGTCAAAATAGTACGGGCATTACCTCCGACCTCGTCCACGAAATTCACAAAACGGGAGCAAGGTAACAAGACATTAAACAACCGACGCATAACGGAACCATCACCGATGCACACGGTCATACCAAACCAAGCTCTAACAGCTCGCACATACGCGACAACACAGAAATCACCACGAGGCGACAACATTCAACACCAACATCCCGCCTCTTCACAGGGGGCTAGCACAACCAATGTGTGGAAAGCGACTCAACGCTCACACCGCCAATTCGATCATACTCGGGAGAAAGTATCAAAATGACAACGCGAACATCATACATTCATACCCAGCCCTCAAACGGGAATGGATAGGTTTTAAAAACGAAAACCTCATTTTGAAAATAATTTGAAGAATACCGATTGATCTTGAGTATCACCTTTCAAAAAAAGTACAAACGTGAAACATCGTTATCGAGACATTGGAGAACCATTTCGCATTTGATAAGAATGAAGATACTTTCTCTTAATGAAAACTTTCAAAATATTCGACCCTCGGGTCTAAATAAAAGTGTTTCTAAAATATTGAAAATATCTCAAAGCATTTTGGTCCTCGAGGTAGAAAATTTTTGAAATATATTGTGGCACCTAGGATGTACCACAAGAAAATAACTCATTTGAAAAGTATGTCTCGAAATTTATTTTTCTAAGATACTCAAGGTTTTCAAAATCCAATAGCCGTAATGCCCAAAACTCACACATACCGACGTTCACTAAAACAACTCCTAGCACACGCATCAAAAAGTTTAAAATCAAGACAATATATGTCTTTAAACGGAAATAAACGATAAAATACCACATTCAGAACAAAACCACTGATAATATACTCTCCCGCACTGGCTAGTGAACAAGTCGAACGCGTATAAGCACAAAGCTTCCACAAGAGACTTGTAAAACGTGCAAATCGATTCGAAAGTCATCAACAACGGAGAAAAACAACAATAAAAAGACATCACAAGCGATTTACACTCCTCGTATAAATCAAATACGAAAGTCGACTAAATACATATCGTGAAATCAAAATTCACATAAGGATTCCACCACTTAACAAATAATCATAAAAATAGCTCGTGTCACACGAGGCACAACACAAAGAAGGGAGACTTACTTCCACAGGTCGCACGAAGATGATGATCGCCCCACGCTACTAATCACGACCAACAAACTCAAACGACGCGTCGCGACACGACTCAGTCAGATAAAATCCGACGAAACAAGACTCAAACAACACGACTTGACCCGGCTGACCTAGGTTTCCTCAACCTAAGCTCCGATACCATTTATGTAACACCCCCAATCCACTCAGGGATATTACACGCCGTAGACCCTCTCCTCGAAGATCTACCAGGCTGGTAACAACATTTAACATCTCGACAATGCCTTCAAGGCTAAATGACTCGAGAGACCGATTTGGTCTCACAATAAAAATATACAATCAATTACAACATATACCCACGCAGGTCAAAATACAATAAACTCCCGCATACAACGGGGAAAAGATACCGCAATGAAAAGAAAATACAACTAGACCAATACGACATCAACGGATCCTCGTTTGATTAGTATCGTTCATCTTTCATCATCCTTCGTGCCGACCCTGTGTTATGCTCCAAAACCTGAATGCAAAAATAGACATCCACCCCCCGAATACTCGGGGGTTAGCAAAACTCCACTGTTTTGCTAGTGCAACTACAAAGTGCAAATACGAGCCATACAATTCACATTCCACGAATAACAATAACCAGGAATCCTCAAAGATCCAAACGAAACGAAAAGTACTTCCCGAGGCAAGGGTTTGAGAAAACATTTCAAAAACGAAATATCATAAATCAAGGGAAATAATTTATAAAACGGTTTAGAATGCCATCGAGAGTTTTAATGGAAAACAATTTAGGATTATCAAATCCTACTTTTCAAAATCCAAAAGACAAAGGGGTCACCGCCCCAAATCTTTACTTTCTGAAAAAATGACATTAACCAAACCGTTGGGATTTTAGCCCCAAATCCGTAAAATGACTTTTACAAAACCATTGGGATTTTAGCCCCAAATCTCATCAACTCACAGTACACAAGAACGACCACAAGGTTCGTCTCCCAACATCAAAATCCACAAATAAAGGATTTAACACAACAACAAAATACTGTAGAGCCATCCTAGCCAAGTAGGCCAAACGAACAACTTACCTCTTACGCACTTAGTCAATGCATGTAAATGAAAACCGTTCAAAAGCGCTCATTTCCGGAAATGCCAATATCAATCACAATTGTAAAATGCACCACAATTAACCGCGGACCCACAGCTTCGTGGATCCCTGCCGAGACCCCGTCGGATCTAACCCACAGTGGTTAAAAGCAAGCTCGCGGTTCCACAGCTTCGTGGAGCCCTACCGAGACCCCGTCGGATCTAACCCGCAGTGAGAATACACACACACACGTTACTCATGCAATACTAACATGCTAAGAATGTAAGTTCATTAAGAATACTCACTAGAGATGGCCATTAACTCGACACCATTACCAACTCTTCAAAAATACCATAACAAGATTAAATACGGAATGCACGATTCCATAGATTTAAACAATAGGAGTATCATCATAAAATCCTTCAACTTTCAAAATAATCAAATCATAATCAATTCTCAAAACACCGTTCACAAAACACACGCATGTTGAAAGAAAGCCTTTAACAAGGCCAAATCGAAATCCTTTGAAACTTCATTTCAAATAACCAAACAAACACATCAAGACGACCACCGATCATCATATCCATAAAACGAGAAAAGTATGGGCAAGGTACTTGCCTCGATACCACGAGCACGGAACCACGAACGGATACGGCTCAACCGGGAAGCTTCGGAACGCCCGATGCTAACGAAAAGGGAGACGACAACGAACGGAACGGAAGAATCAAACACGACCGCGAGGAACCGACGAAAATGAACCTAACGATTCGAATAGCACAATCACAACCACTTCTAAACGATTATGGAAATGGAATACACCCGGAAACCCGCCTACGATTCATGTATATTCATACCGAAAACAACAACGAGGGCGGACCACAACCAAACCCTCTCGATTCCGTAAAAATCCACAAAATATCCATGAATCCGTAGGAAAATTAAAGATACTAACAATATTAATCGTATACATCATGAATCCACCAACAAAACGGAACGAATCGGAAGAAAAACCCAAAACCCCCGATTTAATCGAAAATAGGGTTTTAGAATATTACCTTACGAGATTCAAGTACCAAGATCCGTAGAACACGCGTTAGATTGATTGCCCGAGCCTCACAACCGAAGAAAAATGGTGAAAATCAACCCCCCAATGGATATAGATGAAGAACCCTTCCCCTCTCTCTCACTCTCTCGCGATGCGGTGAAAATGAGGGAGAAGACGACCGATTTCGTCTAATAAAGACGAATCGCACTGATTGACCGCTTCGTGTGCGGCCGGCCAAGTGTGCCGTGGCACAGCCGAAAATTTACTCCTGTGTTTTGGCATTGTGCCGCAGCCACGGCCGCGTGTGCCGCGGCACACGGTCTGGCGAGTTTTGGTCGCAGATGTCACACGGTGTGCGCGGCACCGGACGGATGTACCGCGGCATTGACTCGGCCGTGCCGCGGCACGGATGGGTGTGCCGCGGCACAGTCTGATTCGCTCGACCATCGACTGGAGAAATATGTGTGCCGCGGCACACCTATCTTGTGCCGCGGCCCACACCCCCTTTTGGGTCCCAAAATGATGAAAATGAACCGGAAAGAGAATAAAACGATAGGAATCAATATTTGGGAACCAATAACACGAAATGGATCCGCGGCAACCCAAAGCAGCGGTTCCGCACATCAATAACGAAAATACAGTTCAACAGTTGACAGGAAGGACACACTGAAAGGTATACGAGAGTCACTACGATCGAGAAATACACCAAAAAAAGAAAATTACCGAAATTCAAAATTGCGGATATTACACTATGATGTTGTTCACAAATGGTCGTACTCAAGTAATAACATTATATGTTATGTGGTTTCTTTGACAATGATTGATAAGTTGATGAAACCTGAGTTTATGGTTGTCCAACTTGCGGACTAGTCATTGTAAAGGTCGGTTCACCCACTTGTAGACCAAGTATTAATGTGAAATTTTAACGAGTACTTCCGAATATACAAGGATGCCTTCTCACACATTTTGGTGCCATTTAGAGACTTGGAAGGAGGTGAACCACTTAAATGAAGTTTTCACATACCACCAGTCGTCCTATCAACTAGTTCGATGTCATTTCGACCGGTTTCTAACCACAAGGTTGATGATTTTGGAATCCCAACACCCGTTTATTCATGCTCACGAAATTTTGAGGTCTTCGGGGCTGGTAAAGAGAGTGAACTCTTCAAGAAAGCGCTAGAGGTTTGATAAACCAGCAGCCTATCATCAGTTCAATAGTTTCTTTATGTTCGATCCCGGTGGTGCATGGTGGCGGTTTTGTTGGATTCTCAAGACCAGTAGCTACAATTATGTAGCATAGGTAAACATGTCATATTCACCTGTCCCTATCATCTACCACAAATTGTGGTAGATGGTGTTACTTGGCCGTGGATCTCATAGAGTATTGGCATGCCACTTGGTTCGATAAATACTCTCGCTAAGAATGTATGCGAGTTTGGTACATGAAACTTGATCATCTGATCAAATGAACTCATCCGTCTCATGTGGTTCTGGATTATAGTCATCATTGGGGGACGCCTCAATGAATGCCAATCTATAAAGAGTACTCTATGAATAAAGCTGGTACATGAGGACGTGGAATGTGGGTTTAATCGAACCATACTTTGTTGAAAATCTACAACGTTGTAGCCTTGGCCTAAAAATGGAAATATATGCGACTCCGGTATGAACAAAGTGATAGCCCTTTGTTGAAGTGGTACCGACACTCCAAAGATAATATCTATCCATATACTTTGTTAAAGCGAGTGAGAGAAGGAGTTAAACTCACGTTATGGCGCGAGGTTTCTCATGAATGCACTGGAATCGACTACGATGACACAAAACTAAGTTGTGCTATCATAATGGATGTTGTAGCATCCACTATCTTTTCAGTTAGATAGTTTCCCAAAAACTGACGTGCAGCTTGTGGTTAAAATCTTATCTTAGTGGAGAACTACATTAAGTGATAAAAGGATCTCGTGGTGGACCAGACTCAATTCAAGTGGCTCCTGACCACAGAGAGCGACGGCAAGTGATTGTCGGGAACGCATACTAAGTATTTACTTGTTTTGGAAGAGATGTGAAGCTTTTGCGTGCAAAACAAGGGTTTATAGTGATGTACTTTTGTGAGACTAAGAGATTCCGCTAAATCCAAAGTTAAGAATGAAAGGATCTTGGGGACACTGATGATGTGTATTCATAAATCGGCTTAAGGCAATCTAAGGGACAGTTTCCCAAAGAGATGATAAAGTAATGCCTATATGATTCCCAATGACTAGTCGAAGTCATAATAAGACTTCGCTCACTTAAGTGAATATGTAGTCTTAAGAGAAAATTATGGTATTATGTACTCATGTTTGACTCGAAGTACTCATTCGTAATAATCCGGTAAAGCTACTGTGATGATGGTCTAGGATGCGCTCACGCAATGTCCATGATTGACAAGAAGCTTGAAGCTCGCCCTATCTCGATAAAAGGACACTTGAATATCAATACCCGAATTTGCCCTGAATGTATTGGTCTATCTCCCATATAACCTATAGGGTAGCTCACTTGCTGGAAAATGGTGAAATTGGTACCATTAGAAAGGTAGGACATGATATGTCCGGTGATTTTCTGAGTCAACTTCGATAGAGCTTTGTGATCTGCTCAGGATGATCTAGGTTACGTAATGTTTGTGAATGAAAAGCTATGGGTGTCTAGTTTTCATAAGTTCTTACAGTTTCATTGATACCCATTGAATCGAAGAAGTTATGACTGATTTAGTACATGGAGGTCAAGACTCTAGAAAACTTGATAAGTCTTTAGCGATTCTGCACTTTGGATGTGTCGCACTATTTTTGTCCTTAGACCAAGCTTTGTTTTTTCCCATTGGGTTTTCACTTGGTAAGGTTTTTAACGAGGCGACCTATGAGAACATCCATACAATGATGCGTTCTACTTCTGTTCAACCTAGACCAAGAGGTATTTTTCCTACTGGGTTTTTCCTTGGTATAGTTGTGAGGGCAACTTGGCATCTGACTCCTATAATTTGAGGTACTCATCAGGGTGGAGTCATTATGTATACATCAGGGGGAGTATACATGATATGTTATGTTGGTGCGTTGCAATCTTTTCCTCATCAAGCCTTTATTTTTCCCATGGGGTTTTGTTTTGGCTTGGAATAGGTTTTTACGAAGGCAACATCTTCTGCACCATTGTTGTATTAGTGCTCGACACAGGGGGAGTGTTCCGGGAATTATTATTCCCGTGATGTGTCTTACCTAATACTGGTTGTAGGGGGATACATAGATGGAAGGTTCTAGATCCTTCTAGAGGTAGTAGGATCCTATTAGATGTCATACCTTATCTAGGAATCCTATGTATGGAAGGACTCTCATTATAATGCCTATATAAAGGCCCCTCTATCAGTGTTATGAATACAGTTGATTGACTCGTATTTACAGTCTTTTATTTTCTCCTGAAACAGATGGAAAATATTTGAGAATATTATTTCCTCCCCGAATTTTCACCTCTCTAAAAAATAAGGATTCCATCAAGGTTGGTACCTTGCAATTGCTTTTTATTTTTAATATTAGTTCAATCAAGGTTGGTACCTTGCAATTGCTTTTATCTAATGATCTTCGTTTAAAATAAAAAAAATGAAATTAGCCAGAAAGAATTTTTGGCTAATTCCAAGTGTGTGTATGTGTGTGTGTGTGTATATATATATATATATATTAATTTAATCAGAAATATCTTTTAAATATATTTTTTGTTGTAATTAGAAAAAATGCAAAAACTACACTTCTAATTATTATTAAAAAATCACTATATTATACTAAAAAGATATTTATTTAATTAGAAAATAAATATACTCATTTTTGTAAAAATTGATTTTAAAAAAGATAAATCACATTACGTTATGTTCCAATAATATTAATATTGTAATTCACTTATATTTAAATAAATAAAAATCTTGCAAAAGAAAGAAAAAGCAAAAATATTAATATGTTAGTTGAAACAAAAACTAATACAAGTAAAATTATTAACAAAATTAAAAATAATTTAGAAATTACCTTGAAGATTGAAAGATGAAAGTTTAAGAAATGAGATGAAATGTGGATTAGAATTTTGGAATGAAGGAAGGTTTTTAGTGATGTTGTATTTATAATATATTTTGAAACTCAATAGCTTCACATATGTGAAGCCAAAATATTTCAGTAAATTTGAATTTTCCCGCGTCCACGCCAAAAATTTCAAACTTTCGCCAAATTTTTTTAAAATTTTTCATATTGGCGTCACATATGTGTCTCCTTTAATTAGATAATTTTGTCCTACACATTAGCTTCACATATGTGAATCTAAAACTTGTCAACCACCATATCCGCGTGCGCCACCTATTGTAAACTTAATCTTTGACTTCACATATGTGAAGCCAATATTTGATAAGTATATTATATAGCTAATACTTCATTTGACAGATGAACTATAACGCACAAAAATACACAGAACCTCATACATCGTTTTTTTCTGAATTTTTTTCCAGAATATATTTTCAACGATATATTGAGCATTTTCAAGCAATATTCGCCGATATTATAAGGTATGTAGAAGCAGTTGAAATTTAGTTTGCATATTAATCTTCTATGCATATATGATTATACTTCTTCTTGTTGTTGTTAATACAAAATATAATAGTCTTTTTAGTTGATAATTTAGTTGTAGTTTTATATTAAATGTAAATCTAGTTTGATGAAAGTTCGTTGATTTTAAATTCATAATTCAAAATAAAATATTATATTTTCATAAAGTATGTTCAAGGATATATTGAGCATTTTGAAGCAATATTCGTCGATATTATAAGTTATGTAGAAACAATTGAAATTTAATTTGCATATTAATTTTAGTGAGAATGCAAATATGATTATACTTATTTTTCTTGTCGTTAATACGAAATAGAATTATCTTTTTAGTTGATAATTTAGTTGTAGTTATGTTAAACTAAAATTTAGTTTGATGAAAGTAAGTTGATTTTATATTCATAATTCAAAAAAAATATTATATTTTCATAAGGTACGGATACGAGTTTTCTATTTAATTTTAAGTTAGTTGATTATACTCAATTTCTTGTTGATTGTATATGTTATATTAAATCCGAAAATATTATTTATGTTTAGTTAATAATAGATTATTTGGAATGCAATGAAAATATTTTTATATTTTGTAGTTATTTATTTTGTATGTAGTGAAAAAATGTCAACTTTTAGAGAATGGATGTACGAAAAACGTCGTGGTCCCGATGGTATGATTACTAGAGAATTTATTGATGGTGTTAATATGTTTCTGGATTTTGGATTCGCTCGTGCAGCAGTTGGTAGTAAGATATTATGTCCGTGCAAAAAGTGTAAGAATTGACGTGAACGTTATCGCAATACAGTCATGCAACATTTATATCAGTGTGGATTTGCACCGGATTATCTTGTTTGGGTATGCCATGGTGAAGATTATTAAAATTGCGGGATCAATGATTACAATATAAGAGGATCATCTTCTACACCTGTAGAAAATTATTTTACATCACAAAGAGATATGGTCATGGATAGTTTTCCTTAATTTCGCAATTACACCGATAATGAGCCGACAGAGCCAAATCGTGAAGCAAAATTATTTTATGATCTGTTAGAGTCTGCTGATCGGCCTTTGTATGAGTTGCATAATAAGTCGTTGTTGCAGTGGGTTACGGAGGTAATGAATTTCAAGACGACGTATAATGCCTCACAAAAAGCAATGGATTATTTAATCAAAAGCAACAAAGGCATGGCACTTGAGCAATATCAAAGCTAAATCCCCGATAATTATTCTGAAGTAAAAAAATATCATGTCGAAACTTGATCTCCGATTGATCAAGTATGATGTTTGTAGCAACAATTGTTTTCTGTACTATAGGGAAGGTGAGAGTTTCAAATTTTGTCCAAGTTGTGCAGCGCCACGGTACTAGGAAGGGAAATCGAGTACACAAAAGAAATTGTGGCACTTTCCAATCACTGATAGATTGAAGCGGCTGTATATGTCGCGCCAAACTGCTGAACACATGACATGGCACACAAAGTGCCATGATGAGTCATAAAGAGTAATTCATCCTGTCGGCGCTGAAGCTTGGCGACACTTTTGAAATACCCCCAGATTTAACCGGAAATATTATAGCGCTGTGGGCCCCGAGATGGAACCCACAAGGCTAAAAGAAATTTTCGCAAACATTTAAAACCACCCAAGAGACTAACGACGGTACTATCTTTAAAAAAAACATTTGAAGAATATATAAAATCTGTTTATCAAAACCGTCATACAAATCTTGTTTGAAAGGACAAGGCCTGAAATGCTAGAACTCAGCAGTTTAAAAACATACGTTAAGCTATCGCTTATACGCACTGACAGAATAGTTTAGAAAACGGTTGCCAAAGCAACCTAAGTTACCAGATACTAAAAGGCCATTTAAAATACTCACACAGCGGAAAAGACCAATAATTAAAAATACTCTAGCAGCGGAATATAATAACTGATCAGGAAATTCACACAAAAACATGCTCTAGCCAGTATCCTCCGGGAAGCTCATATCTCCACGACCGCTACAAGCTCAATACCTCAAGAACCTAAAAAGAAAGCCCACGAAGGGGTCAGCCATAATATCCAACAATGATAACCGTCACATCACATTAATAATTACACACCAATGAGAATACAACATAAGAATACGACCAATGTAATTTTATCGTCATAACCTTACCAAAATTCACATCTCGCACAGTACCCAAGGTTCTCAAAACATCATCATAACTCACTGTTACGAAATCTATTAACTCTGTCCAACCCAAATCCGACGGGTAACATTATCACATCTCCACACGGAAACCAATTGCCCATCAAAAACAAATACTAAGAGAAATACGGAACATACCTTGAGATGCACAATACCACGACAATCATGTCAGTCTAATCCGAGATCAGATCAATGCAACATAAGGGCACGGTCCTAACACAAGACCTACAAATGCATACTCATATGACAATGTCAATATGCTCAAAACAATAACAACAGTGTATACTCGATGGAAATCCCAAGATCCAGCGCCCTCAGCATAGATCCCAAGATGATCCTACTAGATCAACACGAGGTGGATAACCAACAATATACATATGCACAACAACACATAATAAAATCAATGATGTGAATCCACATGATTCCATCAACACAATACTGGGTAATCTAATGATCCAGCACCCTCAGCATAGATCCCCATGATGATCCCGTCGGACCAACACATGGTGGAAAACTTGTCCAATGATCCAGCGCCCTCAGCATAGATCCTCATGATGATCCCGTCGGACCAACGCATAGTGTACATCCGATCCAGCGCCCTCAGCATAGATCCTCATGATCCCATCGGATCATTTACAACATAAACGATACAATTATGCATACACATATGCAAATCAATATGTTCATCAACATGAACAACATATGAATCAATAACATGAACGACACTGTGATAAAACAACTAGGACGACCTCATGTTCAACAACATGAATGATAATATGCATGATCAAATCACTAACACTAACCGAATCGATATAAGATACTTGCCCCGAGTCCTTCGGGGGAAATCTCGATGTCAAACCATCACCGACGATTATCCACAATGCTCGGCGATCCAAACATACCATGGACTACAGATACTCATATACTCATCTTTTATCACAACGTATCCTCGATATCCAACTATGCCAATAACCAAGGTAAATCATATACAGTACGATTTAACTTCCAGAATCGAAAAGACAACATAAAATCCAAATCTCCAGGGTTTACAATAATCATCATCGCTATATGCATTATAAACGAAATGAAACTGAAACTATTCATTAAACATTATTACTAAGCAAGTAATAACTTGCCTCGATACCGATGAAGCCATCAATCCCTTGTCGTCGGCTGTAAGTTCCTCAGCCCCGATCAATGCAATCCGCGAGCATCCTCGAACTTGACCGTAAGGCACGATTATAATCACCGATCAATATTCTCAACCTATTACCATAACTTTATGCACAGCAAGTTCAATAACAATCAATAACCGATATATCCAACCAATCAATCACAATGGTTCAACGACACTTCGATCATATACAAAACCAAATAGTATAACCCAAACTGTTACGAACTCATATCCACAATACAAACCAAAATCCGATAATCGATATTAACAATCAATATAACCGATCAACAGACCCAACGATTTCATAATATCTCGATTAGACATAAGTCCGAACAATTCAACTCAAACAATTACGAATTCACATCCATAAGACGAAAATACTGCACTGTCTGTAAGCTCACGTTAGCGTGCGCTAGCCTGTAAGCTTAGTGTGCGCTAATGCTGTACAGATGCATGTTTTTCAGATTCCGATCGACCTAGGGCGATTATCAAGAACACAAAGTGATGCGAAACCATGTTCATAGCTATCAAAACAACTACGCCCGATATCCTTTAACATATAGGTAATCATCCAACTCTTAATCCAATTCATATATTCACATATCATCTTCTTCCTCAAATATCAACATCATATCATATTATTCAAGAGTTCTTCAAGAACATGCGATGTCCGAAATCACATTCAAAACTACATAGCCGATGTATATATCATCATGAAAAAGATATCAAAGACATCATCAATAATCATACCAATCCGTTAACAAGGATCATATCATACTTAATCTGGAATACAACCTCATATCGTGATTCCTATGAAATCAACATACTTCAGAAATCCTTCTTTCATCGGTTAAACGAAACACAATTCTTAAAATATGGAGAATCTTAATTAACATCCGAAAGCTCTTATCAAAATCCCATTAAATCTCATATAACATCATCACAAGATAATCCAACTCACTTCCTCACAAGTAATCATCCTTAAAAACGAACCACTATTAAATGGATACGAAATTACCTTGTATAGATGAACCAAGAAGAAGAACAATTGAACTCCTTTCCAATAATTATGAATAACTTCAAGAACAAGGCTTCAATCCATGCTCTCCATCTTAATCTTGTTAAAGATCATCATCTATCAGTTTTTTGGAACCTCAAATACCTCTCAAGGCTCTCTCTATCGGCTCACATGAAGAAAAGGATGGAAATGACGAATAATGGCCAACTACACTTATATATAATGTACGTTATTAACGTACACTAACATCTTCCTTTAACGTACGTTACATGCTTAGCGTGCGCTAACTGTCTTTGTTAGCGTGCGCTATCGCAGTCCAGAGGCTACTGCCTTACTGCATACAGTGATTTACGTACGCAATGCCTATGTAATAGCGTACGTAAATGACCCTATATAGCGTACGCAAGCCTTCAGCCATAGCGTGCGCTACTCATAGTTGACTTGCTACACTCTGCACCTACCCCTGTGTCCTCACATGCCGAAAGTGACCTGACAAAGCTGAGATTCCTTTGGGCCGACCTGATTAGCGTGCGCTAATCAATATGCATTAGCGTGCGCTAATCCTTCCTAACAAACATCCGTTGACCTTGTCGGAACATGCGCCGAAAGTGGCCGGGTCCACACGTAGATTCCTTTCGATCTGGTCTGTACTAGCGTACGCTAACCTATGCCCGTAGCGTGCGCTAATCCTACACGATAGCGTGCGCTAGTCATGTATATTAGCGTGCGCTAATAATGCTATCCTTAGCCATTTTCAGCTATTGTTGTCCAAAGTCTAAACATACAAAATACGAACATACGACATACCAAATACACATACTCCTTCTAATAACACTCTCATACGATACACAATATCCTCAACTGTAATTTTCGACTAAGTACAGTAATTATACCAATACAAATGTCTCAGTCCTTCAATTGTTTTATCCATACTGTACAGATTCCACACTGTACAACATAACTCGGATAAAATAACATTAACAACAATAGTAGAAATTTAGGATATTACAACTTTGATCGTACGCATCCTTCGTTCGCTGTAGATCCTTGAAATGTCAGGATCGATCTTCGTACTGATGGTTTTAATCCATTTCGAGGAACAGGTGCTCAGCACTCTTGTTGGCCGATCTTTGTAACTCCGTATAATTTACCACCAACTTTATGCATGCGTCAGTTCATTTTCTTAAGTCTTATTATATCTGGCCCTAAAGGGCCGAGGATGAACATAGATGTGATGCTCCGACCCTTGATCGATGAGCTAAAATGTTTGTGGACAGATGGTGCTACAACCTGGGACTGTGTAAGGCGGGAAAATTTCTCGATGCATGCAGCTCGGATGTGGACGATTAATGAATTTCAAGCCTATGGTATGTTAT
This sequence comes from Orobanche coerulescens, assembly GCA_033398695.1. Lineage (NCBI taxonomy): Eukaryota > Viridiplantae > Streptophyta > Magnoliopsida > Lamiales > Orobanchaceae > Orobanche > Orobanche coerulescens. The sequence continues at coordinate 89,556,117 of CM065818.1, read as the reverse complement.
CGGGATAGAGCACACATACAAAGTTAGCATGCTCTTATTGCATGGAAAGTACTTCTGCCTTTCGTTTAAAGAACGGAGGGAAACCAACATGGTTCGACTGTCACATATGTTTTATCCCACATAGGCACCCTTACAGAAAAAACAAACGTGATTTTTACAAAGGTCATGAAGAAAGCTCATTTTTTCCGGAACGTCGAGGGCCAGCAGAAATGAAAACTATTGCTGATCGTATTCCTGATGTGACCTTTGGTGTGAATTATGAAGGTACTGAAGGGTTTGGAGAAAAGCATAATTGGACAAATAGGAGCATATTTTGGGAGCTCCCTTACTGGTCTACCTTACTGATTTGTCATAATTTAGACGTCATGCACTGTGAAAAGAATTTCTTTGATAATATACTTAACACAGTCATGGACATTCCCCAAAAAACTAAGGACAACCTGAAGGCAATACATGAATTGCCATTGTACACAACAAGAGATGGGTTGTTTGTACCCGAGGGAACAAATAGAAAGCCGAAAGCAACATATACGCTCACCACAGAACAGAAACATGCAATATGCGAGTGGCTTAAAGAGCTAAAATTTCCAGACGGGCATGTTTCGAATATATCAAATAGTGTGAATCTCGATACTAATAGAATAAATGGTATAAAGATCCATGACTGTCATGTTTTTATGCAACGATTGCTACCTATTGCCTTGAAAGGTTTTTTACCGGAGCCGATTTGGGAAGCATTAACGGAGGTGAGCAACTATTTCAGAGCACTGTGCACGAGTGAGATTAAAGCGTCTGACATGAGAAACATAGCCAATACTGTCATCGTGACTATGTGCAAGTTGGAACAGATATTCCCTCCGGCATTCTTTGTAATATCGGCATTTTTCCTTTTTCTGGTATTTTTCATTTTGGTATATTTTCATTTTGAGTGACTCGCTTGTAACCGTATTGATATTTAGAGAATATATAATACTGGACTTTTTAGCATCCGAGCTTGTTTCGGACTTGTTTTACTCAATTCCGCATTTTATGTCATTTCTGTCGCTATTTGGTTCGATTCTCGTAATCGTTGTTCGGAACTGCTGTTTTGGGGTTGCCGTAAATCCATCTTATGTTATTATGCATGTTGTGAGTTTTTGTTTGGTGTTTCGAACATGTATCGTGTATTTTAGATGTTTCGGTCCGTTTTGTAATTTCCCAAAGTTATGGGGTAGCTCTTATTCTTGTCGTTTACGAACCTTTGGATAGTCTGAATCGCGCCTTCTTGTAGCGCTTAAGTTTCTGACTCGAACCCGTCGTGAGTGTATCCGTTGGTAGTTGGTACACCTTGGTATTCTCGATCATTCCTCGTCGAGTAGTTATTTCATTTCTAGCCTGCTGTCTCATGCATGCTACGACCATAAGACTCAATAGTTACGGCCGTAAGACTCAATAGTTACGGCCGTAAGCTTCCTTCGTATGGCTGTAACCAGACTTTGTTTTCCTGCATTTTGGTCCAGTAGGCAACTACGTGCGTAACATGTATGAGTTACGGCCGTATGAATTGATACGGCCGTAATTGTGTACTGATACGGCCGTATGTAGACTTCGTTCTATTGTCCAGTTTCTTTCCAAGGGCCATTACATCCATAAAATGATTTACTTACGGCCGTAATGTTCGTGAGTTACGACCGTAACACCTGCCAGTATATAAACTGTCAGCGACCGACTTTTCCTCATTTTTCAACTTTCTCTCTTCTCTTAGCGACGGGAGAGACTTTAGAAGCTAGGGTTCATCCAAGTTTAACCCAAACTCCATTGTAGAAGTATATTCAAGCATCATAACATCAATCTATCAGTAATCATCCATTGTTCGTCTTCGAATCAAAGTAAAATCTCTTAGAACCCTACTTTGGGAAAATTGGGGATTTTCGATTTATTATCCTTTTCGTTCCGTGTTGTTGATTAATCCATGATGTATATGATTAGTCTTAGTGGTGTTCTTGTTTTCCCTATGAGTTCATGGTAAGTTTCGTGGTATTTATGAAATCGAGAGGGTTCGGTTGTGATCCGTCCTTGTCGTTGTTTTTGTACGAACTTACATGAATCGTAGATGGGTTTCCGGGTGTATTACATTTCCATACTCATTTAGAAATGGTTGTGATTATGTTCTTCTAATCGTTAGGTTTGGGTTTGTCAGTTCCTAGCGATCGTGGTTAATTTTCCTTTCCATTCATGTCGTCGTCAATTACCCAAGGCAAGTATTCTTGTGAAACATTTATGCTTAACATGAAATGGTGATGTATGATATTTGTGTGCTTTGCTCACTCCGGGAGGGTCCGACGGGGCCTCAGAGAAATCCAGTGGTTTAGCCCCAGATTCACGAGCTTGTTGGCTAGCTAGTCCAGGAGGGTCCATAGAGGCCTCGGATGGGACCAGTGGTTTAGCCCCAGTCCTAGGCGATGCATGTGCGTAATTTTGATTTTTGACTATGGCCAGTCCGGGAGGGTCCTTAGAGTCCTAGGATGCGACCAGTGGTTTAGACCCGGTCCAAGGCAAATTGATTTTGACAACCCAGTAGTTAATTTTAATTCACTAGGCCGCATGATTTATCAAATAAATCAAATTAGATATCTAATGTCCAATATTAATGAAGAGATAATAAATACATATTTATCCATCAAATATCCTTGTGCGCGACTCCATAGGTCCGTCTTAATTAGCAATGGGAGGAATCAAGGAGTACAGGTAACACTTAGCCAGTTTAGTGCTCCGTACCGTAACCCAACTAAGAACGAATGATAGAATCATTCCAAAACCATTATGTCGTGAATACTGTATATGTATAAACCCTTCAATCATATATCCCGGTCAAGTATTAGGGTCACGGTAAAGTCAAACCCTTTTGTAACTTGACTCTATGCATTTTGTTAATGCAAATCGAGATCACTGAGCTATCATGTATCAAATACAACTAGATCGAAATGCTTTGGCCAAAGACTTATGATCTCATTTACCATTAACTGTATAGGATATTTACCTGCTCACTTACAAGAGAGAGAATTCTATCTTGGTATTCAGTAGAGACTGATACTTGCCTACTAAGTTGCATTTCGAGGTTGACCCCACCAACCGACGATTGGATCGAACTACTCTAATGACTAACTTAATGTCACAAGCACATCTCCTACTGAAACCTCAAGTCACTACGCCATAGATGGCCTATCGCCACCTCATGGGCATGGTGTTGCCTTCTCAGGTGTTGCAGTAGCTATAAAATTTTTGTTCTATCGCAACCTTGTAACCTTGGTGTTAATGTAGACATAAATCTGTGTTGCTATAGCTATAAATAGGTGTTACACACTGCAACAATATGCATGTGTTGCCTTCGACCATTAATAAATAAAATGATAAATTTCTTTCAAAATAAAAATTATTCTTTATGACTAATTAAAATTTAATAAACCCAAAAAAGATATTTTATATAAAATATATCTCTATTAGATAAATACTATATTTATTTTATAAATACTATTTTTTTCAAAATTTTCTTACAACATATAATTTTACTAAAAAATCAAGAAAATAATATGTAAAAATTTATTAAAGCAAAAAAAAGATATTTTATACAAAATATGTCTTCATTAAATAAATACTATTTATATTTTATAAATACTATTCATTTTCAAAATTTTCTTACAATATGTAATTTTATTAAAAAAAAATTAATATATGAAAGTATTGTGCCTGCGCGCCAATCATAAGTTTAAAGATGTAATACTCTTTTGATAAAGTTGAACTCGCCTGCGAGCAGTTCTTAGTGTTAAGCTAATTACTGAAGGCCAGAACATTCGAAAGAATACCAAGAAGTCTGCCCTCCTGGAAGATGTTTCTCTAAGTGTCAAGGTTCTGGCATCATCAAGGATTTCTGGATAAACATCAAAAAGGATTTGAAGGAGACTTGGCAAATTATCAAAAAGGAGGAAATTGTTGGGATAACAATCCCTGTATCGAAAGTTTTGATAGAGTGTTTTGACAATATGCCAATCCAACATATAGCAAGCAGTTGCATCAAAAAGTTGATCGAAGTTGTTGATTCTATATCAAAGACTCTTTTCATAGCGCCAGCATACAGCGATCCTTCGTGTTGCCAATATACAGCAACAAAGTCTAAGTAAACGCCAAGTATGGAAGATGTCCTGAATACAGCATCTTTCCATATAGTATCGAACTACTCCAATATTCCTACAACATAATTGGATACAACATTCATATCGAAACAGGACTGAAGACCATTTGGAAAAGGAATCCTTGGTATTCTCTAAAGTCTAAGTCCCGTTTGATAAGAAGTATTTAAATACTGAAAGGATAAAGTATTTAAATACTCAATCCGACAAAGATCTTCAAACCACGCAATATCCGGATCATGGTCTACTTAAGTCAACCATCTAGTTGTAATGGAATCTTGCTCAACGGATCTAATCTGAAGGCTATATATATCTCCAAGAGTTTGAAGATTAAAAACCACTAAACAACAAGTGAACCCAACATCAACGTAAAGAACTTACACGAATATTCAGAGCAAACATATTTCTTCAGGTATACTGCATATTCTGAGAGAAGAAGTATCCAAGTGCTCAACCTTGAACAACACATCATCAGCTCAAGATCAAGAAAGTAAAGCTATGGTTCAAACAATCATTCTATCATTGAAGAAATCCTGCAGCCCTGTGTGGACTGAGAAAACATTGCTTTTCCCGAACTGTGTATGACGGACTTGCATTGAAGAGACAAAGCTTCAGAACTGTGTGTGAAGAAGTTAGTCAAGTGAAAGCCTAAACCAATCTTTGTGAACGGTTGAAAGCTTCAACCATTGTATCAATCTGTGTGAACGATACATTGATAGGTTTGATTAGGAATATGTAGTTGTGTACATAGTATTTATAATAAATATTTTGACTCCTGTGTGGAGGACCAGTGGACATAGAGGGTTTACCTCGAACCACTTTAATTACTGTGTCACTGACTTTCTGCATTTACTGTTTTAATATCTGTGATTATTTTAAGTATACACCTCTTGTCTAGTTGCTGTATTCACAGCAACTTATTTTAACAAGACTTCCGCTACGCACTCAGATTTGAATATCATACAGTTTGTTGTTTAAAACATTTTCCAAACTGTATTCTGTATACTTAGTGGCCAACATCATTCAATGAATGTTTCAGGGCTGTTAGCTCATTTTGAGTTGTGCCACGGAGCTAGTCGAGCTCCTTGCCACACTTATATAGTGTATGCACTACATCCTCTATGTTCAGCAATGGCCCACAAGTGAGATTTTCGGGCAGGACTCCTTGGGGGGAGTTCGAGGAGCGGATCCTTCCAGCTCAGTGAGAACTAAATTACTCTTGGGTTTGGATGTATTACACACAGGAAGGAAACCACCATCAGGAATGGATGAGAGGAACTTGTATGGAGATGAACTTCTAGATTCCTATTCTGGAGCCTCTGTCGGCTGAAGAGGTTCATCCATCTGTGGTATATAGGGGACTAATTTCTCCTGTCGGGTTTATTATTTTGCAACCTAATATATAGGAGGGACTGATTCCTCCTGCTGGCTCTAAGATTGTTCGATTTTCTCAGAAGGGACTAATTCTTCATGTTGGATTATTATATCTTCTGGGATGGAAACATGAGGGATGGATTTCTCCTGTTAGGGTTCCATGATTTCTTCAGTTGATGGTACAGGAAGTACTAATTCCTCCTGTAGTTGTGCAGCTTATTCCTGCATGGTGGACTTGGGTTGTTCTTTAGGTTGCCCAGAAGTCCCATGGCCTTGCGCAGCCTGGATCTTAGAAAACTCCTTTTCATGAGCTTATTCATGGCTCATACGGAGGCCTGCCTGTATGGATTCACCATCGACATCAGAGTCAGTGTTTTAGTGATAACTGGGATCCCGGGTGCTTTCATGAGATGGTTGCTTCCCTTTCAGTCGAGCTTTCTCCCTTTCCACATAGTATTTTGCAATGAGTTGGCAAAAATGATCATCCCATTTAATTAAAGACTCAATAAATTTCTCTTATTCTTACTCATCTTCCCAGCAGCTTTTCCAAATATTGAAACGGTAAACAACGGCATCCATGTCAACAGCCAAGGGAGTTAAGTTTATCATGACCATGGGGTAGGGACTCCATATATTACTTCGGGATAATGCAAAGTTGGGATCCCCAATGGGTGTGAGAGCCCGTAGAAGAGAAGGATTCCTAACAGGATGGGCTTTCCTATTCGGTGAAGGACTCCCGATAGGGGTGGGTTTCCTATGGAGATAAGTAGCTGTCAGCCCCAAAGGGGCAGCCTATTCACCCATTCCTTCGACCATAAGAAACTCTTGTTCATCCATCATTGTCGTGGATGGCTCAGGATCTGATGTAGGAATAGCAATGACTTCCTCCATTGGTGTATCTTGAGAAGGATTGGCCTCTATAGGGATGGCCGCAGTTCTAGCATCCTCAGGAACTTCTGCATTCGTGGAGGGAGCTGTAGGAATGGGGTCAGATGGTGGAACCTCAGGGGCAGTTGTAGCCGGTTGAGGAGTTGTAGGAACAACTTCCATTTTGAATCTCCTTATGGAACTTGTATTTTTTTGTCTTCTTCCCGATAGCTGAGGGCGAGCTGCAACCGGGAACAGTCTATTTCTTACTCGACAACTTTTTCTTCTTTTCTTCTCCAGCCTTAGTCTTTGTAGATTATTCACTGATATTTCTTTGATCACCTGACTTTGTCATGGACTCGGGATCAGTAAGGCTCTCAATTAGACTTTTTTGTTGTACAAGGTAGGCTTGGCTCCACTTGTTGGTCACAGTATACTTAAATAACAATGTAGAGGGGGTGAACAAGTTGCACTCGTTTTTGAAGTTAAATGTAAAGTGTAATACATCAATCAAGTGTTCTGCGGTAGGATTGGTGCTTACAGGCTTTTATAGGTTCTCCACACAATAGGTATGTTTATTAAAATCAAGGCATACACAACTATATAATTTAAACTAAACAAGTCATTGTATCTTTAACATAGACTGATACACCTGACTGTAGCTTAATCGGTTCACACAGATTGGTTTTGACTCCACGAACTCTGAATTCTTATCACACAGATTAAATATTTGTTCTTTTGAACTCTCTTCGTCCCACTTAGGTTGTAATGGTTCTCTTTCTTAGTCCATGTTTAATCTTCTCGACATCAATTATGGGTAGTACAAATATCCGTACACCAGTTGTACGTGTTTAAGTTCCTTGTTGTAATGTGTTGTTCACTTGGTTGAGGACTGACTATCTCTTTGATAAGAATAGCGATATAGGCTTGAAGAGAGTATTTACTCTTTTTTATATTATGAGATCGCAAGATTAATTGTCAATCAGTAGGTGAGCAAGTCCTCAGGAGTGGGCTATTTATAACCTTGGAAATAAATCCGTTATACATGTAGACATTTCCTAATTTGTGAGATGTGTGTTGAAATGATATTTTTATCACACACATTTTGATGATGTTCACAGTAAAATAATCATTTCAAACAAAAAATACAAAGTTAATCTTGCAAAATATTACAGAAATGTTTTTGGCAACAATATCGTAAGCTATTATATATGTATAACCTACGTAATACTCACTTAGTTGTATCAGCCAAGATTACATTGTTAACGTAAGCTACACTCTTGTTATAACGTACTTAAATCTCACCTACCTGATTTCCTGTAAAGTGTTAAAATGTACAGGGTTACGTAGCTGGAAAAACTACATTATCAAACAAGCATATATAAGATACACAAAGCCGTGATTGTAACGTATATATCAATTTCAACTATTGTACTACTTCAAAACGGTCAACATTTGGAGCAATCACATACAGTTTAATGTATGCTACACGAGCTTGTTAACGACACCTGAGCTTTTATATATTGAAATCAATATTGGACCATCGATAGCATCTAGCGTTGGGATTTGATGCCTAAAATGAAGGCACAGCGGAAGCAAAAACAATTTTAATCGAACCCCTAGAGAGGACTGATCATGCATCATATATACAAATATAAATGTACAAGAGTTAAGATATGAAAAAAAAACCCTTGTAGTCCTTTGACTGAATGTTAATGTTGATGTCAATGACCACAAAGCCTATGTGATAAGTCTTGGATGATCCAAATGCCGAAATCACCGTGTCTCTACTAGACACGTACCAGGAGATGATCAGAATAACTACTCAAGCAATTATCCTCTAAGGATACGGCTAGAAAAGAGTAGTAGGAATTTATCTCCCAGGAATATGATCACTCCAAGTGATATATATTTTGTTCTTGATTTTCTTATGATCACTCTAATTGATATATATTTTTGTTATTAATTTTCTTTCCCTCTCTAAGAGTATATCAAGTTGAACAAAATGAACACTCTTTGTCTTCTCAATATGGCCGATCTTTCCTCTTAAAATTGTGAGGATGATTATGATGGTGTTAGTTTAAATAAGTCCAGTCCAAACATACTACCAAAATTCCTTTAACAAATAATTCACTAAGTAAAAGATTCTCAACCCCACATTTTGGAACCATTAGGAAACATGGACAAAAACAACTACCATGAAGCTTCATGATAGGGGAAGGGGCAAGGCATGATTGAGGAGGAGTTGGTTCATTTCGGTCCGTGAAACGGACCGTCGTGTGTCCAGTCCGAGTGATACATCTTGGTTAGTCTAAAATAAAATTAATACAATTGATTAATTATATTGAAATATTATTTCTCCAAGAAGTAATTATTCATGAATTAGATTAATTACCTAGTAATTTATTTAATTCACCAGACCGGTTTAATCTATTCAATAAATAAAATAAGACAACTAATGTCTAATCTCGCGTATCTGATATAACTAGCTCCAATGTTTTAGCACCACCTAGCCAATCTCGCGGCATACACTGTAACCTCAGTGAGAACGAACGATAGGGATCATTCAAGAACCATTCTATCATGAATACCAGTATACATATAAACCCTTCTTTCAAGTGTCCCGATCAGGTTATAGGATCACGATCAGTCAAACCCTATCTGTACTTGATGTTATGCTTAAGTTAATGCAAATCGAGATCACCAGCTCTCGTGTATCTGATACAACTAGCTCCAATATTTTGTCCAAAGACTTATGATCTCATTGTTGGAACAATATTTTTTCATAACACATTTTGAATGTTTTGATGATGTTTTACTAAGCAAAATATAAGAGAAAAGTAGGGAAGGTAAAAAAAAAGCTTTATGGATCATGTCATCTTTTGTGTTGTCCTTTCCACAGAAAGTTACAATAAAGTCATCTCATCCAATGGCTAATTGATCAAGCATAATGTACGTAATGTTAGTACATAACGTACGTAACATATTTCAGCCAGATGCTACTGCCCAGTTTTAAGGGTCTCATTACGGCCGTTACACAGGCGGTGTAACGTACATAACACGGCTTACGTGCATAACATAAGTTACTTAATGTAACAGCCCAAGAACGGTGGCTATTACAGTGCCGTGGACCCCTACCGGGACCCACCAGGCGATATCACGATATACACTTACAACCTGACAACGTGGCACCGTACCACCATATTTATCAAAACCCCGATGTGGAGTATAAGTTATACATGTCTTTAATACGAGCAAACGTACACAGGATCCAAATTCGATACAGACCATATGACGATGGGCAATACCTAACAGATTATAGTACATTCATCCGACACAAAGTAAAATGAAAATCACAATAAAACATAACCGAACATCAAAAGACTCGGGCCCCCCGAAATAGCATCCTTCAAAACCCTCCGTCGTCATTGTGCTCCTCCTGTGCCTTGCCCTTTCCTCGCCCTGAAATACAAGTATTTCGCCCCAACCACAGGGTCATCTATACATGATAATAATTCTCATGACATTATACAATTCATATATATACGGATTTCAAAGAAAACAACCGACTACTGAATATACCCCGCAGGCGTATAAACAGTCAGTCCCAACTGTCGAACACAACCAAATATACGAAAGACCATATAATATGTCTCAAGACGGACGTCACAGTGCGCCTGATCCGGAAATGTGTCCGTGCACATGTCCACCCCGTATACGGAATCCAGAATATACGTGGGACGATGTACCTAATTAGCCTCATGAACTACATCTCGTGTGCACGATCTAAATGCAGAAAACATCCACGCATGATCATCAAGTGCACGGCTAAAAATCCTACACATAACCAATCGGCACGCAGATATGACTCCAGAGATGTCACGATACAACATGACAACGAAACTCAACGAATTACACCATTATCAAGGAATCGAACGACTCACCGAAGTGTCAACAAAGCTCAAAAGGACCAACGGTAACAAGAACGGTAATTTTGGGTATATCATCCCAACACCATGACAATACGATCAAGGGCATCACCATATCACGAATCATAGATTATCAGAACATTTCACACACACGAAACGCATAATAATCACAAGAATTCAACCATCATTATAACCAAGCTAGATAACTTGCCTCAATTCCGTAGATGAATAATCCTTCTTTGAATGGTCAAACGAACGGTATCCCCGTCTAACAATACTCACGTGAACAAGCAACCTTGAATGAAATGTAAATCATTCAACAACACATTCGTACGATAACGGTATCCTTACATAAACAATATTCGTAAATTTACTTGAATAAATCAATTATCCTATTGATCACTTTAATGTTACAATTACAAATCATCATATGTTTATCATGTTCATTCACATATTCTAACATTAATGTCAAATACTTGAAGTCCAACATATTACCAATATAACATTGTGAATGTAACACCCCCAATCCACTCAGGGATATTACACGCCGTAGACCCTCTCCTCGAGGATCTACCAGGCTGGTAAGTACATTTAACATCTTGACAATGCCTTCAAGGCTAAAATGACTCAGTAGACCGATTTGGTCTTTCCACAAATACATACAACTCAAATGCAACTCATGCCCACGCAGGGGACAAAATACAACCACACCCGTGCAACGGGAACAATATAGCAGCGGAAAATAAAGTACAATTGAACCAGCACACGATGTACGGTTCCTCATGTGATTAGTATCGATCATCTTTCATCATCCTTCGTGCCGACCCTGTGTTATGCTCCAAAACCTGAATGCAAAAACAGACATCCACCCCCCGAATACTCGGGGGTTAGCAAAACTCCACTGTTTTGCTAGTGCAAGAACAAAGTGCAACTACGAGCCATACAATTCACATTCCACGAATAACAATAACCAAGGATCCTCAAAGATCCAAACGAAACGAAAAGTACTTCCCGAGGCAAGGGTTTGAGAAAACATTTCAAAATCGAAATATCATAAATCAATGGAAGTAATTTATAAAACGGTTTAGAATGCCATCGAGAGTTTTGATAGAAAACAATTTAGGATTATCAAATCCTACTTTTCAAAATCCAAAAGACAAAACCTCTGTCGATTAAACATAGCTCAGAAGCATAAGGGGTCACCGCCCCAAAGGTTTACTTTCTGAAAAATGACATTAACCAAACCGTTGGGATTTTAGCCCCAAATCCGTAAAACGACTTTCACAAAACCATTGGGATTTAGCCCCAAATCTCAAAGAACTCACAAGACACAAGAACGACCACAAGGTTCGTCTCCCAACATCAAAATCCACAAATAAAAGATTTAAAACAAACAACAAAATACTCTAGTGCCATCCTAGCCAAGTAGGCCAAACGAACAACTTACCTCTTACACACTTAGTCAATGCATGCAATCATGAAAACCGTTCAAAAGCACTCATTTCCGGAAATGCCAATATCAAATCACATATGTAAAGTTCACCACAATTAACCGTCGATCCACACCTCCGTGGACCCCTACCGAGACCCCGTCGGATCTAACCCGTAGTGGTTAAAAGCAAAGCTCGTCGATCCACACCTCCGTGGACCCCTACCGAGACCCCGTCGGATCTAACCCGAAGTGAGCATACACACACACGTTACTCATGCAATACTAATATGCTAAGAATGTAAGTTCATTAAGAATACTCACTAGAGATGGCCATTAACTCGACACCATTATCAAACTCTTCAAAACACCACAACAAGATTAAATACGGAATACACGATTCCATAACTTAAACAATAGGAGTATCATCATAAAATCCCTCAACGTTCAAAATAACCAAATCATAATCAATTCTCAAAACACCGTTCACAAATCATACTCGTTTTGAAAGAAAGCCTTTAACGAGGCCAAACCGAAATCCTTTGAAACTTCATTTCAAATAACCAAACAAACACATCAAGATGACCACCGATCATCATATCCATAAAACGAGTATGGGCAAGGTACTTGCCTCGATACCACGAGCACGGAACCACGAACGGATACGGCTCAACCGGGAAGCTTCGGAACGCCCGATGCTAACGAAAAGGAAGACGACAACGAACGGAACGGAAGAATCAAGCACGACCGCGAGGAACCGACGAAAATGAACCTAACGATTCGAATAGCACAATCACAACCACTTCTAAACCATTATGGAAATGGAATACACCCGAAAAACCCGCCTATGATTCATGTATATTCGTACCAAAAATAACAACGAGGGCGGACCACAACCAAACCCTCTCGATTCCGTAAAAATCCACAAAATATCCATGAATCCGTAGGAAAACTAAAGATACTAACAATATTAATCGTATTCATCATGAATCCACCAACAAAACGGAACGAATCGGAAGAAAAACCCAAAACCCCCAAATTAATCAAAAATAGGGTTCTAGAAATATTACCTTTGGAGATTCAAGAACTAAGATCCGTAGAACACGCGTTAGATCGATTATCCGAGCCTCAAAACCGAAGGAAGATGATGAAAATCGACTCCCGAATGAAGAATGCTTGAGAAGTTCTTCCCCCCTTAGCTCTCTCTCTCTCTCTCTCTCGCGCAGGTGAAATGAAGGAGAAGACGACTGATCTCGTCTAATAAGGACGAGATTGCACAATTACCGCTTTGTGTGCCGCGGCACAGCCGAAGTGTGCCGCGGCACAGGCCAAAATTTTACTCCCAGGTTTCGGCAGTGTGCCGCGGCACAGCATGCGTGTGCCGTGGCACCCGGTACAGTCGGGTTTTGGTCGCAGATGTCACACGGGTGTGCCGCGGCACCGGACGGGTGTGCCGCGGCACTGACTCGGCACTGTGCCGCGGCACCGGATGGGTGTTGCGCGGCACACGCTGATCGCCCGACCAACAATCGAAGAAATTTGTGTGCCGCGGCACACACATCTTGTGCCGCGCCCACGCCCTTCTCGGGTCCCAAAATGATGAAAATGATCCTAAAGAGAATAAAACGATAGGAATTAATATTTGGGAAGCAATAACACGAAATGGATCCACGGCAACCCCGAAACGGCGGTTCCGCACAACTATAACGAGAATACAGTTCAACAGTTGACGGGAAGGACACACTGAAAGGTACACGAGGGTCACTACGATCGAGAAATACACCAAAAAAGAAAATTACCGAAATTCGAAATTGCGGATATTACATTCTACCCTCCTTGAAAGAAGTTTCGTCCCGAAACTTAAAACAAGTAGGGAGAAGCAATATCCCCTCCAGGAAAACTCAACGAGATACACAAGAAATGCGTAACTTACGCCCATCGGCGAAACGTTACAAGCAACACAAAGGAATAAACGGCGTGAAAACACGCTCCAGGACGACCAACACAATGCCACCGGTAGAGACATAATAAAATCAACAAGTGAAAAGTGTCATCAAACAGATAACACAATCAAGTCGATTATCCGAACAATCACAAAACACAACCAACGAAAATCAATACGATTGACCAACCTAACGGTATATTGATCAAAACGCGAGCCAAACGCTGAACAAATACGGAATTCCACCGCCTAAGGGCTGGAAGATTGAAAACGAAACTAATTTCCCGAACTGAAGGGAATTACGAAGGAGCCTGAATGTTCACCAATCACGGAACGAGATCAATAAAAACCGAACAATCAAACGATCGAACCACAACGATCGAGACAACAAAAATTGAAGAATCATGTCCGAAACACGAAGGATAATAAAATTCAAACAACAACTCCAAGGTTCACATCTCGACTCGAGAAAATATATGATCCGGTGAAAACAACAGGATGTGCATTCGCATAAGATCCACAGGAAAGGGGATAGCAATTAAAAAGTCACAACGACAAACGAGTTATTCCGAAGCAATACCACACTCGTTCGGTAAACAAAAACAAGGGGTAGGACAAGCTCAGAAATGTCAACGAACATAAATGAGTCGACAGAGTCGAAAACATAAGAGTTCCAAATCCGATCCACTTCGAATAAAGAACTAATAGAACCAGATGACGTCACTCCCGAACAAGGTTCACAAGAATCGAACCGAACCCAAAAAGTCACAATGATAACTGAGATCGACCCACAACAAGGTCGTAGCTCGTTCGGACGATGAAACCGAAATACAGAACAAGTTCGTAAAGTATCAACGAACATGAGCGAATCGATAGACTGGAGAAAGAGAAAATACAGAAGTCAAAATAGTACGGGCATTACCTCCGACCTCGTCCACGAAATTCACAAAACGGGAGCAAGGTAACAAGACATTAAACAACCGACACATAACGGAACCATCACCGATGCACACGGTCATACCAACCAAAGCTCTAACAGCTCGCACTTGCGCGACAACGCAGAAATCACCACGAGGCGACAATATTCAACACCGACATCCCACCTCTCACAAGGGGCTAACACAACAAATGTGTGGAAAACGACTCAACACTCACACCGCCAATTCGGTCATACTCGGGAGCAAACATCAAAATGACAACGCGAACATCATACATATATACCCAGCCCTCAAACGGGAATGGATAGGTTTTAAAAACGAAAACCTCATTTTAATAATAATTTAGAAGAACACCGATTGATCTTGAGTATCACCTTTCAAAAAGTACAAACGTGAAACATCGTTATCAAGACTTTGGAGAACCATTTCGCATTTGATAAAAATGAGGACACTTTCTCTTAGTGAAAACTTTCAGAATATTCGACCCTCGGGTCTAAATAAAAGTGTTTCTAAAACATTAAAAATATCTCAAAATATTTTGGTCCTCGAGGCAGAAAATTTTTGAAATATATTGTGGCACCTGGATGTACCACAAGAAAATAACTCATTTGAAAAAATATGTCTCGAAATTTATTTCTAAGATACTCAAGTTTTCGAAAATAATTCAATGCCAAAAAGGACGATGCCAAAAAGGCTAGAATGCCCAAAAATTTCAGGTAATCACACGGAACATCATGGCGCTGTGGGTCCCGCATCGGAACCCCAGGCTAAAAACTATTTACAAAAATGCCAAAAAGGCTGATGACGGTAATATTTCAAAAACTCACGAAAGCCATTTACAAAATACTAAATACCGTCATAAGAATTTCGTCAAAGCGGTCAAGGCCATAATGCCAAAAACTCGGTTAAGGGAAGAGGTTATCGAAATAAAACTCGGTCGATAAAATACCGAAAGTCATTACAAAAGAACTCACGCAGCGAATAAAAGAAATACAGTTCAACACGCACAATCCAGCAACACCACTCCTCATAAGAACAAAATATTAGAGTCAAATAACCACATTCAGAACAAAACCACTGGCCCCATTCGAGGCCTCTAAAGACCCTACCGCACTGGCTAGTGAACAAGTCGAATGTGTATAAGCACAAAGCTTCCACAAGAGAACTCGTAAAATGTGCAAATCGATTCGAAAATCATCAGCAACGGACAAAAACAATAATAAAAAGACATCTCAAGCGACGACACTCCTCGTATAAATCAAATACGAGAGTCGATTAAATACATATCGTGAAATCAAAATCCACATAAGGATTCCATCACTTAACAAATAATCATAAAAATAGCTCGTGTCACACGAGGCACAACACAAAGAAGGGAGACTTACTTCCACCGGTCGCACGAAGATGATGATCGCCCCACGATACTAATCACGACCAACAAACTCAAACGACGCGTCGCGACACGACTCAGTCAGATAAAATCCGACGAAACAAGACTCAAACAACACGACTTGACCCGACAGCCTAGGTTTCCTCAACCTAAGCTCTGATACCATTTATGTAACACCCCCAATCCACTCAGGGATATTACACGCCGTAGACCCTCTCCTCTAGGATCTACCAGGCTGGTAACAACATTTAACATCTTGACAATGCCTTCAAGGCTAAAATGACTCAGTAGACCGATTTGGTCTTTCCACAAATACATACAACTCAAATGCAACTCATGCCCACGCAGGGGACAAAATACAACCACACCCGTGCAACGGGAACAATATAGCAGCGGAAAATAAAGTACAATTGAACCAACACACGATGTACGGTTCCTCATGTGATTAGTATCGATCATCTTTCATCATCCTTCGTGCCGACCCTGTGTTATGCTCCAAAACCTGAATGCAAAAACAGACATCCACCCCCCGAATACTCGGGGGTTAGCAAAACTCCACTGTTTTGCTAGTGCAAGAACAAAGTGCAAATACGAGTCATACAATTCACATTCCACGAATAACAATAACCAAGGATCCTCAAAGATCCAAACGAAACGAAAAGTACTTCCCGAGGCAAGGGTTTGAGAAAACATTTCAAAATCGAAATATCATAAATCAATGGAAGTAATTTATAAAACGGTTTAGAATGCCATCGAGAGTTTTGATAGAAAACAATTTAGGATTATCAAATCCTACTTTTCAAAATCCAAAAGACAAAAGGGGTCACCGCCCCAAAGGTTTACTTTCTGAAAAATGACATTAACCAAACCGTTGGGATTTTAGCCCCAAATCCGTAAAACGACTTTCACAAAACCATTGGGATTTTAGCCCCAAATCTCAGCAACTCACAGTACACAAGAACGACCACAAGGTTCGTCTCCCAACATCAAAATCCACAAATAAAAGATTTAAAACAAACAACAAAATACTCTAGTGCCATCCTAGCCAAGTAGGCCAAACGAACAACTTACCTCTTACACACTTAGTCAATGCATGCAATCATGAAAACCGTTCAAAAGCACTCATTTCCGGAAATGCCAATATCAAATCACATTTGTAAAGTTCACCACAATTAACCGTCGATCCACACCTCCGTGGACCCCTACCGAGACCCCGTCGGATCTAACCCGTAGTGGTTAAAAGCAAAGCTCGTCGATCCACACCTCCGTGGACCCCTACCGAGACCCCGTCGGATCTAACCCGTAGTGAGCATACACACACACACGTTACTCATGCAATACTAATATGCTAAGAATGTAAGTTCATTAAAAATACTCACTAGAGATGGCCATTAACTCGACACCATTATCAAACTCTTCAAAACACCACAACAAGATTAAATACGGAATACACGATTCCATAACTTAAACAATAGGAGTATCATCATAAAATCCCTCAACGTTCAAAATAACCAAATCATAATCAATTCTCAAAACACCATTCACAAATCATACTCGTTTTGAAAGAAAGCCTTTAACGAGGCCAAACCGAAATCCTTTGAAACTTCATTTCAAATAACCAAACAAACACATCAAGACGACCACCGATCATCATATCCATAAAACGAGAAAAGTATGGGCAAGGTACTTGCCTCGATACCACGAGCACGGAACCACGAACGGATACGGCTCAACCGGGAAGCTTCGGAACGCCGGATGCTAACGAAAAGGAAGACGACAACGAACGGAACGGAAGAATCAAGCACGACTGCGAGGAACCGACGAAAATGAACCTAACGATTCGAATAGCACAATCACAACCACTTCTAAACGATTATGGAAATGGAATACACCTGGAAAACCCGCCTATGATTCATGTATATTCGTACCAAAAATAACAACGAGGGCGGACCACAACCAAACCCTATCGATTCCGTAAAAATCCACAAAATATCCATGAATCCGTAGGAAAACTAAAGATACTAACAATATTAATCGTATTCATCATGAATCCACCAACAAAACGGAACAAATCAGAAGAAAAACCCAAAACCCCTAAATTAATCGAAAATAGGGTTCTAGAAATATTACCTTTGGAGATTCAAGAACTAAGATCCGTAGAACACGCGTTAGATCGATTATCCGAGCCTCAAAACCGAAGGAAGATGATGAAAATCGACTCCCGAATGAAGAATGCTTGAGAAGTTCTTCCCCCCTTAGCTCTCTCTCTCTCTCGCGCAGTGAAATGAAGGAGAAGACGACCGATCTCGTCTAATAAGGACGAGATTGCACAATTACCGCTTTGTGTGCCGCGGCACGGCCAAGTGTGCCGCAAAGACAGCCAAAATTTTACTCCTGTGTTTCGGCAAGGTGCCGCGGCAGAGCTCGCGCAGGCCGCGGCACCCAGATGATCGGGTTTTGGTCGCAGATGTCACACGGGTGTGCCGCGGCACCGACGGTGTGCCGCGGCACTTACTGCACCGTGCCGCGGCACGGAGGGGTGTGCCGCGGCACATGACGCTTCGCCCACCAACAACTGAAGAAATTTGTGTGCCGCGGCACACACATCTTGTGCCGCGGCCCACGCCCCTTTCTGGGTCCCAAAATGATGAAAATGATCCGGAAAGAGAATAAAACGATAGGAAATAATATTTGGGAACCAATAACACGAAATGGATCCACGGCAACCCCGAAACGGCGGTTCCGCACAACTATAACGAGAATACAGTTCAACAATTGACGGGAAGGACACACTGAAAGGTACACGAGGGTCACTACGATCGAGAAATACACCAAAAAAAGAAAATTACCGAAATTCGAAATTGCGGATATTACAGTGAAAACATCTTTTCAAATCATCGGCACTTCCGATTATGATATAAGTTTGTGTTTAATTACGTTCTTCATTATTTTACCAACAATTACATTAAAACTGATTCCTATATGAAAGCATAAGTTCAAGTTTTTAGTGAACTAAGAACATCATCTTAATTTACGTCTCCTAACATACACGGATTAATGAAATGGGATTCGGCTACTCATCTACCGCATTTGTATCACCATATTCACTACAATCCTCTTAAGAACATTATCAACATATTAATATAGTGAGTAACACCCTTTTAAGTTATCAACGAAATCGATTAACTTGAATATATGAAGATTACAACTTCCTTCTATCAAAATCCATTGTTTTGACTTTTGAAGAATTATTAAAAGCCTAGTTATATCATTGAATACTTGGAATTCTAAATGTAACTTCATCCCATCTTGTGAAAATTATCTTCAAAGGGTTAACATAATTTTTCCAACAATTTATTACGAAGGTATTGGTTTTAGAGGCCAAAATTATGGTTCCATATTACCTTCAAGAATCAATTGAATGTTCAAGACAAGATTAGTATCTCTCCCCTCTAATCATTAAGGATTTCATCCCTAACATGTTCTTAGTGTTGAGACTATAATCAACTTCCGATTATCATGTTATAAATCAGGTTTTATCTGTCATTATCAACACAACCATATTATGAAGTTATTATACATCAAGAAGTAATACTAATACCCCTAAATGTTGATCTTTACTTAGTTTGAGCATGATTTAATCAACTTATCAAGTTTATACTAGCTTAAACTAACATTATGTGAAGTGTTTATATACTAACATCATCATAAGCATAGATTTAATATGAGTTAAAGAAAGACCAACCTCAAAATGAAGAACAACACCAACACTTCAAGGGACACACTTCAATCTCCTAATCTCCAAGTCACAAACCAAGTGCTGAAGCTCCAACACAAGTTAGAAGGGCTAGAAATGGAGTTGGTAGGGAAGGGAATCATTTTCTCAGTGGGGAGGTTGAAAGGGTCGAGCAGGAAATGGAAGGCAAGTCATATTTTTATAAACTGAACTCAGCATTACGTACGTTAAAGAGAGGGGGTTAACGTACGTTAAAGCCCTTACGTACGTAATCTCATGAACATTACGTACGTAATCAATTTCATCAGATCTTTCTGACTTAAAACACGCAAATCGTTACATACGTAAATATATAACTATTACGTACGTAATAGCCATTGACTTGGCTGTCGCGATCGACTCCCGACCACCTACCCCCGTTCGGTCCCACCCGCCGAAAGGCGGGCTATTGATGGATCTCTCGCATTACGTACGTTAACATATGAATGTTACGTACGTAAGGCTACGTACATAGCGTACATTAAGAAGATAGGTTAACGTACGTTAAGTTCTATAACAAGCATAAATGGAATTCTCCCAATATCACCCAACAATTAATATAGTATGAATGCCCATGATTCCAACTTAATATAATTCGTCGATATACTTGCTACAACAATACAGATATGGTGCGAAAATACTTGGTTTAAATCAGAAAATACAATAGTAAAGGCGAGGGTATTACATACTCCCCCCTTTAAAAGGAGTTTCGTCCCCGAAACTAAGGGGTAAACATCTCGGGGTATTTCTCTCGCATGCTATCTTTAGTCTCCCACGTATCTTCCTCGACTCCATGTCTCGACCACTGAATTTTTAATAAGGGAATCGCTGTAATATCTGGATAAATTGTTGGGTATTTTCGTCCGTATTTGAACCCTGTATTACCTGAATTGGTGCTATCAATAATCGAAGTACGATCGTTTCCGTATTCGTATCCTCATGCATGATAATATCAACTTTTAATCCTTCACATGCAACTACGTCGTAACGCACGCTAACAGGTAAGCGTAACGTACGTTACGAACTGGAGATAGCGTACGCTACGAGATAGACGTAGCGTACGTAAGGAGGTCAATAATTGAACAGGCTGGCTAGCACATGGACGGCTGGTGGTGGGGCTCGGAAAGATTCCCGCGGATGACCTGGACAGTTTTGGGGTCAACGGGTGTTAACGTATGCTAAGGTTTGTAACTAGCGTACGCTAATGTGTGTAGCTTACGTACGTAATGCGTAGGGTGTAACGTATGTAAGCTAGTACAGAACGAGACAGTAAGCTATCAGTGACCGATAGCGTACGCTAAGATCGAATGATAGTGTGCGCTAAGTCGATTACGTACGTAAATGGCTAAGGCTAACGTACGTAAAGCTCAAGATATTATATATATGGACAACACCCCATTTCATTTCACTTCGTCCCTTTCACTTGTACTTCGTTTTCCTTCATTTCTAGAGAGTCTACAATCCTCTAAAACACCTATAGATCACATAAACTCGATCATTTAAGTTACGAAACATCTTGGATTGATATTCAAACAATCGGAGTTGGATGCTACCTCTTGTCTCTGCGTTTCTTTCATATTAAGGTATGTTAATGCTACGTCAACCTTGAATTCGTGTTCTTAAGGATGTTATGAACATACCACCGGGATTATTAAGCTCCATAGATGATTTTTATCCGAACACCATGTTTTTGGAAGTTGGAATGTTCATGCTTTAGTTACCCTAGTTAAGAACGTTATAGTCCGATTCTTATTATGATGATCAAGTAAGGAAATTTTCTGAGATAATAAACCGTATTGTATGGTGTTTCCATAATGATCGTAGACTTAATGTTGGTAACAAACTCAGATTTTCCGAACTACCTTTGAGGACCTATAATCAATATTTGGAGTGAGTCTTATGATGGGAGGATTAACCGGGAATTCGTAGACATCAACACCGTAGGATCATTATGATTCACATGAGTATGATATGTGTGAATATAACGTACCTTAAGCTCTATGCATTACGTACGTTATACCCTCAGGCAAGGCAGTCGTCTAAACTGAGAAGAACTGTCCAATGCATGCTTAGCGTGCGCTAATCCTTGTAGCTTACGTGCGCTAACGTGCAGACGTAACGTACGTTACGTGTGTGTGTAACGTACGTTACGAAGAGAACAGTTAGGGTTCGGCCATCTTTTTATGCTTTTCCCCGTGTGATTGATTGCTTATTTAATGATAGGATATTAAGGATGAATTTCCTACGATAATCCAGTGTTGAGCCTCTCCGATCGTCGTTTTCGTTGGAGTTCTGGATTGTTCCAATCAACTGTATTTCCGGAGTATTCGCGATAGATTACCAAGGCAAGTACCTTGATATACGAATTATAATTACGTGAAATCATTGTTGTTGATTTTTAAATGGTTTTTAGCCTGGTAGGTTCCGGCGCAGAATCCCCGACATGTAATATTTCCGGGCCGAATTACGAACATTTCAAAGTAGTGTTTTGAAATTTTCCTAGCATTGTAATCCTCATGATTTAATGTAGTCATGTCGAATGGTCACGTACTTTGGTTAAAAATTCTTTTGAAGAAACATTTTGGTAGAAGAGGAAGGATTTTCAAAATTGTGGTATTTGGGACTCAACATTTTTGAAATATTTCAAACTAGTTATAAATTGATTTTCAATTTTCTTGTAGGCATTACTCGAAAATATTTTTTTTTTTTAGAGTCATTGTATAAACTTCCTCTTCCAAAACAAAGGACACTATTTACAAGTTTTGAGCACAACGTGACTCGGCTTTTGTTTCGAAATTTTTTTATTAAAAGCATACGCATAATGATCATCCTAGACAAAGGACTGGAAGTTGATTTCAGAAAATTTCGTGCTTTACGATATTACCGTTATTCTAAGGATGCTTATTAAACCTTATGTAGATAATTGTGGTATACCGTACAACCGACTATGTGATAACAATAAACGGTACTATCTGCATTAGCATGACGAGCCCTGGCAGATGTAGACGTAATATAGGAAGCGGAAGCGGTGAGGTGGTTCGTACGACACCGATTCATGTTACGGTGAAGGAATATCAAGATCAGACGATAACCTATGAAACCTCCTAAGTGATCGAGCCAACGAGCGGAGAAAAGAGACCGAGGACATCTGAAAAATTTTTGGGCGGTGACGAGACTAAGGTTCTCAAACCCCCACGTCATTCGAATGCGTCATCTTCGCGGTCGAGAATGAGCATTGGGAATCCCCAACCAGCCTCGGTGACTCCCGGTAAGAAGAGAGTGTGCTTCAACTGCAACCGTATGGGACACATCCGTGTAAACTGTCCCTCCCCACTCTTGACTTGTCATCGGTGCGGGTGTGAAGGCCATCGGGAGAAACATTGTGAGATAATTTCCGAATTGGCAAAGAATGCTACTCTGTCGGTGAGCAGAGCAAGTGGCCGGAGAATGTCCCGAAACCTTATGTCTTCTGCTGAAGAGCCTATCATAGGCCAATGAAGATTTTGTGCTGTGTTCTAGTCGTTGCTGTTTCCAACAATCGTGACTTTGATTGTTTTCATTTTAATTGCTTTTCGTTTCCAACTCCTGCTGTTTTAAGTTTCGGGGCTGACATGTCTTCTTAGTACGGGGACACGTAGTACCCGTGCTCTTCTTAGTATTTTCGGTGTTGGGAGACTTTCATTGTTTATGATTCATCTGTGATCCTCTTGACAATTTCAAACTACCATGTTCTACTGAACCTACCATCATTCGAACGAATTTCAGAACCGATTTGTTAGACTTCGTGAATTATTGTGGTCTATTCACATCTGAACTTAATCTTTGCAGAATTTTGTTCAAAACTATTTGTTCCCACTCGTGCGATTAATATTTCCAATGTGTTATGAACTTGAATATGGTGGGTTGAGCTCGACACGCGATTTTGGTACGTCTGAGCCATTTGTGAATTTCCTTAATTCCGTGAGCTTCTACTTCTCCACTCTAACTTCTCATGTTCACGTGTAATTTATCGCCTCAATTGACGTGCCAGATACTTCCTAGGTCCAATCATTGTATTTTTAGAACCTTGCTTTCGCGCATCGCTCGTGATGCTTTGAGGCTGAACAAGTAGTTATTTTTTCTTGGTTGTTCCACCACTCTACTTTAAGTTTCGGGACGAAACTTCTTTTAGGAGGGATAGTATGTAATATCCGGATAAATTATTGGGTATTTTCATCCGTATTTGAACCCTGTATTACCTGAATTGGTGCTATCAATAATCGAAGTACGATCGTTTCCGTATTCGTATCCTCATGCATGATAATATCAACTTTTAATCCTTCACATGCAACTACGTCGTAACGCACGCTAATAGGTAAGCGTAACGTACGTTACGAACTGGAGATAGCGTACGCTACAAGATAGACGTAGCGCACGTAAGGAGGTCAATAATTGAACAAGCTGGCTAGCACATGGACGACTGGTGGTGGGGCTCGGAAAGATTCCCGCGGATGAACCTGGACAGTTTTGGGGTCAACGAGTGTTAACGTACGCTAAGGTTTGTAACTAGCGTACGCTAATGTGTGTAGCTTACGTAGGTAATGCGTAGGGTGTAACGTACGTAAGGTAGTACAGAACGAGACAGTAAGCTATCAGTGACCGATAGCGTACGCTAAGATCGAATGATAGCGTGCGCTAAGTCGATTACGTACGTTAATGGCTAAGGCTAACGTACGTAAAGCTCAAGATATTATATATATGGACAACACCCCATTTCATTTCACTTCGTCCCTTTCACTTGTACTTCGTTTTCCTTCATTTCTAGAGAGTCTCCAGCCCTCTAAAACACCTATAGATCACATAAACTCGATCATTTAAGTTACGACATATCTTGGATTGATATTCAAACAATAGGAGTTGGATGCTACCTCTTGTCTCTGCGTTTCTTTCATATTAAGGTATGTTAATGCTACCTCAACCTTGAATTCGTGTTCTTAAGGATGTTATGAACATACCACCGGGATTATTAAGCTCCATAGATGATTTTTATCCGAACACCATGTTTTTGGAAGTTGGAATGTTCATTCTTTAGTTACCCTAGTTAAGAACGTTATAGTCCGATTCTTATTATGATGATCAAGTAAGGAAATTTTCTGAGATTAATAAACCATATTGTATGGTGTTTCCATAATGATCATAGACTTAATGTTGGTAACAAACTCAGATTTTCCGAACTACCTTTGAGGATCTATAATCAATATTTGGAATGAGTCTTATGATGGGAGGATTAACCGGGAATTCTTAGACATCAACACCGTAGGATCATTATGATTCACATGAGTATGATATGTGTTAATATAACGTACCTTAAGCTCTATGCATTACCTACGTTATACCCTCAGGCAAGGCAGTCGTCTGAACTGAGAAGAACTGTCCAATGCATGCTTAGCGTGCGCTAATCCTTGTAGCTTACGTGCGCTAACGTGCAGACGTAACGTACGTTACGTGTGTCTGTAACGTACGTTACGAAGAGAACAGTTAGGGTTCGGCCATCTTTTTATGCTTTTCCTCGTGTGATTGATTGCTTATTTAATGATAGGATATTAAGGACGAATTTCCTATGATAATCCAGTGTTGAGCCTCTTCGATCGTCGTTTTCGCTGGAGTTCTGGATTGTTCCAATCAACTGTATTTCCGGAGTATTCGCGAGAGATTACCAAGGCAAGTACCTTGATATACGAATTATAATTACGTGAAATAATTGTTGCTGAAGTGTATGAATCATGTTATGAATATCTGCATTTATATTATATATATATATATATATATATGCATGGATATATGTATAGATATATGTATATGTATAAGAATATACATATGGAGATAAATGTTGGGTGATTCATACCAATATTAGTCGACGTACTCAACTTAGACTAAAGTGCGAATAATATTTATAGAGGTAATATGGTAATGTTTGTATTTTCGGTTGAGTTACGGTATAAGGATATTTATGTAGTATTAATTGATAGTGTTGAAGGCCTAATGTGCTAAGTCTTGATGAATAACGTGCGAGTTATTGTTTATTTTGCGTAGTTGCGTACTGGCGAATAAATTATGTGAATTGATGAACTGATTTGATAATTGTTGCAACAGTTGACTGTGTGCTTGGTATTTGTGATAATGTGAATACTTGTTATGAGAGACGTCATATCCGGGTACCTCTGAGGGTGGGGCGTGCACTCCGGCCTGATGTACGCTGCAATGAGCGGCTCCATATGATTGGTGAACACCGGTGTTACTTAATGCGCGAGCAAGTGGCGGCTCCTGTGGGAGTGAATGCCGGCGCGGTGACGTGCAATGGGCGGCCAATATAGTGGAGTGAACGCCGGTACACAGGTGTGCAAGGGAGGCGCCTGGCAGGCTTATTGGTAACGGATATTTGAGTGATAGCTAAGACCCCGTTACCAAATGATTTTCGAAATTTAAATCTTTGCAACTTGCTTTAAATGTTGGTCTTGATGTAGACCGCGATTCGTGTTTTCTGGAGTTCGTTCCAACTTGTTCTAAATGTTGGTATCAGGGTTAACTAACCAAGGATATTTGACGAGATCTCCGAGGGTTAATTAATTAGGGGTCTTGAGCAGGTTTTGTCGAATGAGAGGTTGTGCCTTTGATTGTACTGTGTTGATTATTCTGTGTATTGGGTCGAGGACCCCATGAGATGTTGAGAGTTGATCTCGTGATGATATTATTTAGATTGGGCCGAGAACCCCGTGAGATGTTGTAATGATTCGCTTGTGATAGTGCTTTATCATTTGGGTCGAGGACCCCGAATAACGTTGTAATAGTTTTCTTGCAAATTGTTTTCCACATGTTGGGTCAAGGACCCGAGAGCTTTTGAAGTATTTTCAAAAATATTTCAATCTGATTTTCAAAACCCCAAGATGGCCTGAGTCAATATTAATGTTTTCGAACTTTCTTATCAAAATACTTTTCCTTTTATAAAAAGGGATTTTTCTGACTCCTTGGGCTCGTTTGAAGTTTCATTGGTGTTATGTTCTGTACGGAGAATATGACAATGTGATTATCTTTCACCTTGCATATGCAATGCTATTCTGTGTTGACCATTTGAATGTGTGGTTTGTGTTAAGGTTTCACGACTGTTGAGTTTTGTGTTATTTGTAATACCCGAGATTTCTATATTGTAATTGGAACTTGTGATATTGTAATGATTGTACTTTTGTCTGAGTACTGTTCTCCGTATTTCATAATCCGATGTTGTCGAGCGTTTAATTTCGTGGTTGTGGCTTAAAGATTGTAAATCTACGCATGTAGCGCACGCTACAGGCTATGTTTAGCATGCGCTAACGTGGATTCATAGCGCACGCTACTGAGGGTCATTAGCGCACGCTATGCGTGGTCAATGTGATTGGGACGTGCGGTAGGTGAGATCTGGCCGGGGGACCCCTGTCGGATAGTGTCGGGAAGTACCTGGACGGCTTTCGGGAAAAGCCGAGTCAATGCCTTAGCGCACGCTACAGGTATATGCGTAGCGCACGCTAAATGCTGAGTACAGTTTAGTAGGGAGCCGTTAGCGCACGCTACGAATAGGGTCTAGCGCGCGCTAATATCCATTTATTATAAATAGGACAGCATCCTATTCGTGATTTCAGTTCTCTCTTCTCCCATTACCCGAATTCTTACACTTAGAACATAACTTCCTTCATCCTAAACACTTCATATCAACATCCTCATTCGTTATTAAAGATCGTATATCATTGGAGATTGGTGTTCAAGCTTTCGGTGTTGGATTGCTTCATTTTCCTCCGTGTTCTTCACTACCTTGAGGTAGGTGATTCTTCACCAATACTAGTTGTGTTCTAAAGGATGTTGATCATGTTCATCTAGTCAGTTAGATTCGTTATTAGCCGTACATCATGTGTTAGAAGGATGTTTTTGACGTTTCGACACTTATTCATCGTATGATCCATTGAACCTTTTTGTATGAGGATTCCTAAGCATGTTATGTACCTTCCAAACCAATCGACCAGTATATGTAGATTACCTAGTTCGTATGTTTTACGTAAGGAACCATATGTTTTGGGACTTGGAATAATCGGAACTTAGAATATTTCTTGAAGATCTTGGATGAGTTATGATGATGAGATAAATTATCCGTATATTTGTACCTCATGATCATGGAACTTCCACGACCTTATTAGCATGACAGACTTGAGGATGATTTGTTGTATCAACATAGAATTCATGAATTCACCACCTTTCAACCCAGTTTTTCTGTTAGCAGTATTCTGCCATGCAGGGTTAGCGTACGCTAACATATATGAGTTAACGTGCGCTATCGGGGTTCAGTTAGCGCACGAGACGTACGTAGCGTACGTTATGTATCGGCCGATTCTAACTGTCGGTTCGTAGCTAGCGCACGCTAGTCTTACACGATAGCGTACGCTAACAGGTCGGCTTAGCGCACGTTACGTAGAGTACGTAGCGCACGCTAAGCAGTCCAGGCAGATTGTTTGTTTTGAACTTTCGGCCGTAGACCGAATTGTTAGGCCATCGTTCGACTTGAGATGATTTGTATATCATTCCTTTTGTTAAGGTTCGAGCTTGTTACGTTTATCGAAGGAGGCGGCCTTCGAGTGTGTCGAGATCGTTGAAGTATTTCATCCTTGCCATTTTCGAGGCAAGTATCATATGTCGAGTTCGATTTATCATGCTTGTGGTTTTGTTCATATTGTTGAATATGAGATGTTTTTCTGGAAATTCTCGTGATATTCATTGTTATTGGTTCGTATTGATGAACACATTGAAATGCATATGTGTATGCATAGTTGATTGATTTATGGTATAAATGGTCCGAGGGGATCATGAGGATCTATGCTGAGGGCGCTGGATCGAATGTCCACCATGCGTTGGTCCGACGGGATCATCATGGGGATCTATGCTGAGGGCGCTGGATCGTTGGACGGGTTTTCCACCATGCGTTGGTCCGACGGGATCATCATGGGGATCTATGCTGAGGGCGCTGGATCGCTGGATTACCTTGTATTGTGTTGATGGAATCGTGAGGATTCGCATCGCTGGATTCCGGTGGCGGAAGTCCGTTTTGCATGTTTTATGATGCATTGATGATTTATTGTATGATGATACTTGTACTAGCATTGTTTTGCTAACCCCTTCGGGGGTGGACATTGTTTTGATGTTCAGGTAGCCGAGGAGCGGGGAGGCAACCACAGTACCGACAGGACGATGAAATGGCTCAGTGATGTGGTTGATGTTATTGTATTGTCTTCTTGGTTCGTTTAGTACTCGAGTACGTCCGTATTTAATAAGTCAATTCGATATGGTTGTATAAGTTAACTTATTTGATCGGTTGAATCAAATCTGTATTGGGACTTCAGTTGTTCGATTGTATTGTTTTTCACTTCTTTAAAATTTAGCCTTGTAAATCCTTATCTAAAGGGTTTACGGCGCTGTAATTATTCCGAATATCTCGGGGTGTTACAGAATATGGTATCAGAGCTAAGATTTATGGATATCTTGGCAGTCGGGTTAGTTGGGTCTGTTTACGTTATTGATTATTGGTCGTTCGTAACATCATCATCACTGAGCCAAAGATCGTCGTGTGGACTGTGGTTGTAAGTTTCCTAATCTCGAATACTACTGTTTTATTTAATTCATGTCTTGTAAACATTGATGGATGTACTTTGAGAAAGTTTGTCCTGGATATTGAGTATTTATGTTTACAGTATGTTGAGGGGAGGTCGTGGACGCGGACGCGGACGTGGAAATGCGAGGCAAGAAGAGTCGGTATCTACCCCAGAGATAGTCGTTAGTCGAACGGATTCACATTCCGGGGGACAGCAGGGATCGGCAAATAATAATGCAGATCCTAACGTACCGGGAGTGCTTCAGCAGGTGGTTGCCCAGATAAACCAGTTTGCTCAAGTTGTGGATCGCATGCAGACGGCGATGGGACAGCAGCATAACGCGGATAATCGGGGAGATAAATGGCTTACCGAGGTGGTCAAATTGCACCCTCCGAAATTTGACGGTTCTGCTGAGACGCTTTCTTGGGATCACTGGCTGAAGGAATTGGAAAAGATTTTTGCAGGGATAAACTGTCCCAACGATAGGAAGGTTCCGGTCGCCCAGTATCTTTTGACCGGGGAGGCTTTCGACTGGTGGGAGGCCATTCGACCGGAGGAGCACAATGTTGACTGGACGGAATTCAAATTGATGATGGAGGCACAGTATTGTCTTCGTCCAGTTAGAGAAGCCCGAGTTCGGGAGTTTTTCTCACCACAAAATTCGGAAGCATCTGTGACGGACGTGATTAAGACTTTTAATCACCAGCTGACTTATGTGCGCCACTTGGTCAGGACCGAGGCGGAGAAGATTTTTCATTTTGACATGCGAATGAAGCCGGAAATTCAGCAGTATATGTCCGGATTTGAATGTACCACCTTGCGACAATATCAGGACAAGGCGCTGGCCTATGATATGAAGGAGGCAGCAGTAGAGAAAGCGACGGAAGCAAAGAAACAGAAGGTGTCTGGCAACTTCACGGAAGATAAGAGTAGCGGACCTCGCAGGGGTCAGTCCTCTTTTCATTCATCCAGGAGACCTCCGCATCCTTCTCGAGGTGGAAAGAAGTTCCGGACAGCACCAACTGTTTCAGACGCAGGAAAGAAGTGTTACAACTGTGGCAAAGCGGGACATGTTCGACGTGATTGTTTCGCGCCTGCTGTGACCTGTTTCGAGTGTGGACAGGAAGGACATCGCGCAACATTTTGTGGGAGTGCGACCCGATCTTTTGGTACTCGCACTCCAGCTCCAGTTCCGAAGGAGACGAGTGTGAACCAGACGCAGCAGAGTGGATTTCAGCAACCGAATGTTGGAAAGAGAGAGACATCCAGTGCTGGGTCCGTTCCTCTGCATTTAAATGAGGAAATCTGATGATCAGAACACAGCTGTTGCATCAGGTACGATTCAGATCCTTTTGCAACCAGTTAGTGTCTTGTTCGATTCCGGAGCTACGCATTCTTTTATATCTTTGAACTGTGTTAATCGTTTGAAAATCTCGTGCTTGTATAATTGTGAACCTTATGTTGTGGGATTACCGAGCGGAGAGAAAATTGTGGGAACCCTAGAAGCTAGGGATTTCAAAGATCTATAGAAGGAAGAGAGTGGCCATCGAATCTCATTGTAGTTGACATCTACGGTGACGATTTAATTCTCGGAGATGATTGGCTCAACCGTTATGGAGCTGCTCAATTACCGAGAGAGAGTCATTTCTATCATTGCCGATGACGGATTCGAACACTTATTCCGAGGATGGAGACCAGAAGCTCGGGAAAATTGATCAAAGCAATGAAAGCCGTGAAATTATCAAGGTGGATGTCACGGACTTTGGTGCTATGCCATGAGGAAAGAGGAAGGAGTAGAGCTCTCGTCTATTTCAGTTGTGAATGAGTTCTCAGATGTATTTCCTGACGAACTACCTGGGTTACCTCCGCAGAGAGAAGTGGAATTCACTATCGAATTAGAGCCTGGAGCAGCTCCTATTTCCATAGCACCATACCGCATGGCGCCAACCGATATGTATGAACTCAAGAAGCAACTGGAGGAATTTTTACAGAAGGGTTATATCCAACCTAGCGTTTCTCCTTGGGGAGCGCCTGTTCTCTTTGTTCGGAAGAAAGACGGATCCCTCCGACTGTGTATTGATTACAGGGAGCTCAACAAGATGACAATCAAGAATAAGTATCCTATACCTCGGATCGACGACTTGTTTGATCAACTGCAGGGGGCAAGGGTATTCTCGAAGATTGATTTGCGATCAGGATACCACCAGCTGAGAATTAAGGAATCGGATATACCGAAATCTGCTTTCAGATCCCGGTACGGGCATTATGAATTCGTAGTGATGCCGTTTGGACTTACCAATGCTCCTGCAGTATTCATGCAATTGATGAATCGGGTATTCTTGGAATACTTGGATAAATTTGTGGTCATCTTTATTGATGACATCTTGATATATTCGAAGGACGCAGAGGAGCATGCCGAGCATTTGCGTGTGGTTTTAAGCACCTTGAGGAAGGAACAGTTGTATGTAAAATTTTCTAAATGCGAGTTCTGGCTTAAGGAAGTAACCTTCCTTGGGCATGTAATATCAGCCGACGGAGTTCAGGTGGACCCGAAGAAAGTCGAAGCAATCTTAGAATGGGAAGCTCCTAAAAACGTGAAAGAAGTCCGAAGCTTCTTAGGACTTGCTGGATATTATCGCCGTTTTGTAGAGGGATTTTCCAAAATTGCTCGTCCGCTCACCCAATCAAGTATGTAAAACTCAAAAGTTCACGTGGAATGAGAAGTGCCAGGCTGGTTTTGACGAACTTAAGAGGAGACTGACAACAGCACCTATATTAGCGCTGCCAGAAGGAACCGATGGATTCATGGTATACAGCGACGCTTCAAATCAGGGTTTGGGTTGTGTGTTGATGCCGAAGGATAAAGTGATTGCTTATGCTTCTCGGCAATTGAAACCGTACGAGATTAATTACCCGACTCATGATCTGGAGCTAGCAGCTGTGATCTTTGCCTTGAAAATTTGGCGACATTATTTGTACGGCACTCATTGTCAGATCTTTACAGATCATAAGAGCCTCAAGTACATTTTCAGTCAGAAGGAGTTAAACATGAGGCAGAGAAGGTGGCTGGAATTGATCAAGGATTACGACTTGGAGATTCTCTATCATCCGGGGAAAGCAAACGTAGTAGCCGATGCCTTGAGCCAAAAACCTGTTTCTGTTCAAGTATTGGAAGCACTTACGTCTCAAACCAGTATTCAACGAGAACTGATCCGTGAGGGGATTGAAGTATGGGCACCAGGAATCCAAGGGTAACTTTATGTGATGGGACTGACTTCATCACTAGTCGAGGAGATCAAGTCTAAACAATTGAACGATTCTCTGATCCTTCGATTATGTGACGAAGTAAAGAAAGGAAAAGCCCCAGGATTCGTGATATAAGACGATGGAGTTCTGAGATTTCAGAGTCGACTTGGCGTTCCCGAGGATGATGATTTGAGACGGACAATTTTAAAGGAAGCTCATAGCGCGCCCTATTCTATTCACCCAGGTAGTAGTAAGATGTATAAGGATTTAAAGCAAAGATTCTGGTGGGGGAATATGAAGAAGGACGTAGCGGAGTACGTTTCGAAGTGTTTGACTTGTCAGCAGGTAAAGATTGAACATCAACGACCTGCCGGATTGTTAAAACCGCTTCCGATCCCTGAGTGGAAGTGGGAGGATATCTCGATGGATTTCATCACTAGTATGCCAAGGACTAGAATGGGAATGAACATGATTTGGGTTGTAGTTGATCGACTAACCAAGTCGGCTCATTTCCTGGGAATTAAAGATACATGGGGACCCGAGAGGTTGGCACGAATATTTATTGCGGAGATAGTCAGATTGCACGGGACGCCGAAGACCATTATTTCGGATCGAGATGGTCGTTTCGTGTCACACTTCTGGAAAGCAGTTCACAGGGCCTGGGACTGAGCTCAACTTTAGCACAGCCTATCATCCCCAAACGGACGGTCAGTCCGAAAGGACTATTCAAACTGTAGAAGACATGCTTAGAGCTTGTGCTTTGGATTGGTCAACTAATTGGGAAGTTCATTTGCCATTAGTTGAATTCACCTACAATAATAGTTGGCATGCTTCAATTAAGATGGCACCATTTGAAGCTTTGTACGGGAGAAGATGCCGATCACCCCTATGTTGGGATGATTCTTCGGATTTGATCGGGACGGAACCGGAATTGATTATTCAGACTCAAGAGAAGATAGCTTTGATTCGAGAGAGACTGTTGACTGCCCAAAGTCGACAGAAGTCTTATGCAGATGTACGTCGTCGCCCTCTAGAGTTCGACGCTGGGGACCATGTACTATTGAAGGTGTCTCCTACTCGAGGGATTTTCCGTTTCGGGAGGAGAGGCAAGCTTAGTCCGAGATATATCGGACCATTCGAGATCCTCGAGAGAGTTGGAGATTTAGCATACAGGCTGGCCTTACCGCCATCGCTGAGTCACGTTCACAATGTGTTTCACGTATCCCAACTGCGGAAGTATGTACGGACCTACCACGTCATTGATTTCGACGAGATCGAGATAGCTAATGATGGCACCTTCGAAGAGAGACCAATCAAGATACTTGAGAGCCGGATCAAACAATTGAGGAATAAACCAATACACTTGGTTAAAGTACAATGGTCACGACATGGAGTCGAAGAGGCTACTTGGGAAACGGAGGACAGTATGAAGACTAGATATCCGGAGTTGTTTTTATCTTAAAGTTTCGGGACAAAACTTCTTTTTAGGGAGGAAGGATGTAATACCCGAGATTTCTATATTGTAATTGGAACTTGTGATATTGTAATGATTGTACTTTTGTCTGAGTACTATTCTCCGTATTTCATAATCCGATGTTGTCGAGCGTTTAATTTCGTGGTTGTGGCTTAAAGATTGTAAATCTGCGCATGTAGCGCACGCTACCGGCTATGTTTAGCGTGCGCTAACGTGGATTCATAGCGCACGCTACTGAGGGTCATTAGCGCACGCTATGCGTGGTCAATGTGATTGGGACGTGCGGTAGGTGAGATCTGGCCGGGGGACCCCTATCGGATAGTGTCGGGATGTACCTGGACGGCTTTTGGGAAAAGCCGAGTCAACGCCTTAGCGCACGCTACAGGTATATGCGTAGCGCACGCTAAGTGCTGAGTACAGTTTAGTCAGGGAGCCGTTAGCGCACGCTACGAACAGGGTCTAGCGCGCGCTAATAGCCATTTATTATAAATAGGACAGCATCCTATTCGTGATTTCAGTTCTCTCTTCTCCCATTACCCGAATTCTTACACTTAGAACATAACTTCCTTCATCCTAAACACTTCATATCAACATCCTGATTCGTGATTGAAGATCGTATATCATTGGAGATTGGTGTTCAAGCTTTCGGTGTCGGATTGCTTCATTTTCCTCCGTGTTCTTCACTACCTTGAGGTAGGTGATTCTTCACCAATACTAGTTGTGTTCTAAAGGATGTTGATCATGTTCATCTAGTCAGTTAGATTCGTTATTAGCCGTACATCATGTGTTAGAAGGATGTTTTCGACGTTTCGACACTTATTCATCATATGATCCATTGAACCTTTTTGTATGAGGATTCCTAAGCATGTTATGTACCTTCCAAACCAATCGACCAGTATATGTAGATTACCTAGTTCGTATGTTTTACGTAAGGAACCATATGTTTTGGGACTTGGAATAATCGGAACTTAGAATATTTCTTGAAGATCTTGGATGAGTTATGATGATGAGATAAATTATCCGTATATTTGTACCTCATGATCATGGAACTTCCACGACCTTATTAGCATGACAGACTTGAGGATGATTTGTTGTATCAACATAGAATTCATGAATTCACCACCTTTCAACCCAGTTTTTCTGTTAGCAGTATTCTGCCATGCAGGGTTAGCGTACGCTAACATATATGAGTTAACGTGCGCTATCGGGGTTCAGTTAGCGCACGAGACGTACGTAGCGTACGTTATGTATCGGCCGATTCTAACTGTCGGTTCGTAGCTAGCGCACGCTAACATATATGCAGGATTACCTTGTATTGTGTTGATGGAATCGTGAGGATTCGCATCGCTGGATTCCGGTGGCGGAAGTCCGTTTTGCATGTTTTATGATGCATTGATGATTTATTGTATGATGATACTTGTACTAGCATTGTTTTGCTAACCCCTTCGGGGGTGGACATTGTTTTGATGTTCAGGTAGCCGAGGAGCGGGGAGGCAACCACAGTACCGACAGGACGATGAAATGGATCAGTGATGTGGTTGATGTTATTGTATTGTCTTCTTGGTTCGTTTAGTACTCGAGTACGTCCGTATTTAATAAGTCAATTCGATATGGTTGTATAAGTTAACTTATTTGATCGGTTGAATCAAATCTGTATTGGGACTTCAGTTGTTCGATTGTATTGTTTTTCACTTCTTTAAAATTTAGCCTTGTAAATCCTTATCTAAAGGGTTTACGGCGCTGTAATTATTCCGAATATCTCGGGGTGTTACATTATTATTATTCGTATATCTTGTGTATTATGTACTTGCACTAGCAAAATTCCAGTTTGCTAACCCCCGAGTTTTCGGGGGGTGGGTGCCTGTTATGCGCTCAAGTTTTGGCAGCTCGGGAGCAGTCACAGGATTGGCCGGTAAGGAGATGGAGGACAAATGATACTAATCACACCAGAGTCAGAGTCTTTTCTTTTGTTTCATTTGGTCGGTAATTCTCTGTCGTTCGAGTATCCACCCTTGCATGGGTGTAGTTTTCATTTATTAAATTGAGTTTTCGTTCTTTTCTGTGTTCAAGTTTATTTTTGTCATTGAGATGTAAAGTTCATTTGTTTCTATTTGTTTAAATGACCTTGTCGGTCTGTGTTATATTTAGATTGACCCCGGTCGGTCAATCATTTTGTAGTCTAGTAGAGTTTAGCCTTGTAGATCCTTGTAAGAAGGGCGTACGGCGTGTAACATTTACGTATGTATTCTGGAGCTGTTACAAATATGGTATCGGAGCTTAGGTTTGCGAAAAACCTAGGCCGTTGGGTCATGTCTATGTCTTGTGTAAGTCGCGCGCGTCAGAGTTGTGATTAGTATCGTGGTTCCAACATCATCTTCAAGCAATCCATGATGTTAAGCCTCCCGAATCGTACGTCCCCTTATATACGTATTTGATTATATTGTGCTTAACGTGAACCTAGGGTTTGAACTTGTTAGAGATTATATTGTTTTACGATATCACCTGCGTATACGCGTCGAGTGAGAATGGTTATGTAGTATACTTCGGTAGTCGAACATATTTATCGATTTCTGCATTTCAGTAGGATAAATCTTTGAGTGTTAATTTTATCCGCTGCGTGAGTACTTTGATATGACTCTTGACATTTTGGCATTTTAGTCTTGCACATTTAACGGTATTTTTATGACGGTATTTAATATTTTACAAATGATTTTGTAAGTTTTGGAAAATGCTACCGTCATCGGCTTTTGGCATATTTTGAAATGATTTTTAAATGGTTTTTAGCCTGGTAGGTTCCGGCGCAGAATCCCCGACATGTAATATTTCCGGGCCGAATTACGAACATTTCAAAGTAGTGTTTTGAAATTTTCCTAGCATTGTAAACCTCATGATTTAATGTAGTCATGTCGAATGGTCACGTACTTTGGTTAAAAATTCTTTCGAATAAACATTTTGGTAGAAGAGGAAGGATTTTCAAAATTGTGGTATTTGGGACTCAACATTTCTGAAATATTTCAAACTAGTTATAAATTGATTTTCAATTTTCTTGTAGGCATTACTCGAAAATAATTTTTTTTTTTCAGAGTCATTGTATAAACTTCCTCTTCTAAAACAAAGGACAGTATTTACAAGTTTTGAGCACAACGTGACTCGGCTTTTGTTTCGAAATTTTTTTATTAAAAGCATACGCATAATGATCGTCCTAGACAAAGGACTGGAAGTTGATTTCAGAAAATTTCGTGCTTTACGATATTACCGTTATTCTAAGGATGCTTATTAAACCTTATGTTGATAATTGTGGTATACCGTACAACCGACTATGTGGTATACCATATCACGAATCATAGATTATCAGAACATTTCACACACACGAAACGCATAATAATCACAAGAATTCAACCATCATTATAACCAAGCAAGATAACTTGCCTCAATTCCGTAGATGAATAATCCTTCTTTGAATGGTCAAACGAACGGTATCCCCGTCTAACAATACTCACGTGAACAAGCAACCTTGAATGAAATGTAATTCATTCAACAACACATTCGTACGATAACGGTATCCTTACATAAACAATATTCATAAATTTACTTGAATAAATCAATTATCCTATTGATCACTTTAATGTTCCAATTACAAATCATCATATGTTTATCATGTTCATTCACATATTCTAACATTAATGTCAAATACTTGAAGTCCAAATTACTACCAATATAACATTGTGAAAACATCTTTTCAAATCATCGGTACTTCCGATTACGATATAAGTTTGTGTTTAATTACGTTCTTCATTATTTTACCAACAATTACATTAAAATTGATTCCTATATGAAAGCATAAGTTCATGTTTTTAGTGAACTAAGAACATCATCTTAATTTACATCTCCTAACACACACAGATTAATGAAATGGGATTCGGCTACTCATCTACCGCATTTGTATCACCATATTCACTACAATCCTCTTAAGAACATTATCAACATATTAATATAGTGATTAACACCCTTTTAAGTTATCAACGAAATCGATTAACTTGAACATATGAAGATTACAACTTCCTTCTATCAAAATCCATTGTTTTACTTTTGAAGAATTATTAAAAGCCTAGTTATATCATTGGATACTTGGAATTCTAAATGTAACTTCATCCCACCTTGTGAAAATTATCTTCAAAGGGTTAACATAATTCTTCCAACAATTTATTACGAAGGTATTGGTTTTAGAGGCCAAAATTATGGTTCCATATTACCTTCAAAAATCAATTGAATGTTCAAGACAAGATTAGTATCTCTCCCCTCTAATCATTAAGGATTTCATCCCTAACATATTCCTAGTGTTGAGACTATAATCAACTTTCGATTATCATGTTATAAATCAGGTTTTATCTGTCATTATCAACACAACCATATTATGAAGTTATTATACATCAAGAAGTAATACTAATACCCCTAAATGTTGATCTTCACTTAGTTTGAGCATGATTTAATCAACTTATCAAGTTTATACTAGCTTAAACTAACATTATGTGAAGTGTTTATATATTAACGTCATCATAAGCATAGATTTAATATGAGTTAAAGAAAGACCAACCTCAAAATGAAGAACAACACCAACACTTCAAGGGACACACTTCAATCTCCTAATCTCCAAGTCACAAACCAAATGCTGAAGCTCCAACACAAGTTAGAAGGGCTAGAAATGGAGTTGGCAGGGAAGGGAATCGTTTTCTCAGTGGGGAGGTTGAAAGGGTCGAGCAGGAAATGAAAGGAAGTCATATTTTTATAACCTGAACTCAGCATTACGTATGTTAAAGAGAGGGGGTTAACGTACGTTAAAGCCATTACGTACGTAATCTCATGAACATTACATACGTAATCAATTTCATGAGATCTTTCTGACTTAAAACACGCAAATCGTTACGTACGTAAATATATAACTATTACGTATGTAACAGCCGTTGACTTGGCTGTCGCGATCGACTCCCGACCACCTACCTCCGTTCGGTCCCACCCGCCGAAAGGGGGCTGTTGATGGATCTATCGCATTACGTACGTTAACATATGAATGTTACGTACGTAAGGCTACGTACATAGCGTACGTTAAGAAGATAGGTTAACGTACGTTAAGTTCTATAATAAGCATAAATGGAATTCTCCCAATATCACCCAACAATTAATATAGTATGAATGACCATGATTCCAACTTAACATTATTCGTCGATATACTTGCTACAACAATACAGATATGGTGCGAAAATACTTGGTTTAAATCAGAAAATACAATAGTGAAGGCGAGGGTATTACACTTAACGTACGTAACACTTATTCCAACGGGAAAATTGCTCCAAGAGGCTATAAATAGATGTAATTCAAGGTGTTGGAGATACACAAGTAATTACCATAGCTTACAATCATACACAAGCAATATCTGAGTTTATCAAGCGATCATTATACTCTAAAGAGATTATTCTGATACGAGAAGAATCATTCTATCAATTCTATATCTACATTCTTGTATCAACGAGTGGTATCTCTTGTAAAGAGGAGTTTTCTTATTCGCAACTATTATTGTGAGGTTGTCTTATATCCTGAAAAATAAGAGAGATTTTAGTGAGGTTGTTCTAGAGCCCGGAAATCAAGAAACTGCAAAGTTCGGCACTAATCTTGAAAGTGGTATTGTAAGAGTTGGCACTAAACTAGAAAGTGGATTCAAGGTTTTTAGAAAACTCCTAGTCGATAATACTAGGTAGGGGATGTAGGCTTCGTTAATAGCCAAACCTCTCGAACAAGTTCGTGTGTTCTTTCTTTTCTGCATTCCTTTTACTCCGATAAATAGCTTCCGTACAAAAAGAGTTCTAAACTCTAATCTGCACTATTCAACCCCCCCTTATAGTGGAGGTACCAATCTAACAACTAGTATCGGAGAGGTCTCAATCGCCCTCCTTTATATAAGACAACGTTCTCAATCGCCCTCCTTTCTTCGATGGTTCAAACTTTATGACATGGAAGAAGAAAATGTCTATTTTTATCCGAACCCACGATTTCAAAATTTGGAAGGTCATCGCTCTTGGACCTACTATTCCTAAAAAGACGGATGGCTCGCTCAAAAGTTTTGAAGAGTACGATGATACCGACTGGAAGAATGATCATTTCAATAGTAAAGCTACTCAGCTGCTTTACTGTACTCCTATTCCAGAAGATCACAGCAGAATCTCTTCATGCGAGACGTCCAAAGAAATTTGGAAGATGCTCGAGATTACTCATGAAGGTACGAGTCAAGTCAAAGAAACAAAAATCAATATGCTTCTTCATGATTATAAACTCTTCACTATGAAAGAAGAAGAAAGCATTACTACTATACTTGACCGTTTCTCGGCTTTCACAAATGGGCTAGCCTCATTTGGCAAACCGATCTCAAGTAGTGATAAAGCTAAGAAAATCATTCGATCACTACCAAGAGAATTGGATGCTACTGTTGCGGCTATCATGGAGTCGAAAGATCTAAACACCATGGAATTCAGTGCACTCATTGGATCCCTTATCAATTATTAGATTGTCATTAAATCTCGAAATTCGAAACCAAAGCCTAAAGAAAGAAAAAGGCCAATCGCCTTCAAAGACAAGGAGGATAGTGCTCTAGAAGATTAACCGACCGAGGAAGAAGATGAAGAAATGACCTTTTATGTTAAAAACATAAAGAAATTCAAAAATCTTTTACAAAGGCGCCGAAGAGATATCAAACAGGAACCGAGGGATGAATCCAAAAAGATTCACTTCCTACAAATTAAAAGGTTCGACAATACTTGTCGAAGGTGCGGCATTCTAGGTCATTTTGCTAAAGATTGTTGTGTTGCTGCGCCTATGAGTTCATCAAAAACACCTCATGAGAAGTTAAAAAAGAAAGAAATCTATGTTGCCACGTGGAGCGATGATGATGAGGATGATGAACCACAAGTTCAAACCAATCTTGCTTTAATGGCCCGCGCATCTGAAGACAGCGATGGAGAATATGAGGTACAAGCAAGAGAAACAACATTATCAAATAAATGATATATTGATAGTGGATGTTCAAATCACATGAGTGGGAACGAACATCTCTTCACGGAGCTGAAAAAGGAAGATCGAGGCAGTGTAACTTTTGGTGATAATAAAAAGGGCCAAATAAAAGGAACATGTAAAATAGGTAAGAAACCTTTACCAACTATAGAAAATATTCTTTTTGTTGATGGTCTTTGTCATAATCTTCTCAGTATTTCCCAATTATGTGATACTGGTCTCAAACTAATTTTTAAAATTACACATTGCACGACAATGAGAAAAGACCATACTGTTTTTATTAGATTGCGTTATGGAAATATTTAAATTGTTGATCTTCAAGAAGAATCTTATTTTAATGATAAATGCTTACTTTCATATGATGAAAATGCCGTTATTTGGCACCGAAAATTGAGCCATGCCTCTTTACCTCTACTTTCAAAATTGGCCAAAAATGATATTGTCTGTGGTCTACCAAAATTAAATTTCAGAAAAGACCACATTTGTGAGGCCTATATTAAAGGAAAACATGCTAGAGGCTCGTTTAAACCCAAAATGGAAATTTCCACTAGCTGTATTCTTGAATTAATTCATATGGATTTTATTGGACCATCTCGGCATGCTAGCTTAAATGGTAAACTCTATACATTAGTTCTTGTTGATGATTTTTCTAGATTTACTTGGGTAAAATTCTTAGCAAATAAAAGTGATGCGTTTAATGAGTTTGTTAAGTGGTGTAAGGATACCCTGATAGAAAAAGAATTACCATTTATCACCATTAGATCCGATCACGATGGAGAATTCGAGTCAAATGATTTTAAAGATTGGTGCGGTAAATATGGTATTGGCCACAACTTTTCGGCACCTCGGACACCTCAACAAAATGGAGTTGTCGAGAGAAAGAATCGCTCTTTAGAAGAAATGAGCCGAACAATGCTCAATGAATATGGTCTACCAAAATATTTCTGGGCCGAAGCCGTTAATACCGTAGTTTGTTGGGATTTCCGTTGTTTTGGCCTTGATTCTCGTCGTAACCATGTGTTATTGTTCCTTCCGGAGGTTTATAGGTGTTCGAGGATTCCGATGTTTAATCTCGTTGGTGATTGATGATTCGTGTGGTGTTATTCGCGTAGTAATCGCGGTGCTATCGCGTTCTTGACAGTGTTCGGGAGTTCGGGGCCGTTCGACCGTATTTCATCCGTCGTCTTGTTGCGATCATGGTTTCTTGGCAAGCATCTTGTCCATACACTTCATGTTTCGTAGACGCGATAGTTGGTATTTGGTTATATGTGGAACTTGAATGATTTAATGAACCTTCTAAAGAATCGGTATATTGTCGATAAAAAGGTTTCCCTTCAAGATAACTCGTATGAATCATGGACAAGTGTGTATTTGGAATATGTAAGTATGTGTGGTATGTGGTTAGATGTTTTAACCATACTTCGTGAATATAATAGACCATGATCACTTGTCGAGGATTGTGTACCGAATTGTATACTTGTTCGGTGGGTAGTTGACATGACGTGATGTTAGTTGTTACTCCTTTGAAAGGAGATTGTGATGCTTAATGTTGTTTGGCTTGATAATCGATTATTGTTGTGTGTTTGTTATATGTGATGTGCCTCCGGGTAGGATTGTTGAATCTCCGGGATCCATACTTGCTAGTATGGGTCGGGCGAGACTATAGGGTTATCCAATCCGAGTATGTCTTGCGGGGACTCCAAGGTTCGTGGCTTGTTAGCCCGATGCCGGGATAACTGGTGGGGTTATCATCGGGTATGTCTTGCGGGGACTCTGAGGTTCGTGGCTTATTAGCCCGATGCCGGAATAACTTATGGTTGTGATTGGTTATGAATGTATCTGTGCTTGTGGTCACGTGACTGTTGTTACGGTGACATGTGATTTGGTATGGTTTCCTATTGGGTTATTCACTCGGGTATGTTCTGCGGGAGCATCTGAGGTTCGTGGCTTGTTAGCACGGGACGCGAATAATCCTTTGGAATGTGTGTTTGATGATTTGGGTCATGGACCCCGTGTTTTGTGAATTGGGTCATGGACCCCGTGTGTTGTTATCGTAATTGTGCTTTGGGAAAATGACTTTTGGGCTGTGTCCCTAAATGCTTTCGAAAGACTTGAGAATTCTTTAATCCCA
The DNA here is from genome assembly GCA_033398695.1 of Orobanche coerulescens. Taxonomy (NCBI): domain Eukaryota; kingdom Viridiplantae; phylum Streptophyta; class Magnoliopsida; order Lamiales; family Orobanchaceae; genus Orobanche; species Orobanche coerulescens. The sequence goes on along the minus strand of CM065818.1, from coordinate 89,512,750 downwards.
AATGTTTTTACAAACTTCCGATATCATAAAATGTTTTGTAAGATGTATATCGGGTTTACCCCTATCTGTCGATTTAACCGTTTTGATCCAGTGATTTACCTCGGGAAGTATGTTTATGATTTCTAAGTCTTTGGAGTATGATATGTATGGCTCGTTTTCGTATTTTATACTTGCACTAGCAAAACAGTGGAGTTTTGCTAACCCCCGAGTATTCGGGGGGTGGATGTCTTTATTGCATTCAGGTTTTGGAGCAGAGCACAGGGTCGGCATGAAGGATGATGAAAGATGAACGATACTAATCACACTAGGATCCGTATGATGTCATTGGTTTAGTTGTATTTTATTTCCGCTGCAGTATTCTTTCCCGCTGTACAGGAGTATATTGTATTCGACCCCTGTGTGGGCATGTAAAGTATTTGAGTTGTATGTATTTATTGAAAGACCAAATCGGTCTACTGGGTCATTTTAGCCTTAAAGGCATTGTCGAGATGTTTATTGTCGTTACCAGCCTGGTAGATCTTTGAGGAAAGGTTCTACGGCGTGTAATATCCCTGAGCGGATTGGGGGTGTTACATAAATGGTATCAGAGCTTAGGTTGTGGAAACCTAGGCTGTCGGGTCAGTGGTGTCTGTTGAGTTTTGTCTCGTCGGATTTTGTCTGACTAAGTCATGTCGCGACGCGTCGTCTGAGTTTGTTGGTCGTGATTAGTATCGTGGGCGATCATCATCTTCGTGCGACCTGTCGATGTAAGTCTCCCTTCTTGTGTTGTGCCTCGTGTGACACGAGCTATTTTTATGATTATTTGTTAAGTGACGGAATCCTCTTATGGATTTTGATTTCTTGATATGTGGTTATTTGACTCTCATATTTCATTCATAAGAGGAGTAGTGTTGCTGGATTGTGCATGTTGGACTGTATTTCTTTTATCCGCTGAGTGAGTTCTTTTATAATGACTTTCGATATTTTACCGACTGACTTTTATTTCGAAAACCGATTCCCTTAACCGAGTTTTGGCATTATGACCTTCATCGTGGTTCAGGCATATCACTTCCTGCAACAACAGTAATTCAGAATATCAACTGCACTTCCTAATTCCTATACGTTATCCAAGAGTGCGCTCAGGCATTCAGATCACACAGTTACCATTTGCGGTTGCTAGAGTCACTCTACCAAACTGAAGAGCAGGAATTTTATTCTCAAGTCACAAAATCATGCTTTAAGCCTTTAACAATAGTTGGATTGGATATATCCTTAACAGGCCATTATTACCACAAATCAATGGACACTAACTGTGATCATTCTCTGTCCTTTTTTTATAGCACACATGCACAAGAGATGGGTAATGATAACCGTTTTTGTAAATGGTTTTTATCCTGGTGGGTTCCGGCGTGGGACCCACGGCGCTATAATGTTCCGTGTAACTACCTGAAATTTTTGGGCATTCTAGCCCATTGAATTATTTTTGAAAACCTTGAGTATCTAAGAAAATAAATTTCGAGACGTACTTTTAAAATGAATTATTTTCTCGTGGTACATCCAAGGTACCACAATATGTTTCAAAATTCTTCTACCTCGAGGACCAAAATGTTTTGAGATATTTTTAATGTTTTAGAAACATTTTTTTTACTTAGACCCGAGGGTTGAATATTCTGAAAGTTTATCACTAAGAGAAAGTGTCCTCATTTTATCAAATGCGAAATGGTTCTCCAAAGTCTCGATAACGATGTTTCACGTTTGTACTTTTTGAGAGGTGATACTCAAGATCAACCGGTGTTTTTCTAAATTATTTTCAAAAAGTGGTTTTCGTTTTTAAAACCTATCCATTCCCGTTTGAGGGCTGGGTATGTATGTATGATGTTCGCGTTATCGTTATGATGTTTGCTCCCGAGTATGATCGAATTGGTGGCATGAACGTCGAGGCGTTGCCACGCATTTGTTATACTAGCCCTCTGTTAGAGGTGTGAACTGGTGTTTACTATTTATCGCCTCGTGGTGATTTCGTGTTGTCGCACGAGTGTGAGTTGTTAAAGCTTAGATTTTTGTGCTTTTATGCACATGGGTGATTGTTTCATGATGTTTGTGATTGTGTGCTGGCTATCGTTAGGGCCATTTTAATCGTCGAACAATGCTGTTGTTGTTGTGATTTTTATATGCGTTGATATGTTATGCTGAGTTGACATCTCCGGTATGTTGTTTTGCGGTGTTATGTTCCATTGTATCTAGCATCTGTATTTTCGGTATGCCGAGCCGAGGCATTTCAAACGTATTGTGCCGGGGGCATGTACGTGCAAATTGCCCTTCTCGTCAGTAACGCTTTTCAAGTGTGGACCCGAGAGACACATGATCCAGTTTTGCGAGTTAGGTTCCGAGGCTTTCGGGGCGCGAACTTCAGTGCAGATATGAGGATCGGCTCTGAGAGGCCCATAGGAGATGTTTCTGTTGTTTGCTTTTTATGTTGTCACCTTACTTCCGTTGTTGTGAGTTGCGGGAACGACATTTCTTTTATAAGAGGTAGAATGTAATGCCCATGTCATTTTTGACTTCCACATTTTCTCTCTCTCAAGTCTATCGATTCGCTTGTGTTCGTTGATACTTTCTGAACTTGTTTTATATTTCGGTTTCATCGTTCGAACGAGCTGTGATCTTGTTTTGGGTCGATCTGGTTATCGCTGTGACTTTTCTGAGTTTGATTCTTGTGAACCTTGTTCGGAAGTAACACCTCTTGGTTCTACTAGTTCTTTTATTCGAAGAGGATCGGATTTTGAACTTCTATATTTTCGACTCTGTCGACTCGTTTATGTTCGTTGACATTTTCTGAGCTTGTCCTGCCCCTGGATTTTGTTGACCGAACGAGTGCGGTATTGTTTCCGAATAACTCGTTTGTCGTTGTGATTTTTCAATTGCTATTCCCTTTCCTGTGGATCTTATGTGAATGCACATTTTGTTGTTTTCACCGGATCATATATTGTCTCGAGTCGAGATGTGAACCTTGGAGTTGTTGTTTGAATTTTATTGTTCTTCGTGATTCAAATATGATTGTTCGATTTTTGTTGTCTCGATCGTTGAGTTCGATCGTTTGATTGTTCGATTTTTGTTGATCTCGTTTCGTGATTGTTGAACATTCAAACTCCTTCGTAATTCCCTTAAGTTCGGGAAATTAGTCTCGTTTTTGATCTTCCAACCCTTGGGCAGTGGAATTCCGTATTTGTTCAGCGCTTGGCTCGTGTTTTGATTGATGTACCGTTGGGTTGGTCAATCATATTGATTTTCGTTCGTTGTGTTTTGTGAGTGTTCAGATAATCGACTTGATTGTATTATCTGTTTGATGACACTTGTCACTTGTTGATATTATTATGTATCTACCGGTGGCATTGTGTTGGTCGTCGTGGAATGTGTTTTCACGCCGTATATTCCTTTGCGTTGCTTGTAACGTTTCGCCGATGGGCGTAAGTTACGCATTTCTTGTGTATCTCATGAAGTTTTCTCAAGGGATATTGCTTCTCCCTACTTGTTTTAAGTTTCGGGATGAAATTTCTTTTAAGGAGGGGAGAATGTAATACCCGTAATTTCGATTTCCGGTAATTTCTTTTTTTGGTGAAAGTCCATTTTAATGACTCGCTCATGACTGTTTCGTCATTATGAGAATATTTAATTCTGCACTTTTCGACGTCCGAGTTCGTTTCGGTGTCGTTTTGTTGAGTTCCGTGCTTTTTAGCGGCTTTTCCGCACTTGAGTTCGATTCTTGCGAATCTCGTTCGAAACTGTTGTTTCGAGTTTCACGTAAGTTCATTTAATGTTATTATTCATGTTGCGAGTTTTGGTTTCGTGTTTCGATCACGTATCGTGTATTTCGGACGTTTTGGGCCATTTTCGTAATTTCCCAAAGTTTGGGGTAATTACTTTCCGTTGTCGAATTCCGACACTTCGGGTGGTCGGAATCGTGTGTTCTCATAGCTCTTAGATTCGTCTTTGAGAGTACTTCGTAACCGTATCTTCGGTTTTTACTCAGGTTTGGGTTTCGGGGTCATTCGGGCCGTAGGAGTGGCCACGGTCGAGTCACGGCCGGAGCAGGGCCTGGCCTGGCCGAGTTACGACCGTAAGGGGCCGAGAGTTACGGCCGCCTGGCGCCTGGCAGCTTCCTGACGAAGGCCGGTTACGGCCGTAATGTGTGCCAGTTACGGTCGTAAGTGTCCGACAGGTGCTGGGCAGACTTTTTGACGAATGCCGGTTAAGGCCGTAAGGCCTACCGAGTACGGCCGTAAGGGCCGAGTTACGGCCGTAAGGCACTGCCGGTTACGGCCGTAACCCTGCCGGCTATATATAGCCTGGGCTCGGCCAGACTTCGTTTTTTCTCACTTTTTCCTCGTTTTTGTGCGGCTGGCGACGGGAGATTGGGGAAATCGAGTTCTTGGCCGGTTCTAATCAATTCTAAGGCATTTTGGAGGATTCTTGTCAATTATATCATCGTCCAATCCGTGTTCTTCGTCCGAATCAAGGTATTTTGGCTTGAACCCTTGTTTTTGAAGATTTTGGGGATTTTCCTTTTGATTTCGATTCCAATCCGTTTTTGTCCAATTAATTGTTGTATAAACGTTGTTTTGAACTTGTTCTATGGATTGGATACTCGTATCCTTGGTTCATTCGACCCGAGGGGTGATTTCTTTGTTCTTGAAGGGTCTTGAACATTTAATGTCCGATTAAATATCCGAATGAGTTCCCTTCGTTAGTTTGTTAGGATATCCGTTGTTTTGGCCTTGATTCTCGTCGTAACCATGTGTTATTGTTCCTTCCGGAGGTTTATAGGTGTTCGAGGATTCCGATATTTAATCTCGTTGGTGATTGATGATTCGTATGGTGTTATTCGCGTAGTAATTGCGGTGCTATCGCGTTCTTGACAGTGTTCGGGAGTTCGGGGCCGTTCGACCGTATTTCATCCGTCGTCTTGTTGTGATCATGGTTTCTAGGCAAGTATCTTGTCCATACACTTCATGTTTCGTAGACGCGATAGTTGGTATTTGGTTATATGTGGAACTTGAATGATTTAATGAACCTTCTAAAGAATCGGTATATTCTCGATAAAAAGGTTTCCCTTCAAGATAACTCGTATGAATCATGGACAAGTGTGTATTTGGAATATGTAAGTATGTGTTGTATGTGGTTAGATGTTTTAACCATACTTCGTGAATATAATAGACCGTGATCATTTGTCGAGGATTGTGTGCCGAATTGTATACTTGTTCGGTGGGTATTTGACATGATGTGATGTTAGTTGTTACTACTTTGAAAGGAGATTGTGATGCTTAATGTTGTTTGGCTTGATAGTCGATTATTGTTGTGTGTTTGTTATATGTGATGTGCCTCCGAGTAGGATTGTTGAATCTCCGGGATCCATACTTGCAAGTATGGGTCGGGCGAGACTGTAGGGTTATCCAATCCGGGTATGTCTTGCGGGGACTCCGAGGTTCGTGGCTTGTTAGCCCGGTGCCGGGATAACTGGCGGGGTTATCATCGGGTATGTCTTGCGGGGACTCCGAGGTTCGTGGCTTATTAGCCCGATGCCGGGATAACTTTTGGTTGTGATTGGTTATGAATGTATTTGTGCTTGTGGTCACGTGACTGTTGTTACGGTGACATGTGATTTGGTATGGTTTCCTATTGGGTTATTCACTCGGGTATGTTCTGCGGGAGCATCTGAGGTTCGTGGCTTGTTAGCACGGGACGCGAATAATCCTTAGGAATGTGTGTTTGATGATTTGGGTCATGGACCCCGTGTTTTGTGAATTGGGTCGTGGACCCCGTGTGTTGTTATCGTAATTGTGCTTTGGGAAAATGGCTTTTGGGCTGTGTCCCTAAATGCTTTCGAAAGACTTGAGAATTCTTTAATCCCAAATGTTTTTACAAACTCCCGATATCATAAAATGTTTTGTAAGATGTATATCGGGTTTACCCCTATCTGTCGATTTAACCGTTTTGATCCAGTGATTTACCTCGGGAAGTATGTTTATGATTTATAAGTCTTTGGAGTATGATATGTATGGCTCGTTTTCTTATTTTATACTTGCACTAGCAAAACAGTGGAGTTTTGCTAACCCCCGAGTATTCGGGGGGTGGATATCTTTATTGCATTCAGGTTTTGGAGCAGAGCACAGGGTCGGCATGAAGGATGATGAAAGATGACGATACTAATCACACTAGGATCCGTATGATGTCATTGGTTTAGTTGTATTTTATTTCCGCTGCAGTATTCTTCCCGCTGTACGGGAGTATGTTGTATTCGACCCCTGTGTGGGCATGTAATGTATTTGAGTTGTATGTATTTATTGAAAGACCAAATCGGTCTACTGGGTCATTTTAGCCTTAAAGGCATTGTCGAGATGTTTAATGTCGTTACCAGCCTGGTAGATCCTTGAGGAAAGGTTCTACGGCGTGTAATATCCCTGAGCGGATTGGGGGTGTTACAGAGGTGGCTTAGGGGAAAGCCCCCGGATTTGTGGTCCATGAGGATGGACTTTTGCAATTTAAGAATCGGTTATGCGTACCGGTGAATGACGAGTTGCAAAACTCGATTTTGAGAGAAGCTCATGCTACCCCTTATTCCATCCATCCGGGGTCTAGCAAGATGTATAAAGACTTGAAACAAAATTATTGGTGGCGCAATATGAAGCGAGAAGTCACGGAATTTGTTTCAAGATGTCTGACCTGTCAGCAAGTCAAGATATACATCAACGACCGGCGGGTATGCTGAAACCGCTCCCTATTCCGGAGTGGAAATGGGAGGATATTTCAATAGACTTCATCACGAGTTTGTCGACGAGTCGTCGTGGCATGAATAGAATTTGGGTAATTGTGGACCATTTAACTAAGTCAGCTCATTTCCTTGAGATTAAGGATATGTGGAGTCCCGAGAGACTTATCCAGTTGTTCATCAAGGAGATAGTGAGATTGCACGGTACTCCTAAGAGTATCATTTCTGATCGTAACGGGCGATTCGTGTCACATTTTGGGAAATCAGTTCATCGTGCCATGGGAACTCAGCTTAATTTCAGCACAGCTTTTCACCCTCAGTCCGGAGTCTATCCACTATTCTACTCTCAGCCAAAGGCTCGGACAATCAGAGAGGACTATTCAGACGTTGGAGGACATGTTGAGGGCATGTGTTCTCGATTGGAATGACAATTGGGAAGCCCAACTATCGTTGATCGAGTTCACATACAATAACAGTTGGCATGCTTCGATTAACATAGCACCCTATGAGGCCTTGTACGGATTGTCGATCTACTTTGTGTTGGGATGACTTATCAGAATCAATCGGCACCGAAACCGATATGCTTATAGCCGCCCGAGAGAAGGTAGCTTTGATCAGGAGTCATTTGTTGAGTGCTCAAAGTCGACAAAAATGATATGCAGATAATCGTCGTCGGCTATTAGAGTTCGAGGCAGGCGACCACGTTTTGATCAAGGTATCCCCGAGTCGAGGTATTTTCCATTTCGGGAAATGGGGGAAGTTGAGTCCGAGGTTCATTGGACCATTTGAGATTTTGGATCGAGTAGGCGAGCTGGCTTATCGATTGGCCTTACCTCCGGCGTTGAGCCGAATTCATAATGTGTTTCACGTCTCACAGTTGCTGAAGTATGTTGCCGATCTGAGTCACACACTTCAGTTTGCTGAAATCGAGATCGCAGATGATCATACGTATGAGGAGCGTCTTGTACGAGTCTTAGAGTGGCGAATCAAATAGTTGAGGAGCAAGACGATTCCTTTGGTTATGATCCAGTGGTCTAGACACGGAGTCGAAGAGGCTACTTGGGAAACCGAGGATAGTATGCGGGAGAATTATCTCGAATTGTTTGACTCTTAGTTTCGGGGACGAAACTCTTTTTAAGGGGGGAGTATGTAATACCCGGCTGTAAATTCATTCATTATCATTCAGTATATTGTCACTCAGTAATTTTTCACTCATTAATAATCACTCATCATTCATATTCATTCATTGTATTCACCGTTCGAAGTAATTTTGTATCGTGTATCAGTTATTCGTCATTCAACCCGGTTGGAGAATCGGGCCGTGCATATCATTATTGTCATCATTGTAGTGGGCTGTGTGTGAGGAGTAGCGCACGTTACGTACCCTCTTTAGCGCACGCTAATTTAGTACGGGTAGCGCACGCTACCTCTAAGTATTAGAGCACGTTAATGTGGTTCAGGCAGATAGTCCAGAAGGCACTGGACTGATTTTAAGTTGTAGTAGCGCACGCTACGAATGGTAAGTAGCGTACGCTAGTTGTGTGGACAGCGCACGCTAAGAAGCTAGTGTAGCGCGCGCTAAGGTCCGAGCAGACAGAGTCCAGTGGGTACTGGACTGGAATGGAAAAATTCTTAGTGCACACAATGAGTGGATATTAGCATACGCTAATGGTGTTAGTAGCGCACGCTAAGTAATTGGTGTAGCGCACGCTAACGCGAGCAAGACAAGAGGACAGTAGGTTCTGGTAGGGGTGGCAAATCGTGCGGGTCGGGTCGTTATCGGGTTGATCTGATAACAACCCGACCTGTTAAGGTCAAACCCGAACACGACCTGATAAGGATTCCCTAAATCCGAACACGAACCCGACCTGCTAAGGTCAAATCCGAACACGACCCGGACACGACACGAACACGATAAAAACACGATTGGATTCGTGTTGACCCGACACGATAGCAACACGATAACGACACGACACGTTAAAAACCTGTTTCAACACGATAACAACCTGATAACTTATAAATACTAACAAAAAATGATAAAAAACAATAAGAATTATAAACCTCAACTAAAAGTCTAAAAGAAATAAATTATTAAAAAATTATTTATTAAATATTTATTAAATATTTTGTTTTTTAATAAATATTTATTAAAAAAATAAATTATAACGGGTTACCTGAACCCAACCCGAACCCAACCCGAACCCGACCCGAAATTATCGTGTCCTTATTGGGTCAACCTGATAAGAACCTGAACCCAATAAGGCTTGACACTAACCCATTAATTCCGTGTCGGTCCGTGTCGTGTTTTCGTGTCGTGCCGGAAATTGCCAGCCCTAGGTTCTGGACTCCAGTATTCTGGACATTAGCCATCAGGTAGCGCGCGCTAACACAAGGTTAACGCACGCTAAAAAGAGGCATTAGCGCATGCTACCAATGTATGTAGCGCACGCTAACGATGCATACAGTGGGTATTGGACTACACGGTGCACCCTTTCGCCTAATCTATTATCCACTCCGAGGTGTATAATATCAAGTACTTCAGTAAGAGGTTGAAACCTCGTATACGGATGTCCAGTATGGGTGTCCAGTAAGAGGTTGAAACCTCGTATGCGGATGTCCAGTAAGAGGTTGAAACCTCGTATGTGGATGTCCACTAAGTGGTTGAAACCTCGTAACTGCATGCGAATGTCCAGAATACCGGAGTCCAGAGCCTACTGTCCTCTTGTCTTGCTTGTGTTAGCGTGCGCTACTGACAACATTAGCGTAGGCTAATATCCACTCATAGCGTGCGCTAAGAATTATTCAGTCCAGTACCCACTAGACTCTGTCTGCTCGGACCTTAGCGCATGTTACACTGATTGCTTAGTGTGCGCTATCCACACAACTAGCGTACGCTACTTACTATTCGTAGCGTGCGCTACTACAACTTAAATTCAGTACAATGCCTTCTGGACTATTTGTCTGAACCACATTAGCGTGCACTAATGCTTAGAGGTAGCGTGCGCTACCCGTACTCAATTAGCGCGCGCTAAAGAGAGTACGTAGCGTGCGCTACTCCTCACACACACTACAATGTTGACAATGATGATATGCATGGCCCGATTCTCCAACCGGGTTGAATGATGAATAATAATTGATACACGATACAAAATTACTCCGAACGGTGAATATAATGAATGAATATGAATGATGAATGATTATTAATGAGTGAAAAATTACTGAGTGACAATATACTGAATGATCATGAATGAATTTACAGTCGGGTATTACAAATACTACTTCCAATCTCATATTAATTTTTCTACTCAAAATAAGTGGGACCCTTATTCCACTTAATTTTAACTTTATTTTACCTTTTCCACTCACAACAAGTGAGACTCTTATTCTACTCACAATAATTCTCACTCCAATCCACTTTTATCATGTGAATTAGGCCATGGGCTCATGTATGGTTTTGAGCTTTTCCGAATCATATATTTTTTGTATATATCACTCAATACTTTGTTGCGCACTAAGATGGGGGTCTTCACGGAAATAGCATCCCTACTAAAAAAGTAGGGGCATGGTCTGCGTACATCTTACCCTCCCCAGACCCTGCTCTGAGCGGGATATACTGGGTATGTTTGGTTTGGTTTAAGAAGTTGGACTCAATTCCACTAATAATAATTTTACCTACTAACGTTCTATTTTTTATATTAATAAATTTGATTGTCAATTTTTTACCTACTAACATTTTTAATATAGTTTAATTTTCACCTAATATTTTTATTACAAAAGTATTCTTTTTATTGGGCTCATGCAATATGTATAGATCATGAAAAATATTTTTTTATGTTTCAATCAATTATAGTTGCACATTTCTTTTATTTTCATTATCTAAATAAATAAAGATACTCAATCAGATCTTATTTTTTCTGCTCTCAACTTATCAATTTCTTACAAAGTTTTTTCTTGATATGCACGAGATGATACTTGAATTCTTGAAATAAGTTGAATTATAATGAATTGCTAATACTTTTTATAGGCATATGGCTCTTGGCCAATGCTCATGCATAATAAATAATATGATTAAACATGCAATTTTAATTTTAAATTCATTTTTGTTTTATTATTCGGCAAATATTTTTTCATGTAAAAAATATAATTTATTTATAAACATAGTAGTTGATAGAATATTTTTACTATTATTACCTAGTAAATAAAAATACACTACAACACGATCTTAATTTTTTGCTCCCAACCTATAATTTTCTTTAGAAGAAATATTTTCTAATAGATACGAGATAATACTTTGCTATTGTTGACTGAAATGACAAAGAGGGGAAGAAAGTCACAGAAAGAATAATATTTTATTCTTATTGTTGCATATATGAATTTTAACCAACATTAGTTCGCTATAGACTAATAATAATATGCTACACAGGAGAATCATATTAACAGGTTAGACAGAAGAACCATAATAAGAGGTTACGCAGTAGAAGATAGCTTAAGCGTGCTAAAAGGGAGATAAAAAAATTAGTACATGAGAGAACTATGAGAAAAGGCTGCACGATAGAACTATAATAACTGTTATACATGACAATTACAAGAAGATGATGCTACATTGGAGAAATAAAAAATACTCGTAAATAGGTAAACCATAAGAAGATGTAAATCGAAGAACCATTAAAAAGGTCATGCAATATCTTTATAAGAAAATGTTAAGACGAAATCAACTACAGGAGATGTGTCTGCTGTCAGATACAACTACAAGAGATGTAGTCTTGTCAGGTGACTCCTCCGCCTCATCTGCCCTGTCAAAATCATACTCCAAATCCTTGAGGTCAGAAAAGATATCAAATGTATATATTTCATTAAGATTACAAGACACATACATTAGTTATGGTCTTAATGTCCCATCGGATAGTGAGAGATCTAAATAATTTGAGGTTCTTGTACTTTTATGAGTACTCTTTACTCAGTGCTTCAATTTTACCGACAATGCCAGTGAATCTGAGGTCAAGATCCTCAACGGTTTCTGAAGATCTCATTTCGAAAGACTCAAATTCATGAGTAAGTTTAGAAATTTTGTTTTCTTTAGAGAGCTCAGTGCCCTAAGCATATCAGCTTGATTTTATCCCAAATTGCTTTGGTTGTCTTATATTTTTTTACCTTGGAGAATATGCCTATGTCAAGAGTGACAATTAGCACATTCTTGGCGATGTTGTCCAAGTTTGCTCACTTCATGTCATCAATTACCCACTGATCTTGTGGTTTCTCCAGCATTTTCATAAAGGGATGGCCTTCTATCCTTGCCGCCGTATTGACCTTCATTATGCTGATTGGTTCTTTTTGTATCAGTAAGAGCATTTATTCATGCATGGCAGCAAGATGTGCTTCCATTCTAATTATACAATCATCGAATTCGTCAGTGGAAAAGATTTAAACTTTATTGGTCACAGAAGAATCCATGCGTAGAGATAAGAGATGAATTTTAAAAACAAAAATATGCAATTTTTGAAAGCTAGTATCAAGTTCAGGTTAAAAATAAATTGATTCTTTATATAACCAACCACTCTGATACCACTAGTTGGTCATAATATACTTATATAACAGATTAGAGGGGGTGAATAAGCTGTACTCTTTTTCAAAGATTTTACGTAGCGGAAATCTATAAGTAAGTTGATGTAGTTACAGCAACTGAATGATATCATGTAGGCTTTGTTCTTATAGGATTTTACAGAGTAAGTATGATTAAATCACAGACAGCAGGCAGAAGTAAATAAGCAAGTAGAGACACAGTATTTAATGTGGTTCGAGATAATGTCCACAGGGTCTCCACAGGACGGATGTTTATTAAAATTAAAGCATACACAATTGTATGATTTTAACTAAACTCTCCACGTTGTATCTTCCACACAGATTGATACACTTGGCTGTAGCTTAAGCCGTTCACAAATATTTGCTTTAGGCTCCTTAAAGTCTAACTTCTTCTTCGTTGACGACATCAATTTCTTCAATAAGAATATCAATGTAGGATTAAAGAGAGAGTTTGCTCTTTTTAATTGATAAAATTGTAAGATTCTTGTGTGACCAAATCCTCAGGTTAGGCTATTTATAACATCATAAATAGATCCGTTATAAATATAACCGTTGGACGGTTGGTGAGATGTGGATGTTTCAGATTGGCGACTGATGAATGTTAGAATTAAAGTAATACATCTTTTCAATATTAAATGCTTCACACATTTGTTTGGCCTTAATTGATGCTCTCATACCACATTCTTTGACCACATTAAGTGTTGTCACCATCAGCATTAAATGCTCTTCAAAACTGTGAATACTTTGTAAATATAAAATGGCTTATCTCACGACGGTTTGAAGTCTAATTACCTTCCTGCTGGGTTATACACTTTACTTTTCCCAAGTAAAGTGCATATATCATTATTGCCAACCAGGAGCTTTTGTTGTAGACAGTTTGAACTTCAATATGCCGTTGGATGAACGTTGCTGGATCGTTGTAGTATGAAGTAAGCTGTAGGATGTTTTGTTGTATTTATCAAAACTAAGAGGAATTTTCACAACAATAAAGGAGGTGCAGATATTAATAGGGCGGGTAGCCTAGCTGAATAAATTCATCTCTCGATCCACTGAAAAGAGTTTTTCTTTTTTCCAGAATACTCCAGAAGGGGGCTCGTTTCAAGTGGACGAGTGAAGCACAGCAGGCCTTTGAGAAATTGAATGAATTCTTGGAAACCTATCTTGACGAAGCCGGTTCCATACAAGGACCTAATCTTATATATTTCCATATGAGAAATGTCTGTGAGCTTTGTTTTGCTCAGGGATAAGAAGGGCAGCAAAAAGCTACACATTACACTAACAAGTTGTTGCAATGAGCTGAAATGCATTGTCCTGGGCTGGAAAAAGGAGCTCTGGTATTAGTAATCATGATCAGGAGATTGGGTCCTTATATCTGGGCACATCGGGTGGTGCAGTGGACCAATCTCTTGTTGAAAGAGAACTTATGCTGACCCAATGTGTAAAACCCAAAATTTTAAATTTATTAAATACCTAAAATACCCTCTAATTTGAAACTTTTGAAAGACAAAAATAATCTAAGACTTCGCATTATATCATAACCTAAGTAATTATTCTTTAATACTTGAACAATAAATGTTTAGACGATTAATAAAATTTATGATATATTAAAATGAACATAATATGATATCAAACGTATGAGAACTTTCAATATGTCTAAATTCGTGATTGTGTTATTTTGGTTAAGTCCTCATTTTAATCCCACCAATTACTCCCCTAAATGTCGAGCTTCCATTTTTAAAACCCTCCCCACACGTTTAAAACCCTCCCACGATTAACATTAACACACATCTCACCAACATAAACCCTATATGCAACACGACGGCTAGAGAGTTCTTTTCCCTTATGTCTCGAAACCAAGTGGTGCAAAGGAGAGTATTAGATTGTGTTTTCCCTCTTGGCAATTTGGCATGGTGAATTCGTTCGAAGAAAAGGAGTTCTAATTCGTTTTTTGTCTTGGTGTTGTCCGATTTTTGGCCCTCCTTATCTCAGCCCATTCGGTATGTTTTCTTGTGGTATCGATTCATTCTTTTGATCCCTTATTCATGTATAATCAAGCCCTAAAAACCTAATACTAATCGGCTAAAAGATAAACAAGAAAAGGAGGTTTTAAACTTTTTTTTTTATTCGGTTTTTATTTTGATTTGCGCCGAGCCTATTGCTTGATGTTTTGACACCATTTGATACCTCATATAATCTGTATTTAATCATAAGAAAACATGGCTAAAAGATCAAGAATAAAGCTTTACGAAAATGGAACCAAACGGCCTAATATATGTGTTATCGTATGTCTTTAATTTTGTGAACTTTGATTCGATTGTTGTGACTAAGTGAAATGTAGTTATGGATGAATGTTTTATGTTTTATTTAAGTCATACAGAGGTCTAATCACCTGTAAAATATGAGCCTTTTGAATTGTCATGTAATTGGATTTAAGAGGATTAAATGAATTAGGGTTTAAATGGTTTCTGAAATTTGGACAGCACGTATGCCTGAATTTGTAAACGTGAAATATCATGATATATGATGGTTTAAATCTTTTTCTTTGCATGAAAACCTAGTTTAATGTCTTAGTTAAGTTTTCCAATTGGTTTGAAGGAAATCGGAGTTGTATTGGTCATGTTTTTAAATTTTACGGGATTAAGGTTGTGTTGTTTCTGTTTCAAAGTATGCTGTCCAGTTTTTGGATCGAATTTATCAGGGTGAAACTTGATGATAATAAAGGGTTTTTCTGAGTTTCTTGAGTCCAAAACTAATTTTAAAGAGACTACTAACTGATCCAATTAGTTTGGAGTGAATTGGAGTTGATTTGGGCATGTTTCTGAATTTTATGTTATCATATGTCAAAATAGTGTTTTCAGAAAATTATTTCATCCGATTTGTGCGATTTTTCATGTCAAATCTATAAAGAGTTGAGATATCTACCTTTGCATAAGTAATATCTAAGTTATCAGGGACTTACTGTAATTTTTGTAGATTTTTCTGAAAGGTTTAACTATGTTGATAAATGCAAAACTTTTGGGGTATACCTGCAGTACAGTTTCTGGACAGGTTTGGGAAAACGATTTTTGAAATGATACTTGCACTTAGAAATGAAATCTGGAAAAATTTGGGGAGGTGCTTAACTCATGTGGTAATCACTAGTAAAAATTGCAAAACCTCAGAACCTCATTTTTTATGCTTTAAAAATCATAATAAAATGGAACCAGATTCACATGTAAAACCCTTAACCTATTAATAAGTAACTTTGGAGTAATGGATCCGTTATGATTTTAATGAACGTATAAGTAATGTATGATTATAATTTCATGTAGATTCAGTGGAGAAGGAGTGATCCACCTTTCCTTATGTTCATTTTCCTATTGCTCTCATTTCCTAAGGTACAGATATTCCGACCTCTTTCAGTAAAAGTTTCTCATGACTTTATGCTTCCCGATGTTGGTTATTCGATGCTATTGATCCTTATTTGCTTTGTTGTTCGTTTGATTATTTCTTGATGCTATACTCATTTCCATAGTCATCATCTTAATGTAAAATTAGAAATTGTCCCTCGCGATTATTATATACATCATTTGCCTATTTATGTTGCCCATATTTGTTTAACCAGTCATGGGGGTTCCATGACCTTGCCATTGATGCACCAATGGTATTGACACTATCTGTGGAGGTGTGACTTTGTCCACGGCGTTCCCATTTGTTTATATTGCTATAGCGCACTTGGCCCATGTATATTGTATGTATGCTTAGTCTAGAACTTGGCATATGTATATCTGTTTTGCAGCGAGCGTATGGATGCATCCTAGGTACTCAGTTATGTTTAGAATTAGGTGAATGGACTTGTGTGTGTTCAATACACCCCATTTCACATTAGTACATGTGGAGAGCTAGACTCCTTTGTACGATTTGTTATTTGTTTGTTACTTGGGCATTTTCCTTTGTTTATGCTTGACATTCGTCCCATATTTCCCTTTGTTTAAGTTTTGACTCTTTCATCGTTTGTTCCGTATTTCCTTTGACATCTTGTTCAGCAGGTTCTCTTGGATTCATTCACTATTCTTTCGTTTATGCTTATTACCTCTCATTATTTATATCTGTTCACTGAGCGTTAGCTCAGCCGCATTTTCTTTTCTCTGCGGCAGGTAATAAGCGGGAGGTTGGGCATGAGCGTTGAGAGTAGGAGCTAGAGGACCTACCCATGTTCAGATTCCCATTTATGGAGTATTTTAAGATTTAGCATTTTGGAACTTTATTTCATTTCAGACTTTTGTTTTGGATTATTTCTTTCATTGAGACTTTGTCGAAATGATACTTTGGCAGTCGTTGATTTATTTGACTCAGTATTTATTTTTTTTATATTAAAGTCTTCCGCTTGCGTTAGTATGTTCTGATTGTCACCATAACGTTACATTTTGGCCCTTTTTCGGGTTCGGGTGTTACAATTATGGTATCGGAGCCCTAGGTTCGACCTGTAGAGCTTAGGTTATGACCTGTGAGGATTGGGTAGACATTAGGCTTCTTTATGCTTTAATCGTTTTCCTTTACATTTTGATCTTAGCCTCTAATCTTGTCTTCGTTGTTTTGTTTATTGATCTTTTAGATGGTGAACACTCGTACTACTACCTCGTCTGGAAGTGATGAAGCTGCTTTTAACGCGGTTGTTGCTGCGGCTGTTCAAGCCTTGTTACCGGATCTCACTGCCAGGATTACTAACGAGATTCGTCAGACAGGTACTTCTGGTGGTTCTGGTGGGGATGTTCCCCCCACTATGCATGTTTGGCTAGAGCGTTTTGGGAAGCAAAAACCCAAATCATTCAGCACTGCTAACACTCCAGTCGATGCTGAGAACTGGATTGCGTATGTGGAGAAGATTTTCGAGGTGTTAGGTTGTGCGGATGAATTCAAATCTAGGCTGGCTAGCTATAAGCTGGTGGGTGATGCCTTGAGCTGGTGGAAGGCATTCAAGCAGGCTAAGGGTGGAGATGTTTTTGTTGCTGCTATGACTTGGCAGGAGTTTCGTGATGCTTTCTTTCTGCAGTACTTCCCTAGATCAGAACAGCAAAAGTATGAACGTGAGTATCATACTATCCGTCAGTTGGAGGATGAATCTACTGGTGAGTTCATGAAGAGATTCCTTCGTTTGTCTGGGTTTTGGGGGGCTAAGGCTGGTACACATGAAGAGCAGGCCAAGAATTTTAAATGGGCGTTGAACGATTGGATTCTTGATGGTATTGTGAAAACAGAGTTCACAGATGTCGCCCATGTGGCGAACGCGGCGCGTAACATTGAGATTCTTCGAGAGAGGTCGAAGAACAGTAATAAGAGGAATAGAGAAGGTGACAGGATTCGACCGGCTTTGTCACCTACTCCAGTGAATACCCCGAAGGTGCAGAATCAGAGAAACTTTGATAGACGGGGTGATAACAGTCAGAGGTTTGGGCGTGACCGTGGTCAGCATTTCAACCGTGCTTCTGGGTCTGGGTCTGGTTCTGGTCCTTCTAATCAGAAGAGGTTTCCTGATCATGCTACTTCTCCTCCATGTGCTACATGTGGGAAGCTGCATCCAGGAAAACCATGTCACAAAGTCACTAGAGGTTGCTTTTCTTGTGGTGTAATAGGACATCAAGCTCGTGAATGTCCTAAGAATAATGGAAAGGGTAATGGGAAACAGCCAGCTGCTAAAGGTCGGGTGTTTGCTTTGACCAGAGATCAGGCGGCGACTGCTGCAGGTACCGTTATGGGAACCTTATATATGTTTGGTCGAGCTGTTTTTGTCTTATTTGATACTGGTGCAACTCATTCTGTGGTATCTGTTTCATTTGCTAATCATATTACAATCCCATATACATTACTTGAGTATGCCTTATCTATATCCACCCCTATGAAGAATCAAGTAATTATTAGCCATGAATTTAATAACCGTCCCTTATGTTTTGACAACATAGTTCGTTCTGCCAATCGGTTTCCCTTGGAGATGTGCGACTTTGATATCATTCTAGGCATGGATTGGTTGACGGAACATCGAGCCATGATTGACTGTCATACCAAACGTGTCATCTTCGGTGACCTCAGTAATCCCAAATTCATTTATCAGGGTTCTCGACCTGTTAAGTCTATGAAAATCATTTCGGCTTTGAAAGCCCGTACCTTGATCTCACACGGTTGTGAGGGTTTCCTAGCTTCCATCAAGGATACTTCTGTGGATGAACCTCGCCTTGAGAATCATCCTATTGTCCGAGATTTTTCTGATGTATTTCCATAAGAGCTTCCAGGAATACCTCCTGAACGTGAAGTTGAATTCAGCATTGAGTTGATTCCTGGTGCTGAACCTATTTCGAAAGCTCCTTATCGTATGGCTCCTATTGAGCTGAAGGAATTGAAGGAGCAACTTCAAGAACTTTTGAAACGTGGATTCATTCGTCCGAGTGTATCTCCATGGGGTGCTCCTGTTCTATTTATGAAGAAGAAGGACGGTAGTATGAGACTGTGTATTGACTACCGTGAGTTGAACTGTATCACGATCAGAAACCGTTACCCGCTACCTCGCATCGACGACCTTTTTGATCAACTTCAGGGTGCGAAGTTCTTTTCCAACATTGATCTGAGATCTGGCTATCATCAACTAAGGGTGAAGGAGCAAGATGTTCCTAAGACTGCATTCCGTATTCGTTATGGCCATTATGAATTCTTGGTGATGCCGTTTGGTTTAACCAATGCTCCAGCTGTGTTCATGGATTTAATGAATCGTGTCTTCCACGAATTCTTGGACAAATTCCTTATTGTATTCATTGACGACATCCTTGTTTATTCGAAAACGAAGAAGGAACACGAAGAGCATCTTCGTATTGTGTTGGAGACTTTACGTCAGAAGAAGCTGTATGCTAAGTTTTCCAAGTGTGAATTCTGGTTGGGACAGGTGGCATTCTTGGGTCACATCGTATCTGCAGATGGTATTACCATGGATCCTGCAAAGGTCGAGGCTATCACTAAATGGCCGAGACCGATGACTGTGACAGAAGTTAGAAGTTTCTTGGGTCTTGCGGGTTATTATAGGAGATTTGTGGAAGGATTCTCATGCTTGGCCTTACCGTTGACCAAACTTATGAGGAAAGGTGAGAAATTTGTCTGGGATGAAGAACGGGAGAAGAGTTTTGAGGAACTGAAGAAGAGATTAGTTTCTGCTCCTATACTTACTTTACCTTCTGGATCCAGTGGTTACCAAATCTACAGCGATTCTTCAAAGAAAGGTCTTGGATGTGTACTGTGTAATATCCGGAATTTCCACTACTGTTGTTTAAGATTATTTTATCCGAGTTATGTTGTACAGCTTGGAATCTGTATAGTATGGGTAAAATAATTGAAGGACCAAGACATCTGTATTGGTATAATTGTCGTACTTGGTCGACAATTGGATGTAAGAAGTATATGTATTCAGTGTGCCGTATGTTCGTATTCTGTATGTTGAGACGTTGGACAAGAATAGCTGAAAATGGCTAAGTGTAACATTATTAGCGCACGCTAATAATCATAAGTAGCGCACGCTATCGTGCAGGTTTAGCGCACGCTACGGATATAAGATAACGCACGCTAATGCAGTCAGGTCGGAAGGAATCTGCGTGTGGACCAGGCCACTTTCGGTGCACGTTCTGGTAAGTCAACGGATGTTGTAATGTAGTGTTAGCGCACGCTAATGCATGTTGATTAGCGCACGCTAACTGTATATCGGACAAAAAGGAATCTTATCCTCGTCAGCACTTTCGGCATGTGGACCAGTCTTCGGAGCATACAGACAAACGAGTCAACTGATATTAGCGCACGCTAAAATGCAAGGACTTGCATACGCTAGATGGTTTAAGTTACGTATGCTAATGCATGGGCATTACGTACGTAAGCTCATGTACGAAGCCAGACAGTAGTCTCTGGACTGCGATAGCGCACGCTAACAAAGGTCAGCTAGCGCACGCTAAGGCCGTAGCACACGCTAAACATAAGGTTTAGTGCACGCTAGTAATGTATTCTATATAAGGGACAGACGGGTATTATGAAGCATTTCGTCCTTTCTTTCACATTCAGTCGATAGAGAGAGCTTTGGGAGGTTCTTGAGATTCCCAATCACGGTGAGGTGGTGATCTTTAACAAGATTAAAGATGGAAATCATGGATTAAAGCTTTGTTCTTGAAATCATTGGTGATTCTTGGAAATGGATTCAACCTTGGAAATCAATCCATTTCTTCATAAAGGTAATCACTCTTCATCTTTGGATTTCATTTTGGATTGCATGTTGATATTCTTGAGTTGATGATTATTACATAAACAAGTTGACAAGCATGATTATGAGATGGA
This sequence comes from Orobanche coerulescens, assembly GCA_033398695.1. Lineage (NCBI taxonomy): Eukaryota > Viridiplantae > Streptophyta > Magnoliopsida > Lamiales > Orobanchaceae > Orobanche > Orobanche coerulescens. The sequence continues at coordinate 89,492,088 of CM065818.1, read as the reverse complement.
TTACCGGAGTATGATGATATTAATATGATTCTTGTGATTTGGATTGTGTCGTTCGTTTTCTTGGATAAGTGGATTAATCCTTCTCCTCAGTTTCGGATGTTGATGTTATTGTAGATGATTACTCTTTGTAATGGAAGATTAAGTAAGTGTGGTTACGTTCTTGATGTTTCGTGTATTAATATTAAGGAAGATGATATATGGATATAGAACTTGGATTATAAGTTGGATGATTGTTTATATGTTAAAGGATATCGGATTTCGTTGTTTTGATAGCTTTGAACATGGTTCAGAATCACTTAGTGTTCTTGAAATCGCCATAAGCTGATCGGTATCTGAAAAACATGCATCTGTACAGCATTAGCGCACGCTACGTTTACTGCCTAGCGCGCGCTAACGAGAGCAACTTAGCGCACGCTACGTTAGGTGATTAACGTGCGCTAAGAAGGCAGAAAGTGCAGTATTTTCGTGCTGTGGTTGTAAATTCGTGCTGGTATGAGTAGGATTGATCCGACTAGTGTTTAATCGAGATATTGTCAAGCCGTTGGGTTTGTGGAATGGTTTTATCGATTGTTGATTGTTGTCGAACTTGTTGTCTATCGATTACTGTAATAGGTTGAGAATATTGATCAGTGATTACAACCGTGTGTTGCGGTCGAGCTCGAGAATGTTCGTTGATTGTTTTGGTCGGGACCGAGGAACTTGTAGACGGCGTCAAGGATTTGGTAATGGCTTCATTGGTATTGAGGCAAGTTATTACTTGCTCAGTATAATATTAAATGAATGGTTTCAGTTTCATTCGTTTATAATTCGTATAGCAATGTTTATAATCGTAATCACAGGAGATTTGGAAGTATAGGTCATATTCGAGTTTTGGGAATTTAAATCATAATGTATATGATTTACTATTATCGTTGGTATACATGTTATCGAGGATACATCATGGTATTGACAAAAACGTGAATTATCTACCGTCTGTGATGTTTTGGATCGGTGAATATTCAGAATAATGGTTGGTGATGGTTTAGATATCGAGATTGCTCTCGAAGGACTCGGAGCAAGTATTTTAATCATTTCTGTCATTTGTGTCGATCATGTCGTGATACATTCGTGTATCGTTGTTGTCATGTATTTGTGCACGGTTGTTGTCGTGCATTGTGTACTATTGTCTTGTGCAGTCGTGCATTGTTGTCGTATGTCCACCATGCGTTGGTCCGATGGGATCATCATGGGAATCTATAGCTGTGTGCGCTGGATCGCTGGACAGGTAATGCCACCATGCATTGGTCCGACGGGATCATCATGGGAATCTATAGCTGTGTGCGCTGGATCGTTGCATTACCATATGTATTGTTGTTGTGCATATGTATATTATGGGTTTGCCATAAGTATATATTGTCGTTATTGTTGTGATCATATTGACGTTGTCATATGAGTATGTATTTGTAGGTCTTGTGTTAGGACCATGTCCGTATGTTATGTTGATCTGATCTCGGATTAGACTGACGTGATTGTCATGGTATTTCGTATCTTGAGGTATGTTCCGTATTTCCTTGGTACTTGTCTTTGATGGACAATCGATTATCGTATTGGAATTGTCGATGTTATCCGATGGATTGAATTGGCCAGAGTTGGTACGATTTCCGTATCGCGAGTTATGATAATGTTTTCAGAACCTTGAGTATTGTTGAGATACCGTATAGATATTTCGGTATTATCTTATTGTGTTGTTAAGGATACGAATCGTGGATTTTCGTAAAGTTACGGCGGTAAGATTACATTGGTCGTATTCTTACTTAGTATTTCCATTGATATGTAATTATTGAAGAGATGTGATGGTTATCATTGTTGGATATTATGGCTGACCCCGTCGTGGGCTTTCTTTTTAGGTTCTTGGATTATCAAGCTTGTAGCGGTCGTGGAGAGATGAACTTCCCGGAGGATACTGGCTAGGACATGTATTTGTGTATTGAACTTCTGATCTGTTGTTGTATTCCGCTGCTAGAGTATTTTAAATTGTTTGTCTTTATCCGCTGCGTGAGTATTTTTAATTTTTTGTCTTTATCCGTTGCGTGAGTATTTTTAAATGTCCTTTTGGTATCTGGTAACTTAGGTTACTTTGGCAATCATTTTCTAAATCTATTCTGTCGATACGTGTAAGCAATAGCTTAACGTATGTTTTTAAACTGTTGAGTTTTAGCATTTCGGGCCTTGTGGTTTCAAATGAGATTTTACGACGGTTTTGATACACGAGTTTTATAAATTCTTCGAATGTTTTAAATATATAATACCGTCGTTAGCCTCTTGGACGTTTATAAATGTTTGCGAAAATTTCCTTCAGCCTTGTGGGTTCCATATCGGGGCCCACGGCGCTGTAATATTCCCAGTCGGATCTGGGGGTGTTACAGAATATGGTATCAGAGCTTAGTTTGTGAAAACCTAGGCAGTCGGGTCGAGTTGGGTCGTGCTTTTGTCGTGTCATTCGAGTTGTCGGTTGATAAGTGTTTGAGCTCTGAGTTTTGTTGTTCACTCGGGCTTGTGTGATTTACCAGTGTGGTACTGGGATTGTTGTAACTTTTCCAAATGATGTCAACGTGTTTCTTCGGATAGAGCCGTGTTGTGTTCTCGAGTTGAACTAAGTTTGCAAAATGTGTGTTTTGAAAATATCTGTGTCGAGTATTTTCTTGAGTCGAGACATGTGCCAGTATCACGGGGAATCGTCGGCTTCACGATCTGTAAGTATTTGGATTTTTGAATTGCATTGAGATTTATTGCCATTCTAAGTTGATATGTTTTGAGATTCAGAAAGATATTATGCGGTATAGTATAAGGTGACAGAGTTGGGACAGGATTTATGATCTTGAGAAGTTATGATTTTGGAAATCAATATGTCGATTAAGTTTTGGAACGGAGTTTCGCATTTGGGAGAAATATTGTGGATTGTTCAGGAGAACATGTAGTCATGTTAGTTCATCTTGAGATATATGAACTGTTTTTGAGCATTGGAAAATGATACTTTTCAAAATGAATGTTATACGGATGTTTTACCGTAAATGATTTTTGGGCCGAGACCCAATAGATTTTTTAAATTTTTTTTATAACTCAGGACTTGGGGTCCGAAAAAGGGGTTTTCTACTTTTTAAACTTCTTGTAATGCGGAACGAGATACGGGCTGAGACCCTAATGTTTCAAAAGGCCTTTCTGTTTTCTTAAAACTCCCGAGAATTGTAAAACACCTTATTAATCGTTTATCTATTTCGTTCCTGCCTTTCGGGATTTTGGCTTACTTGTTCAAAAGAAACTTCTCGGGAAGTCTTTCGCTGTGTTGATTTGTTTCAATGCATTGTCATAGCATAATTGAGGTGATCCAGGATAGAAAATGATTGACGTTGCGAGTCATATGTGGAAAAAGGAGTTTTGTCGAGTCTATACATTGAGATTTTGGATTCTATCGTGTAGTTTTCGATGGAATATCGGTGGAATTTGTGAGCCGGATTGGTATATAGGAGTACGGATGTGGTCAATCATTTGCATAGTTTTCATTTTAAAACTTCGAAATCGTGTGGATTCGAAGGAAACTGTTATCAAATACTTGGCACCAGCGAGCCAGTTTATTTTTCGAAAATTGATTTGGTGGTCTTACCAGAATTTATGTTTTGAGTTTTGAAATTTTTGAAAGAACTTTCGAAAATTTGTCTTCTTGACAAGATTATATGATTTCAAACTAGTTTTGAAAATGTGATTGATGTACATACGCATTTAATGCAAAATGCATATCGTGGTGAAGTTCTGAATGAGATTCACGAACTGGATAAGACATCAGTATGGTACAAGGAAAAGAGATTCGAACTTTAGTATGATAGTTTGGTTATCCAGGGATGATCGGCTGATCTATCGGATGAGAGAGATATGCTACGTGTTGTAGATTCATGCACAGGATGTAATTTTGGAACTGTGGATTTTGTGAAACCGGGACATGTGTGCCATGTGATTCCATTGGTACGGTATTAGCGCGATTTTATCATAGTGAATGTTGAATGATTTCTTTGTAAGTGTAGATTTGGGGAGGGTGACCTGATGCTGGTGGTTTTGGATATTGAGTGGTCGTTCCCACTCCATGTATGATTGGATATGTTCGTCGGTTTATGATTGGTTGTTCGTATGCCGAGGAGTATGTTCGACAGTCAGGTGTGTTTATTGAGATCCACTGTATGTGATTGGTTTGTCGTTTTGAGAATGCTATTCTTTCGTATATCTGTTTCCGTGGTTCTGTGTTGACCGTGTTGGAGTTTATCATGGTGATGATATTCTCGATTGCGTTTTGACCTTTGGATTGGTCATATTAGAGTTTATCATGTCAATGATATTCTCGATTAATTTATGGGTTGATCATTGCTGGTGATCATCTGAGTGTTCAGATTTTGTGTCGATATTTCGGGATTCGTTGCCATTGTATTGGGCAGTTGTTTCACAGATGTATCGTGTATTATTGATTTGTATCAGGATTTGGACTTGATTGTGTAATCAAGCAGACAAGATTTGAAACGGATAGATTATTTCTTCCGAAGATGTTATATTTTTGTTGAGATTCATGGAATTGTGATCGTAAGCGTGTTGAAGCTTTACAGTGAAGTCACTTGCTAGTATCTCAGGAGAGCGTCGACTTGGCGCATATGTAAGTATGCTATTTTGGTTATTCGGTAATAATGATGATTGATCGTTGTCGTGATGGTTTGGGGATATTTTGGTCGAACGATTTGTTTGTTTTTATGACGGATTGCAAGTTTCGAGGACGAAACTTATTTTAAGTGGTGTAGTATGTAATATCCGGAATTTCCACTACTGTTGTTTAATATTATTTTATCCGAGTTATGTTGTACAGCGTGGAATGCATACGGTATGGGTAAAATAATTGAAGGACCAAGACATCTGTATTGGTATAATTGTCGTACTTGGTCGACAATTGGATGTAAGAAGTATATGTATTCAGTGTGCCGTATGTTCGTATTCTGTATGTTGAGACGTTGGACAAGAATAGCTGAAAATGGCTAAGTGTAACATTATTAGCGCACGCTAATAATCATAAGTAGCGCACGCTATCGTGCAGGTTTAGCGCACGCTATGGATATAAGATAACGCACGCTAATACAGTCAGGTCGGAAGGAATCTACGTGTGGACCAGGCCACTTTCGGTGGACGTTCTGGTAAGTCAACGGATGTTGTAATGTAGTGTTAGCGCACGCTAATGCATGTTGATTAGCGCACGCTAACTGTATATCGGACAAAAAGGATCCTCGTCAGCACTTTCGGCGTGTGGACCAGTCTTCGGAGCATACAGACAAACGAGTCAACTGATATTAGCGCACGCTAAAATGCAAGGACTTGCGTACGCTAGATGGTTTAAGTTACGTACGCTAATGCATGGGCATTACGTACGTAAGCTCATGTACGAAGCCAGACAGTAGTCTCTGGACTGCGATAGTGCACGCTAACAAAGGTCAGCTAGCGCACGCTAAGGCCGTAGCGCACGCTAAACATAAGGTTTAGCGCATGCTAGTAAAGTATTCTATATAAGGGACAGACGGGTATTATGAAGCATTTCGTCCTTTCTTTCACCTTCAGTCGATAGAGAGAGCTTTGGGAGGTTCTTGAGATTCCCAAACACGGTGAGGTGGTGATCTTTAACAAGATTAAAGATGGAAATCATTGGTGATTCTTGGAAATGGATTCAACCTTGGAAATCAATCCATTTCTTCATAAAGGTAATCACTCTTCATCTTTGGATTTCATTTTGGATTGAATGTTGATATTCTTGAGTTGATGATTATTACATAAACAAGTTGACAAGCATGATTATGAGATGGATTACCGGAGTATGATGATATTAATATGATTCTTGTGATTTGGATTGTGTCGTTCTTTTTCTTGAGATAAGTGGATTAATCCTTCTCCTCAGTTTCGGATGTTGATGTTATTGTAGATGATTAGTCTTTGTAATGGAAGATTAAGGAAGTGTGGTTACGTTCTTGATGTTTCGTGTATTAATATTAAGGAAGATGATATATGGATATAGAACTTGGATTATAAGTTGGATGATTGTTTATATGTTAAAGGATATCGGATTTCGTTGTTTTGATAGCTTTGAACATGATTCAGAATCACTTAGTGTTCTTGAAATCGCCATAAGTTGATCGGTATCTGAAAAACATGCATCTGTACAACATTAGCGCACGCTACGTTTACTGCCTAGCGCGCGCTAACGGGAGCAACTTAGCGCACGCTACGTTAGGTGATTGACGTGCGCTAAGAAGGCAGAAAGTGCAGTATTTTCGTGTTGTGGTTGTAAATTCGTTCTGGTATGAGTAGGATTGATCTGACTAGTGTTTAATCGAGATATTGTCAGGCCGTTGGGTTTGTGGAATGGTTTTATCGATTGTTGATTGTTGTCGAACTTGTTGTCTATCGATTACTGTAATAGGTTAAGAATATTGATCAGTGATTACAACCGTGTGTTGCGGTCGAGCTCGAGAATGTTCGTTGATTGTTTTGGTCGGGACCGAGGAACTTGTAGACGACGGCAAGGAATTGGTAATGGCTTCATTGGTATTGAGGCAAGTTATTACTTGCTCAGTTTATAATATTTAATGAATGGTTTCAGTTTCATTCGTTTATAATTCGTATAGCAATGTTTATAATCGTAATCACAGAAGATTTGGAAGTATTGGTTGTATTTGAGTTTTGGGAATTTAAATCATAATGTATATGATTGACAATTATCGTTGGTATACTTGTTATCGAGGATACATCATGGTATTGACAAAAACGTGAATTATCTACCGCCCGTGATGTTGTGGATCGGTGAATATTCAGAATAATGGTTGGTGATGGTTTAGATATCGAGATTGCTCTCGAAGGACTCGGAGCAAGTATTTTAATCATTTTTGTCATTTGTGTCGATCATGTCGTGATACATTCGTGTATCGTTGTTGTCATGCATTTGTGCACGGTTGTTGTCGTGCATTGTGTACTATTGTCTTGTGCAGTCGTGCATTGTTGTCGTATGTCCACCATGCGTTGGTCCGACGGGATCATCATGGGAATCTATAGCTGTGTGCGCTGGATCGCTGGACAGGTAATGCCACCATGCGTTGGTCCGACGGGATCATCATGGGAATCTATAGCTGTGTGCGTTGGATCGTTGGATCACCATATGTATTGTTGTTGTGCATATGTATATTATGGGTTTGCCATAAGTATACATTGTCGTTATTGTTGTGATCATATTGACGTTATCATATGAGTATGCATTTGTAGGTCTTGTGTTAGGACCATGTCCGTATGTTATGTTGATCTGATCTCGAATTAGACTGACGTGATTGTCATGGTATTTCGTATCTTGAGGTATGTTCCGTATTTCCTTGGTACTTGTCTTTGATGGACAATCGATTATCGTATTGGAATTGTCGATGTTATCCGATGGATTGAATTGGCCACAGTTGGTATAATTTCCGTATCGCGAGTTATGATAATGTTTTGAGAACCTTGAGTATTGTTGAGATACCGTACAGATATTTCGGTATTATCTTATTGTGTTGTTAAGGATACGAATCGTGGATTTTCGTAAAGTTACGACGGTAAGATTACATTGGTCGTATTCTTACTTAGTATTTCCATTGATATGTAATTATTGACGAGATGTGATGGTTATCATTGTTGGATATTATGGCTGACCCCGTCGTGGGCTTTCTTTTTAGGTTCTTGGATTATCAAGCTTGTAGCGGTCGTGGAGAGATGAACTTCCCGGAGGATACTGGCTAGCACATGTATTTGTGTATTGAACTTCTGATCTGTTGTTGTATTCCGCTGCTAGAGTATTTTAAATTGTTTGTCTTTATCCGCTGCGTGAGTATTTTTAATTGTTTGTCTTTATCCGCTGCGTGAGTATTTTTAAATGTTCTTTTGGTATCTGGTAACTTAGGTTACTTTGGCAATCATTTTCTAAATCTATTCTGTCGATACGTGTAAGCGATAGCTTAACGTATGTCTTTAAACTGTTGAGTTTTAGCATTTCGGGCCTTGTGGTTTCAAATGAGATTTTACGACGGTTTTGATACACGAGTTTTATAAAGTCTTCGAATGTTTTAAATATATAATACCGTCGTTAGCCTCTTGGACGTTTATAAATGTTTGCGAAAATTTCCTTGTGGGTTCCATATCGGGGCCCACGACGCTGTAATATTCCCGGTCGGATCTGGGGGTGTTACAAAATATGGTATCAGAGCTTAGGTTGTGAAAACCTAGGCAGTCGGGTCGAGTTGGGTCGTGCTTTTGTCGTGTCATTCGAGTTGTCGGTTGATAAGTGTTTGAGCTCTGAGTTTTGTTGTTCACTCGGGCTTGTGTGATTTACCAGTGTGGTACTGGGATTGTTGTAACTTTTCCAAATGATGTCAACGTGTTTCTTCGGATAGAGCCGTGTTGTGTTCTCGAGTTGAACTAAGTTTGCAAAATGTGTGTGTTGAAAATATCTGTGTCGAGTATTTTCTTGAGTCGAGACATGTGCCAGTATCACGGGGAATCGTCGGCTTCACGATTTGTAAGTATTTGGATTTTTGAATTGCATTGAGATGTATTGCCATTCTAAGTTGATATGTTTTGAGATTCAGAAAGATATTATGCGGTACAGTATAAGGTGACAGAGTTGGGACAGGATTTATGATCTTGAGAAGTTATGATTTTGGAAATCAATATGTCGATTAAGTTTTGGAATGGAGTTTCGCATTTGGGAGAAATATTGTGGATTGTTCAGGAGAACATGTAGTCATGTTAGTTCATCTTGAGATATATGAACTGTTTTTGAGCATTGGAAAATGATACTTTTCAAAATGAATGTTTTACGGATGTTTTACCGTAAATGATTTTTGGGCCGAGACCCAATAGATTTTTTAAATTTTTTTTATAACTCAGGACTTGGGGTCCGAAAAAGGGGTTTCTACTTTTTAAACTTCTTGTAATGCGGAACGAGATACGGGCTGACACCCTAATGTTTCAAAAGGCCTTTCTGTTTTCTTAAAACTCCCGAGAATTGTAAAACACCTTATTAATCGTTTATCTATTTCGTTCCTGCCTTTCGGGGTTTTGGCTTACTTGTTCAAAAGAAACTTCTCGGGAAGTCTTTCGCTGTGTTGATTTGTTTCAATGCATTGTCATAGCATAATTGAGGTGATCCAGGATAGAAAATGATTGACGTTGCGAGTCATATGTGGAAAAAGGAGTTTTTGTCGGAGTCTATACATTGAGATTTTGGATTCTATCGTGTAGTTTTCTAATGGAATATCAGTAGAATTTGTGACGAGCCGGATTGGTATATAGGAGTACGGATGTGGTCAATCATTTGCATAGTTTTCATTTTAAAACATCGAAATCGTGTGGATTCGAAGGAAACTATTATCAAATACTTGGCACCAGCGAGCCAGTTTATTTTTCGAAAATTGATTTGGTGGTCTTACCAAAATTTATGTTTTGAGTTTTGAAATTTTTGAAAGAACTTTCGAAAATTTGTCTTCTTGACAAGATTATATGATTTCAAACTGGTTTTGAAATGTGATTGATGTGCATACGCATTTAATGCATAATGCATATCGTGGTGAAGTTCTGAATGAGATTCACGAACTGGATAAGACATCAGTATGGTACGAGGAAAAGAGATTCGAACTTTAGTATGACAGTTTGGTTATCCAGGGATGATCGCTTGATCTATCGGATGAGAGAGATATGCTACGTGTTGTAGATTCATGCACAGGATGTAATTTTGGAACTGTGGATTTTGTGAAACCGGGACATGTGTGCTATGTGATTCCATTGGTACGGTATTAGCGCAATTTTATCATAGTGAACTTTGAATGATTTCTTTGTAAGTGTAGATTTGGGGAGGGTGACCTCAAGCTGGTGGTTTTGGATATTGAGTGGTCGTTCCCACTCCATGTATGATTGGATATGTTAGTCGGTTTATGATTGGTTGTTCGTATGCCGAGGAGTATGTTCGACAGTCAGGTGTGTTTATTGAGATCCACTATATGTGATTGGTTTGTCGTTTTGAGAATGATATTCTTTCGTATATCTGTTTCCGTGGTTCTGTGTTGACCGTGTTGGAGTTTATCATGGTGATGATATTCTCGATTGCGTTTTGACCTTTGGATTGGTCATATTAGAGTTTATCATGTCAATGATATTCTCGATTAATTTATGGGTTGATCATTGCCGGTGATCATCTGAGTGTTCAGATTTTGTGTCGATATTTCAGGATTCGTTGCCATTGTATTGGGCAGTTATTTCACAGATGTATCGTGTATTATTGATTTGTATCAGGATTTGGACTTGATTGTGTAATCAAGCAGACAAGATTTGAAACGGATAGATTATTTCTTCCGAAGATGTTATATTTTTGTTGAGATTCATGGAATTGTGATCGTAAGCGTGCTGAAGCTTTACAGTGAAGTCACTTGCTAGTATCTCAGGAGAGCGTCGACTTGGCGCATATGTAAGTATGCTATTTTGGTTATTCGGTAATAATGATGATTGATCATTGTCGTGATGGTTTCGGGATATTTTGGTAGAACGATTTGTTTGTTTTTATGACGGATTGCAAGTTTCGAGGACGAAACTTATTTTAAGTGGTGTAGTATGTAATATCCGGAATTTCCACTACTGTTGTTTAATATTATTTTATCCGAGTTATGTTGTACAGCGTGGAATCTGTACAGTATGGGTAAAATAATTGAAGGACCAAGACATCTGTATTGGTATAATTGTCGTACTTGGTCGACAATTGGATGTAAGAAGTATATGTATTCAGTGTGCCGTATGTTCGTATTCCGTATGTTGAGACGTTGGACAAGAATAGCTGAAAATGGCTAAGTGTAACATTATTAGCGCACGCTAATAATCATAAGTAGCGCACGCTATCGTGCAGGTTTAGCGCACGCTATGGATATAAGATAACGCACGCTAATACAGTCAGGTCGGAAGGAATCTACGTGTGGACCAGGCCACTTTCGGTGGACGTTCTGGTAAGTCAACGGATGTTGTAATGTAGTGTTAGCGCACGCTAATGCATGTTGATTAGCGCACGCTAACTGTATATCGGACAAAAAGGAATCTTATCCTCGTCAGCACTTTCGGCGTGTGGACCAGTCTTCGGAGCATACAGACAAACGAGTCAACTGATATTAGCGCACGCTAAAATGCAAGGACTTGCGTACGCTAGATGGTTTAAGTTACGTACGCTAATGCATGGGCATTACGTACGTAAGCTCATGTACGGCCGCATGTAGTCTCGGATCGCGATAGTGCACGCTAACAAAGGTCAGCTAGCGCACGCTAAGGCCGTAGCGCACGCTAAACATAAGGTTTAGCGCATGCTAGTAAAGTATTCTATATAAGGGACAGACGGGTATTATGAAGCATTTCGTCCTTTCTTTCACCTTCAGTCGATAGAGAGAGCTTTGGGAGGTTCTTGAGATTCCCAAACACGGTGAGGTGGTGATCTTTAACAAGATTAAAGATGGAAATCATTGGTGATTCTTGGAAATGGATTCAACCTTGGAAATCAATCCATTTCTTCATAAAGGTAATCACTCTTCATCTTTGGATTTCATTTTGGATTGAATGTTGATATTCTTGAGTTGATGATTATTACATAAACAAGTTGACAACAATGATTATGAGATGGATTACCGGAGTATGATGATATTAATATGATTCTTGTGATTTGGATTGTGTCGTTCTTTTTCTTGAGATAAGTGGATTAATCCTTCTCCTCAGTTTCGGATGTTGATGTTATTGTAGATGATTACTCTTTGTAATGGAAGATTAAGGAAGTGTGGTTACGTTCTTGATGTTTCGTGTATTAATATTAAGGAAGATGATATATGGATATAGAACTTGGATTATAAGTTGGATGATTGTTTATATGTTAAAGGATATCGGATTTCGTTGTTTTGATAGCTTTGAACATGATTCAGAATCACTTAGTGTTCTTGAAATCGCCATAAGTTGATCGGTATCTGAAAAACATGCATCTGTACAACATTAGCGCACGCTACGCCATCGCCTAGCGCGCTAACGGGAGCAACTTAGCGCACGCTACGTTAGGTGATTGACGTGCGCTAAGAAGGCAGAAAGTGCAGTATTTTCGTGTTGTGGTTGTAAATTCGTTCTGGTATGAGTAGGATTGATCTGACTAGTGTTTAATCGAGATATTGTCAGGCCGTTGGGTTTGTGGAATGGTTTTATCGATTGTTGATTGTTGTCGAACTTGTTGTCTATCGATTACTGTAATAGGTTAAGAATATTGATCAGTGATTACAACCGTGTGTTGCGGTCGAGCTCGAGAATGTTCGTTGATTGTTTTGGTCGGGACCGAGGAACTTGTAGACGACGGCAAGGAATTGGTAATGGCTTCATTGGTATTGAGGCAAGTTATTACTTGCTCAGTTTATAATATTTAATGAATGGTTTCAGTTTCATTCGTTTATAATTCGTATAGCAATGTTTATAATCGTAATCACAGGAGATTTGGAAGTATAGGTTGTATTTGAGTTTTGGGAATTTAAATCATAATGTATATGATTGACAATTATCGTTGGTATACTTGTTATCGAGGATACATCATGGTATTGACAAAAGCGTGAATTATCTACCGCCCGTGATGTTGTGGATCGGTGAATATTCAGAATAATGGTTGGTGATGGTTTAGATATCGAGATTGCTCTCGAAGGACTCGGAGCAAGTATTTTAATCATTTTTGTCATTTGTGTCGATCATGTCGTGATACATTCGTGTATCGTTGTTGTCATGCATTTGTGCACGGTTGTTGTCGTGCATTGTGTACTATTGTCTTGTGCAGTCGTGCATTGTTGTCGTATGTCCACCATGCGTTGGTCCGACGGGATCATCATGGGAATCTATAGCTGTGTGCGCTGGATCGCTGGACAGGTAATGCCACCATGCGTTGGTCCGACGGGATCATCATGGGAATCTATAGCTGTGTGCGTTGGATCGTTGGATCACCATATGTATTGTTGTTGTGCATATGTATATTATGGGTTTGCCATAAGTATACATTGTCATTATTGTTGTGATCATATTGATGTTATCATATGAGTATGCATTTGTAGGTCTTGTGTTAGGACCATGTCCGTATGTTATGTTGATCTGATCTCGGATTAGACTGACGTGATTGTCATGGTATTTCGTATCTTGAGGTATGTTCCGTATTTCCTTGGTACTTGTCTTTGATGGACAATCGATTATCGTATTGGAATTGTCGATGTTATCCGATGGATTGAATTGGCCAGAGTTGGTATAATTTCCGTATCGCGAGTTATGATAATGTTTTGAGAACCTTGAGTATTGTTGAGATACCGTACAGATATTTCGGTATTATCTTATTGTGTTGTTAAGGATACGAATCGTGGATTTTCGTAAAGTTACGACGGTAAGATTACATTGGTCGTATTCTTACTTAGTATTTCCATTGATATGTAATTATTGACGAGATGTGATGGTTATCATTGTTGGATATTATGGCTGACCCCGTCGTGGGCTTTCTTTTTAGGTTCTTGGATTATCAAGCTTGTAGCGGTCGTGGAGAGATGAACTTCCCGGAGGATACTGGCTAGCACATGTATTTGTGTATTGAACTTCTGATCTGTTGTTGTATTCCGCTGCTAGAGTATTTTAAATTGTTTGTCTTTATCCGCTGCGTGAGTATTTTTAATTGTTTGTCTTTATCCGCTGCGTGAGTATTTTTAAATGTTCTTTTGGTATCTGGTAACTTAGGTTACTTTGGCAATCATTTTCTAAATCTATTCTGTCGATACGTGTAAGCGATAGCTTAACGTATGTCTTTAAACTGTTGAGTTTTAGCATTTCGGGCCTTGTGGTTTCAAATGAGATTTTACGACGGTTTTGATACACGAGTTTTATAAAGTCTTCGAATGTTTTAAATATATAATACCGTCGTTAGCCTCTTGGACGTTTATAAATGTTTGCGAAAATTTCCTTCAGCCTTGTGGGTTCCATATCGGGGCCCACGACGCTGTAATATTCCCGGTCGGATCTGGGGGTGTTACAAAATATGGTATCAGAGCTTAGGTTGTGAAAACCTAGGCAGTCGGGTCGAGTTGGGTCGTGCTTTTGTCGTGTCATTCGAGTTGTCGGTTGATAAGTGTTTGAGCTCTGAGTTTTGTTGTTCACTCGGGCTTGTGTGATTTACCAGTGTGGTACTGGGATTGTTGTAACTTTTCCAAATGATGTCAACGTGTTTCTTCGGATAGAGCCGTGTTGTGTTCTCGAGTTGAACTAAGTTTGCAAAATGTGTGTGTTGAAAATATCTGTGTCGAGTATTTTCTTGAGTCGAGACATGTGCCAGTATCACGGGGAATCGTCGGCTTCACGATTTGTAAGTATTTGGATTTTTGAATTGCATTGAGATTTATTGCCATTCTAAGTTGATATGTTTTGAGATTCAGAAAGATATTATGCGGTACAGTATAAGGTGACAGAGTTGGGACAGGATTTATGATCTTGAGAAGTTATGATTTTGGAAATCAATATGTCGATTAAGTTTTGGAATGGAGTTTCGCATTTTGGAGAAATATTGTGGATTGTTCAGGAGAACATGTAGTCATGTTAGTTCATCTTGAGATATATGAACTGTTTTTGAGCATTGGAAAATGATACTTTTCAAAATGAATGTTTTACGGATGTTTTACCGTAAATGATTTTTGGGCCGAGACCCAATAGATTTTTTAAATTTTTTTTATAACTCAGGACTTGGGGTCCGAAAAAGGGGTTTTCTACTTTTTAAACTTCTTGTAATGCGGAACAAGATACGGGCTGACACCCTAATGTTTCAAAAGGCCTTTCTGTTTTCTTAAAACTCCCGAGAATTGTAAAACACCTTATTAATCGTTTATCTATTTCGTTCCTGCCTTTCGGGGTTTTGGCTTACTTGTTCAAAAGAAACTTCTCGGGAAGTCTTTCGCTGTGTTGATTTGTTTCAATGCATTGTCATAGCATAATTGAGGTGATCCAGGATAGAAAATGATTGACGTTGCGAGTCATATGTGGAAAAAGGAGTTTTTGTCGGAGTCTATACATTGAGATTTTGGATTCTATCGTGTAGTTTTCTAATGGAATATCAGTAGAATTTGTGACGAGCCGGATTGGTATATAGGAGTACGGATGTGGTCAATCATTTGCATAGTTTTCATTTTAAAACATCGAAATCATGTGGATTCGAAGGAAACTGTTATCAAATACTTGGCACCAGCGAGCCAGTTTATTTTTCGAAAATTGATTTGGTGGTCTTACCAAAATTTATGTTTTGAGTTTTGAAATTTTTGAAAGAACTTTCGAAAATTTGTCTTCTTGACAAGATTATATGATTTCAAACTGGTTTTGAAATGTGATTGATGTGCATACGCATTTAATGCATAATGCATATCGTGGTGAAGTTCTGAATGAGATTCACGAACTGGATAAGACATCAGTATGGTACGAGGAAAAGAGATTCGAACTTTAGTATGACAGTTTGGTTATCCAGGGATGATCGCTTGATCTATCGGATGAGAGAGATATGCTACGTGTTGTAGATTCATGCACAGGATGTAATTTTGGAACTGTGGATTTTGTGAAACCGGGACATGTGTGCTATGTGATTCCATTGGTACGGTATTAGCGCAATTTTATCATAGTGAACTTTGAATGATTTCTTTGTAAGTGTAGATTTGGGGAGGGTGACCTAAAGCTGGTGGTTTTGGATATTGAGTGGTCGTTCCCACTCCATGTATGATTGGATATGTTAGTCGGTTTATGATTGGTTGTTCGTATGCCGAGGAGTATGTTCGACAGTCAGGTGTGTTTATTGAGATCCACTATATGTGATTGGTTTGTCGTTTTGAGAATGATATTCTTTCGTATATCTGTTTCCGTGGTTCTGTGTTGACCGTGTTGGAGTTTATCATGGTGATGATATTCTCGATTGCGTTTTGACCTTTGGATTGGTCATATTAGAGTTTATCATGTCAATGATATTCTCGATTAATTTATGGGTTGATCATTGCCGGTGATCATCTGAGTGTTCAGATTTTGTGTCGATATTTTAGGATTCGTTGCCATTGTATTGGGCAGTTATTTCACAGATGTATCGTGTATTATTGATTTGTATCAGGATTTGGACTTGATTGTGTAATCAAGCAGACAAGATTTGAAACGGATAGATTATTTCTTCCGAAGATGTTATATTTTTGTTGAGATTCATGGAATTGTGATCGTAAGCGTGCTGAAGCTTTACAGTGAAGTCACTTGCTAGTATCTCAGGAGAGCGTCGACTTGGCGCATATGTAAGTATGCTATTTTGGTTATTCGGTAATAATGATGATTGATCATTGTCGTGATGGTTTCGGGATATTTTGGTTGAACGATTTGTTTGTTTTTATGACGGATTGCAAGTTTCGAGGACGAAACTTATTTTAAGTGGTGTAGTATGTAATATCCTAATTTCCCTCATCGTTGTTTAAGATTATTTTATCCGAGTTATGTTTATGCAGCGTGGAATCATGCATGACATGGGTAAAATAATTGAAGGACCAAGACATCTGTATTGGTATAATTGTCGTACTTGGTCGACAATTGGATGTAAGAAGTATATGTATTCAGTGTGCCGTATGTTCGTATTCTGTATGTTGAGACGTTGGACAAGAATAGCTGAAAATGGCTAAGTGTAACATTATTAGCGCACCCTAATAATCATAAGTAGCGCACGCTATCGTGCAGGTTTAGCGCACGCTACGGATATAAGATAACGCACGCTAATGTAGTCAGGTCGGAAGGAATCTGCGTGTGGACCAGGCCACTTTCGGCGCACGTTCTGGTAAGTCAACGGATGTTGTAATGTAGTGTTAGCGCACGCTAATGCATGTTGATTAGCGCACGCTAACTGTATATCGGACAAAAAGGAATCTTATCCTCGTCAGCACTTTCGGCGTGTGGACCAGTCTTCGGAGCATACAGACAAACGAGTCAACTGATATTAGCGCACGCTAAAATGCAAGGACTTGCGTACGCTAGATGGTTTAAGTTACGTACGCTAATGCATGGGCCTTACGTACGTAAGCTCATGTACGAAGCCAGACAGTAGTCTCTGGACTGCGATAGCGCACGCTAACAAAGGTCAGCTAGTGCACGCTAAGGCCGTAGCGCACGCTAAACATAAGGTTTAGCGCACGCTAGTAATGTATTCTATATAAGGGACAGACGGGTATTATGAAGCATTTCGTCCTTTCTTTCACCTTCAGTCGATAGAGAGAGCTTTGGGAGGTTCTTGAGATTCCCAAACACGGTGAGGTGGTGATCTTTAACAAGATTAAAGATGGAAATCATGGATTAAAGCTTTGTTCTTGAAATCATTGGTGATTCTTGGAAATGGATTCAACCTTGGAAATCAATCCATTTCTTCATAAAGGTAATCACTCTTCATCTTTGGATTTCATTTTGGATTGAATGTTGATATTCTTGAGTTGATGATTATTACATAAACAAGTTGACAAGAATGATTATGAGATGGATTACCGGAGTATGATGATATTAATATGATTCTTGTGATTTGGATTGTGTCGTTCGTTTTCTTGAGATAAGTGGATTAATCCTTCTCCTTAGTTTCGGATGTTGATGTTATTGTAGATGATTACTCTTTGTAATGGAAGATTAAGGAAGTGTGGTTACGTTCTTGATGTTTCGTGTATTAATATTAAGGAAGATGATATATGGATATAGAACTTGGATTATAAGTTGGATGATTGTTTATATGTTAAAGGATATCGGATTTCGTTGTTTTGATAGCTTTGAACATGATTCAGAATCTCTTAGTGTTCTTGAAATCGCCATAAGTTGATCGGTATCTGAAAAACATGCATCTGTACAACATTAGCGCACGCTACGTTTACTGCCTAGCGTGCGCTAACGGGAGCAACTTAGCGCACGCTACGTTAGGTGATTGACGTGCGCTAAGAAGGCAGAAAGTGCAGTATTTTCGTGTTGTGGATGTAAATTCGTGCTGGTATGAGTAGGATTGATCCGACTAGTGTTTAATCGAGATATTGTCAGGCCGTTGGGTTTGTGGAATGGTTTTATCGATTGTTGATTGTTGTCGAACTTGTTGTCTATCGATTACTGTAATAGGTTAAGAATATTGATCAATGATTACAACCGTGTGTTGCGGTCGAGCTCGAGAATCTTCGTTGATTGTTTTGGTCGGGACCGAGAAACTTGTAGACGACGGCAAGGAATTGGTAATGGCTTCATTGGTATTGAGGCAAGTTATTACTTGCTCAGTTTATAATATTTAATGAATGGTTTCAGTTTCATTCGTTTATAATTCGTATAGCAATGTTTATAATCGTAATCACAGGAGATTTGGAAGTATAGGTTGTATTTGAGTTGGATTTTGCTACACTTACTAACCACTCTTACTAACAACTCTTACTAACAAAACAAAAAGACTATTTTACCCTCTTTAATTGTAACAAAAACAATACCAAACCCTTATCTTTTTCATTGAATCGTCCGCCATTCACAAGAAGAATCGTCCGCCGTTCACAAGAAGAGCCGTTCACCAGCCATCGTCAGCCTACCAGCCCAGAGAATCGTCCGCCGCTCGCCGTTGAGTATAAAGCTTTCTCCATACGCCTGTAAGTATTTGATTATCAAGAAGAAACAATCGATTGATTTTTTTTAATTTTCTTTTAGCCTGCAGCTCATTTGATTTTTAGGGCTTGAAAACAATTTTTTTTTTTTTAAATTTCCGAAGTAACAATCAACCTCCAGTTAGTGTTCAACTGGAATCCGTTCATCCACCAAAACTGAATCCCTAATTATCCCCTACGGTACCGTTCATCCACCAAAACTGAAAATCCTCTGTGTAGCTTGATTTTTGGGGAATGAAATGTTTTGGCTTCGATTTTAATTTCTCATAAGCTGCATTATAATTTTTTGAAGGTCTTGATTAGTAAACTTGTATTTTTTTTTTGGAGGATGTCGTGTTCGAGTGTTAGCGACGCGGAATCGAAGGGAGTGATTTGCCGAAATTGTGGTGATCTCATGACCCTACTCACTTCACGAACACAATCAAATCCCGGACGTAAATTTTGGAGATGTCGTGGTATGAAGGTAAAATACAAAACAAGTTCTGTTTTCTTCTCTTTATTGTATTGTTTTTGACGTGCTCTTATTGTATGTAGATTGGTGGCCGTTGTAAAGGATTTGTATGGGCGGACGAAATGGACCTCACATCACCCATACACAACAATCATTCTGAAGTAGTAGTTAGAGATTTGAGCGTCGTCCATAGAGAATTAATTATATTGCGGCAATTGATTGTTGGGCTTTTATGCGTTGTTTTTGTATTGTTATGTATCAACATTAGGATAATGTATAAGTTGTGAATTTAGTTCTTTGAAAAGGATCCGTATTGTATGAATATTTGCTGTAGTGTTGTATGAATTTTTGAAGTTGTGTTGCTGTTTTGGTTGTAGTGTTAAGTTCATGAAGTTTTTGAAGTTTTCGCTGTGTTAATGTGTTGCCGTGTTGCTGTTTTTCTGAAAGGAAATAATTTGATGAAGTTTGTGAACTTGTTACGAAATAGCTCATTATGAGCAAATAGGTGAGTTGTTGTTCATCCATATATGTGCAGTAATTTGCTTATAACTAACTCCATAGAACCAAGTTTGAAGTAAACTTTAATTTGTTAGAAAGTAGTCTTGATTTTCTATGGATTGGACACTTGTTTATATAATTTTCATTCAGTTTTGACAAAGAAAAATCTGTCACAAGTTGAAGCATAGTTGCTGTCATGTTTTCTGTAATCATCTCTCATTTGCTAAAACTTCACCGAGCGAACATTCTGCAAAATAAAAATTTGGTTTTGGAACTAGACACCATAAGCCTTCCTGAGAGTGGTCATTTACTTCAATCCGACATTATTTGCTATTTTAATAAAATCACATATGTTTACACAAAACTGTTAAAAAATTCTGCACTTTGGTAATTGCTGAATGTGTATTTTTTTAGGTAGGAGCTTGCACATGAATTAGTTTTGAAAATTCTACACTAATTTTTTTTAAATATTTAACTGGAATATAATTTTTTCTTTTTTTGCTCCTTAGACGATGGATATTGGATAATTTTCAGTTGCTACCTTTGTCCATGCTCTGCAGTGATTGTTCATGCTTAAGCGAAAGTCTACAAACCCAACTTACTACATGCAAACGTATACTTAGTACCCCCATCTTTTTCTATATTTATAAAACTACCCCAAACTTTAAACACAACCTCAACTTTCAGCTATTTTTAACATTCGAATGGTTTACGGGCCAGACTCAAGCAGCAATATGTAACTTTAAAAGATTAGTGGACTTAAATGTAATTAAATTAAATCTTTTGTGATTAACTCATCAACTGCTGAGGTTTGTTATTATACCAACAAATAGTACAAAGGGAACTCTTATACCCCAGCAGCTCAAAGCTTCAATATGGCAAAAATAAACTGAAGGGGACCATAAGTCTAGTTAATAAAAATAAAAATTTCATAACTAGCACAAAAGTCTAGTTAATATAGAAATAAAAATAAAAATAAAAATTTCATCTTCCTTTCAGATACTATATTTGCACAAAAGTCTAGTTAATATACCTTGGATCATAAACTGCAAACGTATGCCTTGAGTCTGGCCCGTAAACCATAACTAGCAAAAGGACCATAAACTTAACAAATATTTCCAAAATAGCCATAACTTCAAAAAATTACAAACGCACCACAACCTTACAAATATTTCCAAAAGGATCATAACTTCAAATTATTACAAAATTAGTTTTGATTACTATCGAATGACCCTTGAAGTAGTTGTGAATATGACGAAATTGGCATAGTAAAGATCATTTGGTTGTGAGACTCTTGGGTATTAGCTTCAAAAATCGCATCAGTTGATTGGGACGATTGACCGCTTTTATTAGATTTCTTTCCTCCCTAAAAAAAGAATGCGCATTAGTAACAATACAATCATATACCATGCAGTAAAAATTATTTTAAGATCAATAACCTGTTTCTTTGAGGACATTTCTATCGAGCTCTTTTTTCGCAATTTTCTTGGAGCTCCTTTAGTTTTTGAGAATTTCGGATCCAGGATGGTAGCATTACAGTCCTTCAACTCCCTAAAGCTGGGCAAAGTTTTTGTGATATCCAAATCATGAAGGTAAGACTCAATCCAGTGTAGAAGCGTCGCGATTTTTGTTCATCTGAAACCACGTCAGCTAGTTTCCCAAATGCGCATGATAAACGATCGTATCTCACTTGTTCGTCAGTAGTGAACCATCCATTATAATTAATCTTTAGCCTTGTGTAGTGCCGGCTAATATCTCGTCTCCATCTACGGAGAACGTACCTATCGGGAAGAGAAGTAACATCGTTGTTTTCTAAAACAAGTAAAGCATGCCTACAAATAATCCCTCTAAACTCGAATAAATGACAACTACACTCAACATTGCAAACTGACTCCTCAAAGCTAACAACGAAACACATTTTTTTGGTGAATCCGTTCAAATTAATTTTCTCCAAAACTTCGTGCATCGTATACCTCCCTACCATGTTAGATGATAATACCCGACAGTATAACATACCAGTTAGCTCGCTTTGAAATTCCCTAAACTTTTCATTCGTGTAGATAGTTTGGAATTGTTTCTCCATTGCAAATTGAGTAGCACGAGGAACCACTTGCAAAAAAGATCTACAATCGGCTTGAAATTCTTTCTCAACTTTTGACCGTAAAGCCTGTTCGTACTGCTCCACAAACTGCTTCAGTGTTGTTTTCGAGTGCACATAACCATCAAAAAAAGCATTGATGCTCTCACTACGCTGGGTCGTAGACATACCGGCCCAAAAACTAGTCTTCAAAAAACACGGGACCCACATACTTCTTTCTCTATAAAGACCAGCCAACCAATCATTCTCATCCAATTTGAAGGATATTATCATGGCGTTCCAGGCTTCTTCAAACTCGAGTGGAGTCTGGGAATCGTAGACTACGTTGTGGACCGCAGACATAATTTCAGACTTAAGACTGTGGTATCCAAACTTCTCGGGTAACTTCTTCATAATATGCCATAAACACCATCGATGTCATGTTTTTGGAAAAATAATTTTTATAGTATTTTGCATAGCTCGGTCCTGATCGGTTATAATGCCATCGGGAGCATCACCCTCCATGCATTCAAGCCATGTACGAAAGAGCCATACAAATGTGTCAGTATCTTCATTCGACAGTAAACCACAACCAAGTAGCATGGACTGGCCGTGATGGTTTACGCCAACGAACGGCGCAAATGGCATGTCGTACTTATTAGTCAAGTACGTTGTATCAAACGTCACGACCTCGCCAAATTCTTTATAGGCTTCTCTACACCTATTATCGCACCAAAAAACATTCTTCAACCGAGACTCCTCGTCTAAGTCTACACTAAAGAAAAAACCGGGACAGAGCGATTGCATTTTGGAAAAATATCCCTGAATTGCGGCTGCGTCACCTTCTCCCAATTTTAGTCGCCTAACTTTATCAATATAATTACGACAATCTTTCTCGATGAACATCATCTTATCGTATCCACCAGCTTTCACCACAGTTGAGTTAAAGCTTTTGTGCATTGGAATGCCGGCTATATCATTTACTTCAAGTCGGCGCTTTACATTCTCGCTAATTTGTCTATTGCACCTATATAACCGGGCCTTCGATGGACTATTTTCATGATTGTGATCTAAGTTGACCTTTGTGATACGCCAATTACCACTAGTATCTCTCGAAGCGGTTATACGAGCTTCACATCCGTTCATCATGGTTGGGTGGGGATTCAATGAACAACTAATGCTTTCGCTTTTCTCACCAGCTCGACCACATGTATATGTTACATATTTCAGCATCCCATCGTCTCCCTTTCTAGAACTTCTTTTCCTCACTGGAAATCCTACTTGATATGCATATTTTTTATAATATTCAAAAAGTTCATTGTCATTGATAAAAATTTGCCCAACCACAGGCACAACAACTTCGGTACCTTTGTTGGGTAATTCTTCTTCAAGGACAATGTGAGAATGTTGTGCCATCAACCAATTTTCTGCCATGGAAGAAGTCGCCGGAATGGACTCGGACTGAAACGTCGTCGGAATGGACTCGGACTGAAGCATCATCGCCGGAATGGTCCCGGACTGAACCATCGCCGGACTGGTCTGGGGCTGAAGCATCTCATTCCCGGACTGAAGCATCGCCGGACTGGTCTGGGGCTGAAGCATCTCATTCCCGGACTGAAGCATCGCCGGACCGGTCTGGGGCTGAAGCATCTCATTCCCGGACTGAAGCATCACCGACGAATGAGTAGTGGGGAAAAAATGAGTAGTGGGGAAAAATGAGTAGTGGGGAAAAAATGAGTAGTGGGGCTGAAGCATCTCATTCCATTTGTATTCTGGAATGGTCCCGCAAAGTATTTTTCCAATTTCTCGCGATATTTCGCGATATATCAAGTGTTAGTAAAAGTGTTAGTAAGAGTGGTTAGTAAGTGTAGCAAAATCCATTTGAGTTTTGGGAATTTAAATCATAATGTATATGATTTACAATTATTGTTGGTATACTTGTTATTGAGGATACATCATGGTATTGACAAAAACGTGAATTATCTATCGTCCGTGATGTTTTGGATCGGTGAATATTCAGAATAATGGTTGGTGATGGTTTAGATATCAAGATTGCTCTCGAAGGACTCGGAGCAAGTATTTTAATCATTTCTGTCATTTGTGTCGAACATGTCGTGATATATTCGTGTATCGTTGTTGTCATGCATTTGTGCATGGTTGTTGTTGTGCATTGTGTACTATTGTCTTGTACAGTCGTGCATTATTGTCGTATGTCCACCATGCGTTGGTCCGACGGGATCATCATGGGAATCTATAGCTGTGTGCACTGGATCGCTGGACAGGTAATGCCACCATGCGTTGGTCCGATGGGATCATCATGGGAATCTATAGTTGTGTGTGCTGGATCGTTGAATTACCATATGTATTGTTGTTGTGCATATGTATATTATGGGTTTGCCATAAGTATACATTGTCGTTATTGTTGTGATCATATTGACGTTGTCATATGAGTATGCATTTGTAGGTCTTGTGTTAGGACCATGTCCGTATGTTATGTTGATGTGATCTCGGATTAGACTGACGTGATTGTCATGGTATTTCGTATCTTGAGGTATGTTCCGTATTTCCTTGGTACTTGTCTTTGATGGAAAATCGATTATCGTATTGGAATTGTCGATGTTATCCGATGGATTGAATTGGCCAGAGTTGGTATAATTTCCGTATCGCGAGTTATGATAATGTTTTGAGAACCTTGAGTATTGTTGAGATACCGTACAGATATTTCGGTATTATCTTATTGTGTTGTTAAGGATACGAATCGTGGATTTTCGTAAAGTTACGACGGTAAGATTACATTGTTCGTATTCTTACTTAGTATTTCCATTGATATATAATTATTGACGAGATGTGATGGTTATCATTGTTGGATATTATGGCTGACCCCGTCGTGGGCTTTCTTTTTAGGTTCTTGGATTATCAAGCTTGTAGCGGTCGTGGGGAGATGAACTTCCCGGAGGATACTGGCTAGGACATGTATTTGTGTATTGAACTTCTGATCTGTTGTTGTATTCCGCTGCTAGAGTATTTTAAATTGTTTGTCTTTATCCGCTGCGTGAGTATTTTTAATTGTTTGTCTTTATCCGCTGCGTGAGTATTTTTAAATGTCCTTTTGGTATCTGGTAACTTAGGTTACTTTGGCAATCATTTTCTAAATCTATTCTGTCGATACGTGTTAGCGATAGCTTAACGTATGTTTTTAAACTGTTGAGTTTTAGCATTTCGGGCCTTGTGGTTTCAAATGAGATTTTACGACGGTTTTGATACACGAGTTTTATAAAGTCTTCGAATGTTTTAAATATATAATACCGTCGTTAGCCTCTTGGAAGTTTATAAATGTTTGCGAAAATTTCCTTCAGCCTTGTGGGTTCCATCTCGGGGCCCACGGCGCTGTAATATTCCCAGTCGGATCTGGGGGTGTTACATACTGATGCAATATGGAAAGGTTATCGCCTATGCATCAAGACGGCTGAAACCTTGTGAGACTAATTATCCCACTCATGATTTAGAGTTGGCAGCGGTGGTGTTTGCCCTTAAAATTTGGAGGCATTATCTATATGGAGAGACATGTGACATCTTCACTGATCATAAGAGCCTTGTTGTTTGTTGATTCTTTAGTCTAATACTCGCAAGCGCACGATTTGTTCGATGTAGATATGCGGTGCAAGGTCGATTCCACAGGGAGGACTATGATAGTGAAGTAAATATAGTCCTATCGTT
Organism: Orobanche coerulescens; assembly: GCA_033398695.1. NCBI lineage: Eukaryota > Viridiplantae > Streptophyta > Magnoliopsida > Lamiales > Orobanchaceae > Orobanche > Orobanche coerulescens. The sequence continues at coordinate 89,466,581 of CM065818.1, read as the reverse complement.
TTGAACCAAATTATATTAAATTCTAACCTAGTCCCAAATAATTTGATTTTTTATTGGTTATAATAATTGCAATAAATAACAGTAATTTTTAAGTAGATTTTAGGTAAATTGATTTTAAATAATTTACTAGGGTTTAGAATCCACCAATGTCTATTTATTATATAATTTATATTCTAATTCCAAGAAATTCAGGGAATAGATTCTGAAATCAATCTCACTATTTCCCTATAGATTTGACAATAAGTACAAAATTATAATTCAAATATAGATTTTCCTTCGCTTGAAAAATGTAATTCTAAGCATTATATGTATCCAATTTAATGGAAAACAAATAATCAAATAAATTAACTAATATCAATAATCACAAAGCAATGGGGAATTTATAACTATCAAAAATACGTGATATAATTGATGAAATAATATTCCCCTATTGAAGCGAAAATCATAATCTTTAAAAATATTTATTTGGAATTATTATATAAATATTAATAATAATATAGACAGGGTTTCATCATAACCCCAGTAAAAGAAAATTACTCACTCATAATAACAACACAAATAAATAAATATTCCATAATATTATTACACAAAAATAATTTTACTACACAATATTTTTAGAGTTAATTACATAAATCGTCCTTGTGGTTTGTCGGATTTCACAGGTTTAGTCCCTATACTTTTTTTTCAGCGGGTCATGTCCTTGTGGTTTTTGATCCATTACGGATTTAGTCCTTGTGATTTGTCGGGTTTTACAGGTTTAGTCCTTATATTTTTTTTTCAGTGGGTCATGTCCTTGTGGTTTTTGATCCGTTACGGGTTTAGTCCTTTGGCCAATAATTCTGTTAGTTGATCGTTAATTTGAAGGGTATTTTCGTCTTTTCATATATTTTATTTTTATTATTTGAGTACGTTGTAATTAGCTCTGTATATTATGATTATTATTATTATTATTAAAATTTTATTTTATTATTATTATTTGAGTACATTGTAATTAGCTCTTTATTTTTTTTATTTTTTTTTGTTTTTTATTACTTTTTCTTTATCATTTTTGTAAACTTTTTTATATTTTTTTTAATTTTGATTTTTTCAATTTCGGTTTTTATATTATATTGGTTTGATTTCAATTTCTTTTTCAGCATTTTTTCAATTTTAATTTACCAATAAATAAATTAGTTAGTTATGAACCATCATAACTCTTAACTTATTTCGTAGTTATTTTGATTTTAATAAATACAAAAAAGTAGTAAAATATAGAAATTGTCTTTTCCAACAATATTTTTTCAATGCGATTAATAGTACCATAATATCTAATAATTCAAAATAACCAAAAAAGAATTCAAAATCAAACGGATTTAATGAAAAAGAACCAAAACTAAAAAAAGACAAAAATTAAAAAAAAAAGATAAAAATAATTAAAAAAATGATAAAAAGTAATAAAAATACCAAAAAACAAAAAAAAATAAAGACTTAATTACAAAATACTCTAATAATAATAAAATAAAGAGTTATAATAATAATAATAATAATAATAATAATAATAATAATAATAAAAATAAAGAGTTACAAAACACGCAAACTGGTATGGTTGATTTTGTGCTTGGTTGGTGCGTGCTGCTACTCATATCTTTAGTAGGATTAACTGTGCTATAGCTAGAGGAGTGGGGCCCAGATAGTATCTCGGCTACCGACTAATTTCTTGTAATTCCTATAAATTTCTAATAAAGTGATGTTATAATGATAATAATAATAATCATAAAATAAAGAGCTTATTACAACGTATTCAAATAATAATAAAAAAAATATATGAAAAGACAAAAATACCCTTCAAATTAATGACCAAATAATAAAATTATTGGTCAAAGGACTAAACCCGTAACGGATCAAAAACCACAAGGACATGACCCGCTCAAAAAAAAGTATAGGGACTAAACCTGTGAAACCCGACAAACCACAAGGACTAAACTCGTAACGGATCAAAAACCAGAAGGACATGATCCGCTGGAAAAACAGTATAGGGACTAAACCTGTGAAACCCGACGAACCATAAGGACAATTTATGTAATTAACTCATATTTTTATTTCTCTCCCTTACAATAATATCTCTCTGTTATAAAACCGAAATATTATAGAGAGGGTTTAGAGAGAGAATAGAGAGAATGATTCTGAAGTATATATTTCATTAATAACTGAAGTCCTATTTATAGGAAAACTTCAGATGGCACAATCGTAATTACATAATTACATCAGGGGCATAATAGTCATTCACATATTATAATACATTATCTTGTTACGCATTACGAGAAGTGATATACTTCAACAATTCTTAATACTCCCCCTTGAATGACTATTTACATAAATATCTGCCGAACTAGTTTGAAGAAAAACCCAATGGGAGAAAAACTCTCAAACTTTTTGTATCGAATCGTGTGACAACCATATCACGTTGCATCATAACGTTGGTAGAAAACCTCTGTCAGATAAAACTTCAGCAATCTATAATCTCGTAAATTTGCTCCCCCTTATCTTGATAGTTCTTGTATGAGTATTCTTGTGCCGTCTCAGTAAAACCGCATGGGACAAAACTGAGTGAATCTGTCATGTATATTATTCGTTGTTGGGGTATCCACGTGTTGCCTCATTAAAACCTTGTCAAGAAAACCCAGTGGGAAAAAACTTGATCGAAGGAAAAAGAGTACAACTACCCCTCCTATTTTCAAATCTTTGAGGAATAATCTCGATCTTTATAATTTTCCTCATTATGCCATGAATATGCCTCGTTAAACCTTATTAGAAAAAACCCAATGGGAAAAATCCTAACGAAGGAAAAAGAGTATATTATTCATACTAATACGCCATTCGTGTTGCCTTATTAAAAACCTTGCTAGGAAAACCCAATGGGACAAAACCTTAGTCAAGGGAAAAAGAGTGCAACGCATATTTTATAAATATGTCCCAGGCATTTCAATAATCCTCCAAGGATTAGTACGAATATCGTATTCAGTGCAATTTGTAATCCCGCACTCATATTCTTTGCAGTACGTTTCAAATCTCTTTGGAGATTCCATATTAGTTGTGATTAAGCTGCCTCGTTAAAAACCTTGCTAGAAAAACCCAGTGGGATAAAACCTCAGTCAAGGAAAAGAGTACAGCATATAATTTCCTTTCACAACACCTTATTTTGGGTGATTGCACGCACTGATAATACTTTCAAAATCTCTTTAGGAGTCACTTTTAGTAAGCCCATATGTTTCATTTTGTTATAAGGGCATATATTTCAATTTTGATGAATTTCAATATCCTCATTCCAATATCCATATTTCACAATCATAGATTGCAATATCCCCATTTCATTCATAGCGCTGTATTGTGTCGACAATTTCAACATTTATTCCCTGCATAACTTGCCGAGATATCTTATTATCTTCCTTTATAGTTATGTCTATATACTTCAAAAGTATATGCTTCCTTTATCATTTACTTTGATTTATATTCGGAAAATTATTTTTATCAAAGCAGTTGTAGTTGGTACCAAAGATTTATCATGCATCTTTGAACTTCATGTTTATATAGTTGTGAGGATATAGTGTGATGCATTTCACATATTTCCAACTACTAATACTCCCCCTCATGCTAAGAGATTTCTTGAGCAGCAAACTCATATGCCAGTACCTCAGTATTCATCTTCAGTCATGGGGGTTTGTATATTATGTTCTCGATATTGGCAGGAGGACTTCGAATAGTATGCCAATTAATATCCCACTTGTATGCGCATATCTTTATCCTTTCTGGGATCTATTCAAGTTTATTTGGGATATATTACTAGCTTAATCTGATATGGAATAAATGCTCCAACCATGAGCAAATCATTTCGTAAATTTCCGATTACGAGTCATATACACATGTGACTATCTAGTGGATCCATAATATCTAGTAGTTCACATATAGAGGAAGTGGGCCCATACTTCCCCTTAATATATTCCAAATTTAGGAATTCATTCCCAATATTGGCTAGTAGTGATATTAATCGAGAACAAATATTTGAAGACATGATGTGTCTATATCAACATATAGATATTTTACCGACATATCACATCATCTTTCGGTGCCATTATTGCATATCATTATTGTAATATCCGGATTAATTACCGAGTATTTCACCTGTATTTGAACCCTGTATTAGTTGGAATTGTGATATCAATAAGTGGAATATGGTATTTACCGTATTTGTATTTTCGTGCATGAGTATGGCAGCATATTACTTGTCCCATACAAATACAAAATAATACAAATTATTGAGTATGGCTGCATATTGTTTGTAAAGTAATCAATTATGGAGTTGGGTGGAGGCCAGCACATGGTCCTGGACAGTTTTTAATTATTAAGCCTGGACAGCTTTGGAATCTAGCGTAGGAAATTATTGAGCACAGGGGTCCAGAAACATTTTATAAAGGACAACACCTCATTTCATTTGGTTTTCATCTTCCTTCACCTGTTCTTAGTTCCCTGAAAGTCTAGAGGGTTTTCCCTAACTCTTAAACACATTTAGACCACCCCTTTTGTGAACTTTGAAGATTGGGTATCACTGGTGATTGATCATTGAAGTGGAGAAACATCTTGATCTGGCAAGCAAGCAACCGGAGTTGGATTCTACTTATTGGCTCGGTGTTTTCTTCATCTTAAGGTATGTTAATACTAATTCCTACTTGGATTCGTGTTATCAAGGATATGATAGAAGTATGCTGTCAAGATATTGAGTTCCACTGATAAAATCATCCAAGCATCATCATGTTTTAGAAATTGGGATGTTTATACTTATGAATAAATCATCAGAGGTTATATCCTTCCATATAAGTTGGATTTGTTAGATGTTTTCTGGATATAATGATGATATTGGAATCTAACACATCAATCATGGATCACCCAACTTCACCTGAGAATTTCGTATGTTCAGTTTTCTACCCAGTACCCTACTATCATCAACTAGGCGAGTCAAGTCGGCTGATCGGCGAGGTTGACTTCTGACTCGGCTGATCAGCGAGGTTGACTCGGCTGATCAGCTAGGTTGACTCGGCTGATCAGCGAGGTTGACTCGGCTGATCAGCGAGGTTGACTCGTCTGATCAGCGAGGTTGAATTTCCAGTTCAATCGGGTGTTGACACGTGGCACAATATGATCCGTCTATTTAATTGTCCTTCAAACGGTCATAACTTCTTCATACGAACTCGGATTCGGATGAATTTTTTTTAAAACGATCGTATCGAGGTTGACTTTTGACTCAGCTGATCAGCGAGGTTGACTCGGCTGATCAGCTAGGTTGACTCGGCTGATCAGCGAGGTCGACTTTTGACTCGGCTGATCAGCGAGGTGACTTTTGGGTCATAACTTCTTCATACGAACTCAGATTCGGATGAATTTTTTTTAAAACGATCGTCTCGAGGTTGACTTTTGACTCGGCTAATCAGCTGTAATATCCGCAATTTCCGATTTTTCGGTAAATTTCTTTTTCAGCCGGAGTCCGTTTTGACGACTCGCTCATGACCGTTTCGTCATTTCGAGAATGATTAATTCTGGACTTTTTGTCATCCGTGTAATACCCGGTTGTAATTCATTCATTTTCATTCAGTAATTATCAGTCTGTAATTGTCACTCAGTGTATTTTCACTCAATTATAATCATTCATCAATCATGTTCATTCACCGTGTTCACCGTTCGGAAAAACTTCGAGTTGTGTATCATTATTGTTCATTGTTTCAATTTTCCTCTTATGAGTTCGACTTTGTTAGATCACCATTAATTTTTGGTAACTCCAAAAACTCTAAATCTTTGCAATATCATAGAGCATCGAATTAGCTTTCCAATGGTTCAAACGGTGAGTCAATCGGAGTCCGGACGAGGGAGTTATGGTCGTTTTAGCTCACCCGCTCATTTTTTCAGTTATTGGCCGATCACTGCCGACCGAACTCGGCCGTGTCGTCCGACACGGCCCGTGCCGTACTCGTCCGGAAATGCCGAAGTCTACGCCTCGGACCCGGCCGTGTCGTGCACGCGGCCGAGTCGAACTCTTCGGATAAGCGTAACCGATCGCAGACGCCCGGCCGTGTTCCAAGACACGGTCGAGTCATGCCGAGTCGGCTGTCGGACGGGTCACTATCGGAAGGCCCCTCCGCGCCGCGACCGTGTCTAGCGAGGACACGGTCGAGTCCTGCCGGCAGTGCGCGCGCGCGACCGTGTCAGGCGGACACGGTCGAGTCTGTCAGACGAGTCAACCCCTATAAATTCATTTTTTGAGCATTTCAGCTCATTTTTTTCCCTTTTCTTCACCTACAACCGAGAGAGAGAGAGAGCTTGAGGGAGGGTTTTTCCTTCACAAATCATTTGAGTGTTTGATTTTCTTCATCCTCCTTCGATCGTGTAACTCGGATTGTGGATCTAGCACGTGTTCTTCGGATTATAGGGCTTGAATCCTCAAGAGGTAAGAACTCCTTCAACCCTAGTATGATTTTGGGGAGGGTTTAGTGGTGATCTTGTGTTTTAATTCGAATTAACCGATGTTGTTATTAGATTTTGATAGTATTCACGCGACCCATGATTTTCTTGTTTTTGATTGGGATGAAATCCCGTTGTTATACCATTGACCGATTTCATTTCCTTATGTACTCTTGGTGTCCGATGAATTGTCCCAACGGGTAGAATTAGGATTAATTCTTACCTTTCCGCATTATTGAGACTTGTTGTATACCGTTGTTGTGTTAGGAGCGGATTTGGGAGGATTGTTCGGACCAAAACCTATTCCTTCGTTGTTTCCCTTGTTTCATCGTGTTCAAGGCAAGTATCTTTCCCATACATTATGTGTTTTGTGGATATTACGGTTGTTAATCGTCGATATGTGCTAAATAAATATTAATAACCATTTTTCAAAAGAATCGGAATATTTATCATCATGGTTTTTGTAAAGGTGACCCGTGTGTGTTGGGAATTAATGTGCTTAGTTGAATATGTGTGCTAGTGTCGAGTATAGAATCACCTTACTTTCTTGTGATGTCATTGCGTATGATTATGTCGTTGGTAAATGTAAAGTGTAATTCTTTTGTCAAATTATGTGCTTGGAGTCACGTGTTTATGGATGAATATGTGAGTTTGTGTGATATTAGTTGTGTCGTTCGGTACTGTTGAAATCTTGTGCTTCCTTGTGAATCGTATCATTACTTGGTCGTGAGTATATGTTGGATGAACTGGCCATTCTAGTAAGGTACCTCGACTATATATACTGTGATTGACCTTCGAGGCTTGTGGTTTGCAACTGTGATTTTGGAACGTGTGTGTGTGTTGTTCCTTCCACCCGGAGTGTCCGACGGGATGTCTGGGGGTCGATACTAAGGGGTACGGCCACGGAAGTGGACTTGGGTGCGTGTGTGGATGAACTTCCACCGGAGCGTCCGACGGGATGTCCGGGGGTCGATACTAAGGGGTACGGCCGCGGAAGTGGTTTCCCACCGGAGTGTCCGAAGGGATGTCTGGGGGTCGATACTAAGGGGTACGGCCGCGGGTTACGATTGTGGTTTTTCATCTTGAGGATGACGATGTTTTCGTTAAATGTGATATAGTCACGAGTATCACAATGCTTTGTGCTCGGGGTTGAGAGACATTGTATAACGAGTCTTGGTGCTTGGCTAGAATGGCATAGGATTAATGTGTTATGTGTTATGTGTCCTTGTAAGTGAATTGATGTGGATGATCGGGTCGTGGTCGGTGTGTTTTGTGTCCGGTATGGTTGGGTCGTGGACCCCGTGTTTTGTTAAACGGATTTGTATTTTGAAAAATGAACTTTGGAATTTGTGACCACTAAATGGCTTTCGAGGAATTAAGAACATTTTCAATTTTTGATGTTTTCAAAACTCCCGAGATTTGGAAATGTTTTCATAATGCTTACTTGCTTCGTTTCTGCTTTCAAGACTTGAACTATTTTTAACTAAATATATCTCGGGAAGTCTTTCGTTATATTCTCGGAATGTGTTGTGTATGGCTCGTATTTGCACTTTATACTTGCACAGTAGCAGGTGGAGTTTTGCTAACCCCCGAGTAATCGGGGGGTGGATATCTGTATTGTGTCCAGGTACATGCAGGTTTTCGGGAGCAAGACACAAGATCGGCACGAGGGATGATGAAAGACGAATGATACTAATCACACGAAGGCCAGTTTTGGGTTCAGTTAGTCGGAATCTATTGTATTGTCTTTTCCGCTGTCTTATTGTTTGTGGTGGTAATTATCTTACCCTTGCGTGGGTATGAGTCTGGATGAATTTATGTACTTTTATTTGTAATTCAGTGTCGAAAGACCAAATCGGTCTATTGATTCGTTATTTTAATTCGTCAGTATGTAATGTAATGTGTTGTGTTGATGTCTAGCCTGGTGGATCCTCACGTAGAGGGTCTGCGGCGTGTAATATTCCCGGTTTGATGCGGGGTGTTACATTTATGGTATCGAGCTTAGGTTGCGGAAACCTAGGTGTCGGGTCGATCGTGTATTGTTGGGTCTTGTCTTGTCGATTGAGTCGGCGATGTCGTGTCGCGACGTCGTTTGGAATGTCGGCCGTGATTAGTATCGTGGTGCCATCATCTTCGTGCGATCTGTGGATGTAAGTCTCCCTACTACGGGTTGTACCACGAGCTATACGAGCTGTGTGTTTTTGTGTTATGTAGTTTCTATTTGGTGGTGCTTGGTGAGTAAGTGACATATATTTGTCGATTACCGTCTTGCGCTAAAATGTAGAATGATATTGCTGAATGTATCCTTGTATAAATAATTTTTCTTACAAGAGTATAAAACTTGTAATTTTAAGTTTTAGAATCCTTTCGAAGTCACGTAAAATTTTTAAAATGCCCTCAAAGGGAGGAAAAAGTTGATTTTCGTATGTTGACCACAAGGCTGAAAGTTCTGAAAACTCGAATTATTGATAATTCTTTTCCACTGTGTACTATAAGTTTTCAAAACACGAGTTTTGAACTCAAATGAGTTCTACAAAATATACTCAAGACGTGATCCTTGCTTTTAACTTTCAGTTTTGAATGACAATTGCCGTTTGATGGTTGCTCATTATGTGTTGTAATTATGTGAATCGATGGCTTTGAGATTCGAATATTGTTGTTGTTTAATTGTGACCTTCGATTCCAGTGATGTCGTATATATGTTCGCAATCATGTTGCTAAAATAGAACCGTTAGCGCACGCTAAGTGTAAGGCTAACGCGCACTAATGCAGCATGTGTAGCGCACGCTAAATATGTGTTGTAGCGAGCGTTAGTCAGTCTGGGCAGAGGCTATGGAACTGCATTATAGCCGTTAGGTCTAACTTTTGCGGCCAATCACCTGTAGTTGTATTCTCTACGTGGTGTCTAGTGATAACAACTGTTGTGCGTGAATGTGTGTTAAGACTTTTCGTATTGCTAGGTGATATTTGATTGTGTTTGATGAATTGATAAATTATGTCTGCTGCGAGTGTGTTCGAACACGCTTTTCTAAAACTTTCATAAGTTTGTGCAAGTGCGATTAGCCGGCGGCTTCGTATGAACTTTGGAAATTGTTTGAAATTTGCGAGCCGGCCTAAGATTCTCAAATAAAACCTCGACGGTATTTGAAAGAGTTGTTTTAAAGTACCTTGAACATTTTGTAAAATTTTACCGTCGTTGATGTTTGTGAAGTGTTGGGAGAATTTTCGAAAATGATTTTAACATATTGTTGCATTTTCAAATAATTCGAGTGAATGATTTTCAAAATCTTTCACACCATAAAAATATTTTATTTCAAAACCAATGCGATTTTTATTTTCAAAATATATAGTGAAAGATGAGAAATCTCACTCGATGTAAAGTTCAAACTCGGATTCGGAAATGTTAGAGTATGTAAGAATGATTTGATGATCTTGCATGGTTAACTTGTTAGTTGTTAACGGCGATGATGATACGTAGAGGCATGATGACTTCAAATGATTTCAAATGAGACGGTTAAAGTATGTTGTTTGCAAGTTTTGATGAAACAACCCGAGGTACCAAAAGTACTTTTAAAGTTTATTTCAAATAGATATACAAATCAAAGGATTTTCACAAGCTTTCCTTTAAAAGGATACCTCGTGGATTTTCTTTTCGAGTTGTTATTGGTTACCCCATGTGATATGTCGTGCTGAGTTGGTACCTTAGTATAATATTTTGCGAAGTTGTGCAATCGTATTGAGTGGGAATCCGCTTAGTATGCCGATGGGAAGAGGACGCAGTCGTGACCACGATGCTAATGGCCATGAAGATCGGATGTGGACCAAGAGGATATGGTCGGGAAGGTTGCTATTCCAGCACTTCATTCTCGTTGTTTAGGTTTCGGGACGAAACCTCTTTTAAAGGTGATATGATGTAATACCCGCATTTTTTCTTTCTTTCTCTTGTTTCGTCCCAATCGTATCGACTCACCGTGTTCGTTGATGCTTGACACAGTGTTGTTTCTCACCTTTGTCATTCGAGCGAGTTACGATATTGTCCCAAATTGATCTATATATCGTTGTGACCTTTTCAAGTTCGGAAAATTAGTCTCGTTTCGATCTTCCAACCCTTGGCGGTGGAATTCCGTATTTTTCAGCGATTGGCTCGCGTTTTGATTGATGTACCGTTGGGTTGGTCAATCGTATTGATTTTAAATCCGTTGTGTTTTGTGTTTGTTCGGATAATTGACTTGATTGTATTGTCGATTGATGACGCTTGTCACTTGTTGGTTTTATTATATCCCTAACGGCGGCGTTGTGTTGGTCGTCGTGGAGCGTGTTTTCACGCCGTATATTCCTTTGCGTTGCTTGTAGCGTTTCGCCGATGGGCGTAAGTTACGCGTTTCCTTGCGTATCTCGTTGAGTTTTCCTGGCGGGATATTGCTTCTCCCTACTTGTTTTAAGTTTCGGGACGAAACTTCTTTTAAGGAGGGTAGAATGTAATATCCTCAATTTCCGATTTTTCGGTAAATTTCTTTTTCATTGAGTCCGTTTTGACGACTTCGCTCATGACCGTTTCGTCATTTCGAGAATGATTAATTACGGACTTTTTGTCATCCGTGTAATACCCGGTTGTAATTCATTCATTTTCATTCGGTAATTATCGATCTGTAATTGTCGTCGGTGTATTTTCACTCAATTATAATCATTCATCAATCATGTTCATTCACCGTGTTCACCGTTCGGAAAAACTTGAGTTGTGTATCATTATTGTTCATTGTTTCAATTTTCCTCTTATGAGTTCGACTTTGTTAGATCACCATTAATTTTTGGTAACTCCAAAACTCTAAATCTTTTCAATATTATAGAGCATCGAATTAGCTTTCCAATGGTTCAAGCGGTGAGTCAATCGGAGTCAGGACGAGAGAGTTATGGTCGTTTAGCTCACCCGCTCATTTTTTCATTTATTGGCGATCATCGGCCCGAACTCGGCCGTGTCGTCAAAGCGGCCCGTGCCGTACTCGTCCGAAATGCCGAAGTCTCGCCTCGGGACCCGACCGTGTCGCCTGCACGCGGCGAGTCGAACTCTTAGGATAAGCTGTAACCGATCCGGGACGCCCGACCGTGTTCCAGGGACACGGTCGAGTCATGCCGAGTCGCCGTCGGACGGGTCACTATCGGAAGGCCCCTCCGCGCCGCGACCGTGTCTAGCGGGACACGGTCGAGTCCTCCGGCCAACAGTGCGCGCCGCGGCCGTGTCGGCGGACACGGTCGAGTCTCTGACGAGTCAACCCCTATAAATTCGTTTTTGAGCATTTCGGCTCATTTCTTTCCCTTTTCTTCACCTACAACCGAGAGAGAGCTTGAGGGAGGGTTTTTCCTTCACAAATCATTTGAGTGTTTGATTTTCTTCATCCTCCTTCGATCGTGTAGCTCGGATTGTGGATCTAGCACGTGTTCTTCGGATTATAGGGCTTGAATCTTCAAGAGGTAAGAACTCCTTCAACCCTAGTATGATTTTGGGGAGGGTTTGGTGGTGATCTTGTGTTTTAATTCGAATTAACCGATGTTGTTATTAGATTTTGATAGTATTCACGCGACCCATAGTTTTCTTGTTTTTGATTGGGATGAAATCCCGTTGTTATACCATTGACCGATTTCATTTCCTTATGCACTCTTGGTGTCCGATGAATTGTCCCAACGGGTAGAATTAGGATTAATTCTTACCTTTCCGCATTATTGAGACTTGTTGTATACCGTTGTTGTGTTAGGAGCGGATTTGGGAGGATTGTTCGGACCAAAACCTATTCCTTCGTTGTTTCCCTTGTTTCATCGTGTTCAAGGCAAGTATCTTGCCCATACATTATGTGTTTTGTGGATATTACGGTTGTTAATCGTCGATATGTGCTAAATAAATATTAATAACCATTTTTCAAAAGAATCGGAATATTTATCATCATGGTTTTTGTAAAGGTGACCCGTGTGTGTTGGGAATTAATGTGCTTAGTTGAATATGTGTGCTAGTGTCGAGTATAGAATCACCTTACTTTCTTGTGATGTCATTGCGTATGATTATGTCGTTGGTAAATGTAAAGTGTAATTCTTTTGTCAAATTATGTGCTTGGAGTCACGTGTTTATGGATGAATATGTGAGTTTGTGTGATATTAGTTGTGTCGTTCGGTGCTGTTGAAATCTTGTGCTTCCTTGTGAATCGTATCATTACTTGGTCGTGAGTATATGTTGGATGAACTGGCCATTCTAGTAAGGTACCTCGACTATATATACTGTGATTGACCTTCGAGGCTTGTGGTTTGCAACTGTGATTTTGGAACGTGTGTGTGTGTTGTTCCTTCCACCCGGAGTGTCCGACGGGATGTCTGGGGGTCGATACTAAGGGGTACGGCCACGGAAGTGGACTTGGGTGCGTGTGTGGATGAACTTCCACCCGGAGTGTCCGACGGGATGTCTGGGGGTCGATACTAAGGGGTACGGCCGCGGAAGTGGTTTCCCACCCGGAGTGTCCGACGGGATGTCTGGGGGTCGATACTAAGGGGTACGGCCGCGGGTTACCAGTTGTGGTTTTTCATCTTGAGGATGACGATGTTTTCGTTAATTGTGATATTGTCCGGAGTATCACAATGCTTTGTGCTCGGGGTTGAGAGACATTGTATATCGAGTCTTGGTGCTTGGCTAGAATGGCATAGGATTAATGTGTTATGTGTAATGTGTCCTTGTAAGTGAATTGAAGTGGATGATCGGGTCGTGGACCCTGTGTTTTGTGACCGGAATGGTTGGGTCGTGGACCCCGTGTTTTGTTAAACGGATTTGTATTTTGAAAAATGAACTTTGGAATGTGACCCTAAATGGCTTCGAGGAATTAAGAACATTTTCAATTTTTGATGTTTTCAAAACTCCTGAGATTTGGAAATGTTTTCAAAATGCTTACTTGCTTCGTTTCTGCTTTCAAGACTTGAACTATTTTTAACTAAATATATCTCGGGAAGTCTTTCGTTATATTCTCGGAATGTGTTGTGTATGGCTCGTATTTGCACTTTATACTTGCACTAGCGAAACAGTGGAGTTTTGCTAACCCCCGAGTAATCGGGGGGTGGATATCTGTATTGTGTCCAGGTACATGCAGGTTTTCGGGAGCAAGACACAAGATCGGCACGAGGGATGATGAAAGACGAATGATACTAATCACACGAAGGCCAGTTTTGGGTTCAGTTAGTCGGAATCCATTGTATTGTCTTTTCCGCTGTCTTATTGTTTGTGGTGGTAATTATCTTACCCTTGCGTGGGTATGAGTCTGGATGAATTTATGTACTTTTATTTGTAAGTCAGTGTCGAAAGACCAAATCGGTCTATTGATTCGTTATTTTAATTCGTCAGTATGTAATGTAATGTGTTGTGTTGATGTCTAGCCTGGTGGATCCTCACGGAGAGGGTCTGCGGCGTGTAATATTCCCGGTTTGATCTGGGGGTGTTACATCAGCGAGGTTGACTCGGCTGATCAGCTAGGTTGACTCGGCTGATCAGCGAGGTTGACATTTGACTCGGCTGATCAGCGAGGTGACTTTTGGGTCATAACTTCTTCATACGAACTCGGATTCGGATAAATTTTTTTTTAAAACGATCGTCTCGACGGGACTCGGCTGATCAGCGAGGTTGACTTTTGACTCGGCTGATCAGCGAGGTTGACTTTTGACTCAGCTGACCAGCGATGTTGACTTTTGACTTGGCTGATCAGCGAGGTGACTTTTGACTCGACTGATTAGGTTACATTTTATGAACTTCCGACCGTGATTTGGATTGTTAGATGTTCGTACGACTATAAATGAAATCTATATTACTTATTTTGTTAAGGTTCAAGCTTAGCAACGTGATTGATTGAAGGGGCGACCTTCGAGTGTTTCGTTTTCGTGGAAGTTTTGTTCTTGTCTTCGAATCGAGGCAAGTACCTTATTTGTTTTATGTATTGATGTTATACATATTGTCGTGCATGTATGTCGTTGTTGTATGTCCACCTCGTGTTGGTCCGACGGGATCATCGGGGGATCTATGCTAGCGTGCGCTGGATCATCGGATGGGTTTTTCCACCACGGGTTGGTCTGACGGGATCATCGTGGGTTCTAGGCAGTGAACGCTGGATCGTCGGAATTACCATGTGTATGTTATGATATCATGTTGTCATTATCAGCTGTGTATGTTACTTATTGAGTTTCTCGTAGGAGAAGACTCGTTGGTATTTTTGTCAATTACGTATTATTATTCTACGTGAGATGTTGAATAATATGTTGTGGTACTTGTACTAGCATCGTTGTTCTAACCCCTTCAGGGGTGAACATTTTGTTTATGTTCAGGGTCCAGGAGAGCGGGGAAACAAGCACTGGAGCTGCATGACGATGGGGGTGCAGAGTGATGTTCTGGCCGGGTTTACTTGTCTGTTGTTTGTTAGTTATTTCAATAAGTACTCGAGTACGTAGTCGTTTTTGATGAATTTGAATTTGGTGATGTATTAATAATTTACATTGAACATTTGTATTTTCGGTATTTGGTCGAACTGTTGTATCTTAATTTCGTTATTTTCATTCGTTGGTACTGTTAATGCCTTTTCAACTCTTTAGCCTTGTAAATCCTGATGTAAAGGATTTACGGCGCTGTAATATTCCCGAATATATCGGGGTGTTACGAATATGGTATCGGAGCTAAGATTATGGATATCTTGGCCGTTGGGTTAAAATAGGGGTCGTTTATGTCTTTTGAGGTAACCGGCCGCGAATAACATCACTGTACTGCCTACGTCGTCGTGCGGGCGGTGGTTGTAAGTTCCTAAGCTCTATCTCGTCCTTTGCATGTTACATTTCCTTATACTTGAGCATTTGAACGATATTGTTTCCTGTATATTGAGTAATTATGCTTACAGTATGTTGAGAGGCGGACGTGGACGTGGTCGCGGTCGCGGACGAGGACGAAGGAATGCTGAAAGAGAAGCGTCGCCTTCTAATCAGGCCAGTCATAGCTCCGGCGAGTCACAGAGATCTATCAATAACGAACCAGAACCTGCTGTACCAGAAATCCTTCATCAGGTGGTGAACCAGATGACTCAGTTCGCCCATGTCGTGGACCGAATGCAAGTGGCGGTGGGACTACAGCAGGGAGAGAGACAACAAGGAATCCCGGACAAGGAAAATCGAGGTGACCGGTGGCTGCAAGAGGTGGTGAAGATGCAACCACCCAAATTCGACGGTATTTCTGAGACTCCCACTTGGGACCATTGGTTGAAGGAACAGGAGAAAATCTTTGCCGGAATTAACTGCCCAGATGACCGGAGAGCCTCTATCGCTCAATACTTTCTGATAGGGGAAGCGTCTGAATGGTGGGAAGCCATCCGGCCTATAGACCATGATGCTAATTGGACAGAGTTTAAATTGATGATGGAAGCTCAGTACTGCCCTCGTCCTGTGAAGGAAGTTAAGGTTCGGGAGTTTTTCTCCGCTCAGCCTTCAGATGTGCCAGTATCTCAGGCAATTAAGACGTTTAACCAGCAGCTGGCATTTGTTCGACATCTGGTCAGAACAGATGCAGAAATGATGATCCATTTTGATATGAGGATGAAACCAAAAATCCAGAGGTACATGTCCGGTTTTGAATGTACCACACTCCGTCAATACCAGGATAAGGCATTGGCGTATGAGATCAAGGAAGCAGCTATGGAGAAATTTACGGAATCCAAGAAGCAGAAAGTCTCTGGTACTTTTACAAAGCACAAGAACAGCGGGCCCCATAAGGCCCAGTCATCTTTTCATTCTTTAAAGAAACCTCCGCACCCAGTTAGGAGCGGAAAGAACTTTGGAGCGACATCAACCATGACTGATGTTATCAGGAAATGCTTTAACTGCGCCCAGACGGGGCACTATCGACGGAATTGCCCCCTACCTGCCGTGACTTGTTTTGATTGTGGTCGAGAGGGACATCGTGCGGTGTTCTGTGAAGAGGCCGCAAAGTCTTTTAGAGCCCGTACACCACAGCCAGTCCAGAAGGAAGCCAGTATCCAACAAACGCAGCAAAGTGTTCAAATGCCTCAGAATTTTGGCCGCGGGCGAGGCAGAGGACAGTGGGACGGAAAGGGTACATCGAGTGCCAGATCTGTTCCCCCACGTTTGTACGAGATGAGGAGGACAGACAATCAGGATGCTGCTGTCGCATCAGGTACTGTCCAGATCCTTTCCCAGCCAGTTAGCGTTATATTCGATACAGGAGCTACACATTCTTTTATATCCTTGTCTTGCGTAAATCGTTTGAATGTTTCTGGTTTTCATAATTGTGAACCTTATGTTGTTGGTTTACCGAGTGGAGAGAGGATTGTTGGAAACTTAGAAACTAGAGATTTCCCTGTATCATTTGGAGGCAGAGAGTGGCTCTCAAATTTGATTGTAATAGAAATGCAAGGGGACGATCTGATACTCGGAGACGATTGGCTTAATCGATATGGAGATATTGTAAACTACCGAAGGAGGAATATCTCACTGATCGCTGACGATGGTTAGAAATCTTGTTTGAGGATGGAAACCGGGAAGCTCGGGAAAGTTGATCAAAGCGATGAAAGTCACAAATTGTTGAAGCAGTAATGCCGGATCTTCGGGTGTTATGCAATGAAGAAAGAAGACGAAATTGTGGAACTTTCATCCATTCCTGTTGTGCACGAATTTCCAGATGTATTTCCTGACGAGTTACCTGGACTACCTCCACGAAGGGATGTAGAATTTACCATTGAACTGGAACCCGGAGCTACACCAATTTCTAAGGCACCATATCGTATGGCACCTACTGAGATGTATGAACTGAAAAAGCAACTGGAGGAGTTACTAGACAAAGGCTATATTCAGCCAAGCATTTCGCCCTGGGGAGCGCCGGTTCTTTTTGTCCGAAAGAAGGATGGATCACTTCGACTGTGTATCGACTATCGAGAGCTGAACAAGATGACGATTAAGAACAAATATCCATTGCCACGGATTGATGATTTATTTGACCAGTTGCAAGGAGAAACAGTATTCTCTAAAATTGATCTGAGATCAGGATATCATCAGCTAAGGATTAAAGAATCAGATGTTCCGAAATCAGCGTTTAGAACTCGCTACGGACACTATGAGTTTGTAGTGATGCCGTTTGGTCTCACTAATGCACCTGCTGTATTCATGCAGCATCAGTGTTCATCGAATATTTGGATAAATTTGTGGTCGTGTTCATTGATGACATTCTAGTGTATTCTAAGAACCCGGAAGAGCATGCACAGTATTTGCGGATTGTATTAGAACTTTTAAGAAGCGAGCAATTGTACGCCAAACTCTCTAAGTGTGAATTCTGGCTAAAGGAAGTAATGTTCCTCGGTCATGTGGTATCAGGTAAAGGAGTCCGAGTAGATCCTCAGAAGATTGAAACGGTTTTGGATTGGAAGCCTCCTAAGAACGTGAAAGAAGTCTGAAGTTTCTTAGGACTTGCTGGGTATTATCGTCGGTTCGTGGAAGGATTTTCCAAAATTTCCCGCCCACTTACTCGACTCCTGCAGAAAACTCAAAAGTTTGAGTGGAATGAGTTGTGTCAGGTTAGCTTTGATGAAATGAAGAAGAGATTGACGACGGCACCAATTCTATCACTTCCACAGGGAACAGGAGGATTTATAGTTTACAGTGATGCTTCGAACCAAGGACTCGGATGCGTATTAATGCAGAATGACAAGGTGATCGCTTACGCGTCGCGACAGCTGAAACCTTATGAAGTTAATTACCCAACACATGATTTGGATCTAGCGGCAGTAGTTTTTGCTTCGAAGATCTGGAGGCATTATCTATACGGGACTCACTGTCAGATCTTTACGGATCACAAGAGTCTCAAATACATCTTCAGTCCGAAAGAGTTGAACATGCGGCAAAGGAGATGGTTAGAGCTGATTAAGGACTACGACTTGGAGATTTTGTATCATCCAGGCAAAGCGAATGTAGTGGCCGACGCCCTCAGCCGCAAGCCTGTTTCTATTCAGATGCTGGAGACTCTGACCTCCCATCTTAGCCTTCAACGAGAGATTATTCGAGAAGGAATTGAAGTATGGTTACAAAGAGTCCAAGGACAACTGTGCATGATGGAAATAACTTCATCATTAACCGAAGAAATCAAATCTAGACAGGCGGATGATCCTCTGATGATTCGGTTACGTGATGAAGTAATCAAGGGGAAGGCCCCCGGATTCGTAATCCATGATGATGGAGTTTTGAGATTTCAGAACTGACTCTGCGTACCCGATGTCGATCTTCTGAAACAGAAAATTATGAAGGAAGCTCATAGTTCGCCCTATTCTATCCACCCGGGCACCAGTAAAATGTATAAGGACTTGAAACAGAATTTCGGGTGGGGCAACATGAAGAATGATGTAACGGACTACGTTTCGAAATGCTTGACTTGTCAGCAGGTTAAAATCGAGCCTCAATGACCTGCCGGATTGTTGAAACCACTCCCGATTCCTGAATGGAAGTGGGAGGACATATCGATGGACTTTATCACTAGTATGCCGAGAACCAAATCAGCTCATTTTCTAAGCATTAAGGACACGTGGGGACCAGAAAGGTTGGCACGAGTATTTATTTCGGAGATAGTTCGATTGCATGGAACGCCGAAGACCATTGTTTCTGATCGAGATGGTCATTTTGTGTCTCATTTTTGGAAAGCAGTTCATAAGGCCTTGGGGACAAAATTGAACTTCAGTACAGCTTATCACCCGCAGACTGACGGACAATCCGAGAGGACCATTCAAACGGTGGAAGACATGCTAAGGGCCTGTGCCTTAGATTGGTCAAACGATTGGGAAATTCATCTACCGTTGATTGAATTTACCTACAACAATAGTTGGCATGCTTCCATTAAAATGGCACCGTTTGAGGCATTATACGGGAGGAGATGTAGATCGCCCCTGTGTTGGGACGATTCATCAGACTTAATCGGGACAGAACCAGAGTTGATCGTACAGACTCGAGAGAAGATAGCCTTGATTCGTGAAAGGCTGTTGACCGCCCGGAGTCGCCAGAAATCTTACGCAGACATACGTCGTCGCCCTTTGGAGTTCAGTACTGGAGACCACGTACTTTTATAGGTTTCTCCTACTCGGGGAATTTTCCGTTTTGGAAGAAGGGGAAAACTGAGTCCGAGATATATTGGACCGTTCGAAATCCTTGAGAGAGTTGGAGAGTTGGCATACAGATTGGCATTACCGCCGTCATTGAGCCATGTTCATAACGTGTTCCACGTATCCCAATTACGGAAGTATATACCAGATCCTAGTCATGTCATTGATTTCGGAGAGATCGAAGTCGCTCAAGATGGCACGTTTGGAGAGAATCCGATCAGGATACTCGAGAGTCGAGTTAAGTAGTTGAGAAACAAACCGATCGCATTGGTCAAGATTCAGTGGTCGCGCCACGGAGTGTAAGAAGCCACTTGGGAAACAGAAGAAAGTATGAAGTCCATATATCCAGGATTATTTTCGTCTTGAGTTTCGAGACGAAACTCCTTTTTAGTAGGAGAGTATGTAATATCCGGATTAATTACCGAGTATTTCACCTGTATTTGAACCCTGTATTAGTTGGAATTGTGATATCAATAAGTGGAATATGGTATTTACCGTATTTGTATTTTCGTGCATGAGTATGGCAGCATATTACTTGTCCCATACAAATACTCAATAATACAAATTATTGAGTATGGCTGCATATTATAAGTAAAGTAATCAATTATGGAGTTGGGTGGAGGCCAAAGACATGGTCTCGGGACGCTTTTAATTATTAAGCACAGACTGACTTTGGAATCTAGCGTAGGAAATTATTGAGCACAGGGGTCCAGAAATATTTTATAAAGGACAGCACCTCATTTCATTTGGTTTTCATCTTCCTTCACCTGTTCTTAGTTCCCTGAAAGTCCAGAGGGTTTTCCCTAACTCTTAAACACATTTAGACCACCCCTTTTGTGAACTTTGAAGATTGGGTGTCACTGGTGATTGATCATTGAAGTGGAGAAACATCTTGATCTGGCAAGCAAGCAACCGGAGTTGGATTCTACTTATTGGCTCGGTGTTTTATTCATCTTAAGGTATGTTAATACTAATTCCTACTTGGATTCGTGTTATCAAGGATATGATAGAAGTATGCTGTCAAGATATTGAGTTTCACTGATAAAATCATCCAAGCATCATCATGTTTTAGAAATTGGGATGTTTATACTTATGAATAAATCATCAGAGGTTATATCATTCCATATAAGTTGGATTTGTTAGATGTTTTCTGGATATAATGATGATATTGGAATCTAACACATCAATCTTGGATCACCCAACTTCACCTGAGAATTTCGTATGTTCGCTTTTCTACCCAAGACTCATCATCATCAACTAGGCGAGTCAAGTCGGCTGATCGGCGAGGTTGACTTCTGACTCGGCTGATCAGCGAGGTTGACTTGGCTGATCAGCTAGGTTGACTCGGCTGATCAGCGAGGTTGACTCGGCTGATCAGCGAGGTTGAATTTCGAACGGTCATAACTTCCTCATACGAACTCGGATTCGGATGAATTTTTTTTAAAACGATCGTCTCGAGGTTGACTTTTGACTCGGCTGATCAGCGAGGTTGACTCGGCTGATCATCTAGGTTGACTCGGCTGATCAGCGAGGTTGACTTTTGACTCGGCTGATCAGCGAGGTGACTTTTGGGTCATAACTTCTTCATACGAACTCGGATTTGGATGAATTTTTTTTAAAATGATCGTCTCGAGGTTGACTTTTGACTCGGATGATTAGCGAGGTTGACTCGGCTGATCAGCTAGGTTGACTCGGCTGATCAGCGAGGTTGACTTTTGACTCGGCTGATCAGCGAGGTGACTTTTGGGTCATAACTTCTTCATACGAACTCGGATTCGGATGAATTTTTTTAAAATGATCATCTCGACGGGACTCGGCTGATCAGAGAGGTTGACTTTTGACTCGGCTGATCAGCGAGGTTGACTTTTGACTCGGCTGACCAGCGATGTTGACTTTTGACTCGGCTGATCAGCGAGGTGACGTTTGACTCGACTGATTAGGTTACATTTTATGAACTTCCGACCGTGATTTGGATTGTTAGATGTTCGTACGACTATAATTGAAATCTATATTACTTATTTTGTTAAGGTTCAAGCTTAGCAACGTGATTGATTGAAGGGGCGACCTTCGAGTGTTTCGTTTTCGTGGAAGTTTTGTTCTTGTCTTCGAATCGAGGCAAGTACCTTATTTGTTTTATGTATTGATGTTATACATATTGTCATGCATGTATGTCGTTGTTGTATGTCCACCTCGTGTTGGTCCGACGGGATCATCGGGGGATCTATGCTAGCGTGCGCTGGATCATCGGACGAGTTTTTCCACCACGGGTTGGTCTGACGGGATCATCGTGGGTTCTAGGCAGTGAACGCTGGATCGTCGGAATTACCATGTGTATGTTATGATATCATGTTGTGATTATCAGCTGTGTATGTTACTTATTGAGTTTCTCGTAGGAGAAGACTTGTTGGTATTTTTGTCAATTACGTATTATTATTCTACGTGAGATGTTGAATAATATGTTGTGGTACTTGTACTAGCATCGTTGTGCTAACCCCTTCAGGGGTGAACATTTTGTTTATGTTCAGGATCCAGGAGAGCGGGGAAACAACCACTGGAGCTGCATGACGATGGGGGTGCAGAGTGATGTTCTGGCCGAGTTTACTTGTCTGTTGTTTGTTAGTTATTTCAATAAGTACTCGAGTACGTAGTCGTTTTTGATGAATTTGAATTTGGTGATGTATTAATAATTTCTGTTGAACATTTGTATTTTCAGTATTTGGTCAGAACTGTTGTTTCTTAATTTCGTTATTTTCATTCGTTGGTACCTGTTAATGCCTTTTCAACTCTTTAGCCTTGTAAATCCTGATGTAAAGGATTTACGGCGCTGTAATATTCCTGAATATATCAGGGGTGTTACAATTATGAACATGGAGTCGCCGCTCCCAAATGTCATATTATGTTTATTATTCAAATATAGAACTGTAGTTCATACGGTTTGGGATATGAACTATTGAAACCCGGAGTCAAATCTCATACGCGTAATTTCAATCTATAAATAGATTAGCATTGTATTCACAATCACCCATATCGAGGGTTTGATTATCATAATGGATTCAATGCTTTCTAGTCTTCGCAATATTACCCATCTCTTCCAGTGAATATCATAAAAAGAATTTATCGAGCTCGACTCGAAAGATTAAGAAATGGCATCTCAGAAGATATTCGATGGTTAATCGAAGCACATGTTTGATTATCTGGCGATTTTTCAAATTCATTTAAGTACATGCCAGGTACAAAAGATTAGGTGGATGCTATAAATATGCTCGGTGGACATGTTACACACAGTGCAAATTGGTGGGGTTTGTATCCAAAAATCGAGAAGACAAAATCACATTTATCAATGATGGATTGAGTAAGGAATCTATGGATCACGATATCCAATAGATTCTTGATACACATCCCAGTGGATACGTTCATCGTGAACTATTGGCTTTGTGGACACAATTTAAGGATGAACTGGAACGCTATAGTCATGAAAAATTAGTCTCGAAAGATCCAGTTTGTAAGTCCGTTCTGTCAAATTTGGTATAAGGTAAATAGCAAAATAATGCAAGTTGGTGAGTATTGTCCTCCAATATTTAAATTTTTCAGCTGCCGATAGATAACGTCATTTTCATTGAAAAATATAATATCATATCTTTCGCTTTCTTCTGCAATTTTTTCAAAAAGAAAATAGTAAAAGCAGTGACTTATCTGTTGCTCGTTTTTCAATGAAAATAGTGAAGCCATTTGTCTTCTAGTAAGAAGTTTGTTCTTTAAATTTGGGATCCACAAATCAGGGTTTGTATATCTCATAAAAGTACTTTGAAAATATAGTGTAGAGAGATGGAGTTCTTAGTATCCTCGTACATATCTCATCCAATTAAAACTATATGTATTTTAGGTGGATCTAAACTGATAAGTCATATCCAGCATATAGATATGTCGTATCAGTTCATAAAAGAATTAGGAAAACACAAAATCGATATATTGTATGGTGTGAGTAATCATAGTTTTTTTTGGGGTGCCTTTTAGAGGCTGCACAAAATGGAAAATAAGAGTAACAAGTGTCTTACACTTTCCCACACCATATGTTTATATGGTGAATAATAGTGATTCCTTTATTGTACTTCCAGGTGTCTATGGCACACTCAATGAGATATTCAATATCACGTTATGGACTGAGCGGGACTTCCATACAAAACCTATTTGCTGAATATTAATAATTTCTTCAGCAATTTGCTTGCCTTTCTGGATCAAGGAGTAGACCACAAGTTTATCTCTCAGCCATCAAGAGATATTCTTATACGTGTCGAAACATTTGTTGATCTACTTATAAAGTTTCAAGCATATATTACAGTTAAGAATTTGGAAGTCAAATCCCATCAGCCACAAACTATTGACGCCAAACGAAAAAGAAGTTTAGATCTTTTAGATCTTTCATTATGAACCCTATGCTATGGGGTGGCAGAGTTACAGAGTTTTATACTCTCGAGACGCACCCCTTTTTATGGGTTTCATATGTATTTTCCTTTTTGTATATTGTCGAGTGTTTATTACCTTTTTGGCTAGTTTCAATATTTTCCACTTCGACTGTTTTGTGCTTTTTCCAGCAATAATAAGATCATCTTTCTGCCTCTATGCAAATACATTATTCTCACGAATATGTGATATATGCTTCTCTATTATTTATCACACCATATTGATGCAAATACATCAATATAATTTCAATGATCTCACCATGTGATATAATCAATATGAGATTTATTGAGCAATTATTTTCCGGTGATAGTTTTTCATATCACTTGTCAGATGATCCCACCATGCGGTGTATTTGTATGGGATTTTCTTTAATTAATCGATGATATATTCTGGTATCACTTGCTCAATTTTCTCCGTTCGTGTTTAATAATCGTGGAGATCGGATATTAGTTCTATCAACTGCTTCTTCTTTCGAGAGCATGATTTGAATCATTGATCAACTACTTCTTCAGAGTAGGATTTATTTTTATCAAATGCTTCTTCGAGAGTAGGATTTAGATAACCGATCAACTACTTCTCTAGAGTAGAGTAGGATTTATATTTATCAACTGCTTCTTCGAGAGCAGGATTTAGATAATCGATCAACTACTTCTCCAGAGTATGATTTATATTTATCAACTGCTTCTTCGAGAGTAGGATTTAGATAACCGATCAACTACTTCTCTAGAGTAGAGTAGGATTTATATTTATCAACTGCTTCTTCGAGAGCAGGATTTAGATAATCGATCAACTACTTCTCCAGAGTAGGATTTATATTTATCAACTGCTTCTTCGAGAGTAGGATTTAGATAACCGATCAACTACTTCTCTAGAGTAGAGTAGGATTTATATTTATCAACTGCTTCTTCGAGAGCAGGATTTAGATAATCGATCAACTACTTCTCCAGAGTAGGATTTATATTTATCAACTGCTTCTTCGAGAGTAGGATTTAGATAACCGATCAACTACTTTTTCAGAGTAGGATTTATTTTTATCAACTACTTCTTCGGGAGCAATATTTATGAACCATTCATATGGTATAACCAACCATGATGGTAATATATAATATATAAATTGCGTACATGTAAAACCATCCGTCTTGTGATAATTTAACTCATCACATAGGAGGTACAGTAAATATATAAACCGTCCGTCTTGTGATAATTGAACTCATCACCTAGGAGGTATAATAAATATGTAAAACCGTCCGTCTTGTGACTATTATATTTATCATATAGGAGGCATCGTCATCCATCTTGTGATAATTAAACTTGTCACATATGAGGTATAGTAAATATGTAAAACCATCGGTCTTGTGACAATTATATTTATCATATAGGAGGCATCGCCATCCATCTTGTGATAATTAAATTTGTCACATAGGAGGTATAGTAATATTTACATAATGTAAGCTCAACAAATAGATGGTTTCAACCACCACTTGGAGATAATTATAATAAAGTCAGGAATTAGATTAGTAAATATTTAACTGCTTCTTCTGGAGCAGGTTCGTCCAACAATTTTCTCAAAGTATAATCATGTGGTATTATGTTGGATCATTAAAAGTCATCATTGACCCCAGTTGTCGGCATTGGACTCGTCTGCACTACTTTGAAGGATTATCAGAGTAGGGCCCTCGCTTATGATATGTCGGTGACGGCTAGTGATGTGGCTCGTGAGAGCAAGAAGCAAAAGTCGGTCGGAAATTTTTCTGGTCCCAAGAGTGGAGGCCAGCAGAAATCTCAAGCTGCAAATATTTCTACGGGCGGTTCGGCTCGTTTCTTTGGGAGCTTTTGGGGTGCCTACGGAACCTCCGCTCGTGAACCCACATGCTTTAACTGTGGTCTGCAGGGCCATAGGAACCGGCAGTGTCCTCGTCCGAAGTTTACTTGTTATACTTGTGGACAGTTGGGCCACAAGGCCCTATTTTGTGATCAGATCAGACAGCTTCGCGGTGCCCGTTCTTCTTACCCAGCACCTATGGAGCCGAGTGTGAACCAGGGCTCATTTGCTCCGCCGCCTCCACCGAGTGCCGGCTGAGGTAGGGGTCGGGGTCAGCCCGCTAGGGGAGGAGCGTCCAGTGTCGGCTCTGCCCAGCCGCGTATCTATGAGATGAGGAGGGTCGATGACCCAGCAACTACTGTGGCGACAGGTACCGTTCATATCCATTCACATCCTGTCAGTGTGCTTTTTGATTCGGGTGCTACGCATTCATTCATTTCTCTAGAGTGTGTACGCCGTTTGAGTCTCGACTGCTTGTCACCTTGCGAGCCTTTCATCATTAAACTTCCTAGCGGTGATAGGATCGTTGGTGACCGTGAGATTCGAGATTGTGCTGTGACTATTTGTGGGAGGGCTTGGCTCTCTAATCTTATTGTTGTGGGAATTGAGGGCGAGGATTTAATTCTTGGGGATGACTGGATCGAACGGCATGGTGCGATCATGAACTACCGTACGAGAATCATCACTATGTTAGCCGAGGATGGCACCGAGCACTCTTTCGCGGGGCGAAAGAGGGGAAACCAGAAACTTGTTATTAACGCTTTGAAGGCAATTAGACTCCTACGGAAGGGGTGTACGGGTTATTGGTGTTACGCCTTGAAGGCAGAGAACGGTGGGGTCGAGCTTTCATCAATTCCAGTTGTTAGTGAGTTTCCTGATGTATTTCCTGACGAGTTACCGGGATTGCCACCAGATCGTGAGGTTGAGTTTGCTATAGAGTTAGAGCCGGGCACGGCTCCAATTTCGAAGGAACCATATCGCATGGCACCTTCATAGATGGCCGGGCTGAAGAAGCAGTTGGGTGAACTTCTTGGGTCGGGGTATATTCGACCGAGCGCTTCGCCTTGGGGCGCACCAGTTCTGTTTGTTCGGAAGAAGGATGGTTCACTTCGTTTGTGTATCGACTACCGCGAGCTAAACAAGGTGACCATCAAGAACAAGTATCCTCTGCCGAGGATTGATGACTTGTTCGATCAGTTGTAGGGAGCTGCGGTATTCTCGAAGATTGATTTGAAATCCAGGTACTATCAGCTCCAGGTGAGAGAGTCCGATGTGCCGAAAACAGCTTTTCGGACGAGATACGGACATTATGAGTTCGTAGTTATGCCTTTCGGGTTAACTAATGTGCCAGAGGTGTTCATGCAGTTGATGAACAAAGTCTTTATCGAGTATTTGGATAAGTGTGTCGTCGTTTTCATTGACGATATTCTTATTTATTCGAGGAATGAGGAAGAGCATGCCCATCATTTGCGGGTAGTGTTAGACATTTTGAGGACCGAGCAACTCTATGCAAAGTTCTCGAAATGTGAGTTCTGGCTGAAGGAAGTGATGTTTTTAGGTCACGTGATTTCAGCCGAGGGGGTTCGTGTGGATCCGCAGAAGATTGAGGCAGTGTTGGATTGGGCACCGCCCAAAAATGTGAAGGAGATCCGTAGTTTCTTGGGTTTCGCTGGCTACTATCGTAGGTTTGTCGAGGGTTTCTCGAAACTAGCTCGACCACTCACGCAGTTGCTCCAGAAGTCCGAGAAGTTCGTCTGGAATAACGAGAGGCAGTCGAGTTTTGAGGAACTGAAGAAACGTTTGACTTCAGCCCCGGTTTTGTCGTTGCCATGTGGCAACGAGGGTTTTGCCGTTTATAGCGATGCTTCGGGTCAGGGTCTTGGGTGCGTATTGATGTAGCACGGCAAGACCATTGCCTATGCGTCTAGATAGTTGAGGCTGTATGAGCTGAACTACCCTACTCATGATTTGGAGTTAGCGGCAGTCGTTTTCGCGCTCAAGATTTGGCGCCACTATCTTTTCAGCTCTGCATGTCAGATTTTTACCGATCATAAAAGTCTGAAATACATATTTACTCAGCGGGAGTTTAATATGAGGCAAAGGAGGTGGTTAGAACTGATTAAGGATTATGACCTCGAAATCCTTTATCATCCAGGCAAGGCGAACGTCGTGGCCGACGCCTTGAGTCGGAAATAGGTTGCGTTGCGAACGCTTGAGATCCTTACGTCTCAGTCGGAGCTTCGGTGGGCTTTGATCGAGTTAGATGTTGAGGTTTTGTTGCCTGGAGCTGTCGGGCAACTTTGTGCTTTAGAGATTTCGTCGTCTTTGATCGATGAAATTAAGCTGAAGCAGTTAGAGGATTCGATGATTACTCAGATCCGAGAGAACGTTCTTAAGGGAAAGTCTCCTAGGTTTGTGATTCACAAGGATGGTGTCTTGAGATTCCAGAGTCGTCTTTGCGTACCAAACGACTCGGAGTTGAGACAGAGTATTTTGCGTGAGGCCCATGCTACACCTTACTCCGTTCATCCTGGTTCGAGTAAGATGTACAAGGACCTGAGAAGGAATTTCTGGTGGAACGATATGAAGGAGGAGGTCGCACATTTTGTAGCGAGATGTTTGACTTGTCAGCAGGTCAAAATCGAGCATCAGCGACCGGCTGGGTTATTGCAGTCACTTCCCGTTCCGGAATGGAAATGGGAAGATATATCAATGGATTTCGTTACGAGTTTGCCGAGATCGAGGTCGGGCATGAATATGGCATGGGTGATTGTTGATCGTCTGACCAAGTCGGCATATTTTCTGGGCGTCAAGGATACTTGGGGCCCGGAGAAGTTAGCTCGTATGTTTATCGCGCAGATTGTGAGGCTTCACGGTACTCCGAATTCTATTGTTTCGGATCGTGATGGCCGTTTTGTATCACACTTCTGGCAGGCGGTGCATAAGGCATTGGGTACCCATTTGAGTTTGAGTACCTCCTTTCATCCCCAGTCAGATGGACAGTCGGAACGCACTATCCAGACGTTCGAGGATTTGTTGCGCGCTTGTGCTCTCGATTGGTGCAGTGACTGGGAGGAGCATTTGCCATTGATCGAATTCACGTACAACAATAGTTGGCACGCGTCGATTCGGATGGCACCGTATGAGGCACTTTATGGGCGGCAATGTCGATCACCGATTTTTTGGAATGAGGCGGCCGATTTGGTCGGGACCGAGCCGGATGTCGTTTTAGAGACGAGGCGGAAGATAGAATTAATTTGGGAACGGATGTTGACTGCCCAGAGTCGACAGAAGTCGTATGCCGACGTCCGTCGTCGACCTTTGGAATTCGAGGTGGGAGACCACGTTTTGCTAAAGGTGTCGCCGACGAAGGGAGTTTTTCGTTTCGGGAAGAAAGGGAAGTTGAGTCCAAGATTTATTCGACCCTTTGAGATTCTCGAGCGAGTCGGTGGGTTGGCATACCGTTTGGCGTTACCTCCGGCCTTCAGTCATGTTCATAGTGTTTTTCATGTTTCCCAGCTGAGGAAATATGTCCCGGATCCTAGTCACGTCATCGATTATAGTGAGATTGATGTCGCCGAGGATATTACTTTTGAAGAGCATCCTTTGAAGATTTTGGAGCATCGTGAGAAACGACTGAGGCATAAGACCATCCCTTTGGTCAAGGTGCAATGGTCGAGACACGGTGTCGAGTAGGCAACTTGGGAAACCGAGGATAGCATGCGTGCTAGGTACCCTGAGTTGTTTGTTTCTTAAGTTTCGGGACGAAAATTATTTTTAGAGGGGTAGAATGTAATATCCGCATTTTTTCTTTCCCCTTGTATTTTATTTTTCGGTGTATTTCTCGGTCGTAGTGACCCTCGTGTACCTTACAGTGTATCTTTCCCGTCATCTATTGATCTGATTCTCGTTATTGTTGTGCGGAACCGCTGTTTTGGGGTTGTCGTGGATCCATTCTATGTTTTGATGCATCTTGAGATGTTCCGTTTGATGTTTCATTCATATTCCGTTGTTTTGGACCGTTTATATTTTGTACCTAGCGCACGCTATCTTTTCTTCATAGCGCACACAAGGGGTCACTTAGTAGCGCACGCTACGACTGATTCGTAGCGCGCGCTAGAGAGCAAGCCCTGGGAGTGGCAGTGCTGTTTCCAGCCCCCTGGACTGGCGAATTAGCGCACGCTAATGTCGGGGGCTAGTGCAAGCTGAGATTCCCGGTAGCGTGCGCTAGCGTGAGTGTCCAGTACTGGACAGTTTGCTACTGGACTCAATCTGTTGCCCAGGTAGCGCGCGTTATTGGTCGATAGCACGCGCTACCGATACACTTTAGCGCACGCTACGTTTGGTGGATAGCGCGCGCTAACTGGATCAGGTGTGTACTAGACAGTTGCTTCTGGACTCGGCTGATGTCTAGGTAGTGCACGCTATTGGTCGATAGCACGCGCTACCGAGAGATTATTAGCGCACGCTACGTTTCGAGTAGCGCACGCTAACGCCGTAACTGCTCACCGGATCGGGACGCTAACTGTATGGCCTGTAGTTTTATCCCGTTAGCGCACGCTAACCTTGAGTATTAGCGCGCGCTAACACTCCCTGGCTATATAAACCAGGGAGTTGACCGAGATGAACACAATTTCTCATTTCTTGCTCCTCTCCGCGGCTAAGGCGATTCCGGGCGATTTTCTTGGCGATTTCTTCATCCAATCATCTCATCCAATATCTTCCTTGAGTTCTTGGTGTATTATAACAACATCAACACGAATCTTTCATCCTAATCCAAGGTAAAATCTCTTAGAACCCGACTTTTAGATAAATTGGGGGTTTTGGGATTTTCGTCTGATTCGTTCCGTTTTGTTGGTGGATTCATGATGAATATGGTTAATCTTGTCGATATCATTAGTTTTCCTACGGATTCATGGTATATTTTCATGGTTTTGCGAAATCGAGAGGGTTTGGTTGTGGTCCGCCCTCGTTGATATTTTTGTACGAATATATATGAATCGTAGGCGGGTTTGCGGGTGTATTCCATTTCCGTATTCGTATAGAGTTGGTTGTGATTATGTTCTTCGAATCGTTAGGTTCGGTTCCATTGATTCCTAGCGTTCGTCGGTGATTATCCTTTCCGTTCGTTGCGTCATCAATTATTCAAGGCAAGTATTTTTGGAAACCTTTATGCTTAACGTGAAATGGTAATGTATTTTGTATGTGATTTGCTCACCTCGGGATGGTCCGACGGGATCACGGAGGGAGTCCAAAGGGTTGAGTCCTGGATTCATGAGTTTGTTTAGCTAGCCAGCTCGGGAGGGTCCTTAGTGTAACACCCCCAAAACCGTTTGTGAATGTTACACGCCGTAGACCCTTTCCACAAGGATCTACCAGGCTAACATCCATAAACAACCAAATGCTTGCCCGGCCAGGGTCAAACAACATAATAATACAGACCGTTAAGGTCACTTACACATAAACACACAGACCGATGAGGTCACACAACTCCATTAACAGAACTGACTAAGCAACATTACCCACACAGGGGTCGAAATACAATACAGCGGAAGACTGAAACAACTCTAACAATACAACCAAACTCAACCAACTCTCGACTCTTGATTAGTATCGTAGCTCGTCATCTCTTGTGCCAATCCTATGACAGCTCCCCTGAATCTGCATGTACCTGGACGCAGAACAGACATCCACCCCCCGATTACTCGGGGGTTAGTAAAACTCCACTGTTTTACTAGTGCAAGTATAATACGATACGAAATGCAACAAGTAAATAGCAACTACGAATCTAATACGTAAATCAATTATCAAAATGTTCCCGAGAAGTTTTAGAATTTCGAACTCAAGTAAGATATATTTGAAAAGGAACACATCATCTCGGGGATTTTTAAAGCAGAAATCCTATTGGACCTCGAGTCCCAATTTACAAAACCTTTTCGTAAACATTAGGGCCTTAGCCCGATTCTCGTTTCAAAACACACTAGATAATATATCATTATGAGTCCGAGACCCATATTTAAAATGTTATCTAAACAATTACTGCTACACGATCATTATTCGTACACATCATGTACCGAACTCCGGAGGCCTCAACTGACCCTACCCGGCCACAAACATCGTTCGTACACATCATGTACCGAACTCCAGAGGTCTCGTCAGACCCTACCTGGATCACATACCTTGTTCGTACACATCATGTACCGAACTCCAGAGGCCTCGTCAGACCCTACCTGGATCACACACCTTGTTCGTACACATCATGTACCGAACTTCAGAGGCCTCGTCAGACCCTACCTGGAACACACGCACACACATCGACACGACACAACTCATAATCATCAAATGTCAAGCCATTCCACATTACACCGAAATGTACAATCAAGTATGTAAACCAAAACAACACAAATATCATGATCATCACAGCGACTCAACAATGACCAACAACGCCCGGCACAAACTTAGATGATTTGCACATCCAACACAATTCCACGATGTTAACTAAGTGAAGGTATTATCGTTACCATCAATTGTTCGTAATAATCAATTCATACGATGCATATACACTAAAGTAAACCAATGCATCACAACCATAATACGACGTCCCTATTCACAAGACACAATTCGTATAGTAAAATACTTGCCTTAATAACCGCTACCGAATACTCCGAAGAACACGGTTCGACTGTGAAGCTCGGACCCCGAAGAAGACAATGAACGGAAGGGTTCCGACTCGAGTTCTTCACAAGAATTTCATCCCTAAGTCATACCAATGATAAATCAACAATCGTACGATGGATAATAATCATACAACGCCCAATCCCCCCTCTAAGATCTTTTGTCGGACACCTTCAAGGCGTTGACTAAGAACTCGACCAAAACAACGAATCAAAACGATCCAACCATGGAATAACAAGGGAAATGGTAGAATACATCTAAATAATCATCAATACATCACAAATCTAAGTTATTACGGTTAAATCGGACAAAACGAACAAAAACCCCCAATTCACCCAAAAGTAGGGTTTCAAGAATTTACCTTGGATTAATGATGAAGAAAAATTGTTGGTGTTATTAATCCACACCAAGAACTTGAAGAATATGAAGTTCTCTGGGATTGATGATGCAAAAACGCCCAAAATCGCCCACAAGATCGCCCAAGAGGAGGAGGAATGAAGGAAGAGATGAAATGAGCATTCATCTCACAAAATCTGCATAAATAGGCTGATTCATCGTGTGCCGCGCCCGGCCGAAGTGTCTTTGCACGTGGCCGAATCCGCCCCGGTGATCGGCGTGCCGCGGCCCGGACGAGTGTGCCGCGGCAGTGACTCGGCAGTGTGCCGCGGCCGTGCCGGCATGTGCCGCGGCTCACGGTACAGAGGGGTTAGCCGATAATTGAAACATGAGTGTGCCGCAGCCCGGACGGGTGTGCCGCGGCAGTGTGCCGCGGCCCTGCCGGCATGTGCCGAGGCTCACGGTACAGGCTGCTCGGCCAAAACTGGAAAATGAGCGTCTGAGCTATTTCGACCATAACTCTCTCGTCCAGACTCCGATTGACTCACCGTTTGAACCATTGGAAAGCTAACTTGATGCTCTATAATACTGAAAAGAATCAAAATCTTTGGAGTTTCCAAGAATTTATGGTGATTTTACAAAGTCGACTCACACTTGGAAAAGTCGTTTAATAACACTGAACTCAAGAAAACGACACCGAAACGAACTTGGATGAACAAAAGTTTAGAATTAATCATTCTCGGAATGACGAAACGGTCACAATAGAGTTTCTAAGATGGACTTCCGCCAAAAAAAGAAAATTACCGGAAATCGGAATCGCGGATATTACATAGTACCCTCCTTAAAAGAAGTTTCGTCCCGAAACTTAAAACAAGTCGGGAGAAGCAATATCGCGCCAGGAAAACTCAACGAGATACACAAGAAACGCATAACTTACGCCCAACGACGAAATGTTACAAGCAATGCAAAGGAACATACGGCGTGAAAATACGTTCCACGACGACCAACACAATGCCACCAGCTACGATTCAAAACAACAACGAGTAATTAACAACACATCACATGCACACATTTAATCAAAGAAACGCACGCGACAACAAGTTGCACCCGACCACAACGACTATGCGGTAGAAACAAATATAGTATTACGATAGAATTCACTCTGATTCTCGTCAACAAGAAAATGTCCGACGTCAAGACACAAACAATTCAAGATAACAGAAAACGAGAATACCGGATATTACATTCTATCCTATTAAAAATAAGTTTCGTCCCGAAACTTAAAATAAAACATCATGGTAGAATACAAACAAAACCAAAAAGTTCACGCAACAAATATCAATCTCTACACGAATAATAACACAAGGTACGACCCATAACTACATCACTGGACACCACTGGGTCCTCCAGAAGTAGGAACGGGACTCCGGTCCCCTATCATCTTGGCAACAATCTCGCAGTACTGAACTCGATGCCCCTCGCGTCCACAATTATAACAAGTCACCGGCGGTTTCTTACAATGCGCGCGTTCATGGCCCATAACGTTACAGTTGAAACACCTAGGAGCATTACCAGAACTCAAAGACACCGGCTCGGGTCTTTTAGATTCTCTAGCTGACCGAGAAGGTCCTATCCTCGACTGATACGAGGGTCGAGGTTTAGGAATCCCAATTCCCTCATTTCCCGATGCTTCATCGAAAATCTTCTGCTTCTTCGCTACCGATACAGACTCTGTAGACATCATTGTCATTTCAAATGCTAAGGCTCGATCTTGATAGTCCTTCAGCGTTGTACACATAAAGGGGCCATACACTGCCAAACCTGATGTTTCATACGCATATCAAAGTAACGAACCTTATCTGTCTCACTTCGCACTTGATCTCGAACGTAACAAAGTTGTCGATTGTAATCGACTATTGCTTGAGATATCAACACATCTCGGGGCGTAGCCGAGAAAAACTCGACAATTCTACGTTCCTTAACAGACGGCGGACAATACTCGGCCTCCATGGCAGTCTTGAATTCAGCCCAAGTAGCGGTACGATCACTAGGCGCTACGGCCTCCCACCAGTCTGCAGCTTCCCTGTCGAGCAGGTATTGAGCAATAGGCACTCTTCTCTCATCGGGACAAGCTATGGCATAAAATGTTCTGTCCAACTGGAAGAGCCCGTTCTCCCAACCTAACGAGTCCGAAGAACCTACAAAACGGGGCGGGTGCATTCTCATCACACCTCGTAACCACATACTAGCTCCATTATCCTCATCTGGGATCCTATCCCGGTGCATGGTCTGATTCATATGTGCCAACTGGTCAACCACCTGATGAAGGATGTTGGCGGCGCCAATATCAGCATTTTCCCCAGTTGATTGCCTCTGCTCACGCGGTTGGTCATCTTGACCACCTGTACTGAGCTCATTGGCACTTGACAACGAGCGAGTCGCCCTATCATGCACCTGATTACGACCTCTACCACAACCATGCTCTCGACCTCTACCTCTCAGCATACTAAACGGCCACCGATCAGAACAACAAAATAAATATCACATAATCAACATAGGGCAACAAACGGCAACACAATAAAGTATTCACTCCAAATCATCACACGAGTACTCAGACTAACACTGCAATAATAGACTTAAATTCATAAGTAACTCGCACGGTTACACCAACAGAGGTGCACGACTTTTACCAAAGTAAACAAAGTAAAGACCACATACATGTCATTAAAATCAGGCACTTGTCACATTCTTTTAAAAATAAAATTTTTCCCGAGGTATTTGTTCAAATGATAATATTTTAAAATTGGTGAGTTCGAAAGATTTTTCAGAAATGAAATTTTGAAAACACTTTGATTAATACCTCGGTCATTTAACCAAATCCATGGACCCATTATCAAAACTGCTCTGATTTGAAATCACTTACACAACAATACGTTGAAATATTAAGTCCACTCTATAACCGATGTCAGCAAAATGACCTTATTAATATCTGCCAGCACACTAATCATTACCATATATAAGCTATCATGTCTAGGATAACATTGTTGCCCAAAATATTTATCCGAAGATTAAATACTGCTGGAATGAACGGACACCAAACAAATTTGCGGGAGCACTTCCGAGAGAATATGAATAACACAAGATTTGTCGGGTTTGTTAGGCCCGGGCTTGAATGCTCTCGCGAGATGTTATTAATACAAATATTCGTGGATACAAGTATTAATGTGAGAATCTAAATACAATGAGTGTAAAAAGACTCTGTTAATCCAGCTCTTGAGTGAAGCTCGGTGTTCTTCGTCCCTGCCGATCGTCTTTTTGATGAGAGAGGCCGAGAGAAGAAAGAACCAAAAGATAGCTGTTGCCAAGAGTAGGAGAAAGCCAAGTGCTGTGTATTACTTCTGTATTGTATGCTGAAATCGCGATAATGCCAGAGAGTTGAAGTTCTGGAGCAGAAATTTGGTCCTTGGACAAGTGCAGGCTGCCTTCTATATATAGGGGCAGAGGAGCCTTGATTCCTGGCGGGCGATCGCCTTCCGGCCAATATAATAATGGGGCGATCGCCTGCCGGCCAATATAATAATGGGTCGTTCACCTTATGTCACACGGGCTGTCGGCCTAAAGTCCAAGGCAGCTGCTGGCAGCCAGCTATGCGGTCCAATGAGGAGCCAACACGCGTCCGGAGTCACTGTCACATGCGGTCCTACTGATACCTTTCGGCGGGCCTGTCGTCTGGTGGGAAGATGCTGACAGGCTGTGGTCAACGATCCGTGATATGCGGATCTTGTCTCGGCTCTACACGTGGGTTCAGTTCTGAGGCTCGGCCTTTGCCGACTGGATGGCTATCGGCTTTGAGCGGCATGAGGCGGTCATCTCTAGCTGGTCACCAGAGGTCGGCATCGGCCAGTTTCTGAGGGTCGGCATCGGTCGGTCACCAAGGGTCGGTCGCCAGGTGCCGAGAGATGAACGTCCGCTAGTCAGTCGCCAGGAGTCGATCGCCGAGTACCGAGAGATGATCGTCTTTGATGTCGATCGCTCGGCACCGGGACTTGTCCTGGGACCTTCGGTTGGCCGATTTATCTTGGCTGTCGGGCTGAGACTAGGTCGCCTGGTCGCTGGTCGGCAGTTCTGACCCGACTGCTCGGCAATGGCTAGGTCGCCCGATCTCCGAGGCGATCGCCGGTCGGAGAGTATAATTCTCGACACAACAATTGCCCCCCAGCTTGCTCCGATGTTGAAGACATGTGGCGAGGTGGTTCTTGCTGGCGATCGTGTAAGGTGAGGACGGGCGATCAGGTTGAGCTGACTTTGGATTAGGACTTGGGCTATCTGGTCGATTGGCTAGCTATCTTTCGGTCTTGTACCTGCAAAAAACAACATTGGCCGATCCCCCTCAGAAACTTGATGGTTTCGTCGTTTGAGGAATCGTGCACAGTCGCGGAGTTCGATGGACCGACTCCATGACCGTGTCTTGTGCGCGAAGACATTGAGTGTCTCGTGACTCATTTTATTGTGAGGGTCCTCTGTTAGGCTGCGCCTTACCTCGTATTTAAACGAAGGGCGTGCGGTCTTGGTCTAGAGTAGTCCTTGCGCGGGGCAGCGTCGGATGATTCAAATCCACGCCCGCGGCTTGTTAGCTCTGCTTCCACCTCGGCCCGCCATGTAGATGGCGAACCTCGACGGTGTACGTTGAGACGGGGGTTGTGGCACGTCGCATTGTCCGGGTTCACCATGTTAGATGATGATCCTTGATGGCCGACGATCGTGTCCAGTGATTAATTTTGGAGGGCCCTCAGACTACGCTGGCCTCGTATTTAAACGAAGGGCGGGCGATCTTGGCCCAAAGGGACCTTGCATGGCCGAAGCAGCCGGTTCCATCGACTACCAGGACCATGGCTTTATGATGTGTGGTGGAGGCGATCTCATGCCTTAGTCCGTCATGTTAGATGCTGGACTGTAGATGGCGATCGAGTCCTCCAGTTTGGTGATGTAGCTTGATGATCGGCGATCGGGTTGGAAGACTGGTGATCGTCGCTCGGCTGCCGATCGCATTATTCATAGGTTGATATCGGCGATCGGGCGGGAGATCGTCGTTCGGGCTCCGATCGCGCTGCTCATAGGTTAAGGAGAAACCTTTGCCTGGCCAGAAAGTCTGCGGCTTTAGCTCGGAAGATCGCGTAGGTCGCGGGTTGGTCCTTTCTGAGATCGCGTAGGTCGCGGGTAGGCGAAAGACCATGAAATCCTCCTAGGACCGCGTAGAGGGCGATCTCATCGCTTACGGGCTCGCCGTTGAGGATGATCTCGTCTACTCGGTCGATGTAGTCCGAGTTGGACTCTTTTTCTCCCTGCCTGATTTGCATCATGCGAAGGGGACCTTCTGGCCGGGTGACCCTGGTGGCGAAGTACACTGTGAAGACGTTTTCCAGTTCGTTAAAGGAGCCAATGGACCAAGGTGGCAATGAGGTGTACCACCTGTAGGCTAGGTCGTCCAGCGTCATAGGGAA
Source organism: Orobanche coerulescens (assembly GCA_033398695.1). NCBI lineage: Eukaryota > Viridiplantae > Streptophyta > Magnoliopsida > Lamiales > Orobanchaceae > Orobanche > Orobanche coerulescens. The sequence goes on along the minus strand of CM065818.1, from coordinate 89,428,143 downwards.
CATTCGGCACCTGGTCGAGTCTGATGCCCCACACCCGGTCATGTAGATGTTGAACTTGCTCAGGTGTATTTCGGGGTCCGATCTCCCCTCGTACAAAGGTGTTTGCGGAGGAGCGATCTTGTGCTGCACGGGGGCGAGCTCAATGTTGACCGCGAGTGGCTCACTCGGCTCGGCGATCGTCTTCTTGGCGCCTGCCCCGGATTCCAGGAGTGCCTTCATGTCGTCGAGCTGACGTTGCATCGCGGCCATTGCCGTGTCTCGGTCGCTCGCAGATCGGATTTAGGAGCGGGAGCCGAGGCGATCGTGTACCGATCTCCGGACTCCGCTGTTGCCGACCTCGGCTACTTGGCGAGGGGGAGCCAGACGGCTGGGCTGCCTTCTTGGAGTCGGGTAGGCCGAGGTCCTGGTGACAGACTCAAACTCCATCGTCTCGTAGCTGGGGCCGGACTGCTCCGGTCGCCAAGACGGGTCACTGCCCAGGCGATCGAAAACAGAGGTGCCCCGGCTGGCGAGCGCCTCTCCTTGCGGATGAGAGCCTCCTGGCGATCGCTCGGCCAGTAACGCCTTGAGCTTTCGCTTGGTCTTCCGGCGGACGGCCGAGGGGGTGATAGCGGGAGGCGCGTCGAGAGCACTCCGTCGCTCCTGTAGGATGGCCATAGCCTCGTTGATCTGTACCTTGGTTCGGAACTGATCGAGCGAGAGGCTTGGGCCGCCCGTCGGGGGCGGGATCGAGCGTCTCGGACCGCGGCGGCTACCCTCCGCCATCGGCTGTGGCTCGGACTGAGATGGAAAGAGGCGTCTGGCGGGCTGGCCAGCGGCTTTCTTCGACGCGGAGGCGGAAGACATGATTTCTGAAAGATTTCTTTGAAGCGCAGTGTCACTTCAAGTATATGCCCCGAGAACAGTGAGTGTTCTTCGAGACGGTAGGAATAAAAATGAGGGTTGGACGCCCTCCTTCTAGCGCCAATTGTTGTTGCCCAAAATATTTATCCGAAGATTAAATACTTTTGGAATGAACGGACAACAAACAAATTTGCGGGAGCACTTCCAAGAGAATATGAATAACACAAGATTTGCCGGGTTTGTTAGGCCCGGGCTTGAATGCTCTCGCGAGATGTTATTAATACAAATATTCGTGGATACAAGTATTAATGTGAGAATCTAAATACAATGAGTGTAAAAAGACTCTGTTAATCCAGCTCTTGAGCGAAGCTCGGTGTTCTTCGTCCCTGCCGATCGTCTTCTTGATGAGAGAGGCCGAGAGAAGAAAGAACCAAAAGATAGCTGTTGCCAAGAGTAGGAGAAAGCCAAGTGCTGTGTATTGCTTCTGTATTGTATGCTGAAATCGCGATAATGCCAGAGAGTTGAAGTTCTGGAGCAGAAATCCGGTCCTTGGACAAGTGCAGGCTGTCTTCTATATATAGGGGCAGAGGAGCCTTGATTCCTGGCGGGCGATCGCCTTCCGGCCAATATAATAATGGGGCGATCGTCTGCCGGCCAATATAATAATGGGGCGATCACCTAAAGTCACACGGGCTGTCGGCCTAAAGTCCAAGGCAGCTGCTGGCAGCCAGCTGTGCGGTCCAATGAGGAGCCAGCACGCGTCCGGAGTCACTGTCACATGCGGTCCTACTGACACCTTTCGGCGGGACTATCGGCTGGTGGGAAGATGCTGACAGGCTATGGTCAACGATCCGTGATATGCGGATCTTGTCTCGGCTCTGCACGTGGGTTCAGTCGTGAGGCTCGGCCTTTGCCGACTGGATGGCTATCGGCTTCGAGCGGCATGAGGCGGTCGTCTCTAGCTGGTCACCAGAGGTCGGCATCGGCCAGTTGCTGAGGGTCGGCATCGGTCGATCACCAAGGGTCGGTCGCCAGGTGCCGAGAGATGAACGTTTGCTAGTCGGTCGCCAGGAGTCGATCGCCGAGTACCGAGAGACGATCGTATTTGATGTCGATCACTCGGCACCGGGACTTGTCCTGGGACCTTCGGTTGGCCGATTTATCTTGGCTGTCGGGCTGAGACTAGGTCGCCTGGTCGATGGTCGGCAGTTCTGACCAGACTGCTCGGCAATGGCTAGGTCGCCCGATCTCCGAGGCGATCGCCGGTCGGAGAGTATAATTCTCGACACAACAAACATCATAGAAGAATACAATTAAATTATACTATGCCGTCACAACACTCAAACACATAACATTTAAATTCCGAAAATTAGAGTCGTTTTGCAAAACATAAATTTTCCAAAAATCCTTTCGATCGTAATAAAAATGACGGTAGTATTTTGCAATGTCCGAAGTATTTTAAAACACATTTTCCAAATACTGATTGATGGTGCTATTTGAAAATACATGACCAATGTAATACCCGAGATTCTCGGTTCCGGTTATTTTTGAATTTTTGTCGATTGCGCCGTTCATTTTGTTCTGTTGGCGATTTCTTGAGATTTTCCCCGACTTATCGTTGCGCAAGTCGAGCTAATAGTATGTCTTGCTTTGTTATGTGTTCGTTTTCGATTTGGATCATTTGTTGAGAATTCGTCCCTTTGGCGTTGTACTCAAGACTTCGTGATAATTTGGAAAAATTTTCACTGTAATCCGAGATGTCAAGTCTTGGGGACTTGGGCGTGCGATTGATTTGGTCCCGAGAACTATTTGGACATTATTGTTTTCAGATCATGATGGATAGTTTATATTCCGAGTTGTTTACCCTTAGTTTCGAGGACGAAACTCTTTTTATGGGGAAGGGTATGTAATACCCGGTTGTAATTCGATCATTATCATTCAGTAATTCCATTCGGTAATTTTTATTTTTGGCGGAAGTCTATCTTAGCGACTCTATTGTTACCTTTTCGTCATTCCGAGAATGATTAATTCTACACTTTTTGTCATCCGAGTTCGTCTCGGTGTCGTTCTGTTGAATTTCGTGTTCTTTAGCGACTTTTCCACGTATAAGTTCGACTTTGTTAAATCACCATTAATTTTTGGAAACTCCAAAAATTCTTAATCTTTGCAATATTATAAAGCATCGAGTTAGCTTTCCAATGGTTCAAACGGTGAGTCAATCGGAGTCCGGACGAGGGAGTTATGGTCGAAATAGCTAAGTCACTTTCATTTTCCAGTTCTGGCCGAGCACTCTGTACCTTGTGGCGCGGCACATGCCGGCAGGGCCGCGGCACACTGCCGAGTCACTGCCGGCAGATTTGGCGCTGTGCCGCGGCACACTTCGGCTGGGCCGCGGCACACTGTGCAGTCAGCCTATTTAAGGCCAGCAGGCGTTTTTCTCCAGCCATTTCTCACTCTATTTCTTCCCTTCCGCGGCTGGAGCTTGGTTAATCATGGAGAGATGTTGTTGGACAATAAATCCATGAAGTCTTAGAGTTCATATCATCAATCATCCATCCTATAACATCCTCCGATCTACCAAATCAGGTCAGATTTTCTAGAAATCTAGTTTTGGGGAATTTGGGTGTTTTGGTTGTTTTCGTCCGTTTAATCCGATTTAACTTGGTATTATGATGGATTGATGATTATTTAGATGTATTACATCTTTTCCCTTGTTATTCCATGGTTGGATCGTATCGATTCGTTGTTTTGGTCGAGTTCTTGATAGACGCCTTGAAGGTGTCCGGTAAAATATCATAGAGAGGTTTTCGGGCATTCTACGATTATTCTTCCTCGTATGATCGATGATTTATTGATTATATGTTGTTAGGGTCGAATTCTTGTGAAGAACTCGAGTCGGAACCCTTCCGTTCGTCGTTTTCTTCAAGCTTCTCAATCGTGGGTGTATTCATTTCCTTCGCCGGAGAATCGTAGGTGTTCGAGGTGTCCCGACTGAGCCGTGATTGTAGGAGTGTCCGGTATCGATTATCGAGGCAAGTACCTTGCTCATACATTTCGTATTTTGTGGATATGATGATCGGTGATCGTCTTGGTGTGTTTGTTTGGTTGTTTGAAATGAAGTTTCAAAAGATTCGGTTTGGCCTCGTTAAAGGCTCTCTTTCAAAACGCGTGTGTGTTTTGTGAACGGTGTGTTTTTGGAATTGTTTATGATTTGATCATTTTGAACGTGAAGGCTTTGAGGATGATACTCCTGTTGCTTAAAGTTATGGAATCGTGTATTCCGTATTTAATCTTGTTATTGTGTTTTTGAAGAGTTTGATAATGGTGTCGGATTAGTGGCCATCTCTAGTGAGTATTCTTAATGAACTTACATTCTTAGCATATTAGTATTGCATGAGTAATGTGTGTGTGTGTGTATGCTCACTATGTGTTAGATCCGACGGGGTCTCGGTAGGGGTCCACGGAGGGGTGGATCCGCGAGCTTGCTTTTAACCACTATGGGTTAGATCCGACGGGGTCTCGGTAGGGGTCCACGGAGGGGTGGATCCACGGTTAATTGTGGTGCATTTTACAAATGTGATTTGATTATGGCATTTCCGGAAATGAGTGCTTTTGAACGGTTTTCATGATTGCATGCATTGACTAAGTGTGTAAGAGGTAAGTTGTTCGTTTGGCCTACTTGGCTAGGATGGCACTAGAGTATTTTGTTGTTTGTGTTAAATCCTTTCATTGTGGATTTTGATGTTGGAAGACGAACCTTGTTGTCGTTCTCGTGTACTGTGAGTTGATGAGATTTGTGGCTAAAATCCCAACGGTTTTGTAAAGGTCATTTGACGGATTTGGGGCTAAAATCCCAACGGTTTGGTAAAGGTTATTTCACGGAAAGTAAACCTTTGGGGCGGTGACCCCTTTCGTCTTTTGGGTTTTGAAAAGTGGGATTTGATAATCCTAAATTATTTTCTATTAAAACTCCCGATGGTATTTCCAATCATTTTATAAATTGTTTCCCTTGATATTTTGATCTTGAAATTTTGGGAAGTCTTTACTCAAACTCTTGCCTCGGGAAGTGTTCATCCTGTTGTATTTGAATCTTTGAGGATTCCGGATTATTATCGTTCGTGGAATGTGAATTATATGACTCGTATTTTGCACTTTGTTCTTGCACTAGCAAAACAGTGGAGTTTTGCTAACCCCGGAGTATTCGGGGGTGGATGTCTGTTTTTGCATTCAGGTTTTGGAGCATAACACAGGGTCGGCACGAAGGATGATGAAAGATGATCGATACTAATCACATTAGGAACCGTAAATTGTGTATTGGTTCAGTTGTACCTTATTTTCCACTGCTATATTTTTCCCGTTGTACGGGTGTGGTTGTATTTTTGACCCCTGTGTGGGTATGAGTTGTAATTGAGTTGTATATTTTTATTGAAAGACCAAATCGGTCTACTGAGTCTTTTTAGCCTTGAAGGCATCGTTGAGATGTTCTATGTTGTTACTAGCCTGGTAGATCCTTGAGGAAAGGTTCTACGACGTGTAATATCCCTGAGCGGATTGGGGGTGTTACAACCAACTTGTCACAATTCAACCGATTTCAAAATCCACACAAACCGTTGTTTAACCGTGCCATCAAAATATTTTCAAAAAAATTTGATTTCCACAAAAATGCTCAAACCAGTAGAGTCTTTCAGGAAAAACGTTTTCAAACCTACCCACAACGGGCATATTTACAACAATCCAAAATAGTCGAACTTAGAACCACGTGCCCAAACGGCAAATTGGGTCACCAATTCAATCAAATGCATCTCATGGGCATCAAGTTAAACATACAACGAAACCATCTATGTGATTCTCTCACAAACTCTACCGTCGGTACCTTTTTTTAGGAACGATCAAACTTTACAACTTTCACATTATACCACCCCACACGGTGGTTCAACGTCAAAACATCAATACGTCCAGTTCAATACACATACAGTGTATCACAAGTATCAAATACAAACTTCATTACACAGCACCGTGCAAATAACATCATGCATCGCAAATATCACACATATCATGAACACAGATATTATTCATAAAAGAGGAGACTTATGTCTACAGGCCGCACGGAGATGACGGTCGCCCACGATACTAATCTCATCCGACAACATAACTGACACGTTGTGACTATGCACAACTCAACTTGTCACCCGACATCTCGAATGACAAAACTACACAATACTCGACAAATCACGACTCGACTTGACCCGACAACCTAGGTTTCCGCAACCTAAGCTCTGATACCATAAATGTAACACCCCCAAAACCGTATGGGAATGTTACACGCCGTAGACCCTTTCCACAAGTATCTACCAGGCTAAACATCCATAAACAACCAAATGCTTGCCTGGCCAGGGTCAAACAACATAATAATACAGACCGTTAAGGTCACTTACACATAAACACACAGACCGATGAGGTCACACAACTCCATTAACAGAACTGACTAAACAACATTACCCACACAGGTGTCGAAACACAATACAGCGGAAGACTGAAACAACTCTAACAATACAACCAAACTCTACCAACTCTCGACTCTTGATTAGTATCCTAGCACGTCATCCTCTTGTGCCAATCCTATGACTGCTCCCTTGAACCTGCATGTACCTGGACGCAGAACAGACATCCACCCCCCGATTACTCGGGGGTTAGTAAAACTCCATTGTTTTACTAGTGCAAGTATAATACGATATGAAATGCAACAAGTAAATAGCAACTACGAATTTAATACGTAAATCAATTATCAAAATGTTCCCGAGAAGTTTTAGAATTTCGAACTCAAGTAAGAGATATTTGAAAAGGAACACATCATCTCGGGGATTTTTAAAGAAGAAATCCTATTGGACCTCGAGTCCCAATTTACAAAACCTTTTCGTAAACATTAGGGCCTTAGCCCGATTCTCGTTTCAAAACACACTAGAAAATATATCATTATGAGTCCAAGACCCATATTTAAAATGTTATCCAAACAATTACTGCTACACGATCATTATTCGTACACATCATGTACCGAACTCCGGAGGCCTCAACCGACCCTACCCGGCCACAAACATCGTTCGTACACATCATGTACCGAACTCCAGAGGTTTCGTCAGACCCTACCTGGATCACACACCTTGTTCGTACACATCATGTACCGAACTCCAGAGGCCTCGTCAGACCCTACCTGGATCACACACCTTGTTCGTACACATCATGTACCGAACTTCAGAGGCCTCGTCAGACCCTACCTGGAACACACGCACACACATCGACACGACACAACTCATAATCATCAAATGTCAAGCCATTCCACATTACACCGAAATGTACAATCAAGTATGTAAACCAAAACAACACAAATATCATGATCATCACAGCGACTCAACAATGACCAACCACGCCCGGCACAAACTTAGATGATTTGCACATCCAACACAATTCCACGATGTTAACTAAGTGAAGGTATTATCGTTGCCATCAATTGTTCGTAATAATCAATTCATACGAAGCATATACACGAAAGTAAACCAATGCATCACAACCATAATACGACGTCCATATTCACAAGACACAATTCGTATAGTAAAATACTTGCCTTAATAACCGCTACCGAATACTCCGAAGAACACGGTTCGACCGGGAAGCTCGGACCCCGAAGAAGACAACGAACGGAAGGGTTCCGACTCGAGTTCTTCACAAGAATTTCGTCCCTAAGTCATACTAATGATAAATCAACAATCGTACGATGGATAATAATCATACAACGCCCAATACCCCCTATAAGACCTTTTGTCGGACACCTTCAAGGCGTTGACTAAGAACTCGACCAAAACAACGAATCGAAACGATCCAACTATGGAATAACAATGGAAATGATAGAATACATCTAAATAATCATCAATACATCACAAATCTAAGTTATTACGGTTAAATCGGACAAAACGAACAAAAACCCCCAATTCACCCAAAAGTAGGGTTTCAAGAATTTACCTTGGATTAATGATGAAGAACAATTGTTGGTGTTATTAATCCACACCAAGAACTTGAAGAATATGAAGTTCTCTGGGATTGATGATGCAAAAACGCCCAAAATCGCCCACAAGATCGCCCAAGAGGAGGAGGAATGAAGGAAGAGATGAAATGAGCATTCATCTCACAAAATCCGCATAAATAGGCTGATTTGTAATGTGTGCCGCGGCCCAGCCAAAGTGTGCCGCGGCACAGGCCGACCGCCCAAAGGATCGGGCATCGCGCGGCCGGACGAGTGTGCTGCGGCAGTGACTCGGTAGTGTGTCGCGGCCCTGCCGGCATGTGTCGCGGCTCACGGTACAGAGGGGTTGGCCGATAATTGAAACATGAGTGTGCTGCGGCCCGGACGGGTGTGCCGCGGAAGTGACTCGGCAGTGTGCCGCGGCCCTGCCGGCATGTGCCGCGGCTCACGGTACAGGCTGCTCGGCCAAAACTGGAAAATGAGTGTCTGAGCTATTTCGACCATAACTCTCTCGTCCGGACTCCGATTCACTCACCGTTTGAACCATTGGAAATCTAACTTGATGCTATATAATACAGAAAAGATTCAAAATCTTCGGAGTTTACAAGAATTTATGGTGATTTTACAAAGTCGACTCATACTTGGAAAAGTCGTTTAATAACACTGAACTCAAGAAAACGACACCGAAATGAACTCGGATGACAAAAAGTTTAGAATTAATCATTCTCGGAATGACGAAACGGTCATAATAGAGTTGCTAAGATGGATTTCCGACAAAAAAGAAAATTACCGGAAATCGGAATCGCGGATATTACACTTAGAGGCCTCGGGCGGGATCAATGGTATTACCCTGTTCCCGAGGCGATGCATGTGCGTGTTTTGTTTGATGATATGGCCAGCTCGGGAGGGTCCTTAGAGGCCTCGGGCGGGATCAATGGTATTACCCTGTTCCCAAGGCAAATTGTTTGACTGTTTGTTTCCGGAAAAGACATGTCTGGTTTTGACTTTTGAAATTGATTTTGGTGCATTGTACTATGAAATGTGTAAGCGATTGGTTTGCCTTGATTACTTGTACTAGCGTAATTGCTAACCCCTTTGGGGACCCATTTTGGGGAAATTCTTGTTATGGATTTCAGGTTATGATTATCCAGACGAGCGAGCACCGGGACAGTACGAGGATGTTGGCCAGGGTCTTTGACATGTGCATTTGGGTCTTCTTATTTCTTTTGTCCATTTCGATATGGTTGTTCCCACAGTTATAAACTTATAGATCGTACTCGCGAGTACTTAGGCTTTTCATTTCAAACTCCGTATTGTATTACTTTAAATTGTTACATTGTCGGTTGATGCTTATTTCGTCGGTTGCTCCGGGCGTATCTTTATACGTCATAATACTTAAATGTGTGTCCTCGCTAACCGAGATGGTTAGTCGAGTGGAGTTTTCTTGTTGTAGCCTGGTGGGTTCCATGTAGGGGTCCACGGCGCTGTAATATACTCCAAATATCTCGGGGGTGTTACACTGCCGAGCGTCGTGTCCTGCACCGGGTCGGCCAGGACTGGCAGCCTGCCAAGACACGGCCGAGACACACGGCGCTGGTCTGGGCCGGTTGCTTCGCCGTGTCCGGCAGGCATATAAATATGGCCGAGCAGTCGTTTTTTTTCACTCGTTTCATTTCCTATCCTTCTTGTCCGCGGCTGGAGTCTTTGGGAAGTCGAAGACATGTTGTTATACTATGAATCCACGGAGTTTTGGAGTTAATATCATCGATTGATCATCACGTAACATCCTTCAATCCAACGAATCAAGGCAAGTTTTCTTAAAATCTAGTTTTGGGGATTTTGTTCGATTTGTCCGTTTAATCCGTTTTAACTCAGAATAGTGATGGATTTATGATTGTTAAACAATATTATGTCGAATTTCTTGCTGTTCCATGGTTGAATCACCGAGGATTCGTTGTTTTATTGAGTATCTTATCGATGCCTTGAAGGTGTTCGTTAAAATGTCGCAAAGAGGATTCGAGCGTTCTATGATTATTCTTCCTCGTTCATTCGTTAATTTAGTGATGGTATGATGTTAGGGTCAGATTTCTCGCAAAGAACTCGAGTCGGAACCCTTCCGTTCGTCGTTTTCTTCAAGCTTTTCGATCGTGGGTGTATTCATTGTCTTCGCCGGAGAATCGTAGGTGTTCGAGGTGTCCCGACTGAGCCGTGATTGTAGGAGTGTCCGGTATCGATTATCGAGGCAAGTATCTTGCCCATACATTCCGTGTTTTGTGGATATAATGGTTGCTAAGTGTCGATATGTGCTAAATAAATATCTATAACTATTTTTCAAAAGAATCGGTATATTTACCATCATGGTTTTCGTAAAGGTGAACCGTGTGTGTCGGGAATTAATATTCTTACTTGGATATGTGTGCTAGTGACGAGTATAGGATCACCTTACTTTCATGTGATGTCATTATGTATGATTATGGCGTCGGTAAATGTAAAGTGTAATTCTCTTGTGAAATTATGTGCTTGGAGTCACGTGGTTATGGATGAATATGTGAGTTTGTGTGATATTGGTTATGTCGTTCGGTGTTGTTGAGATCTTGTGCTCCCTTGTGAATTGATATAGTTCTGGGTCGTTAGTACGTGTTGGATAATGTGGCCATTCTAGCAAGGTACCTCGACTATATATATATATATATATATATATTGTTTGTTTGACCTTTGAGATTTGTGGTTTTGTAATCTGTGAGTTGTTATACTTCCACTTGGGGATGGCATGTGGCCTCTGGGGGCCGATACTAATGGGTACGATCACGGAAGTGGACTTGGGTGCGTGTGTTGATGTTCTTCCACCTGGGGACGGTTCGACGGGACCTCTGGGGGCCGATACTAATGGGTACGGCTGCGGAAGTGGTTTCCCACCTGGTAACGGTCCGATGGGGCCTCTGGGGGCCGATACTAATGGGTACGGCCACGGGTTACCAAGTGTAGTTTCTGTGATATTGATGTTGATGTTTTGATGATTAATTGTGATATGTCCGGAGTATCACAATGCTTTACGCTCGGGGTCGAGATACATTATATATCGAGTCTTGGTGTTTGGCTAGAATGGCATAAGAATAACGTGTTATGTGTAATGTGTCCTTGTAAGTGAATTGCAGTGGATGATCGGGTCGCAGGCCCTGTGTTTTGTGATCGAAATGGTCGGGCCGTGGACCCCGTGTTTTGTTAACGGATTTGTATTTTGGAAAATGAACTTTGGAGCTGTGACCCTAAATGGCTTTCGAGGAATTAAGAACTTTTCAATTTCTAATGTTTTCAAAACTCCCGAGATTTGGAAATGTTTTCAAAGTGCTTACTTGCTTCGTTTCTACTTTCAAGACTTGAACTATTTTTAACTAAATATATCTCGGGAAGTCTTTCGTTGTATTCTCGGAATGTGTTGTGTATGGCCTGCTTTTTGCACTTTATACTTGCACTAGCGAAACAGTGGAGTTTTGCTAACCCCCGAGTAATCGGGGGTGGATATCTGTATTGTGTCCAGGTACATGCAGGTTTTCGGGAGCAAGACACAGGATCGGTACGAGGGATGATGAAAGACGAATGATACTAATCACACGAAGGCCAGTTTTGGGTTAAGTTAGTTGAAGTCCATTGTATTGTCTTTTTCGCTGTCTTATTGTTCGTTGTTGCAAGTATTTTGCCCTTGCGTGGGTATGAGTCTGGATGAGTTTATGTATTTTGATTTGTAAGTCAGTGATGAAAGACCAAATCGGTCTATTGGTTCGTTATTTAGATTCATTGGTATGTAATGTAATGTATTGTTTTGATGTCTATCCTGGTGGATCCTAACGGAGAGGGTCTGCGGCGTGTAATATTCCCGGTTTGATCTGGGGGTGTTACATTTATGGTATCGGAGCTTAGGTTGAGGAAACCTAGGCTGTCGGGTCGAGTTATGTGTTGTTGAGTCTTGTATTGTCAGATTTTGTCTGACTGAGTCGTGTCGCGACGCGTCGTTTGGAATGTTGGCCGTGATTAGTATCAGGGGGCAGCCATCATTTTCGTGCGACCTGTGGATGTAAGTCTCCCTTCTTTGTGTTTGTGCCTCGTCTGATGCGAGTTACAGGTATGATCATGAGTTAATTGACGGAATCCTCTTATGGACTTTGATTTCGTGATATGTGGATTATTTGACTTTCATATTTCGTTCATATGAGGAGTAGTGTTGCTGGATTGTGCATGTTGGACTGTATTTCTTTTATCCACTGCGTGACTTCTTTTGTAATGGCTTTCGGTATTTTACCGACTGAATTTTATTTCGAAAATCGATTCCCTTAACAGAGTTTTTGGCATTGTGGCCTTCATCATTTTGGCGAAATTCTTATGACGGTATTTAGTATTTTGTAAATGGCTTTTGTGAGTTTTTGAAGTATTACCGTCATCGGCCTTTTTGGCGTTTTTGTAAGTGTTTTTCTTGCCTGGCGGGTTTCGGCGCGGGACCCACGGCCATATAATGTTCCATGTAATTACCTGAAATTTTTGGGGCGTTCTAGCCCATTGAATTATCTTTGAAAACCTTGAGTATCTTAGAAAATAAATTTCGAGACGTACTTTTTAAATGAATTATTTTCTCGTGGTACATCCAAGGTGCCACAATATGTTTCAAAATTATTCCACCTCGAGGACCAAAATATTCTGAGATATTTTCAATGTTTTAGAAACATTTTTACTTAGACCCGAGGGTCGAATATTTCTGAAAGTTTTTTACTAAAAGAAAAGTGTCCTCATTTTTGTTCAAACACAAGGTGGTTTTCAAAGTCTCGACAATGATGTTGTTCAACTTTTTGTAAAGTGATACTCAAGATCAACTGGTGTTTCCAAACTGTTTTCAAAAGGTGGTTTTCATTTTTAGAGCCCATCACTTCCTGCTTGTGGTCGGAGAAGGTGTGTATGATGTTGGTATTGTCGTTAGGATGTGAGCTCTCCGAATTGTGATTGAATTGGTGGCGTGAGCGTTGAGTCGTCGCCATGCATTTGTTATGTTAACCCTCTGTGAGAGGTGTGATGTTAATCCTTAATGTTGTCGTTTCGTAGAAAATTGCGTGCTGTCGCACCTGTGCGAACTGTTAGAGCTTGGGTTTATATGATTGTGTACATTTGTGATTTTAGTATGTGTTGATAAGTTATGCCAAATTGGCATCTCTCGTTTGTTGCTATGTGATGTTATGTCGCATTGTATATAGCATTTGTATATTTGGTAAGCCGAACCGGGGTGTTTCAATCGTGGTTTGCCGGGGGCATGCACGTACCAATTGTCCTTCTCGTCAGTAACACATTTCAAGTGTGGACCCGAGAGACACAGGATCCAGTTTTGTGAGTTGGGTTCTGAGTCTTTCGGGGCACTAACTTTAGTACAGATATCAGGATCGGCTCTAAGAGGCCCATGAGAAATGTTTCCGTCGACTGCTTTTGTGTTGTTGCCTTGTTTCCGTTAATGTGAGTTGCGGGGACGACCTTCTTTTATAAGAGGTCTAAGGTAATACCCGTATTGTTTTTGGACTTCTGCATTTCCTCTTTCTTGGGTCTATCGACTCGCTCGTGTTCGTTGATACCTTCTGAACTTGTTCTGTATTTCAGTTTCATCGTTTGAGCGAGCTGTGATCTTGTTTTGGGTCGATCTGGTTATCGCTGTGACTTTTTCGAGTTCGTTCAATTCTTGTGAACCTTGTTCGGAAGTAACATCTTTTGGTTCTACTAGTTCTTTTATTCGAAGTGGATCAGATTTTGAACTTCTGTATTTTTGACTCTATCGACTCGTTTATGTTCGTTGACATTTTCTGAGCTTGTCCTGCCCCTTGCTTTTGTTGATCGAACGAGTGTGGTATTGTTTCGGAATAACTCGTTTGTCGTGGTGACTTTTCAATTGCTATTCCCTTCCCTGTGAATCTTATATGAATGCATATCTTGTTGTTTTTACCGGATCATATATTGTCTCGAGTCGAGATGTGAACCTTGGAGTTGTTGTTTGAATTTTATTGTTCTTCGTGATTCGAACATGATTGTTCGATTTTTGTTGTCTCGATCGTTGTGGTTCGATCGTTTGATTGTTTGGTTTTGTTGATCTCGTTTCGTGAATATTGAACAATCAGACTCCTTCGTAATTCCCTTAAGTTCGGGAAATTAATCTTGTTTTCGATCTTCCAACCCTTGGGTGGTGGTATTCCGTATTTGTTCAGCGATTGACTCGCGTTTTGATCGATGTACCGTTGGGTTGGTCAATCGTATTGATTTTCGTTCGTTGTGTTTTGTGGTTGTTCGGATAATTGACTTGATTGTATTATCTGTTTGATGACACTTGTCACTTGTTGGTTTTATTATGCCTCTACCGGTGGCGTTGTGTTGGTCGTCGTGGAGCGTGTTTTCACACCATATACCCTTTGCGTTGCTTGTAATGTTTCGCCGCTGGGCGCGATTTTTTTCGGTTCTACTATATCTCGTTGAGTTTACCTGGCGGGATATTGCTTCTCCCTACTTGGTTTAAGTTTCGGGACGAAACTTCTTTTAAAGAGGGTAGAATGTAATATCCGCCATTTCGGATTTCGGTAATTTTCTTTTTCTGGTGGAGGTCCGTTTCGATGACTCGCTTGGGACCGTTTCATCATTCTGAGAATGATTAATTCTGCACTTTTTGTCATCCGAGTTCGTTTCGGTATTGTTTTGTTGAGTTCCGTGTTTCTTAACGACTTTTCCGCACTCGAGTTCGATTCTCGTGAATTTCATTCGAAATTACTGTTTCGAGTTTCCCCTAAGTCCGTTTAACTTTGTCAGACGTGTTGTGAACTTCGGTTTGGTTATTCGATCCCGTATCGTGATTTTCGGACGTTTTGGGTCGTTTTCGTAATTTCCCAAAGTTTGGGGTAATTACTTCGGTTGTCGAATTTTGAGCCTTCGGCTGGTCGGAATCGTGTGCTCTCTTAGCTCTTAGATTCGTCTTTGCGAGTACTTCGTAACCGTATCTTCGATTCGTATTCAGGTTCGGGTTTCGGGGTCGTTCAGATCGTCGTTGTGGTTCTTCATTTTGTGCCTAGAGGCTGCTGGCCGGACCTGGGCGAAACGGCCCTGAAAACGGCGCTGCCGAGCACCGTGTCCTACGCCGGGTCGGCCAGGACTGGCAGCCTGCCGAGACACAGCCGAGACACACGGCGCTGGTTTGGGCCGGTTGCTGCGCCATGTCCGGCAGGCGTATAAATATGGCCGAGCAGTCGTTTTTTTTCACTCATTTCATTTCCTATCCTTCCTGTCCGCGGCTGGAGTCTTTGGGAAGTCGAAGACATGTTGTTATACTATGAATCCACGGAGTTTTGGAGTTAATATCATCGATTGATCATCACGTAACATCCTTCAATCCAGCGAATCAAGGCAAGTTTTCTTAAAATCTAGTTTTGGGGATTTTGTTCGATTTGTCCGTTTTGTCCGTTTTAACTCAGAATAGTGATGGATTTATGATTGTTAAACAATATTATGTCGAATTTCTTGCTGTTCCACAGTTGAATCGCCGAGGATTCGTCATTTTATTGAGTATCTTATCGACGCCTTGAAGGTGTTCGATAAAATGTCGCAAAGAGGATTCGAGCATTCTATGATTATTCTTCCTCGTTCATTCATTAATTTACTGATGGTATGATGTTAGGGTCAGATTTCTCGCAAAGAACTCGAGTCGGAACCCTTCCGTTCGTCGTTTTCTTCAAGCTTTTTGATCGTGGGTGTATTCATTGTCTTCGCCGGAGAATCGTAGGTGTTCGAGGTGTCCCGACTGAGCCGTGATTGTAGGAGTGTCCGGTATCGATTATAGAGGCAAGTATCTTGCCCATACATTATGTGTTTTGTGGATATAATGGTTGCTAAGTGTCGATATGTGCTAAATAAATATCTATAACCATTTTTCAAAAGAATGGGTATATTTACCATCATGGTTTTCGTAAAGGTGAACCGTGTGTGTCGGGAATTAATATGCTTACTTGGATATGTGTGCTAGTGACGAGTATAGGATCACCTTACTTTCGTGTGATGTCATTATGTATGATTATGGCGTCGGTAAATGTAAAGTGTAATTCTCTTGTGAAATTATGTGCTTGGAGTCACGTGGTTATGGATGAATATGTGAGTTTGTGTGATATTGGTTGTGTCGTTCGGTGCTCTTGAGATCTTGTGCTCCCTTGTGAATTGATATAGTTCTGGGTCGTGAGTACGTGTTGGATAATGTGGCCATTCTAGCAAGGTACCTCGACTATATATATATATATATTGTGTGTTTGACCTTTGAGATTTGTGGTTTTGTAATCTGTGAGTTGTTACTCTTCCACCTGGGGATGGCATGTGGCCTCTGGGGGCCGATACTAATGGGTACGGCCATGAAAGTGGACTTGGGTGCGTGTGTTGATGTTCTTCCACCTGGGGACGGTTCGACGGGACCTCTGGGGGCCGATACTAATGGGTACGGCCGCGGAAGTGGTTTCCCACCTGGCGACGGTCCGACGGGGCCTCTGGGGGCCGATACTAATGGGTACGGCCACGGGTTACCAAGTGTAGTTTCTGTGATATTGATGTTGATGTTTTGATGATTAATTGTGATATGTCCGGAGTATCACAATGCTTTACACTCGGGGTCGAGATACATTATATATCGAGTCTTGGTGTTTGGCTAGAATGGCATAAGAATAACATATTATGTGTAATGTGTCCTTGTAAGTGAATTGCAGTGGATGATCGGGTCGTAGGCCCTGTGTTTTGTGATCGAAATGGTCGGGCCGTGGACCCCGTGTTTTGTTAATGGATTTGTATTTTGGAAAATGAACTTTGAGTCGTGACCCTAAATGGCTTTCGAGGAATTAAGAACTTTTCAATTTCTAATGTTTTCAAAACTCCCGAGATTTGGAAATGTTTTCAAAGTGCTTACTTGCTTCGTTTCTACTTTCAAGACTTGAACTATTTTTAACTAAATATATCTCGGGAAGTCTTTCGTTGTATTCTCGGAATGTGTTGTGTATGGCCTGCTTTTTGCACTTTATACTTGCACTAGCGAAACAGTGGAGTTTTGCTAACCCCCGAGTAATCGGGGGGTGGATATCTGTATTGTGTCCAGGTACATGCAGGTTTTCGGGAGCAAGACACATGATCGGTACGAGGGATGATGAAAGACGAATGATACTAATCACACGAAGGCCAGTTTTGGGTTAAGTTAGCCGAAGTCCATTGTATTGTCTTTTCCGCTGTCTTATTGTTCGTTGTTGCAAGTATTTTACCCTTGCGTGGGTATGAGTCTGGATGAGTTTATGTATTTTGATTTGTAAGTCAGTGACGAAAGACTAAATCGGTCTATTGGTTCGTTATTTAGATTCATCGGTATGTAATGTAATGTGTTGTTTTGATGTCTAGCCTGGTGGATCCTCACGGGGAGGGTCTGCGACATGTAATATTCCCAGTTTGATCTGGGGGTGTTACATTTATGGTATCGGAGCTTAGGTTGAGGAAACCTAGGCTATCGGGTCGAGTTATGTGTTGTTGAGTCTTGTATTGTCAGATTTTTTCTGACTGAGTCGTGTCGCGACGTGTCGTTTGGAATGTCGACCGTGATTAGTATCAAGAGGCCTCAGAACGAATTTGTTAAATTTTAGGGCAAATTCGTAATTTCTGGAAATTTCAGTCCCGAAACTAAAATTAGTAAACTTTTCTTTAATATGAAGTCAATAAAGTATTTTTAACTGCCTTATAAATTTCCACGACCATCCGAATTCATCCCGAAGTGTTCGTTCGTCTGAAACGCTTAGTCTCAAAACTAAGGGCATAATCGTCTTTAGAATATTTCTTGACCACCATATCATTGAACCTACCAGTCCAATACATCTTACTTGAACTCTTAAAACCGTTAGAAATTCATGGATTGCTAATTCCTCAAGAATATTTTCATAGAATCTCTCCCTAAATAATTTTGACTAATTTTAATAGAGAGAAATATTTCCAAATTAACATGCAAGTCCTATTCCTTATTATCCGCGCCACAGATATAGGTAACTATAACCGATACGTAATCCAAAGACGCATTTGACATGACTAACTGAATGTATAAGTCCTACTATGTGTAATACGTCAAACTGACAAATCAGTGGTCGGAAACTAAGTGCTATACAAACAAAGTGCCACGGACGGGGCCACCCTCGAACTCTGCAGGATCACAATGCCTCATAGATGGATGAGTACATCTCTTGAACTTTCCAAGACTGAGCGTCTGTCCCGCAACCCATGGGCCAACTCTTGAACTGTAGGAACCACCTCTAGAATCCAAAATCGAGTCGGAACGGTTACACCGAGTCTTGGATCGAGCAGCACGGCTACGGTTCATGAACAAGGATGCCATTGTTGCCTATTTCTATAACCGAGGAACGGAGTGTTCTGAGTCAGCTGCACTTGCTCATATCAAAATTGAGCTTTCTAAATTGAAACAGCTAAACAACGCACAAGTTAAAGAGATAACATCTCTGAAAGCATCTATCACCTTATATAGTTTGTGTATAAACCAGAGGTTACTTTATTTAAAATCAGGCCTTGGAATGACCCCAACATTCTCTCTAGCTCAAAAACCAATTTTATCAAGGGAGAAACTTATGTCTAGACAGCTGAGCCTATAAACAAACCCGTATCTCAAAATTTGTAGCAGCTGAGTCAAAAGTTTAGGCAGCAGCCAAGGTTTAAAAGGCAGCCACAGGAGACTAGGCAATGGCCAAGGCAGAAGCAGCAGTCAAAACATTATTCTGATTTTTACCAAACTTGGTGTGGAGACCCCAAAGCTTTAATAAATGGTCTCAGCTGTATTTAGTATTTTATAAATAGCTTTTGTAAGTTTTTGAAGTATTACCGTCATCGGCCTTTTTGGCGTTTTTGTAAATAATCTTCTTGCCTGGTGGGTTCCGGCGCGGGACCCACGGCGCTATAATGTTCCGTGTAATTACCTGAAATTTTTGGGGCGTTCTAGCCCATTGAATTATCTTTGAAAACCTTGAGTATCTTAGAAAATAAATTTCGAGACGTACTTTTTAAATGAATTATTTTCTCGTGGTACATCCAAGGTGCCACAATATGTTTCAAAATTCTTCTACCTCGAGGACCAAAATATTTTGAGATATTTTCAATGTTTTAGAAACACTTTTACTTAGACCCGAGGGTCGGATATTTGTAAAAGTTTTTAACTAAAAGAAAAGTGTCCTCATTTTTGTTCAAACGCAAGGTGGTTTTCAAAGTCTCGACAATGATGTTGTTCAACTTTTTGTAAAGTGATACTCAAGATCAACTGGTGTTTCCAAATTGTTTTCAAAAGGTAGTTTTCATTTTTAGAGCCCATCACTTCCTGCTTGTGGTCGGAGAAGGTGTGTATGATGTTGGTATTGTCGTTAGGATGTTAGCTCTCCGACTTGTGATTGAATTGGTGGCGTGAGCGTTGAGTCGTCGCTATGCATTTGTTACGTTAACCCTCTGTGAGAGGTGTGATGTTAATCCTTAATGTTTTCGTTTCGTAGCAAATTGCGTGTTATCGCACCTGTGCGAACTGTTAGAGCTTGGGTTTATATGATTGTGTACATTTGTGATTTTAGTATGTGTTGATAAGTTATGCCAAATTGGCATCTCTGGTTTGTTGCTTTCTGATGTTACGTCCCATTGTATATAGCATTTGTATATTCGGTATGCCGAACCGGGGTGTTTCAATCGTGGTGTGCCGGGGGCATGCACATACCAATTGTCCTTCTCGTCAGTAACGCATTTCAAGTGTGGACCCAAGAGACACAGGATCCAGTTTTATGAGTTGGGTTCCGAGTCTTTCGGGGCACGAACTTTAGTACAGATATCAGGATCGGCTCTAAGAGGCCCATGAGAAATGTTTCCGTCGACTGCTTTTGTGTTGTTGTCTTGTCTCCGTTAATGTGAGTTGCGGGGACGACCTTCTTTTATAAGAGGTCAAAGGTAATACCCGTATTGTTTTTGGACTTATGCATTTCCTCTTTCTTGGGTCTATCGACTCGCTCGTGTTCGTTGATACCTTCTGAACTTGTTCTGTATTTCAGTTTCATCGTTCGAGCGACCTGTGATCTTGTTTTGGGTCGATCTGGTTATCGCTGTGACTTTTTCGAGTTCGGTTCGATTCTTGTGAACCTTGTTCGGAAGTAACATCTTTTGGTTCTACTAGTTCTTTTATTCGAAGTGGATCAGATTTTGAACTTCTATATTTTCGACTCTATCGACTCGTTTATGTTCGTTGACATTTTCTGAGCTTGTCCTGCCCCTTGCTTTTGTTGATCGAACGAGTGTGGGATTGTTTCGGAATAACTCGTTTGTCGTGGTGACTTTTCAATTGCTATTCCCTTCCCTGTGAATCTTATATGAATGCACATCTTGTTGTTTTTACCAGATCATATATTGTATCGAGTCGAGATGTGAACATTGGAGTTGTTGTTTGAATTTTATTGTTCTTCGTGATTCGAACATGATTGTTCGATATTTGTTGTCACGATCGTTGTGGTTCGATCGTTTGATTGTTTGGTTTTGTTGATCTCGTTTCGTGAATATTGAGCAATCAGACTCCTTCGTAATTCCCTTAAGTTCGGGAAATTAGTCTCGTTTCCGATCTTCCAACCTTTGGGTGGTGGAATTCCGTATTTGTTCAGCGATTGACTCGCGTTTTGATCGATGTACCGTTGGGTTGGTCAATTGTATTGATTTTTGTTCGTTATGTTTTGTGATTGTTCGGATAATCGACTTGATTGTATTATCTGTTTGATGACACTTGTCACTTGTTGTTTTTATTATGCCTCTACCGGTGGCGTTGTGTTGGTCGTCGTGGAGCGTGTTTTCACACTGTATACCCTTTGCGTTGCTTGTAATGTTTCGCCGTTGGGCGCGATTTTTTTCGGTTCTACTGTATCTCGTTGAGTTTACCTGGCGGGATATTGCTTCTTCCTACTTGGTTTAAGTTTCGGGACGAAACTTCTTTTAAGGGGGTAGAATGTAATACCCGTAATTTCGATTTTTGGTAATTTATTTTTTTGGTGAAAGTCTGTTTTGATGACTTGTTCATGATCGTTTCGTCATTCTGAGAATATTTAATTATGCACTTTTCGACGTCCGAGTTCATTTCGGTGTTGTTTTGTTGAGTTCCGTGCTTTTTAGCGGCTTTTCCGCACTTGAATTTGATTCTTGCGAATCTCGTTCGAAATTGTTGTTTCGAGTTTCTCGTAAGTTCATTTAATGTTATTATTCATGTTGCGAGTTTTGGTTTCGTGTTTCGATCATGTATCGTGTATTTCGGACGTTTTGGGCCATTTTCGTAATTTCCCAAAGTTTGGGGTAATTACTTTCCGTTGTCGAATTCCGACACTTTGGGTGGTCGGAATCGTGTGTTCTCTTAGCTCTTAGATTCGTCTTTGCGAGTACTTCGTAACCGTATCTTCGATTTTTACTCAGGTTTGGGTTTCGGGGTCGTTCGGGCCGTCGGAGTGGCCACGGCCGAGTCACGGCCGGAGCAGGGCCTGGCCTGGCCGAGTTACGGCCGTAAGGGGCCGAGAGTTACGGCCGTATGGCGCCTGGCAGCTTCCTGACGAAGGCCGGTTACGGCCGTAATGTGTGCCAGTTACGGCCGTAAGTGTCCGACAGGTGCTGGGCAGACTTTTTGATGAATGCCGGTTACGGCCGTAAGGCTTGCCGAGTACGGCCATAAGGGCCGAGTTACGGCCGTAAGGCACTGCCGGTTACGGCCATAACCTTGCCGGCTATATATAGCCTGGGCTCGTTTTTGTGCGGCTAGCGACGGGAGATTGGGAAAATCGAGTTCTTGGCCGGTTCTAATCAATTCTAAGGCATTTTGGAGGATTCTTGTCGATTATATCATCGTCCAATCCGTGTTCTTCGTCTGAATCAAGGTATTTTGGCTTGAACCCTTGTTTTTGAAGATTTTGGGGATTTTCCTTTTGATTTCGATTCCAATCCGCTTTTGTCCAATTAATTGTTGTATAAACGTTGTTTTGAACTTATTCTAGGATTGGATACTCGTATCCTTGGTTCATTCGACCCGAGGGGTGATTTCTTTGTTCTTGAAGGGTCTTGAACATTTAATGTCCGATTAAATGTCCGAATGAGTTCCCTTCATTAGTTTGTTGGGATTTCCGTTGTTTTGGCCTTGATTCTCATCGTAACCATGTGTTATTGTTCCTTCTGGAGGTTTATAGGTGTTCGAGGATTCTGATGTTGAATCTCGTTGGTGATTGATGATTCGTGTGGTGTTACTCGCGTAGTAATTGCGGTGCTATCGCGTTCTTGACAGTGTTCGGGAGTTCGGGGCCGTTCGACCGTATTTCATCCGTCGTCTTGTTGCGATCATGGTTTCTAGGCAAGTATCTTGTCCATACACTTCATGTTTCGTAGACGCGATAGTTGGTATTTGGTTATATGTGGAACTTGAATGATTTAATGAACCTTCTAAAGAATCGGTATATTCTCGATAAAAAGGTTTCCCTTCAAGATAACTCGTATGAATCATGGACAAGTGTGTATTTGGAATATGTAAGTATGTGTGGTATGTGGTTAGATGTTTTAACCATACTTCGTGAATATAATAGACCGTGATCACTTGTCGAGGATTGTGTACCGAATTGTATACTTGTTCGGTGGGTATTTGACATGACGTGATGTTAGTTGTTACTCCTTTGAAAGGAGATTGTGATGCTTAATGTTGTTTGGCATGATAATCGATTATTGTTGTGTGTTTGTTATATGTGATGTGCCTCCGGGTAGGATTGTTGAATCTTCGGGATCCATACTTGCTAGTATGGGTCGGGCGAGACTGTCGGGTTATCCAATCCGGGTATGTCTTGCGGGGACTCCGAGGTTCGTGGCTTGTTAGCCCGATGCCGGGATAACTGGTGGGGTTATCATCGGGTATGTCTTGCGGGGACTCCGAGGTTCGTGGCTTGTTAGCCTGATTCCGGGATAACTTATGGTTGTGATTGGTTATGAATGTATCTGTGCTTGTGGTCACGTGATTGTTGTTACGGTGACATGTGATTTGGTATGATTTCCTATTGGGTTATTCACTCGGGTATGTTCTACGGGAGCATCTGAGGTTCGTAGCTTGTTAGCACGGGACGCGAATAATCCTTAGGAATGTGTGTTTGATGATTTGGGTCATGGACCCTGTGATTTGTGAATTGGGTCGTGGACCCCGTGTGTTGTTATCGTAATTGTGCTTTGGGAAAATGACTTTTGAGTTGTGTCCCTAAATGCTTTCGAAAGACTTGAGAATTCTTTAATCCCAAATGTTTTTACAAACTCCCGATATCATAAAATGTTTTGTAAGATGTATATCGGGTTTACCCCTATCTGTCGATTTAACCGTTTTGATCCAGTGATTTACCTCGGGAAGTATGTTTATGATTTCTAAGTCTTCGGAGTATGATATGTATGGCTCGTTTTCGTATTTTATACTTGCACTAGCAAAACAGTGGAGTTTTGCTAACCCCCAAGTATTCGGTGGGTAGATGTCTTTATTGCATTCAGGTTTTGGAGCAGAGCACAGGGTCGGCATGAAGGATGATGAAAGATGAACGATACTAATCACACGAGGATCCGTATGATGTCATTGGTTTTGTTGTACTTTATTTCCGCTGCGGTATTCTTTCCCGCTGTACGGGAGTATGTTGTATTCGACCCCTGTGTGGGCATGTAGTGTATTTGAGTTGTATGTATTTATTGAAAGACCAAATCGGTCTACTGGGTCATTTTAGCCTTAAAGGCATTGTCGAGATGTTTAATGTCGTTACCAGCCTGGTAGATCCTTGAGGAAAGGTTCTATGGCGTGTAATATCCCTGAGCGGATTGGGGGTGTTACAGAGGTGGCTTAGGGGAAAGCCCCTGGATTTGTGGTCCATGAGGATGGACTTTTGCAATTTAAGAATCGGTTATGCATACCGGTGAATGACGAGTTGCAAAACTCGATTTTGAGAGAAGCTCATGCTACCCCTTATTCCATTCATCCGGGGTCTAGCAAGATGTATAAAGACTTGAAACAAAATTATTGGTGGAGCAATATGAAGCGAGAAGTCGCAGAATTTGTTTCAAGATGTCTGACCTGTCAGCAAGTCAAGATATACATCAGCGACCGGCGGGTATGCTGAAACCGCTCCCTATTCCGGAGTGGAAATGGGAGGATATTTCAATAGACTTCATCACGAGTTTGCCGACGAGTCATCGTGGCATGAATAGAATTTGGGTAATTGTGGACCATTTAACTAAGTCAGCTCATTTGCTTGAGATTAAGGATATGTGGGGTCCCGAGAGACTTATCCAGTTGTTCATCAAGGAGATAGTGAGATTGCACGGTACTCCTAAGAGTATCATTTCTGATCGTAACGGGCGATTCGTGTCACATTTTGGGAAATCAGTTCATCGTGCCATGGGAACTCAGCTTAATTTCAGCACAGCTTTTCACCCTCAGTCCGGAGTCTATCCACTATTCTACTCTCAGCCAAAGGCTCGGACAATCAGAGAGGACTATTCAGACGTTTGAGGACATGTTGAGGGCATGTGTTCTCGATTGGAATGACAATTGGGAAGCCCAACTATCGTTGATCGAGTTCACGTACAATAACAGTTGGCATGCTTCGATTAAGATGGCACCCTATGAGGCCTTGTACGGTCGTCATTGTCGATCTACTTTGTGTTGGGATGACTTATCAGAATCAATCGGCACCGAGGCCGATATGCTTATAGCCGCCCGAGAGAAGGTAGCTTTGATCAAGAGTCGTTTGTTGAGTGCTCAAAGTCGACAAAAATCATATGCAGATAATCGTCGTCGGCTATTAGAGTTCGAGGCAGGTGACCACGTTTTGATCAAGGTATCCCCGAGTCGAGGTATTTTCCATTTCGGGAAACGGGGGAAGTTGAGTCCAAGGTTCATTGGACCATTTGAGATTTTGGATCGAGTAGGCGAGCTGGCTTATCGATTGGCCTTACCTCCGGCGTTGAGCCGAATTCATAATGTGTTTCACGTCTCGCAGTTGCTGAAGTATGTTGTCGATCCGAGTCACACACTTCAGTTTGATGAAATCAAGATCGCGGATGATCATACGTATGAGGAGCATCCTGTACGAGTCTTAGAGCGGCGAATCAAATAGTTGAGGAGCAAGACAATTCCTTTGGTTAAGATCCAGTGGTCTAAACACGGAGTCGGAGAGGCTACTTGGGAAACCGAGGATAGTATGCGGGAGAATTATCCTGAATTGTTTGACTCTGGGACGAAACTCTTTTTAAGGGGGGAGTATGTAATACCCGGCTGTAAATTCATTCATTATCATTCAGTATATTGTCACTCAGTAATTTTTCACTCATTAATAATCACTCATCATTCATATTCATTCATTGTATTCACCGTTCGAAGTAATTTTGTATCGTTTATCAGTTATTCGTCATTCAACCCAGTTGGAGAATCGGGCCGTGCATATCATTATTGTCATCATTGTAGTGGGTTGTGTGTGAGGAGTAGCGCATGTTATGTACTCTCTTTAGCGCACGCTAATTTAGTACGGGTAGCGCACGCTACCTCTAAGTATTAGAGCACATTAATGTGGTTCAGGCAGATAGTCCAGAAGGCACTGGACTGAATTTAAGTTGTAGTAGCGCACGCTACGAATGGTAAGTAGCATACGCTAGTTGTGTGGATAGCGCACGCTAAGAAACCAGTGTAGCGCGCGCTAAGGTCCGAGCAGACAGAGTCCAGTGGGTACTGGACTGGAATGGAATAATTCTTAGCACACGCAATGAGTGGATATTAGCATACGCTAATGGTGATGGTAGCGCACGCTAAGTAATTGGTGTAGCGCATGCTAACGCGAGCAAGACAAGAGGACAGTAGGTTCTGGACTCCAGTATTCTGGACATCAGCCATCAGGTAGCGCGCGCTAACACAAGGTTAACGCACGCTAAAAAGAGGCATTAGCGCATGCTACCAATGTATGTAGCGCACGCTAACGATGCAGACAGTGGGTATTGGACTACCCGGTGGACCCTTTCGCCTAATCTATTATCCACTCTGAGGCGTATAATATCAAGTACTTCAGTAAGAGGTTGAAACCTCGTATACGGATGTCCAGTACGGGCATCCAGTAAGAGTTTGAAACCTCGTATGCGGATGTCCAGTAAGAGGTTGAAACCTCATATGTGGATGTCCACTAAGTGGTTGAAACCTCGTAACTGCGTGCGAATATCCAGAATACCGGAGTCCATAGCCTACTGTCCTCTTGTCTTGCTCGTGTTAGCGTGCGCTACACCAATTACTTAGCATGCGCTACTAACACCATTAGCGTAGGCAAATATCCACTCATACTGTGCGCTAAGAATTATTCAGTCCAGTACCCACTAGACTCTGTCTGCTCGGACCTTAGCGCACGTTACACTGATTGCTTAGTGTGCGCTATCCACACAACTAGCGTACGCTACTTACCATTCGTAGCGTGCGCTACTACAACTTAAATTCAGTACAGTGCCTTCTGGACTATTTGCCTGAACCACATTAGCGTGCGCTAATGCTTAGAGGTAGCGTGCACTACCCGTACTCAATTAGCACGCACTAAAGAGAGTATGTAGCGTGCGCTACTCCTCACACACACTACAATGATGACAATGATGATATGCACGGCCCGATTCTCCAACCGGGTTGAATGATAAATAATAACTGATACACGATGCAAAATTACTCCGAACGGTGAATATAATGAATGAATATGAATGATGAATGATTATTAATGAGTGAACAATTACTGAGTGACAATATACTGAATGATCATGAATGAATTTACAGTCGGGTATTACAAATACTACTTCCAATCTCATTTTAATTTTTCTACTCAAAATAAGTGGGACCCTTATTCCACTCAATTTTAACTTTATTTTACCTTTTCCACTCACAACAAGTGGGACTCTTATTCTACTCACAATAATTCTGACTCCAATCCACTTTTACCATGTGAATTAGGCCATGGGCTCATGTATGGTTTTGAGCTTTTCCGAATCATATACTTCTTTGTATATATCACTCAATACTTTGTTGCGCACTAAGATGGGGGTCTTCACGGAAACAGCATCCCTACCAAAAAAGTAGGGGCATGGTCTGCGTACATCTTACCCTCCCCAGACCCTGCTCTGAGCGGGATATACTGGGTATGTTTGGTTTGGTTTAAGAAGTGGGACTCAATTCCACTAATAATAATTTTACCTACTAACGTTCTATTTTTTATATTAATAAATTTGATTGTCAATTTTTTACCTACTAACATTTTTAATATAGTTTAGTTTTCACCTAATATTTATATTACAAAAGTATTCTTTTTATTGGGCCCATGCAATATGTATAGATCATGAAAATTATTTTTTTATGTTTCAATCAATTATAGTTGCACATTTCTTTTATTTTCATTATCTAAATAAATAAAGATACTCCATCAGATCTTATTTTTTCTGCTCCCAACTTATCAATTTCTTACAAAGTTTTTTCTTGATATGCACGAGAAGATACTTGAATTCTTGAAATAAGTTGAATTATAATGAATTGCTAATACTTTTTATAGGCATATGACTCTTGGCCAATGCTCATGCATAATAAATAATATGATTAAACATGCAATTTTAATTTTAAATTCATTTTTGTTTTATTATTCGGAAAATATTTTTTCATGTAAAAAATATAATTTATTTATAAACATAGTAGTTGATATAATATTTTTACTATTATTACCTATTAAATAAAAATACACTACCACACGATCTTAATTTTTTGCTCCCAACCTATAATTTTCTTTAGAAGAAATATTTTCTAATAGATACGAGATAATACTTTGCTATTGTTGACTGAAATGACAAAGAGGGGAAGAAAGTCACAGAAAGAATAATAATTTATTCTTATTGTTGCATATATGAATTTTAACCAACATTGGTTCGCTATAGACTAATAATAATATGCTACACAGGAGAATCATATTAACAGGTTAGACAGAAGAACCATAATAAGAGGTTACGCAGTAGAAGATAGCTTAAGTGTGCTAAAAGGGAGATAAGAAAATTAGTACATGAGAGAACTATGAGAAAAGACTGCACGATAGAACTATAATAACTGTTATACATGACAATTACAAGAAGATGATGCTACATTGGAGAAATAAAAAATACTTGTAAATAGGTAAACCATAAGAAGATGTAAATCGAAGAACCATTAAAAAGGTCATGCAATATCTTTATAAGAAAATGTTTAGACGAAATCAACTACAAGAGATGTGTCTGCTGTCAGATACAACTACAAGAGATGTAGTCTTGTCAGGTGACTCCTCCGCCTCATCTGCCTTGTCAAAATCATACTCCAAATCCTTGAGGTCAGAAAAGATATCAAATGTATATATTTCATTAAGATTACAAGACACATACATTAGTTATGGTCTTAATGTCCCATCGGATAGTGAGAGATCTAAATAATTTGAGGTTCTTGTACTTTTAGGAGTACTCTTTACTCAGTGCTTCAATTTTACCGACAATGCCAGTGAATCTGAGGTCAAGATCCTCAACGGTTTCTGAAGATCTCATTTCGAAAGACTCAAATTCATGAGTAAGTTTAGAAATTTTGTTTTCTTTGGAGAGCTCAGTGCCCTAAGCATATCAGCTTGATTTTATCCCAAATTGCTTTGGTTGTCTTATAATTTTTTACCTTGGAGAATATGCCTCTGTCAAGATTGACAAGTAGCACATTCTTGGCGATTTGTCCAAGTTTGCTCGCTTCATGTCATCAATTACCCACTGATCTTGCGGCTTCTCCAGCATTTTCATAAATGGATGGCCTTCTATCCTTGCCGTTGTATTGACCTTCATTATGCTGATTGGTCCTTTTTGTATCAGTAAGAGCATTCATTCATGCATGGCAGCAAGATGTGCTTCCATTCTAATTATACAATCATCGAATTCGTCAGTGGAAAAGATTTAAAATTTATTGATCACAGAAGAATCCATGCGTAGAGATAAGAGATAAATTTTAAAAACAAAAATATGCGATTTTTGAAAGCTAGTGATTTATGCATCAAGTTCAGGTTAAAAATAAATTGATTCTTTATATAACCAACCACTCTGATACCACTAGTTGGTCACAATATACTTATATAACAGATTAGAGAGGGTGAATAAGCTGTACTCTTTTTCAAAGATTTTACGTAGCGAAAATCTA
This sequence comes from Orobanche coerulescens, assembly GCA_033398695.1. Classification (NCBI taxonomy): domain Eukaryota; kingdom Viridiplantae; phylum Streptophyta; class Magnoliopsida; order Lamiales; family Orobanchaceae; genus Orobanche; species Orobanche coerulescens. The sequence goes on along the minus strand of CM065818.1, from coordinate 89,398,993 downwards.
TAAGTAAGTTGATGTAGTTACAGCAACTGAATGATATCATGTAGGCTTTGTTCTTATAGGGTTTTACAGAGTAAGTATGATTAAATCACAGACAGCAGGCAAAAGTAAATAAGCAAGTAGAGACACATTATTTAATGTGGTTCGAGATAATGTCCACAGGGTCTCCACAGGACGGATGTTTATTAAAATTAAAGCATACACAATTGTATGATTTTAACTAAACTTTCCAAGTTGTATCTTCCACACAGATTGATACACTTGGCTGTACCTTAAGCCGTTCACAAATATTTGCTTTAGGCTCCTTAAAGTCTAACTTCTTCTTCGTTGACGACATCAATTTCTTCAATAAGAATATCAATGTAGGATTAAAGAGAGAGTTTGCTCTTTTTAATTGATAAAATTGTAAGATTCTTGTGTGACCAAATCCTCAGGTTAGGCTATTTATAACCTCATAAATAGATCCGTTATAAATATAACCGTTGGACGGTTGGTGAGATGTGGATGTTTTAGATTGGCGACTGATGAATGTTTGAATTAAAGTAATACATCTTTTCAATATTAAATGCTTCACACATTTGTTTGGCCTTAATTAGATGCTCTCATACCACATTCTTTGACCACATTAAGTGTTGTCACCATCAGCATTAAATGCTCTTCAAAATTGTGAATACTTTGTAAATATAAAATGGCTTATCTCACGACGGTTTGAAGTCTAATTACTTTCCTGCTGGGTTATACACTTTACTTTTCCCAAGTAAAGTGCATACATCATTATTGCCAACCAGGAGCTTTTGTTGTAGACAGTTTGAACTTCAATATGTCGTTGGATGAACGTTGTTGGATCGTTGTAGTATGAAGTAAGCTGTAGGATGTTTTGTTGTATTTATCAAAACTAAGAGGAATTTTCACAACAATAAAGGAGGTGCAGATATTAATAGGGCGGATAGCCTGGCTGAATAAATTCATCTCTCGATCCACTGAAAACAGTTTTTCTTTTTTCCAGAATACTCCAGAAGGGGGCTCGTTTCAGGTGGACGAGTGAAGCACAGCCTTTGAGAAATTGAATGAATTCTTGGAAACCTATCTTGACGAAGCCGGTTCCATACAAGGACCTAATCTTATATATTTCCATATGAGAAATGTCTGTGAGCTTTGTTTTGGTCAGGGATAAGAAGGGCAGCAAAAAGCTACACATTTACACTAACAAGTTGTTGCAATGAGCTGAAATGCATTGTCCTGGGCTGGAAAAAGGAGCTCCGGTATTAGTAATCACGATCAGGAGATTGGGTCCTTATATCTGGGCACATCGGGTGGTGCAGTGGACCAATCTCTTGTTGAAAGAGACCTTATGCTGACCCAATGTGTAAAACCCAAAATTTTAAACTTATTAAATATCTAAAATACCCTCTAATTTGAAACTTTTGAAAGACAAAAATAATCTAAGACTTCGCATTATATCATAACTTAAGTAATTATTCTTTAATACTTGAACAATAAATGTTTAGACGATTAATAAAATTTATGATATATTAAAATGTACATAATATGATATCAAACGTATGGAACTTTCAATATGTCTAGATTCGTGATTGTGTTATTTTGGTTAAGTCCTCATTTTAATCCCACCAATTACTCCCCTAAATGTCGAGCTTCCATTTTTAAAACCCTCCCCACACGTTTAAAACCCTCCCACGATTAACATTAACACACATCTCACCAACATAAACCCTATATGCAACACGACGGCTAGAGAGTTCTTTTCCCTTATGTCTCGAAACCAAGTGGTGCAAAGGTGAGTATTAGATTGTGTTTTCCCTCTTGGCAATTTGGCGTGGTGAATTCGTTCGAAGAAAAGGAGTTCTAATTCGGTTTTTGTCTTGGTGTTGTCCGATTTTTGAACCTCCTTATCTCAGCCCATTCGGTATGTTTTCTTGTGGTATCGATTCATTCTTTTGATCCCTTATTCATGTATAATCAAGCCCTAAAAACCTAATACTAATCGGCTAAAAGATAAACAAGAAAAGGAGGTTTTAAACTTTTTTTTTATTTGGTTTTTATTTTGATTTGCGCCGAGCCTATTGCGTGATGTTTTGACACCATATTATACCTCATATAATCTGTATTTAATCATAAGAAAACATGGCTAAAGTATCAAGAATAAAGCTTTACGAAAATGGAAACAAACGGCCTAATATATGTGTTATCGCATGTCTTTAATTTTGTGAACTTTGATTCGATTGTTGTGACTAAGTGAAACATAGTTATGGCTGAATGTTTTATGTTTTATTTAAGTCATAAAGAGGTCTAATCACCTGTAAAATATGAGCCTTTTGAATTGTCATGTAATTGGATTTAAGAGGATTAAATGAATTAGAGTTTAAATGGTTTCTGAAATTTGGACAGCACGTATGCCTGAATTTGTAAATGTGAGATATCATGATATATGATGGTTTAAATCTGTTTCTTTGCATGAAAACCTAGTTTAATGTCTTAGTTAAGTTTTCCAATTAGTTTGAAGGAAATCGGAGTTGTATTGGTCATGTTTTTAAATTTTACGGGATTAAGGTTGTGTTGTTTCTGTTTCAAAGTAAGCTGTCCAGTTTTTGGATCGAATTGATCAGGGTGAAACTTGATGATAACAAAGGGTTTTTCTGAGTTTCTTGAGTCCAAAACTAAGTTTAAAGAGACTACTAACTGATCCAATTAGTTTGCAGTGAATTGGAGTTGATTTGGGCATGTTTCTGAATTTTATGTTATCATATGTCAAAACAGTGTTTTCAGAAAATTATTTCAGTCGATTTGTGCGATTTTTCATGTCAAATCTATAAATAGTTGAGAGCTCTACTTTTACAGAAGTAATATCTAAGTTATCGGGGACTTACTGTAATTTTTGTAGATTTTTATAAAAGGTTTAACTATGTTGATAAATGCAAAACTTTTGGGGTATACTGCAGATCGATGCGGTTTACAGACAGGTTTGGGAAAACGATTTTTGAAATGATACTTGCACTTAGAAATAAAATCTAGAAAAATTTGAGAAGGTGCTTAACTCATGTGGTAATCACTAGTAAAAATTGTAAAACCTCAGAACCTCATTTGTTATGCTTTAAAAATCATAATAAAATGGAACCAGATTCACATGTAAAACCCTTAACCTATTAATAAGTAACTTTGGAGTAATGAATCCATTATGATTTTAATGAACGTATAAGTAATGTATGATTATAATTTCGTGTAGATTCAGTGGAGAAGAAGTGATCCACCTTTCCTTGTGTTCATTTTCCTATTGCTTTCATTTCCTAAGGTACAGATATTCCGACCTCTTTCAGTAAAAGTTTCTCATGATTTTATGCTTCCCGATGTTGGTTATTCGATGCTATTGATCCTTATTTGCTTTGTTGTTCGTTTGATTATTTCTTGATGCTATACTCATTTCCATAGTCATCATCTTAATGGACAATTAGAAATTGTCCCTCACGATTATTATATACATCATTTGCCAATTTATGTTGCCCATATTTGTTTAACCAGTCATGGGGGTTCCATGACCTTGCCATTGATGCACCAATGGTATTGACACTATCTGTGGAGGTGTGACTTTGTCCACGGCGTTCCCATTTGTTTATATTGCTATAGTGCACTTGGCCCGTGTATATTGTATGTATGCTTAGTCTAGAACTTGGCATATGTATATCTGTTTTGCAGGGAGCGTATGGATGTATCCTAGGTACTCAGTTATATTTAGAATTTGGTGAATGGACTTGTGTGTGTGCAATACACTCCATTTCACATTAGTACATGTGGAGAGCTAGACTCCTTTGTACGATTTGTTATTTGTTTGTTACTTGGGCATTTTTCCTTTGTTTATGCTTGACATTCGTCCCATATTTCCCTTTGTTTAAGTTTTGTCTCTTTCATCGTTTGTTCCGTATTTCCTTTGACATCTTGTTCAGCAGGTTCTCTTGGATTCATTCACTATTCTTTCGTTTATGCTTATTACCTCTCATTATTTATATCCTGTCACTAAGTTACAATTTCTCACCGCATTTTCTTTTCTCGCGGGTATGAATAATGGGAGGCTGGGCATGAGTGTTGAGAGTAGGAGCTAGAGGACCTACCCATGTTTAGATTCCCATTTATGGAGTATTTTAAGATTTAGCATTTTGGAACTTTATTTCATTTCACACTTTTGTTTTGGATTATTTCTTTCATTAAGACTTTGTCGAAATGATACTTTGGCATTTTGGCCCTTTTTCGGGTTCGGGTGTTACACAATGTGTCCAGTATCCTGATATAATGGGTTTTGGAAATGAGTGAGTACGACATAGAGTATGAGCCTGAAATGCCATCAAATCTCAGGCGCTAGCAGATTTCATACAGAAAATGGCGATAAGGCCCCTAACCTTCAAAAACGGTTGTTACATACAGATGGATCATCCACCTGGGGGATTTAGGGCCAGAATAGCTCTAACAAGCCCGGAAGGAGAAAACCTACAATACTCGATAAATTTTGGATTTAAGGGATCCACTAATGAGGTCGAGTATGAAGCCCTAATGAAGGGTAAGAAAATGGCAGCATGTCTAGGAGTGAGGCATATTGTAGCATGTTCGAATTATTAACTAGTGACTTAGTAGATAGGGGTGAGCATCTGAGATTAAGGAGGAATGAATGCAGAGGTACGTGGAGGAAGTGCAAAGTATCAGCATGCAGCTTGAGAGTTTTGAGTTACATCACATACCCCCGGGATGAGAATGCTCGAACCGACCTACTCGTAAAAATCGCCACCTACAAGTCTCTAAGTGTGATCTTAACACAGATGGAGACTAGCTATATTAAAGGTAAGGTTATAAGCATAGAAGATAAGGAGGCTTGGAGAACCCTTATACAAGCTATAATCACTGATAATAAGTTAGCGGTAGGAGACAGATAGTCCATTAGAAGAATAGCCCAATTAAAGGCTCGATTTTGCCTTATTGGAGGAGAGCTTTACATGAGGTCGCCCGTATTTGAGGTTTGTATGAGTCGAAGAACGAAGCTACATCATTTGCAAGATTCATGAAGGATGTTGTAGAGGTCATGTTAGGAGCAAAGCCATGGTAGGAAAAGCTTTTAGAGCATGTTTCTTATGGCCTAAGATGAAACGCTCGAAAGTAGAGCTATTGAAAAGTGTCACAAGTGTCAGATACATGTTAATTTTATTCATACTCCTACTGAGGAAATGGTCCCAATGAACTCACCCTATCCCTTCTCACATTGGGGGATAGACCTGGTAAAAAAGGTTCAAGACTGGAAAAGGACAGAGAATTCTTGACAGTTATGGTGGACTATTTCAGCAAATGGGTTTAGTCTGAGCCTTTGGTGAAGATCACGAAAAGAAGGCCATTAATTTTTTATTTAATAACATATATTGCATCTTTGGTATCATAAGGGTACTGGTGTCTGAAAACGTAACCCAATTCAATGGATAGAAGAGACAGGCCTGGTGCGAGGAACTGAATATAAAGTAGAGGTTTGCATCGATAAATTATCCATAAGCTAACGAGCAAGTTGAAGTGACGAATAGAACCATGTTGCAAGGAATGAAAAAGTGGTTGGTTAAGGCAGGAGGAGCCTGGGTTGAGGAGGTGACCTCGGTCTTATGGGTCTATCAAACAACCCCCAATGTTTGAAATGGGCGAATCACCATTCAACCTAAGTTATTGGGTGCAAGTTGTTATTCTTACAGAGACACGGATAGAATCGCACATGGTAAAATCCTTAAATTTGGATACAAATGATGAGATCGTCCGAGAAACTCTGGATACAACTGAAGAAAGAATGATGGAGGCCTATTCCCGTATGGAGAAATGCAAGTGACAAATACAGGCCGGCTAATATAAAAGGGTAAGAAAGGGACAGTTCAGGTCGAAGACGTAGTACTAAGGAGGGCAGATATACTAGGAGGGACCGTACAAAATAGTTCGAGTTTATACTGGCTTAGCTTATGAGCTGGAGGATTGACTGGCAAAACTTTACCCAGATCATTGAAAGTTTGTCATTTAAAGAAATTCTATTTATAATGTAATATAACATATTTTCTATTATGAAAGTCACCTTTATTCTTAATTAGTTTTGCAAGGTTTCTAATATGTGCTGACAGAGGATGCTCAAACAACATGCCTTCTTGAGGTCGGTCATGTAGCTTCATTTCTACACCAACTTGGAGATTGCTTCACCCTTCTGAGTTTGGTCATATATCTTCATTGTTACACCAACTTGGCGATTATCACGCCCTTTTAGGGTCGGTCAGGTACCTTTATTGGTACATTAACTTGGCTATTGCTATGCCCTTTTCAGGTAGCTTTATTTCTACACGAACTTGGCGATTACCACGCCCTTCTAGGTCTATCAAGTAGCTTCATTGCTACTTGGCGATTGCTATTTCTTTTTTAGGTTCGTCAGGTAGCTTCATTGCTACACCAACCTTTGCAATTACTAGGCCCTTCTGAGGTCGGTTAGGTAGCTTTTGCCACACTGGCTTGGCGATTACTATGCCTTTCTCGGGTTGGTCAGGTATGTTCATTACTACACCAATTTGGCGATTACCATGCCCTTCTAAGGTAGGTATACCATTTCTGACATAGCTGCAGGACCTGCATTTGCCGACTGATTCTATGTACTAGCTATACCGATCACATCAACCTATCGTAAAATAAGGCATAACTCTGCTGCTTATTGAGTTAGCTCAGGCCTTGACTATTACAATAGCACTCCCAAATGATGATTTTCACTCCCAAATGATGACTTTGAGTATTACTATACTGTTCCTGATATAGCACTCCCAAATGACGATTTTCACTAATTTCTTATTTGTCGTATTATTTTTTGTAAATTATTATTTCCTTCTATTATATTTAGAACTTAAATTATAACTATTTCCTTCTAATAATGTACATTAAAGTATTTAATTTAGGATTAAATATAATAATTTACCATATCTAAGCATGATATTGAGATTTTATTTGAATAATCTATGAATAATATACCTATTTAAATTGATTATGCTATACATTAATACATACTTCATATGATTATAATCTATTTATCTAAAAATCAATTTCACTAATTATTATTTTTTCGATTTTTTTTAAAACTTAAATATTTATTATTTCTTTCTAGTCATATGTTTACCAATTTTTTAATTTTATGTTTAAATTATGATTATTAATTTAGATTTTAATTATAATTACTAATTTTAGTAATTATTTAAAATATTTTAGATGCATTTCTATATATATTTTTTAAATACCATCTTCTAATAATCCATTCTAATTATTTAGGTTAAAAATAAATAGTATAACTATGAATATGTAAAAAGTATAGGTAATGATTGCGGATCAGATCGTACCCCGTACGGATAAGTTCAAGTATTTGGTTTAGATCATTCAAAAGAAAGGTGAGTGTGTAGATCATGTCACCCATCGTATCAAGGCGGGGTGGCTAAGGTGGAGAGCAACGACAGGGGTCCTGTGCGACAAGAAAATCCCTCTAAAGTTGAAGGGAAAATTCTATAGAGCGGCAATCAGACCTGCAATGTTGTATGGCTTCGAATGTTGGGCGATGAAGAAGTCGTTTGAGATCAAGTTGGAAGCGGCTGAAATGAGAATGTTACATTGGTCGTGTGGTCGCACAATGTTGGATAGAATCTCTAATGGGGTATTCAGGAACGCGCTAGAAGTGGCGCCCATTTTAGCGAAAGTTAGAGAAGGGAGATTGAGATGGTTTGGCCACGTCCGCAGGAGGCAGGCATCTGCTCCGGTGAGGAGGGTCGAGAGTTTATTGGTTGCCGGGGAGAGGAGGAGAGGCAGACCGAGGAGGACGTGGGAGGAGCAACTGAGATTAAATTTGAAGGCCTTAAACCTTTCCGAGACTATGACTGTTGATAGGTGCTCTTGGAGGCACCAGATCAGAGTTGTAGATTCTTTTGTAGGGTGCGGTGCTGCAGTTGAGAGCGTCAGGGTTGGGTTGTCTCGTTAGCTTTGACCTAGAGCATTGCATTTTTTTTTAATTTTATTGTATATTTATCCTGTTGCCTTTTTCATGTGGTGTATTTTTGACAGGGAGCTGTGCGCATAGTCAACCTCTCGTCTGTTAGAGCAGCGTTCATCGAGAGTGCAGTTGCCAAAGTCCCCTTAGGTAAGTCCCATGTGAATTAAGCCACGGGCTCAGGTATGGTCTTGAGCTTTTTCGTACCATATGCTTCTTTGTATATATCACTCAATACTTTGCTGTGAACTAAGTTGGGGGTCTTCACGGAAACAGCCTCCCTACCATAAAAATAGAGGCATGGTCTGCGTACATCTTACCCTCCCCAAACCCTGCTCTGAGCGGGATATACTGGGTATGTTTGGTTTGGTTTTAAAAATAGAAAAATCAGTGTATCTTTATCCAGAAAAAAAGTAAAATATTAAATAATTATATTGTTTTACTTAATAATATTTATACTGTACCTCATTTTTTACCTAATATTTTTGTTAAAAAAAAATTTGCCTTTCCTTTTATTTTAGTGAAATTTAATGTCTATTATCTAATACCACCTTAATAAATCTTATTTACTACTCCCTTCATTCGTGAATAAGTATCATACTTACATATTTTTTTATTCATCAATAAGTGTCGTAATTCACTTTTTCCAATCACATCAATACTGTAATACCCGGTTGTATCATTCATTATCATTCAGTATATAGTCACTCAGTAATTTTTCACTCATGAATAATCATTCATCATTCATATTCATTCATTGTATTCACCGTTCGGAGTAATTTTGTATCGTGTATCAGTTATTATTCGTCATTCAACCCGGTTGGAGAATCGGGCTATTGGGATAAACAAATACCTGGTATCGAAACTGTTGGGATAAACAATCCCTGTATCGAAAGATCATGACAGAGTGTTTTGACAATATGCCAATACTGGATACAGCAAGCAACTGTATTGAAGAGTCGATCGAAGTCGCTGAATCTGTATCGAAGACTTCTCTTAGCGCCAGCTACAGCAAGACTTCGAGTTACCAAGACTCCGCAGCAAAGAGTCTCTTAAGACCAAGTATGGAAGCTGTCTCGAATCATCAATACAACAATCCTTCCATACAGCCCTCAAACAGGACAAGAAGAAATCTTTGATTCGCTAAAGTCAAATGCCCCATTTAAGAAGATATATTTAAATACTGAAGGATAAAGTATTTTAATATCAAAGTCGTCAGAAGATCTTCATATCCCGCAATATCCGGATCTCTGTCAAACTATCAAGTTGTCACAGAATCATGCTCAACGGATCTATCTTAATGGATATATTTCAGAGGCTATATATATCTCCAGACTTTGAAGATCAAAGACAATGTACGACGAATAACAGATATACACACGAAACAAAGCTGTCATCATATACATCTGAACAAAGATATCTCCTAAGCATACTGCTATTCCAAACGAAGAGATATACAAGTGTTCTAACCTTGAACAACACATTATCAGCTAAAAGCCCAGAAAGTCAAAGCTGTTGTTCAACCTCTGTTCTATATTTGAACAAAACCTATCAGCCCTGTGTGGACTGAGAATCCTTGCTATTCCAAAACTGTGTGTAATGGACTTGCATTGAAGAGACGAAGCTTTAGAACTGTGTGTGAAGAAGCCAGTCACATGTTAGCTCAAACCAATCTGTGTGAACGGTTGAAAGCTAAGATCTTTATATCAATCTGTGTGAATGATATATTGATTAGGTTTGGTTATAATTACGTAGTTGTGTATGCAGTAATTATAATAAACCTTTTACTCTTGTGTGGAGGACCAGTGGACGTAGAGGGGTTTACCTTGAACCACTTTTAATATTGTGTTATTTACCTTCTGCCTTTTCTGTTTTATTAATTATGATTATTTAAGTATACACTGCAAAACCCTGTACGCACCAAGCTAACAGGAGATTAGACTGAGTTGCTGTATCGACAGCAACTTACTGTTTTAAAGACTTCCGCTACGCACTCAGATTTGAAAATCGTACAGCTTGTTGTTTCAAACACTTTCCAAGCTGTATCCTGTATACTTAGTGGCCAACAAGTGGTATCGGAGCGGTTGATTCTAAAAAGAATCAGTCGTATTTTTTTTAATCGAATCAGATCCAAATCACTTCTTTTGTAAAACAGTCTTTTTCATTCCTATACTCTCACATGGATACAGCATGATCAACAAAGTGCCTATGTTATCTATTAATGAATTTGATGATTGGAGAATTAGAATAGAGGCTCATCTTGCAGCAATGCACGAAGAAATGATTTTTGTCATACAGGATGGCCCTATCAAGATCATGAAGGTAAATCCGGCCGCAAGGATTGAAGGCCAAGCCCATGCTGAGATGCTCGAGAAAGAGCGCGCGCGAACAATGGACCACATATGATCGGAAGCGCGCCAACCTCGACAATGTCGCGAAGAATACGCTATTTGTCACTCTTGACAAAGGCACGTTCTCGAAGGTAAAGAGCTGTAAAATAGCCAAGGATATCTGGGATAAACTCAAGTTGATTTGTGAGGGAACTGAGCTCTCCAAAGAAAATAAAATCTCAAAATTAACTCAACAATTTGAATCTTTTGAAATGAAGCCTTCTGAAACACTTGAGGAACTTGACCTCAGATTCACTGGAATTGTTGGTGAACTTGAAGCTTTGGGCAAAATTTATACCCAAAATGAGAAGAATCTAAAAAAAATTCGATCACTCCCTGCCCGATGGGATATTAAGACCACAGCTATGCGTGTGTCGTGTAATCTAAATGAAATATCTACTTTTGATCTCTTTTCTGACCTCAAAGCATTTGAGTATGATATTGACAAAAGAGCGAAAGCTGAAGAATCCCCTGCAAACAACCGTCGACACAGCATGCCCAGCCCATCAAAGCCTAATCACAAGAATGCTGACAGCGACGACGACATCCTGTCGCAAGACGAAATGGCGCTTCTCATGCATAAGTTCAAGAAGTTTATCAAGCAGTCGGGAAAGACTCCCTACAGGCCCAAGCCTATCCACAAGGTAAGTACCAAAACTTCATTTGGTGACGCTAACATGTGCTATAATTGCAGGAAACCAGGACATTATGCAAACAAATGTCCTCATTCTAAAGTTCAAAGGTTGCCGGAAAATGAGCAACAAGAGAGAGATGAATGAAGACGTGCTTGGAAAAACAAGCTCAAGGCCCTGATAGGAGAATCAGAAGCCTCCCCCGCACCATCCAATTCCGAAGAATGTCTTCAGGTAGTCAGCGACAGTGACTCATCTGACGATGAATTCGAAGATAAGGAATATATGTGCTTTATGGCAAAGGACATTCCGGAAGAAGAAGATAGCGATGATGAGGTAAGCTCAACCTCAATTACTCCAGTAAATGCATCGCATATTTTCGAAAATATGATGAATGAATTTAAAAATATTCAAAAAGCGCACGAGACTTTGAAAAATGAAAACATTCAGCTTCAACTTTCCAACATAGAGCTGAAAGAAGAAAACGACTTGCAGAAAATAAACTATGAAAATATGTCAATTGATTGTGAAAACAGCAAGGTCGAGCATGAAAAACTCATGGAGAGCAATCATTAACTTGCTCATGAACTAAGTGAGGCTAAGTCTCAAAATGGAAGCATGACAAATGATTTTGCTCTCCTTCAAGCCAAATTTAATACCCTCGAAAAACGAGAAAGCGAACTTGAGACCATTCTGAAATCTTTCGAGAAATCATCTAAAAGAATGGAAGAAATTCTAAGCATTGGGCAACATGCTCATGATAAAAGTTGCTTAGGATACAGCTCATTTTCCAACAAAGGAAAAACTTGTACTGTGTTCATCAGGGGTGTGGAACATATTCTTATATCGGAAGAAACACCAAGTACTGTGAAGGAACCTGCTGCACCACGAAAAGCAAAAGCTGCCATTCCGCCTCCGAAATCCTATTCGAGACAGCGGAATCATCAGCCATTCCAACCTGTAAGGCGCACGCAACAGCATGCTCCCCGAGCATATCAACAGCGTTAACAGTCGTTCAGAAAGAAGGTTGTATCCAAATACCAAAGGCCCGCACGGCAGTACTTTCAGTACAGCTCGCCTAGGTACTGGATACAGGAGCCTCATTATCCATCAAGAAAGCAGGTGTCCGCACAGCATCGACAACATCTTTGGGAATCCAACTGGAGACCCAGAAGGCAAGCTGTAAGGCCAAAGAAAATGACTCCACCTCCAAGACGGCATAAGTACTGGATTAATAATAATAACCCTGATTTTTACATGGCTATAGTAACTACGTACATGCCCCACGTAGATATAGCAAGACAGTACCGAATGTAACCTACAGTAAGCCAATTGCTGTCAGGAAAATTTGGGTACCAAAAGGCACTAACCAACATGGACCCAACAATCAAAGGGGACCTAAATCTACTTAAATTCTTTGCCTACAGGACATTTCTGAGAAGGATATCTGGTACTTCGATAGCGGATGTTCTCGAAACATGACATGAGACAAAAGCAAGCTCTCAGATTTTGTAGAAAGTCGCGGTCCAAAAGTGCACTTCGGTGATAAATCTAAAGGAATAACAAGAGGGAAAAGAACCCTAATTGTCGTAAAATTCAAAGTAACCGATGTTGCTTATGTTGAAGGCTTACAGTACAATCTACTTAGTATTAGCCAGTTCTGTGACAAACAGTTCTCGGTGAAGTTCTATATAGATCACTGTAGAGTCAAGAACATCCTGACCAAGGAAGTCGTGCTCACATGAAGCAGATCAGGTAACATGTATATTGCTGACTGGATGCCTATGAGCTCCTCAATTCCATGTTTCGTTGCCAAAGGCACTGCAGATTTAAGCTTGCTATGGCACAAGAGGATGTCTCACGTGAATTTCAAGAAAATCAACAATCTCTCAAGACAGGGACTGGTTAGAGGATTTCCAAATGTATCATTTCAAATAGACAGTGTCTGTGGACCATGTCAAAAAGGCAAGCAAATCAAGTCCACCCTGAAGAGCAAATCCTAACTTTCCACTCAAAGAATTCTGGAAATGCTACACATGGATCTCTATGGTCCTGTAGACCCGGTAAGTTTGGGAGGTTAGAAATACTTTCTCGTTATTGTTGATGACTATTCCAGGTATGCTTGGACAATATTCCTAAGCAAGAAAAAGGATACAACAACAAATTTACCCGAGCACCTGAGAAAGCTTCAAAATGAGAAAGGATCGAGTATCGTGTCCATTCGTTCCGACAGAGGTACAGAATTTACTAATCGCTTTATAGAGCAATACTGTTCGGAAAATGGGATACAGTATGAATACTCAGCTGCCCGTACACCTCAACAAAATGGTGTTGCCGAGCGAAAGAACAGGACGCTGAAAGAAGCAACAAGAACAATGATTTCCGCAAGCAAGTTGCCATAGCGTTTCTGGGGCGAAGCCACCAATACAGCGTGCTACACTCAAAATCGCTGTATCGTCAACAAGCATCACAACAAAATAGCATATGAGATATGGAACAACAAAACTCTGTTAGTTTCAAACTTTCACATTTTTAGATGCAGGTGTTATGTGTTGAACAATGGGAAGGATCAACTTAGAACCTTCGACGAGAAGTCGGATGAAGGAATATTTGTAGGATATTCCTCCATCAGCAAAGCTTACAGGATCTTTAATAAAAGGAAGCTGACAATCGAGGAATCAGTTCATGTAGTGTTCAACGAACCTCACCATGACCCTACATGAGTAGAAGCTGTTACTCAGAATATTCAACAACTTTCAATCCTAGATCCACCAACTCCTATAGAACATGTCGTTGACCTAGAAATCAACCCCGCAGCTGTAAGAACTGATGTAGATGAAGCCGATGTTGTACAACAACTCGCGATACAGTACGGGACCCTGAATTAGAACCCGACAGAAGATGGTTGAGAGATCACCCACAAAGATTGATCATATGAGATATTGATGCCGGTGTTTCTACTCGTATGAGAATACAGAGTACACAAGTAAATGTACTATGTGCGCAAGAAGAACCAGAAGAGTCTGAGATTTCTTCATTCCCTGTATGGAAATCTCAATCTGAACTTAGAAGACTCAACATATGCACTATTGCTGTATTTTTAGCCCAATCCGAACCTGTTTCTACCATAGAAGCCCTGAACAATTCTTATTGGATTTCATCTATGGAAAAAGAGCTTAACGGTTTCGAAAAAAACAATGTATGGTATCTTGTACCAAGACCTACGCATCAAACCGTAATTAGATCTAAATGGGTATTTGGAAACAAGAAGGACATAAATGGACTTGTTATTAGAAATAAATCCCGCCTAGTCGCACAAGGCTATAGACAGGAATAAGGCATAGACTACGATGAAACCTTTGCCCCTGTAGCTAGACTAGAAGCCATCAGGATATTCTTAGCCTTTGCCGCCCACAAGAGCTTCACTGTGTATCAAATGGATGTCAAAAGTGCATTCTTGAATGGAGACCTGGCCGAAGAAGTTTATGTTGAACAACCACCAGGGTTTGCTAACACAGACGGTGTAGACCTAGTATACAGGCTAAGGAAGGCGTTGTATGGACTTAAGCAAGCTCCTAGAGCATGGTATGAAACCCTGTCCCAGTATCTAACAGATAATGGATTTGAGGAAGGTGCTGTGGACAAGACCTTGTTCAAAATACAGGAAGGGGATGACTTTCTAATGGTTCAAATTTATGTAGATGTTATTATATTTGGTTCAACTAACCTTGCTTTATGTCAAAGGTTCTCTCATCTCATGCAAAGTAAATTTGAAATGAGTATGATGGGAGAACTTAGTTATTTCCTAGGTTTGCAGGTAAAGCAATTGCCTACAGGGATTTTCATCAACCAGGAAAAATACAGCAAGGAGCTTCTCAACAAGTTTGGAATGAATACTTCCAAATCATCATCAACTCCCATGAGAACTTCCGTGCACATTAGTGCTGATGAAGCCGGAAAGCCAGTTGACCAATCACTCTACAGGAAGCTTATTGGCTCTCTCCTGTACCTAACGGCTAGCAGGCCCGATATCCAGTTTGCTGTAGGAGTGTGTGCGAGATATCAAGTAGCACCTAAAGAATCAAACTTCAATATAGCTAAACGAATCCTGAAGTACATCAAAGGAACAGTCGATGTAGGACTATGGTATTCTAAAGAAGGCGGATTCTATTTAGTTGGATACAACGACTCGGATCTCGGAGGTTGCAAGCTAGATAGGAAGAGTACAAGCGGAACTTGTCACTTTCTTGGACCTAGACTTGTGTCTTGGTTTAGCAAGAAATAATTGGCAAACTCGCTTTCCACAGCTGAATCAGAATACTACGTTGCTGGAAGTTGCTGTATGCAGATCCTCTGTATGCAGCAACAGTTGTCAGATTATGGGATTGAAGCCAAGGAAACGCCTATTATGTGCGATAGCACGAGTGCAATTGCAATAATTCACAACCCTGTATTGCACTCGCGCACTAAGCATATCAACATGAAGCATCATTTCATCAGGAATCATGTCGAGAACAAGGATGTTTGGCTGGAAAAAGTTCATACAGATATCCAGTTGGCCGACATCTTCACCAAGCCTCTCGACACGGCAAGATTCAACATGCTTCGACAAGAATTGGGATTGCTACAGCCTGACTCCCTGTAAGTATTTATTGTTTTCACTCAACAATTGAGGGGGAATGCTGTAAGACCCAAGAATACATTATCCACCATTAATTATCTCTACACTCAGAGCCTTCAATACAGCACTGTAGGGAACAAAGCGATATGAATCATCCTACAGCTGACGTGTGCAATAATTAAGGGGGAATACAGTATGACCCATGAATACAGCATTAATCCGAAAGTTGATGTATGGAATTGAAACCCATATGTACCTTTTAAGGGGGAACGTTGTATCGTCGCGGATACAACACGCACTATGGGAAATCGATTCATTATATATTATAATATTTCAATTTTAAAACAATTTTTGTCCACGTGCCCCGTTTTCACGTCAAACGTCTTTTACATTAAATGTCTTACACGACATCTGGACAATCGTATCTTAAAAACCGCGATGTTTCAAATTGTTAAATATATTTTACACCGCCGTTTCAAGCATTAAGGGTAATTTGAAATGTCAGAAGTGGGACCCGCTCCTATTTTAAAATTCAGTGGATAAGTGTACCAGTTACACTCAGTCCATCGTGACCGTTCATTTTAAACACCGGTTCCCATCCCTTAAATCTGACCATTCGTTCTCTGAAAATCCTTCTTCGCCGCCCACTATAAAAGGACTTTGAATGCCATTTGAGACTCTTTATGTTTTCTGCATATTTTAAGACTTCTTGAGCATACAGCCTATAAAGTTTTTCTGTGTTTACTGCATTCTCCTTGAATCTTTTTCACTACTCTTTGAAAAATCATCAATGGCATCTCTCAAGAAAGCCTTGAACATCATCGATGGACGGATCCTTTCCAGATCTTTTGTCATCGAGCGTATTCATGCCGAAGGGGATGACATTGAATCCATGGAGTTCGTCATCACAAGAATCCGTCAGCAAGGCCTCTACCACCTTAGGAGCCACACCGTAGAAAATTTTGACGTTCATCTGGTTGAGGAATTCTACCTCAACGCTGCAGTCTGTTTTCTGTCACTGGCTCAGGGAGGTCATGTCGCTGACATCACAGCTGTTATCCGCGGAGTGGAGATCCGAGTTGACCAAGAGATCCTCCAGAACATTTTTAGGCTACCTGCTGATGGCCTAACCATGGAAGAACTTGAGGCCTTCGGGTCCGAAGACCTCTTGTCCCAGTATTATGGCTTGTTCACCAGTTCAACAACGGTGGAAACAATTCACACTACCTTCCATAAGAAAAAATTTTATTTACTGTTCGTTTACTTACATGATTTTTGCTTCCGTATTATTGAGAATCGAACAGGTGCGTTTGAGATGTGCACCAATCTCAGGTTTAGGATGATGGTTGTGATGATGACCTGCGAGAAGGTCAATTGGTGCCAAATCATCCTTAAGCGTTTGCAGGAAGAGGTGACTAAGCTTGCTTCGTAGAAGAAATCGTTTAGATTGTTCTTGAACTACATTTTGACGAAGTGCGGACTTCCATAATCCGTTGAGGCGAAGAAAATCAGTTCACGGATTTACTTAGGAGGCGTCAGGCCTACGGTCTTCAACCAGAGCACCCTGATTGCCAACAGACCCTTCGTCCGTAGAATGCCTCTATCTGATGATCCGAGGGACGTTTCTTCGAAGTCTCAAAGTGTTGAATCGTCGAAGAAGAGAAAAAGATCTCACAGCAAAACTCCAGTTGCTGTTGAGAAACCGGAAAGGAAGCTAATGAGGCTTACAAAAGTTAGAGCTACTGAAACCTCTGAGGATGCTCCTCTCGTGGCTCAACCCACTGCATCAATCCCCCAGGGCCCAACCCCTGTGGAAGAGTTGTCCACTGCTATCGATACAGGAGATCCCGAGCCCTTGGCAGCTATGACGGATGTTAGGACATCTGCCAACCTTAAAGACTCTGGCGAGTCGGATGCCACCATGGAGCCAAAAGCTACTTATCCTATACAGGATTCCACACCCGTACAGGATCCATCTCCCAACAGCGTACCATCCCCTATTAGGGATCCATCTCTGATACAGGATCCCACACCTGTAGCGGATCCCATGCCTACAGCGAACCCAGGCGCTGTACGGAGCCCCTCCCCGGACACAATAATTTCCAAGACCCTACTTTCCATGCAAATTGAACAGGCTATCGAATGGTATGTCCAATGGAAGAATTACTAACTTGCTCCTTACGACGCCCTCTACAACTGGAGCAAATGGAGCAATGAAGAAAAATTTATATTGGAAGTGACGGACACTCAAGAAATTGTTGTCCTGATCCAACGGGACAACCTATTCATTAGAGAACTTATTGAGAGCTATCTGATTGAAAAATCCGAAGCACGAAGGAAAGGGAAAGCTACGTCTATGGAATCTTCCGATAGTACAAAGTCAGATCCTGATTCAGACGACGATGACGACGCACTCCAGGCTGGTTTGTGAATGAGTCGTGAGGAATCCCGAGAAAAGAGAGATGAAGGAATATCTGCTCATAAGTCGCCCCCCTCGCCAGAGCAAAACACTTTTCCCGACAATGAGGATTCAGTCCCTCATGTCTCGGAGGAACAACAAGTTTCGCAACAGGCACCCGAGCCTGTCTCTGCCCCCGCCGAAGAAGAATCTCGCACCATCCAGCAAGAGGAATCAGTCCCTCTGCCGGAGCAGGCGGATGCTGAGAGACAATAGGAGGAATCAGTCCCTCCTGTATCCTTGTCTTCAGAAACTAATTCAGCACAGGAGGATGTAGCACCCCCTGTCGCCCAGCCAGAACCTGAAACTCCCAAACCATTAACCGCCTTGGAATCCGACGACGGTTTAAAACCTGAGGATGTCCAACTAATTTCATGCCCAACTATAAATTTGAGAAGGTTAAATGTAGCCGAAGACTTTGCCCATCCCGACTCTCCCCAGTCCGCAACAAGAACAGAGCGATTGCGTGCTCTTGGCCTCCCAACTGTATTCATCGAAGATGCCGTTAATGCTCTACACTCTGTGGAAAAAGCTCTTGATTGGTTGCACACATCTGCAGTTGAAGAGATGACAGGACTCCAGCACGAAGTCTCCCGAGTAGTGGAAGCCTTCACTGTCCTGCCACATGTATTCAAGCAGGCCCTGATCCAACTCCAAGAAAAACAAGAGCAGATCCTAAGAGAAGAGGAATCTAAGCTACGCGTGTCTGAGGCTAAGACCACATCTGCAATGATAGAAACCGGATCCCAGCTTCGATCCCATGACAAGAAAATTCAGGACATGTCGCAGGTGCTCACCTCTTTGGTCGAGAAGATGACAAGCCTCGAGTCGAAACAGGATGCTGCTTTGCAAATCCTGGAACAACTTGATGAGACGGTGTCATACCTTGATGACGCCAAAAAAGGGGAAGAAGCAAGGGAAGCTACCAGGAGAACAAGGTTGGAGCGAGAGAAAGAGTTGTTAGCTCCATTTGAAGACTCCATCACTGCAGACATAGCCCGTATCTCAATGCCGAACGTTAGGATACTGGGAGACTGACCTGACTTCCAGGATCCTAAGTATCCTTGGAAGAGCTTAGTTCAAAAGCCTCAAGCTATGAACCTCCCGGCCGACCGATAGCCTACGGCTACAGAGATCAAGAACTGGAGGAGAAATGAACTGTTAAGATACTTTGTTGTACTTATCAGGGAATCCTCACTATTCAACCGATGCAGGACGGTGCAGGAAGCCGCAGAGGAATTTAAGAACAAGCTGGAACAAGGATCGCTCCCGCTACAGCTGCAGATGAAGTCCAAACATCGAAAAGGTGACTTGGTAACCCGTCCAGAAGACTGGATCCTAGTCTTCGATAAATTTTATGAAGGACGAGCCATTTATCTGAATTGAGACAAGGACGCTCACCAGAACTGGTGGAGAAATACCAAGAATGACCCTTCCAAAAGACCATGGAGACACTCTGACTTCAGGAGCTGAATATCTTAGTGTATTATTCCTTTGTAATTTTATTTTCAAAACCGCAAATCTTATACTCGTTATTTCAGTATCAATAAAATATTTGCTTATCTTGAAAGATTACAACTCGTGATCTACTATGTTCTTGTATGCTTACAAACACTTTATTTATTCTTACTGTATGCAAATTCTGAAACTTATCTCAATACACAAACTGTACGAACTTGTCTGCGAACTGTTCATAGATTAAGTTGTATGTATTTAGAATACAATGTAAGATTGTGCCTGCGCGCCAATCATAAGTCTACAGATGTAACACTCTTTTGATAAAAGCTGAACTTGCCTGCGAGCAGTTCTCAACATTAGACTAGTTTGATGAAGGCCAGAACATTCGAAAGAAGATCAAGAAGTTTGCCCTACTTTAAACCGCTAAATGTCAAAGTTTTGGCATCATCAAGGATGTTTTGGATAACATCATAAAGTTTTAAAGGAAGACTCGAAAGGAATTGGCAAATTATCAAAAAGGGGGAAATTTTTGGGATAAACAAATACTCGGTATCGAAACTATTGGGATAAACAATCCCTGTATCGAAAGATCATGACAGAGTGTTTTGACAATATGCCAATACTGGATACAGCAAGCAACTGTATTGAAGAGTCGATCAAAGTCGCTGAATCTATAACGAAAACTTCTCTTAGCGCCAGCTGCAGCAAGACTTCGAGTTACCAAGACTCCGCAGCAAAGAGTCTCTTAAGACCAAGTATGGAAGCTGTCTCGAATCATCAGTACAACAATCCTCCCATACAGCCCTCAAACAGGACAAGAAGGAATCTTTGATTCGCTAAAGTCAAATGTCCCGTTTAAGAAGATATATTTAAATACTGAAGGATAAAGTATTTAAATATCAAAGTCGTCAGAAGATCTTCATATCCCGCAATATCCGGATCTCTGTCAAACTATCAAGTTGTCACATAATCATGCTCAACGGATCTATCTCAATGGATATATTTCAGAGGCTATATATATCTCCAGACTTTGAAGATCAAAGACAATGTACGACGAATAACAGATATACACACGAAACAAAGCTATCATCATATACATCTGAACAAAGATATCTCCTAAGCATACTGCTATTCCAAACGAAGAGATATACAAGTGTTCTAACCTTGAACAACACATTATCAGCTAAAATCCCAGAAAGTCAAAGCTGTTGTTCAACCTCTGTTCTATCTTTGAACAAAACCTGTCAGCCCTGTGTGGACTGAGAATCCTTGCTATTCCCGAACTGTGTATGACGGACTTGCATTGAAGAGGCGAAGCTTCAGAACTATGTGTGAAGAAGCCAGTCACGTGTTAGCTCAAACCAATCTGTGTGAACGGTTGAAAGCTAAGATCTTTATATCAATCTATGTGAACGATATATTGATTAAGTTTGGTTATAATTACATAGTTGTGTACGCAGTAATTATAATAAACCTTTTACTCCTGTGTGGAGGACCAGTGGATGTAGAGGGTTTTACCTCAAACCATTTTAAATATTGTGTTATTTACCTTCTGCCTTTACTGTTTTATTAATTGTGATTATTTAAGTATACACTGCAAAACCCTGTACGCACCAAGCTAATAGGAGATTAGACCGAGTTGCTGTATCGACAGCAACTTACTGTTTTAAAGACTTCCGCTATGCACTCAGATTTGAAAATCCTACAGGTTGTTGTTTCAAACACTTTCCAAGCTGTATCCTATATACTTAGTGGCCAACACGGGCCGTGCATATCATCATTGTCATCATTGTAGTGGGTTGTGTGTGAGGAGTAGCGCACGCTACGTACTCTCTTTAGCGTGCGCTAATTGATTACAGGTAGCACACGCTACCTCTAAGCATTAGCGCACGCTAATGTGATTAAAGCAGATAGTCCAGAAGGCACTGGACTGAATTTAAGTTGTAGTAGCGCACGCTATGAATGGTAAGTAGCATACTCTAGTTGTGTGGATAGCGCACACTAAGTATTCAGTAAAGCGCGTGCTAAGGTCCGAGCAGACAGAATCCAGTGGGTACTGGACTGGAATGGAATAATTCTTAGTGCATGCTATGAGTGGATATTAGCGTACGCTAATGGTGTTAGTAGCGCACGCTAAGTAATTGGTGTAGCGCACGCTAACGCGAGCAAGACAAGAGGACAGTAGGTTCTGGACTCTGGTAATTTGGACATCAGCCATCAGGTAGAGCGCGCTAACACAAGGTTAACGCACGCTAATAAGAGGCGTTAGCGTAATCTACCAATGTATGTAGCACACACTGACGATGCAGACAGTGGGTACTGGACTACCCGGTGCACCCGTTAGCGCACGCTAAGCACAGGAGCTAGCGCGCTCTAAAATGGGTTTTACTATATATTGGACAGTTTAGCCCCATTTCGTCATTTTTTTCATTCCTCCTCCTCCTCCTCTAGACGGTTTTGGGCGATTTTGGGCTTTTTGAGAAGTGTTCTTTGAGCTGCAATCATCTATAAACATCTTCAAGCTTATAAGTCGGATTAATCATCATTTCATACTCTCCAATACATCAAATCAAGGTAAACATTCCTTCGATCTAGAATTTCGGATTTTGAATGTTTTCCTCCCGATCTCTTCGTGTAAGCTTGCTAGTATGTTGGAATATGTTAGATATGGATTATCTACCTTAGATACATGTATTCCAATGGATTTATTGGTGTACATTTCGGATTTGATGAATATTTGGGGAATTATTCTAGAACCCTTGATGTTTGACTTTGGTTATTTTGGGGGTTTCTGATTATGTTGTCGTAATCTTGAGTTGTGGTTTCCTATTGGATTATTGATGTCATTAATGAAGTTTTGTTGGGTTGAATCATTCCTTGGAGTTTTGGTATCGATATTATTGTGGTTGGTTGTAACCAAAGGGAAGAATGTTTACAACGTATTCGTTAGAATGCCCCAATGAGTTTGATTATTGTTGTATCGACTTTGAGTTGGTTAATCGTGATTGATACGTATATTGGGCGTTTTTTGGTAATCATATTATTCAAGGTTGTTCAAGCGACCGATATTCCATTAAGGACGTTTGTTCGTGAGAGGACATTTCACCACTGGTATTGTGTAAGTTAATTCTTACTCGATTAAAAAGATATTCATTCCTTTCGTTGTTGTTCATTCATATTCATAATTCATTCATGATATGCTATTCATGTCGAGACATGTAATTACCAAACTAATCATTCAATTCACGAGGAACGACGGTTCCAATCATTTCAATGAGCTATCATTCATTTCATTATTATTTCATCTTGGTGAGTCATTCTTGACCCTTGTCGATTTGTTATTCACTGAGATTCATCATGGTCACTTTTGTTTCTTGTGACCTTCTGGGTTTATATTGCGTGGTCGGGTCATTATGTGTGGAATTTTTAGTCGGGCACACGATAGTCATGTGAAGGGTTCACCAACACAATGGACTGTGCACACGGTAACGTGCCTCCGTGAGACTAATTAGGTACAAGGACGGGTGTGTCCGGACACTCGTCTTGTGCACTTGTACGTCCCATTATGGGCGTACTATGATGCCCCTCTTCAGCTTAATTTCATGTCACATATATTTAATGATTGTGCTTGTTCAACTCTTGAGGATTGTTGTTCTGTGTAACTGGCCCCGTGGGGGGATGTTGTTTTCAGGCTATGGCAAGGCAAAAGCATGAGAAGAGAACGTTGACGGAGAGGAGTCCCAGTGATACTAGTAGGGGGGCCCAGTCCTTTTCAGTGATTCGTGTTTCTTCATTTTGATTTCCGCTGCAAATTTTCGTTTGGATATTCATTTTATTCAGTGTTGTATATTTTATCTTCGTATAAAATATACATGTATCCTGTATTTCCTGGGTGTGTTGTACTTAAAACTTCTCATCGGTGTAATTAATGATATAATGTGGTTCGGTACGACAATTATATGATTTAATTCTTTAATATTCATTCTCCTGGTGGGTCCTAGTTAGGGGTCCATGGCACTGTAATATCCGCCTAATTTAGGGTGTTACAGAGTTGGTATCAGAGCGTGGTTTTGTATACTACCTTCCGAGTCATGTCTCATTTGAAATCATTTTTCATCAGACTAGTATCATTGGACTTTCGCGTCACGTGTGACCCGTGCAAATGCCAAGCCCCTCAGACCAAGAAACGGTAAGATTTCTGACGCCATGGTATAATTTCTGGCAATAAGAATCACTCATTCATCACTCATCAGTCAACAATCCTCAATCATCATCTTCATTTTTGATCTTGTCGATCATGTTAACTCATTAATCACTCATTTCACTTCATTGCTCAGTTGTTGATCTTGTGGATCGTATCATTAATATCATTAATCTTGTTAACTTGTTCAAGATAATCATTTCAAGAATTTCACCAGATAATCATGTCACTTCAGTTGATCATTCATGTAATCATTGTGTTAGAGCGCGTATGCTCATTATTATCATTTCATAACGTAACCATAATGTGGTATTCATGCGAGATCTATAACTATCATGTGACTTTCCTACTTCAGTATGGAGAGAGCTGGAAGAGGACGTAGGGGAAGAGGCCACGGCGCGGGCTGAAACCTGGGAGCTCGTGTGAATACACGCGCGAACGCAGGGAATAATGATAATTCATCGAGCAGCGGGACACAGCTCATTCAGAAGGTTTTCGGGTTGACCCCGAAACAGTCAGCAGTTCTAAATCAGGCCACTCAGTCCGCATCATTCAAGACGACGGGAGCGAATAAAGGTGGAGCCCACAGATATCAGACAGGAGCATCCGGTTCCGGGGCCAGCAAGCCCCGAATTTATGAGATGAAGAGAGCCGATGATCCGGAGGCCCGAATGATCTCAGGTACACTCGAAATTTTATCTCAACCTATGTGTACCCTTTTTGATACTGGTGCATTGCATTCATTCATTTCCGAGTCATGCTTGAATAGACTTTATCTGGATAGTTATACTAGTTGTGAACCTTATATCATTGGTCTACCTGACGGGGGAAGAATTACCGGAGATTATGAGATTCAGAATTTTCTGATCCATCTTCATGGTCGTGTTTGGTTGGCGAACCTGATTGTGTTAGATTTACCTAGAGACGACGCCATCTTGGGTATAGATTGGATGGATCGTCACGATGCCACCCTGAGTGTCCGTAAGCATATGGTCACTATCATTTCAGACGATGGGGTCGAATGTGTATTTCAGGGAGGTAATCCCAGTTGTTCCGGAAGAGTCATTAATGCGATGAAAGCAGTGAAATTACTCAATCAGGGTTGCGTCGGTTATTGGTGCTATATGACCAAGACCGAGAAATCATCAGTAATGTTGGCGGATATTCCGGTATTGAGAGAATACGCCGATGTTTTTCCAGATGAGTTACCTGGTTTGCCTCCACAGAGAGATGTGGAATTCACGATTGAGTTGGAGCCTGGTACGTCTCCAATATTGAAGGTACTGTATGGTATGGCCCCGACCGAAATGCAGGAGTTGAAGAATCAACTGGGGGAATTATCTGAGAAAGGTTATATCCGACCGAGTGCGTCCCCGTGGGGAGCACCTGTGTTATTTGTCAAGAAGAAGGATGGCTCTTTTCGATTGTGAATTGATTACCGGGAATTGAACAAAGTGACGATCAAGAATAAATATCTCCTACCACGCATCGATGATCTTTTAGATCAAATTCAGGGAGCTTCCGTATTTTCCAAGATCGATTTAAGATCTGGGTATCATCAGTTGTTAATTCGAGAGTCGGATATCGCTAGGACGGCGTTTTGAACACGTTATGGTCATTATGAGTTTATGGTAATGCCGTTTGGGTTAACTAATGCACCTGCGGTTCATGGAATTAAAGAATCGAGTTCTCATCAACTATTTAGATCAGTTCGTGGTTGTCTTCATTGATGACATTTTTATTTATTCTCGTGACTGAGAGGAGCACGAATTTCACCTTCATCAGGTTCTCGAAGTGTTGAGACGAGAGCAACTTTATGGAAAGTTTTCTAAATGTGAATTATGGATGTCCGAAGTGACGTTTCTCGGAGATGTGATTTCATCAGACGGAGTACGCATCAACCCTCAGAAGACGGAGGCTATCCGAGATTGGCAACCTCTGAAGAATGTTAAGAAAATCCGAAGCTTTCTCGGATTAGCTGGTTATTATCAGCGATTTTTGGAAGGATTTTCTAAAATCGCTCAACCCATGACGAACCTTTTGCGGAAGGATAAGAAATACACGTGGTTTGACGCGTGTCAACAGAGTTTTGAGGAACTCAAGAGCCGGTTAATTTCAGCACCTATCCTTTCCTTGCCACAAGGGATGGAAGGATTTGTGGTTTATAGTGACGCATCCGAACACGGTCTCGGATGTGTATTAATGCAGAACGGGAAGGTTATTGCCTATGCTTCGCGGCAACTGAGACCTTACGAGGTCAACTATCCGACCCACGACCTAGAGCTAGCGGTCGTGGTATTCGCGTTGAAGATTTGGCATCATTATCTTTATGGCGTCACCTATCAGATTTTCACCGATCATAAGAGTTTGAAATATATATTTACTGAGAAGGAGTTAAATATGCGACAGAGACGATGGTTAGAACTGATTAAGGATTATGATATTGAGATTCAATACTACTCGGGTAAGGCGAACGTTGTCGCTGACGCCTTGAGCCGTAAGTCCGTTCAGGAGCAAATGCTTGCTCGTTTAACAGTACAGAAGGAACTTCAACAAGAAATCCTGAGACCCGAGATTGAGGTCTGGTTACAGCGAGTGCAAGGGCAACTTTGCATGTTAGAGATTTCATCGCCACTTGAGGAGGCAATCAGAGTGAATCAGGGTTCAGACCCATTTTTGTTGCGCATTCGAGATGAAGTGGCTCAGGGGAAAGCCCCTGGATTTGTGGTCCATGAGGATGGACTTTTGCGATTTAAAAATTGGTTATGCGTACCGGCGAATGACGAGTTGCAAAACTCGATTTTGAGAGAAGCTCACGCTACCCCTTATTCCATTCATCCGGGGTTTAGCAAGATGTATAAAGACTTGAAACAAAATTATTGGTGGAGCAATATGAAGCTAGAAGTCGAGGAATTTGTTTCAAGATGTCTGACCTGTCAGCAAGTCAAGATATACATCAGCGACCGGTGGGTATGCTGAAACCGCTCCCTATTCCGGAGTGGAAACGGGAGGATATTTCAATAGACTTCATCACGAGTTTGCCGACGAGTCGTCGTGGCATGAATAGAATTTGGGTAATTGTGGATCATTTAACTAAGTCTGCTCATTTCCTTGAGATTAAGCATATGTGGGGTCCCGAGAGACTTATCCAGTTGTTCATCAAGGAGATAGTGAGATTGCACGGTACTCCTAAGAGTATCATTTATGATCGTAACGGGCGATTCGTGTCATATTTTGGGAAATCAGTTCATCGTGCCATGGGAACTCAGCTTAATTTCAGCACAGCTTTTCACCCTTAATCCGGAGTATATCCACTATTCTACTCTCAGCCAAAGGCTCGGACAATCAGAGACGACTATTCAGACATTGGAGGACATGTTGAGGGCATGTGTTCTCGATTGGAATGACGATTGGGAAGCCCAACTACCGTTGATCGAGTTCACGTACAATAACAGTTGGCATGCTTCGATTAAGATGGCACCCTACGAGGCCTTGTACGGTCATCGTTGTCGATCTCCTTTGTGTTGGGATGACTTATCAGAATCAATCGGCACCGATCCCGATATGTTTATAGCTGCCCGAGAGAAGGTAGATTTGATCAGGAGTCGTTTGTTGAGCGCTCAAAGTCGACAAAAATCATATGCAGATAATCGTCGTCGGCTATTAGAGTTCGAGGCAGGCGACCACGTTTTGATCATGGTATCCCCGAGTCGAGGTATTTTCCATTTCGAGAAATGGGGGAAGTTGTGTCCGAGGTTCATTGGACCATTTGAGATTTTGGATCGAGTAGGCGAGCTGGCTTATCGATTGGCCTTACCTCCGGCGTTGAGCCGAATTCATAATGTGTTTCACGTCTCTCAATTGCTGAAGTATGTTGCTAATCCGAGTCACACACTTCAGTTTGATGAAATCGAGATCGCGGATGATCATACGTATGAGGAGCGTCCCATACGAGTCTTAGAGCGGCGGATCAAACAGTTGAGGAGAAAGACGATTCCTTTGGTTAAGATCCAGTGGTCTAGACACGGAGTCGAAGAGGATACATGGGAAACCGAGGATAGTATGCGGGAGAGTTATCCCGAATTGTTTGACTCTTAGTTTCGGGGACAAAACTCTTTTTAAGGGGGGAGTATGTAATACCCGGCTGTAAATTCATTCATTATCATCCAGTATATTGTCACTCAGTAATTTTTCACTCATTAATAATCACTCATCATTCATATTATTTCATTGTATTCACCGTTCGAAGTAATTTTCTATCATGTATCAGTTATTCGTCATTCAACCCGGTTGGAGAATCGGGCCGTGCATATTATTATTGTCATCATTGTAGTGGGTTGTGTGTGAGGAGTGGCGCACGCTACGTACTCTCTTTAGCGCATGCTAATTTAGTACGGGTAGTGCACGCTACCTCTAAGCATTAGAGCATGCTAATGTGGTTCAGGCAGACAGTCCAGAAGGCACTGGACTGAATTTAAGTTGTAGTAGCGCACGCTACGAATGGTAAGTAGCGTACGCTAGTTGTGTGGATAGCGAACGCTAAGAAACCAGTATAGCGCGCGCTAAGGTCCGAGCAGACAGAGTCCAGTGGGTACTGGACTAGAATGGAATAATTCTTAGCGCATGCAATGAGTGGATATTAGCGTACGCTAATGGTGTTAGTAGCGCACGTTAAGTAATTAGTGTAGCGCACGCTAACGCGAGCAAGACAAGAGGACAGTAGGTTCTGGACTCCAGTATTCTGGACATCAGCCATCAAGTAGCGCGCGCTAACACAAGGTTGACGCACGCTAAAAAAAGGCATTAGCGCATGCTACCAATGTATGTAGCGCACACTAACGATGCAGACAGTGGGTATTGGACTACCCGGTGCACCCTTTCGCCTCATCTATTATCCACTCTGAGGCGTATAATATCAAGTACTTCAGTAAGAGGTTGAAACCTCGTATACGGATGTCCAGTACGGGTGTCCAGTAAGAGGTTGAAACCTCGTATGCGGATGTCCAGTAAGAGGTTGAAACCTCATATGCGGATGTCCACTAAGTGGTTGAAACCTCGTAACTGCGTGCGAATGTCCAGAATACCGGAGTCCAGAGCCTACTGTCCTCTTGTCTTGCTCGCGTTAGCGTGCGCTACACCAATTACTTAGCGTGCGCTACTAACACCATTAGCGTATGCTTATATCCATTCATAAAGAATTATTCAGTCCAGTACCCACTGGACTCTGTCTGCTCGGACCTTAGCGCACGTTACACTAATTGCTTAGTGTGCGCAATCCACACAACTAGCGTACGCTACTTACCATTCGTAGCGTGCGCTACTACAACTTAAATTCAGTACAGTGCCTAATGTACTATTTGCCTGAACCACATTAGCGTCCGCTAATGCTTAGAGGTAGCGTGCGCTACCCGTACTCAATTAGCGCGCACTAAAGAGAGTACGTAGCGTGCGCTACTCCTCACACACAACCCACTACAATGATGACAATGATGGTATGCACGGCCCGATTCTCCAACCGGGTTGAATGACGAATAATAATTGATACACGATACAAAATTACTCCGAACGGTGAATATAATGAATGAATATGAATGATGAATGATTATTAATTAGTGAAAAATTACTGAGTGACAATATACTGAATGATCATGAATGAATTTACAGCCGCGTATTACAAATACTACTTCCAATCTCATATTAATTTTTCTACTCAAAATAAGTGGGACCCTTAATTCCACTCAATTTTAATTTTATTTTACCTTTTCCACTCACAACAAGTGGGACTCTTATTCTACTCACAATAATTCTGACTCCAATCCACTTTTACCATGTGAATTAGGCCATGGGCTCATGTATGGTTTTGAGCTTTTCCGAATCATATACTTCTTTGTATATATCACTCAATACTTTGTTGCGCACTAAGATGGGTGTTGGCCACTTAAGTATACTGGATACAGTTTGGAGAAGTAGTTTAAACAACAAACTGTATCGGAATCTAAATCTGAGTGCGTAGCGGAAGTCTTGGATACAGTTAGTTGCCGTGGATACAGCAACAAAGTATTTGGTGTATACTTAATATATCACAGTAATTTCAAACAGTAAAAGCTGAAGGTAAATGACACAGTAATTTAAGTGGTTCGAGGTAAACCCCTCTACGTCCACTGGTCCTCCACACAGGAGTAAAAAGTTTATTAAATAATTACTGCGTACACAACTACGTAATTATAAACAAACCTATCTTTGTATCGTTCACACAGATTGATACAAAGAACGTCGCTTTCAACCGTTCACACAGATTGGTTAAAGCTTTCTTCTTAACTAGCTTCTTCACACACAGTTCCAAAGCTTCGTCCTTATTCGTCCCACACAGGTCAGAATAACTTGTTGAGTTCACACAGAGCTCGGTTTTTACACAGAGGTAAAAGGTTAGGTAACCAGGTAAGAACAATGACTTTGAATATCAAGATCTGATGATAGCTGTTCTTGATGTTTGAGCACTGTATATCTCTTTCGTTTTAACTTGCGATATGCTTTGGAGATATGTTTGCTCAGATGATAACTTGATAGCTTTGAGAGTTACTTTGATTCGTAATTGGTTAACAGATCTTCAATGTCTTCAAGGATATATATAGCCTCAGAAGAAAGTATCCGTTGAGATGTCCGTTTGAATAAGATTTCCTTCAACGGGAATATGACATGATCCGGATTTCGCGGGATTCTGAAGATCTGAAGACTGACAGTATTTAAATACTTTATCCTTGAGTATTTAAATACTTCTTTGTTCAACGGAACTTGACTTGTGTTCTTTCTTGTCCTTTTGTGAACTGTATGGAAGGTGACTGTATTTAGGGCATCGAGACAGTTTTCCATACTTGATCTATTACAAGTCTTCTTGCTGTACTGACGAGCTTCATTTATGCTGATTCGAGGCAGGTTTTCGATATAGGATAAAGCCTTGAATCCTCGATACAGTTTCCTTACTGTATATTTGGCATATATGTCAAAACCTTCTCAATAACAAATAACAATCGATACAGGGATCGGGTATTCCGGCTGATTCGATACAGGGTGATTGTTTTTCCCAACAATTTCCCCCTTTTTGACAATTTGCCAAGACTAACTTACTTCACTCTTCGAGTCTTCTTGATGATGCCAAAACCTTCTTCATGAAGCATTCTTCTTCGATGACTTCTGGCAGATTTCTTGGTCTTTTGTCAATAGGTCTGACTTAGTGACATAGTCTACAATAATGAACTGCTCGCAGGCATGTTCGATACAGTTTGAGATTTATTTCAACTTAAGCTTATGATTGGCGCGCAGGCACAATCTTACAATGTATTCTAAGTTTTACAACTGAAACTATGAACTGTTCGTAGACTAGTTCGTACAGCTTATTTTTCAATCAAGTTTATCTAACTTGAGATTCCTATCAAACAATTTTAAGTAATCATACATTAACACAGTAGATTACGAGTTGTAATCTTTCAAGACAAACAAACTGTTTTATTGATATTCAAAATGATTGAGTACAAGGTTTGCTGTGTTGAATAGAAATTACAAAAACAAAAATAAAGTACATAAATTTCATCTCCTCATCTATAATCCGCATGCCTCCAAGGTCTCTTTCCTGGCTCATTCTCGGTGCCGCGCCACCAGTTTTGAAGTGAATCATTGCCTCGTTCCTGGTAAATTGCTCTTCCTTCATATGAACGATCAAAGGCAAGTATCCAATCCTCTGGATGGGTGACCCGATCTCCTCTTCTATGTTTTGATTTCATTTCGACTTGGAGAGGGAGCTTACCTTCTTCTAGCATCTTTGAAAACTTGTCTGCCGCTTCCGCCAATGTTTTATAATTTTTGAAGATGGCGGATTCCCTGATGAGTCTGACAAAATATCTCATCAGTTCATTCTTCCTCCAGTGCTTCACTTCTTCGGCGGTTGGGTTGCGGTTGGTTGGCAGACGTATTTCCGAAGGTCTTTGAACAAGATTTTGCCAAGGGACATTTGGGTCATGGAATTCTGGTCTGGAGCCTGAAATTCTAAAACTTTGGGGTTGAGGTGCTAGCTTGTTCAAATCGGCAGCGATACTGTCCTGAGCAGCCTCAAATTCCCTTTCCTGTTGCAGTCTTATTCTCCTTGCAGCTTCTCGAGCCTCTTCCCCCTTTTTGGCCTCATCAAGACTTTGCAGGATTTCAAGAGCGGCGTCCTGTTTGGTCTCGATGCTGTTTATTCTTTCAACGAGGGAGGAAAGAGTCTGCGACATCTCTTGAATGGATTTGTCGTGCGCACGCAGCTGAGAGCTGTTCTCTATCATTGCACAGGCGGTCTTGTCTTCAGCAATTCTTGTCTCTGAAGCTTCCTCCTTCAGCAGTTGCGCTTGTTTATCTTCCATGATTTTCAAGGCTTGCTTGAACACTTCTGGAAAGATTATGAATGCGTCAACAACTCGAGATACTTCGTGTTGAAGAGTTGTCATTTCTTCAACTGCAGAAGTGTGCATCCAGTTCAGTGCCTTTTCTACGGAAGAGAGAGCGTTAACTGCATCTTGGATAAATACAGTCTGAAGGCCAAGAGCTCGCAGGCGCTCTTTGCGTGCAGCAGAGATAGGAGAGTCAGGCTGGGCGAAGTCTTCAGTGCAGTTCAACCTCCTTACGTTCACGGATGGACGTGAAGTAAGTTGGATATCCTCAGGTTCGTTACCGTCCTCGGATTCCAAGGTTGTAGGGGCGGGAGTAGCTTCTTGTGGAATGGCGACAGTTGGTTCAGAAGCGTCCTGTGGCGAAGGTTCTTCGGCAGACATGGATGCAGGAGGGACTGAATCCTCCTGTTGGGTTGTAGGACTGGCTTCTTTGGTCGCAACAGGCTCGGGTGCCTGTTCCAAAATTTCTTGATTTTCTTATTGGAGGGACTGATTCCTCTGGTCGTGAATATTCTCCTTTGTGGCGAAGGTGGATTAGCTTGGGTTGATGGCCCTTCGTCTTTTCCGGTGGAGAGGCGGCTCGGGCCACCTCTTCACGGCTCATCCTCGCACTCCGCTTGAAGAGCATCGTCGTCATCGTCTGAGTCATGGTCGTTGTCGTCTTTTGGATTGATGGGAGAGTCCTCTGACTTCTTCTTTCCTTTTCTTCTGGCGTCGGATTTGTGCAGCAGGTGGCTTTCAATGAGATCTTTGCAAGAAGCGTTGTCCCATCGGCTGTGGCCTCAATTTGAGTTGAGCTTACTTCGAGACAAATCGCTCTTCGTGGCTCCATTCGCCCAGGTTATGCAGAGTGTCGATTTGAGCTAGCCTAAAGCTTTTCCATTGCGTAAATCTTTCATACGCTGCTCAATTTGTACCAAAGAAGTGTTTGATTTATAATTGAGTCTGGGAGGGACTTGAATCACGTGCGAAGACGCTGCTTCGAGGGATTCCAGACAGGTATGGGATCCGCACGGAAGATGGACTCCTTGCAGGGGGATGGTGCCCCAAGGAAATCGATCCCGCACGGGTGTGGGATCCCGCAGAGAAGTAGCTTTTGGCTCGAATGGGCGTAGACGTGCTAACGTCTTGAATGTTGGCAGATGTCTCTATATCCGTCGTAGCCGCCAAAGGCTCGGGATCTACTGTCGATGCAGTAGGAGACACCTCTTCCGCAGGGGTTGGGCCCTGGGGTTCTTCAGTGGGTTGCGCCACGGGTGAGACATCCTCGGAGTGCTTGGCTTTGATTTTTGAGAGCCTCCGAAGTCTCTTCTTCGACTTCTCATCAGCAGAGTGCTTCTTCTTTGTGAGAACGCTTGCGCTTCTTCTTTGAAGATTCCACCAGAGACCTTCACGGTTTGTCTGGGGTTGTCGAAAATAGGCATGTGCCTTGTTCGCGGATGGTTGGCATGCATGGTGCTCGGTTATAAGCGGGGCTTGACGCCTCCTAAATATATCCGTGAGTCGCTTTTCTTGGCATCGGCGGATTGCTGGACTCCGCACTTCGTCAGAATGAAGTTCAGCATTAAACCAAACGATTTCTTTTGGGTGGCAGGCTTGCACACCTCTTCTTGAAGACGTTTCAAAATGATTTGGCACCAATTGACCTTTTCACAGGTCAAAATAGCTACCATCATTCTGAACCTTAGATTCGTGCACATCTCGAACGCACCGGTTCGATTTTCAATGATCCTGGAACAGAAGTCATGCAGATAGACGAAATGAAGAAGAAAATTTTTCTTGTGGCACGTGGTTGTCACCATATCAACCACTTTGGACCCGGTAAAAAGTCCATAAAACTTGGTAATCAGCTCTTGAGACCCAAACGTCTCAAGTCGTCCATGGTCGGGCCGTCGGGCGCACTGTAGATTTTCTGAAGTAGGTCGCTATTGATGCAGATTTGCACTCCTTGGACTGTTGCAGTGATGTCAGCAACGTGTCCTCCCTGAGCTAGTGACAGAAAACGAACTGCGGCGTTGAGGTAGAATTCCTCAACCAGATGGGCGTCGTATTTGTCGGTGGTTTTGCTTCCGAAGCGATAAAGACCTTGTTGTTCAAGACGAGTAATGATATACTCCATCGGTTCGGTGTCGTTGATTTCCGAGATGATACGCTCGATGATGACAGGTTTCGAGAAGATCCGGCCATCAATGATGTTGGAGGTTTTCTTCAGAACGGGGGATGAAGATTGAGTAGCCATGGATGTTTTCTTAAAACGAAGGTGGAAGAAAACAGTAGAGATTCGCAGTGAATATGCAGAAAATATGTAGGCTGTTTGCTTGAAATCTCTTGTAATTGCAGAAAGCGTAAAGAGTCTCTAATGGCAGATACAGTCCTTTTATACTTGGGCGGCGAAATAGGGTTTGCAGAGTACGAATGGTCAGATTTTAAGGGATGGGAACCGGTTTTGAAATCGACGGTCAGGATGGATTTAGTATAACTGGTACGCTAATCCATTAAAAGGTTTTAAAATACAGCGGGTCCCACTTCTGACATAGGTTGATTACCCTAAATGCC
This sequence comes from Orobanche coerulescens, assembly GCA_033398695.1. Lineage (NCBI taxonomy): Eukaryota > Viridiplantae > Streptophyta > Magnoliopsida > Lamiales > Orobanchaceae > Orobanche > Orobanche coerulescens. Next base: position 89,364,231 of record CM065818.1, on the reverse strand, counting down.
TAAAACGGCGGTTTAAAATAATAAACAATTTAAAACCATCGCGGCTTTTGAGATTTAGTTGTCCAGATGTCGTGTAAGGCATTTAATGAACATGACGTTTGACATAAAAACAGGGCACGTGGACAAAAATTATTTTAAAAAGGAAATAATATTATATTATATACTGAATCGAAATCCTATAGTATGTGCTGTTCTCCGCGTCGATACGTTGCCCCTTAAAAAGGTACTAATAGGTTTTAAATTCCATACTGCAATATTTGGATTAATCCGTATTCATGGGTCCTACAAGATTCCCCCTTAATTATGCACACATCACCGTAGGATTCATATGCCTTCGTTCGCTCTGATCAATTGATGATTACGAGTGTACGGATAATTAATGTTGAATCGTATTCACGGGTCTTACAAAGATTCCCCTCAATTGTTGAGTAAAAGCAAGGTAAATTTACTTACAGGAGTCCGGGCCGGTATTCCCACTCGTTTCTTAGCATGTTGAATCTTGCCGTGTCGAGAGGCTTGGTGAAAATGTCACCAATTTGGATGTCGTATGGACTTTTTCCGTGCGAACATCCTTGTTCTCGACATGATTCCCGATGAAATGATGCTTCATGTTGATATGTTTAGTGCGCGAGTGCAAACAGAGTTGTGCGTGATTGCATTGCACTCGTGCTATCACACATGATTGGAGTCTCTCTAGCATCGATTCCATAATCGGCGCTTGTTGCCGCATCCAAAGGATTCGCATACAAAGCCTACCAAGAAAGATAGTACTGATTCGGCCGTGGAAAGAGAATTTGCCAATTGCTTCTTCTTGAACCAAGAAACGAGCCTAGGTCCAAGAAAGTGACAAGTTCCACTTGTACTCTTCCTATCTAGCTTGCGACCTCCGAGATCCGAGTCATTTGTATCCAACTAAATCGAATCCGCCTTCCTTAGATACCACGATCCGCATCGACTGTTCCTTTAATGTACTTCGTGATTCGTTTAGTCGTATTGAAGTGTGATTCCTTAGGTGCAACTTGGTATCTCGCACACACTCCAACAAAGAATGGATATCGGGCTCAAGTAGCCGTTAGGTACAGAGCGAACCAATGAGCTTCTGTAGAGTGATTGGTCAAACGGCTTTCGGCTTCATCAAGACTAATTTGCACGGAAGTGCTCATGGGGTTGGCGAGGATTTGGAATTGTTCATTCCAAATTTGTTGAGAAGCTCCTCTTTGTATTTCTCTGGTTGATGAATATACCGTAGGTAAATCGCTTTACTTGGCATCTAGGAAATAACTAAGTTCCCCCATCATACTCATTTCAAATTTGCTTTGCATGAGATGTGAGAACCTTTGACATAGAGCAAGGTTAGTTGAACCAAAAATAATATCATCGACATAGATTTGTACCATTAGAAGGTCATCTCCTTCCTGTATTTTGAACAATGTTTTGTCGACAGCACCCTTCTCAAATCCGTTGTTGGTTAGATACTGGGACAGGGTTTTGTACCAGGCTCTAGGGGCTTGTTTAAGTCCGTACAGGGCTTTCCTTAGCCTGTAAACTAGATCGATACCGTCCGTGTTGGCAAACCCTGGTGGTTGTTCAACATAAACTTCTTCTGTAAGCTCTCCATTCAGGAAAGCACTCTTGACGTCCATTTGGTATACGATAAAATTCTTATGGGCGGCAAAGGCTAAAAATATCCTGATGGCTTCTAGTCTCGCTACAGGGGCGAAGGTTTCATCATAGTCGATTCCTTCTTCAAGACAATAGCCTTGTGCTACTAGTCTGGATTTGTTCCTTATGATAAGTCCATTTCCATCCTTTTTGTTTAGAAATACCCATTTGGTTCTTATACCCGATTGGTGTGTCGGTCTGGGTAAAAGATACCATCCATTGTTTCTTTCGAAACCGTTAAGCTCTTCTTCCATAGATGTTATCCAATGAGAGTTGTTAAGAGCGTCTATGGTCGAAACAGTTCTGATGGGCTAAGAATACAACGATAGTGCACATATTGAGTCTCCTAAGTTCGGATTGAGATTTCCATTCAGAAACCGTGAGACTTGAAAGATTAGATTCTTCTTGTGCACAAAGTACATTTCCTTGTGTACTGTATTCTCCTAGTAGAAACACACGCATTAATGTTTCCAATGATCAGCTCTTGCTGGAGATCTCTCAACCATCTTCGGTCGGTTTCTAGTTCAGGATCCCGTACTGTATCGAAAGTTTACGTGGGTACGGCTTGACATGCAGTGTCGCCTTCATCCACATCGATTCTTACAGCTGCGGTGTTGATTTCTAAATCTACTACAGTTTCTATGGGTGTAGGTTGATCCAAGATAGATAGATGGTGAATGTCCTGAGTGATATCATCTACTCCTGTAGGGTCATGGTGTGGTTCGTCGAACACTACATGAACTGATTCATCGATCGTCACCTCCTTTTATTAAAGATTCGAAGCTTTCTGATGGAGGAGTATCCTACGAATATTCCTTCATCGATTTTTCATCAAAGGTTCTAAGTTGGTCCTTCCCATTGTTCAAAACATAACACCCGCATCCAAAATGTGAAAATACGAAACTAATGGAGTTTTGTTGTTCCATACCTCGTATCTGTTTTGTTGTGGTGCTTGTTGACGATACTGCGGTTTTGAGTGTAGCATTTGTATTGGTTGCTTCACCCCGTAAACGCCGCGGCAATTTGCTTTCGCAATCATTGTCCTTGTTGCATCTTTCAACGTCCTATTCTTTCGCTCGGCAACACCGTTTTGTTGAGGTGTTCTGGCGGTGAGTATTCGTCAGTATTCCATTCTCCGAACAGCATTGTTCTATGAAACGGTTAGTAAATTCAAGACTGCCGGAACGAATGCACACGATACTCGATGCTTTTTCATTCGCAACTTTCTCAGAGCTCGGGCAGCCTTGATGTTGTTTCCTTCTTCTTGCTAAGAAAGATCATCCAAGCATACCGGAATAATCATCAACAACAACCATACAATATTTCTTACCTCCCAAACTTACTGGGTCTACAGGACCGTAGAGATCCATGTGTAGCATTTCCAATATTCTTTGGGTTGAAAGGTAGGATTTGCTCTTCGTGGTTGACTTGATTTGCTTGCCTTTACGGCATGGTCCGCACGCCGTCCTTCTTGAATGACACATCTGGCAAACCTCTTAACATACCCTATCTTGAAAGCATGAAGATCGTCTTGAAGTTGACGTGATACAACCTCTTGTGCCATAGCCACTAAGATCTGCAGTGCCTTTGGCAACAAAACATGGAATTGAGGAGCTCATAGGCTTCCAAACAAGAATGTACATATTACTCGATCGCTTCTCGTAAGCACAACTTCCTTGGTTTGGATGTTCTTGACTCTACAGTGATCTATATAGAACTTCACCGAGAAGCTGTTTATCACGTAATCGGCTAATACTAAGTAGATTATACTGTAAGCCTTCAACATATGCGACATCGGTGACTTTGAATTTCCCGACAAGTAGGTTTCCTTTCCCTCTTGTTCTTCCTTTAGATTTATCACCGAAGCGAACTTTTGGTCCGCGAGCTTCTACAAAATCAGATAGCTTGCTCTGTCTCCACCATGTGACGAGAGCATCCACTATCGAAGTACCTGTATCCTCTTCTGTAATGTCCTGTAACAAAGAAATTAGGTAGATTTAGGTCCCCTTTGATTTTGGGTCCATATATGTTAGTTCCATTAGGTACCTGATTTTCTGACAAAGAATTGGTTTCTGTAGGATGTACTCTGACAAGATTGCGATGTCTACGGGGCATATCCGTAGTTGTTATAATCATGATAATTACTATGCATGTAAAAATCGGGTTATTATTATTATTCCAAAGACGAGTGCCGTCAGGAGGTGGAGCCATTTTCTTAGGCCTAACAGCTTGTCTTCCGGGTCTCCGGTTGGATTCCCAATGCCGTTGTTGATACCGAATCGGCATCTGCTGTCTTGAGGGATAACGGGGCTCTGTATCCAATACCTAGGCGCACAGACCGAGTGTCTTGCCGTGCGGGCCTTTGGTGGTTGGATACTGCCTTCTTTCTGAATGACTGCCGGCTTTGATGATATGCTTGGGGAGCATGCTTTAGATTACGCCTTCTGAGTGGTTGTTGGTTCCACTGTCTCGAATTGTAGAGTTGTGGAGGCGGAATGGCAGCCTTCGGTTTTCTCGGTACAGCAGGTTCCTTTATGGGACTAGGAGTATCTTCTGATTCAGGAATGTGTTCCACACTCTTGACGAACACAGTACTAGTTTTACCTTTATTCGAACATGAGCTGTATCCTAAGCCACTTTTATCATGAGCATGTTGCCCAGTGCTCAGGATTTCTTCCATTCTTTTGGACGATTTTTCAAAAGACTTCAGAATGGTCTCAAGTTCAGTTTCTCGCTTCTCGAGAGTTGTAATTTTGGTTTGTAGTAGAACCAAATCATTTGTCTTGCTCTCATTATGGGTTTTAACCTCATTTAGTTCATGAGCAAGTTGATGATTGCTCTCCATGAGTTTTTCAAAATCGACCTTGCTGGTTTCACAATCAAGAGACATATTATCATAGTTTATCTTGACAAGTCATTCTCATCTTTCAGCTCTAAATTTGTTAATTGAAGTGTATATTCTCGATTTTAGAGTCTCATGGGCTTTTTGAATGTTTTTGAATTCATTCATCATATTTTGAAAGTATGAGATGCATTAGGTGGAATAACCGAGGTTGAGCTTACCTCATCGTCGTTGTCTTCACCTTCGGAACATCTTTGGCCATAAAGCACATGTATGCTTTATCATCGAACTCATCGTCGATGAATCACTCTCGATGACCACTGAAGACATTCTCACGATTTGGATGGTGTGGGGAGGCTTCGATTCTCCAATCAGGGGCTTGAGCTTGTGTTTCCTTGCACGTCTTCTTTCATCTCGCTCTTGTTGCTCGGCCTAAGGCAATCTTTGGACTTTGGTATGTGTACTTTTGTTTGCATAATGGCCTGGTTTCCTGCATTATAGCACGAGTTAGCATCACCAGATGAGGTTTCGGTACTTACCTTGTTGTGAGTTTGGGCTGTAGGAGTCTTTCCAGATGTTTGATGAACTTTTGAACTTATGCATTAGAAGCGCCATTTCATCTTGTGACAGGATGATGCGTCGCCGCGCTCTTGTGACCGGGCTTCGACGAGCTAGGCAAGCCGTGTCGATTGCTCGATAAAGCCGAGAGTCGTGACCTTTGAAGGAGATTCTTGACTTTCTCTCTTCTCACAATGTCATACTCAAAAGCTTTAAGGTCGAGAAGAGATCAAAAGTGGATATTTCATTAAGATTACATGATACACGCATAGTCGTGGTCTTAATGTCCCATCAGTGGCCGAGAGATCTGAAAATTTTTAAGTTCTTCTCCTTTTGGGTGTAAATCTTGCCTAACGCTTCAAGTTCACCAACAATACCAAGAAACTGAGGTCAAGTTCCTCAAGTGTTTCCGTTGGTTTCATTTCAAAAGATTCAAATTGCTGAGTAAGTTTTGAAATCTTGTTTTCTTTAGAGAGCTCAGTTCCCTCACAAATTAACTTGAGTTTATCCCAGATTTCTTTGGCTGTTTTGTAGCTCTTTACCTTTGAGAACGTGCCTTTGTCAAGAGTGACAAATAACGCGTTCTTAGCCACGTTGTCTAGATTAGCTCGCTTCCTTTCATCGGTTGTCCATTGCTCGCATTCCTTCTCGAGCATTTCAGCATGGGCTTGGCCCTCAATCCTTGCGGCTGGATTGACCTTCATAATCTTGATCGGACCATCCTGTATAACAAAATTCATCTCTTCGTGCATTGCTACAAGATGAGCTTCCATTCTAATTCTCCAGTCGTCAAATTCGTTAATAGAGAACATAGGGACTTTGTTAATCATAGAAGTATCCATTCTGATAATATAGGAATGAAAGAAACTGTTTTGAAAATAAGTGATTTGAATCTGATTCGGTTAAAAGAAATACGACTGATTCTTTTTAGAATCAACCTCTCCGATACCACTTGTTGGCCACTTAAGTATACTGGATACAGTTTGGAGAAGTAGTTTAAACAACAAACTGTATCGGAATCTAAATCTGAGTGCGTAGCGGAAGTCTTGGATACAGTTAGTTGCCGTGGATACAGCAACAAAGTATTTGGTGTATACTTAATATATCACAGTAATTTCAAACAAGAAAAGTGAAGGTAAATGACACGGTAATTTAAGTGGTTCGAGGTAAACCCCTCTACGTCCACTGGTCCTCCACACAGAGTAAAAGTTTATTAAATAATTCTGCGTACACAACTACGTAATTATAAACAAACCTATCCTTGTATCGTTCACACAGATTGATACAAAGAACGCCGCTTTCAACCGTTCACACAGTTGGTTAAAGCTTCCTTCTTGACTAGCTTCTTCACACACGGTTCCAAAGCTTCGTCCTTATTCGTCCCACACAGTCGAATAACTTGTTGAGTTCACACGAGCTCGGTTTTTACAGAGGTAAAAGGTTAGGTAACTGTAAGAACGTGACTTTGAATATCAAGATCCGATGATAGTCGTTCTTGATGTTTGAGCACCGTATATCTCTTTCGCTTTTAACTTGCGATATGCTTTGGAGATATGTTTGCTCAGATGATAACTTGATAGCTTTGAGAGTTACTTTGATTCGTAATTGGTTAACAGATCTTCAATGTCTTCAAGGATATATATAGCCTCAGAAGAAAGTATCCATTGAGATGTCCGTTTGAATAAGATTTCCTTCAACGGGAATATGATATGATCCGGATTTCGCGGATTCTCAAGATTCGAAGACCGAAAGATTTAAATACTTTATCCTTGAGTATTTAAATACTTCTTTGTTCAACGGAACTTGACTTGTGTTCTTTCTTGTCCTTTTGTGAACCGTATGGAAGGTGACCGTATTTAGGCATCGAGACAGCTTTTCCATACTTGATCTATTACAAGTCTTCTTCAGATCGACGAGCTTCATTTATCTTTGATTCGAGTGTTTTGATATAGGATAAAGCCTTGAATCCTCGATACAGTTTCCTTACTGTATATTTGGCATATATGTCAAAACCTTCTCAATAACAAATAACAATCGATACAGGGATCGGGTATCCCGGCTGATTCGATACAGGGTGATTGTTTTTCCCAACAATGGGGGTCTTCACGGAAACAGCATCCCTACAGAAAAAGTAGGGACATGGTCTGCGTACATCTTACCCTCCCCAGACCCTGCTCTGAGCGGGATAAACTGAGTATGTTTGGTTTGGTTTAAGAAGTGGGACTCAATTCCACTAATAATAATTTTACCTACTAACGTTCTATTTTTTATATTCATAAATTTGATTGTATTTTTTACCTACTAACGTTTTTAATATATTTTAGTTTTCACCTAATATTTTTATTACAAAAGTATTCTTTTTATGTATAGATCATGAAAATTATTTTTTTATGTTTCAATCAATTATATTTGCACATTTCTTTTATTTTCATTATCTAAATAAATAAAGATACTCAATCAAATCTTATTTTTTCTGCTCTCAACTTATCAATTTCTTACAAAGTTTTTTCTTGATATGCACGAGATGATACTTGAATGCTTGAAATAAGTTGAATTATAATGAATTGCTAATACTTTTTATAGGCATATGGCTCTTGGCCAATGCTCATGCATAATAAATAATATGATTAAACATGAAATTTTAATTTTAAATTCATTTTTGTTTTATTATTCGGCAAATATTTTTCATGTGAAAAATATAATTTATTTATAAACATAGTAGTTGATATAATATTTTTACTATTATTACCTAGTAAATAAAAATACACTACCACATGATCTTAATTTTTTGCTCCCAACCTATAATTTTCTTTAGAAGAAATATTTTCTAATAGATACGAGATAATACTTTGCTATTGTTGACTGAAATGACAAAGAGGAGAAGAAAGTCACAGAAAGAATAATAATTTATTCTTATTGTTGCATATATGAATTTTAACCAACATTAGTTCGCTATAGACTAATAATAATATGCTACACAGGAGAATCATATTAATAGGTTAGACAGAAGAACCATAATAAGAGGTTACGTAGTAGAAGATAGCTTAAGTGTGCTAAAAGGGAGATAAAAAAATTAGTACATGAGAGAACTATGAGAAAAGACTGCACGATAGAACTATAATAACTGTTATACATGACAATTACAAGAAGATGATGCTACATTGGAGAAATAAAAAATACTCATAAATAGGTAAACCATAAGAAGATGCAAATCGAAGAACCATTAAAAAGGTCATGCAATATCTTTATAAGAAAATGTTTAGACGAAAAAGATAAAAAAATATACTACACAAGATAACGATATTAAGATGCTACATGAGAAAATTATAAAAATATTCTAAACGATAAGAAGATACTACACAAAAAAAGTATAGGAATATGTTACACCGCGAAACCACAAACGAGTGCTATGTGGAGCCTAGACATATATAAGAGTGCTACAGGGGGGCTAATATGTCTAAAATAGGTCACACGAATTCAGATCGTTAATTCGACAATTTTAAAAAAAAAATGCAAGAATTAAAATATCTTATAATATTATTAATAGTAATGTGATATTTTCAATTATTAAGTACCTAATATTAGTTGTAGTATGTGGTTAAATACTCTAAATATACCCGTCTACAAACTGTAAGGTAATTTTAAAATTATTTTTTTGAGATTCAGACCAACATGAAACTTGAATGGTCATTGATTTTGATGTACTGAATTGATTAGGATATTATATTATTTTCTTAATATATACATGTCGTTTCTTTTTCATAAATTATTGAAACGAGCTTCAAGAAATCTCTCTATTTACCGACTTTTGTATTATAACTTGGAACAAATAAGCTTTTGTATTCCAATATAACAGTTCAAGTACAACTCTAATTTCAAAATCTAGTGCCTTACATAAGGCTATAGATTAACATATAAGACACATTAATATAAATTCCCTACTTTCTTAACAAATTCCTGCATCTTCTTTTGGAATAAGCATCTTCCATATGCGTTTGAGATTGCTTCATGAGTGATTCTTGTAAATTCTTGGGCCTTTCCATTAAAGATGAGGTTATTTCGCTCTTTCCATAGTGCATATATGAATTATGTGACCACAACTTTCCAAAATCTATTACGAGATGATTTGCCCCTCACCTCCCCTGTTAACAGCCTCACCTCTTGTTCCCACCCAGCAGGTTTTCTTCTCCTTCATGCCCATCTTAGCATCCGAGCCCAAACAGGTTTTATTTCACAACATTCAAACAGCAAGTGCGAGAGTGTTTCATCTTGGGACTTACAGAATACGCATAGCTGTTCATTAATTACCTGCAGCTGTATGAGCCGATCCTTTGTGGCCATCCTCCCTCTAAATGCCATCCACATTATAAATTTAGCTCTTGGTGTTGTTGCCCAAAATATTATCCGGAGATAGATATTGCTGGAATGGACGGACAACAAACAAAGTGCGAGAGCACGTCCGAGGGAATGGAAATAACACAAGATTTGCTGGGTTTGTTAGGCCCGGGCTTGAATGCTCTCACGAGATGTTATTAATATGAATACGTTTGAGTACAAATATTAATGTAAGAATGCGATTACAATGAGTGTAAAAGATCCTAGTTATCTAGCTGTTGAGTGCTTTCCGGAAGAACTAGAGTTGCTCTGAGTTCTTGAACTGCAGGGAGTTCTTGTTTTCGTCTCTACCGACCGTCTTTCGGTTAAGAGGTGCTGAGAGAGAAAAGCCGAGAGATAGCTGCAAGAAAATCCAGACCTCTTTTCCAAGTGCAGGATGGCTTCTATTTATAGGAGCTGAGATGCCTCTTACTGATGGGCGATCGCCTTCCTGGTAATAAGGGGCGATCGTTTTTCAGCACATGGGCTGTCTGTCTTGAAGCCCGCGGCTGCTGCTGGCAGCCAGCTGTGCAGTCCGATGAGAAGTCCGCACGCATCCTGAGTTGCTGTCCGGGAGGTCCCACTTTGCAACTTTCGGCGGGTCTGTCGGTAGGTGAGCAGATGGTGACAGGCTGTGGTCAATGATCCGTGTCCTGCGGCACCTTCTCCGGATCTGCACATGGGTCTCTGTACGAGCTTCGGTATTCGTCGACTAGACGGATGCTGGCCTCACGTGGCATGAGTCGGTCGTCTTTGGCGGGCACCCGAGTCGATCGCCAGGTGCCAAGAGACGATCGCCTTGGATGTCAATCGCTCGGCACTGGGTCCTGATCTGGGTCCTTCGATCGGCAGGTCTGCCTTGGTCTATTTAACTTCGGCTCAGTCGCCCGGTCTCTGTGCCGATCGCCTGTTGAGACGTATAAATCTCGACATAACACTTGGTTTTTCCATGTTGTTCAACACAAGTTCTCTCCATTCTTTCTTGGTTACTGGGGTCTAAGAAGGTTGTACACTTTCTTAGTTGGCACAGTTTTTTCTTGCATCATACCCTGCAGCTCACTATGTTGCATCACTTGGTCCCTTAATTTTATTATCTCCTTAATGAGGAAGGAGCTTTGAGTAGGGGCTTTAATTCTCATCAGGTCACCACCTCTTATGTAGGTTGCATGAATCCATTGTATCCACAATCTATCTTCTTTCTTCTGCAATGCCCATAGTAGTCTGAACATTGAGCATTTATTCCATGTGGGCAGATGGTTTAAACCAAGACCTCCTTCAGATTTTGTTCTACATATGTCATCCCAAGCAAGAGGTGATTTTTTAGATTCATCCCCTTTTCCTGTCCATAAGAATCTTCTGCATACAGCTTCTATTGTTTTTAGGACTTTCTTAAGGAAACAGAACAACTGGCCCTAATAATTTTGAATAGCATATAAAACACTTTGGACCAACTGAACTCTTCCTCCATAGCTTAGGAAAATAGCGCCCCCGAGTGAAACGACTCGGAAAGGCGTCCTGAAGTAAAACGGGTTGAAAATAATGTATGTGGGCCAAAATCATCGAAAATGACGTTCAGCGGCGAAAATGACGTCCCGAGATGAAAACAATCGACAATGGCGTCCCGAAATAAAAATAGTTGAAATAATGTTTCGGGTCGAGGGCAAAAATGATCCAAACTATCTCCAGGGCAAACGGATCAAAAATATCGTCATGGAGCAAAATGACTTGAAAATAATGTCACGTGGCAAAACAGGTCAAAAACTCTCGTGGCGGAACATATCGAAAATATCGTCCCCAGATGAAATGGGTCCAAAATGAGTCGAAAATGACGCCCGAGGTGAAATTAGTCGAAAATACTGCCCGAGACAAAATAGTAAAAAATAAAGTCCCATGACTATACGGGTTAAAAGATGTCGTCCCCGGAGAAACATGTCGAAAATATCATCCTAGTGTGAATTGGGTCGGGAATAATGCTATGGGACGAAATGAGTTGAAAATAGCATCATGTGGGGAAATTGGTCGAAAATAATACCTCGGGACAAAACAGGTAGAAAATGACGTCCTGTGGCAAAATGAGTCGAAAATAATACCTCGGGACAAAACAGCTCGAAAATGTCGTCCCGAGACGACATGGGCTGAAACAAGTTGAAAATACCATTCCGGGATGGAAACAATCGAAACTAAGGTTTTGTGACAAAACAGGTCAAAAATAACGTCCGAGGGCGGAATGTGTAGAAATAGACGTTTTGGAGCTTAACAGTTCAAAAATGACTTCCTATAGCGAAACGAGTCAAAATGACGCCCGGGGCGAAACATGTCAAAAATGACTTCACGAGGTGAAACGAGCGAAATAATATCCTGTGATGAAATGGGTCAAAACTAACTCTCATATGCGAAACAGGTCGAAAATAACGTCTCGAGTTGAAATAGGTCAAAAATAGCATTAATGTGGTGTTTTTTTGATATACATTGATTTGTTGAAATGTGTGTAATCGGGATATAAAGAAGAATATTATCTAATGAGAAACTTAATTTAGTAATTGAAAAAAAGTGAAACATTCCAGAATGAGTTAGTAATATATATCAAGGTAAAAATAAAAAATCATGTGCTGGATTTACAATTTTTTTTTTTTTTTTTTTGAGAAAGAAGATCTTATATTAATCATAAAGTAGGCAACAGCGAAGGATTACATCCCACTCAGAACGGTAAATTTTCAACCCATCACAATCCACAGACACATTCTGGGCAATGTCATGAGCAAGGGAGTTGCCTGTTCTAGGAATAAAAGCAAAACTAACAGAACTAAAAAAACAGAAACGGTTTTTCAAGTCTTCCAACATCACACATGGTACTGAGTAATATGGATTATTCAAACGTAAAGAACAAATAATAGATTGACAATCGCCTTCAATACAAACGTCTCAAAAGTTCAAGTCTTATAGCCAGTAGAACCGCCTGTCGTGCTGCTAAGGCCTCTCCCACTTTCGGATTCTGGATAAACTAGACTTGCCGTTGGCACCATGCTATATCCTTGCTATTGTTATCCCTAGCAACGACACCCAAACCTGCAAAAGGTGGAGATTTGCTGATTGAGGCATCGAAGTTCACCTTGACAACATGTGCGCTCGATGGAATCCAAACAACTGATGCAGTTTCCGGTGGACGAGGATGAGAAAAATGTGCCCTGGCTTCCTTGTACCGCTGCAAATATTGATTGACAAATATATTCGCATCCTGGGGGTCGAGTCCTAAATTACCATGTACCAGCTTGTTCCTATGCGTCCAGATGCTCCAACAAGAGCACACAAATATCTCGAATTCTGACTTGGTGCAGGCCTGGTAAGACTAATGGATCCAGTGCCAAAACATCTTCACTACATGTGTGCAAGAAATGGTGAGGCATATGGGATAAAGCCCAAAATACACACGCATAGTGACACTCGGACAGAATATGCAGTATAGACTCATCCTCACAATGACAAACAGGACAACTTGTATCTTCAACTATATGTCGTCGTTTAAGATTAACTAGCATATGTAATACATTTTCTAGAACACGCCACAAGAACACTTTGATTTTATTCGGAATATCAAGATGCCAGACAAAGTTCCAGTTACTGGTATGCGTACTTTTAGTTCCTCCAGATTGTTGCCGAATTTGTGCGGCTTTAATTACCCCGGCAACGTAATAAGCAGATTTGACAGAGTATACACAAAACTTCAAATAATGCCAAACCGAACATCTTCCGTATTAGAGGCAGCCAACGGAATTTGCAAAATAGTATCTCTATCCTCTTTCCAAAACAAAGCACATTAAAGTCCCAAGAACCAGTTGACTGATCAATCAAACTATTAACAGAAATTGGACCTAACTCAAACAAATCAGGCGTGAAAGACGAAGGGCTGTGTTTCTAGGTATCCAGTTATCAGCCCAAACATTTATGTTATTTCCATTGCCATCTTGCCACCTAACCCCTTGATGCACCAAGTCATAGCACAAAAAATGCTTTTCCAAGTAAAAGAGGCTTTCGAGTTTGGGGTGGCTTCTAAGACATCACAAGTTGGAAAATATTTAGCTTTAAAGACCCGTCTAAGAAGGGAGTTGGGGTTTTGGATATTCCGCCAAATTTGTTTCCCAAGCATTGCAATATTAAGAGAAAGAAGGTTTTGAAAGCCCATACCTCCATCTCTCTTACTTACGCGTAAAGAATGCCAATTAACCCAATGAATCATGTCATTATTACCATCACCCCACAAAAACTTTGAAATAATGGACTCAAGCTCATTAAGAAGATAATCCGGGAGTTTAAAACACCCCATAACATAATTAAGAATGGCTTGGAGCACCAATTTTATAAGCACCTCTTTTCCTGCCTTAGAAAGAAATCTACTGCCAAACCCGTGAGTTTTATTCGAAAGTCTCTCTCGAAGCCAACTAAATACCTCTTTTTTGGATCTCCCATTTCAGTAGGAAGTCCCAAGTACTTCTCATGCTTATCCACTACCCTAACAGGAAGAAAACCCCTCACCTCCTCCACCCTCTCACTTGAAGTATTACGACTAAACACTACTGTTTACTTCTATATATTTACTGCCTGCCCCGATGCAAGACTATAACGAAGCAAAATATCAGAAATTTCCTGAGCCACCCTAGTAGAAGCTTGACAAAACAGATGAGAGATCATCGGTGTACTAGGGGAAACAGAAACCCCATGTGACACCGCTCTCTCCTCAGCGTCGCGAATAACGGAAATAAGGCGATATTACTTTTTCGATTCGATTGCCTGCTGCGTCGATTAAGTTGATGCTCATTCATTCCTAATTCGATTCAAGATGCAGCTTCTTCTTCTTCTTATTATTATTATTATTAATTTAATTATTATTATTATTACTAATGATATTACTGTTATTGTTGTTGTTGATTACTATTATTATTATTATTTACCATTATTATTATTATTATTATTTATTCTTAATATATATTTCAGTTCAATTCAATTCAATTCAATTCAATTCAGATTGGATTAGATTATTCAGTGTAAAAAAATAGAGGCCAAAAGCTGCGCACAAAAAAAGAAACAAATAAGGAGAGAGGGAACCCCTGGCCGAAACCCCCCCCTCCCCGGCTGGATTAGGTCAAGTTGTTCACCATTTGATAAGACAAGAGTAGTGAACAGTAGGCGCACACAACATAATCAGCTCAATAATAGCTTGATTAAAGCCCAACTTATACAAAAAGCCAACTCAACTCGGTCTTAAACTTTACTCGTGTTTAATTACAAAGCCATAGAACAATTCTTACCCTTGGTGTTTTGCTTTAAAAAATGATTTACTTCATAAGCCACCAAAATATTATTACACTAGTTACTGATAATGTTTTGCTAGACTTACAATCCTTAATAATTGGAAAAAAAAAATATAAAACCTACCACCTAAATTGGGAAGGAGAGAATAATAATACTTACTCGGTACACTTAAAAAATCAACTTTAATTGTAGTACAATTTTCTAGCTCGAGTCATTTTAGTGAAGGTAATTCATTCTAAACCATTTATCCTTATTTATTCTTTTAATTATTTTTCGCTTAACTAATATTATAATTTATGGAATTCAAGAATTTAATTTAAGAAATATTATATAAATTTTAATTAGATATTAAGATTTTTTTTTAAAAGGAGACTACTATTTGGATAACATCATATTACATTTTATATTGTTTAGTATAAAGAATCCTTAAGAAAATGGATCCTTAATTTTTTTATCCACGAAGATTTTAATGAAATAATTATCAAAGTTACTAAAGTAAACATTTGTTAATATAGTTTTTCAGCTATAATTCCCCTAATCCAAAGCTCTTGTTAAAATAAATAAATAATAAAAGCATTATAAACAGTAATAAAAAATTATAAAATAAATCATAATAGGTAACATAAAAGCATTATAAACAGTAATAAAAATTATAAAATAAAAATAGAAATTATAAAATAAATCATAATAGGTAACATAAAAAATATTATCTAATAAACAATTTAATTTTACTATGGACAATAAGTAATAAACTGTTCATGTTCCCTATCGTTTAAATTAACACTTTTTATCGGTGTTCTAAAAATCCCCGCTTAGACCGATTAATTCTCCGATTAATCCCTAGAAGGTCCTCTATGTTCCGATTATGACCTAGGTGCTTGTACTGAGCGTTTGGGTGATTAACAGGTCGTCTACGCTGGCCAGGTGGGGCTCTAGGAAGGCAAGCTAAGATACTATGGATATTATGAACTACTTTATACCTATATCAATGTTTCAAATTTCCTAACTATGTGGGCGGCTAGGCAGATGTCTAAGCGGTTATACTTTTTATTTGTTCTAATAGTACTATAAATTCCTAAACTGAGATATTATGGATACTATGGAGTCCTTTATATCTATATCAATATTTCAAGTTTAAAATATAATTGATTATATATATGTTTAAATAGTTATATTTTAATTATTCTTAATTATTTAACATATATATAATTACTTATATATAAAAATAATTAAAATAATAATAAAAACAAATCCGCCTAGTCCGATTAATCCCCAATTAAACCCACGAGTAATCCTCTGGGTGCTAAGCGTTAGCAATCCGAACGACTAGCGCCTAGCGTTTTTTAGAAACATACTTTTTAGGGCTGGGAATTTTCGGTTCCAACAAGAAAATTGCAGGAACCAGAACCGAACCGCACAGTTTTTTCGCGGATGTGTGTACCGGCGAATGATGAGTTGAAAAACTCGATTTTGAGAGAAGCTCATGCTACCCCTTATTCTGTTCATCCGGGGTCTAGCAAGATGTATAAGGACTTGAAACAAAATTACCGGTGGAGTAATATGAAGCGAGAAGTCGCAGAATTTGTTTCGAGATGCTTAACATGTCAACAAGTCAAGATGGAACATCAGCGACCGGCGAGTATGCTGATACCGCTCCCTATTCCAGAATGGAAGTGGGAAGACATTTCTATGGAATTCATCACGAATTGCCGACGAGTCGTCGTGGCATGAATACGATCTGAGCGATCGCGGACTGCTTTACTAATTTAGCTCATTTCCTTGAAATCAAGGATATGTGGAGTCCCAAGAGACTGGCCCAGTTGTTCATCAAGGAGATAGTGAGACTTCACGGTGCCCCTAAGAGTATCGTTTCTGATCGTGACGGACGATTCGTGTCTCATGTTGGAAATCAGTTCATCGTGCTATGGGAACTCAGCTTAATCTCAGTACTGCCTTTCATCCTCAGTCCGACGGACAATCAGAGAGAACTATTCAGACATTAGAGGACATGTTGAGGGCATGCGTCCTCGATTGAAAGGACGATTGGGAAGCCCAACTACCACTGATCGAGTTCACGTATAATAATAGTTGGCATGCCTCCATTAAGATGGCACCTTACGAGGCCTTGTACGGTCGTCTTTGTCAATCTCCTTTGTGTTGGGATGACTTGTCAGAATCAATCGGCGCCAAGCCCGATATGCTTATTAGCCGCCCGTGAGAAGGTAGCTTTGATCAAGAGTTGTATGTTGACAGCTCAGAGTCGACAGGAATCGTATGCGGATAATCGTCGTCGACCACTAGAGTTCGAGAAGGGTGACCATGTTTTGGTCAAGGTATCCCCGAGTCGAGGTATTTTCCGTTTCGGAAAACGGGGGAAGTTGAGTCCGAGATTCATTGGACCGTTTGAAATTTTGGATCGAGTAGGCGAGTTAGCTTATCGATTGGCTTTACCTCCGGCTTTGAGCCGAATTCATAATGTGTTTCATGTCTCTCAGTTGCGAAAGTATGTTGCCGACCCGAGTCACATACTTCAGTTCGACGAAATCGAGATCGCCGACGACCATTCTTATGAGGAGCGTCCTATACGAGTCTTAGAGCGGCGAATCAAATAGTTGAGAAATAAGTCGATTCCTTTGGTCAAGATTCAGTGGTCCAGACTCGGAGTCGAAGAGGCTACTTGGGAAACCGAGGATAGTATGCGGGAGAGTTATCCCGAGTTGTTTGACCCTTAGTTTCGGGGACGAAACTCTTTTAAGGGGGGGTGTATGTAATACCCGGTTGTAATTCAGTCATTATCATTCAGTAATTTCATTCGGTGATTGTCACTCAGTGGATTTTCACTCATTTATAATCATTCATCAATCATGTTCGTTCACCGTGTTCACCGTTCGGAAAAACTTCGAGTTGTGTATCGTTATTGTTCATTGTTTCAACTTTCCTCATATGAGTTCGACTTTGTTAGATCACCATTAATTTTTGGTGACTCCAAAAATTCTAAATCTTTGCAATATTATAGAGCATCGAGTTAGCTTTCCAATGGTTCAAACGGTGAGTCAATCGGAGTCTGGACGAGAGAGTTATGGTCATTTTAGCTCACCTCGCTCATTTTTCAGTTATTGGCCGATCACTGCCGACCGAACTCGGCCGTGTCATCCGAAACGGCCCGTGCTGTACTCGTCCGGAAATGCCGAAGTCTCTGCCCACAGGACTCGACTGTGTCGTTTGGCACGGTCGAGTCGAACTCTTCCGGATAAGCCAGAACCGACTGCCGACACGCCCGACCGTGTTCCAGGACACGGTCGAGTCATGCCGAGTCGCTGTCGGACGGGTCACTATCGGAAGGCCCCTACGCGCCGCGACCGTGTCAAGCAGGACATGGTCGAGTCCCTGCCGGCCAGTTGCGCGACCGTGTCCGGCAGGGCAGTCAACCCCTATAAATTCGTTTTTTGAGCATTTCAGCTCATTTCTTTCCCTTTTCTTCACCTATAACCGAGAGAGAGAGCTTGAGGGAGGGTTTTTCCTTCACAAATCATTTGAGTGTTTTATTTTCTTCATCTCCTTTCGATCGTGAAGCCCGGATAATCGATCTAACGTGTGTTCTTCGGATTAAAGTACTTGGATCTTCAAAGGTAATATTCTTCAACACCTTGGATTTCGATTTTTGTGTTGAGTTATGATGTTTTGGACATTATAATCATGTTATATGAAGGGATATGTATATGATTATGAGTTTGTATAAGGATTCATTGGATTATCGAAGGATTATTCAAGAACACTTTGAATATCGAGTTGAAATTGGGGGTTTTCGATTAATTGTCGTTATAATCACGATTTTGGATATTCATAATGGATTATTGATCGTATTGGAGATGTTTTGTTAGTTTGAAACACTTCTTGGGGGAATTGATAGTGGCTTATTGAGATTTGATTGTAAACAACCGGAGTTTGGCCACAACGTATTCGATATAATGCCCCAATGAACTTAGTTTAATCATATCGACGTTTTGAGTTTGTTATATTCGTGTTTGATTCGTATATTGAACGAGTTGTTGGATATTGTATAATTCAAGGTTGTTCGAGCGATCGATATCTCAATTAGGACGTTGTTCGTGGAAGGATAATTGTCACCGGTATTGTGTAAGTTAATTCTTACTCGGTTAAAAGGATATTCATCCCTTTTGTTGTTGTTCATTCATAATCATAACTCATTCATCATTATATTAACCGTATCAAAACTTGTTGTTGTCAATTAATCACTTCAGTCATAAGGAACGACGGTTCCAATCTTTTCATTGAGCTGTCATTTATTTCGTTACCATTCCACCTCGGTGAGTCATTATTCATTTTCGATGTCACTTTTGTTATATCGTGGCATTCCGGGTCATACTGGCGTGCCGGTTGGTATGTGTAGGATTTTCATGTCGGGCACATTATAGTCGTGTGTTGGTTGGTGGCCTCACATTGGACTGTGCACACGAGATTGATTATTTCGTGAGACTGATTAGGTACAAGACCACACGTGTATTCGATCGATACTCGTTGGTGGCTTGTGCACGGACACATTTCCATCCCGGGCGTAGTGTGGCTCCACCCTTTGAGCCGTACTGTTAGTTGATTCATATAGCATGTTTGATTGCGTATGTTTCGACAGGATATTTCATAATTTCAAATATAATCATGATTGTGTATTTTCAACCCTTGAGGATTGTTGTTCTTTGTAACTGACCCCGTTTGGGGATTTTGTTTTTCATGTCTTGGCAAGGCAAAAGCACGGGGAGAACATGCTGACGTCGAGGAGTCCCAGTGATACTAGTAGGGGGCCCCGATCTTTCAGTTATTCATGTTATTGTCCTTTATTTTCCGCTGCAGACTTTCATTTGAATACTCCGTTTCATTCAGTGTTGTGTATTTTATCTTCATATAAAATACACTAGTATTCGGTATTGTCCTGGTGTGTTGTAACTAACCTCCTCATCGGAGTAATTATTGTTGTAATGTAGTTCGGTACTACATTTATCCTGTGTAATTCATTCATTTTCATTTGCCTGGTGGGTCCCAGTTGGGGATCTACGGCACTGTAATATCCGCCTAGTTTGGGGTGTTACAATAACCCTTTGCCACAAGCCTGGCCTTATAGGCATCAACCTTGCCATCCCCATCAGTCTTTTTCTTATAGATCCATTTATTTCCAATAGTCCTCATGCCAGTTGGAAGATCTACTAGAGTCCAGACCTGATTGGTATGCATCGAGTCTATCTCAGCTTCCATTGCTTCTTGCCATTTATCAGAGTCTACATCCACTATCGCTTGGTCATAGGTGACAGGGTCGTTTCATCGCTATCGTGTGTGTCGTGGAGACCGGTTCCTCGACATGTGTATAGCCATACCTCTCGTAAGTGAGATACCCTATCGACCTTCAAGTGGAGGTTGTGTTACAATAGGTTCGGTTCTTGATCCCCGATCGATGTCTCCTTAGGAGTTTCATTATGCTCTTCCAAAGAGATATTTCTACCCGAGCCACCTTCCCGAATGAATTCATCCTCAAGGAAGTGCGCTTGTAATGCCACAACGACCTATGGTCTTCTCGGCATGTAGAATAGATAACCCATCGAGTCCTCTGGGTATCCTATGAAACGCCCTTTTATGGACCTCGCTCAGCTTTGTCCACCTTAGCCTTTTTGACATAGTGGACATCCCCAAATCCTTATGTGATTAAGGCTTGGTTTCTTACCCTTCCACATCTCATGCGGAGTGATAGGAACAGATTTGGAAGGACATCTATTTAGGATATAGGCAATGTTAGTAAGGCATACCCCATGTAAATAGGTAAATCGGTGTAATTTAACATGGAGCGAACCATGTCCAACAAAGTCCGATTTCTCCTTTCGAAACACCATTTAACCGTGGGGTTCCCGGAGGCGTGAATTGTGAAACTATTCCATGTTCCTTAAGGAACTCATCAAACTCAGTGCTCATATATTCGCCACCTCGGTCCGACCAAGTGCTTTGATATGACATCCAGCTTTGTTTTTCAACTAGGGCCTTAAATTCTTTGAATTTAGCAAAGGCTTGATTTATGTTTCATTAAGTACACAATCCCATACCTAGTATGATCATCTGTGAACGTTATGAAATATTGATATCCGTCTCGGCTACTTCTAAAGCACCACAAACATCGGTATGCACCAATCCAAGTTTATCTACACTCTTTAAAAGTCCCTGTGAAGGGGAACTTAGTCATTTTGCCTCTAAGGCAAGATTCACAAGTTGGATAGGGTTCTACACCCAATGGACTTAAAAGTCCATCTTTTTCCATTTTTTGAAACTTGGTCTGACCAACATGACCAAGTCTAAGGTGCCATTTAAGCGCTTGATTAGTATCTTGCCTATCACGTTTCCTAGTTATAGTGTTCACTGCTGTTTTATTTTGCATGTTCAGATGATATAAACCATTCAACAATGTAGCTGTTCCAACCAATTTATTTCGAAAATAAATTTTACAACTGCCATTGCCAATGAAGAAACAAAATCCTTTCCGGTCCAAGACTGGAATGGATACAATGTTTTTATGCCCCTTGGACAAAACAAGTACTTCATCTAATGTCAAAATAAAACCAGATTCTAAACCCAGAAGGATTGATCCAATATCGGTTGCCTCGACACTTTGTCCGCTTCCAACAGTGATCATTATTTCCCACTTCAAGTTTTCTACTGCTCAGATCCCGATTCATAGTACAAATGTGAGAAGTGGCACCGAATCCGTAATCCATGAAGCGTAATATACGAGCGGAACAATTAGTTTCAAAAACAAAAAGTTACGTACTGATGCGCCATTAATCTTGGGATAAGTCCTTCGCCAAAGTGGCCCACTCACCTCATTCAAGGCATTTGTCCGTAGGTTTGGACCGCCTACCTTTTGAACCTTTCGGCCTTGCCCTTTCCTTTTGCACCCCTTTCTTGGGTCAGATCGCTCGTAGGTCTTTTTCTTCTTGTTCTTAGACCTCTTAGGCCCGTAAGAAATCACAAGAGCAAATTTCTCTCGCTTAGTCTTCATGTTAGATCGCGCCGTCACTGGCTTATTCATTAGCCCGGCTAATGTGCATGTAATTTCATTACGGTTGAAATTCATTAGAAATCGCGTGAAAGAGTCGTAGAGATTGAAGGATGAGATCAATTTGAAGGGATAAATCCATATTAAAGTTGAGCACCTCGAGCCTCTCAATCATAGAGATCATCTTGAGGACGTGGTCTCCCACTTTCTCCCCTTCTTTCATCCTAGCACCGAACAACCGCTTTGATATCTCATATCTAGCACCCACCGTGCTCTCCATAAAGTTCGGTCAAGTGTGAGAGAATGCGCCAGCGAAGTCATTTTCTCGTGCGCTCTCGCAGCCTCATTAGTCATTGAGCCCATCATAAAACCACGTACAAGCACAACATCCATGACCCAATTTTCATGGACGTCAATGTCTTCCTGATTACCCCTAGTCCGGATTGTAGTCGGTGGAATGTCCGCCTCCAAGACGTATCCCAGAGACTCCATACTGAGTACAATCATCAGATTCCGCAACCAGTCAACAAAGTTAGGGCCAGTTAGGAGATTCTTTTCAAGTAGTATTGCAAGTGGGTTTTTAGCCATTTTAGAGAGATTCAATTTCGTTTTCTGCAAAGATTTAGACAAGATTAAATTAGTGACTTGTTTAATTATGACCGAGTATAGAATTTAAGGGCTTGTATAATTCTTGTCTCGGCTCCCACTAATTTTATCGGAATTATACACTCCCATGTTATAATCCGGAAATCATGGTTAGATCGACTTCTTAGTGGTGATCAAGTTCTTTACAAATTTTAACAGACGCAACCTATCAGGTTTCTTGCCAATTAATTTCTGTAAAGTGGTGTCTAACACCAACCCATCTAACAGATGATTTGATCTTTTTTTACCCCTAGTCTTCATGCCCTCAATCTATCAGGTTTCTTGGCAATCCAGACTATCTAAGTTGTTGACCATCAACGTCTATCAGTTTGACTATTGAATCTCACCCGGCAACCTATCAGGTTTCTAGGGGCGAAATTTATCACCAACCGAAGGCATCTAATGCACTCAAGAATTTTTCAACCTCTACCAAATGTACTACCCCGATAACTCGGAAGCATAGCACACCAGCTCGGGTATCAATTTTCTACGAGTTTGATGGAGGGTAGGAAACCTCGTAACCTTTTTCAAACTTAGTCTGTTTGTAGTCGGGAGAATTTCGCGATTAATGTTACACTTTGCACATTAATTCAATTATACGCGCGTTTGTTGGTTCGTCAATCATTCAAAATGAAAAACTGAAAACAGTAACCTAGTTACTACCAACATATAGCTCATGGACCTAATTCCTAAGTCCTGGGCCAAGCGAATGACCCAATAAAAAAAAAAACTGTCTTCGATTCTTCGTCTTCTCGGTCGGTTGTCTTCGGTCTTCTTCATACCCAAAATAATAAATACATCATTGAAAAATTGCATCCTATACAAGTTTTTCTAGTAAATATAAATAGGCTCAAAATGGCCT
Source organism: Orobanche coerulescens (assembly GCA_033398695.1). Lineage (NCBI taxonomy): Eukaryota > Viridiplantae > Streptophyta > Magnoliopsida > Lamiales > Orobanchaceae > Orobanche > Orobanche coerulescens. The sequence goes on along the minus strand of CM065818.1, from coordinate 89,340,930 downwards.
TTACAACCCAATCGAATCGAACAAATCAAAAAACTAAGTCCACGAGCTATATCACCATCACATAAGGATTCCATACAACATGTAATGGCAACGAAATTAAACAATTAATCTTAATATAAATTAATCTAATCAATTTCTACTAAATTAATCCAATTAATATAAAGTGGCATTAATATTAAATAATCAATTAATATATTAATCCAATCAATATAAAATTAATCTATTCAATTTTAATGGTATTAATCCAATTAATACTAATATTCGTCATTTTAATTCGTTCGAAGTAATCCGGCCAAAATAATATTCTCGTTTAATTTATTTCCCTTAACACAAAAAATATTCCAAATATTAATTTAGTCAAATTAAAATCCAATATAAATTTTGGGAAATAATTACAACGAAATATAAACTTAAAACGGACTCCTGATAATTCGGTTTTAGGCCCACCATGCGGCCCGATTCAAAATCGGGCCAAAACCCGAGGGTCGCTCGCCGAGCCAAGCTTGGCACTGCCGAGTCCCGATCGGCAGCATCACCGCCTCTCGGCAACTGCGCCGAGACATGGCCGAGCATGCTTCGCAACTCGGGCAGTACCAGCAAAGGTCGCCAAAGACCACCGCCGGCACTCGCTTTCGCTTTTTCGCCCGCTTTCCAAAACGTGATGCTACAACGAACAATTTAAAATCTACGATTATTCCAAACATGATTCTAAATCATAATCATCATCCAAAAACATTCAAAATGCACAAATAATCGTATATACGGAAACATTGACCTCTCTCCGATA